>OX438997.1:3218672-4649022 GCA_949316085.1 Hypercompe scribonia
AATAGGCTAGATGACACCTTAGTCAAATTAGTTACTTTTTATCATCTGTCAAAACGACCATTTTGTATGTAAAATGTACTAAATACCAAATTGTGACGTCACTGTTTTGGACAACTCAATTGAACAATATATTTTACTGTATATTTGATTGAAATTCGTAATAATTATAATAAGCTATGTTAATTGTATTTACCCAGATGCTTCGCAATATTAGTTTTAATGAAGTGGACATTGGTATTTATTTACGATACAGTCATCTACCCAATTCTTTTTGTGTATTTGATAATTAAGCAATTACAAGACAAGGTTATTTGTCAGTGCTTGAATAAGAGACCGGAGGCCAATTGATGCAGGGGTGACAGTTATCGTGGTAAGTGTGTGAGCCTTACACTGCCACGATGACTTTTATGCCTTTTACGTCTCCAAGCAGGGCGTGAAAAAGCATCTCACTAGGCCGTCATAGTATAGGTCAGCAGTATGCATTGTCTGCATTTACAATGAGTATGGTGACCATAACTCTTGGATTGTATTCATGCTTTCAATTAAGTAGAGTAGAGTCACTTTGACAGGTGCTTAATATAGGAAAAAAACAAAAAACTATATAATTTATGAACATTAAACACACAATTTGGACACTGCCTCTTTAGTTCAGCGGTTAGTGTATGCGACTAACAATTAAGAGGTCTCGGGTTCGATTTTCGGGTGGTTCCAAAAGTGTTATTGGGGTTTTCTTACAAGAATTTTTTAATAACAGCCAGGAGTGTGGCAGTTGGTGAGTTAGTTCTATTTATAACTTCTGGTTCGTGAACCTACAAGCTAAAAATTAGATTCCCTTTAAGCAAAGTTTTTTAACTTATTTTAAGGCTTATATTATTAAACAAAGGTGAGCGGTTTTAAACAGAGAATGAGGGAACAGAGAGTGCACCTGTGTGCGCACATACTTGTGCACTTTTATGTCTCCTACGTACTTAGGTGGTCTCCGTTGCGACTCGCTGCTGTTGCCGAAATCGACTAGGACTACATTTTTTTTCTATATTAAGAACCTGCCAAAGTGAATCTACTCTGCCTGATGGAAAGCATGAATAGAATCCAAGAGTTGTGGTCACTATACTCATTGCAAATGCAGACACTGTAGTATAGTGACCCACACTATGGCGGCCTTGTGAGATGCTTTTTCACACCCCGCTTGGGGACGTAAAAGGCATGACAGTCATTGTGACAGTGTAAGGCTTGCACAGTTACCACGATAACTGTCACCCCTACATCAATGGGCCTCCGGTCTCACACTCACCAACGAAACACAACAACACGGATGCTGGCGCTTTAGGTTGGTCTTCTTCATCACCCTGTTCAGAAAAGCGTTCACTGTATACTTTTTTCTGTAAATACTTAAAAATTATAAATAGAAACACTAAGATCAAGACAAAATTCTATGTCCATGCACACAAACTTTTTACTTTTGAGGGTATGGCACCTCAGGCGTGGCAGTCAGTTATACTGACTACTACAACATCGAGGCCATCTAAATGTATACGTAATTCATACAGTTTCCACTAGCCTGATCCCTGAAAGTGATTTAAGGCTATTGTTAATTTAATCCGAAACTCTTCAAAAAAGACTCGAGTCTTAAAAAAAAGACGAAGCCTAAAAAGACTCGTGCCTTTTTAGTAAGCAACTTTTATTACTCCTTTTTTATGAGTTCACCTCTAAAAAAGACTCGTAAGTTTTAAATTTAGCGCTAAAAGGCTCGAGTCTTTTCTATCACTTATTAGGAGGAAAAGGTTTGGGATCCAGTAACTTCACTTACTCGGCAAAATTGCCAAACATCAGCTATCTCTGACGCCGTATTATCACTTTCTTCGAGCCAGTACATACTCGTATATACCGAAGTGGAACAAGAAGATGTGACACTCACGTCCCAGTTCCATAATACTCTTGGATAGCAAGTGTTTAGGAGCAGCGGTGACACTTACATTTATAACCTTATACTTTTTTTTAATATTTATATTTATTTATTTCAAAAAGAATTCAAAGTTACATTACAAATAACTTTGCAATATTTTTACAAATCAATGAATGTATCATTTGCAATCGAACTAGGCAAAGCCTTTATTTCTTTTTTCAGCATCAATTCGCTCTAATTATTTTATTAGAATACCTTATGATTGTATTTTTAATAGTTGAACTGTTTCAATAACACACGCGTTTTGATGCAAACTCGTCAACCACCATTTGCATCCGGGTTTCGTAATCCGTTTAAATTAATAAAAGCAGTGAGCAGCTGTAACTATTTACATTTGAAGTGAAAATAATAAGTTTTCACCGCTTAACATCTGTCGAAAGTGTAACGCAGTCGCTCTGTTGTGTACCAACTATTTACGCAATCGGTTGACTGCATCGCATAACGAGAAAATAAATGCTCAGAAATTGTCAAAACCTCTTTTAAGTGCACATACATACATAGCTAATTCAGTTTTAACTGCGTCCGTGGCGCAGCGGTAGTGGATGCGACTGCTGAGCTTGAGGTCTCGGGTTCGATTCCCAGGTCGGCCCAAATGTTTGTATGATCTGCAAATATTTGTTTCGAAGTTTGGGTGTTTTCTATGTATAATATGCATGTATTTACAAAAACAAGTATATAAATATTCTATCAGTCAGTCTAGTTATCATAGCACAAACTCTGCTTAGTTTAAAACTAGATGACGCTGGGTACTAAATGTCCGAAATATTTAAAAAAAAGTTTTGCACTACATTCATTTTTTGGTTTTTCTCTCAACACTTTTCGTGTTAAAGTATTTCTTTTAATCCCACGATTAAAGTACTTTTTGGTGTTAAACATCTAAGGGAATCAGATAGCTGGTGACGTGGCGACACGTCGCCACAGTATGCGCCGCCACACTATGTAAAATTGGCAGTTCTAAGTTTAATATCTTGCATACCGTTATGTAGGCCTCCTCCAAGTTTCTCCACAACAACCAGTCCCGTGCCGCCTGCATCCAGCAGCTTCCCGCGAGCTTCACCAGGTCGTCGGACCACCTAGTGGGGGGCCTACCAACGTACTGGGAAACGCATTTCCAGTACGCGGTCGCCACTCCAGAACTTCATGGCCCCGACGGTCATCCTTTTTGTATGTAATATGGCCTATGTCCAGCAGTGGACATCTTTTGGCTAAGATGATGATGATGATGATGATACCGTTATGAATTTTTTATCGGTGTGGTTATAGATTGAGAACAAAGAGTTTCACCTGCCATATTCATACCGTGGGGCCTGTAAGAGGCTAAGGCAGCAAACTACGCAGGACAAAGCACGGCAAAAAGAAAGAAAACTTAATATAAACCTAATACCACCTCGTCCGGCCAGCGTGGTATCATCATCATCATCAACAGCCTTTTAGAGTCCACTGCTGGACATAGACCTCTCCTTAGCAAGGAGGTTTTGGCCTACTAATCCACGCTGGCCAGACGGGTTGGAATAGGGTTTGTTTCAAGTTTTCCTTCTCTTTGTAATGATGTTGTCTTGCATTCTTTGTTCGCTTAGTCGCGTTTTACGACACCCACGGGATGAATAGAGGTGGTAACACTATGTATTCTTAATCCGTCACCACACGGTGGTATAGTAAGCCAAAACCTCTTCCTTTTTTAGGTCTATGTTCAGTACTCCACCATGGGACCTGGAGACGAGAGCCCTTGCGGCTCTTTATCAGTGGCGCAAGGAGGCACGGGAGTTGGGCCGGAGGCCTGAAACTCGAGAAATCGAGAATTAGAAAATCCAACTCCGCCAGGTCCTTGTGGAGGAGTGGAAGGAACGACTTGGGCAACCAAGCGCCGGGCACGCCGTTATTGCGGCGGTAAGACCCGTTATGGACGATTGGCTCGAGAGGAATCACGGGACCCTCTCATATCGGCTGACGCAGGTGATCACTGGAAAAGGATGCTTCGGAGATCACCTGTGTTTGATCCGAAAGGAGCCAACGCCTGAGTGCCACCACTGCGATGGCCGGACCGTGGACACGGCGCTCCACACGCTGGCAGAATGCCCAGCGTGGGCGGAGCTGAGGCGTGACCTTGTGACGGCCATCGGAATGGAAACTCTCTCGCTCGGTAGCATGATCGCCGCCATGTTGCGGAGCGAGAGCGCGTGGAACTCCGCCGTCTCCTTTTGCGAGCAAGTTATGCTTGCAAAAGAGATGTCGGAGCGGGACCAGGAGAGGTTGAGAACTCTCCCGGTCCGCCAGGCCCGGGAACGTGTCCGGTATCACAGACGGCTCGGGCGCCGGAGATTGCAGAACGATCTCCGTCCTCCATAAGCGCTAGACTGAGGGTGATAGGTGAGGCCATCCGTCACCCGAGCAGAAGTACGCCGGGATAGCAGCGGGACGTGCTACGGAGCACACGCTCTTTTGGAGCAGAAAAGGGATCATCTGCAAGCCGTAGGTAGATGACCCGAGGTACGTCGGGGTTTCAGGGATTTCCTTTCTAGGGTACACCTGATTCCCCGGCTACTGGTACCTGAGACGGCGTGCGGTTTTTGGTCGGTTCGAGTCCGACATAACCACCAGTAGGTGGTATCCGAGGGGATTTCCGCAAAGAAAAAAAGGTCTATGTTCAGTAGAAGGTGATCGTGTGATCTGTTAGTGTTAATTCATTGGTATTCTTGAATTATCTGTTGAATCGTTACATATCCGTGTTCAGACTTCCGAAATTCATCTGCTTTTATTATTAAAGCAAATAAAAAGAAGTGTTATTGTGCAATTCACACACGGCAGAACTTAAACTTCTGAGAAGTGACTCAGACCAGAAGCAAGCTTAACGCAAACATGCACAATGCTTGATCTGGATGTAATAGCAGCTGTTCCCGGATTCCTGCTATGTCAGGCGCAGAGTGGCACACCGTATGGTTTTAGTCGGTCCGATTCCGACACACCACCTCGCCGTAAACGCCGGTGGGGTGACGGCCCGAGGGGGTTTCCACACGATAAAAAAAAAAGAACATGCACAATTCTTAGTAGATGAGAATGGGGACGCTACGAAGCATCACACAAAGAAGAGACCGAGAATATTTAATACTGTGTGATGTATTCTATCTCACTCTCTCGTCGACTTAATCCTACATAATTATATGTCTGTTTCTTTATCATGACGCGTTTTTGTTTCATCAAATTTCAAAGCACAACAATTCTAAATAGTTCCACTTCTATAGGAAATGCTTACGTCATTTAGGACTTATAAAGTTTTTTTTTCTTTTCTATATTGAGAGCCTACTCTGCCTGATGGAAAACATTAATAGAATCCAAGAGTTGTGAGCACTACACTCATTGCAAATGCAGACAATGCAGTATGGCGAACCACACTATGGCGACTTAGTGAGATGATTTTTCACGCCCACTTGGGGACAAAAGGCATGACAGTCATCGTGGCAGTTAAGGCTCACACTGTTACCACGATAACTGTCACCCCTGCATCAATGGGCCTCCGGTCTCGTACTCACCAACGACAGTACGGATGCTGGCAATTTAGGTTGGTCTTCTGTGGGAGGGTAGTACTGCCCCGGTCGAGCCGGCCCGTTCGTGCTGAAATCAGCGTGGCTCTACTACCTAATGAACTTATGAAAGCAGTACATCTTCAACTATTATGGCTATTTTATCTTTTGCTTTGTTGAGGTGACAATTGAATCCTTTCTAATTAATTGAAAGGATGTGATCTTTCTTTCTTTTTGAAAGACAAATCAAAGTATTAGGCATATATTCTAGGTCTTGAAAGACTGCAGACGGATGGACATGCAGAACACTACTTAGAACATAAATTTGTAGATCACACAATGTTGTCCATAATGTTGTTGGCTTGATCAACAACACTCAGTGCACTTTAGTATCCGTAAAGTCATATTTTACTGATATTATACTCTTATTTTTATCTTAGCCTACCTACATCCTCGTGGGGGTAGATAGAGTTTTTTTTTTATTTATTTAGCCAAAAATAAACACCTAAATAGTACAAAATTCGAACTGCAATTACTTGTATGTGTGTACAACTGTGTCATCAGCGACATTGACCACATAGTAGTCTAATACAATTATAGGGTTTCGTCAACATATACCGTATTGAATACGATTTGGACCAACATAAGACAAGATTTTACCGTCACTCGGACAATTTCGGGATTCAATTGAATAAGTGGTAGTGTATTGAAAGAAGTTGATTAGGAAAAAATGTAACTCTCACCTCAAACAGATCATAACTGACTCGAATTTTTCGGCAATCTCGAGTCCAGAGTCAATCTCTGTTTAATGAAAAGGTTTTAAAATAATAAAGAGACAACCTTTAATGATTAACTTATTGTTAGAACTGAACTAACTATATATACACCTATTTTATATTCAGTTAGAGTTGCTCAGGTGAGGAAGGTATGTATGAAACGGCCATTCACCTTTTACAACGCACTGGGATACCACATTGGCTGTTTCATAACTACTACGAGTACATTTATGTACTGAGAATACTAATCAGGAATGACTCTAACTTACTACTGTTTCAAAGGATAGGATATATACTCGTATGTTCCATTTTATATCATAAAGCTGACCAGTATCTTTTTATTCACCCAAAACAACAACAAAACAGTACAAGATTCGAACTGCAACTGTTTATAAGTCTGTGCAATTGTCATCAGCGATATTGACCACATAGTAATCTAATGGATCCTTTGATTAATTAAAATTAGGGCCCCCATAAAGTGGTCCGACGACCGAAGGTCGTGGGAAGCTGCTGAATGCGAGCAGCACGGGACCGGCTGTTGTGGAGAACCTTAGAGAGGTCTATGTCCAGCAGTGGACGTATTTTGGCTGAGATGATGATGAATCAAAGGAGTTACAGGTTTGATTTGTTTTTTTTTAATATTTAATAATCCATGTATCGGGGAAGATTATAAGCTATATAAATAATCTTTCGGACATCTGACACACAAAAAAGTGGTGGTCGCCATACTCATTGCGAATGCAAATAATTCAGTATGGCGACCGACACTATAGCGGCCTAGTGTAGTAATAATACGATTATAGTTGTGCTCTTTCAAAAGAATATTCTATAATTGCTAGAAACAATATAGACACTGTTATTCAAAATTACTTTATAATTTTTTAATTTTTATTATATACACGAGGAGAACCTTTCTTCACCGACAACCGTTGGTGTAGAAAGGTTCTCGAGTAGCGACCACGTACTGGAAGATAGACCGACGACGTAATCCGAGTTGCGGGGAGCCGATGGATGCAGTTGGCATCCAGCCGTACGGCGTGGCGTTCTAGGGAGGAGGCCTATGTTCAGCAGTGGACGTCTTCCGGCTGATGATGATGATGATGACATCTATTAAACTTCTGCTTTATAACCGTTAAACTGTTATAAACTATGACTTAATATTGCTGTCAACGAATAGGTGAAGTTACGGATACTCACAACCCTCTAAAAATAAATAAAAAATACCTTAATACTATGTACACATACGTGCCGAAGACTAACTCCCCTAAGTACTAATTGTCTTAAAGAACGTCTTCCATGTACTGATTATCCCTTTAAGGGTTGTGGGGCAACGGGTGTCATGTCCAACACAAAGAGAGGAACCTCCGACCAGGCGAAGTGATTATGCCTGGTAGGCCACGGCCCAACAGTTGATGTTGTGTACATGCTAATCGGTAATCGCTGTACATTCTATATCGCGATATAGGATTAATAGTTACTGCGTAGTTCAGTGTGTTTTTAATAGATAGCGCTGTAGTATGTTTTTGTTTACACTGCATGTAGAAGTCGTCACAAGGAGACCTCATCCATGATTTTCATTTTATACCTAAACCACATGGTAGACGGCAATGCCCTAGCACTCTATTACGAAAGCGATATTGGGACTCGATAGCTGGTATAGTAGCTTAAGCGGTTACCTCACCATTGTCTACTGCGCCATGTGGTAGAAAATTAAAAAAGGGGACACACATACACACATGTGACAAAATCTTATGTGACCCATACATTTTTTTTCTGAATCTGAATCTTGTATTTGTTTTTGTTGTATTCCTAAAGCAGGAGCTGTCTTTTTTTAAAAAAAAAGAAATAGTTCACAAAATAGTTCATTATATTCCTGCTTATCCCCTTTTTTATTTATACCATTGTCCGTGTGGTGACGGATTAAGAATACATAGTGTTACCACCCCTATTCCTCCAGTGGGTGTCGTGAAAGGCGACTAAGGGACCAAGTATACAAGACAACATCGTTACAAAGAGAAGGAAAACTTAAAACAAACTCTATTCCAATTCGTCTGGCCAGCGTGGTACAGAAGACTAAAACCTCCTTGCTAAGGAGAGGCCTACGTCCAGCAGTAGACTGTAAAAGGTTGTTGATGATGTTGATGATTTATACCAGAAAAATTCATAAAAAAATCTATCTAAATGTGTTTGCGTACCTGTCTTAGGTCCCCTATAAGCTATATTTAGTTTTGAGACGAAAACATATAAATAAAATAAAAGAAATTAGACGAGGCTATTAAACTCTATGGTCCAGAGCGCAACTCATTCGATTCTTCAATGGAATTTTCTAATAGTTATGGAAATTAACCGACCGCTAAAGTAGTAAACAACTTGAGATTACCAAAGCTATATACTAATTTAAACCGATTAACATACTTTCTAAGAATAGATATAAAGTAATTTCTCTTATGAAATATTGTAATTTAATCTGTGGCTAAAAATAGATTGGCTCTATGGAGGTTTCCGTGCGTTTCGTAACTTGTTTGATGAATTGAACGCAGCCGTTAGTACGCACAAGGTAATTTTTTTTTCTTCCTTTAAAGACAACGCCCGCACTAGCAGTAAATCCTATGTCACGGGGCACTTTAACTACATTTTGTGGATCACACAAAGTGTTGTCTCATGTGGGGTTTGCACCCACAACACTCGACGTAGTTAAGAGCGGCGTGGCGACCGCTTAAACTTCTTGGCCAACCGTGCGGTAATTACTGATAACAGATTTTTAAAAAGAAGAAATGTCATTTATGCTTTATGGTAAGTAACCACCGTCGGATATAGCTACTGTATCTAAAAGTCACAAGAGTGTTACCACCCTTTAAGTTCTTCTAGAATCAGAGGGAGGTTGCGGGGAATAACATGGCGTTGTCAAACACTGTTGCCACATGAACGCTACAACAGTACTGTAATATAAAGAAATTCATATGTTGTGACTGTAGGTCGTCTACACTCTTAAAGAGCTAAACAAAAGTGTCTAAGAGAGCCGGATGTGACGTAACTATTCGTTTACTTTCTCATAATTATGTTTAAGTTATGAACACTTATTATAAAGTGACCGGTAAAAAGTTACTAACCATAATGTTGTACAAATACTTTTTTATTGATACACTTTTGTCGTGTGAAAAAAACCAGCGATCCTTACAGTTACCGCGTTTGATATTTATTATTTGATATCTTACCTAAGGGTCGATTTATACTAGCGCAGAGTCGAAGCGCATCGAAGCGTCAAATTTTTTACAACTAAAACGAAGCCGCACGAATGCGCGCGTATTCGCACGAATGCGCGCGTATTCGCACGAATGCGCGCGTATTCGCACGCGCACTCTCACGTGTAGTATTGGGATCAACAGCTTTTTCCCAAGCATTATTTTTGGAATGTTTGTCACTATAATTTTTAGCTTTTGGATTAAATAGGCATTCATATTTTTGCACCAGGTAAATTAATTTTTCGTCCGAGTTCATTGTGATTAACACCGACGCAGGCCAATTTCCGACTGATGACGCGTTGGTTCGCTAGTGGGCGCGTGGATACACGAAAATGCGCGCGCACGCGCGCGCACCAATCAGCCTTGTTCGCGCGCAGACGCGCGAATTCCGACGAATGCGCGCGTCTGCGCGCGTCTTTTTAAAATCGCCGAAGTAATGTGTGCGTTACGCTGTGGAGTTAAGGTTGAATTTGTTATGTTAAGTTTTGGATAGACGCCTCGATGCGCTTCGACTCTGCGCTAGTATAAATCGACCCTAACTGGTGGAATTAAATAGCATCCGTTTCTGCGCTTTCCGAAATGCATTTCGGTCAGTCAATTAGTGAATAATAAATAACCATTATTAAAGTTCTATAAGCCAAAATATAATTATTGATGAATGCTTCGAACATCCGTTTGCAATTCGAATACGGCCATTATACCAGTATTGTTTAAAAAACTGATTACAAATCTTTGGGGCGGGTTGTAAATCGTGCCTGCCTCGTTGGTCTAGCGTTTGGCGTATGCGACTGTCGATCAAAAGGTCTCGGGTTTGTACAAACAGACATGAAACGGACGCAAAGAACACCCAAACTCAAAACAACAATTTATGGATAACACAAAGTGTTTCCTCCCATTAATCCTCATAACACTCGGCACAGTAGAGGGCGGCGTTGTGACCGCTTAAACCAGTGGGCCAACTGTACAGTCAACTATTTGATTATATTTATTTGATTATAGAAATCTTTGTTAACAGCCTAGAGTTTGAAAGTTGGGGTATTAACACTCGTGGTTTGGAAAGCAAGTAAGGTCATCGATTCTACGCCTGGTCTCTCTCTGTTCGTTCGGATAGCCGTTCTATAAGTTTGCGAGAGTTAAGGACCAGAGACTGCACCTGTGCTTGCATACATTTGTGCACTATAATACCTTAGTTGACTGGTATCTGTTGAAGCTGACCGCCGTGGCCGAAATCGGCTAAGTGCAATCGAAATTTGAGCTCAATTGGTGAAGAATTTCTTGCGTTTTTAAGCACACAAATAAAATTAAAAGGCAATAGATAGGTACATTATTAGTTATATGATAACTCCGACTGTGTTACTAATCTAAACGAAAAAAAAATGTTCATTTTGACACGCTCACTATATATTTCGAGGCAATGGCTCATAATAGTGATGTACTCGTAAGTACAACATTATAAGGCCCCTTATTTCACGTATTTACATTACAAATGTGTACATAGTTACATAACCAGCTCAATATGGTTTCAAAATATCGCTTTGTAGAGATGACTGGACAGTTTCGTTTACTTGTCTATTGATTAGACAAGTAAACGAAACTGTCCAGTCGTCGGTCGTCCTTTCGTTTCATAAGTTTAAGTAACAAGTAATTACTTTATACGCGCAATTTATTTTGTGTTGTACGTAAAAAGGTTGTAAAGTGTATATATATAGAAATAGATCCATTATTAGCAGTCCGATTTTTGTTATGGTGCCTATATGGTGACAAATGAACAGTCGGGACAATTGATGACACGGTAACTGCCGCCTTCCATAGACACCAACTTTTTCTTTTCTTTTTTTACAATACAACCCGCGCTCTTGGGTCGCGGAGGACTTTACAACTATACAAGAAACGGGCACCAAAAACACCCAGGCTCAGAACAACAATTTGTCGATCACACAAAGTGTTGTCCCATGTAGGATTTGAATCCATAATGCTTAGCGCAGTAGAGAGCGGCGTGGCGACCGGTTAAACCACTACTTAAGACTTAAAAATGTCAAGTAGCCGACCCCTTACTGTCAGAGTCGAGGGGAGAGGCGTTAACAAATTAAGTAAAATAATTAAAAACTCTAAATTACAAAATCAAAATCATTTTATCCTTTTCGAAGCTATAATTCCAAAACCCGGCAATGCCAGGTACACAGATAAACACATCAAACTTAACGTTACGAATAAACTAAATGCGAGAATAAACATTGACTTTAAAACTACTAAACAGGTCCTGTCTTTCGGTTCTAAATTACACCTATCATAGACAATAATTTTATTATTTCTAACTCAACTTGTAGACATGACTATTATAGAAAATATGTACGTCAATATACTTCGACCTCAAACGACAGTCTATAACACAGACGTAATGGCTGCCGTGGCCCTGAAATCTTTATTTACTTAAACGTGTATACATAAAAGGAAAATATATATTACGTAATGTGTCGTACTTATGGCAGCAAGAGCACTTGGCTGAGCGCAACACTCGAGTGCTTACGATTGTATTTGGCGCGGAGACACAAGTGTTTTCGCGATTCTCTTTCTACAATCGCCAACGTCTCAATTCTCTTGTGTTATTGCCTAATTTTGTTTTAACCACGTGTCTTAACGTTCAGAGACGTCATTCTCATGCACTTGTAATTTTTCTATTATTGTCTCGGATTTTTTTTTAAAAAACCTTAACTTTATTTTGTAACTGTTTTCTCATTTATTGTCTTTTGTAATCCTTTGACAGTTTGTCACATTGACATCACCTTGGCGAAATTGTGGTAACACTATGACTTGAAGCTATTAATCAAAATCTTTTTGTATCATTGGTAACAAGGGTGTCGGGAGGGGGTTTGAGAGGGTACGCCTCTCGTATTATATTAGTCAATAGTATTATTCTATATTTTATATTAGTTAATAGTAAGTCCGTCCAGGTCGCGATAAGACTCTCCCATGAGCGCAGAGAGCTGGCCGTAGTTGGCTCGCAGTCTGCCATAATCATTTCTTGTAACCGCAGCAGAGCCTCTTGGGAAGAGGTGGTGTCTTTGTGTATCCGGACATCGTCCAAATATAAGATGATAGAGTTGCACTCGCGCATCAACGAGAATTTTCCGGTATTTCATTTCCCTGTCATTTTAGCAAACTGTCAACGTATAAAGAATTATGATTAAAACTAATTCCACAAAAGGCAAGGATCTCGCAATTGTCTACCCGCCCAGAGACCCCACTTGTCGTCTATATTCGGATATCCGAAAGCATTTCTGCACCGAAAAAATAGTGACTTAATTAGCATTGCATGTGGACATTCAAAAGGGCCCGCCAAAACCTTTATAATAACAATATTGTCAACTTTTTTGTTTATAATTTCACCATGTAAATGAATGTTACAAGGTTATGGGGTGTTTCACCATTTAAATATTGTATACTTTAAGCGCGAATGCGTAAAGGAATGATCTGTGAGCGCATAGAACATTGAAATCTCGGTATTGCCTTATATTTGTTTATTTATTTAAAACTTATTGCGCTTATTGTTCAAAAGCGGACTTAACGTTACGAGGTATTCTCTCGCAGTCGACCTTAAGGTGATGTAGAAATAAGATGCGGTAGGTGCAAGATCTTGAGTTTCTCGTTGTACATAATGATTTGATAAGTAAACCTACATTAAATATAACAAATATACATAAATTTACTACTATATAAATTACATAACACATATAAATACATACATTTGATGTTATATAAATAACAGAATCGGGTACTAGGGTTGTGACTGTACTACCAACTCATTCTGAAGAAGATTGTGTACTTACGACTTATATATAAGACGGTTTGTGAACAACTGTACATTACTCGACGTGTAAAAGTCTGTAAAAGATATAATATACAAACATATTTTCATATTTGACTGCACGATTGGCCTAGCGGTTTAAGCGGTCACCACGCCGCTCTCCACCTCGCTGAGTATTGTGGGTTCAAATCCTAAATGGGACGACACTGTGTGATCCACAAATTGTTGTTCTGAGTCTGGGTGTTTTTTGTGTCCGTTTCTTGTATGTTTGTAAAGTCCCCCGCGACACAGGATTCCTAATGCGGGCGTTGTCTTTTTAAAAAAAAAAACACTAAACCAATCAAAAGCGGTTAAGTGGAGCCGTGTACAAGATGACCCTTGCCTTTTAAAAAAGACTTAAATGCCAGGTAACACAGTTCAATTTGAGTCGTTAATTTTTGGAAAAAAATCAGAAACGCAATTTTAGAACAAAATAAAGACAATTAAAAAATCCCAATTTTTTGAGTTACTGAACTGTAGACAACAACGTCTAATCGTAGTGTCGGCGATATCAAAGTGACGCTGCATCAAGCCCCAACGAACTGGCAAACTTTCCTCAAGTATTTCACTTTCTTTTTAAAATCAATTTATTAAAGATACGGTTCTATTAGACATAAAGGTCACTCACAACGTCGCGAACGTTTATTTCGATAAATCTACTGCAGTCATATTTTTTTTTTAATTATTATGTCATATGTGTGGTTACATTTGTTTAGCGACAGAGGAAAGGTCATTGCGACTGAAGTACTTTAGCATTGCTAAACGTATGGAGTTGTAAATTGTGAAACACAAAAAGGTGTCCTGTGGCTAAACTATTGAATATATTCCGTTTCAATTGTGATAATCATCTAAAAGTAGAGAACAGAATATTTTGTGGAGGAATGAGTGTCATGTCCCTTTAAGATAAAGGGATTTAGTGCTTGGCGGGCCGCGGTCCAACGGTTGAAGTTGAGTTATTGTATAAATACTAATTGCCGAGAGAATTTCTATATCGCGATACAGGATTAGTAGTTCATTATTCCCTAATTCGGTATATCTTCGGTATATGGCGCTGTAGTATGTCTGTTTGCGCTGTATGTGGAAGCTGTCACAATGTTATTGGAAAAACTTACGTTGCATATAAAAGGCCAGACTAAGAAAACACTAATGAATGGAAGTAGACCAATAATTAGTATTTTAAGACTAGGAACTTCAATCATATATCCTATTAATATTATAAATGCCAAAGTTTGTGAGTACAAACGTCCATACATTTGTTACTCTTTCACAAAAAACTTCTGGACAGATTTGAATGAAACTTTACAGTAATATAGGTTATACATCGGAACAACATATAGGCTACAATTTGTAATGATTTTAATGTAAGTATATAAAAACATATGTTGATCGTTTTTTTTCAATGAGAATCTTTCAAAGACAATGAAAAATAATTTAAAAAAAAAGAGAAATTAAATAGTTTATTCTAAAAGTCAAAGATCTGCGAAATGCGGCCATTTTTGTTCATTACAGCATGATACTCAGTTCGAATACGAAGAATTACGCCCGTAGCTATGATAGATAAAATACGGCGGGGCGAAACTAGTTACACTATAAAGATCCAGTTCATGCATTAAATACTTTTTGATCTGTCAACATACAACAGTCAATACAACGTCAGTTGAAGGCAAACTTAGCAATGAAAAAAAAACACTTGACAAAATCTTCAGTTCAAATAAAACAAAAATCTATTGTTTATGTTGATTATTTATATTTATTAACATATATGAAATTATTTATACTCAAACAATAATAATTTTACCCTATTTTAAACCCAATTATTAGTAACTGGTAACATTTATGAACGCACACTAAGAAAGCAGAATGACTAGAAGTGAATGCAAGACGAAGCTGTCACGCCCACTGATATCAAAGAGTCAACTCATTTCTTTTTGTTCTAGTTCGTCTCGACGTTCTATTTCAATACATAAATAACGTAAGAGGTACACGCTTACTCTCTGCTAAACCATAATGTAAAGAAGCACACTTAGCGGTAAAAATGCCGTTTACAATCAATACGAACAACACTCCAATATTCAAAGAATTCTGTTGTAGCAAAGGTTTTGTAACTTGTAACAATTTAAATTGATGATGTTAGATGAATGCAACGATGACAAATAAAAAAGGCTATGAAATTTTAAATGAAATGGTACTTATTATTCGGTTAAATTGTGTGGTAAAATGTAAACCGATTTGGTCATGTAACTATTTTGTTGTTGAAACCCAGTTTTTATTATTGTGTGTTCATCCTATGAGCGTCTTTAGAGGCGATTAAAAGAACAAACTACACATAACGACACTGCAGAGAGAAGGTAACTTCGTCTCTAGTCTAGCCAACGTGAGATAGTAGGTCGAAACCTCCTTTCTAAGGAAACGTCTGTAACCAGTAATGCAGCAATTTTGATGACCTATATTAAAAGGAAAACATGTCTTAATAACTTAACTTAGTCCAACAATAGACTATTAGAGGACATTTAATTCAGTAATAAGTACTACAAACTAGATAAGTTCAATAAAGAATAGAAATTGTTTATTTTCATGTCGAATCTAATCTAAAATTATAAAAAAAAGTTACATAAACAAAATATGAGGCAAAGAGCAACGATATGCGCTTCTTTCCTATATTTTCAAAGTTAAATACCGACGTTGTGATATAAAGAGAATTCTGATAAGTTAATTTAGAAAAAATGTAAATAAACTTTTAGAAATATTCTCGTAAGCCTAGATTTATTTTAGCGTTATCATTTATTGCGCGATTACCATTTAAATATGCTATCTTAATCTTAAAATCAAACGGGTTTGTCTAGTTTCTAGCCATAAAACAACCTAATATCAGAAATTACAAGTGTTAGTGTCAACTTTGAAGATAAAATATTAAAAAGAAATTTGACACTCATATCTTTGTAGTTATAGAAAATATAAAGATGGACCCTGTTTATAATGACATATGTCTAAACTGGTTTCATCCTAGATTTTCTTGTTTAGCGAGTACTAAATAAATGATATTCCTATTAAACGATTTATGTTTAACGTCGATCTATTTCTATATAATTGTATAGGTATTCAAAAAATCGCTTGTGCATTATTACTGTTCTATGAACAAATACTTTGCATAAGTGACAAAAACTGCGAATATTTAAGACATGACATGAAAAACAATGCTATTATTCAAAACAGGCAAATTGTTGTAACTTATCTATGGAAAAAACATAAATTCTGTATATACATACATACTTAAATATTGTTTTATATTGGAAATAAATGACCGTGGCATTATTGCACTGAACTAAACTTCATTATTCCCAATCAACTATTTTTATTACTCACGGAATGTATAAACGATAACATTTAAAGTATTTTTTATATAAATATTATATTATAGGTAAATATGTAATATAAATATTACATATAAGCGCTGGGTACTATTAAATACCGTTTTATACACTGAGTCTGTGACATTTTACGGCTTATCCACTTTACCGAAATGAAAGGACATGTGTTAAATTTTACCACGATTAGTAATCTACGCAAAGTGAACCATGAACAATACTAGTTCATTGTATAGGCTGGGTCATAAATTAGTTAACATTTAAAAAAATCAATTTGATATATTATAAAAATTATTTATTTACAAGAAATGACGTCCGTTTCGACGCTAGTGCTCTTCTAAACGAGCACCAAAATTTTCGAATACTCGTCGGCAGAGACTGTGACATCTCTGCGCTGATTTTTCATTGACGTAGTGTAGTTGGTTTATTGTTGTAGACACCATCTATCCATAAACCATACCAAAACCATATCTTCAAATAATCCCATAAAAAGAAGTCAGCTGGGGATACATCTGGACTTCTGGATGGCCATGGCATGTCGCTTCGTCTGGAAATCAACTTTTTCGGAAATATATCTTGGACCACCGGGACTCATTGGATGTGTGACAAGTGGTTCCATCTTTTTGAAACTGTGTGTTACGATTGTAGCTATTTTGTTATTTAATTTAATAACTTAATAATAAATAATTTAATATTTCAATAATAATATTTACTTCTTTCACTTAGTCAAATGTCTGCATTATTCCTTGAATAAATAACATTTGAATTATTAATACTGTTTGTCTGTCTTGTTTGTCAAATATTTAACCATAGAACAACTTATTTTAAAAAATTACATTGCTGTTGTCAACTTAATAAGTATTTTAAACAATCGTGTTATTGATTTGTTTATATTTTTAATGCTGTACTCCATCGGGTGTTTGTATAGTAGCTGTAGCAACACCATTTTCCTTATCCTAAAGTGAATGATGAAATCTGTCAAGTTACTTGAATCTCAAAAACTTTTCCGCCCAACGATTTCCAATTTACTAACTTTCTAATTTGACTTGTTTATTACAGATATTGAACAAAATTATTAAAAATGCCAGAAGAATCACAAGTGAAGGCATTTTATGGCGGTAAAAACTTTTTTATAACCGGTGGCACAGGATTTGTTGGGCTATGCCTAATTGAAAAGATTTTGCGATGTATTCCTGATGCTGGAAAAATATATCTATTAATGAGACCAAAGAAAGGAAAGGAGATAAATGAAAGACTTGAAGAGTTTCCCAAAAACCCGGTAAGTAACTATTTTTATTTTATAATTTACAGATAATCTAGTAAAATATTATTATAGGAATGTCGAGGTGATACCTGTGTTAGAAGTAGTTTTAAAAATATAAATATTTTTTAAAAATGTTTCGTGTTTAGAACTCGAGTGGCTACTAAATTAATTCAACCAAAACAAATAAAGAGATACACACCAGAACATTATTTCTATTTAAATTCATTAAAAATGAAAACATAGTAACAGTACACATTGTAAATAGCAGTAACTCACGTCACCCAATTATATTTTGGATAAAGTAAGAAACAGTATGGAATGAAACAGCTGTGAAAGAATGAAACTTGATACAAATAATATATATGTAATATTTAGTACCCGGAAACCGATCTTAGTTTGATATTTTTTTGGAAACATGGATAAAATAATGTTTTCTAAAAATGAAACCTAGCTAGATCAATTTATTATATATATGTATTCATAAATTTTACGAAAATCATATTAACCGTTTCTAAATTTCATATTATATCCTACTAATATTATAAATGCAAAAGTTTGTGAGTATGGATGTTTGTTACTCTTTCACGAAAAACTACTGGACAGATTTAGATGAAACTTTACAGTAATATAGGTTATACATTAAAACAACATATAGGCTGAGTGTGGTGACCACAACTCTTGGATTCTATTCATGCTTTCTATTAGGCAGAGTAGAGTCACTTTGGCAGGCTCTTAATATTAAAAAAAAAAGGCTGCAAATTGTAATGATTTTATGTAATTTTTGTCATAATATAAAAACATGTCAATTAAGTCAGAAAAAATCTGGTCTCTGAGAGTATCTTGGCGTATGCTGCCTAAACCATTGAAGTTACACAAAGATGATTTATTTATTTATTTATAACTTTATGCACAAATACATGCATCGGCGGACTTAATGCCTAAGGCATTTTCTGCCTTTCTTTCTTTCTTTCTGGTGATGCAAAGAAGATATGAGATAGGTGCACTTAAGGATAAGAAGTAATTGCCAGAGAAGTATATATAGACCAGATAGACCATAAATAAGTAAATATACTTACATAAACACATAAATATATAACACATACATACATACACATATAATACACATACACACAACTCATATACATACGTGCATACATATTACCAGAAGATGATGTGCCCTGGGATTGTTTATTTATTATAAAATATATATTTATTTAAAATGATTTGTTACAAAACTTAATGTGGCAGACAAAATTACATGCGAGCAAAGCCATGGGCAAAAACTAGTATATATATTCAAGAATTACTTGTTTAAGGGTATTAGATAAATATTCTGTTTTGACTGAATCTAGTGTTTGTACATATTTATTTACAAATTTAAGTATACTACATAGACTATGAAAATAGATTTAAAAACATACATTTGCATAAACTCTACCCACTTTATGGGATTACACCACCATGCTAATTTAACAGGGTAAGATTGTCTTGTGCATTAAGTCCACTGACATACAGAAGTGCATAAGTTGTATGGCAACTGCAAGAATTTATTTCAGGGGGTCCATCTACAACTACATATACTATTAATCAATATAAAATATATAATTATACTAGGCCTTCACTTAAGGAATTGACACATCATTTTTTTTTTCTAAATATTTTACATCAATATCAGTAAGGTAACACAGTGGCAGTTCATACCCTTCTTAAAGAAGCCAGCTAGACAATAGGCAATAAATTCTTCAAAGACAGTTGTACTGCCTCTCGGACAACGTTATACACCCACTAATGTAGTAGAATAACAAATATGTGTAGTTTCTTTTCTGATAGGGAAGTGCTAATGCATCACCTTGCACCAGCACCAGCGCCCATGTTAAAAGTGCATAAAATTAATACAATTAAGGATGCTTGAAATAAGAGGAACTTAAAGAACAGTGTGTCAGTAACTACATAAAAATTAAAAAAAAAAAAACAAAAAAAAACTGACAATGTAAATGAGTTTTTTTTAATCGTAATGTATTCTGTGTGTTGACGGATTAAGAATACAGAGTGTCACCGCCCTTACTCTTGCCATGCTTGTCCCATATATGCAAGATCACATCACTACAAAGAGAAGGAAAACTTGAAACAAATCCTATATCAACCCGTCAGGCCCGTGTGGTGTAGTAGGCTACAACCTCATTGCTAAGGAGAGGCCTACGCTAAGCAGTGGACTGTTAAAGACTGTTGATTGATGATTATGATTATAACTTACATAGACCCAGTTTTACTTTCACAATTAAGATAAATCTAACATCTTAAATACTAAATACCATCTAGCTGTTTAGACTACAGAGCGTAAAAGAAAAATGATTTTAACGGTTTTAAATTCATAATTATCTGGGTTAATAATAATTATATGGGACATATGACTCTTTTATGACTATAAAATGGAGATTTATAAATTTATTTATAGTTTTAGACTTCATTAATATTAATAACAATGTCACGGTTAGATAAAATAATGAAAATATTAAAAATTACATGCATGTATTTATTTTATGTCAAATATTTTTAACTAAGTTGAGTTAAAAACTTGAGTTAGAATGATTAAAGCACAAAAGTATTGTTACATTATTTTCAAATCATCATCATCAACAGCCTTTTACAGTCCACAGCTGGACATAGGCCTCTCCTTAGCAAGGAGGTTTTGTCCTACTATACCACGCTGGCCAGACGGGTTGGAATAGGGTTTGTTTCAAGTTTTCCTTCTCTTTGTAATGATGTTGTCTTGCATACTTTGTTCCCTAAGTCGCCTTTTACGACACCCACGGGATGAATAGGGTGCTAACACTATGTATTCTTAATCCGTCACCACACGGACATTTTCAAATGTCAGTCATAAATCACCATTATCGATAATCTTTAACAGTCCACTGTTGGACATAGGTCTCTCCTGAGAAAGGAGGTTCTGGCTTACTATACCACGCTCAGACGGATTGGTATAAATTTGTTTCAAGTTTTCAACATGCTGAAATAGCATATATTTGTTTCATGTTGTTGTATATCAGATCGCTAGGAGGGGTCTGGATGTCGTAAGAACAGCTGTTCCCGGATCCCTTCTATCTCGGGCGCAGAATGGCACACCGTGTGGTTTTAGTTAGTCCTATACCGACACACCACCCCGCCGTAAACCCAATTAATTAGTAAAACTAATAAACATTGACTCTTACGAGGTGTTTAAACAAACTACCTGATAAAAAGATACCTTTTCCATGTAACAGGTCTTTGAGAAGCTCCTCCAAAGCAATAGCGCAGACATATTTAAGAAGCTTACACCAATATCCGGGGATGTGGGTGAGGAGAACCTGGGTTTGAGCCCCCAAGACCGTCAAACGTTGGTGGACAATATCAATGTGGTGATTCATTCAGCTGCGACTCTCGACTTCCAAGAGAACCTGAAACCGACAGTCAAGATTAACTTATTGGGGACGAGACGCGTTATGGAGCTGTGTAGAGATGCAAAAAATTTGAAGGTATTAACATTAAAAACCAAATAACTTTGAAAAAAAAAAATTTCCGATGTCATGATGTAGTCTAATAAGTTGTATTCTCCATTCGTTAATTGTCAGCTGCCGCTTGTTTTCCTGAAGTCAGAATTAGTTATTCTTCTCCAATTAATACGATCTGTCAAACAAAATCAACCTATCGCCGTCCACTGCTGAACGAAGGTCCACCTAAAGAGCACCAACCGGCCCTTACTTGGCCAATTCGCATCCATCCGCTATCAGCCACCTTCTTCAAGTCGTCGGTCCATCGCGCCGCAGAGCGCCCAACACTACGTTTGCCTTATCGTGGTCTCCACTCCAGTAGACTTCGGCTCCAGCGACCATCGGTTCGTCTGGAGACAGGACCTGGTCTGGATTTGGTCTATTGCCTGATGGTATCTCTAGGTTTTCGGAGATCTGGAACGACCAACTTACTTTACTTCGACGGCTTTACTTCTTTTACCTTCTGTCTTCCTCTTTCCTATCAGTCTCTAAATTATTAAAACACGGTGTAGACATATTGACGAAGTGTTGAGTGTTTTCTATTTTGAATTTTTTGAGGAGTGATACGTTAGTGGGTTGTCTAAGGAATCTTCAGCAAGCGGCGCCACGACCACATCTCAAAAACGACAATCCTCTGCCTGATGGCAGCTCTAAACAACTTGCTTTCTGCCTTATTGTGAAATATGAACACAAGTGTGCTAACGATTCGAATCTCAGTCCAATTCGAGATATTTCTATCTTTCTCTTAATCTGGGTCATTGCGGTTTTGGAAATACCAATTCGTCTACGTATCTCTGGTTTGTAGGTGCTTCTATTTGTGATACCTGGATTTATGATTATGGATTGGACCTGCAAGCCTAAATAACCTTTGAAAGACTTCCTCTATTTACCCAAGAGGTTTTGGCCTATCATACCATATTGTCCAGACCGAATGGTGTAAGTTTGTTTCAAGTTTTCAACATGCTGAAATAACGTATATTTATTTCATTAGGTAATGGTACACGTATCATCAGCGTACGTGAACTCCTTCCTGACGGAAGTTCACGAGAAGGTATACGAAGCACCAGAGGACCCTGAGAAGGTGATATCTTTGATCAACACTCTCAATGATCAGGAACTGGATGAAATAGAACCAAAGTAAGTTCTGATAGATGTTAGCTGTAAGCATAGTTTATATGCATCAATACATGCGTATTTATT
This sequence comes from Hypercompe scribonia, assembly GCA_949316085.1. Lineage (NCBI taxonomy): Eukaryota > Metazoa > Arthropoda > Insecta > Lepidoptera > Erebidae > Hypercompe > Hypercompe scribonia. Next base: position 3,241,375 of record OX438997.1, read on the forward strand.
ACTACCTATATTTACTATACACTAGTATATACACACACATACACACACGCACCCACAACACGCACACACACGCACACACGCACACGCACACACACGCACACGCACACGCACACGCACACGCACACACACACGCACACACACACACACACATATAATATATATAATAATGTAATATATCCTCACACATCTCACACACAGCCGTCTGATTCCAAACTAGGCAGAGCTATTACAATGATAATCAGACCACTGATAAAATACTTATATATTTCTAAATAAATACATATTATAGACAAATTACACCCAGATACAGAATAAATGATCGTGTTGATCACACAAAAAATATCCGGGGTGAGAATCGAACACATGACCTATGGCTTAGCAGTTAGAATCTCTAACCACTAGACCAACAGGCCCGTCAATAAATACACAACACATATGTACTCAAAATTGCCTGTGGTTTTCATATGATTTTTGTAATTGTTTAAAATTAGAGTTTTCTGTACTTTTTTTTAATTAAACTTTTTTCTATGCTCACATTACTCAGCGGGAAAAACTAGTCGTTTTAGAAGAACGAGAAAAAATTGAAATGTCTGTTTGTGACTTGAAATTAATAGCTTTTAACTGAATGCATGTGATAGTACGAATATGTACGGTACATACATGAAAACAACAATTTGTCTATTTTTTTGTTTGTTCCGGCTAATCTATATAACGGCTGGACCGATTTTGACGGAACTTTCACTGGCAGATAGCTGATTCATAAGAAATAACGCAGGCTATTTTCATTTTAGAAAACAACAAACACTTTTTTGTTAAACTTAACACGGATAATGTCACGGTTAACAGTGAGTCTTAAATAGAAAAGTTACTTCAAGACAAAGTGCCGTCATCTGTAAATATCTACAAATAATTTATATTAAATGTTATTTGAAGAAAAAACAATGAAATAAACCATAACATTGAGTTACTCAGAGTATTTATGCCTTGAAATTTATATTCCAATATTGTATTCCAGGCTGTTGAAAGACCACCCCAACACCTACACGTTTACGAAGCACTTGGCTGAGCATGAAGTGGTTAAGTGCTCTGAACTGTTCCCTTGCGCCATCGTCAGACCTACCATGAGTAAGTACACGTATTTAATAGTCCCAAATAGTCTCAGACTTGGAACTAGTACTATTGGTACTAGACAACTATATACATACTGAGACCGGAAGCCCATTGATGCAGGGGTGACAGTTATCGTGGTAACTGTGTAAGCCTTACACTGTCACAATGACTGTCATGCCTCCAAGCGGAGTGTGAAAAAGCGTCTCACTAGGCCGACATAGTGTGGGTCACCATACTGCATTGTCTGCGTTTACAATGAGTATGGTGACCACAACTCTTAGACTCTATTTATGCTTTCCATCAGGCAGAGTAGAGTTACTTTGGCAGGTTCTTAAGATAGAAAAAAAAATAGATACTTTTTTTTACATATTTAAATAGAAAATAACTGAAGAATCGAACCCGAGACCACCGAGGCAGTGGATATTGCAAATTCAGTATACCATTTGGGAGTATGCATTAATTAAATCATACGTTAAAGAGGGGGAAGATCAAAGATTTATGCTTTGGCCCAAGTAAATAATAATCTCACAAATCTGGTCCCAAACTAAGCAGAGCTTGTACTGTAGTAACCAAACTGATGAATTATTTCTAAATAACATTTGTTCTGGGTGGGAACCGAACCCACAACCTTTAGCATAGCAGTCAGGATCCTGACCAATAGGTCAACAAGCCCATCAAATGAACTGGTTGGGCTATTGAAGTTATAGGAACCCAAACACTTCCGCCTGGTTATGTTAGGAGAACCCAGAGGGCTGCAACATTTAAAACTGAGTCTTCAGATCATGGCATATAATGGATTGACTTCATTTTGATGAATATTTGAGAAAATAATGACTATTATATCATCAGCAGTTTTAAACAGTCCACTGCTGGACATAGGCCTCTCCTTAGAAAGGAGATTTTGGTCTACTGGTACCACGCTGGCCAGAAGGGTTGGTATAGGGTTTGTTTTAATTTTTCTTTCTCTCTGCAGTGATGATTTCCTGTGTAGTTGCTCCCTTAGTAGTCTCTTATGACATCCATGGGAAGAGTAGAGGTGGTGATACTCTCTTTTGTGTTTGACACCTCACAGAGAATTAGCATTAATTATATACTAGCTTTCTACCCGCGTGGAATTCGGTTATATCGCGCGAGTATAAGGAGTAGCCTATAGTCTTGCCTTTGTCAAAATTGGTAAAACAAAAAAGAAAAAATCATGATTTTATGTTTGACAATAAGGAACTTCCATACAAACTTTCATCCCCTATTTCAACCCCTTCTACCCTTATTTTTGCGATAAAAAGTATCCTATGTCCTTTCCCAAGTTCAGTTCTATCTTCATACTAAATTTCATCAAAATCGGTTCAGTGGTTTAGGCGGGAAAGCGTAACAGACAGAGTTACTTTCACATTTATAATATTAGTAGGGATAAGGTCCTGCGTACTTCGACCCATAGGATGAATAGGAGTTATGACACTGTATTCTTTATTCATCACCTCACGCACCATAAAAAGATAATTAAAAAGATATCTATTACTCCAGAGTTTGGTGTGACTCCTAAATGATATTGAAGGTTATTTATTTCAGTTGTTGCTGCGTGGAAAGAACCTGTGCCTGGCTGGACATGCTCCAAAGTAGGTCCTCAAGGATTCCTCATGGGAGCTGCTAAAGGTAATAATGACATATTAAACGCACTATAGAATACTTTTGCCATCCCTATACTGGTCCAGTTTTGACATCATTATCATCAGACTCTAATAGTCCACTGCTGGACATAGATCTCTCCTTAAAAAGGTTTTGATGTAACGCTGGCCAGACGGGTTGGCATGGAGTGTCTCAGCTTTTCCTTCCCCTACAGAGATGTTGCTCCACATAGCTTGCTGCCTTAGTTGCCTCTTACGACCCTCAGGGGATGAATAGGGAAGGTGACACTACATATTCTTAATTCGTCACCACATGTTCTGACAAGGAACTCGACATATTGGAAGCAATTATATTCCAGAAAGTCATAACATATAAAAGTTGAAAGGTGTCAAGGGATACCCTGATGGAAAGAAGTTCCTTTCGATTAATTAGTGAAGGAATTGTAATATGTTTTTTATTACTTTTTATTTTTTATTATTTATTATGTACAAAAAACCTGTATAAACTTAACAAAACAAAAATAATCGTCGCGACACTACACTGTTCAAAGTAAAATAGAAAGACGAAACTAAAATAATTGGCTTGCTTTCTGTGAGAGAGAGAGAGAGAGAGACAGACAGAGAAACATGCGCACGCCGCACGGCTTACTACACTATAGCAAAAAGTGTCGTGACAACTTTTCGTCTGAATTTTTTTCCGACTAGCCTCCTTCGCAAAATTAAAAAATTATGAGGATTTGGTGATGATTGCCAGAATTTTGATATTGTTCAGGTGTGGTCCGTCGGTTACCGCTGGCTAAAGAGAACATAGCTGATTATATACCAGTGGACGTTGTGATCAATGAACTGCTCGTAGCTGGATGGGAGGCTGCTAAGAATAAGTAAGTTCTTAAATACCATAAAATCTACTTAAATGGGGTTGATGGGGTTGGTGGAGTTGAAGTGAGTTTAAAATGCCATAGACAAGAAGATATAGTTTAATTTTTTTTAATTTAGCATTAGAAATATTCCTGATTCAGAACAACTATTTTTTGATGTGGGAATCAAACCCACAACACTCTGTCTTAACCAAAATTAATGAAAAATGGTATGGTGATAGTTGGATTCTTGAGTAAAGACATACAATACTTTTTACCACGATATTTGATATACACACGGGCAGTGCAGCGGGCAAGAGCTAGTAATGAATAATTCTAATTTAAAAAAATAGCTGAAATATTCTTGGCAAAGTCTTTGTTCTATTACATTAACCAGTATAACTTGAACTGTCACTAAATCGACTATTTTGTGCCGTGACAGGTCAAAATCTAAAAAAAAGTATATTATTATAGGCTCCGTAACTCCGAATATCCGGCGCTTCTAGGTTGGACTGGTCAATCCTCTAGTCTGACTTATGACTTAGTCAAAATTCAAATAAATTACATTTTTCGGCTTTTGACTAAGGCATTTTCGTCAAACCTAGGAGAGACACATTTCATTAGGTTAAGTTTGACTAAAAATACTTCAAAATTGAAATATATTTCGAGGATCACCTAAAGGTTTTGGTCAAACATAGGATAGACCAGTCCTTCCGCGAAGAGACTGTGCATGGAACTGCGCATATTGCCTATACAGCCTTAATGTATGAATTTATCAGGTCAGGGTTGTCGGTGTACCACTGCTCCTCATCCACCAGCAACCCGTTCGCGTGGGACTCGATCGAAGATGCCGTCAATGGCCTGCTGCATAAATATCCACTCAAGAGTGCTGTCTGGTTAGTATGTATAGGAAGTTTTTTGCGGACCGCAGAATTCACACCCCCATAATCTTGTTAGTCGACTTCTTGTGGAGCGTTTGTGCGCCTGTGTGTGTATACGTGTGCGTGTATGCGCGTATTCGTGGGTGTGTTCGTGTATGCTCGTATGCATGTGTGTTCCTGTACGAGTGCGTGTGCGTGCGCGTGCGTGCGTACGTACGTTTGCATCACTGTTAATAGTGCTAAGTGATTCTGTGTCTATATAAAATAGATTAATTAATTTTTTTAATAACAAGTAACACTTGAGATGTCGTTTTTAAGAAAATAATTAATATTGGGTTCAGCTTTTTATATAAATATGGTGTAAGAAAGATATGTTGTCATCTGAGAAAGGCAGTTCTATATTAAACAGAATTACAAATTCTATTTCTTCTTCGGGATCGTTATGTGTCATGTGTGTTGTGTGTGGTGTGTGGTGTGTGTGTGTGTGTGTGAGGTATGAAAAATTAATAGATTTAATAGATAATCTGTTACAGACAGTAAGTCTTGTACAGTGTTACAGTAGGCTGTAGTCATGTACAAGTGTTATAAAAAGGTATATTCATATACAGAATGTTTCAGAAGAGCGTAGCATATACAGTGTGTTACAAGAGTGTAATTATATACAGCTGTTAAATATAATACTTTTGTACAGTGTTTCAGTAGGTTATAGTCATATAAAGGATGTTTCAGAAAAGCGTCTTGAGACCTCTACTATTTAAAGTACTTAATATGATCAATTGTCTTATAAAACGTGTTTAACACTAATAATAATAATAATAAATGTTCGACCAGGTACCCTCACCTGAAGTTCCTGCCGTCTTTACTGATGTTCCGCGTGTCAGCCATCCTGGTGCACTTCCTCCCCGCGATACTCCTGGACCTGGTGCTGCGGATCACGGGCGGGAGACCCATGTACGTATCTATCGATCGTCCTCACACTAGCTACACCACGCGGTGTCACCTTAGCATCACATTTTCGGAGCAAGAAATGTCCAGGCTTTTGTCAAATTTTATCGAAGTTGGTCTGAATTTTTTTGACCATTTGAGTGTGAAGAAGTAACAAACAAACTCTCACTTTTATAGCGTGATGGCATCCAATACTACTAGGGATTTTGGAACACCGATAAATCATCCTTATAAAGTTAATAATACTACATGAAACTTCCCTTAAAGGAAAGGTTTCTTACACACGTTTCTTTCTTTTAATTATTAGCAATAATACATACACACATACATACAATCATGTATCCCCAAAGAGGTAGGTAGAGGCATATTAAATGCCAACTTTTTGCCAGTGTTTTGGTTCCATGTAACAGCTGGTAAGCCTGTTGGCCCTAATTGGGATGTTTTGTTTGCCAGAACCTCGTCCGTCGATCAGCAGGTGACCACTTGTAGGTGAGGTCTGCTTGGGGTCATAGTTCCTGGTGGATATCTCCTTTCAATTTCGATAAAAACCTTCAGTCTCGAGTTAGGTTGTGAGCGAGGGCGAGAGGATTTTTAAAAAAAACAAGTGTTCGGCAAGAGCGGATTGAGACAGACTTTATTTATAAAACAATCTCTTGAAATTAATATAGTATTCTTATTACTATGCGTTGGAGACAAGGAGCTATTTGTTCTAATGTTTCCAGGAAGTCTGCGGCTTATCAGCTAAATGGTCATTCATGACGGATGCCATTGTGGGACGTCACGTCTATGACGACATAATTCTCGACATCATAAAAAAAATAACAAAATTGAATAATCCATATTCAAGTTAAGCACTTACCGACGTGATATACAAATATGTAGATAAATAATTCTATATTTCATATTACAGCCTGGTCCGTCTTCACAAAAACGTGTGGTCTTCTCTGAACCGTCTGGAACGGTTCATCTTCAGCCAGTGGAAATTCTACAACCCCAACACAATAGAACTCGAGAAGAAACTGAACAAAACTGACAAGGAACTGTTCTTTATTGATATCAGTTCTTTAGAAGTAAGTATTCTAATATTAGACTGTTAAATCGAATTATTTATTTGTAATTTTTTGCATCTTCAACAGTCTTTAATAGTCCACTGTTGGACATGGGCCTCTACTTAGAAAAGAACTTTTGACCCACTGGCCAGACGGGTTAACCATATTTATATTAATATATTGCTAATACAATTTAAAACATCCAAACGTATATAAATACATACGACGTCCGTAACTTATGAGAAGGTATAGAGGTGTGGCGACTTCCATTTACAAACAAAAATGTACAACAGCGCAATCTAGCGAAGATACATCGAACTACGAAGTATAATAATGAACTACGAAGCAACTACTAATCCTGTATCGCGAAATAGAGATTCTCGTTTACGTCGATATACAATCATCATATATATACATCAACTGTAGGGCCGTGGCGCACCAGGCATGACCACCTCGCCTGGTCGGAGCAACCTCCCTTTGTGTCGGAGGGACATGACACCCTCGTCCCTCCACAAATATATAAATGATGGCAGCGACTTAAGCCCTGGTGGTCATGGTCAGACTGGTGACTGAGGCGAAGATGAACCACAATAACCAGAGGTTCAGCTGTTGCCAGATCACGTGGAACGCCAAGAGTCTAGAGACAGAAATATACGCCACATCAATCAATAGCCTTTATAGTCAACTGCTGGACAGAGGCCTCTCCTTAAAAAGGGGGTTTTTGTCTACTGTCCATGCTGGCCAGATAGGTCGGTATAGGATTCGTTTCAAGCTTTCCTTCTCTTTCCAGTGATCCTTAGTCGCCTCTTACGATACATGCCGTATTCTGAATCCAACTCTTACTGGTGCTACGATATTCAGTTCAAAAACATTTTTTGTTTCAAGAATTGCAATTTGACTGTTGAGTCAAAAGTTAATAAAAATTAATATCTCTTCTGACCCTAAGTGTGACTTGTTCCAGTGGCTGCAGTACTTCACAACGTTACACCTCGGAGTCAGAAGGTACCTCAACAGAGAGAAGGAATCCACTCTATCTGCTGCAAGACAGAAGGATATGATGTAAGTATTTAAAAAAATTAAAAATATTTATAAATTGTACTAAAAATCTATTACTCTATGATAGGAAGAGTATTTGTCTATGGTATTTTTCCCATTCTAAATCCGGGTGTCATTATACTTCGGCACACGAAGTGATATCACGATTTGATAGAAAACCGATGCTAAATAAATTTTTTTACTGGTTACTGGAGCCCGGTCCCCTCATTGTTTCTGAGGGGGGAGGACTCAAGAGGAAATGAAAAAGAAGGAAATGGTTATTCGTGTGGTGATGGATTACAAATACTGAGTATCTGCCCCTACTCATCCCCTGGGTGTTGTAAGAGGCGACTAAGGGATCAATATCACTGCAAAGGGAAGGGAACTTGAAACAAACCCTATACTGACCCGTCTGGTCAGCATGATACAGTAGGCAAAAACCCTCTCTTTAAGAGGAGGCCTCTATCCAGCAATTGACTGTAAAGGCTCTTGATTGATTTGCTGGATATATCTCTGTCTTCAGACTCCTGGCGTTCCACGTGATCTGGCAGCTGCTAATCCTGTGGTTATTGTGGTTCCTCTTCGCTTCGGTCACCGGTCTGACCATGACCACCAGTGCTTGGGTCGCTCCCATCATTTATATACTCTATACCTTCTTATAAGCTACGGACGATGTATGTATTTATATACATTTGGATCTTTTAAATGGTATTAGCAATATATTAATATAAATATGAGTAGAAATGGATTGTGGGATAAAAATGGCCGATCTAAGTATTATAGTTTGAATACCATTGTGTATTTTTTATCTGTGTGGTGATGGATTAAGAATAAAGAGTGTTGCCACCCTTAATTTTTACTGTGGGTGCCCTAAGAGGCTTAGAGCGTAAACTCAAGACAAGCAACGAGAAGGAAAATTTGAAACTTTATACCAACCCAGCCAGTGTGGTATAGTAGGCAAAAATTCCTTGCTAATGAGAGGCGTATGTCCAGCAGTGGACTGCTAAGGGCTTTTGATGATAACGATGATGGATGTTTTCTTTGTACGTAACATTGGGTGTATGTACCGTTTTGTATTGTATTATTAACATCTTAGACTAAATAGGAAGAATGTATTGTGGGATTAGGGATCATCCACAAAATTATGTCACACGAAATTTCCTAATTATTTAAATCCCCAACCCGTACTTATCACATTTGTGAGACTACCCTCTACAGGACGACTTCAGAAATTTTTCAATTTTACCGTTTGGGGTTTTGAAATGTGACGTCACGAAACCTTAACCCATCTTTTCCCTTATCACGGAACGTCGCTGGTGAATTCCACATACAACGCAACAATAACATACTACAACGCCATCTACCGAAAACGCACCGAACTACGGGATAACTGCTAATCCTGTATCGCGATATAGGGAATTCTCGCGCCGATTGATCACGTCGCCTGGTCGGTGAATCCTCTCCTTGTATATGAAGGACATGACACCCTTTCCTCTACATCACACTTCTTCGACCCACTTCCCCCTATAGTGTGACATAGGTAATTTGTGGATGACCCTAAAATGACCCTTCTAAGTCTAACACCACTACAAGATATTATGTATTTTTTATCTGTATATTAAATACCTAAAAATAATGATTTGCAACCCCTTTAAGCAGGTTTCTGAGGAATATATTTTTGGAATACTCAAGGGTTGTATGTAGAATAGAAGTGCAACACGTATAGTAATGTTGACCTATCATGGTATGGGAAGTCTATATAATGAGAGTTCATTTTATACTGGGAGATGTTAACTTCTCACGCTCTTTACAATATTTTTTTACGTTAGTTTGGTTTCCTTTTGAAACCTATTTTTATTTAATTATAATTGTAACCTTAGTATTGTTATGTTGGTATAATAGGTTAGTTAGAACTCATTGGGCGTGGGCAAAAGTAATAAAGTTTAACAACGTTGGTATTAAATCTATGGGCACCGGTAACAGCTTGCCGTACTTGTTTCATAATTTATTTGTTAAATGTACTACGATTTCTCACATACTTTTAGTTTAATTAACGTATCTATCATATTATTTAAGTGTTATATATATGTAATGTTATTTTTCGTATGTCATAAACTTGACATATCACCAATGTTGCCAACTTGGAAATTTAAAATAAACTATAGACATAAAACCACAGACTACTCAAAATTAGATTTTACAACATCCATACAAAAGTGATTTGAAAAAGATTGCCGTGAGCGATAAGTGCTTCTATTATAATACTGAAAGTAGAACTGCATCTGTCTGTAAAAAAATATATACAGTAGGGTAATAAAAGAAAAAAAAAACAGGAATAAGTGTCCTGGTCTTGGAAGTCACCTCAAGTTCCTTCCTATGCAAATGTTTCTCTCCCACTACGATCCCGGATCTTTTAAACGGGGTGTGAAAAAGCATCTCACTAGGCCACCATAGCGTGGGTTGCCATACTGCATTGTCTGCAGTGAGTATAGCGACCACCACTCTTGGATTCTATACATGCTTTCCATCAAGTAGAGTAGAGTCGTTTTTGTAAGTCAATGAAAAAATACCAATAAATGAAGTTAGCAACACTGCTGATCGAGATAACAATATGTGTAAATGGGACCAAAATACAAATGAACGAAGAATGGTTAGGAATAATTAGGTATATATGTTAAATAAATAGTTTTTAAAAGAGCATCACAATAATGAATTCGTCTACATAATTATAACTTGTAATAAACTGCTTAACTATATACAATTTGTCGTGTTTTGCATTTAGTAACCACTCTTTATACCCAAATTGTCCGTCCTTTCAAGTGGTGTACCGTCAGACGGAAGGTACATCTCTAAAATAAAAAAAAAAGCAGAGAAGTAAAAAAAAAATACCCAAACTGACAACTCTTTTTTTTTTGGAATCGGTTAAATTAGTTTTAGGTTTATTAGTCTATTTACTGTAGACCAAATTAAAATTTAAGCGTAAGATGTTTCTAAAATCGTATTATATAAGAATCTCGTAATGACAATAAATATTAAATCTATGTCATCACCACCAGTTCACTGCTGGACATGGCTCTCTCCTAGAAGCGACCGTCCAAAAAGACCCGCAACTTCGCACGCGTAGCATTTGGTCTGCCACATTAAGTTTCGTAACAGATCATTTTAAATAATTATATTTAATAAAAAGTATCCTATGTTACTTCCAATACCTCCAAGAACATGTGTACAAAATTTCATGATGATCGACTGAGTAGTTTTCGCGTGAAACCGTGACAAACAAACTTAGATTCGCATTTATAACATTAATAGGGATATACCTAGAGGCCAGCGTTGTATAGTAATCCAAAACCTCTTTTGTAAGAGAGGCTTATGTCCAGCAGTGGACTATTAAGTGATGTTGATATTAAATATACGTAAGTACTTATGTATTTAATACTACAATAATGATTATTTTGTTATCTAAAATGACAATAAGATCATTTTGTATTTTTAAGCATTGTCAAATAGAGTAGACGATAAATAAACGAAATTAAAGTGATATTTTGTATTTATATTCTTAGATCTCATATTAGTATCTTTATTGCCCGGAGTTTGGAAGTTGGGGTCTGGACCCCGTGAATAAGAGAGGAAGTACAACCGTCGGTCCTGCGCATGATCTCTCCCTGTCGGATAGCCTCATTGAGTTGTGAGAGTGAGGGAACAGAGAGTGCACCTGTTTGCGTATACACTTGGACTGTAATATCTCCTGCGTGATTGGATGGTCTCTGTGGCCGAAATGTGGAGTATATCATCACAATGAGGTACGTACGTATGCGTATGATCTTTGACTGACACGACAGGGTGTGGATGCTAGAGTTGACACAAGTAAGCAATACCTAATATTTTTAATTGATATTGTCCGTGTGGTGACTGATTAAGAATATGTCACCATTTTTTTTTCTGTGCGGAAATCCCCAGATATCGGAGTGTTGTCGGAGTCGAACTGACTAAAAACTGCACGCCGTCCCAAGTACCAGTAGCCGAGAACCAGGTGTACCCTAGAAAGGAAATCCTTGGAACAGTGTTATCACCCCTATTCATCCTGAGAGTGTCGTAAAAGCCGACTAAGAGGAAACTAAGCAGGACAACAACACTACATATAGATGGAAACTTGAAACAAACCCTGTAGCAACACGTAGGTATAGTGGCCCTCAACACGAAGGTTAATCCACACAAAAAAAAAATAAGACCTTTTAGAATACTTTTCAATTGTTTCCCTAGTCACGGGACTCTGACGGGACGGACCACGGGGTCCTGAGTTCAAAGTCAGGTTAAATTTTTCATGGTGTTTTGTCAGCAAAGCCTTAATAGCAACACAGTCTCATAATGCACACTGTCGTTCGACAATTACGTACATATAGGGAGGTCGGAGGCGAGACGCGGCAAGTGAGCCCGAACTACCCACATCACAGTATTAAATTGTACACCTAAAAGTGAGTACTTGCTACCTAAATTATTACCATTGTAACATATTTACATGAAAAAACAGAATAATAAGTGGGATTAAATTACAAATGGTAACAAAATGGCGGATGTAAAACATAATTATTCACATTTGTAGTAAGAATTAAATTGTGATTTGAATTCAATTTTATCAATTTCTGATACCCGTATTACATTTTCTTTTTGAAATGATGAATAGAATCAAAGAGTTGTGGTTACCATACTCATTGCGAATGCAGACTATTCAGTATGGTGACTCACACTATGGCGAACTTGTAAGATGCTTTTTTACGCCTCGCTTGGGGACGTAAAGGACATGAGAGTCACCGTGGTACTGTATTGCGCACACTTACCACCAATGGACCTCCGGTCTCGCACTCACCAACTAAACACGACAGCACGGATGCAGTCGCTTTAGGTTAATCTTCTGTGGGAGGGTAGTACTGCCCCGGTCTAACCGGCCTGTTCGTGCGTGTTTTCATTAATGTCTCGTAAACGGTTTGTCGTAATTCAAAATTAACCCAATAATATAGGGTTTATCATCTGATACCTTATGAATACTGCGATGGATACATGGATGGATGGATACAGATGTTCTCCATGGTCACTCATCCATAACATGACCTCGATGTCAATTGTTTAACCTTACCTTGGATTGTCTAAAATTTTCAAGGTTCACATTCATATCTTGGACAATATAATGATATTGTAGGGCAGTGATGTTGAGATGTAAGTATGAAGATGGAGTAAGAAATAAGTAAGTCCAAGGTGCACAAGAGACAGAATAAAAGTTAATTGACAGAGTTACACACTTACACAACATCAGTTCGACAATAGAAGGAGTGATAGAAATGACAGAACGACAGAACATAAAATAAAATAAATATATCAAAGCAGTAGCGCGGCGAATTAGATTTCAGCGGTAGGACCGGGAAGGTACTGTCCGCCCTCATATCTCGTGCTGGCGCGGTGCGTGTGCGCAAGCGCAACAGTAAGATATCACCGTCTCGCCCACACACGCCCGACTCGTGTGACGTAGCTGGCCGACTGGTCGATGGACAATAGACGCGTCATAACTACGCCGCCGGATGACAACAAAATGATATCTACTAGTCTTTTTGTAACAATTAACATTTCATTAAAATAAATAAGATAATTTGTACACAAACATGCAACACATGTATATATATATATATATATATTAGTAGACAAACAATCTAAAAACAAGTCACGACAATATAGTACCCTAGGAAACGAAAGATGGATAGTAATATACATATAACTATACTTATATGGTTATAAATATAAAAGAAAAGGTAATAATAAAAAATTAAAAAACCCAGTTACACGATCATATTTTTATTAATTTTTCCACATACACACACACCACATTTCAATTACCGCACACATCTAAAAATACAGTCTAAATAATAAATTGTGACAGCACCTCGAACATAAATGACAGTTGCAAAATTGACGTGACACATTTGACAGTTGTAAATTGACATAACTTTGTCAGTTGTAAAGACACCGCGACTGATCGCTGTGTGTGAAAAGCATTCGTTCTTCCAGCTCACTAATACTATGCAATGTCTTTTAAATACTAATTAATATACGTATTTTTAACTTAGCTTCTATTCTAAACCATAACTGAATATAAATTTAATAGAAAATATTTAGAATTAGTAAATATAATCATGACCCGACTAATGGCGGGTCTATAATAAGTATACCATAGTATATCATGACTTCTTTTATCAGTGTTACCAACATTAAATAAGAAATTGAATATTTGAGTTCCTTTTTACATATTTAAAGGTTATAGGGATCGTTTTAAGTGCGCAAATTAAAAGAATACAAACAAATTATTTTTTTAATAACAAATATCTTTTTAAATAACACGATTGTTTAACTTAAGAGTTGACAACACTGTTTGCCGAATCAAAAGCTACAATCAAAGAATATTATTTTTTTAGCTTTAAAAGAATAATTACAAAATTCAGTCATACCTTCAATTTGTACGTATACCAGTAGCAATAAGTTAACAAATAAACTTCCATAATTATTATTTTGTAATTTTTTTTTCTAAGATTTTGACGGTAACATTTTTTCATTTAAGTTTATAACCATTATATATGTTTTTTATTTAATTTTTACAAGATTCAGACACTGGTTAAGTCACGTACGTAATGTATTCTGATGAAGTGACCGAACAAGTTAAATATTAGGAGGGTTGACATAGACAATATGAATTACTGTTAAGCAATATTTTACAGTAAGGTAGGGCTTCCCAAACTGCATCTCAACAGGGGGTCGCAGCCCAATCTAGGGGCGCCGTTTAGTAAACCACATAGTTTAAAAGTAAGGAGGCCAAAGGTAAGGAGCAATATGACTGGCAAATCGTTTTGAAAAATGTTCTGGAAAATCTGGACATCGTTCTCTTTAGATAGCAACCAAAGAAAATTAAATATATTTCTTAATAATTCTGTTTTTACTTAAAGTTACACAGCTATCTACCTAATAACTAATATTATTTTTAGCTGGAACAGGGAGGGGGGTTGGGGTACATTGGCAAGTTTGGGAAGCCCTGCACTAACGAAATATCGACAAAACTATGAAAATGAACATAGATGACGTCGGGTCGAAGTCTAAAACAACTTCGATTAATACTAAATAAGTCATTTGGTTGTGGACTTAGATTTAAGAAGCATTCTTGTCATTATATAATTATAATTTCAAGTCGTTTACTTTGCTGTAACCTTAGTGGTTAAATACGCGTAGCTTTACAAGAATTTAGTATTGCCTTGGGTTGAGTTAAAGTCGGCTAAAGTAGGGCTTCTGAACGTCAATGTCATATAGGCGACAAACAAAATGGTGTATTTCATGATACGGTATCCATGAAGTACAAAAGACGTTTAGGATACGCAACTGTCATCAACATTTTAAATCGACTTCAAATGGAAAACAGAGGAATAGTACGTATACTTATCGACTAAAACAACTAAACTAAACACTAAAAAACTACGTAAACTAAATAAAGTTACTAAAAGTAATGTAACTTAAGTATAGGGATACTACACACAAAGAAATTACATCTATAGCATATATTTGTCAGAGTGACAGGTAGGCTGCCATTTTGAATCGAATCTAGTTTTATAACCTATAATAGCCAATTGTTTAATAAACTATAATAGCCGATTTGTGTTTACGAAATAGGATGCAAACGTGCAAACTAGTCCGTAAATGACCTCTGTGGCAATTGAAGTAACTTTAAGTGACCTATTTTATATTGTATCGCGTATATTTTCATTATTTACGTGCCAGTTTTATAACAAAATCAAGTGCAACATATGATAATTATAAAAATTCACACCTAAAACGCACATCAAGTTGTAAAGTGACACTAGTGACATCTGTCACATATGTCAAGCTATATTATAAGGACTATAGTCTCCTAATGGTAAGTAAATATCGCCACCTAGTGTATCTACGCACTTTGATCCCCCCTTCAACGAATTAAGAGAGGGGGAGAGGTTTATGTTCTTCTTTATAACTACGTAAATGTCTTGTTTTCAATATGAAAACAAACACAGTTTATTTAGTAAACGAAGATTCTTATATCGCATAGATTCAAAACAAAATGGCGCCTATTTTAAATACCTAAATAAATGAAACGTATATTTTTAAGTAACATTTTTAACTTAATCTAGTTGTATACTAATCACAACTTGTAAAAATTTGTGAGGTCTTAACGAATAGAATTGGAGTATTTACGACGATGCGTAAACTGGCGACAAAAAGTCGGAGGACGACAAATTAGTTGCAATATTCGGTATTCTCCAGACGGTTTAAATTATCTTAAAGGTCGCACGTAAGCAAAGACCATTGGATTACATGTTATATTTTCTTAGAAAAACTAGCTGATCCGGTGTTCTGCCGAATTTACGAAGAAATCAATTCGTCATCAAAAAATGATTTTTTTTTATACATATTAAGAACCAGCCAAAGTGACTCTACTCTACCTGATGGAAAGTATGAATAGAATTGCAAAAGCAGACAATGCAGTATGATGATCCCCACTACGGCGGCCTAGTGAGATGCTTTTTCACGCTCCGCTTGGGACGTGAAAGGCATGAGTCATTGTGACAGTGTAAGGCTTACACGGTTACCACGATGACTGTCACCCCTGCATCAATGAGGGGCTTATTCTCCTCATACCTGACTATATATACAAGAAAACGTGTGCGTCTTGGCACACCCGACAGAAGTAACAACTTAGGTTAGGTTATTGCATAAATTTTATGTATAAATGTTATTTGGAGGGAGCTCTGTCTGAAATACGGCTAGCGCTGTAAGTTAGAGTAAGAGAGGAGGAACTTGTCTCCCACTGCTGATTGCGTGAGAGAAAGGGAAACCAGACAGACTGGCACCGTAACGCGTTACATAACGAAGCGATTACTGTCCTATAAGAAGTTACTACTTCAAAAATCATTTATTTCTTAAGTAGTCCATTGGTCTTAGTCTACGTACAGCCTCATCTTAAAGCGATAAGCTACGAAACTAATACAATATTGCGACTAAAAATCGCACGGACAGATACAGCCTAACGACAACGTTACGTATAGATCGTCTATTTGGTAGCGATAAATGCGTAATACTAAAGTATTTATTTTGTATAATATTGAAAACGACTGAATCGAATGGAAGCATCATCCTAAACATACCTTAACACTTTTTTAAGATCACATGACATGTTACTTGATGGTAAGTGACGACCGCCGTCCATGGACACCTAAAACTTAAGTCACTCCCTCCAGAATAAGAAAGGTTTTGGGCCCCAGTAACTTCACATCCTCAGTGAAAAGCAACAAGAATACTGCTTTGACACCAGTTTTCTGTGAGTCTGTGGTATTATTTAGTCAAGCCTGGTCCACATGGGTCGAAGTATGGCTCTCTGACGTAAGTCCCTGAGTAGAGAAATGCAAGTAATACCACATAGCGAGAATTTTTGGGTGTTGGTAACCGTTTCTAAATCAGAAGAACCATCTGAGAGACAGAAGTGTATTATGAAATCTAGTTCTAATATATATAAGGTTCATTTTTGTTTATTTTAATTCGAAGCCAAAAATACAAGCACAAATATTTATATACATGATAATGATGGTGTATTCATACGCAGAAGATATTACAGTGCACAAGTATATGCGCAAACGCAGGTGCACTCTCTGTTCCCTTACAATCCGATGGGACGGTTTTTCGACAAGACCGGGGAGATTAAGCGCAGGACCACGACCTTATGTGCTCTCCGAGGCACGAGGGTTAAGACCCCAACTTCTGGTTCAACCCGGGATCGAACCTGAAGCCTCTTGATCAGAAGTTGCATACACTAACCGCTAAACTAACGAGTGCATACATTTTGTATATACTTACTATTTTGTTTGTTTTTTTATATATAGTAAGCACATATTTGTGTAAGTATATCTATCGCAATCATTTACGGGACAGCCCGTTTTCAAGCTGTATGGTTTTGTGATGACAATCAAGAATAAGTGAATTAGACTAATCGTCAATTAAATATATTAATAATAGATAACAGTTACTTGATTTTATCAATTAGTAGACTTAAACTTGGTGCATTAGTGTTTACTAGAAAAGTAGGTGAATTATGAACTATTCGTCAGCCAAAAATATTGAACTAATATATGATTTAGACTAACTGCCAATTAGGAGAATTAGACGAACAGGTGAATTGGACTATTTTGTGATTCGGACTAACCGTCGAATAGAAGAATCAAACAAATGTGTAAATTGGACTAACTGTACGTAGAATGGATCGCTGGTTAAGTGAATTGGACTAACCATCGGTTGATAGAATTAGATAAATAAGTAAAGTGATTAACCTTGAGTTAAAATATTTAGACAAAAATTACGAGAATTGAAGCAACAAAGAATGAAGTAAATTTAATTGGCCCGGAACAATTCACTTATAGAAATTAAATGGGCAACTCTCAAATGATCCATACCATAAGAATTGGCATGTATTTTTAAATTTACATAAGTAAACATATCTTATTTACAATATAAGTTTTAATTACGACAAAATAAAGACATGAACACACTTAACGTAGAATATGTGCGCTGATTAACGTACTTCGAAAGTTACTACATCTTGGTCTCCTATACATCAAGTGTGTAATATAAAAAATATCTTATAATAATTGTGATTACGAAGGAATTTATAAAAATATTTTCTTTTTATATTTTAATATAATAAAATTCATAAACGCTACTAGATAATGAAAAAATTAACTCTTTCGAAAATACATATAAAGATACTTCTTAGAGATATTAAAAAAAAACATTTACTATTTAAACTAAAAATATTTTTCTTATTTTTTTTTAGTTTTTGCTCTATACCGATCTAATCCGAATGATAGTATATTTTGCCCACTAGATGGCGTTGTACTTAATATAACACTGTCATAATCACATTCAGTATTGCTTAATACTAGCATTGCCAACGACCAGCGCCAGCCACGAAAAGGGAAGTTTGTTTTGGGATTGTAGGGGTTATAGTGTTGGGGGGTTGTTTAGGAAGTTTGGGATGTCAGCAACGTGCACTAGGAAAACCGCCTAGTGATGTCGCCGAGTGTAAATGTAAGTTTGTTAACTATTATTAAAGTAACTTACAAATTATTGGTAAAGAAAATGGACGAAATGCAAAATTGCTCTATTCTTACAAAGGTCTAAGGCCGGCGCAGCTATTGGCTTCTATAAAATGGAAATTCATAGCATTATTATATACAAACAAAAGTATTTAAGCCTGTCCAACACCAAAAGGGGGAAAGAGGGGTCGTCATGAACCGTTCGAGAGTGTTATGGCTTAGAAGTCAAGAGGACATGTTTTAGTACAACTGACTTAAAGAAGAATTAGCAACGAAAAATTGGTTATTTTGAGTTGTATTATAAAAATAGCATATAGGATAACATTATTTTCTAATCACTTTTTTTATAGCTATTTTTAAGAAAAAAAATTCTTAACATTTTTTTTTACTCTTTAGTTAGACATTCGTCAACTTGTCCACAGTTTTAATGAAATATCAGAACTTAACCGTTCTCATGAATCAATATTATAAACATCTGTCTAGTACTGTAGTCTATGGACAAACTGACACAGATTTTATTTTTATAATCTATACAGACTGACTGGTGAGATACCTTCAATATTTGAGGACGTGATAGTATGCGAACATATATCATGAAATAAAATAACATAAAAACGAAATATTAAATAACTTCTTAGTAAACTTCGTACACAGTACACCGAGAGCCCAGTATTTAACTGCGGAATACTTGGACACCGCGCGGGCTTATTTTTTAGAGACATTTCGATAAAAAATAAGCACCTATTTTTTTTCTATCAAGTTAACGAGAATCGAGTACCGAGTACTCTCCATAAGTATTGAAGGTATCTCACCAGTCACAGTGTATATGTATAGTAACGTTACGTTAGGTTTTTATCCATTTTTTTCGTCACTTTCGTACCCAGTCTCTTCAATACCAATTTGCCATAACAAAGCGTGGTAAGAGATGGAATTATTGAAGTTATATATCTTTTGGTGCGTTAAGGAAAAATGATGAGGCAATTTTTATGATACGCGCGCACATCGTGACGAAAAATCGACACCGTCACGAAAAATTAACACCATGAAATTAGCTAGTCAACATTTTTTTTTATTATTATTTATTTATCAATGTGTTAAATACCTTTTTTCTATTATTAGTGTCGTTTTCTATACAAACATTTTTATCTTGTTACGCCGAAGAAGTATAACTTCTTACGTACGTACACACGTTCATACGTACGTACACACGTTCATACGTACGTACACACGTTCATACGTACGTACACACGTTCATACGTACGTACATACGTTCATACGTACGTACACACGTTCATACGTACGTACACACGTTCATACGTACGTACACACGTTCATACGTACGTACACACGTTCATACGTACGTACACACGTTTTTAAATTACTAAGAAATAACAGGGGTATCTGCCAACCCCCATTCCTCCTTTTAGTGTAAATAAGAAAATAAACTAACTCTGAACTTTACAATCTCATCATAATTTGTTAATGACTACATTTGTTTTAACCAAAAGTGTAAAAATAATAATTAAATTATGATATATGCCTTATTGCAGTTGTCAAGTTGTAGCGTGTTGAAACTTCTTCAAACTATGTTCTGGAGTTGGGGACAGCAGAGACGCACGATATACTTCAAGCACCAACTTTGTTCCGTCGCTTGTTAAGGAGAGAATTGTTGCTTTGTTCTAGTGTTTTGATTTGGACCTGAAATAAGCAAATATAAGTTATTTAATGTCTTATAAACAAAGAACACAGAGTGTTATACAATTATGTCGTAATAAATATTTTGGACATTCGACACACAACGTCATCTAGTTTCAAACTAAGCAGAGCTTGTACTATGATAACTAGACTGACTGATAGAATACTTATATACTTTTTTCTTGTAAATACATACATATTATATATGGTAAACACTCAAATTTCGAAACGAATATTTGCAGATCAAACATTTGGTCCGACCTGGGATTCGAACTCGAGACCTCAAGTACAACAGGCACATTTACTACCGCTACGCAACTGAGGTAGTTAGAGTAGACTAAGCCGTAGCGAGTAGCGAGTAGAAAACCCTTTTTTTCTTTTTTTTTAACGTGCGGAAACCCTCTCGGGCCGTCACCCCACCAGGGCTTACGGCGGAGTGGTGTGTCGGAATCGGTCCGACTAAAACCACACGGTGTGCCACTCTGCGCCTGACATAGGAGGGATCCGGGAAGAAGGAAAACCCTACACCAACCCGTCTGGCCAACGTGGTATAGAAGACCAAAACATCCTTCCTAAGGAGAGGCCTATGTCCAGCAGTGGACTATTAAAGGCTGTTGATGGTACAGCTGGATATTTACCATGATATCTGGTAGTTAAAATTAATCAAGAATCATCTTAAAGTCAATGTCAAGCGTCAACTAAAACAGTCAAGCAGTTTAGGATGAACAACAACCAACATACATACACAGAGAGATTTGTATATACGAATTTTTTTTTTAACACCACACTTCACTTTGCCGTCTGATCTCAAAGCAGTCCGAGTAACCAGACTTTTGATAAACATACTTATATATTTCTAAATATATACATATTAAACTGCCTCGGTCTAGCGGTTAGCGTATGCGACTGCCAAACAAGAGGTTTCGGGTGTGATTCCCGAGTCCGGGCAAAATCATTGTTGGCTTTTTTGTTGGTGCCTCGCAGAGCAAGTTAAGCCGTCGGTCCTGGCCATCGTTATTTGGAAGATAATACCCTCAAATATACTGACATCCAGTTCAACCTTCGAATCCAGTTCGCTCTCAGGGTTGCGAAGGTCTGATGACAGTCGTTTCGTGAAAAACTGATGTTCAGATAAAATGGTTGAACTAGTCACCGACCTCTTATACCCAGACACACCAAACGATGTACACAATTATTTGTTGTCGATGGGAATCGAACCCGTATTTGAGTGTACGAGTGTACATTTTTAACACGTGTCAGTATCAGAAGTGTACATTTTATACACAATAAGTTAGAAACAGGTAAATTCATGCAGGATATGTATTTCTGGCTGACGTGAATTCGAATATATTTTGTTCAGGGATTGATTAAATATAAGATACAATCTCTTATGGCACGCTGTGGCCAGCAGGTGAGCCTGTACATTTAGTTAGCAAGACACTCGCCGTCACCTGATCGTAGTCGACTCTCATGGTGGCGAGGGAGCGCGTCATCTCGTCCTGCACGTCGGCCCACACCTCCCCCCCCTCACGGAGCAGCGTGTGGGTGTACAGAGGCGTCTGGGGTACTTGCGTGTACTGGCGGACCCATGGACTTGACATTACCTGTGGACAATACAATTGTAAGCTTACTTTCACACATTAGTGATGGAAATAGAACACATTTCAAAGTTAAGCAATCTTAGCTAGGTCAGATTTTATGGATGACCATTCTTCATATTGAGGCCTTCCGTTCCTTAGAGAGTACGTTAAATCATGGGTCCCGATTACCATTTGAATATCTGACTGTCATTAAGTCCCCAAGGGGGGCGGGGGGTGTGTGTGGTTGAAAAAGTATCTCATTTAGCCGCCATTGCGTGGTTCACCATATCGCATCGTCCACATTTGCAATGACTATGATGCCCCCAAGTCTCAGATTCTATTCATGCTTTCCATCAGGCAGAGTAGTCACTGGCAGACTCTTGAAATAAAAATAAATAAATAAATCTTTGGCAATCGCTACAGGTAGCTGAAGCCTTAAGAAGTCAATAGTCCTTCTACAGAACTTTGACATGGCCAAATACTGGAGAAAAGAATCCATTTTAAGTATACTCTATTCGCGTTAAGCAAATAGTGACGTTTCGTTCAAGTACTGGTCCCTGACCAATCAGATTACAAGAAATTATCGTTTTGTATATAATTTTGGATCCTGATTGGTCAAGGTGTACTATTTTGTTACGATGTTACAAAGTGAAAATGTGTTTATATGTAAGGGTTAATCTTTAAAACTACTGAACGGATCCTGGAATTTCTTTTACTAGTATGTAGCTGCATTAACTCTGTGTGCTAGAAATTATATTTAATCGGCTATATTGGCGGGCGGGGCCGCGGACGACAGTTAGTAACTCAATCATAATTTTAAGACTATTTTGATTATTTTTTTTATTTTTAAACGGTAACTATTGCATTAGGAATATTTCGCTAGTGTTGCGGGAGACTTTACAAACATACATCATAGTGACGCAAAGAACACCCAGACTCAGAACAACAATTTGTGGATCACACAAAGAGTTGTTCTATGTGGGGATTGAACTCACAACACTCAGTGCAGTAGAAAGCGGCGTGTCATTGCATAAACCACGACGCCAGTCAAGGTTCTTTCTTATTTTATCTTAGAGAGGGAAAACTTGAAACCAAACCATCTGTAGACCAAAACTCTTTTTATAATGAGAGATCTATGTCCAGTAGTGGACTGCTAAAGGCTCTTGATCTTCAATTTACTTGTTGGATGGTAAGTCTGTTGGCTGGATCTACGGAGAGCATGCCACGGATGAGATTCTTAGCCTCTGATGATACGTTGGACCACTCCGGCTCCGGGAAATCATACTGGCCTAGTCTGATGCGCTGAATATAGAAAAAAAAAATAGTTAATTGGGTTATAGTCACACAGTCTTCAGTGTCAGAAATAACCTGGAAAGGGGATTCCTGAGAGCCCAGGAAAACTTTACTTAGTATTTGGAATAATTCAGCGAGTGCTTCTGAGAAGTATCGTAGCAACCGAATTGTTTGGGTTTCTTTGGCAATTCTTACTAAGTGAGTTGATCCGAAGCGAGTTGCTTATTAACAAATATAATAGCAATCTGATTTATGAGGAATAGAGATTAATGATAAATCATCAGTATCATCATCATCATAATCATCTAAGGCGAAAGACGTCCACTGTTGGACGTAGGCCTTGCCAAAGGCTCTCCACAATGGCCGGTCCTGTACTGCCCGCATCTAGCAATTCCTGCGAGCTTCATCAGGTCGTCAGACCACCTTATCACCAAACCAACAATATACAATATCTACATACATCTTACCGATCGCTTGATTCGAAAATTGGCAGAACCTATGGTAACTGTTGTTCTAGATAAGTTACACAAAGGCAGAACAAATGATCGTGTGTATCACTCAAGTGTTTGTCGTGTTTTGGAATCGAAGCCAAGATTACTGAGTAGTCGGGGTCACTAGCCACTAGACCAAAAGGCCCGCTAAGATTTACTATAATCTAGTCAGGAAATCTATGAAGTACCAGCCCAAATCCAATAAGCCCAGTTGTAGTTTTGCAAATTCTTACCTTCTTCATGCCGGGAGATATAGCGAGACCGTGGTTGGAGTAGAACGGTGGGAAACCACACAGTAGGATATACATCACCACACCTAATGACCAGATGTCGCAAGATTTGTCGTACTTCTCGGGGCCCAGGACCTGGAGGAAGAATTGTATTATTATTTTGTATCAAAAATGAATCGCTGGTCGTTTGTCTTGATAAAACTGTAACGATTTGGTTAATACTGGTCTTAAAATATTTGTGAAAGAAGAAGAAAGTGGAAACGGTTCAGAGAGTATGGAAAAATGTGAGAACAAAATCTTCCTTCCTTAAAAAAGTATTATCACAAAAGGCACTCGACAAAACATGTACGCAGCATTTGAAGTTTTGGGTATTTAGATATAAAAAATTCAAATGATGATGTACTTCGAGCGGATATCGGCCATGGCGGCCAGTTTCAACAGACACCAGCCAATTACGTGGAAGATATCATAATACACAAGTGTGTGCGCAAACACAGATGCCCTCTCTCTTCCCTCACTCTCACAATCCGATACGATCGGGGAGAGATCAGGTGCAAACTGCCAAACGACGTACTGACCTCGCAAAGACCTGGGAATCGAATCCAAGACTTCTTCAGTGGCAGTTGCCACATACCAGCATACGCTAATCGTTATACCAACGAGGCAGTGAATATACAGACGGATTTTTATGACAGAGCAAGTAAATGAGTAGACAGGTCAGATCAGGTCAGGTCAGACAGGCCATAGAAAATGACTACCGCTGCCCATGAGCCAATGGAGAAAGGAATACGCTCTTTTTTTGAAGGTTTGAAGGTCATATTAGCCCAGAAATATCGCAGAGGACAATTTGTTTTACAGAATGGTTGGGCAAAGCAAATAGTGTCTTAAAAAGTGACATATTTCTTGATTGTCAAATATTTATGTATGGATGCGTTCAGAAAGCACAAGAATTGCCCGAGGTGATATGAAGTCTATCGGGCTATGTATACACTTTTTAAATTAATAGATAAAAGATGGACGGCTTCGGCAAGCATGCCCAGTCCGGCTTCGAATTCTATAGCTGTCTCGTTAATCAATTAGCATACGTTAGCACCTTTATGATGGAACGCTGCAAGGAAACGGCCAACAGGATATATTTGGGCCCCATTAATTTCAATTATGGTCTACACCTCTGCCTGCCTCTCAAAGATAAACATACAGAAGTATATCAATTTGGAATGCATAAGGATCATTTCTAGAAGTGAACATAGGTCATTTTTTTAAGTGTCCAGTATGTTTTGGACCTGCCATAGTACAAAAAGTTTTTACAATGTCAGCTCAAATTATTCTTGTCAATATAAAATGCGCTGATTTCTAGCATCTATAATTATACCTCTGGTGCGACGTAGTAAGGAGTGTAACACGGTGTTTGTAGGGTGTCAGCAGGGCTCAAAGTCTCCTTGGCAAACCCGAAGTCGGTCAGCTTAAGTATCGTGTTCGGTTCCTGGCTTGTGTAAAGTAAGTTTTCTGGTTTGATATCGCGATGGGCGATGTTTGAGTCGTGTAGGTGACGTACGGCGACGCATATTGAATGCATGATCTGGCGAAAAACAAAGCGTTAATTTTAAACTGAGGAAAACATACAAATATGATCGAAGACAAAGCAAGTACACCTTACCAAAAACTGTGGCTGTATTTTAGAGTTCCATAATAACTATATAATAAATAGCTGTCTAATCCCAATCCCAAATTAGGCAGAGCTAGTACTATAGAAACCAGATTGTTCATAAACATACTAATTTTCCGTTCGCGTGGTGACGGATTAAGAATACGTAGTGTTACCACACCTATTCATCTCGTGGGTGTCGTAAGAGACGACTAAGGCAACAAAGTATGCAAGACAACATCATTACAAAGAGAAGGAAAACTTGCAACCTTATTCCAACCCGTCTGGCCAGCGTGGTATAGTAGGCCAAAACCTCCTTGCTAAGGAGAGGCCTATGTCCAGCAGTGGACTGTAAAGACTGTTGATGATAATGATGATGAAACTAATTTTAATTTTGGAAGAGGTATTCTCGATTCGATCGGAGAAAGTGAAAGAAGCAACTAATCCTGTATCGCGATATAGAAGTTCTTGCACCGATTAGTGTATATACAACATCCCAACATCAATCGTTGGGTCGTGGCCAGGCATGGATTGACTCTGGTCGGAGGATCTTCCCTTTGCCTTTTAGAAACATGATACCCGATCCAGTACAGTACAGCCACACAGAAAACGAGCGTTAAGCAATTTTATTCGTTGCTTTCCACAGAGTGATTAAGGTTACAGGAGCCTGGGGGTGATTAACACATTTGTGACTTCTTGACTTGCATGTGTCCATAGGCGGCAGTAGTCATCAGCTGACCCGTGTCTACTCGTTTGCTTCCATACAACATAACACTGATTTGACTGCACGGTTGGCCTAGTGGTTCAAGCGATCACCACACTGCTCTCAAATGCGTTGACTGTGGTAGCTTCAAACTCCACCTGGGACAATACTTTGTGTGATCCACAAATTGTTGTTCTGAGTCTGTGTGTTCTTTGTGTTCATTTCTTGTATGTTTGTGAAGTCGATACAGGATTTATTCCTAGTGCGGGCGTTGTCTTTAAAAAGAGATCCCAAACCAGAACTGAACACTGG
This sequence comes from Hypercompe scribonia, assembly GCA_949316085.1. NCBI lineage: Eukaryota > Metazoa > Arthropoda > Insecta > Lepidoptera > Erebidae > Hypercompe > Hypercompe scribonia. The sequence goes on from OX438997.1 coordinate 3,267,970, forward strand.
CACAGAACCAATGACCGTGCGCACCAATCAAATGATCCCTCGCTCTATCTTCGCAGTTACAGTCACAAACAGACCAGTCAGATTCAAGATTACTCGGCTCCGAGTCCAGTGACTTAACTGCGGTTTTCCTCGTGCAATACTTATTTCAAATTAGTGCAATAAACATGTTTGAACGAGTCATAAAATACAATGGTTTATTTATTCTAAGTGTTGGATACATGTGAATTGAATTGTAAGTGCTATTTTAAGAAGTAATTGGGGTGATGTGTACCATGGGTATTTGATAGCTTTTGCACGCGGTTTCGCTCGCGTGGAATTTGGTTTGCCACGCTAAGTTTCGTAACAGATCATTTTAAATAAATATATACATATATAATAAAAAGTGTCTTATGTTACTTCTAATACCTCCAAGAATATGTGTACAAAATTGCATGATGATCGGTTGAGTAATTTTCGCGTGAAACCGTATCAACCAAACTTAAATTCGCATTTATAACATTAGTCGGGATACTTATGTTTCGACAATAATGGAAGATATAGGTAATGTTTTCCTTTTCAATCACATTGAGGTTGCCTAGGATGATTTCTCTTGTTTTATATGTAGATTTAGACAATAAATTTGCTACCTATCTGGGAAAGATCCTGGAAAGAGGTAATTCTATCCAGAAATTTTGTTGAAGCTACGTTTATCTCTACGTCTTCGATAACTTTTATTCTGAACTTCCTAACGATCGGTTGAGCAGTTTAGAAGCACGTAGTAAACAAACTCACTTTCGCATTTAGAAGACCAATCAAAAGGGCAATAGATTCTAATAGATCAGGTTATCCCACTAAATAATAAAAGCAGTTATCCTGGATCACAGTTTAAAATATTAATGTTGCTGCTACTCAGAGCAGGAGCTCGGTGACTGGTACAAGTTGCTGCAAGAGAACATGCAGTAACTTCTAGCAGTTGCTGATCTCCTGCTCTTGTTTTCATATGCATAATATGTTTTTAGCCTCACCTCAGCTGCCTGCCTCTCAGTGAAAGCACCTTCCCTGTTGTCTTGTATTCTCTGGAACAGCTCTCCCCCGTCCATGCACTCCATCACGACAAGGAGACATCCTCGGCCGCCATACGTGTTCTCGTAAACGTCTATGACCTAGAAAGTAAAAGAAGATTTGGATTTGAAAGTAGAATTTTTTAAGATACTCGAGACTTAAGAATTTAGTCCAGCCATATTCAAGTGTTGTATTTACTTCAATGGTGTACTGGGTTTGAACCCACGAGTCCTCGATCCCAACTGTTTCGTTTTTTTTTCTTTATTAAGAGCCTGCCAAAGTGACTACTCTGCTTGATGGAAAGCATGAATAGAATCCCAGAGTTGAGGTCACCATACTCATTGCAAATGGTGACAATGCAGTATGGTGAACTAGACTATGGCGGGCTAGGGAGATGCTTTTTCACGCCTCGGTTGGGGACGTAAAAGGCATGAGTCATCATAGCAGTGTAAGGCTCACACAGTTACCATGATAACTGAGACCCCTGATCAATGGGCCTTCGGTCACGCAGTCACCAACGAAGACAAACTAGCAAACATTCCAGAGCATGGAATGTACAGGGTTCATCTGTTTCTCATCCTGTATTCTCAATAGCTTAATCAAGTGCTGATTCTCGAATTGTCCCTAAAGAAGTTTGATAACTTACGTATTACACAGACGTTTAAGGCTAAGGCAGACAGAAGATCGAGTAAGACGGTAGACTATAGTGTATTATTGCACACTATATATTATTGTGTCTCATACACCCACGACGGAGGGTGATGTTTCACCAGACCAATCGGTAAGGGCGTATTTGAAACTGATTTTAAGTAAAACATTACCAGAACATTATTATCAGATTAAAGGAGGTACAGGGCTCGGGTAACTTCTCTCACTGGTAAAAAGCAAAGAATTATCGGTTTTTCGTAAGGCAGTGAGCAGCTCATATGCCGAAGCATCGCTCTTCTACGATTCCTCAATTCTAAATTCTAAGTATCTGTTTTAAAAAATAGACAACGCCCGCACTCTGAATAAATCCTGTGTCGTGGCGAACTTTACAAGCATACAAGAAACGGACACAAAGAACACCCACTCAGAATAACAATTTATGGATTACACAAAGTTTTGTCCCATGTGTGGTTTGAACCTGCAACACTCAGCGCAGTAGAGAGCGGCGTGGTGAACGCTTAAACCACTAGGCCAACCGTACAATCAAACTAGAGTAAACAACTAGAGTATAACAATCTGGCCAGATTCCGAATCAATTATAACGAGATAATCGATCGCCCCACCCGTCCCTCCCCGCCCCAATCTAACTCGGCTTTAACATAAGTTAAAGTACCAAAGTCAATCACCGCTGCAAATGATGGAAGCGTGATCAATACTGATAAACACGTCAATTGACTTCTTATCATTACACGGCTTACTCATTTATGTCATGGCTATGTAATGTTTATGTGGGTAAATGAATCACGGCAGAAGTAGGGGTATTTCTATATAAACAAAGTCTTACATCACTCAATGAATTTAGTACGTAACTAATGAACTCTGAATAGGTGATGAGTCGGTTCAAGTGATAGGATTTTTTTTGAGACAGAAGAAATTATATAGAACCTCTTTTCCATAGAGAGGCCTATGTCCAGCAGAGGACTTGTGGAGAGAATGGGTATCATGTCTCTCTGTCACAAGGCGAGCTTGTCCCATATTGGGATGTTGTGTATATGCTAATTGACGCGAGAATTTCTATTTCGCGATTCAGTATTAGTAGTTGCTCTGTAGTTCATTACTCCGTAGTTCGATGCGTCTTCGCTAGATGACACTATAGTATGTACTTCCGTTTGCGCTGTATGTGGAAGTCGCCACACACTGTTAAAAGCTGTTGATGTGATGTGATATAGAAAAAAATCTTAATATAATGATTGCTCCATGTATTAGTAACTATAATTTAAAGTTTCCCTTATGTAAAAAGGTTCGTGTAGTTACAGATTAAGGAACAGAGTGTCACCTCTTTTATTCAACTTGTGGGTGTCGTAAGAGTCAATTAAGACAGTACACACCAAAGAGAAGGAAAAATTGACGCAAAATTTATACCAACATGTCTGGCTAGCGTGGTATAATAAGCCGAAACCTCCTTTATAAGGAGAAGCTTATGTCCAGCAGTGGCCTAGTTACAAAAGGGACAAAAGATTATTGACAACAACCAGATGCTTTAAGACTGCGATGGGAACATTGGGAGTATTTTAAAAGAAAATAAAGGTGCATGTATGTACGTTTATATATATATACCATCGTAACCTAAATGCCTTAACAGATTTGACAGATTTGGTATTCTGACTGCACGGTTGGCCTAGTGGTTTAAGCGGTCGCCACGTCGCATACTACTACTCTGAGTGTTGTGGGTTCAAATTCCATGTGGGACAACATTTAGTGTGATCCACAAATTGTTGTTGTGAGTCTGGGTGTTCTTTGTACCCGTTTTATCGATGTTTGTAAAGTCCCCCGCGGCACAGGAATAACTGTTTTGTTTTCTTTTATGAAAAATATTCAATATTTATTTGGCTTTGAGAAAGTGGCAGAGGAAGAAAGATTACGATTTTTTTACATATTTAAAAATTGTATAAGCATGGAAGGACATCCGTCCATGCTTATACAATTTTTAAATATGTATATATATGTATTTGTACGTAACTATATAAATCTAATTTGTTTTTTAAATTCATAATAATAAGGTTTAAAAATATCGGTATGTTGAAGTTTATCGTACTGTACCGGAGGATGACGTCGGTTCGGGATTTTACCGACCCTATTCTTACTTTACGAGGTTACTTTTTTTTATCTTGATCAAACAATTTTTTTAAAATTTAAAATATTGTATTACAATTGAGAATTTTTTTTCGCTGGGTTTTTAGGTTTCCGTTGCAAGAATGCTTACAGTTTCGTCATCTTTGTGCGTCGTCATATCTCACAGACTATTTATGAGTGATAGAAATATATAATTTCGCATGAACATGCATACGAATCATGCCAGATTATTTTACCACTGAAAATTTCGATTAAGTCTCTAATAATACTCGTCAGCAAAAACTTGTTACGGAGTTCTTGGGGCCGATGCTACTGGAATTCACTGGCTACAATCATAACACATGGTCTCAACAAGATGGAGCCACTTGTCACACACCCAATGAGTCCCTGCCGGTGGTCAAAGACATGTTTCCAGAAAAGTTGATTTCAAGACGAGGCAACATTCCATGGCCACCCAGAAGTCCAGATCTATCCTCAGCAGACTTCTTTTTACGGGGTTATTTGAAAAATCGTGTCTACATCAATAAACCAAATACACCACGTCAACTAAAAGAAAAACCAACGAAGAGATGTCGGCGATCTCGTGGTCTCTTTGCCGACGAGTATTTGAAAATTTCGGTGCTCGTTTAGAAGAGTGCAAACGTCGAAACGGTGGTAATTTTGACGATGTAACTTTTAAAAAAATAATTTCAACTAATTAGCCTTCTTGTAAATAAACAATTTTTATAATATATCAAAGAGTTTTTCTTATATGATTTTTTCAAATGTTAACTAATTCATGGCCCACCTATATTACCATCAATATTCGAGCATTCGAAAGGCAATGTTTAGCATATCACTGTTCAATTACCTCACTCGCGCATTGTGAAGAGTTGAATTCAATATATATGTCCAGTGGCCGCTGAGATGATGATGATGATGATGATTTTATTTTACTTATTTTATTTTCATTATCACATATTAAAAGAAAAATTAATTACAAATCATGTAAACGTAACAATCGGCGGTCTTATCGCTCACGGCTATCTCTTACAAACAACCTTTGTACGGATTTTGGGCATTTACAAATTTGGATAGTTTATGGTACACAAATCCAAAATGATTTCTACTTAAAAGAAACAAAAAAAAACACACTTGTGTACTTATGTAGCTTTAAATATTTTTACGCCTACCTATTTTGTCCATGTAATTTCTAAATGCGTGTAAATTCGGCATTGCATTAAACATGTTTCGTTATTGAAATAATTTTGCAACAATCGATAAGTTTCTTATGTTGAATGTTATTAAAACTATTTAAAACACGCAATCAACTCGTATAAAGTTTGGACTAGCACAAACTTTATTAAAAACCGAGAAAATATCCCAACAACAACTGTAGGCTGCTGTCTGTCAAGCATGATCACTCTGCATTCTCTCTTCATATATCTTGTCCGTGTGGTGACAGATTAAGAATACATAGTGTTACCACCACTATTCATCCCGTGGGTGTCGTAAAAGGCGACTAAGGGAACAAAGTACACAAGACAACATCATTATAAACAGAAGGAAAACTTGGAATAAACCCTATTCCAACCCGTCTGGTCAGCGTGGTACAGAAGGCCAAAACCTCTTTGCTAAGGAGAGGCCTATGTCCAGCAGTAGATTGTAAAGGCTGTTGATTTTGATGTTGTTGATATGTTACAGTCGTTACCTGTGACTTCGTCCGTGTAGAATTTATAATACTTACCTATTTGACTCATATATTTTTCTCAATTTTGTTAGTTTTAATTTAATTTAAAGACCTTAAGATTTTATTTTAAGCAGTCTAAGTTACTCCTTATAACATCAGCTATCTGCCAGTGATAGTTCCGTCAAAATCGGTCCAGTTGTTTTTAAGATTGACCGCCAGAATAAACAGATACATTTTCCAAATAGTTTTTTTTAAGTAAGTACCGTATAAATTTTTTATATGCATTTCGTGAAAAACTGTTGGAAAAAATTGGAAATTACAGGCAGATACTTGTTATTTTATATAGATTTCTATAAAGATATTGAGAGATCGATACGCTATCTGACCAGCGCATAGCTGAAACCGCCCCTCTGAGTCTAGAAGCATGGCATTTTTCACCAATATTTCTTACCTTTTTTTTAATATATAGCTTGCCAAAGTAGCTGTACTCTGCCTAAAGGAAATCTAGGAGTAGTGGCTACCATTTGTAAATGTATATAACGCAGCATGTTGACCCACATTATGGTGGCGGCAAACGAAATGACAGTGGGAGGGAAACACGTGCGCTTGTAGTGAGGTGGCGTAGGTGTATAAATTCGTCCCCTAATAGTGCAAAATGAGGAATAAACATTTATGTGAAACATTTATTTTGCGATTGACTTATAAAAAGAAAATTTTATAAAATAAGATTTTGACTTCATCGTCATTCCAGCCAAAAGACGTCCACTGTTGGATTTAGGCCTTTTTTTTGTGTGGACACTTCCTGGGCCGTCACCACACCGGGGTTTACGGCGGGGTGATGTGTCGGACCGACTTAAACTACAAGATGTGCTACTCTGCGCCTAAGATAGATCTGGAAACAGCTGTTATTACGACATCCAGACCCCGCTAGACATAGGCCTCCACCAAGGTTCTCCACAACAGCCGGTCCCCGCATCTAACTATACTATCCTATATATTGACTTGACAAAATTTTATCAGGATGTGGCGCATTGAAGTCCCTTATAGCCGTAACGTTAATTACGTGAAATACAGGCTAGTATACCACTGAACAATGACGAGAACAATACACCATGACAATGAATAATAGCCAAATGATTGTTCACGACAATAGGGCATTACGATCTCAATAGTTTGGTCTAACTTGACTGAACACGTTAGACATACACACTTATTCAGTAATTTTTTACTATCTTTAATGGTATGACTCGCATTTAGAGGACTAATTTCCCCTTGGAGTTTCAGAGGGGTATTCTAGGTAGTAGAGCCACGCTGATTTCAGCACGAGCGGGCCGGCTCGACCGGGGCAGTATTACCCTCCTACAGAAGACTACCTTAAAGCGCCAGCATCTGTGTTGTCGTGTTTCGTTGGTGAGTGTGAGACCGGAGGCCCATTGATGCAGGGGTGACAGTTATCGCGATAACTGTGTAAGTCTTACACTGTCACGATGATTGTCATGTCTTTTACGTCCCCAAGCGGGGTGTGAAAAAGCATCTCACAAGGCTGCCATAATGTGGGTCACCATACTGCATTGTCTGCATTTGCAATGAGTATGGTGACCACAACTCTTGGATTCTATTTATGCTTTCCATCAGGCAGAGTAGTCACTTTGGCAGGCTCTTAATATAGAAAAATAAAAGGAAATGAGTAAAGAACTCGAACAATATAGTGTAGTAGAAAAAGTAGTAATGCAAGCGGTGGTCACGCCATTTTCTATTGTGCCAAGTGTTGTAGGTTTAAACCCCAGACAACACTGTGTGTGATCCGCAAATTGTTATACTGAGTCTGAGGGTATTTTAAAAGATTTCTCAGTTGAGACATTAATCTTAAAATTGCTTTTAAGGAGAGATTTTATTATTGAACTTAAAACGAGATTCATTGATCAATACTCAAGTGAGTGATAGCTTATTACAGAACGATGTTCATATCGCAATCTTCACTTGAGTATAGATTTTGTCAGATGTGATCTTTTTTTACGTGAGACACGTTGAAACTAGTCTCAAGCAGTGTTTTAGGGGAAATGAACGTGTTTTACAATTATTTATTTCTGAATAAGTACGAAATATTTCGTTTACTTACTTTATTTACGATAAAATTACTCAAGGTATATATTTCAATTCACTTTTATTTATCTTAATTGATGTTCAGTTTGCTTAAATATATGTTCAAGTATTTTTTTAATTAAAAATCCGTACTACCTTTTAGTTTATGGCAAAAGTGTAACATTATCATTTAACATAAAAACAAAAGTATCTTTTAACAGTTGAACATGACAAGTTTAGATAACAATTAGAACGTTCCGTTATAGTCAATAGCTAATCATGTTTAGTTTAATATTATATTTGATTTTATTATATTAAGCTTTGGGCAATATAAACTAGCCAATAGTGTATTCTATTCAAATTCATGAAAATAATGTTCCAAAAATAGATGATATAGCATAATAATGTCAATAAGGCGTAAACGTAATTGAGATCAAACTGTAAGTTAAAGTTAATTATTGAGACGAGTTGAGCCGAGCAATACTTAAAACGCACTCTCTAATAAATGATGCTTAAGTATTGATGTGAACATAAAACTAGGGTAATCAGAATTCAACGGATACTTGAGACGCCTTTTAAAATACGACCCTGAGTGTTCTTTGTGTATGTGTGTTTTTAAAGACTTCCGCGACACAGGATTGATTTCAAATGTGGAGGTTATTTTCAAAAAAAATCGTCTGGAGTATAACCAGAAGCATCGGTCCTGCGCCTGATCTCTCCCCGTTCGTGTCGGATAACGGTCCCATCGGATTGTGAGAGTGAGGGAACAGAGAGTGCACCTGCACACACGTCTGTGCATAATATCTCCTGCGTAGTGGCTGGTCTCCGTTGAAAGAGACCGCCGTGGCCGAAATCGGCTAGGTGCACATCATCCGTGTTATAACAAGCGCTTAGCAGCCTGATACTGTCAGGTGAGCATTGTCCTTATATACCAATATGCTCTCGACATGATAATCATGATCAAATATTATTTCTTAAGTATATTTACTGAAGGTTATTGCGTCGTAGGTAGTGTTATAAATATGTGGTAGGTAATTATCTATACATATCAAATTACTTGCTCTGATTGACTGAGTGGTTCATCGAAGCAAAATTTGAACAGCTGAGGCTACAAATTTGAGATTTGGTAGCTGATGATTCCAACACAGTACACATAAAAAGGATTCTAGGTATTTCACTTCTTAGGGGGCAAATAGGAGGTTTACGGTTGTTTTTTTATCATTTTTTTTTTTATCATAATAGAGAGGTGAACGCTCGTGAACGACCACAGCTCAGGTTACAAGGGCTTTGCTGGCTTTAGAGCTATCGCAGACGATTATTTGTTACACAGAATGTGTGTCTTGAAAAGCGTACAGTGGTCTTGTGCCACTCATAATACACAAGTGGTGGAAATAAAATTTTGCCATATAAACCGATGGTGAAAAGTTGCAAGTTGAAACACGTTTGAAACACGAAGTAATCATGTGAGTGAAACCGCGGGCAATAGCTAGTCATTGATATAAATAGTTGATAATTTCATTGATATTGCGCAACCATTACATTTTCAGATGCTTATCACTTCATTATCTAAGTGACAATTGATAAGGCCGAGTGTCGCAATGGAGGACAGTCTGTGCCACGTTTGACGTTTGTAAGAGACTGTGAGTTTATTTATGGTGAAGAAGGTAAACGAACAGAAGGATTACCTGGTGACTATTTACACTGTTGATTGCTGACACTTAGTGGAACAGGCTATAGTTTTTATTTTTTAAAGATATACATTCTCAAATTTCGTTATGGGCCTATACAAATGGACAAAGACGTTATTTATTTAGATTACGAAAAAGCCTTTGACCGGGTACCAAATAAAAGGGTTGTAGTCAAATTTGATCACTTTGAAATTGAAGAGCAATACCTTCGAAGGGTAAGAGACTTCCTAAGCAACGGGAAGTTCAAAGTAAGAGTAGGTAAAAGACTATCAGATATTCACGACTTACACTGTGGTATGCTTCAGGGTACAGTGTTTGGACCGGTCTTGTTCGTCATGTAATTCCCTCAAACTTGTCAGTATTCGCAGATGACACCAAAATTATGGGAAACTCACTAATTTCTCGAAACAGAATTTAGCATGACCTGGACCGAATTGTGTAGTGGACAGAATGACTGAAATACTTGTTCCGTTCACCAAATTTCTATCTAGTTTCACAATATTGTGGCACACTACAAGTTTTCATTCAATATCGGTTATCTGGTAACAAATACTGACAATGCGGTATCTAGCTTATTCCCAGCCAGATCCCAGAAAATAAGGAAGTATTTGCCTATCCGACTATCCATCGATCCATTCCAACTTGCCCATTCATAATATTAGCATAGACATTTTTAGACAAGTTTTCGTAAACAAAATGTCGGCGTTTAGTCTACGTAGTTTTAGTGCCACAATTTTAAGTGTACTAAATATAATAGTGTGTGTTTTAAATGAAATAAAAACTAATTCGGATATCCTGTATTTAACGTAGGTGTGGCGCTACATTGAGACAATGAGTAAGTAACAGATAATATTAGTCATCGATATTTATTCACTTTTTTCAATATGACTATGCAAATTTCCAGTTATTGATCTATTTAAAAACTATCCAGGTCAACACACACTTCCTTCCCACACATATTTCATAGAAGTTTTCCTTGCTGTTAATGTGAGTTCTAAGTGGGTATAGCAAAAACTATTTAGAGGTATGTAATACTCGTAGTGTATTACGTAATCAAAGTTTTCATTTCTTGACCAGAGGCTGTCTGCCAGGTGTGACCTCGGTTGGTCAGTGGATCTTCTCTTTGTGTCGGACAGGACTCATACCTTCTAAATCTTGAAGCACTAAGCAGGTAACGGTGTTCAACAATGTTTTAGAAGTCAGACCAACAAATTAGGTACGACTAGGTAAATTGATGCATGATGGACCGCAGCCCAACGTCTGACGAAAGTAAACCGTATTCCGTAATCAGAACTAGAGTGCCATGCTAGCCAAAGATAACTAGTGGAGCACCACCACCGGATGAAGAAGACAAAAAGACAGTTTCTTATAGAAAGTTTGTCCATGTGGTAACGGATTAAGAATACATAGTGTTACCACCCCTATTCATCCCGTGTGTGGTAAAAGGCGACTAAGGGAACAAAGTATGCAATACAACATCATTACAAAGAGAAGGAAAATTTGAAACAAACCCTATTCCAACCCGTCTGGCCAGCGTGATATTGTAGACCAAAATCTCCTTACTAAGGAGAGGCCTATGTCCAGTAGTGGACTGTAAAAGGCTGTTGATGATGATGATGATATGGAGAGTTTACAGGACTATATGCTGAAGTGTTGGCTAGCAGGATAGCCTCAAGGTTAGTTAACCAATTCCAGTGAGTAACTCTCGCTTGTTAGTCGCGAGGAGTTGGTATAAGAAGCCTGGTCCTCTCAATAAATACTCTACAGCCCTACATAGGTAAGAAAAAACAACATGACAACACTTACTGCGCGGTACAGTATCCATAGTTAGCAATTTTCGCTAGATGGCGTAAGTATATATAGATCTCGTCACATCATTCCATATTTTATCTTTTTTCTTTAAGATATTTTCCACAAATGACAAACAAATTGTATGCCAGTAAGTATTTACCTGGACAATGTGGATGCATCCTCGTGCTCGCCAGTGCAGCTCAACTTCCCGACGAGCCTTGGTGTTGTCGTGAAGGACTTTCAGAGCACGCTTCGCGCCTGTCTTCTTTTCTTTACACTCTAGAACCTGAAACAATTTCAATAATGAACAAATTAGTCATGTTAAGGATAGTTTTTATATTTAATTTACTAATATTAGAGATTTAATTTTCCTGGTAACGTTCTGAAACTAAAACAAGGGTAAAACGATAAGTTTTAATTAATAAAGTAATAAAATAAATTTTAAAATGTTCAGTTTCTAAACATCATGACAGAGAAGCCGCCATAGTGTTACGTCACGCGGCTGTGTAAAGAGTCAGTGTCAACTGTCAACCTGATCGGATTTGTTTACACTGTATTTAGCGTTTTCATTAAACTTTTCATAACAAAAATTTAGTATTTTTTTAGAGGTTTATTAGCATTAGTCTGGCAGAGACACGAACAAATGAGTGTCACACCCTACTATGTATTCTACTCAAATCTGCTCTAACTATAGCTATTGACAAACAATTTTATGTTAAATCCGTGTACCGGACAAGATGTCTAGTCTCCGGTGTCCGGCTATACGTTAGCACCACTAAATTATTAATAGAATTCAAAATGTAGTCGTTTATACTCCTGCTTAGCATTTTCAGGGTTACAGAAGTCAGTATTTATTTTGGTTGTATACATGTATGGCATTAATAGTGTGGTGACGTATTAAAAATACGCACGATGTCTCACGCAAGACAACAGCACTGCAAAGAGAAGGACAACGTGACACAAACCTTATATCAACCCGTCTGGCCAGCATGATATGGTAGGTCAAAATCTCCAGTCTAAGGAGAGACCCATGTTCTACTAAAAGCTGATGAGGATGAAGGTGATGTATCTAAATACTTTCAACGTATCGTCACAAGCAAATTAATTAAAATCAAACTCTTATTTTTAATTAGTTTCATATTCGTTTTCGTTTTTTTACGACTCGTGCTGGCCTTGGAAGTCACCGTTTCAGAATGGTAGACATACGCTCCTGAACTAAACGGTTCAGCTCTTCCTACCTGTGCAAATCAGTTAAAGCCTGGAATTCATTACCAGCGCACGTGTTTCCCTCCCACTACGATCCCGGGTCGTTTAAGCGGGGCGTGAAAAAGCATCTCACTAGGCCGCCATAGCGTGGGTCGTCATACTGCACTGTCTTCATTCGCAGTGAGTACGGCGACCACCGCTCTTGAATTCTATTCATGCTTTGTATCAGGCAGAATAGAGTCACTTTGGTAGGCTGCTATAAAAAAAAATACTGCAGAACTGAATTACAATTATAAGCCACGATTACAAAGAATGTAGTTGGTAAGCTTTGAGTCACACTTTAAGAAATTTCTTAAACATAATCGATTACTGGAAATACGAGTATTGTACAGTAAGTCAGATTTATTAAGGTCATTTGACTAATGTGTTTACTAAATAAAACTAATACATAAACTTTGTTCATATTTTGAAAGTTATAATTACAACTGATCAGAATGAGTTTAACACATACTAAAACTAGTTTTTGCTCACATCTGTTTTTCCTCAAGAATCAAAGATCTCTATTGCAAACTTCATGAAAATTGGTACAGCCGTTTAGCGGTGATAGCGTTACAGTCAGACAATTACGTTCGCATCTATACTAACATTTAACATTGCATGGGCTGCCTCCTCAACACCGCGCCGTATTCTCTGAATCGCGCGTCATTCAGTTCAATTCTTATTGTGATAACTTCCAAACTATTTGTCCAAATAACTTTCTGTAAAAGACAAAATTAATCTACATTGAACGCTGAAAATTTTCAATGAATAAATTTTAATAAGAATTGGATAAATACTCTAAAAAGTTATTGTCAAAAAAGTATCCAATTGAATTGTGTTTATGGCTCACTATTTTGAATTTACTGATTTCCAAATAAAAGATGTTAAAAAGTTTCTGTGACTAATCGCATGATAAATAAATGTCTTTTCTTAAAGATTTCTTGTATCATTTTTTAATAACAAACCGAGATCCTAAAAAATTCTTCCGCAAATACATGACATAAGTCGCGAAGGCTACAATAATTGCACCCAGCTGTGCTGTAATTCCCGTACCATAGAGTTTACTTATATATTTTATACAATCAAATGGAGGTCATAGATTCCCGGATGTGAATCGATAAAGTTTCCAAGGCAAAGGCATGGCGAGATACGTGCAGCTTGTCCTTGATGTGCAGCCCTTGAGAGGACAAGGTTGCTGGCATACAGGTCAAGATTATACAAACTAGAACAGCCTTTGGATGGTGGTGATTCGTAGTTGTCTAAGGGTCTTACTGCTTCTAACGTGTCTAAAGTTTGATTAATTGTAAAACTGTATTATTTGGAACCAAACGAAGTGTATACTGCGCAAATTAAAAAAAAAACGAAACCGAATAAAAAATAAAGTGCTAAATCCTGGAGTTTTGATGAAACAAAAAAAGAAACCGAATTCAGAACCTGTTCTTTTTTTTACTAAAACTCATTGTGTTTTTAGTACTAACGATTAATTCTGTTTATTGGCAACACTAATGTTGGTTAACAGCTACTTAATGAAAAAAAAAAGAAATAAAAACTAGTCGACTAAATAAAAAAAAGGTTACTAATTGTTTTTCATGCTCTATTTCTTTGTTCATTTTATTAATGTAAATATATACAAATTAGGTATTTTACTGGAATTTTAGCTTAGTGAGTAATCTCGCATTGCAAAGTTGGCCTAGCCACGCCGCGCTACTGCGCTGAGTCTTGTGGGTTCAAACATCACATGGGACAACACTTTGTGTGATCCACAAATTGTTGTTCTGAGTCTGGGTGTGCTTTGTGTCCGTTTCTTGTATGTTTGTGTGGGTGTTGTCTTCTTAAAGTTAGAATTATAAACTAGAACCTTCCAAAATGCTGAGTCAGTGTGATGAACACGATAACTTGATCTGTGCGCGGGTGTAATTTATTTATGTGTATATGTATATATTTAGAATTAGAGTTAAGAAGCTGGGGACGTAACTCTTGTATCTCGGAGAGCACGCAAAGACATCGGTCCTGCGCCTAATCTCCGCCGGTCTTATCGAATAATTGTCCTATTATGAGAGTCAGGGTACAGAGAGTGCACTTATGTTTGTGCCAAGCTTGTATACTATAATATCTCCTATGTAGTTGGCTGGACTCCTTTGAGACTGGCCACCGTGGCTAAAATTGGTCAGGAGTACATCATTTCATTCATTCATCATCATTCAATTCTAGGTTCTGCCTAGTTTGTGATCAGACGGCCAGATGCATGTATTTAGTAATATAGAAGTATCTTTATTAGCAGTCTTACCACACACAGGTAGTAGAGCCACGTTGATTTCAACACCAGCGAGCCGGCTCGACCGTGGCAGTTCTACCCTCCCACAGAAGACCAACCTAAAGCGCCAGCATCCGTGTTGTCGTGTTTCGTTGGTGAGTGTGAGACCGGAGGCCCATTGATGCAGGGGTGACAGTTATCTTGGTAACTGTGTAAGCCTTACACTGTCACGATGACTGTCATGCCTTTTACGTCCCCAAGCGGGGTGTGAAAAAGCATCTCACAAGGCCGCCATAGTGTCGGTCACCGTACTACATTGTCTGCGTTCGCAATGAGTATGGTGACCATAAAAACAAAAATCTGAATCTCGAAAACGGCTCCGACGATTTTCATGAAATTTAGTATGTGGGGGTTTCGTTGGCGACAAATCGTACTAGCTAGGTTTCATTTTTAGAAAATGTTGTTTTGTCCGTGTTTTTCAGCATTGAAAAGCTGTTACAATGTTATTAAAATACGAAGGTAAATGCTGCTTTATAGAGACAGCAACGCAAAAGTTAAACACTTCAGTAGATGACGTTGTATAATAGGCCCCTTTTGACACTTTTTTGTGACAAAATTAGACAAAAGCTCGGATTCCAGGTACTATAATTTAACACCATAGCACAAGACTTGTGTTACCATTAAGGGACCATATTTGAACTTCGAGTTTGTATTCAGAAGCAACCTTCAGTAAACGTTCTCAAAGACTTGCAAATTGCATTGCAGTCTCCAATCAAACTGAACTGATGATGAGCAGTTGAGAGTCGAGGGAACGAGAAACTCTGATACTTAGTTTAACAATACTTTAACTGAAACTCCTTATTCATATCAGTTGTAAATTTCAACTAGGTTCCAAGATGTGGATGCCTTTGACCGATTGACTTTTGAGAGGGTACCTTTAGAAACTAGAGGCTACATTTACTTAGGCTGCTGTTTTCAAACTCGAAATTCTAATATATCTCTCTCTAAGCACACACACGGCCGTTTGAGATCAAAACAGCCGTGCGTGAGACTTGCTAGTTAAGTATTCTCCACAAGTAATAACTTACATTTTCAAATGTCATATCTCGTTTAACTTATACTACCAACCAACCTTAGTACTTAACACATAACATGATGATATTATCATATAGAGATAAATGACACCCCACCGTGTCTTTTGGCTCGCAAATAGCGTAGCGACCTTGACCTCAATCTGTCTCTCGTTAGACAAAACACTATTCTGCCAACATATATTGTATTCATACATGAAAGTCTGGCAGACCACTGCTGGACGTAAACCTTTTCCTTGAAAGGAGGTTTTGGCCTTCTACATCACGCTGACCAGACGAGTTGGTATAGGGCTATGGATGTCGTAATAACAGCTGTTCCTGGATTCCTCCTATCTCAGGCGCAGAGTGGCGCCCCGCCGTTAACCCTGGTGGGGTGCCGGCCCGAGGTGGGTTTCCACAAGTTAAAAAAAAAGGTTTTGTCCAAGTTTTTCTTCTTCAATGCAGTGTTGTGATCCTGCTTAGTTCGGTCTTTGAGTCGCCTCTTACAACACCCATGAGGCGAATAGGGGTGGTGGCACTGTAGTTTTAATCCATCACCACATGGATAGCAGTACAGTTGCTCGATTCTTACATATGACAAATAGCTGTGTGAAGAGCACGTTTGGTAAGTCTGAGAGTTTTATCAATGATATGTAGAAATATATCATCATTATTATTTCAACCGAAAGAAGTCCACTGCTGGACATTTCCTCCCTCCAGATTCTCCACGAAGATAATTATGTCTCAGCTATCTGATAAAAATAATTGTTCTGTCTAGTTAGAGATCAGACGGCAGTGTGTAAGACCTATGAAGCCCGAGCTGTACTGTGCACTAGACTGCTTCGTTGGTCCTACGGTTATCGTATGCGACTACCGTTCAAAAGGTCTCGTGTTCGGGTCAAAAACTGGTATTAAGTTTTTCTGGTTACAATATTTATACATTTTACAAGTCCAGGCTTTGGAAGTTGGGGTCTTAACCCCAGTGTCTCGGAGAGCATGTAAAGACGTCGATGCTGCTTCTAATTTCATCCCGCTTGTGCCTACAATAAATCGACTAGAAGTACGCCATCATAATTATACTTAGTTCATGAGACACGATGATCTGACCTATTGTGCCACCAACATCGGAAATTTTTGGTAGTGTCGGCACTGAACCAACTAAAATCCTAACTTGTAACACTGTGCTTAAAAATACACTAGCACTGTTGAAACCATAAATAAATTATCAAAATAACACATTAATTCTCAAGACAAAGAAATTTAAATTTATAACCACCCACATTTTTTTTTAAATATCAAAGGCATAACTGTGATCTGAGAATTCTAAATTTGACGATATCTGGTTCAACTTGCAATGGCCGATGACGTATTAATGACGTAATGATGTCTCAATATACGACTTTTCTAATAACCTCTTGGACGTAGTTGCATCGGTATTTGCGTAACGTTTCTGTATCGTTTCTAGTAAATATGCCTTTACCCTGTTTGAGGAATGTTTTGTTTGACTCATGACGTAAGCGATAGTTTCAGGAAGTTAACAGGCTAACTGTATTTTATTTCATGTTTACCTCAGAACACAGGAATATCGTTGTTTTTTTCTTCGGGAGAGTGTACCTTACGGAGGTCCCTCTCGCCTTTAAGGATGGTAAATAAGACCATGTCTCGGTGAACACGTTGAGTAGTGCATCTGTTCCGGTTGTCTTGAAAGTCTATAGCAATCGTTATTGGGCAGTTAGTGCCCTCCAATATACTGACAACTAGTTAAACCTTCGAATCCAGTTCGCCCTAAGCCTCCGATGTCAGTTGCTCCTAGGAAAAGCTGATATTCAGGTAAAATCAGTTGAACTAGCCCACCTCCAATAATCTTGGGATTAATGAAGGTCAGGAAGAAGGATATTTTTTTTCTATCACTGTCACAATTACAAGTTGGATAAATAAACAGATCAGACGAAACCTGTCACCTTCAGTATTGATCGTCCAATGCTGGTGAGTGTTGAGGGAAAAGCTGTGGTCTCCTGTGGCATCGAAAAAGGGCCGATCCTGCTCGAAGCAGACGTGTTAGAGGTCGCTAGCTGCCTAATCGCCGCCTAAGGGTCGCTGCAGCCACATCTTGTGACCGCTGCAAACGACCCGAGATAGATGACGCTCCGGTGCCGCCGTGGAGTGTCGTCTGAGGCAAGGTGCAGTTCTGTTTCTTGATGTGTAGGACAGTGAGAGGTGCGATAGCGTCCTGTCTTGAGGCATGACGCTTTCGTGTAAAAAAAAAAGGTTGGATAAATGATGTATAGTGTGTGTAGTAGTGTGTATAATAGTGTGTGTATACGAGTATATTTACTATCACCTGATAGTAAATGTATATCACCAATATAAATCATATCTGTCTACAATTATCGCAGGTGACAATTTCTTTCAAACATGAGCGGTGCTAGGCTAAAATTTTCTTGAAAAACCTACAGGTCCTAAATTAAAGACTTTGATGGTGTTTGTTTTTTAAAATACGTCCCAGACTGGTTATCGTGCATTTTTGACAATTTAACGCAAACTGTGAATCAAAGCAGTAAACCTGGGCAATATCTCAAAATACAGTAATCAATATTTGATTATTTTATAATATACAGGACATCTAAGGACGACGTGACATAACCACCTGCCGGTAGTATCCGTGGGGATTTCGGCACAAGCAAAAAAGGCATCAAATGAGGGAGAAGATTTTTTTTTGTATGATGTTGGAAAGTGTGAATAGAATCCAAGAGTTGTGGTCATCAAACTCATTGCGAGTGCAGACAATGCCGTATGGTGGTCCACACTATGGCGGCTTAGTGAGATGCCTTTTCACGCCCCGCTGGGGACGTTAAAGGCAGTCATTGTGGCAGTGTAAGGCATCAATGATAATTCGGTCTCGCACTCACCAACGAAACACGACAGCATTGACGCTGTCACTTTAGGTTCGTCTTCTGTGAGAGGAGTTCTGCCCCGGTCGAGCCGACCCGTTTGTGCTGAATATGTAGTTTTGTTAACATTTTCTCCTGCCTCACAAACAATGTCCAAAAATTTAATATACTTAGCTGATGCATAGCAAATTTTAAAGGGTATAATAGCCAACCACAGGTTAGTCTACTGTCACTATACTCAACTACTTACTGATGACAAAAAACATTTTTATGATTATAATTTTTATAAATAATGATGTTCACATATTATCAGCTGATCCATAAATACAGGAAAACTGCAACCACGGTTACATAAATCAATATGTTAATCTTAATTATCTCTACATATTAATGATAATATGTGATAATAACATGTGACCGATATACTTGAGTATATAAAAGTGTATGTGACAGTGTCAAACGCTTTTGTGAACTCTAAATCATGTTAAGTGGAGGAAAAAATTTTTGAAGCCGATATGACATGATAATTTTAAGATTACTTTATTCGAATTTCTTAGGTTTGATGTGTGTGGCGACTTCCACATGCAGCGCAATTAAAGATAAACTACAGCGCCATCTACCGAAGATAACGTGAACTACGGAGCTACTACTTATCCTGTATCAGGATATAGAAATTCTCTCGCCGATTAGCATGTATACAACATTCTAACAACTGTTGAACTGCCGCCCGTCAGGTGTGACCACCTCGCCCGGTTGGAGGATATTTCCTTTTTTTAAAAAGGGGTACGACACCCGCTTCTTACAAATGTCTTATTTACGTTGTCTTTTAATTGTTAGAACTAACTTTTTGACGGAAGGTTAAGCTTCAAAGTAACCTTACACAATGACAAAAGTCTGACTAAACCACATTTTTTACACATTCGTTTAAGAACTGCATGTATTCTAGATTCAGACAGAATGGGGAGGATATGAGCTAGAGGTTGCAAGCTAGAGTGAGTCAAATAGATTTAGAGCGTAGGATCAGAAACTGAGGAATATGTACACTCTAACTTCTACAAGCGTAATAGATTTTACTTAGCTAATACCCTACAAGTATTTTAATTATATTAGCAGCGCATCTTTAATTACTATTAGGCATTATAACAAACTATTTAGTTAGCATGTAGAACTTCGTCTTTCTCGATTAACGAGTTATCCAGCACAGAAATAGCTCTTCAATTCGAACTCGTAGTTTCTGAGATTAACGCTTTCAATCACAAAAACAAACTATTCAGTCGTAGTTTTCACGTGCCATAACAATAATTTTGTTTACTCACGTGGTACAGAAACTGCAAGATCTGAACGACAATAGATCTTGCGCAATTAAAGCCTTGATCTCATATTTCAATGTCAATTCACCCACTTTAATCTACGAATTCAGACATATTTTTTGTGGTACACTAAAAACTGAAATGGACGTCTCAATAGAAGTTACGACGTTATATCGATAGATGTTTGTTCTGTACGACATGTTTTACAAAAACATCAAGAATTGAAGAGCAAAATTGTGAGTATTATGTAAAATATTCTATTGTGACTGTACGGCTTTGTTAAAGTATTTTGTTACAATGTAATGGTAGACGTCATCATTATCATTAGCCAAAAGGGTTAACATAGGGTTTGTTCCAAGTCTGGATGTCGTAATAGCAACTGTTCCCGGATCCCTCCTATGTCAGGCGCAGAGTGGCACACCGTGTGGTTTTAGTCGGTCCGATTCCGACACACCACCTCGCCGTAAACCCCGGTGGGGTGACGGCCCGAGGGGTATTCAACAAGACAAAAAATAAAAAAGCAAGTGGTGCACTCGCTGAACACCGGAAGAGACTCTATCAAACAAAATATGCCTATTAGCGGCAATAGGCTCATCAACTATTACGTGGGACCAAAACAATGGCGAAAAGTGGGCGTTTAACATGCCTCTGCCTATCCAAGGAAACAGGCGTGATTTTACGTATGTATATATGTATGTATGTATGTATGTATGTATCCTTTCGTATTTGTTTATTATAGCAATGTTTTTTTATCCTCATAGAAATTTTTGTTAATTGTTGCGCCAAACCGGTTGAATGTGACGTCAGACTAAATATTAAAAAATTAAAAGTACGAAATAAACCAATGTTAACGTTTGAGTATTTTCGTTGAATTCATAACAAATGTATACATGTTTGTACTAGACTAATCGTTTCCTTACAAATGACGTCATACGATTTGAATGACACGTGGTTTGCGAGTTAATGTACAAGTTAAAACTTTACTAATACAGGAAGTCGTTATTTGATCATGGGAGTCATGATGAGAACCAGTTCGGCTGGAGTGATACCATAGCCTCACAGGGTACCGGTGTTAACCAATTCTTGCGTTACTTTTCACCGAGTGAGTGAAGTTACCGGAGGTAAAATGACAGATTCTCCCTGTATTCATGGGCGGCGGTTCGTTTGCCTACTAGATCATAAAAAAATCTTCTATTTTCCTGCTAAATTGGGGCAAATTTTACTTTTTTAACTGCAACGGAAAAAACCTGATCCAATACGATTATACTCGATATTGATTACGTAATTTTTTTCCTTGTTTACTAACATACCAATAGGGTTGTCACACTGGACTCTCACATACAGCGCAAATAGAAAAACATGCTGTAGCGCCATCTAGCGAAGACACATCGAACAACGGAGCAACTACTAATCCTGTATCGCGAAATAGAAATTCTCGTGACGATTATAAACCGTTGGGCCGCGGCCCGCCAGGTGTGATCATCTCGCCTGGTCGGAGGATGTTCCCTTTGTTGGAGGGACATGATATCTATTCCTCTACACACTTATAGACTGACCTCTTGGTTTGGTAGTTAATTACCCCGATCCTGGCGTCGCTTCCACCCAAGACAGACAGTGGTGTGATGAGAACGATCTATTGTTCTGTGTTGGGTGTAAATTATCTTTAACATGTATGTAATAAGCGATATGTTAATGAATTTATTCGTAGACTAGTTGTTATATTTCAGGCACTCTGCCTAGTTTGAGACCAGACAGCTGTATAAATCATTTACAGTGGATTGCGACAGTGACCTTGAAAAGCATTTACATATAAAGTAGGAAAATATGAGTGTTTCTAATCTATATTGATATTATATAGTTGAACATTTGGTTGAACGTGTCCCTTCATAAATTTTACAAAAACGTTTTTATAATTTTTGTCTGTTTGTCTGTGTGTTTGTGCGTGCTAATCTCAAAAGTGGCTTAACCGATTAGGATGCGGTGAAATTTAGTTAACATTTAGTGTTTGTTTTATTTACATCGTTTGACAAATAAAAGAGTTATATCAAATTTTAAAAATTGCCGCAATAACCGACTCATACGCGGGCGGAGCCGCAGGCGAAAGCTATCAAAAGCATGTTACTAAAATAACGGAGTGAAGATTTTAAGAATAAATTGGATCATTGTGTAATTGTACAATTGTATTTGAAAGTTGATAAAATCGATAAGGTCCCGCTATTGTCTCGGTTCTTTTGTGGACATTGTATCTTCAATACCACTAGTTTTATCGTCATGTACAATCGATGTTTTATTGATGACTAGCTATTGACGACGGCTTCATTTGCATAATAATCATTATTATTTTTTACAAAAAGCCTGTTAAAGTGACTCCAGTCTGTCTGATGGAAAGCTTGAATCCAAGAATTATGGTCACTCATTTCGAATACAGACAATGTAGTTTAAAAACTCACATTATGGTGGTCTAATAAGACGCTTTTTGCAATAAATATGATGCACACACCGCTTGGAAACGTAAAAGGCAGACATCGTGGCAATGTGAGGCTCATACGTCTACCACGATAACTGTGACGTCTGCATCAATGGGCCTCCGGTTTCGCAATCAGCAACCACCCCGGCGGCCGGTCTCATGCGTCCTTCTCTGAAGGGGACCCGGACCATATTATTTCAGGTCCGCTCCAGAATCAACGCCGTGTCTAGTCAGACTATATCCTGGGGAGGTGACAAAGGTTTCTCCACCTATCAGTCCACGAAACGCGACAGCATAGATGCTACGAATGCTGTCGCTTTAGGTTGGTTTTCTGTGAGAGGGTAGTACTGCCCCGATCGGCCCGTTCGTGCTGAAATCAGCGAGGCTCCACTACCTTACTTTCTAACGTTGAAAACAACAAACTTTCACAGGAGTTCTGTGAAAGTTTGTTGTCATCATCTTCTATTTTATCCCTTTAGGGTCGACATTGCAATTGGTTCCTCAAGAAGGGGGTAAATAGGTTTTTGAAGGATCGGCAACGCGCACGTGATGCCCCTTGTGCCCCAGGCGTTCATAGGCTGCGGTAACCGCTTACCATCAGGCGGGCCGTATGCTTGTTTGCTACCGTCATGGTATAAAAAAAAAAACACAATTTGGCTTTATATATGTTTTTATCCTTTCAGACACAAGATTATCTTCTATTGTGGTTTGGTTTGATTTTGGTTGGTATCTTCTATTCTATCTATTTCTAACAAATTAAATAAAACGTAAGTTACATCTCTTTACAGATTGGTTAGCAGAACGCGTTCATCGTTTACCGTAACGTATAAAAATTACGATACCTACTTAGTTTAGTAATACCCGATGACTAAGGTTGATAGGTTTATCAACTACACCCACTCAGCCATTACTGTGAGGACGTTTATCAGTGTATATTATTTACAAACTTGAGTACGGATAGACTAAATTTTATATTCAACCCTTTTTATCGTTCGGGAACCTGTACGAGTGTGTATTATTTGATCTACACATATGGTATATTGAAGACTACTAATTGCTGCAAAAGTAACTGTTTGTCTGCTACGCTTTTACGGGTAAACTGCTGGACTGTTTGTAATTATATTTGACATGGAGATGATTTGATTTTTGAGGACGGACGTAAGATACTTTTAAGCACGATTACTGACACGCAGACAAACGCTTGTAGGATATATTGTATTATTTTATTAAGAAAAATATATTTATTTACTTTTTATTATTTTTCAAAATGTGTTTGGTCCCAGTCTTAAAACTTATAAAGAGAATTTAGGGATTATATAAATCCAGTTGCCTCAGTAATAAACTGGAAAATAAAGGAGATTAACTAGGGGTAAACTTGTAGAGAAGAGACTCCACGGAATCATTAAATATTGCGGGTAGGGGTTTGCAGCAGATTTAGGGAGGTCGTTTTTACTTATATAATGAGATTAAGTCCGTATTCATATGTACTTTAAACAATATATTTAACTGCTTTGTTGGTCTGGCGGTTAGCGATGCGACTGCAGATCAAAAGGTCTCGGGTTCGTTGCCCAGGTCTGGCCATAAAAGTGTTATTGAGTCCTTTTTATTATAGGAATACTCAATGACAGTATTGAGTTTGAAGTTGGACTGTCACCAAGCGGGGTATGAAAAGCATCTCACTAGGCCGCCACAGTGTGTTCGAAATACTGCATTGTCTGCATTTGTAATGAGTATGGTGACCACAACTCTTAGATTCTATTCATGTTTTGCTTCAGGTAGAGTAGAGTCATTTCGGCAGGTTCTTAATATTAAAAAAAAAAAGAAAAAAGTTTTTTTTTATTTCTGAACATTCTAATCTTTACCTGTCGCAAAGTGACACCCCTAGCCTCACCGAGTCTAATGTTTTATTTATAAAAATAACATGCGCTGCAACACGTGTGGTAGTTTACGTATCACACTGTAAAATCAAGATAATAAAATACACTAAAGTAACTCGTTTTGTTTATCTTAAGCCGGTAAGCTTTTGATTTTAAACTTAGGGTTGTGTGACAACCCTGACCTTGAGGACACACATGCAAAAGCATACTGTATGCAAATTTACATAAAAAAGGCATTAGTTATGTCATGGCGATCCAGATAATATTCAAAACCTGATGAACTAGGTGTTCTTGGACGGTGTTAGTCACTTATCATCAGGTCGAACTAAACGGTTCGGCTCTTCCTTCCTGTGCAAATCAGTTAAAGCCTCGAATTGATTACCAGCGCACGTGTTCCCTCCCACTACGATCCCGGGTCCTTTAAGCGGGGCGTGAAAAAGCATCTCACTAGGCCACCATAGCGTGGCTCGCCATAGTGCACTGTCTTCATTCGAAGTGAGTACGGCGACCACAGCTCTTGGAGTCTATTCATCTTTTCCATCAGGCAGAATAGAGTCACTTTGGTAGGTTGCTATAAAAAAGGACACTCGTCTGTTTTTTGTCCCTTTACCATAAAAAAATACTTATGGAAAATTACATAGTCGTGACTGTAAGATCTTTAATTGCACGAGTTAGACTTAATAATTACCAAATAGTTTGGCTAAGCTTCGCAAGATGGCGCTAAAATATACTTTCCTTCACCATATAACATGAAATTTTAATAAACTTACGAATGGTGCCTACAAAATTTCAATTATTATATACATATAATATAATAGTATATATATATTATAATAATATATAATAGTCGTCGCTGATTTCGACCACGGCGGCAAGTCTCAACGGAGGCCAGCGAATTACTAGATATTATAGCGCACAAGTATGTATGCAAACACAGGTGCACTCTCTGTTCCCTCACTCTCACGATCCGATGGGAATACTATCCGACACGACTGGGGAAAATTCAAGTGCTGGACTGACGACTTTACGTGCTCTCCTAGGCACGGGGTTAGGGCCCCAAACTTCCAAACTTTGGGATGTTATCAAACAGAAAGACTCAATAATACTTTTCCCACTCGAGATTTGAACTTACGATGTTTTAATCAGCAGTCGCATACACTAACCGCTAGATCAAAGAGTCAGTTGAGTAAACACATTAATAATTTAGTGGACGGTGACAGGTACACACACCTAACAAGTATTTATTTTTTGTTGTCCTGTAAAAAGGTAATAGATACGTTTATTGTCGCTTTTGTTTTATGGCCTTTGTGTTGCAAGTTAACCATAATAATCATGTTAAATTATTACTTCTTAAAGGTATTTGTATTATTTGAACTAAGGCAACTACTTAGTCCGTGTTGAGATGGCTTAGGTAGTAGAGCCACGCTGATTTCAGCACGAGCGGGCCGGCTCGACCGGGGCAGTACTACCCTCCCACAGAAAACCAACCTAAAGCGCCAGCATCCGTGTTGTCGTGTTTCGTTGGTGAGTGTAGAACCGGAGGCCCATTAATGCAGGTGTGACAGTTATCGTGGTAACTGTGTAAGCCTTACACTGTCACAATGACTGTCATGCCTTTTACGTCCCCAAACGGGGTGTGGGTCACCATAGTGCATTGTCTGCAATTGCAATGAATATGATGACCACAACTGTTCATGCTTTCTATCGGGCAGAGTAGAGTCACTTTGGCAGGCTCTTAATATAGAAAAAAAAATTGACACCGCCCCTTTTCGTCCCAGTGCCGTAAGAGCCAACAACTACACAGGACAACACCACTGCAAAGAAAAGGAAACTGGTCAGCATGGTAGGCCAAAATTTCTTTTCTAAGATGCCAATGTCCAGCAGTGGGCTATTAAAGAATAGTGAGTCAATCGTCAAATGTGCAGTTTCTCAGTATCTCACGATCAATTCTAGAACCAGTTTGACGATTCGTCTAGCGTAAAACGCGTAACAGTTCTGATTAAAATCAATTAACAACAATATCGTGCAAGAAATATGACCTTCATCGCTGAACCAACGTCATCGATGAACTTATTACGCATCTTGAGATTGTAGATGAATTCAGATGAGTTAGGAGAAGATTACTGAGTCATGACAAAGTTAGATGAGCCAGAGGAAGAAAGCAGTCCATGTGGTAATGGATTAAGAATACGGAGTATCACCACCTATTCGTCCCATGGGAGTAAGGGAGCAAATTACGCAAGACAATATCACTACAAAGAGAAGAAAAACTTGAAACAAATCCGATACCGACCCGTCTGGCCAGCGTATAGTAGGTCATACCAGATGCTTATGTCCAGTAGTGGACTGTTAAAGACTGTGATGTGATGATGGTGGGAACAGAGTCAGGCAACGGAACTGGGTGTGGTGACGTAGCTCAGCTCTAGAGCGCATTTCCACGGTTTTCTTTTACAGACTTTCACCCATTTAACGAAATCACTACCACAGATTGCAAGATAAAGAGAAGGACGTTACATAACAAAAATGTTAAAAATAATTGACTAGTCTTATTTATTAAAAAGGGAATTGTTGTTTGTTTGTCTTACTAAAACTCAGGAATGGCTGGATCAATTTGGCTAATTTTGGTCTTACAATATTTGTTAAAAATCCAAGAAGAATAATAAAAATAACTCCTTTTAAAAGACGTAGACGCAGTAGCGTGGCTGAGTTAGTCTTATATATAAAAATGAATTGCTGTTGGTTAATCCTACATAAACTCTAAAATGGCTCTCTCTAAAATATTTGTGGCAGTCTAGGGAAAGTTTAAACAGTGTAAAAAAAACAACTGGATTGCCACAAATACAATTAGCCACTAATCGTAAGACCTAAAGTCAGCAAGCTCTGCACCAAATGAGCTCAAATTTTGACAAGATATACAATCATTGTTTTAATCAATTCTTCGCGTGAGTTTTGTTTCTCATCAACGCAACCGCACTATGCCACAGCGAACTGTGTCATCCCACACTTAATATAAACGACGCACAAAAATATTAAGCCAACATAAAATTATTTTAACAAATAGTAAATGTTAAAATATTTTGAATAACCTTTAAATTTCACAGTTCACCTTTTCCCAGTACCTTGGGAGAAACGGGTTGTCCTATAATTAGGTAACGGGGCCATTGAATTAGATAATACGTAATATAGGAGTAATTGATATTAAACATCAAAGTGATTATCACGCGCGAATGTAACACCTTAAGGGGCAATTACGTCACCCAATGAAGTGCGACAAGGTTTGTGACGTCGAATAATAATGGATGACGAATAATAATGATAATAATTCCCTTTTATCTCATACACGGACGTCTGATCCCGAGAGCAGAGCTGACGTTATTGCTGCGATAAATATACCTATATATTTCTAAATACGTATATAAGTAGACAAAGAACAAATAATAATCCCTTCACACTTCCCACATATTAGTGTCTGGTTCCAAACTAGGTAGGTCCAGTGCTATGTTAACTAGACTGCCGATAAATCAACATACATACATATTTCTAAATACATAAATATCTATCCAAATATATAAATTTGAAGTGTCTATTTTTTAATTTAAAATTAAGAGCTTTTCGCTAAATGTCCATAAAACGATACGGTACTTACATGAAATAGCAGTTTTTTTAAATTGTGTATCTGTTTGTTCTGGCTAATCTCAAAAATGGCTGGACCGATTTTTACGGGAATGTCACTGGCGGATAGCTGATGTTATTAGGAGTCATAAGCAACAAAGACCATAGATAAATTACAGCCAGATATAGCACAAATGAATAAATAATCGGATATCTGACACAACGCCATCTTGCTAACTAATACACATACATTTTACTTTGTAAATACATACATATACATAGAAAACACTCCAAATATTTGCAGATCATATAAATGTTTGGTCAGATCCGGGCATCGTGAATCATTTCTCCTTAGTAAAGTTCAAACCACTTGAACTGCTGTCAGATCACTAAACACATTCAGCTGTAGAGGTTAAACTTGTAATGTGCAGGCCACGTAGTATTAGAAGAAAATGTGTCTTCAACTAATGAGATATAACATTATGATACGCATGCTTTTGTTTGACTATCTACACTCTTAAGCACTAAGCGTAATGCGTAAAGCCATAGCTGGAACTAATTACAAATATTATAGTACATTTTAAACAAATAAATTAACCTATTTCGATCTGAAAGACAAAGTATAACACGACATTTTAAGAACAATGTTATTCTTTACTGTCATTGAAAAAAAGATAGAAGGAATCTTTGAATTTAGTTATATTTTTAATTTTACCTCAATTTTTTTTAAAATCAAGAACTTGCCAAAGTAGAAATAAATAAATAAATAAATATTTCGGAGATTCGACACACAACGTCATCTAGTTTCAAACTAAGTAGAGCTTGTGCTATGATAATTAGACTGACTGATACAATACTTATATATCTTTTTTTTTTACAAACATATTATACATAAAAAACACCCAAACTTCAAAACAAATATTTGCAGATCACACAAACATTTGATCCAACCCGGGAATCGAATCGGAGACCTCAAGCACAGCAGCCGCATTTACTACCGCTGCGCCACCGAGGCGGTTTACTATAACACTACTCTGCCTGATGGAAAACATGAATAGAATCCAAAAATCTGAGGTCACCACACTCATTGCAAATGTAAACAATGCAGTATGGTGACCAACACTATGGTGGCCCAGTCAGATGCTTTTCCACGCCCTGTTTGGGGACTTAAAAGGCATGACAGTCATCGTGGCAGTGTAAGACTCACACGGTTACCACGATAACTGTCATTCCTGCATCAATGGGAGAATGCCGTCACTTAAGTTTGTTTATCAGAAGTCTGGTTACCATAGCACAGGTTCTGCCTAATTTGGAATTAGACAGCCGCGCGTGAGATGTGTGAAGTCCTCTACACATTGATTAGATTTTTAAATACATAAAAAAGAAAACAAATGTATATTTAATGAAATAAAAAATAGTAGACCACTGATTTCAGATACAGGGTCCAAGAAACCGGTGGTTAAGGCTCGAATGACAGCAACCTCCTCACTATACGAGCCGTGTCAAGAAGGGCTTCCTTTTGCATCATACTTTCTAAAGTAAGCCTCTTAAGAGTTGGTCGAGGCTCTTGGCTATCAGTCTGTGAGCAGATTCACATTTCACATATCGATAATCTCTTCATGGGGAACGGAGATATTGGTAACCACTGCGCGGCGCTCTAATCTATCTATTAAGATAATATCAGGTTTATTGGCAACAGAAGTCCTGTCTGTGATAATACATCGATCCCAGCTATTACTATTAATTATGAACTTTGTTGTACAAGAGAAAACTCCCTTTTTGTCAGGTACAATTTCTAGGACAAAACTATCTCTATCAAGCAATCAACCTATCGCCATCAACTGCTGAGCGTAGATCTCCCGAAGAATCACAAACTAATATATAAATATCAATAGAAAGTTTTAAACTTCAGGGGTGAAGAATATGGTTCATTGTAACTGCGATCGACTGCACGGTTGGCCGGTTTAAGCGGTCGCCACGCCGCTCTCTACAGCACTGAGTATTGTGGGTTCAAATCCCACATGGGACAACTCTGTTCTGAGTCTGGGTGTTCTTTGTGCCCGTTTCTTGTATGTTTGTAAAGTCTCCCGCGATACAGGATTTATTCTTAGTGCCGTGTTGTCTTTTTTAAAGAAAAAAAAGCTCAATTTTATTTTATACCATTCTATTCATGGTTGCACCTACCACATCTTAATTTTACACCACCTGAAGGTCGACTGGGAGAGAACGCCTCATGATATGAAGCCCGCCTTTGTGCAAAAAATGCAAGAAGTTTTAAAGAAACAAATAAATACTTTCTATCAGGCTGACTAGAATCTCATTGGCAGGTACCGGATAAGAAAGCCAAGAGTTTGAATCGCAGGGCCACATTAATAGGGAACGAGTAAGATGAAACACATCCTGTCGATAACATCTTTGAAGTCGATGCTAACGACTTCCTTTATGCTTCTAGCTAGTTGGATGTTAATCATAAATCATAATGTAGCACAAAGTCCAGTATGAGAATTTAATACATCCTATACTTTGTTATACCGATATTAATAACAACTATAGATACTCCGTGTGGTGATGGATTAAGAATACATAATGTTACCACCCCTATTCATCCCGTGGGTGTCGTAAGAGGCGACCGAGGGAGCAAACTATTGAAGCAAATATCATTACGAAGGAAAAGAAAACTTGAAACAAACCTTATTCCAACCCGTTTGGCCAGGGTGGTCAAAACCTTCTTGAGAGGCCTATGTCCAGCAGTGAACTGTAGAAGGCAGTTGATGTTGATGATGAATAGTAGCATAACCTGATCGTGTACCAGGCACAATGTGTGGTATGGTATAGGATCAAACCCATGACCTTTGGATCAGGATCTCTAACTAGACCAAAAGGCGCGTCATATATAATTTTATTTAAAACTATAAGTGTAGAGTAGTATTAATCTATTTACTATTTATGACTATTTAATCATAGCCGTGGGAGTGCAAGGTCCGTGTGGTGATGAATTAAGTATACAGAATATCACCACCGCTATTCATCCCGTGGGTGTGAGATCCAACTACAAGGGAGAACAGAACTGCAAAGAAAAGGGAGAACTTCATACAAACTCGATACTAACTCGTCTGGCCAGTTTGATATAGTAGGCCGAAATTTTCTGCCTATGGAGAAGCCTCTATCCAGCAGTGGACAATTAAAGGCTAACGATGATGAAGAAGAAAACGCTATTCAATAATCCTGTCACTGCTTTTCACCGAGAAGGTAGATTAGCACAGACGCTCAATCTTCCCCTCGTCTCTCACACTACAATTCAGGATACTTTAAAGGCAACAACACACATACGTCTCCAGCTAGGAGAACATAGGTACCATAAAAAAAAATAAGAAAGTAGGTACAATAATAATATTTCGGACATTAACACACAACGCCATCTAGTTCCAAACTATGCAAAGCTTGTACTATGATATCTAGACTGACTGATAGAATACTTATATACTTTTTTTGTAAATACATACATATTATGCATAGAAAACACTCAAACTCCGAAACAAATATTTGCCGATGATCTGCAAAGACAAACATTTGGTCCGACCCGAATCAAACCCGAGACCTCAAGCACAGCAGTCGCTTTCGCTACCGTTACGCCATGGAGGTAGTCAATATAAACTGCCGTCATAAATACTGTTGCCGTCATCATGTCATTAATTCTATAAATTAATTACAAAATCAATAGCCAATTGTGTTTAAATTGAAGTGAAAATCTTATATGAGCTTAAAGAATCGCCGTCATAACTAATATACGCGCGGCGGAGTCACAGGCAAAAACTATCCTACGAATATTATAAATGTAAAAGTTTGTGAGTTTGTTTGGATGTTTGTTACTCTTTCACGAAAAAACTACTGGACAGATTTGGATGAAACTTTACAGTAATATAGGTTATACATCGAAATAACATATAGGCTAGAACTTGTAATGATTTTATGTAATTTTGGTAGTAATATAAAGATACATGTCAATAAGTCGGCAATAAAGGCCTCCGAGAGCTATCTTGCCGTACGCTGCCTAAACCATTCATGTTACACAAAGATGATGTACCGTAGAATTGTTTGTCTTGAATAGTTCTAAATAAAAGTCCGCACTAACATATATCTACCTTTTATTTGGAAGCCACTATGACCAAAATTGTGAAACTTAATGTACCAGACCAAATCCCACGCGTGGGAAGCCGCGAGCAAATGCTAGTAGATTATAACCTTCATAAAAATGAACAATAAACGTTTATAGATAAAAAAAAATAAAACTCAGGTGCTTTCAAAGTGCTGGTTAATCATAATCATCCGTATATTGGGCCGTCAATTCAAGCGAATGCTCGTAAAGTGAATTATAAATACACACTACTCAACATTCAAAGAAACAGTTCATTGTTAAAGAAAACTTTGTTTACAAAATCATTGAAAGGAAATGCCATGATTCACGATAAACTCATGACTACTGGCACAAGTTGGATGAGGGCTATGAAAACGTAAGCACATCTGTCTGTCTGTATGTCCTTTATGATCATGTGATTATCTTTAACAAGGCTGTTCAGCATGAGCCCACGAAGGTTGCCGAGTTGGTATGAATAATTTTTTTTATGTCTTTCCTTTAAAGTTTTAGTCGGTGGAGTAACAACGCGCGCAGGGTACAGCTAGTTTTTGTGCTGGCAAGAATAGCACCACCATCTCCTCCCGTGGGTGTTATAAAACTCGACTAAGGGGATAGTACACCAGAGGATGAGCAGCAGTGTCCTACTGAGTACACCATCTCACTGCGATCGCCAACCCGCATGCCAAGCGTGGTAACTATGGCAAACCCGTCCATTATGGCAAGCACAAGAAAACCTTGGGGGCGGTCTATATCCACGCTAAGAAGGATCTGGATGTCGTAATAGCAGCTGTTCCCGGATCCCTCTCATGTCAGGCGCAGAGTGGCACACCGTGTGAATTTACTCGTAGTTGGTCCGATTCCGACACACCACCCCACCGTAAACCCCGGTGGGGTGACGGCCCGAGGGACCCCCCCCCCACACGTTAAAAAAAAAGGCCTATGTCCAGCAGTGGACGTCTTTTGGCTGCGATGATATCCAAAAGCTACTTTCAGACTTCACTATAACCTATTCGAGGTTCTGGACATATTAGGGTAATGAAGTCTCTAAAACCTTGACTAGAAGGGACTAAGCGTAGTCAATCATCAGAGTTAAGTTTTCTTTCGAATAAAAAAATATTAGATTGTCTATTGGTGATCTGGTTGGCATTTGAGGGCCCATTGATGCAGGGGTGACAGTTATCGTTGTAAGTGTAACTTTGCACTGTCGTCACGACTGTCATACCTTTTACGTACCCAAGCGGGGCGTGAAAAAGCATCTCACTAGGCTGCTACAGTGTGTACCACCATTCTGCTTTGTCTACACTCACCATGAGTATTGTGACCACAATCTTTGCTTTCCATCAGGTAGACAAGAGTCATTTTCGCCTGCACGCTTTAGAAATAATATCAGATTAAATTGCAAGAGCTGCAATATCAGATGAGTTCCAAGACGCAAAAGTATAATATTATCATTCAAACGTGTTCATACAAAGTATCATTTTTATAAGGTTTATTAATTGCTAGATTGAAGCTAAAAGCTAAAAAGCTAAATTGAAAATGGCTGCCAAGATTTGGTTACATACTTCGTTATGACAATAATTATATCTTGACACTTCTCACATACGGCCATCTGATCCCTCACTAGCCTCATTAATTTACACACTTATATATTTCTAAGCATATATCTATACGATAAATTACACCTATCACCTCGTCGTCTTGGCGCCCTTCTCTGTGGAGGACTGCGCGTCTTACCAGTCCCTATCCTGACATGTAGAACACGCAAACAGTAGAAATCTTCGTACTCATAACTTAATAATTATTCGATTCGGACAGGTCTGTTGGTCCAGTCCCTGACTGTTAACCACTGAGGTCACGGGTTCGATCATACCCAGGACAAATATTTGTGTGATGAAAACGATTGTATTGTGCCTGGATGTAATTTATCTATAATATATATGTATTTAGAAATGGTTAAGTATGTTTATAAGCAGTCAGGTTACCATAGCACAGGTTCTGCCTAATTTGGAATCAGACAGCTGTGTGTGAGTTATGTAAGGTTATTCATTTAGCTATTTTTATTATTTATCTTAAACTAGCTCTCCCCAGCAAACTCTGTTCCGCCTTAGAGGCAATAAATAAGCAGATTTTTCTTTTACTTAAACCCGTTCTAACGTGATAAAAAGTATCCTATGTCTGTCTCCTGGTTCTAAGCTACCTCCCCACCAATTTTCAGCTAAATCTGTTCTTCCGTTCTTGAGTTATAAGTAGTGAAACTAACACCACTTTACTATATACAGACTGACTGGTGAGATACCTTCAATATTTGAGGACGTGATAGTATGCGAACATATATCATGAAATAAAATAACATAAAAACGAAATATTAAATAAGTTCTTAGTAAACTTCGTACACAGTACACCGAGAGCCCAGTATTTAACTGCGGAATACTTGGACACCGCGTGGACTTATTTTTTAGAGACATTTCGATAAAAAAGCAACGCACCTATTTAAGCAGCTATTTTTTTATATCAAGTTAAC
Organism: Hypercompe scribonia; assembly: GCA_949316085.1. Taxonomy (NCBI): domain Eukaryota; kingdom Metazoa; phylum Arthropoda; class Insecta; order Lepidoptera; family Erebidae; genus Hypercompe; species Hypercompe scribonia. The sequence continues at coordinate 3,302,404 of OX438997.1, forward strand.
GAGAATCGAGTACCGAGTACTCTCCATAAGTATTGAAGGTATCTCACCAGTCACAGTGTATATAGATGAGAGTCAAACCTCTGATACTACCCACTAGCCGTTTAGTCAATGATTGTAGTTGCTTTCACTCCTACTGCTTGGCGAAGGTATCTTAGAAACGAGGTTTTAGTCTATTTTATTACATTGGGGATACGGGTTGGTATATTGTTTGTCTCAAATCTTCTTCTCTTTACACGGAGGAATATATATTAACAAAGAAAAAATAGGCTACAGTTTTGTGTTGTTTTGTAAGTGCATTAATGGATTGCGTGGGTTAATTGAGTGGGGGATTGGTCAACGTCACGTTTGACTGCACTATCGAAGTAGCGTTTTATAAGTGGTGGTGATAACTGAGAGAAGGGAACTACATCTGAAAAACGAGTAAATAAGTTGTTTTTTTTTCAGATACATTTCAGATATTAGTTACCGACCTATTCCATAATCTTTCTTACGATATTTTTTAACTTGTCTTTGACATCGGTGGTCGCTTAAAAGAGTGCAAACGTCCAAACGGTGGTCATTTAGACGATGTAATTTTTAAAAAATAAATTCCAACTAATTAGCTTTCTTGTACATAAACAAGTTTTATAACATATCAAATGGTTTTTTTTATGTGTTAACTAATTCATGGCCCACCCTACATAACATCACGCTACGGGCAATAGGAGACGCAGACAAGGTTACGCGGGTAGGTTTATAATTGATATATTCATTAGCTTCTCAAAGATAATGGATCGTATTTGAATATTTATGACGAGATGCGGGCTTTGTTACATAGTAGGTAAATTGACTTTACATATATGGAAGATACCCGAATTTCCTTATTTAGTTAGAGACGCAAATACGTGAAGCAACCTAAAGCGACAGCATTCGTGCTGTGGTGTTACGTTGGCGAGTGCAAGACCGGAGGCCCATTGATACAGGGGTGACAGTAGTCGTAGTGTGTGCAATACAATGCCACGATAACTGTCATGCCTATTACGTCTGCAAGCGAGGCATGAAAAACCGTCTTACTAGGCCGCAATAGTGTGGGTCACCATATTGCACAGTCTGCATTCGCAATTAGTATGGTGACCACAACTCTTGGATTCTATTCATGCTTTCCATCAGGCAGAGTAGAGTCACTTTGGCATGCTTTTAAAAAACAAAAAGCTATACAAAGCACTAGAGGACCTTGACAAGGTGATCCTTGATCAACACCGCCAATGATCATAAACTGAATGAGATAGACCCAAAGTAAGTTTTGAAAGGATCGGTTGTACATGCACCAATATAGGTACTTAGGTATACATTCCTACTTACTTCTCTACATCATCAACAGCCTTTAATAGTCCACTGCTGGACATAGACCTCTCCTTAGAAAACAACAGATTCTAATGTGGGTCATACCAGCAGGTAAAAAGCCCTTTAATGGTATTTACATTTTTGGTATTCGAATTTCATTACTTAATATTACGAGTATAAATGATTGAACGTTTGTTACTCAATGACACAAGAACGGTTAAACAAATCTAGATGAAATTTGGCACAAAGATAGACAGTAAATAGCCTGGAATAGTACATAGGTTACCTTTTTAAATACTAAACCCAAATTTAACACAAGTAAAGCCACGGGTAGGGCTAGATTTTTTAATTAGTGCCTGCCACTGTAGTACACTCTGCCTGATGGAAAGCATGAACAGAATCCAAGAATGGTGGTCACCATACTCATTGTAAAGATAATTCAGTATGGTAACACTCCGGTGGCCTAGTGAATTGCTTTTTCACGATATAATGAAAATAGAATGATTGTCTATATAAACCATTTACTTCTGTCCCCTAAAAATACACCAAGATCATTTTACTTCGATAATTGTAAATGGATCATCTCAATTTCCAATAAACAACACTTCAAAATTTAATTTGGCACGAAATATAAATAAAAGAATACGTAGAAACTAATTTTATAGAAAGATATGACGTCATTCGTGACGTAGAACATTGGGAACGGAAAAAAAAATGTTGTAACCTATATTAATGGTAACTGCACGGTTGGGCTGGTGATTTAAGCGGTCGCCACGCCGCTTATGCGCTGAGTGTTGTGGGTTCAAACCCTACTTGGGACAACACTTTGTGTGATCCACAAATTGTTGTTCTGAGTCTGGATGTTCTCTGTGTCCGTGTATGTTTGTAAAGTCTCTCATGACACCGGATTTATTCCTAGTACGGACGTTGTCTTGCTCAAGGAGAAAAAAAAAATCTAAAAGGGTCGTAAACCCTTCACCAATCCGTCTGCCCAGTGTGGTATGTTAAGCCTTTACCTATTTGTAACGGGAGGCCTGTTACTCATATCTCAAAAATCGTCAAGGCTCTCGTAATTACTGAGCTTAAGATGGGTGGTGGTAGTGACTTACCATCAAGTGTCGCTCACTCTACCCCATGCCATAAAAAACACAAGCAAATTACTCTTCCCAGTAAATAGAGGAACTAAATTAAGATTTTAATATTACACTTATGTAATATATCATCTAAGTCGGTAGGCGGGTTTTCTGTGCGTCATCTTGGTAGCAAATATAAAAAAAAACAACACTTGAAATTCCAAAGTCAATTAAAACAAAAAAAAAACAGAATATTCTATTTTCAAATAACTTGTTAACAAACGTGACTCACTCTTCCTTATTTTTTTTTAATTTATAGTCTTAAATATTATTTTTAATTGTGTTTTTTTATTGATTAGGTTAGTAAAGTATGACTTTGTTGTTAAGAATGTACATTTTCAACAAAACCGTACAATGTTACCATATTTTGGCACTGTGCCAACTCGTGTCAGCCTGAGCCAAACGTCTTTAATGAGCTTTTGCAAATTACTAGCGAAAATTTTCAGAGTGATTTGCAAGTATACCTAGTCTTGCCATAAATATTGTAATAAAGAAAAAAGAAAATTGTTAACTGCAAATAACATTTATTACTTTTACAGTGTGTCAGTTTAATACATAAATATAAAACAATTAAAAATATAAAAAGCTTATTCGAAGTGGTCTCCATTGGCTGCAATACAGTCCTTTAAACGATGAGGCCAGTTATCAATAGAAGCACGCACTCTTTCCATGGGAAAATTCTTCACTGCCAATCGTATAGATTGTTTTAGGGACTCCAAATTATCATGGCGTTTAGAGCAAGCTGTACTCTCTAAAACTGACCACAAATCATAATCCAGCGGATTAAGATCGGGACTAGACGACGGCCAGTCTTCAGCTCTGATGAAGTCCGAAACGTTCGATTCCAACCAAGACTGCGTGGACCGAGCTTTATGACCCGGCGCCGAGTCTTGCTGGAAGGACCATACTTGGTTATTGAACATGGTGATGTTAAGGGGCTTAACTACCTTCTCAAGAATGGTATCTTGATACACTTGTGCCGATGTTTTGATACCTTTTTCACAAAAATATGGCTCAGTCACTCCTTCATAGCTAACACCCCACCAAACCATCACTGAAGTCGGATAATGTCCACGTTGCACTCTGTCGACTAATTGGGAAGCTTCCTTAGAGCTTTGAGCATAAATACGGTCATTTTGTTTGTTAAAATGTTGCTCAATTGTAAAAATTTTCTCATCCGTAAACAAAATTTTTCTGTGACCTCCCTTTGCGTACCGCTTCAGTAGTTGTTTCGATTTTACCACCCTATTCTTCTTTAAATTATCAGTTAAGAAATGGCCAGTGCGTCTCTTATAGGCTGCAAGTCCTAAGTCATCTTTTAAAATACGCGACATGGTTCTAGGTGCTATCTTCATTTCCCGAGATAAAATCTTTTGCTTTCGGACAGGATTTCTTCGAATTCTTTCCCTTACTGCTTTGACCACCTTTTTCGTACGAACACTACGTGGACGGCCAGATCTTTTTCTGTCACAAACAGAGGAGGTCTCATTGTACCTATTAATAGCCCGGTACACAAACATTTTACTAATACCAAGTGTATGGAGAGTTTTAAAAATTGCATTTGGCTCCATACCTACTTTGTGTAATGCTATCACAGCGATTCGGTTCTCTTTATCACCCCACACCATTTTAATATCGCAAAATATTTTACAATGTATTGGCGCCAAAATGAGAAAACACAATGAACAATCGTATAAAAATGACAGATTCGAAATTCAAATGTAATATTTTTTTATAATTAAGTGTAACAGTATTTATGGCCAGACTAAGTAGTACCTAATTGTTGAAATAACAAATGGGAATTTAAGCTGAATGCCTAATAATATATCGAGAGGGATAAAATATTATCCATAAAGTCATACCGACATATGACGTGTTTCGTGTGGAAATCAAACCGCTGGTTCTGCTGTCCAGAACAACTAAACACTTGACCAGTGGAGTGCCTAGTATAGTGCTGATAAGCGGCAGTAAGCTCGTCATCTATTACGTGGGATTAAAACACTGGAGAAAATTGGGCGTTTAATATGCCTCTGCCTACGTCTCCGGGGAAACAGACATGATTTTATGTATGTATGGTACAGTAGTAGAGCCACGCTGATTTCAGCACGACAGTTGTCGTGGTGTGTGCAATACAATGCCACGATGACTGTCATGCCTTTTACGTCCCAAGCGAGGGAAAAAAGCATTTTATTAGATCGCCATAGTGTGGGTCACCATACTATATAGTCTACATTTGCAATGAGTATGGTCACCGCGGCTCTTGGATTCTATTCATGCTTTCCATCAGGCAGAGTAGAGTCACTTGACAGGTTTTTAAAATAAAAAAATAAAGGTATTTTTACTATGTATGTAATGCTGTGTAGTGTATACTTTAGTTTTTCAATTATGTAATCTATGTGCCCTTACTACACAAGATTTCTACAAAGGTTGACCGGTAGAGAATGCCCCGGACATTGAATCCGCCGTTCTACAAAAGTGATGGGTTTAATAACTTAGCGCCATTTTGTGATATTTTTAATATACTGGCGGTAACATCAATTATTCATCTGTAACTTACAAATTTGACAATAATGACAACAGTTCCCACTCAGCTGCCTCAATCTTGACGCATTAATTTCCATTACGAAAACTTAGATCAATCAAAAAGCAGGTGGATATTGTCAGATGTCAATAGGCAGAGTTAATTTATTAAGGAATTTAGATATCTTTCTCATCAATCATCATTTTCATGACCTTTTCAACAAATTTAATGTAGGGACTTGTCATTTTGACATTTGATCTCTGAAAAAGCTTTTTGCCGAATGTAAATTGTGTTAAGAAAAGTTACGTCAGACTTACGTATGAACGTAAATGTGCACGTGAGAGTCAAGGTCATATATACCTGAAAACTTTGAATGATTTTTTTAGTTTCAATCAACCTATTCGTCGTCCAGTGCTGGAGGTCGCGCCTAAGGAGCGCCTACTATCGCAATCTTGAGCAATCCGTATTCATCCGCTGCCAGCCACCTTCTCTCTTTCTTCTTTCTGCTTTAAACTTTGGAACTCACTACGAAATCAATCAGAAGTTGGTGGAGTTGGAAATACAATAAATTCACTTTCCCCAGCACAGATGGTAGGCTTTTACGGCTCTGGTAATCTCATTTTGACACATATCATCTTCAGTCTTTAACGTCTACTGCTGGACATCGGCCTCTCCTTAGAAAGGAGGTTTTGACCTACTACACCACACAAGTTCCATGGTGAACATCAACTAAAGACATGCTTAACATATACTTTCTGTGAAGCCATGCTATAATTCTGGTCACTGCATCTAATTTAAAACACCAAAGATAATGATCCGGATATTATTGTGTTATTTTATCCGTGAGCGTCGCTGATAGATTAAAAACCATATAATCTATCGGTCATGCCCGATGAATCACGATAACTACGTTACTTCAATTTCCGGTATTAACAGCTTTCCTGATAAACAAAATTATATTTAGCCTTAGCCATTGTAAGGTACTCAGCGGCCAGAACACACTTCGTCTGATCTTCTTGGTTGGAGCGGACGGAGAGAACAGGGACGATGTTGCGCCCACCAGGGAATCGAGGATATCGATCGAACACCGCTCCCACGTTAGACGGGATACCTAATCGCTCCCTGGCCCCTTTTCAGGGAGTTGTTGGGAGCTTGGTGTTTCGACGCATCCCTAAGTGCTGGAAGAGTGGGCAGCTAGTCCTGTTAAAGAAGCCGGGAAGGTCTGCTAATTAAGTCGTGGTCTATACGTCCATTGTTTTGCTGGATAAGGCGGATAAATTGTTTGAAAGGACGTCTGATATCTCTGCGAGATGGGTCGCGATCTGGCAGATGCCCAAATAGGTGTTTGGGTAGGGCGTTCGGGGTTGATGCTACGTTGCGTCCGAGGGTTGTGAACGCAGGGGCGGTGGGTTCTGGTGGTGTCGCCAGATATTGCCAATGCATTTAATAGTCTGTCATTTAGTTGTATTAGGGTAGCACTTCTCTACAATAGAGTGCCAGAGTACTTCGGCGGTTAGTGGCAGAATATTTAGAGGAGCGAACAGTTTATATTTTAAACTTCAGGAAAGATTGACACTATCATATGACCAAAAGCCAAAAAGTTTTCGAATACCGACCGCGCACCGGAAGATGGAGCATGGGTAAGTCCCTACAAGGTGGTCAGACTACCTGATGAAGGTCGTAGAAAGTCTAGGAATAGTTGTTTAGTTGATTAGGTTAATCCTGGGAGGTGCCTACGTCCAGCAGGTTTCTAGTTAAGATGATGATGATGAAATATTTGAAAATATATCCATACTTTCAGGATCAGACAGCCAAATGATAGTTGTGGAAAATTATTTTTATTACATGTAAATAAAAACTTGGTGCGGTAAAGTGTGAAGTTCAGAGCTGTCAGCTAGTATGGGGACCTGAGAGAGCTCTTCCCCATGGAATGACTAGACAAAAGGATTATTCTGGCGAATCAAAATATAACACCATCAATGTATATGGCGTTACCATAATGCACTCACGGTATAAAAACCAGATTTTTTATCGCATTATATCGGTTAACTAACCCTGCCATTAATTGATAAAAATAAAAACAGGCCACTCGTTGATTCTTACGCATTTACGTGTCGATAAGGTTCCGTAGCTTATAACTACCCATTTTAAACATGTAAAAACTTCATATAACTAATTTGTTTTATAAAGACAACGCCCACATTAAGAGTATATCCTGTGTCACACTACTAGGGATTAATATGTTAATAATTGGGATTAAAATACGTTTAAGTATGGTTAGATTTTGAGTCAAGGATATTTTCCATGGAACAGTCGCATCGGAAAGAATTTTATAATGCCCACACTAGAAATACATACGCGGGGGACTTTGCAAATATACAAGAAGCGGACACAGAGAACACCCAGACTCAGAACAACAATTTGTGAATTGATTGTGTGTGGGGTTTGACGAAAAAATTTACTGTCAAATTATATGCTACTAGCTTAGAATTTGGTCTGCCACATTAAGTCTCGTAATAGACCATTTTAAATACATGTATTTATTTTTTTTGTTACTTCTAATACCTCCAAAGAACACGCGTAAAAAATTTCATGATGATCAGTTAAGTAGTTTTCGCGTGAAACCGCAACAAACAAACTTACATTCGCAAGTATAATATTAATAGGGATAATTTAAAAAAAACCCGAGTGTTTACAAAGAATTTTTCAACCAAAAAAGCACACCACAGTCTATAATTGTTCTTTGTTATATTATTTAAGAACTGGTACTCACGAGTATTTCAATGAAATATTTACAAATCGCATTCTTACTGCTTAGAAAATCATTATATCGTTCATTCATCACCGCAGTGCATTCAAGACTGTGTGTACCGAGTGTATACCGAACGTAAGTATGATTCGCATTCCGACCGTATATATCAAGATAGAATATTACTAAATAATAGTTGATTGCCTCGTTGGTCTAGCGGTTAGCGTTTGCGACTGCCGTTCAAGAAGTCTTGGGTTCGATACCCGACTCGGCCCAAAAAATGTTATTGAGCTTTTCTGATTATAGAAATGCTTAGAACCTAGAGTCTAAAGTTGGGGTCTTAATTGCCGTGCCTCGCAGAGGAAATCCGTCTGATTTGCGATTGATCTTTCCCTGGTCGTGTCGGATAGCCGTTTCATCTGATTGTGAGAGTGAGGGCACAGAGAGTGCATCAGTGTACATGCTGGTGCACAATAATATCTCCTGCGTAATTAGCTGGTCTCCATTGAGACTGGTTGCCGTGACCGAAATCTTGTGGAGTACATCATCACTGTATAGATAATATAATCGTGTAGAAGGCTCAACCCTCCTCCTAGCTCTGCAGGGAGGCACTCACAGGAGCATTGTGTAATTGTGCCTCTTGCCAAAGTCACTTACTTTCAGGTGACTAACCCTTTGTTCTCTATTCCAAGAAAAGTAAACCCATCCGCGAGCGATCAGACACCCATACATCAAGTAACTATAAGTGTTCCTTGGACTACAGAACCCTAAAAATATCCAACTGATAAATCGAACCACTCCCGTGGTTGATAAGAATTCAAGTGATGACGTTACTCGTTATGACGTCAGGTCGGTACTACTGACCGGCTAGCTAACGGTACCTGACGCATCAATGAGATGCTACGGCCGTTGGAGATGGAGTTTAATGACCTTTTACATCGTAATAAGAACTGTAAAGTAGTGGTGGCTGCTTTCTGTTCATGGATTTGCCCATATTATCCAACTAGTTGACTTGGTTTCCATCGAAGAGAATATTTTGCCAGTTTCTGCAACATTTTTCATTGATACTCGGCTCCTATTGGTCGTAGCGGGGTATTGTACAGCATATAGCCTTCCTTGATAAATAGGCTATCCAACAGAAGAAGACTTTTGTAATTCGAACCAGTAGTTTCCGAGATAAGTGTGTGCAACCAACCAAACTAACTCGTCAGCTTTATAATACTAGTATAGATTCTAATTCTTCAAGTGCTCATTTGGTTTTACTTCGTTTGACTACGTGACTTGAGATCAAATTATAAATAACTAGAGATTGTCTGTGGTCCGAATTGTAACAGTTTTGTCTTGTTTCATTGACCAGTATAACTTAAACCTTAAAGTAGGTACCCACTCACTCAAGATTGTTTAACGTTTTGACTGGTTTCAAAGCTTTTTCTTCAAATCTTGTAGAATGTATTTATTTATATGGTCACCCATCCATAAAATGGCCTGATGCAAAGTTGCTTACCTCTGTTACATCATGATCATAATTGTTAAAAATAGTTCGAATACTATCATGCTTCGACCTTCAAAGGTTATTGGATAAACCTAAACAAGATTTGCTCTGTATCATTTCTTAGATCGCAGGCGCTGGTTTATGTTACCTTAGCCAAAACGTAATCTAATAAACAAAGTTCAAAGAAAATTTTTATGTTGCTATAACGCACTATTTTTATATTTGACGGTATATGATGCTGTTAATCTCACGGTGTTTACAAAGTAATGCCAGAATTTCTTACCATACGGTCAAATCCATAGAAGAGTCACTTGATGGTAAGTGAATACTGCCTCATCTGGACACCGTCAACTCTAAAGACAGTTGCCGCTCTTTGAGTACCCACACAATTGGGGCGGAGAACGGGGCTTCTGGACACAACTTGGTGAATTTTTAAAATTGCACCTACCAAAATGACTCTACTCTGCCTAATGGAAAACATGAGTAGAATCAAAGAGTAGTGGTCACCATTCTCATTGTGAATGCAAGAAATGTAGTATTATTGAGGCCTAGAGAGATGCTTTTTGCATCCATGAAACACCCATGCGGTGGTAGTGAGTTCTAGGTTTTAACTGTTTGGCACAGTTCGTGAGCGTACGTCTACCGCTCTAAAACGGTGGTTTCCAAGGCCAGCACCCGTTGTCGTGTAGAGGAAGGGAGAAGGCAGAACCAGTTGGAAGAGTCATCCCATAGGTGTCGTTATAGCTAATTTAAGAAACAAAGTACGCTACACAACAATGCTGCAAAGTGAGGGAACATTTGAAAGGCCCCTGGCCAGCTTGGTATAGTAGGCCAAAAGCTTGGAGAGCCTTATGTCCAGGAGTAGACTCTCAAAGGCTGTTGGTGTGATGTGTTAGTAAAAATTCATATACATATTTTTATATTTTTAATTTATGTTGTGTTAAAAATCACATTTTCCATATATCATTATAAGTGGCCTTCAATTTGGATGATAGATGACTTTGGAAATTTGTTAATAATCACATTTAGTGATTAGATAATAACATGCTATCTATTTATACCAAACATAGTGTATAACGCTTACTCCTACTTAAAATAGTAAGTATGAATAATATTTTAGTATAATAATCAACTGTTAGCAGCCCATTGCTGGACATAGATCTCTTTTTTTTAAGGTTTTGGTCTATTAGACCGCGCTGGCAAGACGTATTGGTTCAGGGTTTGCGTCAAGTTTTCCTTAGCAGCTCTGTTATCTTATGTAGTTTGTATTAGTCGTCTCTTATAACACCCACGGGATGACCCTTCTACTGCTCCAACCTTCTCCCGTCCTCTACACGACAACATGTTTTCTTTTTTCTTTTTAATAGCCTGCCAAAGTGACTCTACTCTGCTTGATGGAAAGCATAACAAGAATCCAAAAATTGTAGTCACCATACTCATTGCGAATGCTGACAATGCAGTATGGTGACTTACACTATAGTGGTTTACTACGATGCTTTTTTACATGTCACTTGGGGACGTAAAAGACATGACAGTCATCGTAGCATTGTATTGCACACACTTATCACGACACCTTGCGTCAATGGGCTTCCGGTTTCGCACTCAACAACAAACACGACAGTACGGATGCTGTCGCTTTAGGTTGGTCTTCTGTGGCAGGGTAGTACTGCCCTAGACGAGCCGGCCCGTTCATGCTGAAATCAGCGTGCCTCTACTGCCAGAAAATGTGCTGGCCCCGATAGCCCTTTCTGTGTCAATCAGTTGAAACTTGACCACACAATTTTATTATTTGTGCCAAGATTTTCTTCTCTTCGCAGGGTTATTGTCCAACGTAGTTTGCTTGCTAAGTCGGTTTTTACAATACCCACGGGATGTATGGACATGATTACACTGCGTGTTCTTAATCCGTCACCGCATAGTGAAGGAAAGCTAAGGCAAGGTTAGGCTACTAAAGTATGAAAAAAAAATTGTGTGTGTCAGCTCCGACGCACGACTGGAGTTTACTCCTTAAGTACGATTGTCAAAACAGACGCAAATAAGCTTATTTAACTGAAATTAACTGAAAAAAAGATTGATACCGTATGAAAGGGTAAATTATCAAATTAATGAAAATAACATATAGATATAGACGCTTTGCAGCATACTCTATACACGTCTTAATGCACTCACAACCGGTGCAGCCGCACCAAAAACGTAACGAGGTCATTCGTTCAGTAGATTTTACTCCTCACATTTTTCTCATACCGGGCGCCTTATATCAAAAAACCGATTCTTAAGGAGTAAACTCCAATACAGAATTCTCTTCAGTAAAAGTTCTGATTTAATCTTAATAAAGGCAAAGATTGACCTTTGATATTTAAAAATAAATTACCACAAATTTATCGTGGGTCTGTTAAACTTTTAAAGCGACCAAACCAAAGTATTTATTTTTCTTTATCATTTAATATTACTGGGTCTCGATAAACATGCCAAGAAATATTTACATTTCGCTTGAAAGTTAAATATTTCTTGGAAGTATTTGCGTAGATCTGTTTTTTTACTTAGATACGAACTAGTCGTAGGATTTTTGTAATACTAAAAACACATTCTGCGTTCTGTGGTCAGTGGACAAATTTTTATATACGGTGGGAGAAAAAAATCGATAGCATTTGAATCTAACATCCCGCGCAAACATTGTTACGGGAGTTCTTGTGATCAATGCTACTGGAATTTGCTGGTTACAATCGCTACATATAGTTTCAACAAGATGGAGCCACTTGTCACATATCCAATGAGTCCCTGCCGGTGGTCAAAGACGTTTCTGGAAAAGTTTATTGCCAGATGAGGCGACATTCCATGGCCACCCAGAAGTCCTGATCTATCCCGGGAGGAGTAAGTTAAGCTTCTTAATTTTAGAAAAAGTAAGCTATAAGAATGTGATTGAGGTCTCTCAAGTTATATTCATATTGTTTTATGAGTAGCGTTGTAATGTCAACCTCAGTACAGCATTATCAGTTGGGACAATTTTATGACGCGTTACTGTAAATATCTATTTAATATAATGTTGTTTTTGTTAATATATGGTTTACTAGCTTTTGCCCGCAGGTTCACTCGTCTGGCATTTGGTCACATTAAATTTCGTAACAGATCATTTTAAATAAATATTTTTTTTTAACATGCAAACAATCCTACGGTACATCATCTATGTGTAACTGCAATGGTTTAGGCATCGTACGCCAAGATATGTATCGCTACATTACGTCCAAAATTACATAAAATCTTAACAAATTATAGCCTATATGTTACTCCGATGTATAAGCTATATTACTGTAAAGTTTCACCCAAATCCGTCCAGTAATTTTGCCGTGAAAGAGTAACAAACATCCATACTCACAAACTCTCGCGTTTATAGTATTAGTAACGGGTGCAATGGTCGTTGGCCACTCTGCCATTGCATTTTAATTCTTTGTTACCTTCTAAGATATTCATTTTAATGATATGCTGTGAAAGACCATTTTGGTCTAGTAGTTAGTTCTATTTAAAGATTATTATTTTAGTCAAAACTACTTTGAAAGTACAAATATCTGTTTTTATACGAAACATTGACTTCGGTCTATTAACATAACATGGGTGTATAGTACATAGTATCTGAAAACCGACCGTTTCTCAGTATTTTTTTGGTTAATCGTGTTTTGGAATAATCACGGATAACAACGTTCTCTAAAAATGAAACCTAGCTAGATTTTTTTTTTATACCACGACGGTAGCAAACAAGCATACGGCCCGCCTGATGGTAAGCGGTTACCGCAGCCTATGGACGCCTGCGGCACCAGGGGCATCACGTGCGTGTTGCCGACCCTTCAGAAACCTATTTACCCCCTTCTTGAAGAATCCCATACTATAGTTCCCAGGGAAAGCCTAGATCAATGTATTGCCTCCGAAACCTCCAGCATACTAAATTTCATGGAAATCGGTAAAGCCGTTTCTGAGATTCTGATTGTATACATACACATATACAAGAGTTGCTCGTTTAAAGATATTAAATAAGCCGTCCTTGAAACTTAATCTGCGTTAGTAAAAACCACATTTCAAACCGATGCTTACTTTGGTAGATTCAATTGGACAAGAACAAAAAGCGACTACACTTTATACTATGTAAAGAAGATATCATATCTTACACTCGGTCGTCTGATCCTAAACTAGGCCGGGTCCGTCTACTAGCTAGAATACTGATAAACATGCTCATACCGTTTTACATTCTGGAATGGATGTCCACAATCCGTTTTAAATTCAAAAAGAAAGTACATAATCTCCTTAACGAGATTGAAGAATCGTCTTATCGATAGTTAGCTCAGCTTACGAGTATAGTCAAGTTGTTATAGTGTACGAATATAATCTAAATGTGTGTGTATGTGTATATCTATGTTTATATTTATATGTGTATTTATGACGTATGTATTGTATGTACTCATGTATGGTATATTTTCATTGTCAATATAACCTCTGTGCACCTCCCTTACAATGTTTCTATACCACCCTAAGGTTGGAAGAGAATGTCTTGGACATTAAGTCCGCCGATGTACAAAGTGCATAAAGTGTAAATAAAGAAATAAATAAATAAATTACACCCAGATACAGTAGAAATGATTGTGTTCACCATGCAATTATTTGTCTTAGTATGTTTTTTGCACCTCTGGTTTAGCCGTGAGGATCACTAATTACTGGTCCACAAGTATATGATATAGTTTCATAATTTACGCTGATTTCAGCACAAACCGGGCGGTTCGACTGGGACAATAGGACCCTCTCACAGACGACCAACTTAAACCGAAACCATCCGTACTGTCGTATTTCGTTGGTGAGTGCGAATCCGGATGCCCATTGACGCATAGTAGAGCCACACTGATTTCAGCACATACGGGCAGGCTCGACCACGGCAGTACTACTCACAGAGGAGCAACCGAAAGTGACAGCATCCGTGCTGTCATGTTTCGTTGGTGAGTACGAGACCGGATACCCATTGATACAGGAGTGACAATTATCGTGGTAAGTGTGTGTGTTACACTGGCAGGATGACAGTCATTTTACGTTCCCAAGCGGTGCGTTAAAAACATCTTACTAGGCCGACATAGCGTATGATTATGGTGACCACAAAGATTCTATTTATGCTTTTCATCAGGCAGAGTAGCGTCTATAATAGAAAAAAAAAGATGTTGTGCAGACTTTGTAGAGATATTGTTGACACATGTATGTACACTGTACACACATTTAAATGGCAGTTCAAATATTTGTATCAATAAACACATCTTCTTGCCTTTGTCTTGATTTATTTATGTACAAGTAATACGTATGTATTGTTGGCAAAACTTATGTGTGTTTGTTTCTCGTGAGCATTTTCCCCTAACTCGATTGGGCTCGGTTCTTAGTTTCTTAGGTTGAACTATGATTTTTTACGACTGCCATCAGACCTTTAAAACTCAAGTACTAGTCGATAACTAAGTTATGGAGAAAGATTGTTGTGGGAATTTCTAGGTCTTCAATCACTCGTAGAGACTTCCACAGATGTTCGTATGGCGACCGGTATTGACGGCTTAACGAGGTCTCCCAAGAATGGTGGAGACTCAATGGGTTAAGAATTCATCACCCATATATAGACTAATCTGGTTAGGATTGCTTAACTTTGTAACATGTTAACTCGGTTACCATTTAGCGACGAGCCCCTCCATTTACGAGACTGGGGGTGACTTCCACATACAGTGCAAAACAGAAAACATACTACAGCGCCATCTAGCGAAGACAGATCAAACTATGGACGATAATGAACTACGGAGCAACTACTAATCCTGTATCGCGAAATAGAGATTCGCGTATCGATTAGCATATATATAACATCCCAACAGCAACCGCTGGGCGGTGGCGCGCCAAGCATGATCACACCGCTTGATCGGAGGATCTTCCCTATGTGTCGGAGGGACATGACACCCGTCCCTCCACAAGACTATACTTTTCCAAAATATTTATAATCATTTTTACGTAGATACTTTGACCTTTACTGACGCACGTAGACATCGACAAATGAGTATAAACATAACATTATCATAATCATGAGCCTCTCCTAGTCCTCTGTTGGACATAAACCTCTCCAATTGCACGTCAAATCCATACTAATATTATAAATTAGAAAGTAACTCCATCTTTTACAGTTAAATCGCTGCACCGATTTCATTGTAATTTGGCTACTCTACCATGATAACCGACAGGCGGATGGTGCTAACCGAAAGTTAGGTGGATCCGCGTGCAAGATCTAGCTTTGACAGTGGAAACCTCCTCCTTCCTTAGAACGGAGGTCGTATAGTGCTCGTAGTAAAATTTCCTTCTCTCTGCGGCGCTGTTGTTCTGCGTAACTCTGCTGTTGCTCTCTTAGTCGGCTTTTATTACTAAATGAATATGGATGGTGACGCTCAGTATTTTTATATCGCCATACGGACAAATAAGAAAAAAAATCTATTTCATTGTATTTAGACCACCAGTTTCTCAGATTTTCTTACAAAGACAAACAAAATTATATGTATATTTATTAGTGTTTTGTTTCCGCCAGAAAATTAATCACGTCTATACATAGGTGATGCAAGAATTCAAAAATAAATTCGGTAGTACACACCCACAGCGTTTGGCTCATGGCGTTATTATTAGATATATCATCTGAAAGAGATGAGTCGTGGGTGCAAACTCTTTTGTAGATTCTGTTCGTACAATCACGCCTACATAATTGAAGGTGTAAGTAGAAGCGTAATTTTTACCCATTTCGATACCACTCACGTAAATAGGCGTAAGAATTTTTCTGTTAACTGGACAACGGACAGGAATTATAACAGAAAAACGAAAGGACATGACAGGAAAGGTATACTCGTATAGGGTAGAAAAGTCACTTATGTATTTGGGGGTGGTATTTTTCTAATTCACATGGAAACAAAGAAAAAATCCTAAACAATAGAGTTCTACATAGATAAAAGTAGAAGCGAATATGAAACCTCCTTTCTGAAGTCAATAAAAAAAAGTGTTTTGACAGACAGGTAGACATCATAGACAGACAAAAAACTTATTAGATTGCATTTTTCCTACGGAACCCTAAAAAGAATCGGCAAAAACTGTTTTTATGAAGGTCATATTTTTGTTTTAAGGTATGAAACTTTAAAAAGGGGTCGATCCCCAAGAGCCTAGCTTACCTGTGAGTGGTACACATTATCTTGAAGATTCAATTACACTCACACGTATAAAGGTCAACTTTATCTATGCTTCCAGTCATAGCAAGCGACCACCAGCGAAGTAATGGCGCTCTGGTATGCTAGGAACTTGCGAATAAGAGAAACTTTTGTTACATTCCTTCAAATTATGCGGTGTGTGAAAAAACATCACAAGGCCGCCATAGTGTAGGACACCATACTGCATTGTCTGCATTTGCAATGAGTATGGTGACCTCAACTCTTGAATTCTATTCATACTTTCCATCAGGCAGAGTAGAGTCACTTTAACAGGGTCTTAAAATAGAAAAAAACACACATGGACAGAGCTATGTTTCTTTTGTAGATTCCTAGCCTGTTTGCAATAAGATATTGTTATATCTAGGTTCTTAATATAGAAAAAAAAATGAATATACCTAGATTCGTCAGTGAAGTTTTAAAAATATATAATTGATCTATAGAAATATCTGTATGTCTGTATGGTGCTGGATTAAAAGTACAGAGTGTCACCACCCATATTCATACCGTGTGTGTTGTAAGAACCGACTGAGGTATCAAAGTACACAGGAAAATAAACCTTATACCTACGCTTCTGGCCAGTGTGGTGTATTAGGTCCAACCCTCGTTTCTAAGCAGAAATCTACATCCAGCAGTGAAGTGTTAAACTGTTGGTGATAATGTTTTTTTTTAATTTTTTATAGCAACCGAGCAAAGTGACTCTATTCTGCCTGATGGAAAGCATGAATAGAATCCAAGAGCGGTGGTCGACGTACTCACTGCGAATGAAGACAGTGCAGTATGGCGACCCACGCTATGGCGGCGTAGTGAGATGCTTGATCACGCCCCGCTTAAAGGACCCGGGATCGTAGAGAAACACGTGCGCTAGTAATGAATTCCAGGCTTTAACTGATTTGCACAGGAAGGATGAGCCGGCCCGTTTAGTTCGGGAGCGTATGTCTACCATTCTGAAACGGTGACTTCCAAGGCCATCACGAGTTGTCCTGTAGAGGAACGGAGAGGATGGCATCAGTCGGTGATGTCGTTGCTAACATATACGACATTTTAGTTCATACTCAGCCTCGTGCACACACGCAATGTTTATTAAAACAAAATATTAAAATAATCTTTGTTCTGTAGATTCTCACAAGGAAAATCTCTGAGTATGTCATTCATATCAAAATTACGCATTATGTGTGGGTTCATGTTACTATTGTTAGTGATTTACACACGAAATTGAATTGAAATATCTTTGGAGGCTGTTAAAACATGCTGAATGTCGCTTGGACCTCGAATTTTGACCATTTGAAAGTTTTATTTCATGACCAGTATAACATGAACTATCATTGCGTAGACGTTTATATCTTAGCCAGTCACATCAGCCCATAATATTATATAATGTGCTGGGACCTGCACCAGAATTAGGGAAGGAGAGTTTTCAATTCCAGTACCCTCATTCTCTTGAAGAAAAACACTGAAGATATTGCATAACGCTAGCTTTATGTGAGCTGGTTTTTTCAAGCATATTCTGGGATCAGGCAGTTGTGTATGAGTTGTGTCAAGTCATTGTTATGAATAAACTAGGGTCCATATGGTTCCCATCGAGAACTTAGAGCTCCAAGCCAACCTTACCAGCAAGTACTACAAGTACCACCCTACTGATCGACGGACTAGGCTCTGGCAAACAAAAGATCCCAATTAACGGCAATGAGGAAAAGTGGGTGTTTAAAATGCCTCTGCTTACTCCTCCGGGGAAACAATTGTAATTTTATGTATATATGTAGGTATGTAAATACATACACAAAATCACGTCTGTATGGTTTGACTGTACGGTTGGCCTAGCGGTTTAGGCGGTCGCCACGCCGCTCTCTACTACACTGAGTGTTGTGGATTCAAACCCTACAAGGGACAACACTTGGTGTGATCCACAAATTGTTGTTCTGAATCTGGGTGTTCTTTGTGTCCGTTTCTTGTATGTTTGTAAAGTCCCACGAGATACAGGATTTATTTCTAGAGCGGGTGTTGTTTTTTTTGTTTTACAAAGTGTCATTATTATTTTATTAACAGGAAAATAATAAATTCAATGCCTAATATGATCGTGTCAAGAAGGTTATGTTTCATATTTGATTCTCTATCTTCTTCGTATCTAAAAACAATTGTTTAATATCATTGTTATTAAAATTGATAGTTCAAAGTAAGCCTCTTAAAAAACTTATATCATTATTTTCTTTATCTATCTAAAAACCGATAAAAAATCGATGAATCACAATGAAATGGATAATATTAGACTTCGGGATGAAATGTTTTTTAATACTAATATTATACTTACTTAATATCATAAATGCGAAAGTTTGCACGGATTTGGATGAAACTTTACAGTCATATAGGTTATACATCGGATTAACATATAGGCTAAAGGCTTTAGTCGAAAAAAACGGGCCTTTCAGAGTTATCTTGGCGTACGCTGCCTAAACCATTGAAGTTACACAAAGATGATGTAACCGTGGGATTGTTACGAATCTTAATGTGGTAGGCCAAGCGAGCGAAGCCGCGGACGAAAAGCTGATAATAAATAAATTGAAGAAGGTGGCTGGTTGCGGACGGATGTAGATTGTTCAAGGCCGGGATGGTTAGCTCCTTCGGGGAGACTTTCGTTCGAAATAAATTACGAAACAGCCAATAGTAGCCAACATATCACAAGAAGGTCTTGGTAGTAAATTTTTACCAATTTTGTTTTAATATACACTCCTTATTAACCTCCTTTCTAAGGAGAGACCTGTCCAGCAGTGGACTATTAAAGGTTGCTGATGTGATGATACATTTTTTGTAGCCAATCTCTAAGGATAATACCAAATAATTTAAGGATTAATAAAAGCTAGAAAGATAATGTTTGTGGTGACGGATTAAGAGTACAGAGTGTCACCTTCCCTATTCAACCGATGGGTGTCGTAAAAGGCGACTAAGGGAATAAAATACGTAAGACAACATCACTCCAAAGAGAAGAAAAATTTGATACCAACCAACCCGTCTGGTCAGCGTGGTACAGTAGACCAAAAACCTCCTTTCTAACGAGAGCCCTATATCCTGCAGTGGACTATAAAAGTTTTTTGATGTGATCATGATCGTAAGAGCAAGTTAAGTTGCCATACGAACATCTTTGGTCTGACAACAGCATGTCTACAGAACTTCAACATGACCTGGTACTTGATTGTGAATTTCTTCACGTAAAATTTCGAAGTTTAGCCCCGACTTAGTAGAATGAAAGCCGTTCCCAACCAAATTTGGAAAAAGATTTATTTTATCACCATCTTTCCAACTATCAAAGACACAGATTTGACAATTTTTGGGTACTTATCATGTAAATTCAGCCATTAGAACCTCATTTTCTATGTTTTTTTTGGTTAAAAAACATAATGCGTCATCTGAAATAATAAAACCAGCAGTTTTCTGGTAATGTATGTGTATAATAATAAAATATTTTCCTACATGCATGTCTGAATGTAGGAAAATATTTTTATAGGACGTATGAACATGAAAAAGTACAATTTTTCAAAGTAAAATTTGCACACGTTTTGACTCGTAAGATTAGATGCAGTAAAAGAAAAAATCCATCGTTCAAGCACCAGATAATGGCTTTAACAAGAAGTGTGCAGAATTAATTCAAGGTTGGTTCATATTCTTTTGAAATACCGTGAGAATAGATTTCAATAATTGAGCAATAACGCATAGGAAAAACTCTTATAGCGCCGTGGTTTTTGGCAACATTATGCAGTGAAAGAATCAAGAGAGTGGTCTACTCATATCGAACTATTTTATAAGACAAAAACATCTAACCCATTTTTTTCTGTATGGAAATGCCCAAGTCTTGGGTACTGGTAGCTAGGAACCCAGTGCACCTTAGTAAGGAAATCCCTAGAACTCAGACGTAAATCGGGCCACCTACGGCTAGTAGATGCTCCCTCCTGTGTGGGTACCCCGGTGCTCCCTTTTCTGTCCCCAAAAGGGCGCACATAGACCACCAAACCCTTCAAAAAATACTTTATTCTTGTGGAATAAGTGTTTAAATGCGGTGTCATGCCATAGCTACATAGAAGACTAGTATTAAGAAACTCTTTGCTTTTCAACGAGTGAGTGAAGAACCAAAACTTGGTAATTGTATTCTTCACTCTTTATTTTTCCACAATTTTGTAAAATCTCCCAATAAAACATCAATTCGGCTGAAGTCGGCTACTTTATTCTAATTGAAAGGCAACATAATGTTGCCATAAAATTCCATGAATCAATAATTTCTTTTTCACCACATTTTAACATTCATGTGTGACGTAATTTATATATGACCCCTATTTTGTGAAGCAGACCATGACCTGATAGTATTCAAAAGAGGTTTTAGTTTTGAATCCACAATACTTTTCTGGCGAACTCTAATCCTACTAATATTATAAATGATAATGTAAGTTTGTTTGTTACGGTTCCACGCAAAAACTACTAAATCGATCATCATGAAATTTAGTACACATATTCTTGGAGGTATTAGAAGTAACATAGGATACTTTTTAGAAAAAAAAAATATTTATTTAAAATGATCTGTTACGAAACTTAATGTGGCAGAACTGGCAGACCAAATTCCAAGCGAGTGAAGCCGCGGGCAAAAGCTAGTATAAGGTCTTGTACATTTGTATACTTGACTAATAATGTCTTTTTTCTTTTATTTTTTTTTTTGTTAAAAGCAACTCTTACACTAAAAATATATCCTGTGTCGCGGGGGACTGTACAAAGACACATGAAATGGACACAAAGAACATCCAGACGTAGCACAACAATTAGTAGAGAACATAAAGTGTAATCCACATGGTGATTGAACCCACAACGCTCAGCTGGTGACAGTCAAGAGCGCGGTGACTCCTTAACTCACTACGCCATCCTTGCAGTCAATAAAACGCTACTTCTATAAACGTGAGTTTAGTTAATTTTATTTTGTGAAAAAAAGTTAGTTTTATTTAATTATTATTCAGTCATTTCGGATTGGCATTTAATATATTGTTTGTTACAAACATCTTAATCGATGCAAAGCACATAAAAGCACGGATTATTGACACAATATTAGGACCCTATCTACGTATTCAGGATCGCAACATTGGACAATCCCATTAGCAACACTCAAGATACTGTGTGTATGTCGTACTTAAAACTGTCAAATGTAATAAAATCATGTGGAAGTTGTTGGCACTTTCAAGTACCACATTTATAAGAAATGCGGATGTGTGAAAGATGTGCGGATATCACACTGAGATTAATATAAACAGATGTCTACTGATTAGACTGTTTCCTTTTTCTCTGGCGTACCTACTTTGCATCTGTAACTGATCGTTAACGAAATTGTACAGCGGCTGAAATTCAGCCGTTTGTATGTCTTGGCTTATGTCATTGACCGGTATAAATTGAGCTGTCATTTTTTATACTGTTAGTTATGTAAGAAACTTATTGTGGAAATGTGCGTGTGATGACTGTCATGCGTTTTACTCTCCAAGCGGGACGTGAAAAAGGATCTCACTAGGCCGTATCGGCATTGTCTGCATTCACAATGAATATAGTGACCACAATTCTTGGATGCTCATGCTTTCCATCAGGTTCTTCTTCCTTTCTGAATTTCCACTTACATTTGAGTTGCCTACATATTAGTTCACTTTATTATGATAACTAACTACGTAACCCGACATTGAGCTTATTCGACTCGCACTTGGTCGATTTTGTTTTATTGTGGCAACCTTTGTTAATGTCAACAAAATTTTAAATTTAGAATTAGACAAAACACTGTCACACACTGACATATTTACACATAGACACGAATTTATTTTTAAATCAAGCAACTTGTTTATTGAAAAGAAAAAATAAATCTATTTAAAACAAGGAGTTTGGTATGCATTAAGTAGTCACCGATGATGACTCTCACAAGTTCAATAACATTTAACATTGCATTACTTAGTTTTAAATATAGGTGATGATTCAACTGCATTGGGATGTTTGACTACATTATTATAGATGTAGGTAAGGTATACGTGTATTACAATAGAATTAAATATTAATATTTAACTATGTACAATGTGACTTTAATATCTATTGTATTAATAGAATACAAGAGTCCCTGACAACGGTAGGTATTCTTAGGTGAGATTTCAACTCATCTTGTCACATTATAAGCATCTGACTGCCTCGATGGCGTAGCGGTAGCGCCTGCTGTACTTGAGGTCTCGGGTTCGATTCCTGGGTCAGACCAAACGTTTGTGTGATCTGCAAATATTTGTTTCGGAGTTTGGATGTACCTACCTCAGTATTCTATCAGTCAGTCTAGCTACCATAGTACAAGCTCTGCTTAGTTTGAAACTAGATGGCGTTGTGTGTTAAATGTCCGAAATATAATTATTATACCAACTTTCTTATTTTTTATGGTATGGTTGTTTTATTTCTGTCGGTGTGCGCGCGTATCGTAAAAATTCAGTCTCATCATTTTTTCCAATCGCAATAAAAGAAGTGTAAGTTCAATAAAAAAAATGGTAGTATTGGTAATATAATATAAGTTATATATATATATTGTAAACAACAGATAAAGGTCTGAGTCACACACTACAGTAAAGGAAGTAACTAAGTAAAGAATGATTTCCACCAATGGCTTGCGTCTCAATAAATCTAAATATGGTAAATTCTTTCCGATGTGACTGTTCGGTGGAAATTATCTTTAATTCTAACTCTAACCTAACTTAAATAAGGAGATCTTAATCCCAATTATCAACATTATAACCCCTAGTAGTGCGTTTTTGCTAATTTTAAAAATTATCAAAAAATTTAACAAGTCTATAGGCTAACCTACCGTTAATTTGGTTTTGTTTCTTAGGTGTATTAAAATGTAAAAAATCTACCAGTAAGAGCACGCTATGTACCCACACACATATGTACATATTGTTTATAACTGTACTTGTTTATAACTGTAACTGCCTCGGTAGCCCAGCGGTAGTGAGCACGACTGCTGTGCATGAGGTCTCAGGTTGGATTCCCGAGTTGACCCAAATATATGTATGATCTGCAAATATTTGTTTCGAAGTTTGGATTTTTCCTATGTATAATATGTATTTATTTACAAAAAAAAGTATATAAGTATTCTAGTCAGTCAGTCCAGTTATCATAGTATAAGCTCTGCTTAGTTTGAAACTAGATGGTGTTGTGTTAAATGTCCGAAAATATTTATGTGTGTGGGTACATGATGTGTTGCGACACTAGTTTCTTGTGAACGCTCATGGGTTTGGAAATCGTTCGAGGAGACAACGTGCATAGTTTACCATTTACAACTACATGTTCAAATTTCCTCTTTTAAACTATCTTTCCTATTAGCTAGAGGACCATCTCTTTGTGTTCATCAACAAATATTATTAGAAAAGGGAGCACATTCAAATGATGAATCATCTGAATACTCTAACGCAAGACTATTTTGGCGTTTGTAATCAGAATTCCCCGACTGCCATTGATATATATATAGTTACTGGTACTCAGAAATAATGTAGGATAATTGTGAATGTGGATTGCCCGATAACAATATAATTGAAGTCTAACAATAAACAATTCATTATAACGAGTATGTATGAATAAATAGTGCTAATCGGTCTTTACAAAATAGCTTGATCTCCATGACAGATGGTCACAAAATCAAGATACTAACTTTGAACAAGAAATTCAATTTATATCATCTATATTTTCATTTTTCACATGCCAATTTTATCTAAAATAAAGCGCATTACATTATAAACATAAAAATTCACACCTAAAATGTATCTTGTAAGTTTTAAAATGTGTAAATAAAACCGAAAATATTATAATATAAAATATTTGTCCATTTAGCCATTTTTAACTGAAAATATTATAAACAAGAAACTTCTTTTTATAATATTCATAAGAATATTCCAGAGTGACAAAGTTTCCCTACTACTACTACTTATAAACAGGCAAAGGCATGAAAATATACAGCCAATGATACAAAATGGGATAGAAAAAAGTATTATTGTTTATGTCACAATGTATTGTGACATACTTGGGAGTTTACTAATAGTTTTTATTATTGTGCAATATGTATTACCACTATCAATAAATAACAAATAACCGAATATTTTAATTTCTTTTTTTTAAATTTGGAACGTTAGCATATTAACCGAAAAATAAAAAAGTTCATAATCTTAAGATGTCGTGTCGTAATAGTTATTTCTGGGAAATACGTTAGTAGTGTAATGTTTATAATTTGTAATTTAAATTTAGAAGCAGACCGCGACAAATTTCAAATTTTTCAACGGTAATTATTTCATATATATCAAAACTTTTCAAAACAAAATACGTTGAAGAAATAACTTAGTAACGGGTAGAGGCTAATTTTAACCTTGACGTCATATGTAAACAAAATTAAGTTTCGAAACTTGCAATTCAAAACTATTTTTCAGTAATTTAAAGAATAAAAACCCACCTTTCCATTGATGCCAAGGCCGAGGACCGTGTTGGAGATATCGTAGTCATCAGTGATTGGCGTAGTTTTGATAATTTTCGTAAAATTACTCATCTTGAAACACTTCACTATTTTCAAACACAATTAAAAAACATTCGGGTAACACTTATAACACAATATCACTGTACAACACTGATACAGAAGTTATTGTTTATATTTTTTTATACTATTAACACAATCGCCGCGGTTGTAACGCTTTACGAAAGTCGGTGATAAAACGACAAAAAGCGCGCTCGAGTGACGGAACCGAATTACCAAGACCAAGCGATCACGCCGTGTTGCAACATTGAGCAATTGCGACGTTTAACTAGTGTTTGCTCTCGGTGACACATTAAGATACGAAAAATCGATTGTGACAACATTCGAATGGAATGGAATGAATCGATTCCTCAAGCTTAGGTAAAAACCGAACTGAATAGTTATAATCATGTTTATTCGTAATTAAAAAATCGCTACAGTGCAGTGAGATCATTAACTTTTCTAAATGCTTAATGTTAATTTATTTGTTCTGTTTTACATATCCCTATTGAAATATATGTTTAATGTTAATGTACAGCAAAAAGGGGTGTTATTATTATTCTTATTTTTAAACTAAATAAAATTATTTTTTTCTGTCAAATTATGTTTGAAATTTTCTTGTATTTGGTATGTTGTTCTCTTAAAACACACTATGAAGTAGGAAATTAATTAATAAGAACATATGTGCTAAATTCCGGTTTCACTATTTTATTAAACATAGATAAGTAAGAAACATTTCAGTATTATTTCAATAAACATTTAAAGTATGGTAAAATATCTAAAACGGATTTAATCATCCTAAATTGCAAATTTTTGTATAACTAATCTGTAACAATGTTATTGACAATAAAAAAATAATAAGGGTAGATTTTTTAAAAGAAGACAAGAATAGAAAAGGAATAAACAGTAAATTAATAAAAAATAGCGAAGAGTGGATGTAGAAAACTTGTGGGCACCCATAGTGGTGTAATAGACACCCATATTTTTCGACTTACAAATGTGCATACTATAAAAAATATGTTTAAATGTGTACAAATCGTTTATTTTTGCAAAGTCAAAACCAACTTATCCTTTTAAGTCAGAAATATCTGCGTTTAGTTAATGATAACTGGCACACAGTACATCGAATATTGTCCATGTAGTGACGGGTTAAGAATAAACAGTGTTACCACCCCTATTCATCCCATGGGTGTCGTAAGAGACGAGTAAGGGAACAAATTATAAAGAAAAATAACACTACAAAGAGAAGGAAAACTTGAAACAAACGCTATTCCAACCCGTCTGGCCAGCATAGTATAGTAGGCTAAAACTTTTTATGCCAAGGAGAGGCCTATGTCCAGCAGTTGATTAAAGGCTGTTGATAATAAAATCGAATAGCTTGTGCACTGTTACATAACTGGTAATAAAATGTATTATCGAAATAAATATAGGTGTTTGATATGTTTCCTTCTATCTTTTAGGAGATAAAAACGTGAATGTTTATTTTTATCAAACGCTGTTGGTTAACAACACGCATTTCTTGCATGGTTATGCAAGAAATGTATGATTAACAATAAAATATTTCACATTAAAATATTGAAATCGAATATTATATCGGTTTGAAATACATGTTAGTATCGAATTGAATAGCACAGGATTTGATGCATGCAAATCACTATATTAAGTTCTTATAAACGTCAAGCAAATGTCAAAATAAGTTTGCTTTGACGTCAACATTTAGACAAATATGTTTTAGTTAATCAAAATATTTTTAGTTTTTGTCATACTGCAGTTATTATAAAATTTAAATCAGTTTTTAATTAATAATTCTTGTATTAACCTGTTCATCAATTTGTACACTAAACGCAACTCCATCTGTTGACGAAGATTTGTAATCACATAGATTACAAAGGAATTAAAATCAAACGAGGTTTATAGGAGACGAAACGTTTTAGTGTCACAAAGTATAGATGGCGCTATTCTCAACTTGTTGGATTGATTTGATATAATTGGCTAACATGACTTATACAGTAGATACGTTATAAAATAAAAAAGATAGTGATAAGTAGGTGTTTGGCAAATGTAACATTATAAAGAATTGCATGCACGTTCAAACGAAATAATCCATTCATTTTACATAAGAATTCGACATAAAAGTAACATTTTGTAATTACACATTCGTTTCAATCACAATAATTGTTACTTTCATTTTATTTGCAAACATGTTATGTAAAGCAGACTAATTATAAATAAAAACCGAGTATTCAAACAGTAAAATAGTTATTGCAACTTTTGGATGCACTTCCTTTGATTGTTGAAATTACAAATTTACGTTAACCTGAGAAATTTCCAAATGACACAAAAAAAAATGTACAAAGAGCTACTTCACATCACACCAACAGTTTTTGACAGTCTACTGCTGGACTTAGAAAGGAGGTTTTGGCCTACTATACCACGCTGGCCAGACGGGTTGGCATAGAGTTTGTTTCAAATTATCTTTCTCTTTGCAGCGATGTTGTCTTGCGTAGCATGCTCCTTTAGTCGTCTCTCGGATGCAAGGGTGACTCTCCATATTCTTAATCCGTCACCACACGGACTTACTTCGAAGAAATGGAGACTGTGTAAAGAAATGACAGTTATTTTTTTTTTGTTTATTGCTAGTGTAGTGCTGTTGGAGGCCTTCGTTCAACAGTGATCGAACTTCATCTCAATTCTAATTGCGTTTTTAGGTGTATCTAGCGGTTAGCGGTAATAACTATGTGATGAGTGCGATCATTTGACTGCACGGATGACGGTTTAAGTGTACCGAAGTGTTGTGGGTACGATTCCCACATGGGACAATACTTTGTGTGATCCACAAATAGTTGTTCTAAGCCTGGGTGATCTTTGTGTTCGTTTCATGTATGTTTGTAAAGTCCCCGCGACTCATGATTCAGGAATGAAAATTGGCCTGTGTTTGGGTACATAGTATATAGGGATTCCACTTAGTTTGGGAACAGACGGCCGTTGTGTAAGATCTGCGAAGTTATTTTAATCCTACTAATATTATAAATGTGAAAGTTTGTGTGGACGTTTGTTACTCTTTCACGAAAAAACTGCTGGACGGATTTGGATAAAACTATACAGTAATATAGGTTATACATCGGAATAACATATTTATAATAACATAACAATTTATAATGATTTTACATAATTTTGGTGGTAATATAACGATACATATTAATTAAGTTGGAAAAAAATCTGACCTCTGAGAGTTACCTTACCGTATCGTCCGGAGTTTTAAAATGATCTGTTACAAAACTTAATGTGGCAGACCAAATACCATGCGAGCGAAGCCGTGAGCAAAAGCTAGTAATTATTTATAAATGATCTAAGGATTATCTACGGATTATACAACAATAGAAAACAACATTAAAACTATGACATCGAACGATTTTGGATGCAATTACCAGGTTTTTGTTATTATCTTCACGCCGTGTGCCCTCGGGTGATGAGCAGGCGCAAATAATTACAACCTTGACATGCATACGCTGTCAGATGTGAATGCTGTGACTTTATTTACTTTAAAATAGCTGTATTAGTGTAGTTTACTATCTTTTGCCTTCTTAAGAAAATATATTTGCTTTTTGGAACGGATAAAATTCAGACGAAAAGTTGTCACGACACTTTTTGCTATAGTGTAGTAAGCCGTGCGGCGTGCGTATGTTTCACTGTCTGTGTCTCTCTCTCTCTCCCATAGAAAGCAAACCAATTATTTTCGTTTAGTCTTTCTATTTTACTTTGAACAGTGTAGTGTCGCCACGATTATTTTTGTTTTGATGACAATTCCTTCACTAATTAATCAAAAATCCGGGTGCCCCTTGACACCTCTCAACTTTTTTTTTTATTTGTTTCCTTTAAAGAACAGTGTTGAGAAAAATTGAGTGGCGTTGTGTATGTATAACCGAAAAGTCTGACTCGTTGGTTCAGCGGTTAGCGTACGCAACTGTCGTTCAAATGACCTCGGGTTTTAATTCCCGGGTCAGGTCAGAAAAGTGTTATTGAGATTTTCTGATTATAGAAATGATTAACAACAACCCGGAGTTTAGAAGTTGATTTAGAAGTTGTAAAGCGTGTCGGATAGCCGTCTCATCAGATAGTGAGAGTGAGGGAACAGAGAGTGCACTTGTTTGTGCACACATTTGTGCGCTATATCTCCTGCGTTATTGACTGGTCCCTGTTGAGATTGCCCACCGTAGCCGAGACTAGCTGAATCCTGCCTCTATCATACAGAAATGTTACAACCTCGAAAACAAAACCTACTTTCAGGAATTAACTCAATGCTTAGTGTACAATAACATCATGAAATCTAGCTTAATGTTGCAATATGAAAGTCTAGTCATGAAGAGAAACCTGTGTTATTTCACAAAATAATTTTTACCAAGTGCAACTTATCGTGCACCTCCAAGTATCGACGCACTTAACGACCGTGTCGAGAGGCGAGACTGGTCAGCTGCGAGCGTGGAGCTAGAAAAATTGCAGCTTAAGTTTGTAGATATTTTGAAATGATAGACGCAAGAAAACCTGCTAAACTTAATCTACTCTGCCTGATGGAAAGCATGAATAGAATATAAGAGATGTGGTCACCGTACTCACTGTGAATATAGACAATGCAGTACGGTGAACCACACTGTGGCGACCTATTCAGATTCTTTGTCACCCCTGCCTACTTGTCATCAATCGGTCTTCCTGTCGTGACAACTTTTCGTCTGAATTTTTTCCGTCTAGCCTCCTTCGCAACGCGCGATAAGGAACTTCGTTCCAAAAACCCTATTAATCTCTGAAATCGCTAAATGTCACCACATTGCTCGCTGTTATCATGGCCCAATACAGTGACTCATGGCAATCACGACAGAGAAAGTGATCAACGTCATCGGCTCTATGTGGGCGTAGGTACTCGCTTAACGGCACTGAGTAACAATGGATTTAGCAAGCCTTTTGTATTGCCTATGTATAATACCACTAAAAATTATTTTACGCCACACTGCCAAGGGCCCTAATAAGCCGTGTTTTCATACAAAGGAAAATCTATTCAGCATTATATTGGATCAGTTATATTGTTCACAGAGCAGCGAATAAACTTTAGTCTTTGTTTCATGGTTTGTTTGTATACGATAATCTTAAGAACTACTGGTTCTAATTTGAAATTACTCCGCCACGAAGAATGTCATGACGTTTACGTCTCCAAGTGGGGCGTGAAAAAGCATCTCACTAGGCTGCCATTGTGGGTCACCATACTGCTTTGTCTTCATTCACAATGGGTATGGTGACCACAACTCTTGGATTCTATTCATGCTTTCCATCAGGCAGAGTAGAGTCACTGGCAGGCTCTTAATATAGAAAAAAAAATAGAAATAGTCTTTTAGTATAGACCAATTACATCAAGTTAATTAAAGGCAGCCGTAAGGGGGGGATTTAAGTACGCAAGTAGTAACTTATTAATAGTTCGGTTCACATCACATCAATAGCCTTTAATAAAAAGAGGTTTTGACCTACTATAGCGTACGCTGGCCAGACGGGTTAGTATAGGATTTGTTTCAAGATTTCCTTCTTCTTGCATTGATGTTGTCTTGCATATTTTGTTTCCTTAACCGTCACTTACAACACCTATGGGAAGATTAGGGGTGGTAACACTCTGTATTCTCAATCTGTCACCACAGAGAGAAGTCTGTCTTTAATAAATACGAATACTTACGTTGTTACATCTTTTCTATTTTCAGAATGTCAGATAAAGGAGTAGGAGCAGACAAATCACCTTTTGGGAAGTGACAGCCACTGCCCATGTGTACCTCCAACTCGAGAGACACGAGATTATGTTACCACCCTTTGAGGAAAAGCTGGGGTATAGGGATGTAGTCATCTATCTATCTATCAACAGCTTTTTACAGTCGACTGCTGGACATAAGCCTCTCCTTGGCAAGGAGTTGGAATAGGGTTTGTTTCAAGTTTTCCTTCTCTTTATAATGATGTTGTTTTGCATACTTTGTTCCCTTAGTCGCCTTTTACGACACCCACGGGATGAATAGGGATGGTAACACTATGTATTCTTAATCCGTCACCACACGGACGGAAAATTAGTATGTTTATGAATAATCTGGTTACTATTGGTATTAGCTCCGCCTAGTTTGAGATTGGGATCAGACGGCTATTATACAGTTACTATAGAACAAACAGGCAACTAAGGGAACAAAGTATTCAGTTTCCTTAGTTCTCTTACGACACCCACGGGATGAATAGGGGTGGTAACACTATGTATTCTTAATCCA
This sequence comes from Hypercompe scribonia, assembly GCA_949316085.1. NCBI lineage: Eukaryota > Metazoa > Arthropoda > Insecta > Lepidoptera > Erebidae > Hypercompe > Hypercompe scribonia. The sequence continues at coordinate 3,333,680 of OX438997.1, forward strand.
TCACCACACGGATACATTTGGTTTATTTGAAATAGTTTGGTTGCATTTGAAATAATAACTTATGTCGTCACACTTTGCTAACGGCAAGTAATTTATAATTAATGTTTAATGTTACATTTCTAAATGAAAGAACCTTGTAAACAAAACAACGTTTAAATGTCTTATATAACATTTAATTTCTTAAGGATTATTAATTATATAATTTGTCGTAAACTATCGTAGATAACTGGCGTTTCTGGAACTTTTTCACTACCTGACCCACGCAATATCAAATGTGTCTCAATAGAAATAAGTTTACTCTGTTTTTACAAACAATTTACGTTTATAATCGGCTCCTATTGGTCGTAGTATGATGTTATATAGCCTATGAACGTAGACCAGTGGAATATATTGTATGAAGGCTTGTTAGCAACACAAACACATTTACATTAACCATTTTTTACTCTTTAAGTTGACTTCAAAAGTAAATAATTTATAAATTATTTTTTGCAAATATTTTTACCCGTCATACTTTACAGTTAGAAGGCGCCGCCATTTCCTGAGACTCACTCTCATAATAATTGATGTCTGTATCATAAATAAATACCAATGTCCACTTCATTAAAACTAATATCGCGAAACATCTCGGCAAATACAATTAACATAGCTTTTTATTATTATTACAAATTTCAATTGAATATACAGTGAAATATATTGTTCAATTGAGGAGTCTAAAACAGTGACGTCACAATTTTGTATTTAGTACATTTTCCATACAAAATTGTCGTTTTGACAGATGATAAAAAGTAACTAATTTGACTAAGGTGTCATCTAGCCTATTGCCTAAACAAACCATAGAGGTGTTCTTTTTTTAAGTCCGTGAATATTGATTAAATAAAAACTAAGCGAATAGAGTATAGAGTCTGGGTTGGTCTTTTAAAGCAAGGGCCATAGTTTTGAGACGGCCTGTCTGCACAGGCGGTATACGAACCCAACCATCGTGTCACCTAACCTGTTTTTTTTTTTTACGCTTTTTAAATGGCACGCACAGATAGTATTACTACTGTATGTATGTCTTGCGTCGGGTACAAAACATTGAACCATATGTATGTAATATATTTTTTTCGAAACGTTAATAAAACATTAAAATACAAATAAAAAGTTGCGTACCATTATAGCTGTCCCAGTTTGTGACTGAATATTTCATTTCAATGTCCATAAAACATTCTAGTATAACTGTCCCAATAAGTTTTATGATTGAGTAACTTAGATATTATAAAGACTATCTACTACACGCGGGTTCGTTTGCTTTTTTATTTTAGGAGTCTGCCAAAATGACTCTACTCTGGCTGATGGAAAGCCTGAACAGAATCCAAGAATTGTGGTCGCCATACTGGCCACACAATGGCGGGCTAGAGAGATGCTGTTTCACGTCCCGTTTAAGGACATAAAAGGCATGACAGTCTTCGTGGCTGTGTAAGGCTTACACAGTTAACACGATAACTGTCACTCTTGTATCAATGGATTATATTTACAAATTCCTTTCTCAGTTGGTACTTACAACACAAAAGCGTCATTGGCCAACTATTTAGGTTTCTATTCCCAGCAGTTGAGGCTCAGTCAGTTAGTTAGCGTAAGTAATTCTATATGTATAACCTATTTTAGTTGTGTTGCCCGGAGGGGTAGGCAGAGGTATATTAAACTTTCAATTTCACCAGTGTTTTGGTCAAACGTAATAAGCGGCTAGTCTATTACTACTAATCGGGATGTCTTGTTTGACAGAGCCTCGTCAATCGATTAGCTGGTGCACCATTTACTTGCAAGTGAAATTGATTTATGGCACTAAGTTCTTGATGGAACTCTATACACCCTTAATCCATATTTTCTTTATTTATTAAAGTTTGCACGACAGCTACAAAAACTTAATTGGTAGTTTTATACACAACATCAAGCCAATTATATATTTTCACGTGTAGTTACAGTACAAAGCTACATCCACATAAGTGCGATAGTGAATAAAGAAAAACAAAAAATAAAAGCAAAAATAAAAAACCTACTCACTAGTTGAAAAAAAGACACGATTCACCAATCTCCTGACAGTGTTGCCATTCACTGAGTATGGATCGAACAGTAATTCTCTGCATAACTCGTTAAAGAATTTGCACCTTTGCAACACAAACGAATTCGATCTATAATTCGCATGCGCTACAGGTACAAATATTGGTGCTTCTTGTCGGAACATTAAACTCAAACTTATGTAAGAGGCCTCGGCAGTCTACCTCATTAGACAAGACATTGGAAGAGAATGTGCAATCCACAAGTCGACGGTGATAACATGAGTATTGAATATGAAACAGCCTAAAAAGATCCAAATATCTTTCAGACTCTTACAGTATGTGAAATTGGAAACACGGAAACTTAATGAAACGCCTCTGGGCACCCTCAATATCCTACTTAATATTATAAATGTGAATGTAAGTTTATTTGTTACGGTTTCACGCGAAAACCACTCAACTGTTCATCATGAAATTTCTACATATGTTTTTGGATGTATTAGAAGTATAATCTGTTACGAAACTTAATGTGGTAGACCAAATTCCAAGCGAGCGAAGCCACGTGCAAAAGCTAGTTAATATACAAATTTGAAAGTAACTCTGTCTGTTTGTCTGTTACGTTATCACGGCTAAACCATTGCGCCGATTTCAATGAAATTTGACATGAAGATACATTGATTCTTGAAGAAGGACATAGGTAACTCTTCAATACAATAACCGATATAATCGCGTGCGGAGCCACGGGCAAACGCTAGTAATAAATATTATGCTGTAATGTGGTTGTAATTAGCTATATTTTGCTTTATATAACATAATTATGATTTGGTAATATCTGACATATTACCTTAGCAATCGTTAATATTAACGTTATGAAATAAATGATTCCGGTATCATTAGAAATTACTTTATGAGATTTTTTTTTTAAAAAGTGGATGTTCGGTATCGATTTCAAATATATACAATGGCAACGGAACCATATTTGTTACCTCCTGCCTCGACAGATGGCGTTGATGCCGAATTAGATCACGATATAACTTCGTTTGCATTGTTAATTCAAATAATGAAATGTATTGCTTATTATATTGGTAATAGCAGATTGTGGTGACCTCTGTCAAGAATATACGTGTAGTTAAGTTATCTCGCTCACGAACCAGTACATATTCAGTAGCAAAAAGTAAAAAAATGATAAACTGCTAATAATAATATGAATCTTCTTCAATCGAAAAACTTTTACTATTTTTGTTTAGAAAACAACAAACAATGCATAATCAATCAACCTATCGCTGTCCACTGCTGAACGAAGGTCTTCCCCACGGAACACGAACTATCCCGGTCTTGGGTAATTCACATCCATCCGCTGCCAGCCACCTTCTTCAAGTCGTCGGTCCATCGCGCCGCAGGGCGCCCTACACTACGTTTGCCCAATCGTGGTATCTACTCTAGTACACTTCGGCTCCAGCGACCATCGGCTCGTCTGGAGACATGGCCGGCCCACTTCCACTTCAGCATACTGATTCTTCGTGCGATGTCAGTTACTCTAGTTCTCTGTCGAATTACCTCGTAAAGAAAAAATAACAATAAATAAATAGCAATGCGTAAGCTGTATGATAATTCGAATAGAAATAAGTTAAGATTAGTAGTTTATTGTGAGCACACACCCAAATGTATACTAATATAAAGTTGAAGAGTTTGTTTGTTTGTTTGAACGCGTTAATCGCAAGAAGTACTGTTCCAATTCGAAAATTTTTTTCAGTGTTATATAGCCCAGTTATTCAGGAAGGCTATAGGATACATCATGGTATTAAGACTAAAAGGAGCTTAGTATCAATGGAAAATGTTTCAAAAAGGGGAAAAAATATGCCCTTTAAAAGATTCTATTGCGTGCGCTGCGTAAACAATTAACGTGTCGCAAAAATAAAGTACAAGAGAATTGATTTCTTTTAAAAGTTCTAGAAATGTACATCTTTTATGTCTATATGTCTATCTTTTAGGGTTGATTTACTCTAACCTTCTTTATAGTAAACAAATTAATTCCCACTTTATAACATCACGCTACGGACAATAGGATATAACACAAGTCATTGCGCAGGCTAGCTAGTAAATCTAATACCTTTGTGGAGGGACGGGTATTAAATGTCCCTCCGACACAAAGGGAGGATCCTCCAACCAGGCGTGGTGATCATGCCTGGCGGGCCACGGCCCTACGGTTGATGTTGAGATGCTGTATATATGCTAATTGCCACGCGAATTTCCACATCGCGATACAGGATTAGTAGTTGTATTGTAGTTCTGTAATGTGGAAGTTCCAGATACTCATAATTATGTTCCCAAATTCATATTTTCAACATAGCGCTGACCCTTTTACAAATGACTTTCTAACATCTCTGCCTACCCCGTACGGATTCAAGCATGGGTATACTTACCTCATCTACAACAACAGTCTAATTATCAAGTATGTTAATTCATGTTAACAACATCATATCACAAATAATTGTATGTTAACATAAACCGATGGCATCAGCGATTTTATCTTTGCATTTCTGCTCACGCCCTGCACGAAAGAGACCGTGAAGATACATAAGTGTAACATTTCCCTATTAATATTAGTGAAAGTAACTATGTCTGTTTGTTACACATGTTGAAATCGTTGAACTGATTTTAATAGGACATAGACTATTGTTAAGTAAGATAATGGTCATATACGCGGACAGAGCCGGGGACAAAAAAACAAATAATACCCACACGCAAACGTTGTGTTCACATCACAATTATTTATCCCCAGAGACGGCCTTAAGGGGTGGAATGCTGTGCGACTCCAAGGCCTCACTCATACAAAGCCTTGCGATATAATATCCCAAAATTTCCACGTAGAAATATAAATATATTTATTTGAGTTTCACACTCTGTTTCGCTTTAGGTTGGTCTTCTGTGAGAAGGTGGTAATGTCCCTGTCGAGCCGGCCTACTCGTTCTGAAATACGTGGCTTTACTATCTTGTTAATGTGTAAAAAGTATCTATACCATAGCGTTCATGTGGCAACATTGTTTGACAACGTCCATGTTCTTTCCCGCAAGAGTTTGGTACAAAAATATTAAGTGACCATTCTGCTTGACAAAAATTATAATTCTTGAAGAAAATAAAGTGAAAATTTGTATAATTTTTACAATAAATCCATTGTAAATATATTCTATGTGTTTAATTTGACTATTCAAGTGATAAATAGACTGTGGAATATCGTATCACATTCATATTAACTCCAAAATACATTATCGTGAAAGAAACCGCATGCAAAAACCTAATTATTACCACTTGAGGGTTTTGCCTGTCGAATTTCTCATAAATAAATAAATATTTTAGACATTTAACAAACAACGTCATCTAGTTTCATACTAAGCAGAGCTTGTGCTATGATAACTAGATCAAATCTACTTATATTTTTTTTTTTCGTATATCATATTATAGATAGAAAACACCCAAATGGATGCGTGACAAGTGACTCCATCTTGTTGAAACCATGTGTTACGATTGTAGGCAGCAAATTCCAGTAGCATCGGTCTCAAGAACTCCTGTAACATGTTTGCGCGGGATGTTAGATTCAAATGTTAACGAATCCTTGGTCCACTGTCGAGTAAGTCCCTCGCGACATAGGATGTATTCTTAACGCGGACGTGACCCTTTAAAATGAGTATTACAATGTGTCATGGCGTAACGTGGCAGGGTATAGCTAGTTACTTATATATAGAAATATCACTAAGTTATACTATCGAAGTAAAAATGTGTGTTACAGTTAGAATATACAGTTACATAAAATACATTTATTGCAAAGAATGTTTTATGGTCCGTAACGAAAGTCTGTTCTCACACACACACACTTTAGGATATGTGATTTTATAATTATTTATTTCTACAATGCACTCTTACTAAAAGTAGAAACGTAATTTTTATATATGTGTGCAACGGTGTATTAATTAGACTAATATCGTTTATGAACGAATTGTGAGAGTGAGGGAACAGAGAGTGCACCGGGAGAGGTTAGAGAGGTTAGAACTCTCACGGTCCGCCAGGCCCGGGAACGGGCTAGGTACCGCAGAAGGTTTAGGCGCCGGAGATCACTAGACGATCTCCGTCCTCCATAAGCGCAGGCCTGTAATGCGAACGCTACGGACTGCGCGCACTCTTTGGGGAAAGAAACCACGAGGTTTACACACAGAAGGGGGCCACCTACAGCCGTAGGTGGCTCAAGGTACGTCGGGGTTCCAAGGATTCCCTTACTAGGGTGCACCTGGTCCCATGACTTTCAGTTCGAGTCCGACATAACCACCCTTTAGTGGTATCTGTGAGGATTTCCGCACAGTACAAAAAAAAAGGGAACAGAGAGCGCACTTGTGTTTACACACACACTTGTGTACAATAATATCTCCTACGTAGCTGGCTAGTCTGCGTTCAGGCTTGTCACTATGGTCGAGACCAGCTAGGGGTATATCATCATTTATGTTTGACCACGGTCCGTTCCTACCGAATTAGTTCAAAAAAGTTTAATGGTCCTACGATACTAACATTTTATACAATTTTAAAATGTGTTAATGTTTTCTGTTTCTCTCCTATTGTTGTAGCGTGATGTTACATTGTCTTCATCTGTCTTTAAGCTATTGCATAGTTTGTATCGCGGGCTTCGAGTACGGCGACCGAATCAAGAATTCCGTAACGAAAATAAACCTAACACCCCCACTCCGACCGGTACAGTGGTGCGGCATTGAAAGCCGTGCATCGTCTAGCGTCGTTTCAGTTCGGCAGACTTCGAACGAGACGAGCTGCTCCGAAATGCTATGCAATAGCTTAACCGCGTCAGTCCTCGAGTGCCACACGTATTTTTTTTAATTCTTGTCCTACCAAAGTGACTCTACTCTACATGAATAAAATTCAAGAGTGGCGGTCACCAAACTTACTCCGAATTCAGATAATGCAGTATTATGACACACGCTATGGTAGCTCAGTGGGATGGTTTTTCACGTCCCGCTTAAAGGACTCGGGCTCATAGTGGGAGGGTAGCTTGAATAAGTTTTTTAGTATTGTACTTTACAAAACCCATTAGCACCCTACCACGCTTTATTGTGACACAGCGTGATGTCAAAAGTAGATATAAAAACTTCTTTGAAGCGTATTAAAATATAATATTGTTTATTTTGGACTGGTATTATCCACAATGAGTTAGTAAAAAAGAAGAAAAAGAAACTTAATCTATCTTATAGTATCGTAGTTGCTACAGAATATCATCTCTACCTCCACCCTACTACCTACTAGGTTTGAGGCACACCAACAGACATTATCATTATTTATGGAAGAGTAGTACCTTCTCGATGTTATCTTCACAATTTAATTGGAGGTGACCCACCCTGCAAAGCAGCGAGGCAGATTTTTGTCTGATAATGGCATAGATGAACATGTGTACGTGAACATACTTGATGCGTATTGTCAGAGAACTTTTTGAGATTTTGTAGCACAAACAAACAAGTTTAATAATTATCTATATCTTTTTATTGACTGTACGGTTAGCCTAGTGGTTTAAACGGTCACCATGCGACTCTCTACTGCGCTGAGTGTTGAGGGTTCAAATCCCTCATGGAACAACACTTTGTGTGATCCACAAAAGTTGTTCTGAGTATGGGTGTACTTTGTGTCCGTTTCTTGTACCTTTGTAAAGTACCCCGCGCCATAGGGTTATTCCTAGTGCGGGCGTTGTATATTAAAAAGAAAAAGAAATAAATATAATTCTGCTTTACGAGTGTATGTCACTGAATTTCTCCTAAACGGCTGATTTGAATGTTGTTTTTTGTATGCGTTTGGGTGGTGCCCTGGGTGGTTTAGATTCACAAATCCACCCGGCAGAAAAGTTAAAAAAATAATAATCTAGTCTTGCGGTGAAATATATGTGTTAAAGATGAGACGAAAAGACGAAGAGATGAAAACATTAATTTTATGAAAAATAAAAAATGTTTGAAAAACAAAAAGAAGCTGGGTAACATTAACATCTAAATAAGGTAATATCTAATACCAGAAGCATATAATTAAACTTCCGTATCTCGTATCTTTAACACGTTTCAAATTACACCTAATTTTAAGTGAGTCACGCAAGCTTTTTACGCAAACAAAGGCCCCCATCCAGCGGAACCACAAAACCAGTACAATACAATAATATAATCAATGACCTTACATTTAGGGTCACACATTGTGACCATAGCCGTGGAAAGGTACGCATTATATTTGAGAAGTCTTTGTTAATGGAAACTGTATGGGGATTTATTGTGTGCGTGTACGCAGAACAATTTTAAAGCTGTTGATGTCGAATGTGCTGTGGGAGCGTACTGTTTCAACATGAATGGGTTACACAGAAATATGACTAACTGATTGCCATGGCAATCGAAAGAGCAGTAAGACAGAACTGGTATTCGTTGCAGAACAGTAGGAGCGTCCAAGGTTTCTTTCAATTGAAACTGCTCTTTATTTAACACTCTTTTTCGCACGTGGCTTAGCTCGCGTGGAATTTGGTCTGCCACATTAAGTTTCGTAAAAGATCATTTTATATAAATATTTTTTTTTTAACATTCGAACAATCATCTTTATGTAACTTCAATGGTTTAGGCAGCGTACGCCAAGGCGTGACAATAATGAATAATTGACATGTCTCGTTATATTACGACCAAAATTAGATAAAATCATTAAAAATTATAATCTATATGATATTCTGATGTATAAAATATATTACTATAAAGTTTCATCCAAATCTGTCCAGTAGTTTTTTCGCGAAAGAGTAACAAACATCCATACTCATAAACTTTTGCATTTATATACTTAATTAGTACCTAGGTTGAAACTGTACGAGTATTTCTAATTCATGTAGACATGTGAAACCGTGTTGGCCTCGGAAGTCACCATTTTAAAATGGTAGACATATGCTCCCCAAGTAAAGGGTTCAGCTCTTCCTTCCTGTGCAAATTATTAAAACCTGGTCTTTTAAGGCGTGAAGATATATCTCACTAGGCCACCACACTGTGGGTCGCCATACTGCATAGTCTGCATTCACAATGAATATAGAGACCATCACTCTTGGATTCTGTTCATGCTTTCCATCAGGTAAAGTAGAGTCACTTTGGTAGACTTCTAAAAAGAAAAAAGATAGGAAAAAAAACTTGTTTGACGTAAGTAGACAAAAAATAAGTATATAAGTATTCCATCAGTCAATCTAGCTGTCATGGTACAAGCTCGAAGCTTGCTTAGTACGAAGCTAGATGGCGCTGTGTGTCGGATGTACAAAAGATATAAGAAAGACTGTTTAATAACTTAAATAATCCGTTTTTATTATAATCATGATATGTTATTTGCTATATTAAAGTCGTTGCCAAAAACTTGTAGTCATGACATTCCATCGGTCCCGCCCATCATATCAAACCGTATGTTTTCTACCACAGCCCACTTTACAACTAAATATTTTTTATGATATTCTGTCGCCTTCAGCATAATATGCCGTATTTTTTCAAACCATTTTGTAAACAATTTAATTCTTATGGCAGTAACAGATATGGATCTAAACAAGATGTTTATTAAGTAATTTTTTCTTGTTTTTTTTTTTTAATAACCTACTAAAATGACTCCGCTCTGCCTGATGGAAATCATGAATACAATCCAAGATTTGTGATCATCATACTCATTGTGAATATGTACCAGTAAGGTGCTTTTTCACGTTCTGCTTGGGTACATAAAAGGCATGATAGTCATCACCTCAGTATATAACACACTAACCATGATAACTGTGATTCCTTCTTTTTTTTTAAAGTGTGGAAACCCCCTCAGGCCATACTCTACTGGGGTTTGCGGCGGGGTGATGTGTCGGAACCGGACCGACTAAAACCACACGGTGTGCCACTCTGCGTCTGAGATAGGAGAGATCCAGGAACATCTGTTATTCGACACCCGGACCTAAAACTGTGATCCCTGCACTAATAGGCCTTCGGTTTAACCCTCACCAACGAAACACGACACCACGGATGCTGTCGCTTTAGGCTGGTCTTCAGTGAGAGGGTAGTATTGACCCGGTCGAGCCGACCCGTTCGTGCTCGAGTCAGAGTGGCCTTACCTTGAGCTCTAATTATTGTAATCAATGTAAAAAATCATTTGTTGATGTTTCCTCTAGATATTAGTTACGAATAATTTAGAAATGAGAGCATTATTTTAAACTCTTCTAACGATTTTTCTATGTATAGCGCAATGTTAAAAGATTACAGTTTTCAAACTAAGTTTCCTGAATGTCGTGGGTTCTATTTCTACACGTGGCAAACATCGTGTAGTTTTCTTTAGTTACTTATTTAGTCCCCTTTTGGTCTGGCTCTAAATCCTTTAAATAAATTTTACTTTTTTTTTTTTCTAATATTTCGGACATTTAACACCGATATCGTTTAGTTTCGAACTAAGCAGAGCTTGTGTTATGATACCTAGATTGACGGATAGAATACTTATATACTTTTTTTTTATAAATACATACATATTATACATAGAAAACACCCAAACTTCGAAACAACAGATCATACAAATTTGGTTCGACCCGGGAATCGAACCCGAGACCTCAAGCATAGCAGTCTCATTCATTACCGATGTACCACCGAGGCCATTAAATCCTCTTATATATAAACTCTTGAAGATTCCAGGTTTACTATTGCCTGCAAAATGAGATACAGTTTATTCTAGACTTCTGCAATTCTAACTGAAAATGAGCCGTTATGGGTCTGTTGGCCTAGTGGTTAGCGACTTTGAATGCTAAGCTGGCTGTCGTGGGTTCGATTCTCACCCAAGATAAATCATTCTGTGATAAATACAGTTATCTGTTCTGTGTCTAGGTGTAATTTATCTGTCTAGAAAATAATTTGTGCTTAATTTTGTAAAGCTGAAGAGTTTGTTCTGTGAAACTGCTGGTCCGATTTGAAAAAATTTTTCAGTGTTGGATAGCCCACTTATCGAGAAAGATTATATATCATCACGTTGTGACCAATAGGGGTGGAGTATCAATAAAAAATGTTGCCAAAACACTTGCAAAAAAGAGGGATAGTTGTTCCTTCTGAAAGTTTTAATTGCGTGCTATGTGTAAACGATTACTTTCGCATAAATAAGATAAGAAATAATTATTCCCCTTTATAAGTTCTTATATTCCGTAACAACATATGTTTATATTTTAAGATTGGTTCTTGATAACCTTTTCATGGTTAAAAAATTAGTTTATTAGTATAACATCACGCCACGGGTATTAAGAGATGCAGAAGATGTTGCGTGGGTCAGCTAATTATGTATGTATATGTTTAGAAATATATAAGTATGTTTATCAGCTGTCTGATTACCATACGAGGGGGCGTTTTTAAGTTCGCGGAATGGAGGGTATTGAGTAATAATAAAAACACAAAATTATTTTTCTTTTTCTATATATTCCCCTGCAATACGAATACATTTTTCAGATCTTTCAATTAGTTTTTTTATTCCCTCGTAAAAAAAAGTTTTATCTTTGTCTGAAAAATACGCCGAAACCGCCTCCTTAACCTCCTCATCAGTTGAAAATTTCTTACCACGTAATTCTTTTTTCATTTTTGGAAAGAGATAATAATCACTCGGAGCCAAATCTGGACTGTAGGGTGGGTGATTCAAAATATCGAAGCCCACCTTATGCAGGGCAGCCAGTGCGACTCGGCTCTTGTGAACGGTAGCATTGTCATGCAATAGCAGGACACCTTTCGTTAATTTTCCCCGTCTTTTTTCTTTGATGGCTTCTTTTAACTGTTCTAAGATTGAAGCGTAGTATTCCCCCGTTATAGAAATGCATTTATCTTTATAATCTATCAATAATATTCCTTCTGAGTCCCAAAAAATCGTTGCCATGAGTTTCCCAGCCGACTGTGACACCTTAAATTTCTTGGGTGGTGCTGTGCCCTTTTTGTGCCACTGCATGGAGTCTTGTTTGGACTCGGGTTCATAATGATGAACCCAAGTTTCATCCCCAGTAACAATTTAATTCAATACGCCATCCTTGTCTTCATTGCAGAGGTCCAAAAACGCACGTGAACATTCCACGCGCTGTTGTTTTTGCAATGGCGTGAGCATTCTCGGCACCCACCGTGCGCTAACCTTAGTCATGCCAAGATGATCGTGTAAAATTTTAAAAATTGTTGTATCCGATATTCCAACCATTTCTGCGAGTTGTTTCTTTTTTTAGTCGAGCATCTTCCAATACAATTTTTTCTACTTTTGCAATAACTTCTGGCGTAGTCACCTCAACGGAGCGCCCCGGCCTCGGGTCGTCTTCAAGTGATTCCCTGCCTTGTTTAAATAAACTATGCCACTTGTAGACCATTGTTTTTCCTGGGCAAGAATCCCCGTAAACCGATGACATCTCATTGAGTATGGTTTGAACAGACTTTCCTTGCTTAGTAAGGAACTTTATCACCGCACGGATTTCAATTTTCTCCATTTTTTTCACTTCGTTCCCGATTAAAATACTTGGTCAACGATAGTTTAATAACTAATGATCCAATCACAACAAATTTTACTATGCAGACTAATTATGAGTCACTGAATACGGTAGGCATCAAAAGAGCGCGTTTACCCGCCTTTTTCACTGTCATTCCGCGAACTTAAAAACTTACCCTCGTAGCACAGGTTTTAATTAGTTTTCCGCAGATGGTGCCCGATTAGTGGGCAGGCGCTAGGAGGGATCTGGATGTCGTAATAACAGCTGTTCCCGGATCTCTCCTATGTTAGGCGCAGAGTGGCACACCGTGTGGTTTTAGTCGGTCCGATTCCGACACACCACCCTGCCGTAAACCCCGGTGGGGGTCCGAGGGAGGTTTCCACACGTAAAAATAATAATTTTACCTCGTTTGGGATCAGATAGCCATGTAGTTATTGTCTGGGAAACAGAGGTAGGTTGTTCATTCTACACCAAGGCAACTTGAACGGAAAGAAGTTGTCTAATCTTGGTATATTATAGCGTGAAGGTTATTTTAAGATGCCTTCAATTTAAGTAGAAGTCTGTTGCGGCCTACTTGTATGTACATTTCAAGTTATTGTTATTTCTGAAGTAAGTACGTGGGATCATTTGTAGTGGCGGTATTGTGAGGAAATGTTGCGACAGTTAATATATATAAACCTTGTTTATAAATAGGTTAAAAATAAAGAAATGTGTAAAACAGAAACTCTTTTCTGTCTAGAAATAGAAGGCTTTTTAATTAATTTACTGCCTCGGTGGTGCAGCGGTAATGAATGCGACTGCTATGCTTGAGGTCTTGGGTTCGATTCCCGGGTCGGACCAAATGTTTGTATGATCTGCAAATATTTGTTTCGAAGTTTGGGTGTTTTCTATGTATAATATGTATGTATTTACAAATATATATATATATATATGTATTCTATCAGTCAGTCTAGCTATCATAGCACAAGCTCTGCTGAGTTTGAAACTAGACGATGTTGGTTTTAAATGTCCGAAATATTTAAAAAAATATAAAGGCTAAGTTGATTTGTGAACTCTTCGAAAACTCAATGAGTTTCGCAAAGACTGAACTCAATTCTTAACATGATATGCAGCTTTAAAGATTGCCTTAATCTTCATTGATAAAGTGCCACAGTAAAGCTTAATGAAGCCGAACTGGTTACTTATATGACGATGTACTCAAGCAGATTTCGGCTGGATATATTGATGTCATAATCCAATGGGGCAGCTATCCGATATGAACGGGAAGAGATCAGGCAAATTACCGAAGGCTTTACGTACTCTCCGACGCACGTAGGTTAAGGCCCCATCTTCCAATAGCCGAGCTGTTAGGACAACGCCCGCATTAGGAATAAATCCTGTGTCGCGGCGTACAAACACAAGAAACGGACACAAAGAACACCCAGACTCAGAACAACATTTTGTGGATCACACAAAGGTTTTAGTTCACAGCACTCAGTGCAGTAAAGAGCAGCGTGGCGACCGCTTAAACCACTTTTCCAACCGTTCATTTTATAACCAGAAAACTCTATACCGCTTTTTTGACCCGACAGTCGCATACACTAAGAGGCTAATGAGGTAGTTACTTTTATACTAATTTTATGGCGACATTAATGAAGTTTAAGAAGGGTATTGTAAGACTTTCTCTCAAGTAAACAATTTAAAGATTCACGGATATAATAGCCTACGCTCACGACAAAATATAAATACAATATGTGTCTCCGTAACGCTTATACGGAATAACTGACCTTTTCTTGCGTAACTGCGATCTGACTAAGATATGAGTCATTTCAGTTACAATATTATCTTGTTGACTATTAAGTGGTTTATATTACGTACACTTAAATAATAATCTTCATCCGTGTGGTGTAGTTAAAAATATGAAGTTAATTTATCCCGTGGGTGGAGGGAATATATCCTCGTAAGGGTCCAATAAATTAGCTTACTACTCAAGACAACAGCATTACATAGAGAAGGAAGATTTAAAACAAACCCTTTTTTTTAACGTCGAGACCCCCTCAGATCGTCACCCTACCGGGGTTTACGGCGGGGTGGTGTGTCGAAATCGGACCGACTAAAACCACACGGTGTGCCACTCTGCGTCTGACATAGGAGGGATCCGGGAACAGCTGTTATTACGAGATCCAATAAGAACCCGTCAGCGTGGCATAGTAGGCTAAATGTCTGGCAGTGAACTGTTGAAGACTGTTGATGATAATAATGAGTCGTTTAAAATTGCAATATTGTTCTGTTGACTACTGTTAAGCTGACTGAACGGGTGACGTAGTGGTTTAGGAGATCGCCACGCATTTTTTTACTGCGCTGAGTGTTGTGGGTTCAAATTTAACACTTTGTGTGATCCGCAAATAGTTGTTCTGAGTCTGGGTGTTCTTTGTGTCCATTTCTTGTATGTTTGTAAAGTCCCCGCGATACATGATTTGTCCCTAATGCAGGCGTTATCTTTTACACAAAATAAAATAAAATATTTTATATTGTGTATGCTTATTTCACTAATCTAACTAGTAGCTTGATTACTCTTATACCGACTTTAAAACACACGCTCCCACTGTCAAGTAATTCTTTATTTTGCATTATATCAAATGTGTAAGATCACTAGATCCGTCCGCTTCAGATTTTCTCAAAGGGTGGCAGCACAATATTGTCTTGTGTTGGAGGTATTTATGGTGGTTACTTACGAAAAGAGAATCCGTAATTCATTTGTCCGATATTTCATTAAAAAGACGTAAGAACTTTCATGAGTATTCGTATGTATTAAAGACAGGGTTTTGCGTGTGGTGACGGATCAAGAATACAGTATTGCCACTTCTATTCTTCCTATGGGTGTAGTAAGAGGCGACTAAGGGAACAAAATATGCAAGACTGTAAAGTCTATCACTGTATAGCGAAGGAAAACTTGAGATAAACCTTTTTTTTTTTTTTTTTTTTTTTTTTAACGTGTGGAAACCCCCTCGGGCCGTCACCCCACCGGGGTTTACGGCGGGGTGGTGTGTCGGAATCGGACCGACTAAAACCACACGGTGTGCCACTCTGCGCCTGACATGGGAGGGATCCGGGGACAGCTGCTATTACGACATCCAGATCCCTCCTAGCGCCTGCCCGCTACCTCGGACACCATCTGCGGATGAACTCTCTATTTTAGGCGACGTACGGCACACGCGGACGTCGCCCCCTCGCGGCTGGCCATTGTAGCGGATGGAGGGGAAAACCCGTCCCGTCCACCCGCGGCCACACTCAAGGCGGCATGAGGCGCTGATACGCGCGCCTCCGCCGCCCGGTTCGCCGGCGGCGAACTGGGTCCGAGTGGAGATCGTCCTCCCGGGCCTTCTCCGCCGCCTCCTTCCGCGAAATTACGTCTTCGCAGAAGGTTGCGACCGCGGTAAAACAACTGTCGCTACCGACCATGGAGCGTATGACGGCCGGTAGCGAGAGATCTCCTCCAATAACTGCAGTGAGGACCCCACGCTGCGCCGCCCAGGCGGAACAAATCGCTAGCGTGTGCTGAGCCGAGTCCCCACTGCAGTCGCAGTGGTGACAGGCGGGACTCAATTCTCTCCTGGCGACCGAGTGCAGATACTTCCCGAAGCAACCGTGCCCGGAAAGAATCTGCGTCAGCCGGAAGGAAAGGGTCCCATGCTGTCGCCCCGCCCACTCGGCGATGACCGGCTGGAGAGCCTCCACGGCGGCAAAGCCAGCACGTGGAGCCTCCAGCCGGGACGACCAACGAGCCATCGTGGCTCGACGAGCGGCCTCTCGCCACTCGCGTATCTCTTCGGGCGGGGGCCGTATGCCGCTACCTGCCCGGAAGTCAGCCGTTCGCCGATAAACTTCGGCGAGCACTTCCGCCTCCAAATCCCACGGGGGAGTTCCGGCCAAGGCGCACGCCGCCTCCGTCGATATGGTGCGGTAACCGCGTATAGCTCTAACCGCCAATATTCTCTGAGGGCGCCAGAGGCGAGCCCTATTCTGGGCGGTCAGAGCCGCCGCCCACACTGGTGCACCATACAGTGCCATTGACCGGACAACCCCCGTGTATAGCCGTCTCGTCGCAACGCTGGCTCCACCCAAATTGGGCAAAAGTCGCCCAAGGGCAGAAGCAGCGCCGACCAGCTTTGGAGAAAGCTGTCGGAAGTGCTCGTCGAAGAGCCACCTGCCGTCGAGGATCAGGCCCAGATACTTCATCTGGGCCTGAACCGGTACGAGGACCGAATTGACTACTATGGAGGCGCCAGAGGGTGGACCACGACGGGGCCCATGGAACAAAAGGGCCTCCGTCTTGTCTAGGGCCACCCGTAAACCCAACGCCTCAATACGCCCCACCACCAGAGAGACACCCGTGGTGGCCAGGCGCGCCGCCTCTTGAAAGTTCATCCCCCGGGCTGTAACCAATGTGTCATCTGCATAGCAAATTACGCCCAGCCCGGGGGGAAGACGACCTCGAAGGGCCCAGTCGTATCCCATATTCCACAGGAGTGGTCCGAGGACAGACCCCTGTGGAACACCGCACGACATGGACCGCCGCCTCAGAATACCATCTCGGTCCTCGTACATGACGGTACGCTCCTCAAGGTAGTCTGCCACAAGCCGCCTCAGGTACTCTGGCACCCCGTGGTAGTGTAGTGCTTCCCTGATGCAGCTAAATGGCAGACTATTAAATGCGTTGGCGATGTCCAACGACACCGCCAACAGCACGCCGCCACAGCTCACCGTCTCTTCGGTAACGGCCCTCAGGCGCAACAAAGCATCGACCGTCGAACGCCCCGCTCGAAAACCGAATTGGGCGTCCGACAGATCGGGGCCCACCTCGCAGAGGTGCCGGACGATGCGAGCAGAGAGTATCCTCTCAAAAAGTTTACCCGCCTCGTCCAGCAACACGATGGGCCTATAGGCCGCCACCGAATCGGCAGGCCGTCCCGGCTTCCTTAACAATACCAGCTTCCCACTTTTCCAGCACTCAGGGAAGCGTCCGGACGCCAAGCTAGAGTCCAGGACTTCCCTGAGGCGGTCCGACATGTGCTCGAGGGCTCGGGCCAGTGCTCGGGCAGGTATCCCGTCTGGCCCAGGGGCGGTGTTCCTAGAGCGGATACGTAGAACAACCGCCCCTACCTCCGATTCCCTAACGGGTGGCACATTGCCTTCGTTCTCCTCGTCGTCTCCGACCAAGAAGGCCATCGATGGAGATGTGTGCTCCGCCCGCTGAGGGAAAAGGCCCCCGACCACTTCCTGCAGGAAGCTGGGCTGGAGGGTCTCTGTAAGGGGGGGGCCCGACGTGCGGAGCTTTTGTCGCGCCGCACGATAAGGGCGACCCCAGGGGTCACGATCGAGACCCTCCAGCATCTCCTTACGCTTAATTTCTTTGGCGCGGCCGATGGCCAGCTTCAGAGTTTTCCGCGCCTCTCGGTACTCCTCATGAAGCTGGTCCCCCTCGCCTTCTACGCGGTGTCGCCGCCGACTACGGGTATAGGACCTCCGGGCACGAGTACAGGCCGCGCGGAGGTCCGCCAACTCCTGGGACCACCAGTAAACCTCCTTCCGTGGAGGCCGACAGCCTCGGATGCGGGGCATGGCCGCATCACAGATCTGCGTAATCGCATCGAGGAAGCGACCAGCCCCCATGTCGACCTCCTGGGTCGGAGCCTGCGGAGACAGCCAGGAGTGAATAATGGCTGCCTCTTCTAGTAGGTCCCTATTCAGTTTGGCTACAGCCCACCGCGGAAAGCGAGAAGAACGCCGCGCCGCGTGACCCCTTCTGGGGTCCTGGGTCCGGGAGAGCTCAAATCGGATGTAAAGGTGATCCGAGAGCGTCTCAACCTCTTCCAGGACACGCCAGTTCCTTACCCGCGCGGCGAGAGCAGGGGTAGCAAATGAGAGGTCCACTATCGACCCCCCCTGCTGTCGCACGCACGTGTTGGTGGAGCCTCTGTTTAATAAGCAGAGGCCCACTGAGGCCGCCCACTCCTCTACGGCCTCACCCCTTGCGTCCGTCCTGGGGGAACCCCAAGCAATGGACTTTGCGTTGAAGTCCCCCAGCACAAGGACGTGCCCAGACGTTAGTCGCCGCATCGAGGTCTCCAAGCTGTTGAGGAAAACCTCGAAGTCGCTCAAACTCCGATTGGGGGAGAAGTATATACCGTAAATGGTGATCCCCCCCCACTCAGCAGCAACATATCCAGTGCCCTTGTCTCTTAGCGACAAGGGTGGGGAATGAGCCGCCGTGGAGCCGACGACTGCTACAGAGCCGTCCCGGTCACCCAACCAGTTTGGACGGGGAGGAACATAATAGAGCTCTGCGGCTACGGCAACACCAATCGACCACTGTGCCATGGTTTGCAGAAAGAGGTCCTGCGCCGCAGCACAGTGGTTCAGGTTCGTCTGGACAAGGAGGCTGGAGACTCGATCCGTCACTGGATCGTTTCTACAGCCCCCTCCATAGGCGACGACGTTGACGCACTAACTACATCAGAGGCAGCCTGGGTCGACTGGTTAGCCTCCGACGCTTGCCGAGAACTGCGGAAAGACTTGCAGCTCCCCTGTCCCATCTGATGATTGGCAGGCCTATTGCCCGCCGCACACTTTGGGCAGTGAGGGACGGCAGAGCACTCTGCTGCCTTGTGTCCTGGTCGACCGCAACGGAAACACAAGCCGCTGCAGTCGAAACAACTATCGCACTTGATGCGAGTGTGTCCCGTGGCCAGGCATTTGAAGCACCTCATCGGTCTCGCGGCCAGAACTGTGACTCTGGCGTTCACGAAACCGACGAGGATTCTGCCGGCATCGCCTAAAATCTTAGCTGACGCTACAGGACAACTTATCCACGTCGCACCAAGGCCTCCTGGACCGGGACGGATGGTGCCAACCCTGATGTTGTCCGCGTTGCACCCGGTTTTCTCCTGAATCGCAACGCGGACATCCTCAACCGTCACGGAATCGTCCAGGCCTGAGATTCGTAATTCTGCACATTTGGTAGGCCTGGCGATCTTTACACCATCCGTAACAGGAAATATATTCCGCAGCTTTTCGGCAAAAGTATCCGCCGTCTTTGTGCCATCAGCCCCAGGGAACTCCAGTACTCTAGCTCCCGTTTGGGCAAGGCGCATCTTGACACCTACATTCTCAAATTGATTGGCGAGACTATCCCGGGCCTTCTTGAATACGGCCGCATAGGATAGCCCGCCGTTTGCCGCCTCCGGTGATACAGTGATCACTACAGCCGCAGTCTTTGGCGTCTGTAGTTTACGCGGCTTCTTCTGGGTGGCCACTGCCACCGATGGCAACTGCGGGGTAGAGGCTACGTTTTGGGTAGCCTTCTTACCCAATTTTCGGGACTTCTTGGCCGACCCGACTACCTGCCACCCATCCTTTGACGGAGCAGAAATAGAAGGGCCAGATATAGGTGCCGGAGTGGGAAGCGGAGGGAATTCAGCCCTCGCCTTTGCCGTAGTCCTTAGGCCAGCTTTTGGAGCCGCCGTCTTTGCCACAGTCGTATTTGAGGCCACTTTTGCTGCTCTAGTCGTCTTCGCAGCAGCCACAGGGGCGGACGTAACTGTTGCCGCCGCATACGACACACGACCACCTGCACTGGGAACCGAAGCCGGCGGCGACGTCTTCGATCGGCTGATCTTCGCCCTATCCGCTGCAAGTGGCGGCCGAGTTACGGGGGCTGGAGGTAGCCTCGCCTCGAGGCCCGCGAGACGTCCTTCCAACAGACGCCCCACTGCGTCAAGTACTTGGCGCAGATGGGCATCAAAAACGTCCCCAGAACCGTGACTGGGGGCAGACCGTTCTGAAACCTGGCCTTGTCGTTCAGGGTTTTCCGTCTGCGCCCGAAACTGAGCAAATTGGGTGCTCAGCTCAGCCACCTGCCTCGTCAGGCGGTCATTAGCCGCCTCCAGGCGAGCTACGTCCCCGATGAGGGTAGTAACCACTCCTGCAATGGCGGAGGAGGAGTCCTTAAGGGCCCTGACAAATGGACCCTTAAGGTTTGTAGATTTCGTGGCCACCTTGTTAATGATGGCCACAGCTACATTCGCCCTCTCCTGCAGGGACACCGGTGCCTGGGCTGCCAAATCCTCCACTACCGGTGCCCGAATTTTTTGCAGGAGATCCGCAATTTCCTCCTCCACTATAGATTCGCCTTCCACTCTGACGCGCCTGTAGGCTGCCGCCTTAGAGAACACGGAGCCTGAGGGAACCGAAACTGGAGTGCGTGACCTCCCTCTGCGGCTACTAGCCACTTTGGGAGGCAACCACTCCTGAGAAGTTTCTTCTTCTTCGTCTGTGGAGCGTCCGCGTTTTCGGTTATCGCGAACCTCCACCTCCATTACATCTAGCGCCTCAGTTACTACACTAGGGTCACCCCTATCTGACGGCATAGCGGATTTTGAACGTAGCCGATCTGATCTTCTTCGGCGCCCTGAAGCAAGATTAGCTTCTGAGAGCGAGATAGGCGTCACACGTTCCTTCTCATTAGTCGAGAAGTCCTCCGTCTTCCTAGGCTTTCCCTTCCGATTCTTCTCCTCCTTTTCGTCGTCTTTGTTATTATAATTTTTTGTTAACGTATCCATAATTATTCCCACGCGTGGGGGAGAAATAAAAGTCGACCCGGGCAGAGATCCCCCAATACCCGGGCAAGCGTAAATTTGTGCCCAACCGAGGGGTCCGCAGGTGCCTCGGCTGGGAGTGCGCTTGCGACTGAACTACCCATCAGCCATGCATCCCCAGGTCACGCACCAGAACACGGGATTCGGGGTAATTTTTTATAGAGGTGTTCTTCCTCGCAGTCCGGGCGGCTAAGCCAAGACCCTCGCCCCCGATCGGAGTTGTGAGACATAACCACGACACTCCTCTCGAGATTACGATATGACAACGGTGGCAGGAAGATTAAATCTACCAATGCCTGCTCGGCGGCAGTGTGAGTACACACCGAGCCCGTTCTCCTTTCTCCACCATTGACAGTGGAGAAACTCCGACCCATGAAAGGGTCCCATCTTCATGATTTTTTAACGAGGTTTTCCTCCTCATTGCTCCGAAGAGCGAAGAGCCAACAGAGGAATCGACAGACACGCCCGCTCTGTTGGACCAAACCTCAACCGAATGGCCGAAAAAATTGGCCTCCTCTTCGTGCTAGAAAATTAGCCGTCGGCGGTGATGAACAGCGCCATCGCCAACGTTACCAGGGTGCACCACGTGGAGGTTTTCTAGCTAAGCACCCCAACTTGAGATAAACCTTATACCAACCTGTCTGGCCAGCGTGGTATAGTCGGCCAAAACCTCCTTGCTAAGGAGAGGCTTATGTTCAGCAGTGTACTGTTAAAGGCGCTGTTGAAAGACAGGACTGTCTTTTACAAATACGAATATATAATATATTTGTTCTTCTATATTCTTTATTCTTCTACGTCATTTCCCTCGAGTAGAAATAAAATTCACCATTGGTCAATTGTACTGTATAATACTAAACTATTGAAATCGAGCACTTGAAATAGTTACAAGAATTTAAAACATGTTTAGTTCGTTTTTAAATTTCATTTTATATTTTTTTTTTAAATTATAACGTTACGGATTATGACGCATAACTAAAACGAGCGAGGAATTACACAAGTCACTCTGAGAAATAAAGTACCATCAGGTTGGCAACTTATTTTTTTTCTTTTTATTCTCTAGAAAAACAACGTCCGCACTAGGAATTAATCCTGTGTCGCGTGAGACTTAACAAACATACAAGAAACAGACACAAAGAACACCCAGAACAACAGTTTGTGCATCTTGAGGTCTTCACATCGGCCCACAAGGGGCGCGTGGGGTCTGCGTCGGGGCGGTTTGCCCCCTGCCAGCGGTGTCTTACTTCGCTGCCCCTGAAAAAGGGCAGGTGCTCGGGTTGTGTTGGTCGTCTGATGTTTTTATGAGGTGGGACTGTTGCGCTCTTCACGCCGCTCCGGCGGTCAGCCCGAGCCAGATGAGACTCCACGAGACACCTGGTAAGGTCCAGCTCCGAGCGACCGGCGACAGGAGCGGTGGCTCATGCCCAGTCCCTCTCGGTATCCGGTCCGGGTTAGTTCGGCGCCACACGCCGCACAGCGGCCTGTGAGGCGTCGTGTTTTTTTTCATGAACAGTTTGTGTATCACACAAAGTGTTGTCTCATATGAGGTTTGAGCCCACAACACTCAGCACAGTAGAGAGCAGCGTGGTGACCGCTTCAAGCGTGTACTAGTGCACTAAATAACAAAGTCCTTGGGTTTTCGGTAGTTTTACAACAGCAAAAATCGTTAACAAACTTGCCAACAACGATTTTCTGTTTAGCTGGCTCAAGCACCAAAGACACAAAGTCCAGTAAGTAGGTAAACTTGAGAGAAAAACATTGCTATGGTAATCTACTTAGACTTAGAATCTATTTAGACTGCATGGTTGCCCTCGAGTGTTGCGAGTTCAAATCCTACATGGGACAACACTTTTTGTAATCCACAAATTGTTGTTCTGAGTTTGGGTGATCTTTGTGTCCGTTTCTTGTATGTTTGTAAAGTCACCGCGACACAGGATTTATTTCTAGTGTGGGCGTTGTCTTTTAGAAGATAAAAAAAAAACTCAGGTGTTATTGTTCGTGTATTTGCGTGTTTGAGCGTGTTTTAGATTACAATTTCGTTACTTGTACTGACAAACACGCTCATATAATTACTCACGGTTAGAATGTAGCCATTTACACAAAACTCTTTCAATTATTATCTATTAGACAATAGTATCGCGTGTTAAACAATACAATGTGTTTTCAGTTGCCTTTTCAAAGTATTAACCTCTTACTAAATTAAAATTGAATGTGTTGTATAAGAACAAAACCAAGTTAATTTATACATCATATTTTAATATATATATTAACAGCCTGTTACTGCCCACTGCTGGACATAGGCCTCTCCTTAGCAAGGAGGTTTTGGCCTACTATACCACACTGGCCAGACAGGCTGGAATAGGGTCTGTTTCAAGTTTTCCTTCTCTTTGTAATATATTTTCCTGAATAGTTTGTCCCCTTAGTCGCCTTTTACGACACCCACGGGATGAATAGGGGTGGTAACACTATGTATTCTTAATCCGTCACCACATAGAGTAGAATTTATAGATCATATATTTTGATTTTTAGTTTCTCTTTTTTGCATTATTTACTTTGTTGTATTGTGTTAGTATTGCTAACTTTAGTTTTACACTATTATATTGGATGTAGTCTCTAATAATAGTCTATGGTATAATAATAAACACATAAAATTACTTTGCCTTAACTAAATTGTTAATCAAAGCCGAGCCATTGGATGTACAATCTTGAAATGTTGGCAGTTAATGCTTTTAATATTGTAAGCACTCACAAGTGAAGATTTTTTGCAATTTTACCCTTAAGAGGGTAAAATAGAGAATGAACAATAATATGGGAGGATGTCGCTTTCAAAGATAGAAATACGAAATAAGTAATAACAACGAAAATGAAGTCACAGATCGAAATTTCGTAAATGAAAAGGATGTATAATATGAACTTTCATGAGTATTCGTATTAATTAAAGGTAAGATATTTAAATTCTTAATGCTTCTGCGTCATTCTTCTACAGCAGAAATGATATTCACCGAATTTAAAGACAGAGGATGAATATTTGTTCTTTTATATTCTTTATTTGTCTACCTTACGATATAAGCGATACAAGAAATCACTTCCTACTCTTTTTATTTTATTTGTTAATAGTGTAAGACGATGTTTTGGATTAAATAGACTACCAATAAAAACGTGTACAAAGTTTTATAAAAATAATTCTGTATCTCTCTTCTGACTTCCAGTTGAATACATGACTAAAGAACTTTGAATTCTATACACGCAAATATTATTTACTTAACAATCTTTTTTCATGTTTTCTTCTATTGGATACCTTTTGAAACGCATAATTATTTACACATTTTATTTAAGTCAATATATAGAAGAAGACTAACCTAAAGCGCCAGCATCCGTGTCGTCGTGTTTCGTTGGTGAGTGTGAGACTGGAGGCCCATTGATGCAGGGGTGACAGTTATCGTGGTAACTGTGTAAGCCTTACACTGTCACGATGACTGTCATGCCTTCTACGTCCCCAAGTGGGGTGTAAAAAACATCTCGCCAGGCCGCCATAGTGTTGGTCACCATACTGCATTGTCTGCATTTGTAATGAGTATGGTGACCACAATTCTTGGATTCTATTCATGCTTTCCATCAGGCAGGCTACAAATATAAAAAAAAAATACTAACTTGGCTTGTGCCACTGCTGTACACCCGTCTCTTACTAAACACGTATTGGAAATAAGCGGTAGTGTTAAATTCCGCTTGTTCTGTTTTCAATACAGCTTTGTCTCACTAAATTATTTCCTTATTATAATTTTATTCTAATTCACGTCTCGAGAGATAGTTGTTTTGTTAATTCAATTATAATAATTGATCAGATTTCTGTGTTACCTCTAAGACTGCAAATAAGCATTCAGCCATAAGCGTTAAACAAAAATCTTACCTTATCAAGCAAACCGAGGAGTCTGGAGGTTTAAGGTTCGACTCCTCTCATCGTGTGAGGGGAAGGATTTAATGGAAGTTAAGCACATACATTATATACATCTATGGGATGAAATGTCACAATATAATAACACAAACCAATCTTACAACTGAAGATATTCGACTGAACGGTTTTCTTAAGCGGTCGTCACGCCGCTCTCTACTGCGCAGAGTGTTGTGGATTCGAATCCCACATGGGACAACACTTTGTATGATACATAAATTGTGGTTCTGAGCATGGGTGTTCGTTGTGTTCGTTTCTTGTATGTTTGTAAAGACTTTTGCAGCACAAATAAATTAATAAATATTTCAGACATCTGACACACAACGTCATCTAGTCCCAAAGCAAGCAGAGCTTGTCCTGTGGGTACTAGACAACTAATATAATTACATATATATTTTTTTTAAGAAAGTGCCTAGTTTAAGGCCCCACGGGTGCTCATAGTCATGGAGCGAAGCTACTTGTCGCGTACATTTCAAATGCCACTACGGTTGTTGTTTAGTTATGAAATGCATATTTTTAATTTTCCTAATTAGTTTTTGATATAATTGTTATGAATGATTAGTGTTTTAAATTTAATGTAATTAGAAATCTCATACGTTTTGTGTAAATTAGGTTTTAACGCAATATTATTATAGCTTAACAAATTTCACTTGAGAATGATGCAATTTGCAATTGCCTGACAGCCTGCTTGACGCCATCCAACCAATAGGTCATGTCTGCAAAGCATTCCTTTCTCACATATACTTTTTTGTAAATACATACATATTACATATAGAAAACACCTAAACCGAAACATTTGTAGATCATACAAACATTTGATCCGACCCGGGAATCGAACCCGAGACCTCAAGTACAGCAGACATACGCTTCCACTTCCGCTACCGGCACGTAAATGGCCACTTAACACTTCTTGTACCAAACTCTAGTGGGAAAGTACATGGGCTTTGCCAAACAGTGTTGCCAACATGCTACGCTGTCGATGATAGGTGGTAGTCACTACCATCACATGAAGTACCGTTGGAACCACGCTACTGTGATATCAATGACCTAAGTTTCAGACTCGTAATCTAATACTGACACAAACAATGGAAACTTAAGAAATAATTTGAGTTTTACCTTTTTAATGAACTGATTTCGCGTTAAGATACTACAGATAACGGACCAGTTGGTCAAGTAGTTCGTGACCCTGACTGCTAAGTCGTGGGTTCAATTCCCATCCGAGATAAAAATTATGTGCTGTCACAATTATTTACTCTGTGTTTTGATGTAAGTTTTTAGATATACATGGGTCTGGTGAACATTTTTAATGTTTGTTCCATTATCTTAATATAAATAGAAGAAAAACAGAACAGATGATTATTTGTCCTCAGTGGGAATCGAAATCATTACCTCCGGCATTGCAGTCAGGCTGACTAAACCAACTGGCCCCACTCTTACTTCATCTTCTAGTTTCAAAGATAAAACCGTTCAACAATCATACAAACAGCATCTCATTAGGCCGCCATAGCGTGGGTCGCCATTTTGCACTGTCGTCATTCGCAGTAAGTATGGCGACCACTGCTCTTGAATTCTATTCATGCTTTTCATAAAGCAGAATAGAGTCACTTTGGTAGGTTGTAAATTAAAAAAAAACTCATTTTATATATATTTACTCTGCGTTTTGATGTAGGTTTTCTGTAATTTATATGTATTTAGATACATACGTACTTAGTGAATAGTAATAGACCGAACATCTTTTACGTTAGGAGCTAAATATAGAGTTGGTAACAAATGGTTTCCCATTCATAACTGTTGTAAAGAAGTCCAAAAAACTTAAGGAAATTTTGGTATCGTCTGCTATAATAATATGTCTAATTTTTTTGACGTGACACCGTATAATTCGATTGACGCGGCTGCACGCACCAAAAAACATGACTCATGCGGCGTTACCTCGCTCTGAGGCGTTCCATTTAAGGCTTGAAGTGCAAGCGAGAGCGCAGAACGAGCGACAAAGAGGCACAATCGGCCTCCGCGTTCGGCAGTGTTCGACATCTGTTCTCCTACTTGAGTGAGCGATGCGTCCGCGTGGACAGCTGCTATACAATAATACGTTTACATGTTAAAAATACAACCATTCCATCAATATTTTCTTAGGATGTTGTCACGTTCAACTATCATCAGAAAACTGTTTTTACCGACAACCGATTTTTTTTTTAGATATACGCTTTCTTGAACTAGAAACATATCCTGTGCTTTCGTTTAGTACCTTAGGAACACACACGAAAAAGACATAAAAAACACCCAGACTCAGAATTGTGAATAATACAAAGTATTTTTTTAAGAGCCTGTCAATGCAGACAATGCAGTATGGTGACCCACACTATATCGGCCTAGTGAGATGCTTTTTCACACTTTGCTTGGATACGTAAAAGGCATGACAGTCATTACGGCTGTGTAACGTTCACATAGTTACCACGATAACTGTCACCCCTGCATCAATGGGCCTCCGGTCTCGCACTCACTAACGAAACACGACAGCACGGATGCTGTCGCTTTAGGTTGGTCTTCTGTGAGATGGTAGTACTGTCTTGGCCGAGCCGAGAGTCTTGGCATTTGTGCTGAAATCAGTGTGTACCTTGTATCGGACTCACATACTAAATAGTAGAAAGTGACGAGATAACCACTCAAACAGTTACAACATCCGTGCAAATTTTTTCAGCTTTATTCATTCAAAAGCCATGTAGAGTTCAATTAACTCCGATAATAATCTCTATTATTAACTACAGCCGTCCATTGTTGGATTACAGAGGTTATTTACATATAAAACTTGTGTGTATTTCACAGTAACATACATAAAATATGAGTTTGTATGTTTGTTGAACGGTTTAAACTCTGAAATTGGGCCTGGTGGGCCTGTTTGTCTAGTGACAGTCAGTCAGAGTCATGGTTTTTGATTTTTTTTTTAAAGACAACGCCCTCACTAGGAATAAATTCCGTGTCGTGCGGTTCACAAATATACATAAAGTGTTGTCCCACATAGGGTTTGAACCCACGACACTCGACGTAGTAGAGAGTGGCGTGGCACCGCTTAAACTACTTTTTTTTTTTTTTTTTTTTTAACGTGTGGAAACCCCCACGGGCCGTCACCCCACCGGGGTTTACGGCGGGGCGGTGTGTCGGAATCGGACCGACTAAAACCACACGGTGTGCCACTCTGCGCCTGAGAGAGGAGGGATCCGGGAACAGCTGTTATTACGACATCCTAATCCCTCCTAGCGCCTGCCCGCTTTCGCGGGCGCCATCTGCGGATTAACTCTCCATTTAGGCGACGTCCGGCACACGCACACGTCACCTCCTCGCGGCTGGCCACTATAGCGGATGGAGGGGAAAACCCGTCCCGTCCATCCGCGGCCACACTCAAGGCGGCATGAGGCGCTGGTATGCGCGCCTCCGCCGCCCGGCTCGCCGACGGCGAATTGGGTCCGAGTGGATATCGTCCTCCCGGGCCTTTTCCGCCGCCTCCTTCCGCGAAATTACGTCTTCGCAGAAGGTTGCGACCGCGGTAAAACAACTGTCGCTACCGGTCATGGAGCGTATGACGGCCGGTAGCGAGAGATCTCCTCCAATAACTGCAGTGAGGACCCCACGCTGCGCCGCCCAGGCGGAACAAACCGCTAGCGTGTGCTGAGCCGAGTCCTCACTGCAGTCGCAGTGGTGACAGGCGGGACTCAATTCCCTCCTGGCGACCGAGTGCAGATACTTCCCGAAGCAACCGTGCCCGGAAAGGACCTGCGTCAGTCGGAAGGAAAGGGTCCCGTGCTGCCGCCCTGCCCACTCGGCGATGACCGGCTGGAGAGCCTCCACGGCGGCAAAACCAGCACGTGGAGCCTCCAGCCGGGACGACCAACGAGCCATTGTGGCTCGACGAGCGGCCTCTCGCCACTCGCGTATCTCTTCGGGCGGGGGCCGTATGCCGCTACGCGCCCGGAAGTCAGCCGATCGCCGATAAACTTCGGCAAGCACTTCCGCCTCCAAATCCCACGGGGGAGTGCCGGCCAAGGCGCACGCCGCCTCCGTTGATACGGTGCGGTAACCGCGTATGGCTCTAACCGCCAATATCCTCTGAGGGCGCCAGAGGCGGGCCCTATTCTGGGCGGTCAGAGCCGCCGCCCACACCGGTGCACCATACAGCGCCATTGACCGGACAACCCCCGTGTATAGCCGTCTCGTCGCGACGCTAGCTCCACCCAGATTGGGCAAAAGACGCCCAAGGGCAGAAGCAGCGCCGACCAGCTTTGGAGAAAGCTGTCGGAAGTGCTCGTCGAAGAGCCACCTGCCGTCGAGGATCAGGCCCAGATACTTCATCTGGGCCTGAACCGGTACGAGGACCGAATTGACCACGATGGAGGCGCCGGAGGGTGGACCACGACGGGGCCCATGGAACAAAAGGGCCTCCGTCTTCTCCAGGGCCACCCGCAAACCCAGCGCCTCAATTCGCCCGACCACCAGAGAGACACCCGTGGTGGCCAGGCGCGCCGCCTCTTGAAAGTTCATCCCCCGGGCCGTGATCAACGTGTCATCTGCGTAACAAAGTACGCCCAGCCCGGGGGGAAGACGACCTCGGAGGACCCAGTCGTATCCCATGTTCCACAGGAGTGGTCCGCGGACAGACCCCTGTGGAACACCGCACGACATGAGCCGCCGCCTTAGAACACCGTCTCGGTCCTCGTACAAGACGGTACGCTCCTCAAGATAGTCTGCCACAAGCCGCCTCAGGTACTTTGGCACCCCGTGGTAGTGGAGTGCTTCCCTGATGCAGCTAAATGGCAGACTATTAAATGCGTTGGCGATGTCCAACGACACCGCCAACAGCACGCCGCCACAGCTCACCGCCTCTTCGGTAACGGCCCTCAGGCGCAGCACAGCATCGACCGTCGAACGCCCCGCCCGAAAACCAAATTGGGCGTCCGACAGATCGGGGCCCACCTCGCGGAGGTGCCGGACGATGCGGGCAGAGAGTATCCTCTCAAACAGTTTACCCGCCCCGTCCAGCAACACGATGGGCCTATAGGCCGCTACCGATTCGGCTGGCCGTCCCGGCTTCCTTAATAGGACCAGCTTCCCGCTTTTCCAGCACTCAGGAAAGCGTCCGGACGTCAAGCTAGCGTCCAGGACCTCCCTGAGGCAGTCCGACATGTGTTCGAGGGCTCGGGCTAGCACTCGGGCAGGTATCCCGTCCGGCCCGGGGGCGGTGTTCTTAGAGCGGATCCGTAGAACAACCGCCCCTACCTCCGATTCCCTGACGGGCGGAATATTGTCTTCGTTCACCCCGTCGTCTTCGACCATGAAGGCCATCGACGGGGGCGTGAGCTCCGCCCGCTGTGGGAAAAGGCCCTCGACCACTTCCCGCAGGAAGCTGGGCTGGAGTGTCTCTGTAAGGGGGGGGCCCGACGTGCGGAGCTTTTGTCGCGCCGCACGATAGGGGCGACCCCAGGGGTCACGATCGAGACCCTCCAGCATTTCCTTCCTCTTCACTTCTTTGGCGCGGCTAATGGCCAGCTTCAGAGTTTTCCGCGCCTCTCGGTACTCCTCATGAAGCTGGTCCTCCTCGCTGTCTACGCGGTGTCGCCGCCGACTACGGGTGTAGGACCTCCGGGCACGAGTACAGGCCGCGCGGAGGTCCGCCAACTCCTGGGACCACCAGTAAACCTCCTTCCGTGGAGGCCGGCAACCTCGGATGCGGGGCATGGCCGCATCACAGATCTGCGCAATGGCATCGCAGAAGCGACCAGCCCCCATGTCGACCTCCTCGGTCGGGGCCTGCGGAGACAGCCAAGAGTGAATAATGGCCGCCTCCTCTAGTAGGTCCCTATTTAATTTGGCCCACCGCGGAAAGCGAGAAGAACGCCGCGCCGCGTGACCCCTACTGGCGTTCTGGGACCGGGAGAGCTCAAATCGGATATAGAGATGGTCCGAGAGCGTCTCAACCTCTTCCAGGACACGCCAGTTCCTTACTCGTGCGGCGAGGGCAGGGGTAGCGAACGAAAGGTCCACTATCGACCCTCCCTGCTGTCGCACGCACGTGTTGGTGGAGCCCCTGTTCAGTAAACAGAGGCCCACCGAGGCCGCCCACTCCTCTACGGCCTCGCCCCTAGCGTCCGTCCTGGGGGAACCCCACGCAATGGACTTTGCGTTGAAGTCCCCCAGCAACCGCTTAAACTACTAAGCCAACCGTACAGTCAATCTTTACAGTTTATTGTTGGGCGATTTCGAAGCCTACTGAAGACAAATAATCATTTATTCTATTTTTCTTCTAATTGTGTTAAAAAATGGAACAAAAAAATTAAAAATATTCACCAGACATATATATTTAAAAACATACAAGTTACAGAAAAC
The DNA here is from genome assembly GCA_949316085.1 of Hypercompe scribonia. Classification (NCBI taxonomy): domain Eukaryota; kingdom Metazoa; phylum Arthropoda; class Insecta; order Lepidoptera; family Erebidae; genus Hypercompe; species Hypercompe scribonia. Next base: position 3,365,174 of record OX438997.1, read on the forward strand.
TTACAACCAGACACAAAGCAAATGATTGTGTACAGAACATAATTTTTATCTTGGATGAGAATCGCACCCACGACCTTTGACTTAGCAGTCAGGGTCATGAACTATATGACCAACAGGGTCGTTATCTGTCATATCTTATCGCGAAATCGTTTCATTAAAAGCTAAAACTTTTAAACTCTAGGGTGCCTAAAAAAAAACAGAAAAAAAACGCTCAACGCTATAAAAGGCGTTGGTCGCTCATGACAGCAGAACGGTAGCCATGGAAGTCGGCAAACGCTAAGGAGTGTGTAACGACTCACCTGCCGAAGCAACCAGCCCTGAAAGTAGATGACGCTGAAGCGTTCTGCCTACACGCATGTGTGACGTTGATTGTGACGTCATTAAGCCGTAACGAGTAGGACGTGCGTGACGGAGAGCGCAGAAGAGTCTCGGCGTGAGCTCGCTTGGAGCCTCTATTGGTACAGATCTTGGTGGTAGTAGCAAATACTCCAGCGAGACCCTGGAGGACTCCCGTGGAGAAGGGTTTCATGTGAACAGTAGTTGATCGCGCATCAGTTGATCCTAACCTCAAGGAGAAATCTTTCGTCGTCTTCGACGTCTTTGTTTTAAAGTTTCCATTGTTTATATTAGTATTAGATTACGGGTTAGAAACTTAGGTCATTGGTATAGTGGTATCGTGGTTCCAACGGCATTTTATGTGATAGCAGTGACTATCACCTAGCATCGTTTGTCAGTCCGCTGCTGGACATAGACTTTTCCTTAAAAAAATTTTGACCCACAATACCACGCTGGCTGGCTGGTTGCAAGTATGCCTTCTCTTTTTAGGATGTTTTCTTGCATATTCTGTTCCCTTAACCACCTTTTATGACAACCGTGGGAAGAATAGCAATGGTGACACTCTATGTTCTTAATTTTTGACCTCCTGGAGAATGTAATATGTATATATTTAGAAATATTCGTTTATGAGCAGTCCGGTTACCGTGGTATAGGGTGGGTCAGGAATTAGTTAACATTTGAAAAAATCGTATTAAAAATTCCATTTGATATATTATAAAAATTGTTTATTTATTAAAAAAAAAAGATAATTGATTTTAATTTATTTTTTAAAAATTATATTGTATAAATGACCACCGTTTCGACGTTTGCACTCTTCGGAGCGTGCACTGAAATTTTAGAATACTCGTCGGCGAAGAGACCGTGAAATCGCCGACGTCTTTTCGTTGATTTATCCTTTTAGTTGACGTAGTGTTGGATTGGTTTATTGATATATACACGATTCTTCACATAACCTCATAAAAAGAAATCTGCTCGGGATAAATCCGGACTTCTAGCTGGCCATGGAATGTCGCCTCGTTTAGAAATTAGCTTTTTCGGAAACATGATTTTGACCACTGGCAGGGACTTATTGAATGTGTGACAAGTGGCTCATTCTTGTTGACACGATGTGTTACGATTGTAGCCAGTGAATTCCATTAGCATCCGTCCGAAGAACTCCCGTAACATGTTTGCGCGGGATGTTAGATTCAAATGTTAACGAATTCTTGGCCCACTCTAATAGACCTTGCTAAGCTGAGATCAGATGGCCGTGTGTCCGAAACATCAAGTTATTGTTGCATGTTTAAACATTTCGTGATAGCTCGTAAATGGTTCGTTTTGAAGATCTGTTGTTACGACTAGAAGTTGGAAGGTTGAACTACTTTTATTTCGACCTACAATGAATTCATTGTTTTTTTAGTTTTGCAGCAATCACATAACATTGGATTATGTTAAATATTCATGTATCTCGATTGGAAATCAAACCACGCACACATGACGCAAAACTATTCGTGGTGAATTTATAATTTTGTTTGGGTAGCCGTTCTTGGATAACTTACTTTAGAATTCACATAACTTTTATAAAAAAGAACATGGCGTAAATATAATAGGTTAAAAAGAAATTGATCTTAGTCACTTGTTTGGTTCTTATTAGTCTTGGCTTAACTGTCTCGTTGATCTAGTGATTAGGTGATCTCGGGTTTGATTCCTGAGTCGGGCCTTTAATAACAACTCGGAGTTTAGAAGTCCGGGTCTTACACCCTCGGAGAGTACGTAAAGTCCTTGGTTTTGCGCCAGATCTCTCCTCGGTCGTGTCGGATAATCGTGTAAGTGTAATGCCCACCAGATTGTGAGAATGAGGGAACAGAGAGTGCACCTGTGTTTGCGCATACACTTGTGCAGTATAATATCTCCTGTGTAGATGGCTGGTCTCCTTGAGACTGGCCGTATGTCCTTAGTCTTAGTATGACGTTAATATATAGATGTGTTCGCACCTCACACATCTCACAGACAGTTATTTGATCCCAAACTAGGCAAAACCTATACTACGGGATATGGAGAGGGCTGATCCCCAGCGAAGAAGACGTCGGCTGCGTTAGTAGCTACCGACAAGACCGCAAACTGCCAGAGAATAGGGACCTCGGGCGGTGAATAAATCGCTGCGGTCGGCGGTCGCAAAAACGTGATCATGCCGCAGCTATAATGTGTACATTATAAGGTGTACCTTTATAGATTCCCCCAGGAGAGGGTCTGACCAGGCATGGCGTTGATTCTGAAGGGGACCTGAAATAACATGGTCCGGGTCCCCTTTAGAGTAGGACGTCTGAGAACGGCCGCCGGGGTGGTTTCTAGTGGAAACACCACATACTCCTGGCTCCTGTGTCCCTGAGGAGCTGGAAATCCCAAGGGATTTTCCACCCCGTCAACAAAATAAAAAAAGGCACGGCCTATATTGTGGCAACCAAATTTCTGTAAAAACATGCATGTATATTTCTAAATACATGCATAATGGTACATGAATTACACATGATTTGTCCTTGGTGGAACTCGAACCCACAACCTCTGGCTTAGCAGTTAGAATCACTAACCATTAGACCAAAAAGCCCATCGAAGGGTAGGCAGCATATAGTATTCCTCGAAAAATGACCTATCCATCAGTACAGAAAACTTCAATTCGAACTAATAGTTTCAGAGATTAACATATTCAATCAAATTAATTGACTGACTGCTTGACTGCACGGTTCGTCTAGTGGTTTAAGCGGTCGCCACACCGCTCTACTGTACTGAATGTTGTGGGTTCAAGCCCCATATGGGACAATACTTTCTGTGATCTACAAATTGCTGTTCTGAGTCTGGGTGTTCTTTGTGTCCATTTCTTGTATTTTTGTAAAGTCTCCCGCTACACAGGATTTATTCCTAATGCGAACGTTGTGTTTTCTAAGAATTCTTAAACTTTACAATATATAGGAAGTATAGATAACAAAAACAAAATATTTGGAGCACCTCCCGACATCAGTTTCATCTCAAGGTTGGGTCGCAACATCATCAAAGTGTCATGCTAACAAAGAGTTACCCCTGAACACTATATCAAATATCTAGTCAAGCATTAGTTAATCTCTATGTAGTGACATATTAAGAATACGTAGTGTCCCCATCCATAGTCATCCCATAGGTGTAGTAAGTGCTGGCTGTGCAGCAGTTTACGCAGGGCAAGAGTTCTCAACAACAAGATAGTAGAGCCACGCCGATTTCAGCACGAACGGGCCGGTTCGACCGGGGTAGTACTACCCTCTCAGAAGACCAATCTAAAGTAACAGTATCTATGCTGTCGTCTTTTATTGGTGAGTGCAAGACCAGAGGCTCATTGATGCAGGGGTGACCGTTATTGCGCTAAATATCGTCAGGTAGCAAAAGTTTAAAGGTTTTCTCAACACTTTGGAATGAAAACATGCAGTCTAACTCACCGACCCTTTGGTGCAACATATATCGATTACGTCTATACCAGCTGGACTAGTTTAACAAGTATGGCAAGCTCATATTGACGTAATATGGAATCGTACTAAGTCAGTTTACACCAGTTTAGTAAACACCTGGCGTAAACTATGACAGTTTTGTGTCGAAATCCCGACTAAGGCGAAGCTAAAAGGAAAGTAATGGTTTTGGCAGTCTATTCATATGTTTGTATATTCTACTGTAGCGTTTACAATACCTACTGATATTATTGTTATTTTAATTTGACAACCTACCAAAGTGACTTGACTCTGGTGGATGGAAAGCATGAATATAATTCAAAGGTCACCATACTCATTGCGAATGTAGACAATGCAGTATGGTGGCCCACCCAGCAAGATGCTTTGGGACGTAAAAGGCATGACAGTCATCGTGGTAGTGTAAAGTTCGCACACTTACGACGATAACTGTCACTGCTGTGGCAATGGGGCTCTGGTCTCACACTCACCAACGGACGCACGGAGGCTATCGCTTTAGGTTGATCTTCTGTGAGAGGGTAGTTCTGCCCCTATTGAGCTTATGTATTCTCTACGCCTTTATATAGATAAAATTGAGAGCGGCTGTTTGGTCTAGAGGTTAGTGATATTAACTGCTGAGCCAAAGCTCATGAGTTCCACTCTCATTCAGAACAAATACGAGGGTAAGTTTTTAAGTTCGCGGAATGACAGTGAAAAAGGCGGGTAAACGCGCTCTTTTGATGCCTACCGTATTCAGTGACTCATAATTAGTCTGCATAGTAAAATTTGTTGTGATTGGATCATTAGTTATTAAACTATCGTTGACCAAGTATTTTAATCGGGAACGAAGTGAAAAAAATGGAGAAAATTGAATTCCGTGCGGTGATAAAGTTCCTTACTAAGCAAGGAAAGTCTGTTCAAACCATACTCAATGAGATGTCATCGGTTTACGGGGATTCTTGCCCAGGAAAAACAATGGTCTACAAGTGGCATAGTTTATTTAAACAAGGCAGGGAATCACTTGAAGACGACCCGAGGCCGGGGCGCTCCGTTGAGGTGACTACGCCAGAAGTTATTGCAAAAGTAGAAAAAATTGTATTGGAAGATGCTCGACTAAAAAAGAAACAACTCGCAGAAATGGTTGGAGTATCGGATACAACAATTTTTAAAATTTTACACGATCATCTTGGCATGACTAAGGTTAGCGCACGGTGGGTGCCGAGAATGCTCACGCCATTGCAAAAACAACAGCGCGTGGAATGTTCACGTGCGTTTTTGGACCTCTGCAATGAAGACAAGGATGGCGTATTGAATCAAATTGTTACTGGGGATGAAACTTGGGTTCATCATTATGAACCCGAGTCCAAACAAGACTCCATGCAGTGGCACAAAAAGGGCACAGCACCACCCAAGAAATTTAAGGTTTCACAGTCGGCTGGGAAACTCATGGCAACGATTTTTTGGGACTCAGAAGGAATATTATTGATAGATTATAAAGATAAAGGCATTTCTATAACGGGGGAATACTACGCTTCAATCTTAGAACAGTTAAAAGAAGCCATCAAAGAAAAAAGACGGGGAAAATTAACGAAAGGTGTCCTGCTATTGCATGACAATGCTCCCGTTCACAAGAGCCGAGTCACACTGGCTGCCCTGCATAAGGTGGGCTTCGATATTTTGAATCACCCACCCTACAGTCCAGATTTGGCTCCGAGTGATTATTATCTCTTTCCAAAAATGAAAAAAGAATTACGTGGTAAGAAATTTTCAACTGATGAGGAGGTTAAGGAGGCGGTTTCGGCGTATTTTTCAGACAAAGATAAAACTTTTTTTACGAGGGAATAAAAAAACTAATTGAAAGATCTGAAAAATGTATTCGTGTTGCAGGGGAATATATAGAAAAAGAAAAATAATTTTGTGTTTTTATTATTACTCAATACCCTCCATTCCGCGAACTTAAAAACGCCCCCTCGTAGTTGTATGATGAGTAGGATCACTTATTTTATATTTACAAATATTTAAGTATAGGGTGGGCCAAGAATTCGTTAACATTCGTATCTAACATCCCGCGCAAACATGTTACGGGAGTTATTTTGTCTGATGCTACTAGAATTTGCTGGTTACAATCATAACACATAGTTTCAATAAGATGGAAGCGTTTGTCACACATCTGATAAGTCCCTACCTGTGCTCAAAAGTGCCTGTTTCCGGAAAAGTTGATTTCCAGACCTAACGCCTTTCGCCTCAAACCGATGTGGAACAGTGAGAACTATGTTTTTTAACAACAACGGTCGCTTTTATACACTGTTTTGAGCATGTAAGATTATCAGCGTAAAAACTCTAAACTTGTGTGTATTGTCAAAGTAAAAGTGATGATTATAACTCACATATCTCCCTCGATTCTCAAGGTATCCGGTTCGTTTTAGTGTTACAGTTTCGGCAAGAGAGTCACCTACGTGATGACATATAGTGTTTGGTGTTTTGTATTGTAGATTTACTAAAATTTTTCATTATATTCGTAATAGTGCATAAAGAAAGGGTCATTTTTCAACTTCTTTCGCGTATATTTCGTCAACGTACCCGCCTACGTTCAATATTGTTACATATTTAGATAGAACTCGTCGAGACGCGTCTGACTATTATACTTCTTTTTATGGAGTTATTTAAAGAACCGTGTCTACATCAATAAATTATCAGCAGTCTGGTTACAATAGCACAGGTTCTACCTAGTTAGAGATCAGAAACCCTCAGAAAATTTAACAGAAAAATTTTGTTGTCATTTACTGACATTTCTGCCAAAACAGTAAGTGTTCTGTTATTTACTTTGTTGGATAATTTAACAATCGGTCCAACGTTACGTTACAACAAAGAAAGACACGTTTAAAAGTACATATGTATGCAACACTTACGAAATGATGAGTTTTTGCCCTCGTTCATACACATTGTGCAATCATCTTGTATTTTCGACAGTAAACAACGGTAGCTGTTTATCATGATATTTTAACACCATGAAGTTGCTAAACTCGAGTCGTTTCGGTGGTCTAATACCTTGTAAATATCCTTGGCAACTCTACCAAGAAATTACTTACCAATCAGAGTCTGGTTTCGGAATTCTGTACTAATACTTTAAAGTTGAAAAGTTTGTTTGGTTTAACGTGTTAATCTCAGGAACTATTGATCTGATTTGAAATATTCTTTCAGTGTTAGAGAGCTCAGTTATGGAGAAAGGCTGTAGACTATAGATTTATATGTAAAAAGGGAATAGTAACGGTGAAAAATGTTATAAATGCGGAGAAAATTAAAATTTATTGTCTGACACGTATTGAGCGACATGAGTTCTTTTTTGCTGCTCACCGAATGAATGCAAATACAACCTCCTAAAATCATCCCTTCCCTAGTTTTTTGTAAGGACAACGCTAGCACTAGAAGTATTTATGTGTCGCGGGTAGACTTTACAAACATACATGACACGGAAACAAAGAACACACCGACTCAGAACACCAATTTCTGTACCATATAAAGTGTGCAATACACCCAGTGCAATAAAAGAGGACCGCTTAGACCACTAAGGCTACTTAAAGAGTACCACTTGTGATCATTGAATTGCATGTGGCCATGTGCGGCTTATGACTTTAGTCACCTTTCTGTCTGCTTGCTTGTACCTTATACTATTAAAAACACAACGGTTCAGACAGCCATCTATTGGATTGTGCATGCTTTTATGTGGCAACACCGCATGCTTTAACACGAAAATAACTGGCGCACATTCAAAAGTGACAGTCTATTTACTGGGCATAATGTTTTTTCGCAACGCATATAAATGTAGATTAAGACTTCGAACGTCAATATCGTGACTAAATTATTGATTTTTATTCTCCTACATAACACTCTTCCACTTGTTACCATCAGCTGAAATGATAACCAAGTAACACCGCTGTAAAGAGAAGAAAAATTTGGCACAAAACACGACACAAACCATGTCACAGTGGTAAAGTAGGCCAAGACATCTTTTCTAAGGACAGACCTATGCCCAGTTGCAAACTATTAAAATTTGTTGATGACTACGATTATACATACGTAATTTTTAAACTGACTAGAGTAAACTTTCATTGTGCGAATTAGGATCATTAGTTGCAACAAAGTTCGTGTTGTCTGCACTAGATGGCGCGGATATATATTGTGTATGTGTGTTACCTTTAGGTTTTGTTTAACGCAGAGAGAAGCATGCGTCTAGCGTGTTACGTGAAAACAATATATTTTAATTTAGTTGCGTTGCTTAAAAAATCTATTTTAAGAATTCTTTTAATGTTAAAGTAATCGTTGGAATCCTCCATAATCTGAACATTAGGCGAAATCGAAGTTCTGTTTATTACTGTCGGATATTTAAGGATTCTTACTACATACATATCTTATGTACTTTTTTTACGCTACACAAAACATATAAATAAATACGACACACGCGAATGGTCATCGAAGTCACTGGGCGTGGGCCCTATCAGAATACTAGTTCTTCAGCCCATCAGGTTGCAACATTACGCTGAGATAGGCGTTTTCTAGCATTGTACAGGCCACTATAATTAGTTGAGGCTAGTGAGCCTCTACACCAACACAAAAGAGTGTTCTATTGAATATAAAAAAACTGCATCTATTGAAAAATGTGTGGTCCTGTGAAGGACAGAATAAATGATTTTCTTTCTTTCTTTCTTTCTGTAACTATTGTCACACATATTCATATGGCAACTGGGACTGATGGACGGCTTAACGTCTCCTCCGAGGTATACAAAGGCGTTCTCAATGTTATTAATGATCACTCATCCATAGAATGGCTTGGGTAAGAATGCTTGACTCTGTAATGCACTACCACTTAGCCACGATGCCTTCTAATGGTAAAATCATGATTACATCAAAATTTTATTTTTCTTACAACCTCTGACTGGACGCTTGGTGGTTTTGGTGATGCCATAATAAATCAGTCAATGCTGAATCGTTGATACGGTCAGGTCAACATTTAGGTCAGAGGCTAAAGAGGGTTAAGCCAATTTGTGCGTGTTGCCTAAATTTCGTTGTTTTGAGCAAGCTACTAAACTAATCGGTTAGAAGTGAAGAAGTCACTACATTGATGGTTAAATGAAAGGGAATCAGTTTTGCATGAACCCACTACAAAAAAAGAAGCTCAATTCGCTTGGTTTGTGTATTTTTTGATGTTTGTTTCTTCAGAACTTCGTTATATGTGAACCAATTTGTAATGTTATTTTTGAATTTGGGAGTGTATACTTCCTGTTTGGTACAATCCAAGTTTAAAAAATGAAATTATACAATTTCGAATACAATTTCATAATGTTGACACTTTTTTATAGTCATAATCAACAGATTTTAGTTGTCCACAGTTGGTCATAGGTTTCTACTATGAAAGGAGAACAGTAGGTAGTAGAGCCACGCTGATTTCAGCAGGAACGGGCCGGCTCGACCGGGGCAGTACTACCTTCTCACGGAAGACCAACTTAAAGAGACAGCATCTATGCTTTTCGTGTTTCGTTTTTAGAGGCCCATTGAAGCAGGGGTGATAGCTATCGTGGTGTGTGAGCCTTACACTGCCAGGATGACTGTCATGCTTTTTACGTCCCCAAGTGGAACTTGAAAAAGCATCTCACTAGGCCGTCATAATGTCACCATACTGTATTTTTTGATTTACAATGAGCACGGTGATCATATCTCTTGGATTCTATTCATACTTTCCATCAGGCAGAGTAGAGTCGCTTGGGCAGGTTCTAAATATAAAAAAAAGAAAAAAAGATTTTGGCATACTATACCACACTGGCCTAATGAGTTGACATAGAGTTTCTGTCAAGTTTCCTTTCTCTACAGTCTACAGTACTGCGGCCTTGAATAGTTTGCTTCCTAAGTCATCTCTTACGACAGCCATAGGATGAATAGGGGTGGTCACACCCTATATTTTTATACGTAATCTTATTTTTTAAATGTTTTTAAGTATAGAGGTCGTGATATTACAGAATATAAATATCATCTCTGTCACTAAAGTAGGTTATAAGTCAGTTTCACATGCGCAGATGAGCGACGGTTAAGCAACACTCAACCGGTTTAAAAAGGGATCGGTGAAACATATGTAGGTGGGTATATGATAGGAATTTATGTTTTCAAAAGGTTTTTTATTATATAAAGGTGGGCATGCAGCTGTTGAATGTGTCAGTGTCATTTAGTTCAGTGTCAATTACGTGGACGGAACTGAAGAATTAGGGAATTTGCATGTATCTTTTTGTATTCTTAAGAACGTTTCTTCTAGATATTCCAATTTCAGAAATAAATATAACACATTCGAAATATAAACCTAAAAAAGAACCACTATCATTTTCGGTCGATTTAAACGCGGCCATTTTGGCGCGCTTATTCTGTGACGACGGACTACACTCACGCTAACAACGAAGTATTTGGTTCACAAATTCACCGAGTTATTTTTTCTAATCTACTTATTATCATGGAAAAGTAAAGAAATATAATGAAACCTAAATAATATAATAGTTGTGAAGATCGTTTAACATAAGTAAGGATATTAAAAAGGTGATAAAATACACATAACAATAATTTTTTACTTAGTTAACTGCACATACTGTTTTGTTTACAAAGTTCGACGTAAATATAACCTACTCTACGAAAAATCTGATTTAAAAAAGCCACTATTTGATTAAAAAATCATGTTAATAAATTGTAATAAGTTTAAAAACAATTACATAGATATGTTTTAGTAGGAAATTAGGAAAAGGTTTTTAAGTAGGCAAGTTTACAAATAACAATATTTTGTCCGTTTTGGAGTCTCGTGTACCCTATTATGGCACATACGTTATGGTCTGGTGGACAAGTTACTTTTAATGCAAACATTTTGGCAAAGATAACTCTCGAATTAGCAATAAATTTTTAGCCAATTCTCGTCAATTGTAAGTGTACGAATCGACATTAGCAATTTGCAGTAGGTTATTCGTACAATTTGCTTGTAACTAGAAAAGAAAATATAAAAAAAGTTCAGTAGCACACAGAAGTGTCAAGAATAAAATGTTTGGTAATAAATTAACATTTGTATCCAAATAATAGTTTTATATACTTAATAAATAAACAATAAATAAACAAATATTTCGGACACTTAACACACAACGCCATCTATTTTCAAAGTAAGCCGAGCTTGTACTATGACAACTAGACTGACTGATAGAATACATATATCCTTTTTTTGTAAATGCATACATATTATACATAGGTAACACTTAATAGTACAGGTTTAACTTTAATAATACAAGCTCTGCTGAGTTTGTAACTAGATGACGTTCTGTGCCAATTGTCGAAAACATTTTAATACTTATTTATAAGTTTATTATTAGCGTCAATTGGACACATTACGCTGCCACAGAAACATTTTTTTTTTTTTTAAAAAAGACAACGCCCGCACTAGGAATAAATCCTGTGTCGCGGGGTACTTTACAAACATACAAGAAACGGACACAAAGAACACCCAGACTCAGAACAACAATTTATGGATCCCATGTCCCATGATGGTCTCATGTGGGATTTGAACCCACAACACTCAGGTCAGTAGAGAGCGGCGTGGCGACCGCGTAAACCACTAGGCCAACCGTGCAGTCAATTTCTATATATCTAAATATATAAACATGTAGATTATGACATCATCATCATGACGTCAACATCGCGTAAAAGGTTGGCAATAAGCCTCTCTTTAGAAACGTGATTTTAGTTCTTCTTTCTTGTTTATTTCCAAGCCTGCCAAAGTGACTCTACTCTGCCTGATAGAAAGTATGAACTGAATCCAAGAGTAGTTGTCACCATACTCATTGCGAATGCAGACAACGCAGTGGTAAAATTCTTTTTCACGTCCCATTTGAGGACGTAAAATAAATGACAGTCATCATGGCATTGTATTGTACACACTGGCCACGACAAGTATCACCCCTGCATCAATGAGCCTCCGGTCTCGCACTTACCAATGAAACACGAATTGATCTTCTGCGGGAGGGTAGTACTGCTCTAATCGAGCTGGCCCATTCGTGCTGATATCAACGTGGCTCTACTACCTAACAAATCTACTAAATCTACTTAATCACACTAGCGAGACAAGGTAGTATGGGGTTTGTTTCAAGCTCTCTTTACAGTGGTCTGTCCTGCGTAATTTGGTCCCTTACTCGGCTCTTACGACAGCCACGGAATCAATACGTATGTTGACATTTCGTATTCTTAATCCGTCGCCACACAGACAATGTAAAAACTACAAGACATTACTTCATATGACAAGTGTACTACAAAAACTCTTGTTTAAACGAATGAGGAAATGTGTAAACTGTTTGGTCAAAAACTACCGTATTACTGCAAGAATGAAGATGCAGATTTTTAATGTTCTAGCAATTAATATTATAATTAGTAATTCACTGTGACCATCGCAGTAAAAGTGCAGTGAAATACTGAAAGTTCAACATAGTATGTTACGTAACGATTCAGTCATGTTTGGATGTTTCTGCAATACGTATATTACTGGCTTTTGTATTCGGTTTCTCTGGAGTCTTAATGCAGATTTCGTGACTCGATTCAAGCAGTGGTTACATATTCGTTAAAGTTTGAGACTAGTCATAAAATGATTGCGGGTTTGGACCCCAGAAAAGTCTGGAAAGGGAAGAAGTCTTCTAATAAAGGTACTTCGTTTTGTGACCCATGTCATCGTATTCTTCTAGAAGATATACTACTAGCCAACGCTAATATTACTTTTATCAACATCTTTCGGTACATACGGGCCCATTAGACCACAGTTGACGATCTCACCAGTGTCAAGCAATTTGTTCGTTAGCTATTCAACGAGTGAGTGTTAGCAGAAACTTACCATTCTTCCATTCCTTTGTGACTTTGAGACCATTTGTATCTTTTGAATTGTAGGTGTCCGTGGCTGCCAGTACACCTTTATCATTCTGAAGGTAGTAGAGCCACACTGATTTCAGCACGAGCAGGCCGGCTCAACCGGGGAAGTACTATCCTTTCGCAGAATATCAACCTAAAGTGACAGAATTTGTGCTGTCATGTGTCGTTGGTGAGTGCAAGACCGGAGGCCTATAGATGCAGAGGTGATAGTTATAATGGTAAGAGTATGAGTGTCACATCGCCACAATGACTGTCATGACTTTTAGCATCTCACTAGGCCACCATAGTGTGGGTCACCATACTGTGCTGCCAGCAGTCGTAATAAATATAGTGACCAGAACTCTTGGATTCTATTTATGCCTTCCATCAGGCAGAGTTGAGTCACTTTGACAGGCTCTTAAAATAGGAAATAAAGACGTCAGATGATACGCCTTTTCTATTTGTTGTTAGAACAAATCGTAATACTGTTGCTTTCTTTTGAATTGATATACTTGTTCTATGTGGCAATGAATTAAGTATTAACTCGAGATGTTTTTCTGAGATCACTAATACATATATCCGGCTTATTTCTCGCTCAATCGAACTTTTGCCATGTAATAGTTCGAGACCTATTACACAATGATGTCTAGACTAAAACTGAGCATGACTTGGGTTTTAGAACATGGATCATTTGTTACATGAGTACTTATATATCTATGTATATAAATTGACTTGCTCTGACCTATTAACGCACAGCCTTAATCGCTTAGGCTACAAACTTGAAATTTTGAAAGTTGATGTTTTTTATATTTAATTTTACTTTTTGGAGTGAAATTTTTTGAGCGTTAAGCACTTTTTGGGTGAGCAAATACCATGGAACTCGCGTCATTGTCACCGAACGCTTTCCATGAGCCTGTATACTGTGTACATGTGTTTACTGTGTATATTAAACAAAGTACGTCATACATAGCACTCTCTGTATGGACGCTTGGCTGAACCGCTTGTGCAAATAGGGCAATGTATGCAAAGTGGGACGTTATCGTCTCAGAGGTATCCAAAGCTTTGTGGCAGGCGAGCTAGCTATTGCTGAAAATAATATTGTCTATCTTATGTTAATGTAGTTTGTAAAGAGACTGTTAGTGTTCCAAAATACAGATTTAAGCCTTCATCTTTATCGGCAATCCTCATGGAAGCCTTAGATTTTTTTAATTTTAATAAACTATATACAGGTACAAAATTTGATCTAGATCCCACACTGGAATTGCCTGTGTTGCAGGAACGAGTCTCTTTCAGTCCATTTAGTTTCGAAGTTTGCATGTTTCCTACATACAAAAAAAAAGTATATAAGTATTCTATCCGTGAGTCTAGTCATCAAACATAGCACAAGCTCTGCTTAGTTTGAAACTAGATGACGTTGTGTGTCAAATGTCCGAAATATTTATTTATTTACTTGTCATCCAAAACCCTTGTTTTAAACACACACTAAGAAAGAAATTTCAAAAGTTTACACCTAAGAGGTTACATAAAGGTTGATCAATTGTGGTTCATCATTTTAAAAATTAGAAACACGAACGAACGAGCGACAACGCAGGCAAAAGTTAGTTATTAATAGAAATAGACAATATTTAGTATGATCGTGTGGGAATTAAAGAGCTTTCAATGTTGAAAGTGCGTCATGCTACCGTGCCTGGTGAATGTAGCGTTCGCCAGACTAGATAGTGAACGTGTGTTATTAATTCTTTCCATGATCTTTTTTTCTATGTGAAGAGCCTGCCAAAGTAACTCTACTCTGTGTGATGGAAAGCATGACTAGAATCCAAAGAGTTGTGGTCACCATACTCATTGCAAATGCAGACAATGCAGTGTGGTGATCCACACTATAGCGGCCTAGTAAGATGCTTTTTCATGCCACGCTTGGGAACGTAAAAGGCATGACAGTCATCGTGGCAGTGTAAGGCTCACACAGTTAACACGATAACTGTCACCCCTGCGTCAATGGGCCTCCGGTCTCGCACTCACCAACGAAACACGACAGCACGGATACTGGCGTTTTAGGTTGGTCTTCTGTGGGAGGGTAATACTGCCCCGGTCGAGCCGGCCCGTTCGTGCTGAAATCAGCGTGGCTCTACTACTTAAAAAATGATGATGTTATTGATAAATTACTATGACTTGAAGAATATACATTGATGTAGGAACTTTTTCGAGAAAAGGGAGAATCATTGCCACTATTTATTCCGTAGGTGTAATAAGAGCCGACTAAATTAGCAGACTGTACTGGACAACACTGCTACAAAAGTAGGGAAACTTGAAACAAACTCCGTACCAATCCATTTAGCGGTAAGGTATAGTAAGCTACAACCTCCTTTCTGAGACATATATGTCCAGCAGTGGACTATTAAAGACTATTTATGACTGATATATAAAAGATTTATCATTCAATCTAGATATATATTAGCATATTTACATATAAAGGAATTCTAATTAACATTTAAAATATAATGATCTAATCTGTTATTGAACTATAAGAATAAATGTAAAATTAGACACTCGGCATCGGATTAATATTTATGTATTGACTCTTGTCGACATCATTTTGCAGGTAATGTTTTACATAATAAAATTTATTACTAATATATATTTAAAAATACTTTCATTTTGTATTATTAGTTTTAGTATATATACTAACAGCTTCTGATAGTCCACTGCTGGACTTAGGATTGCCTTTAAAAAGCAGGTTTTGGTGTACTACACACTGGTCAGACGGAGATTGTGGAGGGTTTTATTTTTATTTTTTTTATATTTATTTTGTTATGGTCACCATACTCATTGCGAATGGAAACAATACATTATGATAATAAGTATTACTGACTGCGTAAACATAGTTCGTCAGTTCGTTTCCCACCTGTTACAAATAATTTTGTGATGAGTACGATCGATTAATAGTTCCAAAACAAGATTCCCTTCTCTAGCTCTGTGGTGGACGGTCAGAAGTGGCCATTAAGTGCCACATGTTTCTTAATTGACAGTTATCAATTAAAAATATAATAACGTTATAGAAATGGTATGACTTGACTTACTTATAACTGTGTGAGCCTTACACTGCCACGATGACTGTCATGCCTTTTACGTTCCCAAGCCGGGCGTGAAAAAGTATCTCACTAGACCGCCATAGTGTGTGTCACCACACTGCATTGTCTGTATTTGTAATGAGTATGGTGACCACAACTCTTGGATTCTATTCATGCTTTCCATAAGGCACAGTAGAGTCACTTGGGCAGGTTCTTAATATAGAAAAAAAAAGATGTGAATACGAAAATTTAACTCCAAAATTTTTATAAATTATATTGAAATTAAATACTGCAGCGGGACTTATTTGCAATAAAGTTATATAAAAAGGTCTACCTTCTATTTCCCGACGTTTCGAACGGAATTAGAAAGACTAGACACTCCATGCTTCAAGGTAGTTAAGTGCTTAAGAGCAACTAGGATGTTATATCGCTATAGACATCCGGTATATACAAGGTAAATTGCAGTTCTGGTAGTTCCTAGATCGGCCAGATAAAACGTTCAAAAGCGGAACAGATAAAAGAGCATATGGCTACTGTAAAAAACTGGCAAATAAATAACTCGGTGAACGCAGAGCACTTACTGGAGTCGGGACCAAACTATTGAATCGAACCATATGATGGTGACGTGTCCACGCGGTGACGGATTAAGAATACATAGTGTTACCACCCCTATTCATCCCGTGGGTGTGGTAAAAGGCGACTGAGGGAACAAAGTATGCAAGACAACATCATTACAAAGAGAAGGAAAACTTGAAACAAACTCTATTCCAACCCGTCTGACCAGCGTGGTATAGTAGGCTAAAACCTCCTTGTCAAGGAGATGCCTATGCCTAGCAGTGGACTGAACAAGGTTGTTGATGATGATGATGATGATATGATGGTCCTCCCTACAGATCCTAAGTATTTTTATAGAATAGTACACAAAGCGGTTAATATCAAAAAGTGTAATATAAAAATTACAACCAGGTAGACTATCGCCTGTCAACACCATGGAATCTGGTCATCAGCGGGTGTAATTACCACCGTAGGGACAAGACAAAATGGTCTGAGTCCCTTTCAGAGAAGGACGTCTGAGACCGGCCACCAGGGTGGTTTTTAATAGAAATACCACATACTCCTGGCTCCTGCGTCCCTAAGGAGCCGGAGATCCGAAGGGATTTTCCACCCCCACGACAAAAAACAAAAAAAAAGGACGAAATACCTACAGTACAAACAGTCAACGCGACCAAGTGAGTTTAGTCACATCTTACACATCACAAAGGCGTCGCTAAGCTCACACCAGCCATGACCTTGAGCGGTGTAACCTGTTCGAAACGTCGGGAAATAGAAGGTATCGTAACCTTTTTAAACAATTTCATCGCGAATAAGTCGCGTTGTACAACAAAATTATCATAACTAGCAGTTGCCGCGTTTGTATTCGTAAATATCGGAAGGTGGACTTCATAACATCACTACTTTCACCAAGGTCACAAGCACTTATTGGCGTCGTAACTAGCATGATATATTTTGATAAGTGTCTTCTCTTGAGAAATGAGGAAGTTTGCGCTGACAAATTAAGAACCAGAACAATTATGACTATTACAATGTAAGCGCTGGCTATTGTGTGCCAAAGTGTAATGCAATCAGACAACAAAGGAGTCAGAGGTCATCTGTCTGCATCTATTTCTAACACACTTTATAAGCTGCACTAGTATTTTTAGTTTCTTAGTTTGTTTATCAGCGTGTTTTTTTAATTTTCAAACCATTTTTTTACATAACCTTTAGATAATAATACTTAGAGAAAGCTAAATTGTGAATGATAATAGTGATATAAAATGCAATGCAATCTTGAGATACCTACTAGTAAATAATTAAGATTAAATTAACAAAAAAAACCTAATATAACTGAATAAAACCAATAAGTAACATACGCATAAATTGTAAATTTAAAATTGCTTTTTTTTTTGTTGATTTATCACTTGATACGAACCCTGTTCGTCTGTACAGAGTTTATATTTGGTAAATGGGTCACCATTTGGCCAGTACGGTATAGCAAGTCAAAACCTTTCCAAGGAGAGGTCTATATATGTCCAGCAGTGGGCTGTTAAAGACTCTTGATAAAGATAATGACAAAGCCATATTTTAGGTTACGTTTTGTTTATTCCTCTACATACTGTGTGTGTGAGCGTCTGTGTGCTTATTTTTTGTCCTGGATGAAAATCAAACCCGTGGTCTCTAACTTGGCAATCAGGACCTCTGGAGCAACATGTCAGTTAGAGTAAAAATTAATGTTGTGATGTTTAATTTTAAATTTTTGGAACTAATTTCCTTTTCGCGCGTTGCGAAGGAGATTAGACGGAAAAAAATCAGACGAAAAGTTGTCACGACACTTTTTGTTATAGTGTAGTAAGCCGTGCGACGTGTGCATGTTTTGTCTGTCTGTCTCTCTCTCTGTCTCATAGACAGCAAGCCAATTATTTTCGTTACGTCTTTCTATTTTACTTTGAACAGTGTAGTGTCGCGACGATTATTTTTATTTTGTTAAGTTAATACAGGTTTTTTGTATATAATAAATAATAAAATAATAGAAAATAATAACAATAATGAATCCTGTATAATTCCTTCACTAATTACCTAATCGAAAGGAACTTCGTTCCATCCGAGTTTCCCTTGACACCTCTCAACTTTATTCTAATTTTTTCTTAAGACATTATCGTATGAAATTACCGTGAATAATGCAGCCGGGATAGAATGCAATAATCTAATATTACTTATAAACGTATTTAACCTTGTATGTCTGCTCTAGAATCGCCTACGTTCATATTAAGTCGCTAGTAAATGTTAGTAACCTTGAGTTAACAATACTCTATGAACCATACTTTAGCTTCTTGACCTACAGGCAAAGCTAAAATACAAGTATTTTGCTTCAAACTTCTTTCTATAAACGTCTACGTTTCTATTCTCTTCTGTTATTTAGCAGCTATATCGTAGAGATTGTCAACGTAATGTCTAGAGATACTTGCATAGGGTGGGCCACGAATTAGCCAATATTTGAAAGAAACCATTTGATATATTATAAAAATTGTTTATTACCAAGAAAGGTAATTATTTGGCATTTGTTTTTCAAAAATTACATCGTCTAAATGACCACCGTTTCGACGTTTGCACTCTTCTAAGCGAACACCTAAATTTTCGAAAACACGTCGGCAAAGAGACCGCGAGATCGCCGACATCTCTTTACTGGTGTTTTTTTTAGTTGACC
Source organism: Hypercompe scribonia (assembly GCA_949316085.1). Classification (NCBI taxonomy): domain Eukaryota; kingdom Metazoa; phylum Arthropoda; class Insecta; order Lepidoptera; family Erebidae; genus Hypercompe; species Hypercompe scribonia. The sequence goes on from OX438997.1 coordinate 3,384,172, forward strand.
TAGTATATTTGGTTGAGTGATGTAGGGACACGATTCCTTAAATAGCCCCATAAAAAGAAGTCTGCTTGGGATAGATCGGGATTTCTGGATGGCCGTGGAATGTCGTCTCGTCTGGAAATTAGCTTTTCCGGCAACATGCCTTTTAGGCGGGATGTCAGCAGGGAATCATTGGATGTGTGACAAGTGGCTCCATCTTGTAGAAATTATATCTTACGATTGTAGTCGGCAAATTTCAGTAGCATTGGTCCCAAGAACTCTCGTAACATGTTTGCGCGGGATGTTAGATTTAAATGTTACCGAATTCTTGGCCCACTCTATATATGCGGATGCGGTAGTTTCCTTTTGAATGGAACCAGATACAAAAATTTGCATAGTCAATAATTTCTAATTAAAGAAATAAATAAAACCAGTCTCACTGCCGTGTTTTAACAGATCAAATTTATCTAATGGTCAAAAATATACATTTATCAGAACGACAGACTTTTAAAGCTTTAACAATATCAGATTTTAATGTCTTTCTATTTTATTACTTCGCAATTGTTATAATGGTTTCAAAGTATATTTTTGTTTTTTTTATTTTACTAGCCTTTTTCTTTTTGAAGTGAAACTTCTTTATCGGGGTTGGAAAAAAATTTAGTGCAACATTTTTTCGTTACGCGTCACATTTTTTCGTACGCGCCATCTTTTTCTTATCCCTACCACTACCACCCTACCCGTTTTGAGTAGTTACATTTTTGAAATCCAGGTGGCGATTGCATCGGCTTCGGACGGGTTTAAATTATTTTTTTGAAAAATAACGTCATAAAGAAGTTTCACTTCTTACGAGTGTACGCTAGTATACGCACACATTTTTTTTTTACTTGGGGAATGCTTTTCGCACCATACCCTCCGGAGGGACGAAGGGCGTGTGTGGGACTCCCGGAAAACCGGTCTACCCACTAAGCCCCCCTGCGGCCTACCTCGGCAGTCGGTAAGAGCTCCAGGGACGCATTAACGGCTTCTAGAGTTCTCCCTGCCATACCTCACAAGTGAGGTACATTCCGGGCACCTGATGGCCCAGGGGCAAGACGCTGTCGCACTTCTCACCACCCTGTCCAGTAAGAGGCAGAACAACGCCCCGCCTCAGACGACACTCCTTGGCCGCACCGGAGTGTCACCTGCGTAAGGTCGTTTGCAGCAGTCACATCTTATTTTACTAGCCTGCCAAAGTGACTCTACTCTGCCTAATGAAAAACATGAATAGAATCCAAGAGTTGTGGTCAGCATACTCATTGTAAATGCAGAGAATACAGTATGGTGACTCACATTATATATATATTCCATTGTAACTTAGTTTCTAAATGCCTTAACAGATTTGTCAGATTTGACATTCTGACTCCACGGTTGGCCTAGTGGTTTAAGCGGTCACCACGCCGCATACTACTACTCTGAGTGTTGTAGGTTCAAATAACATGTGTGATAACACTTTGTGTGAGCCACAAATTGTTGTTCTGAGTCTGGGTGTTCTTTGTGTCCGTTTCTTGTATGTTTGTAAAGTCCCCCGCGACACAGGATTTATTCCTAGTGCGGGTGATGTCTTATAAAAAAAATGGGTACACACCGTATATGTCAGTCTGTCTAGTGTTTATCCGGTTTCTAGAAAAGGAAGAGGCTCTATATTCGGTTATTTGCCTGTTATATACGTTTATAAAACGATTTAGATGTTTTTTATATGAAATGAAAGAACATTACAATACTATCTTAATTTACTTTATCAATATGTAGACGTATTAAAGTCGGAGATACCTAATCCAGTATTTTTAAAGAAGTGACTTTTTTAATTTCATTTACTGTATTTTATTTATTTACGTAAGTGTTTTTAGATGTTTACAGACATATAATAATATTGTACTATTATATAATAAATAATAAATCTTTGTATTATACACGAAATTGATTACAAAGTTTACTTAACACTAAGGAAGTATAAATGGCGGTCTTACCACTCAGAGGCAATCTCTTACAGGCAACCATCATATGGAAAAAAAGTAGGAGTTAGAGTATATAGTGTCTGGTGTGTCAGAAAATGAAGATTAAATAGAATTAAAGGAATATGTATATATATGGTTATAGCTATATTTGTCACATAGTGTGGACGATTGTGTATTTAATTTTATTTTTAATTATAATTCTCTGCACATAAGTACTCTAAAGAGAGCTATCGACTTAAATTGGACAGTATTTGTATGTATGTGTTGTCACGTATACTCCCACATAGTCATTGTAGCCTCTTGAAGTAGGGGTGACAGTTATCGTGGTTCATGCATGAGCCTTACACTGAGGCGATGACTGTCATGCCTTTTGCATCCCCAAGCGGGTCGTGAAAAAGCATCGCATTAGGCCGCAATAATGAGGGTCACCAAACTACATTGTCTGCGTTCGCAATGAGTATGGTGACTACAACTCTTGGATTCTGTTTTTCATCAGGCGGAGTAGAATCACTTTGGCATGCTCTACGTATACAATAAAATACCAATATCGCCATCAGCATCTTCTTCCTATCACTTTCCAATGAAAGGGAAGGAAGAAAGGAGTTATTAGAATGGTATACAAAAGGTCGACGAAGCAGTATATATCCTGACTATATTGGTGATGTTCTGAAGATTGAGCAGGTCAGCTGTTATTATTTTAAGTGGTAGTCTTTGCTGATCCAGAAGGGAGCTAGCGCTGAAGACCAACCCATAGATTTTTGACACGATTTTAAAATGGTGATTGACTGAGCTATAAATTTAAAAAAATAATTATTGTAGATCGACAACTGGTCCGCCATCCAGACACATAAATGATTAAAAATTTATGTGCTTTTGCAATATGTGTTTTGTAGAGTAACTGTAGTCTGTTTGTTCAAAAAAACGGCAAATTCAAGTAATAAATATATTACATTTCACTGATATAAAAACAAATTCACAATTCTTGTACTATAAAACAGATCTTTTACTAGTATCATCAATAGCCTTTTATAATCCACTGCTGAACATAGGCCTCTCCTTAGCAAGGAGGTTTTGGCCTACTATACCACGCCGGCCAGACGGGTTGGAATAGGGTTTGTTCCAAGTTTTCCTTCTGTTTGTAATGATGTTGTCTTGTATACTTTGTTCCCTTAGTCGCCTTTTACGACACTGCACGAGATGAATAGGGGTGGTAACACTATGTATTCTTAATCCGTCACCAGTTGTACTAGTGGTACAAGATAATGTATGTACCTATAAAAACCATACGAACTATGATGATGTACCTACAAGATAGAATAGAAGAATAGAAGTGATGACGCTCTGTATTCTTAATCTATCGCCACATGGAAATGGCTGGATGGATTTAGAGACTGGAAAATGTAACCTTTCTCTATTTGTCCTGTAAGTTATTAAAGATTTATTTAACAAATTAATCACTGACCAGAAAGAATGAAAAGACCAGCCGTTTTCTGTCACGGCGGTCAATCTCAACGGAGGCCAGCCAACTATGCTGAAGATATTATAGTGCACGATTGTATGTGAAAATACAAGTACAGTCTCTGTCTCCTCACTCTCACAATCCGATGGGCCGACTATCCGACACGACTGGGTAGAGATCAGGCGCACGACTGACAGCTTCGACGCACGGAGGTAAACATTCAATTTCCAAAATCTCCGGGCTGTTATTAAGTATTATTATGACAAGAAAAAGGGATTTAAATGAATACGAACTATAAAGCCATGATATAGAATCACTTTCTGTTCATTGACCAATTTGTTAAATAAGTCCTTAATAATATTATTACAGGACAAACGGGGAAAGGTTTCTTTTTCCAGTCCCTAAATCCATCCATTCATTTCCGTGTGGCGCTGGATTAAGAATACAGAGTGTCACCACTTCAATTCTTCCTATAGATGTTGCAAGAAGCGGTTATGGGAACAAAATATGCAAGACAACATGAACGCCTTTGCGTTCATGTGTTTCAAGTTTTCCTTCTCTTTAGAAGGAAAACTTGAAACACACCCTGTACCAGTCATCTGAACAGCGTAGTATAGTATGCCAAAACTTTCTTTCTATGGAGAGGCTTATGTCCAGTAGTGGACCACTAAAGCTGTTGATGATGTCATGAAATCCATCCAAAGGTTGTCTGGTAGCGATCAGTTTTAGTGATAAAACTGGCCATTGTACCTTTCTAGCAAACTTAATTTCCATTGTTCTTTTCTCTGCTTATTATATAAAACAATATTCTGTTTAAAGCACTCGGACTAATGCAAATAATGTATTCATTGATTCGTTATATTCAACTGCACGGTTGTCGTAGTGGTTTAAGCGGTTGAATCTGGATGTCGTAGTGACAGCTGTTCCCGGATCCCTCTTATGTTAGACGCAGAGTGGCACACCGTGTAGTTTTAGTCGATCCGATTCCGACACACCATCCCGCCGTAAACCCCGGTGACGGCCCGAGGGGGTTTCTACACGTTAAAAAAAAAGTGATTTAAGCGGTCGTCTCGCTGCTGTCTACTGCACTGAAGTGTTGTGTGTCTGAGCCCCACATGGAACAACACTTTGTGTGATTCGCAAATAGTTGTTCTTAGTCTGGGTGTTCTTTGTGTTCGTTTCGTGTTTGTTAAATCCCCCGCGACACAGGATGTATTCCTAGTGCGGGCGTTGTCTTTAAATTGATATAAATAACTGTATTGAACGTAAATTCATTCTATGACACCCAAAGTGACTGACAAATGGAATAAACTGTATTTTGTTGTATAGTCATTAACTTGGTATTGTGTTGTGTCATGAGTGTAATGATCGCACATAATGAGTTATCTTCAAGTTATTACAACACTGAAAAAGTTAAAACTAAGATAGATGTTTCAGATAAATGTTTTCAGCTTATATTTGGAATAGAATCAACAGAAATTGAGTTGACCTGTTGGCCTAATGCTTACTGATTCTGACTGTTAAGCTAGAAGTCATAGATTCGATGCCCACCGAGGACAAGTGTTTGCGTGATGAGTACGGTTATTCGTTCTATGTCTGGATGTAATTTATCCATGATATGTATGTAGTGCTTGTACTATGGTAACTATCCTGGTTACTGTAGTACAGGCGCTGTCTAGTTGGTGACCAGACGGCGGTGTATGAAATGTGTTTAAAAAAATGTATATGTGTATGTATGTGAAAATCCTTTAACCATAATTAAAGAGAAGAGTGGTAAGCATGTGCTATACTTATCACTCTGCATGAAAAGAATCCAAGAATTGTGGTCACCATACTCATTGTGAATGCACACAATGCAGTATGGGGGCCTAGTGAGATGCTTTTGAACGGCCTCTTCGGCCGTAAAAGACATGACAGACAACGTGGCACTGTAAAGCTCACATACTTACAATGCTAACATGACACCTGCATTAATGGGCCTCCGGTCACGCACTCAACAACGAAACACGACAACACAGATGCTGTAGCTTTAGATTGGTCTTCTCTGAGAAGGTACTCCGGTCGAGCCGACCTGATCGTGTGAAAATTAACGTGGTTCTACTATGTACTTCATTATCCTCATCAGCCCGATGCAGTGCTGAACATATGCCTCTCCCAAGGCCCATCACTATGGTCACCTACAGTTCAATAGTTACAAGTATTTGATTCCTTCCCCTAGAGTCAAGAGGAGAAATCGAGGAAGCAACAAAAGAATTGAATAACACTAATTTTCTGTAATTCTGTGGCATCATTCTATCAAGCCGGTTTATTTATACCAAAGCATGGCTTTTTCGGTACATCTGTGACAAATACCAATATTTCTATGAATAATGTACTGTTAAACAGTCATACCCGGTAATTATGCACGAGTCTTGTGGATATTGCAAAAAAATCACATTAGAAATAATATTGCCGTTTCTGCCTACCTTGAACGATAATAGAATGTCAAAAATATAAGTTTATAAATGAATCAATTACATAAAAGAAACAAGACATTTAAAAAGCCGTATCCAACTACAATTCCTCACACAATATAATAACACAGACTTAAATTCTAGCAACTCTAGAAAGGTAGATTTCAGAACATTACAATAGAAATACGATAGCCGAAACTTAGACAAAAATATTATATTTCTAAGCTATTAATGTTACTTACTTTCAATCAAAGGCTTGAGACTGTACTAGTATGTGTGACACATTCAATGTAAGAGTTTACGGGTAGGCGTAATTTCATGACACAACATGATTCATGCAATGATATTTAGGATTAGAGATTGAGGAAGATTATGATATTTTCTAGGTAAACTACACCTACACCAATAAAACTTGGTTTGTATTCGTCTTTTTGTAATTGAGGCGCCAGATGTGTTCCTTGTGGCACACCTGTATGGTATTATACTGATATCTTTCAAACATTATTTTAGTTATGAATTACATTGGCAATGATTGGATATGGGCTGCCCAAAACTGGGATAGTTTTCGCTTTCTGGGGGTGGACTTCTTTCAGCAGTAGAAGGTTAAAGGCTGACGATGGTGATGTGAATGTAGCTGTATTTCTTTAATAAATATGAAAAATTTTCACAACGGTCGAGAAGAACAGATGTTATGGTCAAATACTAAAGAAGTATCTGTGAACTAGGTAAGATTCTAGAAGGTTCGAGAACTGTTCTTGCGCGACACAGGGTGAGTAATTGCTCCATAAGTTGCTCACTCTTCGACAGATGATATTTAAACAAGATTTTCATCACACGCGGTAGTTACCATAAAAGAGTTTCAACCTGATAATTATACTCCATGTGTTCTTAAATTAGCGTTCTGACGATAATTTTAACTCTTTATAAAGAATTTCGGACTACATAAAGGAAAAATTTAACAAAATACATATGTACATAACATTTTCACACCTGATTAGTACCAATGTCACTATTACTAAGTTGGAAAAGCCCTAAAAATATACCAATAGCTTTTTTACAGTCTTCGATATTGCCTAATATTTGAGTCTGATGGCAGTCGCTCCACGTAATATGCCGCCATACGGCTTAGGTTCGTGTTTTACGTATAGTAGAATTAAAATAGAGCCCGAGAGGTAGTGACCTAGTTTGAAAGATGAAGTTATACAGAGTGGATCACCAATTAGCTAACATTTGACAATAATCTATAAAAAAACCAGCTGGCATAAAAATTGTTTATTTACCAGAAATATAATTAGTTGTAATTTATTTTTTACAAATTACATTGTCTAAATGACCACCGTTTCGACGTTTGCACTCTTTTAAGTGAGCACCGACATTTTCGAATACTCGTCTTCAAAGAGACCGCGAGATCGCCGGCATCCCTTCGTTGATATTGTCTTTTAGTTGACGTAGTGTATTTGGTTTATTGATGTAGACACGATATTTCGAATAACTCCATAAAAAAAGGTTGCTGGGGATAGATCTAGACTTTTGGGTAGACATAGAATGTCACTTCGTCTGGAAATCAGCTTTTCCGGTAACAAGTATTTGATCACTGGCAGGGGCTCATTGGATGTGTGACAAGTGGTTCCATCTTGGTGAAACCATGTGTTACGATTATAGCTAGCAAATTCCAGCAGCATCGGTCCCAAGAATTCCCGTAACATGTTTGCACGGGATGTTAGATTCAAATGTTAAAAATTCTTGGCCCACCCTATATGTTTCTGTCTTCACAAATATTTGAAATATGGATATCAATAATACCTAGATTCGGGACAACTATGTGTCGGAAACAAACAGACAATCCGCCATGGTGTGTGGTGTGATGAATACATTAAAAATTACATTATTCTAGCTTAATAACATTTTTTTTATAAGCCTGCTAAAATGACTCTATTTTGCCTGATGAAAAGCATAAGTAGAATCCAAGGGTTGCGGTCACCATACTCATTGCGAATGCAGAAAATGCAGTATAGTAACTCACACTATGGTGGCCTAGTAAGATGCTTTTTCACGCCTCGCTTGGGGACGTAAAAGGCATGACAGCCATCGTGGCATTGTATTGTACACACTGCAACTGTCACCTCTGCATCAATGGGCCTCCGGTCTCATTATATATATTTTGTTGTAATGTGATATATGAATCAGGATCATAATTTTGTTATATTAAATTATATCTTATCACGTCGAGCTTTATCACCATTATCTCAGCCGAAAGACGTCCACTGCTGTACAAAGGACTGCTCTCCAAGGTGCCCCACAACAACCGGTCCTCTGCACACATCTAATGGCTTGCCGCGATATTCATCCAGTCGTCGGACCAATTTGCATATAATTTTGTTTATATTTATTTTACGTTTTAAATCGCATTATAACTTGACACATAGGTTCATTAATTATTATCCCTTTGTGTAATGTTTTGGATATACACTCGTTCACTTTTCTTCTTAATTTTACTCTGTCAGGTTCTCTTAGAAAAATATAGGTCATTACTATTTACATAACACACCCTCCGTGTTTTACAGAGACAAAAAACTTTTTTGTTTTTTTTTTATGTTTTTTAAAGACAACACTCGCACTATGCAGACATAGAATAACAATTTGTGAATCATACAAAATGTTGACCCATGTCGGGTGTGAACTCACAACACTCAGCGCAGTAGAGAGCGACGTGACGACTGCTTAAACCACTTTTTTTTTAACATTTGGAAACGACACGGTGTGCAACTCTGCGCCTGACATAGGAGGGATCCGGGAACAGCTGCTATTACGACATTCAGATCCCTCCTAGCGCCTGCCCGCTATCGCGGGTATCATCTGCGAGGCCAACCGTGCAGTCAACAGTTTTTCGTAGTGTTCACTTTTAAAAACGACCAGTTGTACCTACCCTACCTTTGCTGTGACATATTGTGGTTCCATTGGTGGGTAATGAGAAATAAAACGTGTTGTGATGGATTAATAACACAGAGTATCACCACCCATATGCATGGATATCGTAAGATAACATCACTGCAAAAAAAACTTGATACAAACCCTATACCAACACGTCTGGTCAGCGTGGTATAGTAGGCCAAAAACTTCTTTTTAATGTGAGGTTTCGTTTTCGTTTTCGTTTTTAAACATGACAACGCCCGCTTTACGAATAAATCCTGTGTCACGGTGGACTTTACAAACATACAAGAAACAGACACAAAGAACACCCAGACGCAGAACAACTATTTGTGGAGCACACAAAGTGTTGTCCCATGTAGGATTTAAACCCACAACACTCAGAAAAGTGGAGTGCGACGTGGCGACCGCTTAAACCACTAGGCCAATCGTGCAGTCAAGTGCAGGTTTATGTCCAGCAGTGGGCAATTAAAGGCTAAATATAAAATAAAGCTGATGCTAAAAGTAGACACAAATAATTAAGCAAGTGGTACACTCGTGTAAAAATTTGAGCTCAATCGATTTTTTCAGTTTATGAAGCGTACACAAGCCAGCTTAAGATTTTCATATATTAAGTGTCTGTACTCTGCAATACTTTACTGTGTCACACTGTAGCAGCATTGATGAGGAGCAAAAGTGATGTGAAATTATCACCTCCGAAACGTTGAGCACAATTGGTACAGATTTTTTTGTATTTTTGAAGCGTACGCAAACCAATATTTGTTTATCCGCCACTTATATATTTCGATTAATTAAATAGTTTTACCATATACACTATGATACATGAAATATACACATATTTTTGGGATCCGAAGCGGGCCCGATCAGGGCTTGTCGGACCCGACAGGGGTTATTCTCAAGCGATAAAGCAACTTTTGAAGTCAGGTACTGTATCGGACATCTCTAGAACACACACGTAAGGCAGTTCATTAATCGTTTATAGATTTTTCTTTTTATTTGAACGACGTCACTGGACGTGGATGTCAGTTCCTAACAGTTGGTCATGACAGGTGGAGTGGAACATCCCGTCCGCCCACGGCATCATTGCAAGTAATGTTTGGAAAAAGTTTTTTTTGCAATGGGTTGAATTGAAACTGCTAAAGTTACGGCTTCATTAGTGTATTGTTGATATTATGGATTATCCTCTCTTACTATCTAACTAATATATTGTTTATAATAAATGTGAAAGGACTTGTCGGTTAGAAAGTAACTACCGCCAAAAATGGAGGCTTTTAACATAGGAGTCAAAATGCCTTACTGGCCTTTCGGGTAGGGTACTCTCATTTCGTCAAGGTCTAATTTCAATGTTTAATGTTCTTTGTTCTTAATGGTTTAATAATTTTCTACTACTTTTCTTACTTTTACTTAGTAGAGTACTTTTCTAATGAAACCAATTATAATTATTTACGGCTTGGAAATGACTAGATTAGATAACAGATTAACTTAAATGCCTTTATTTTAAATATTAAACTTATCTTTTAAATTTCGAATATTCTTTATGGTATATGATCAAATAAGGATGTATGTGTCATTTAGGTATCGGTCATACGTCTATTGAGTTGATAACATCATAAAAATAATAAAAAATTTCGCAACAAAAGCCAACCCTGAGACGTATGAGAAAAAAAAATTCCCCGGCCATCTTGCCGTTCACTCCCCGCTTGACAGCTGCCATAAAAGAGCGGGAAACTGAAACATTTGACTCAGTCTCGGTGCGGCAACTACGCTGACCTGTCAAAAAACGCGCGTAACTTAAATTGATATTTTTATTTTCGGAAGGCATTCGTAAGGTGCTCAAAATGAAATACTTTGTCGCGTTCGCTGTTTTCGCTCTTGCTTATGCTACTGAGGAGAAGAAGGAAGAGGAAGGTGCGAAGACTTTCAGAAGGTTGATCCCAGCAGATGTTTTAAGAGGTCAGTGTCTAAAAGAGTTTTCGGGATGATATTTTTAGCGCAAGGATATTTGTCCAAGGAGGTTTGGTGTATAAATGCTCGTGGATGCTTCTAGGCTGTATAATATTGGGTCAGTGCTTTTAAAAAAAAGATTTACGTCATTGTAACTTTATTTTAAGTTTTACGAGATTATCAATAACACGCAAGGATAATGTCACATTTGAAACAATATTATTTTTTTAGGTTTACTCAGTAATTACTGGTTTTCTTTACTGTCCAAAATATACCTCTATACGATATACAACGTAGGCTATATAGTCAAGTGAATGGAAACCGAACATTCTAGTTAAGTATAACTTTGAAGACTTAATTCAATGCAACGTTACACTATTACTTTCTAAACAGTATAGTTTTTTTTTAATTCCTAAAAGTTTAATAGCCAAAACACAAGGAAAATTTAAAAATAAAATTACTTATTTGAAATTCGAATGCTAACGTGTTGAGCTTTGTCTACTTTCAAATGTCGAAGTAAATACATGTAACAGATATTAGGCTTGTAACATTTTTTGTTGATTCTACGTTAGTGAATAAGTTGGATGAATAATTATTGTGTGAAATGAACAATTTGAACAATGAATTTCTCAAAACTGGATCTTTATTCTAGTTCAGATAATAGACAGTAGAAATGCATTGTTTTAAATTTTGAGAATGCTCGCCACCTCCATTGTTTAACTTACAAAACTTTTTAAAACGGTCAACAAAATTTATGAAAATAACTTTGCAAGGTTTTGCAGTGGACATACCTTTTATAATATACGCGTTTCTTTTATGGCAACACACGTAACTGTGTATAAAAGAAGTTTACTATATATACATACTTTTACTCATACTATGTATTAGAAAGCAAGAAAACATTAAAATTATAATACTTCGTGAATAGTTTAGTTAAATTAATATGCATCGAGTCATCATGTTTAAAAATTTTAAACAAATTCGAATCCAATTCTTATTTTAAATTCGAACCGAATGATTTAATTTTGAAATTATTTAAATAAAACTTTTTTTGTCTATGGTCAGTCGTAGAATGTATAATGGCGGCAAAAAATATTTTAAAACTATATAGCGGTATAAAAGAAATATAATGAATGAAATATTTAATAAATAGACGTAATTATATAAAAACGAGCGCATTTTTTATGATATAAATGTTTATGAATGCGTGCATGTTTCAAGCAACGAAAAAAAGAGCAATTATAATAAAAACAGTTAGAAAATTAAAACAAAGATTGCGTGCGTGATGTAGAGTGAAAAAAGTATCACGTTTATGTAACAGACCAGTTAGTGATAGGTAGGGGTGTCAAGTTAGTAATTAAGTAATATTTGTTGAAAATGGCTACCTCGATAGTTTATCATGTCATAGACTCGTTTTAAATTTAGTTTTTATTACTTTTTAAATTTTATAACGTTATTGGGTAATCGATAAGTTACCATATTGTAAAGTTAAGTAATACTAGCCTACTACTAATGAATGGGTGACCATTCTTAACATATTGAGACCCCTCCGTGCGTCGGAGAATATGTTGAGCCGTCATCCAATTGCCTGGCAATTGTTACGGGCAGTTAGTCTATAGAATCTGCCAACAATTTATCTTTGGTATATCGATATTGTTTAGCATGTGAGTTATGAAGGTGTGATGGCAGTGGCTCCACATCAAAATGGCAGTTCAGTCTAGTTTAATCTAGTTTCGGTAAAATTGCACAGTGAAGAACTGAGAATGGTATAGAGTTTGTATTTCTCCTTCGGGACAAAGAGACCCGTTCTTACCATTTCTTCAGAGGAGGAGGTAAAATCCACAAGTCTTTATACGTTAATGATTAAATTGTTGTTTTAATGTTACGTGCAGTATGAGTATTATCTAACATATTCTGCATAAGTGCTTATATAATCTTAAATTATAATTAACTAACTCAAATTCCTTATTTTCAAACTAAGAAACACGTAAAATCATGCATGTGAAGCCAGCAGACGCTTCTGTCAACTGACAGTCCTAGTTACTACATAAGAAATTAACTTTTACAGAGAAATTCATAGATAATCTGTTATTTTCTTTTAAATAGTTGCGTGTCGTACCAGTTCCTGGAATAGCTGTTATTTTTTATGAGTAATACTGATATCGACATATTGGTATTTAAAAGAGTTCAATATTATTTGAATAATCGTTTTAAGTAACGATTTCAGTAGCCATTATAACATGACATTTCCTTGTATATCATAAAACAAATACAAAGAACTGAAAAAAAAAATCCAAAATCAATGGAAATAGGGTTGATATTTGAACAATAGAATACAATATTTTTAAAAGTATGATATAAAAAAATAATTTAATGTGAAAATTTGAATGTTTCGTTAAAATGACTAAATTGTCCAACAAGGAAGACTTGATTGAAAAAAATCGAAAGAAATCACTACAAATGCTAGTAATGTTGCTTTCTTACTTTTTCCATTAGAAAAATAATCTATCTATTTGGTAAATTTTATTCAAATCCGTTCAACCGTTTACGCTTAACGAAGTAAAATACGAGTATATCTAACGTCAAACACTTTCACGTTTATTATATGAATAGGATTACTAATAGAATGCCTAAACAGCGTCAATATGAACGGAAATGCCTGCCATTTGTTGTAAACGATTTCGAGGTTTAATATCACAGTATTAATAACGATGGTATCTACAAAACTAGGAAGTACAAAAAAAATGGTTGCTACACAAATAAACTGAACATATTTAAATTATTTAATACAAGGAAAACGTTTACTTGACTGAATCTGCGAAGGCCAAGGAAAAACGTTATTATTAAAAAGTTATTCGGCCAAGGGTAAAAGAGCTCGGTGCATAACTAATATTATTTAAAAAAAAATCAGTCACGTCACACTGCCAAATAGATCATAGCGTTCTTAACTCAATTCTTTATTTTTTTTTATTGTTAAGTCATGATATTATGTCATGCTAAACAAATACTTTGATCTTTTCTTATTTTTTTTCTAAAGACAACACCCGCACTAGGAATAAATCCTGTGTCGCGGGGACTTTACAAACATACAAGAAACGGACACAAAGAACACCCAGACTCAGAACAACAATTTGTGGATCACACAAAGTGCTGTCCCCTGTGGGGTTTGAACCCACAGCACTCAGCACCGAGCGACCAACCGTGCAGTCAAAATTTTTCAAACATTTTTACATGGTTATGTTTTTTGGCTTGTATTGAGTTAAGTTACGGGTATCTATGGACGGCGGTAATCGCTTACCTTCCTATAAATCTTCTGCTCATTTACCACATACGCTATTAAAAGAAAATTATCAATATTCATAACTTTTTATCGCTTATAACTAATTCTTTATTGTTTTTGATCAGAATATGTAATAGTATATTAGTTTCTAAACCATTCAATTTCGAAATCTCTTTACCCGTCGCCATTTTGAATGCATCTAGAATAATCTAGATTAATGTCTGAACTACGAACTGGCATTTAGAATCTAGACCAACCTCGCCTATGGTTGTAAGATTAATTTATGGAGTAGTTGCACAACCAGTTGTAACTTTGGCTCGATTTGTATCAGATTATTATATAAGATAATATTACGACTCTAAGTCTTTTAATCCTTAACGAATGGACAGATTACAAGATATTACAGTTTAACTTACTCCGTCCCGCAGTGTTAACCTTAAAATTTTGTTCAATTGGTTTCAATTTACGTATTTATATTTTTTTCTTCCTACTTAAGGCCAAAGATCTCAACATTAGTCACAAAATAAACTGTAGTGCTCATCACACGCTTTTTAAGTGGGAAGTGAACCCACAACCCCCGAGGTCATGGATTCACTCAACTGGTCCAATTAACAGTCTAACCACTAATACAATGCCACGTGTAAAGTCTAACGATGCATAATTTTGCACTGTTTGAGATTTGAACCTACAACATGAGACCAAAAAGACCGCTACTGAAAGATCTGGAAACCGTAGACCAACAGTTGGGACTTGTACTTTTTTGTTATCTTAGTTATTCAAAGCTATCAAGCATAATTCAGATCTTCACAAAAGTAATTAAATCCATAATCCGAGAAAACAATTGTCCAACCCGGGAAACAAACACAGGACTTAAGGTCGTTAATCTTAAATACATAGACAAACCAAAATGAGTCAATCAATTGTCTATGATTCCACAAAAAGTTGCCAATTAGACAACCTAAGGGAAGTTATATTTCACAACTGGTTGCAGCCGAGTAAATAGCAGTAGTCAGCCTATTGTCGCAACCAAGGAAATGTTGCAACCCCGGCTATATGGTCGGTTGGTATCGATAAAAATCACTCGAATGATTACTCGATTATGTGATTGAATCGATTTTTATTATGATTTTTCAGTTGGTTAGGTTTCTGTGTTGATTTGGTATTGTGTAATGATCGGTGTGAGATTTGAAAAGATTTTTTTACCTGGTACGTTTATATTACCAGTTGCCTGCCTAAAGCCTACCCATCTTAGGATTATAATGGCTGCAAGACAGTAAGCTTACTTGACGTTTTAAAACAAGATATTATTGATCATAACAAACATACAACAGACACAAAGAACACCCAGACTCAGAACGACAACTTACGGATCACAGAAAGTGTTGTCACATGTGAGGTTTGAACCCACAACGCTCAGCGCAGTAGATAACGGTGTGGCGACGTTTTAAATCATTACACCATCAAAGGCCAACAGAACAACTTGTAATTTAAAAGGCTGGACACTTGATCTAATGTACCATGGTGACGAGTTTTTATAGAGATTGTTTCAAGTCTTCCCTCTCTATGCAGAGCTGGTGTCCAGAGCTGTTGACTACTTCAATCAGCACTACCAATAGACCACCCGTGTAGTCAAATTTTACAGGTAAACTATTCTTTCTATGCGAGTGGTTGTAAGAATGGACATGTGGCTATTTGGTTTCTAATTACGGCTCAATGGACCTAAATTAATGGCACAGGGATAGATCACTGGTTAGGGTCGAGTTAGAAATGATTTTCGAAAATTTCACTCCAAAGGAGGTTGAAGTAGAAACACGAAAAAGCAATGATCACGCTAGCACAGCCGCAGGCAGTAGTTAGTATACCATTTTATTTAAACCGAAGCATTTATCCTACCGTCAAAAACCCGAAGTTAAAATTACATAATTATATGAGTATATATTGTAAATGTGATCGTTATATTTCGCAAAAACTCGTTTTAAAAAATAATAAAAAATGAGGCTGTTTCGGTCCATGACCTCTTTGGCTATAAAAAAGAAGATGCATTTTAGGGTTGCCAGTCACCCATCGTCATAAATATACCTAAATAAAAAATATTTTTTTTGTCTTAAACAGATTTGAGCAGTCTGGCTGTAGAGTCAATAAACTAATAAAATACGGACAGGATGTTTTCTAATTGCGCCACCCGGACCCAAACTGTCTTAGTTTGAACTTTTTTGTTTATAGAATTTATTATCTATGTATAGGTTTATTTCTTAATGTTGTTGCAAGTTTAGGGTTGCCATTCTGGTATACATGTAATTAGGTAGTATTTATAATATCTACAAATTTTAAATGGTTGGATGTAATATGTATACAACTGTATTTATTCTTTAAAGCCTTTTTTATAATTACGTAAAAATAAAATAGAAAAAGGAAAAATTATAAGGGATATATATTATAAGGGTTTGGGTGCTCTAGAATACGATTGGTGTAAATTACTAAATTACCGAATGCAAATTAACTTCACTTTTTACTTATATGTTTAATTTTCCAAAAAAGACTTTGAACTTGTGATTTAAAAACATATTATTACTTAGACCACTGACACACAATCTCATAATAGCATACATTTCATGAATTTCTCTTGTGTTTAATGAATCGTGTCTTTAAGTTTATTCACTACACTGCTGGATGTATAATCCAATAGTTGTGGTCACCATACTCATTGCGGATGCTGACAATGAAGTACGGTGACCCGCACTACAGCGGCCTAGTGAGATGCTTTTTACACTTCTCTTGGAAACATAAAAGGCATTGCATTTACCACGAAAACTGCCCCCCTGCATCAATGGATTGCATGCTACTTAAATCGATCCTCGACTTCTGGCATTAGACTACTGGGCAATTCGTCGCTAGCTTTTCCGAACAACGCGCGTGACAGCCCTAGCTGTGTGTAACTTTCAATCCTTGTACGGAGCATCCGTTATGTCGAGGTACGCGGAAAGTTGTTTTTAGTTAAAAGAATATTAACGATTTATTGCTTCAGTATGTGGACGTGTTAAGGAAATATTTAAATAATAAATAAATAACATCCTGAGATAAATTAAACAACGCCATCTAGTTCTAAATTCAGTATAACTTGTTTTATGAGTTCTGCATACTTATGAAGATCATTCTACTAATTGGACATAGGAGGTAACTTCTGCATAGAAAGGAGGTTTTGGTCGACTATATCACGTTAACCTGACGACTTAGGCCCAGTCGCCATACTGCACTGTCTTCATTCGCAGTGAGTATGGCGACCACCGTTCTTGGATTCATGCTTTCCATCAAGCATAGAGTCACTTTGGTGGGTTTCTAGACAAAAAAAACTTACCATTGAGTTTGTTTTAGGTTTTCCTTCTCTTTGTAGTGATGTTGTCCTGCATGGTTTGGTCACATAGTCGGCTCTTACGACACCCACGAGATGAAAAGGGAAGATGACATTCTATATTCTTTACCCATCACTAGGGTATAAATTGAAGATATATAAAATCAATAAAACGATTAAAGTAACCCAAATTTTGAACTTAAACTTAAGAATATTGCTTTTTAATACTGAACACTTGTCGTACAGCGTATTCCATAACGTTATTGCATTCCACAAAACATTCATGATTGCACGTAATCGTTCACGCAAACGGCTGTTAAATAATTCATACAATTATATAAAAGTTATGAATACATTGTAGGAAGATAAGTTTGTTTAATTAATTACATAAACGATGCTTTTTGATCTTAGTGTATGAAACTGCTGTATCTATAAGTCTCGGGTTCGATTCCCAGTCCAGCAAAATCCCGTGGATCGGAGAGCACGTAAAGTCCTGCGCTTGATCTCTCCCCGGTCGCGTCGGATAGCCGTTCCATTAGATTGTATGAGGGAACAGAGAGTGCACCTGTGTTTTCGCACTTGCGCACTATAATATCTCCTGCGTAGTTCGCTGGTCTCCGTTGAAACTGGCCGTCATGACCAGAATTGGCTAGTAGAAAATTATTTAACTATTACTGTAACATTAATAAAACATGACTT
Organism: Hypercompe scribonia; assembly: GCA_949316085.1. Lineage (NCBI taxonomy): Eukaryota > Metazoa > Arthropoda > Insecta > Lepidoptera > Erebidae > Hypercompe > Hypercompe scribonia. The sequence goes on from OX438997.1 coordinate 3,402,254, forward strand.
CGTCTTAAAATTGAGTATTTGGTGGTAATCGACTTGAAATGAACATAAAGTTTAGGAAATACCCTCCCTAATTATAATTGTATTATCAATATAATATTACAAATGATTTTATGACGTCTTAGATACTAAATGGGTTAATACGAAAGGTACTTAAATCATTTTACGTAACACAGTTCATATAGTAGTAGAAAGTAAATTTTATAAAATATTTATGGTAGAATCACATAATATGGTAACTTTTTATGTGATAAATTCTACTATTTATTTCGTCTATAAAATTTGACAATTGACAATTCTACTTTTAAAGAATGTTCTATTTCGAAATTTAAAAATAGAATGCGGGCTTCAAATTCTTTGCATTCAATCTATATTAATTAAATATTCCTGTGAGTGTCAAATTATTGTTACATTATATAACTTCCTGTTGACATTAATAAGAGGTTTAATATAAAAACTTACTGACTCATAGGTACATATAATCGTTGCAAAAGTGAATGGGAACCTTGGAACAATCTAGAACTGCATTATTAGGGCGCTACTTAACTATCAAGTGTGTATGGTTTCTTGGAAGCTTTCAATACGATTAGCATTTTAGGTTTTAACAAAGCTACATTTCATTTCGTTCGTTATCTATGGATATATTTTTTTTATAGTCTATAGTTCGTGTACAGAACACCTGTATAAGGTTCTTCCTTTCTCTTATGACTTGAAAATAACTATTATTAGAGATTTGTGTCGCCATAAATGTCTTTTTTAGTAAGCGAAGAACAGAAACTAAATGTAGTAAGAATGGTAATGCAATTTACCAAACTAGTATTAGTGCTGCGAGATGAGGTAAAATTACTTTCAAAGATAAATCATTACACATAAGTTTAATAATTAGCCGAAATTTAATATTTAATCGAAGTATCATTTTAGTCAAATCGACTAAAACATAAAAAATGTCAAAAATAATTACTAACTACAAGAGTTTAAAAAAAAAAATTTTAAAAATGGAACACCAAAATGTTTGCCGCCATTTTGGATAAGTTGTTTAAAGTTTGGCTTCAGAATGAGGTCGGCGTACGGCTGCAACATCTTGGAAAGTAGAGCAGCTGTCGTCGAAATGCTTCTTGAATATAAACCTTTAAGATTACAAACCCACAGAGTTTTGCGACACTAGGAATATAAAGCCATCCGTTAAACGCAGCACGTTAATGTTACGTACACGCGTTTCTTGTTTTGTAAATGTTCTAATTAATATAAAGTTAAGTTATTGTGGCTGGGACATTTTATGGATGGGTTACCGGAGTTATATTTAATACAGGTCCAAATTACGCAGGACAACAGCACTGCAAGGAGAATGAAAACTTGACTCAAACTTGGTCTCAAGGTTTGCTACTCTTTAGTTACGACACCCATGGAAAGGGAAGCGGTGGTGACACTCCACCACACGGACATTACCGTGTCATAAAATACAGCATACTTCTATTTAAGTTATTACTTTAATGCCAGACTTATTCCAGTTAACTTTAATGTCAAAATTTCATGTCCTTTATTAAATAAACTGAAAATGTCAAGAATTTGAAAGTTCAATAACTGTTTTAGTTTGACATTTAAACAAGACACTTGGCTGCATGTAAGGACAATAATGCACACACGAATCAAAATTAAAAAGTCACGGACCGAATTCAAGGTCTCCCAAATCAATTTGGGTTAGATAAAAAAAAGAGATTAGAATGTTCTAATTTTAAATAAATCATTACCAGTTGAATTAAGTTTTTTTTTATCGTCGCAAAATCCTTCAAGGTTACGCATAAAAACTTTTTTAATTAATTAAGGAAATGACATTAAGTGGCATTTCGTTTTTTATGTCTGACTCATGTGACAGTTGGCGACCAACTGTCAATTATAATTAAAAATCATAAGGTTTGTTTCTTGAACGTGTCATTGTATAATAGTACCTGGAAACCTGGCCTTGTTCGATATTTTTTTTGTAAATCTATCAGATAGTTGATACCTAATTTTGTCACAAAGATAAATGTCAAAATGGGTCTATTAGACAACGTTATCTACTGAAGTATTTAGCTTTTGCGTCGCTGTGTCGGTAAAGCAGCATACACCTTTATATTCTAATGACATTTTAGCAGTTTTTCATTGCTTGAAAACACGGATAAAACAATATTTTCTAAAAATGAAACCTAGCTAGATCGATTTATTGCCGCCTAAACCTACTCTATGCTAAATTTAATCCAAATCGTTTTAGCCGTTTTCGAGATTCAGATTAGATTAGACAAGAATTGTTCGTTTGAAGGGATTAAATAGATTACTACATAGTAACTAATAAAAATGAATGCTCCCGTGTTAAAAAAAATGAGACTGCATTAGGATCTAATTTAATCTAATGTATATAATTGACTTTATTAACTGATAATTGACTGATGGAATACATTTTTTTTTCTATCTTAAGAGCCTGCCAAAGTGACTCTACTCTGCCTGATGGAAAGCATGAATAGAATCCAAGAGTTGAAGTCACCATACTCATTGCGAATGCAGACAATGCAGTGTGGTGATCCACACTATGGCGGCCTTGTGAGATGCTTTTTCACACCTCGCTTGGGGACGTATAAGGCATGACAGTCATTGTGCCAGTGTAAGGCTTACACAGTTACCACGATAACTGTCACTCCTGCATCGCTGGGCCTCTAGTCTCACACTCACCAACGAAACACGACAGCACGGATGCTGGCGCTTTAGGTTGGTCTTTTGTGTGAGGGTAGTACTGCCCCGGTCGAGCCGGCCTGCTCGTGCTGAAATCAGCGTGGCTCTACTACCTAGAGAATGAATACATGATTACTATACTATTTTTTTTTCGATTAATTCTTGATTACCTTTCTAGAACGTTTACCGTGCCGTAACAAAATGTCGGCTTTGCCATTACGTATGACTTTCATCACGGAAATGTATTCGATTCTCGTTAATCGTACCAATGAACATTAGTCACGACTCGTGACTGTGTTCAATGCTTTCTACTATTGAGATTGTAAAATCATAATATGCTAAGACAAACAATGATGATTACTTTTAGTTATGTAGTCATATTACGCTTGATACCTTCCCGGTCGTGTCGGTTAACCGTTCCATCGCGTTATGAGAGTGAGGGAACAGAGAGTGCACCTGTGTGCACACACTTATGCACTATGATATCTCCTGCGTATATAGTGGGTTGAGATTGGCCGCTATGGCCAAAATTGACATCGATAGCATATGAACACTCTTCCCCTAATCTAAGGGGAATGGGTCATATGTCTAGACCCCTGATTTGCAAATATTTGTAGGTGGTGTTAGTCACTTACAATTAGGGTCATTTTTGCACATGGAGCTTGAATATTTACCCCCAAAAATATAAAAAAAAACTACTATGGGTAACAATAGCACTGCGAAAAGAAAGAAAAGCCATCTTTTTTTTTTACACACACAGTGTGCCACTTTGCGCCTGACATAGGAGGGATCCGGGAACAGCTGCTATTACGACATTCAGATCCCTCCTAGCGCCTACCTGCTACTGTGGGCGAAGAGAAAATACCAACCCGTCTGGCCAGCGTGGTATAGTAGGTCAAAACCTCCTTTTTGAAAAGAGGCCCATGTCTTAGGGAACTGTAACTATGGGTTTCCGTAACCTCACTCAATCACTCCAATATTACTCCGGTTTGTGCAAGAGTGTGGCCCTCCAATGTCTTTAGCATATAAGGTCCCTGTCATGTCCCTGTCCCTTCTATACGGGCCGTTGTGATTTCAAACCATCTCTGAAGCAGGTTGCATGTCGTGTACCCTAAATATTTGACCTCAGTCGGAGCCGAGTTTTTAAAGTTTTTGAAGCGTATACAAGCTTAACATAAAATGATTTTTTTTGTATATTTAAAAACAATGTTAAGTATATAATATTCTGAAACAGATTACACAAAACTTACTACACAATTGTGTTACAGAGCTTCTTATATGTTCAAATTAGGGTTGACACTTTTAGATCTGCAAATACTTTTCTATGTACGGATATTATTGACATTAGTATTATGGCAATGTATGTAAAAAATATCTGAAACGACGAAAATGGGGTAGGAGATGGGGGGGGGCGAGGGTTTGTAGTAGCATTAAAGTATGGCGTAAAACGCCTTTCGCTTATATTAAGACAATAAATATAATGAAAATGTCCCTGTGAGTTAACAAACCCATTATACTAAAGAAGAAATTGTTTAGAAGTATATAAAAAAGTGATCGTGTATTAAACTTAAACCATGAGAGAGGATCCGAATAAGCAAGCTGAAGTGGCAATGGGCAGACCACAGCGCTCGTAGAACAAAAAACCGTTGGGGAAGAAAGAAAGTCTGAGTCGCGGGGAGCTGATGGATGCAGTTGGCGTCCAGTCGTACGGCATGGCGTTCTAAGGGAAGGTCTATGTTCAGCAGTGGACGTCTCCCGGCTGATGATGGTGTGAGAGGATCTTGGCAGATGGCGTTCTATAGACTCTGCCTACCCAGGACGGGAACGGAGTAAAGAGCGGTATATAATTCTCGAAAACGCTTTTTTGTTCATAATTTTCTTGTAGATAGCGGTATCAGTGTGAGTGTAAATTATTATGAGTTTTATAAGAAACTACAAAAATATAGAAACTCACGCGTGACAACCCTGATGTTGCAAACGTATAAAGGTTACTCTAATTGGATACTATTAAGCGCACTCAATGCTTTTCTGCTAATTATGGTTGAGTCATTCTGTTGAGGCAAGGAACTTATGCAAAGAAATGAATACAAAAATATATTGTTGTACCATTTTTTTGGGTAATTCGTGTGTAAATAAGTGTTTTTTTTTGTATTTTTGGCTAAAGGTCTTCACACACGGTGATTATATTATTACCAATGTCTTTCTGTTATGTACTTAAGAGTCAAAAAGGGATGGTCTGTTTGTTGATCATATTAACTAAACGGATGAATCGATTTTGATTTAGTTTTCTTTATAAACAATACGTTCTTAGTTTCGGTCAAAAAATTACCCAAACATTGATTTTTTTAATTTTTTATTGACTTGTACTGTTACAATATTTTCATGGGAGCGTGGACACATAACGTCCATTCTCTACTGGATACCACAACCTCACACAAAACCATCAGTAATTTCATTATTCTTCAAAGGGTGAGTGCGGTTATCGGAGTCCAAAACTCACCTTTTCCTACTGCTTTTGGGAGATTGAAAGGATGTTACCAAATTCGTGACTTGGAAGGACCAGGAGTCCATGGGAGATGGTAACACTTTTACTATCAGCTCCCAAAACTTATAAACCTTCATTAATTGTGTGAAGGCGGGTAGCACAGGATCGGTTGTGGAGAGTCTTAGGGAGGCCCCTGACCAGAAGTTGACGTCTTTCGATTGAGATATTGATGCTGAATTGTGTGACAATCCTACATAGCCCTGTAGCTTAGTCTAGAAGTGCAAGTTCCTTTCACTTTTGCAACACCTGACTTCCGCCTACACTATACTTTGTTTACATTGACGAATTACTTTCACCCACGACACCGCGTGGTTAAGTGTTAATCCAATATGCAAATTGAATTTACAAGTTACAATCGCACATACATATATAAACGTGTGGTGAGATTAAGAATTTATAGTGTTACCACCTCTATTCATCCCGTGGGTGTCGTAAAAGGCGACAAAGGGAACAAAGTACGCAAGTCATCATTACAAAGAGAAGGAAAACTTGATACAAACCCTATTTCAATCCGTCTGGCCAGCATGGTCTAGTACCCCAAAACCTCCTTGCTAAGGAGAGACCTATGTCCAGCAGTGGACTGTAAAAGGCTGTTAATGTTAATAATACATACATAAATAAGAAAACCAGTGTTAAGCTTTTCTACCATTTCTTTTCTCTTTAACTCCTTCTCTTCCTAATTCTTATAGGGGATGGAGGGCTCAACATAAGTAACGTAGTATCATTTGAACTGGTATCTGAGGCGTCACACACGGACGTCTGATCGCAAACTAGGCAAAGCCTGTACCATGGTAATTTGACCGCTGATAAACATACTTATATATTACAGATTACAAATAAATTACACCCACACACAGAACAAATTAACGTATTCATCACAAAAAGATTTGTTCTGAGTGAGAATCGAACCCACAACCCCTGACTTAGCAGTCAAGATTTCGAGCCACTAGACAAACGGGCGAACAACAATGTCATATTTATTTAACGTCTACCCTGTTTCCTGTTTTTAAGTATTTAAATAATTATATTTTAACGTATTATATATTTTTATTATCCTTGAACATTTTTTAAGTTTAAAAAATAATATTTTTATTACAATGTATTGCTTCATGTATGTCATAATTAAAATGATATATATATAATTACTCTAGTTTTAGTAACTTTAGTAATTAAATATGTGTAATCCACAATAGTATTACTAATTCACAATGGCCGCAAAAACACCTTTCTAGGTCAAGTTTATTTTAAATACACTTGCGACCCGCTTCTGAATCTCACGAAAATACTGTTTTTATGTTAAAAGCTTGCCAAAGTGACTCTACTCTGCCTGATGGAAAGCATGAATAGAATGCAAGAGACGTCGTCACCATACTCATTGTGAATGCAGAGTATGCATTCAGATCTTTCTAGGTAATTTACGATTTTTCTCCGATTTTGGGGACGACGGCCGGTCTCAACGGGCAGAAATAAATTAGCACGATACGTGTGTAATTTTGTAGAAGTTACAGTGTGTTATCATACAATATAGTCAATAATATTTCCGATAATTCTGGTGACTTTGTTTTCGTTTTAAAAAGACTACTCACGCATTAGGAATATGACCTGTGTCGCGGAAACGTTACAAACATACATGAAATGACACTCAGACTGAGAACAAACATTTGCGGATCACACAATGTTGCTCTATTTAAAGTTCGAACCCATAACTCTCAACGCAGTAGAAAGCGGCGTGGCGACCGCTTAAGCTACGTGTTTATTATGTCTGCTTCATGTTAGGTGGGCCACGTATTCTTGAAACTATGTGTTACGATTGTAGCCAGCAAATTTCAGTAGCAGCAGTCCCAAGATCCCCGTAGCATGTTTGCGCGTTAGATTCAAATTTTAACGAATTCTTGGCCCACACAATATCACGTTTCGAAGGACCAAGTGTCACTTTCGTTTGTAAATAAATTTCAACCCTGATTCAAAGAACCATTTAGAATTATAATCGTCTTTAAAATTAGAACGTAAATAGTGAAGGTTTTAATACATTCACTTCTATTGCGAACGTGTACGATGATTCGATTGTGAAAGGCGGTCAAATAATTGCACTACATCGTTATTACATTTCGTATATTTGTTGTTTGATGGGTCATAAGTAGCTTATTATTTTTAAGACGTTTAGCAGACTACCAGAACTCGATTTCCCCTTCCCCCATAACTATCGAATACTTTTAAACGAGCAGGTCTTGTATATATATGTTATCTGAATCTCGGAAACGGTTCCAACAACTTACAGGAAATTTAGTATGCAGAGGTTTCATTTTTATAAAGTATTGTTTAATCTGTGTTTTCAAGCAATGAAGTTTTTGTCTAATAGATCCATTTTGACATTTATCAATGTGACAAAATTAGGGGCGGGAATAAAAAAAGTTGTTTAATTGCGCATCGACTATCACATAATGATACCGACCAAAGTTTCGTTTTCGGAAGATGAAGTGCATTCAAGGGACACATTTGTGTCACTTGATTTGCATGTCTGTGGTTAGCGGTAAACACTTACCATCAGGTGATCTTTATACATTTACGAAAGATTTACATATAAAGACACTATCAGATCAGAAATCTAAAATAATTTAGTGGTATTGAAGTTTCATCATCAACAGTCTTTACAGTCCACTGCTGGGCATAGGCCTCTCCTCATAAAGAAGATTTTGGCCATGTTGGCCAGACGGGTTGGTATAGAGTTTGGCCAAGTTTACCTTTACTTTGCAGAGATCTTTTTCTGCGTAGTTTATGTCCTTAGTTGCCTCTTATGACACCCACATGATGAACAGGGACGGTCACTCTCCATATGCTTAATCCATCACTACATGGATAACATAACATGAAAGTTTAATATAACTGTGATGACTTCCACATACAGCACAAACATAAAACCCAATATACAACATCCCAAAATCAACTGTTGGGCTGCGGCCCGCCAGGCATGATCACCACGCCTGGTCGGAGGATCCTCCCTTTTTGTCGGAGGGACATGACACTCATTCTTCCACATATTTTAGAAAAACTTTTATCTTACATCAAATGGATGCAGACTGCCTAACACCGGGATAATTGGCACTCCTTAGCCTAACCGTTCAGTGATGGTACTCATTCAGCTTAAAAAAGAATTTAGAAATTAGAAAGAATTTGACCCACATATGCCTATAAATTGACAATAAAACAATATTCAACAATAGCTTACATACAAAACTGTTTGACAATACAATTTGATAACAATAGCTAACTGTAAATGTACAATATAATGCACAGTTTTGTCACCTGGCCGTGATCTGAAAACTTCGACCATTGTCCATAGTCATTTTCCGTGTGAATTTTCCATGCAAATAATTTGCATTATTAGCTTTCGTTGTAATATAAAAGGTGTATGTAGTTAAAATGCTATTATAGTCATCTTTTATATTTAGATTTAACTGGTAAGACGGGGAAAAAATCCCAAATACAAAACAGGATTCTAATTATTTTTTTAAAGACAACGCCCGCTCTAGAAATAAATCCTGTGTCGCGGGGGACCTTACAAACATACAAGAAACGAACACAAAGAACACCCAGACTCAGAACTGCAATTTGTCGAGCACAAAAAATATCCCACTTTACATGGTCTTAAAGAGTATTTAAGATTAAGTTATTGGCACTAAAATCGTTAACAGATTTAACCTTTAACAAATATTTAATAAACAAATTACAAGACAAAAAAATCAGGTGGTAGAGCCATGCTGATTTCAGCACAAACAGGACGGCTCGATCGGGACAGTACTACCCTCTCATAGAAAACCCACCGACCGCGACATCATCCGTGCTGTCGTGTGTCCGTGGTGAGTGCGAGGCCCGTTGATGCAGGGGATAGTTATCGTGGTAACCGTGTCAGCCTTACACTGTCACAATGACTTTCATGAATTTCACGTGCCCCCACGCGTGAAAAAACATTAGGCCGCTATAGTGTGGATCACTATATTGCATTGTCTGCATTTGCAATGAATATGGTGACCACAACTCTTGTATTCTATTCATGTTTTCCATCAGGTAGAGTAAAGTCATCTTTGCAGGTTCTTAATACAGAAAAAAAATCATATTTATTATAGTTTCAATATAATAGTAGAAATAGGTGTATATATTAAAATAAACTTAACTTTATTTCATCTTTCCAGATTTCCCTGGCCTGTGCTTCGCCTCAACTCGCTGCGCAACTGTGGAACCTGGCAATGCATGGGACCTGGCTCCCTTCTGTGGTCGTTCCTCTTGCGTGCTCAGCGAGGACACACCTCCGAGGCTGTTGGAACTGGTCGAAGACTGCGGACCTCTGCCCCTGGCCAACGAGAAGTGCAAACTTGACACTGGTTAGTCTTGTCAAAAAAAACTTGTTGGTCTAGTGGCTAGTGATTTTCAGCGATAAGCTAGAGCTCATGGATTCGATTTCCACCCAGGACAGATCTTTGTGTGATGAGTATGATCATTTGTTCTAAGTCTGAGGATAATTTATCTATAATATGTATGTATTTAGAAATATAACAATGTTTATTTGAAGTCTGGTTACCACAGCATAGACTTAGACTCGCCAAGTTTGAGATTATTATTACTATTATAACCTTCACGTCTTGTAAACTCATTTTTTTTATCAGTTTTTAATTAAATTAAAGTCAAACTGAGAAAATAATAATAATATTTTCAGTCATTGATACCCAACGCCATTTAATTTCAGACTAAGCAGAGCTTGTACGAAAGCTAGTTTGACTGACATACTATACATCGATAACCCAAACTCTGAAATGAATATTTGCCAAACTTACAAATATATTTGCAGACCTTACAAATATATATGCATGTGTATGGTACTATAGCTTCGTAACTATTAACTTCGATTCCCTAATATCTTAATGTTTTATACCATAGAGCACGATTTTTTTCTTTTATGAAATTTTACGTCTCCAGAGTTTGATTCTACTTACGTTTTGTAGGAAAAGCAAATAGTTCTTTGCTTAAGTGCACTTTAATCGTCACTATACACTGGACTACACTATTACAAGGTATCCCGTTCAAATTTAACAAATTTATAATTTACCCATACCTGGCATGTTTTGTAGTTTACTGTCTAATAAGGATGTATGTCACGTCATATATGTAGGTCCAGATATCGAAAGAAAGTAAAGTAAATCTCATTTCGAAAGACCCACAAAAGTGTAAAACTTAACGCGATATGTTTTAAATTACAGAAAAGACCAACAAGACCGCATCATTCCCTGATTGCTGTCCAATCTTCACTTGCGAGGATGGAGCCAAGTTAGAATACCCTGATCTCTCCGCACCCTCGACTGAAGCGCCCAAGAAGGAAGAAGAAAAGAAAGCTTAAATAGCACAAACAGGGCATTTTACACACAACCCTAAGGTGTAATAAATTCCTAGCCTGGTATTGGTTGATTATCACTCAATAATTTGATTTTAAAAAGAGAACCTTAACTTATTGGCTAGTTTAAATTGTAGTGATGGGAATGTAGAATGCCTATTTTCAATAAAATATTGGTCTCAAAATAATCTTCAATTAATTTCTGTTTGATTTTTTTTCTAATGTTCTGTTTTGTATTGATGATGACTAATCCGCATTTTGAAAGTGAGTCAGTTAATTGTTTGACTCGGCAACAATGGTTTAGTAAGTAGATTAGCATTTCCTGGTTTTTATTGAATTTGTAAAAGAGTTCAGATACAATTGAAAGTGACAGGTCTACGTTAACAATATGAAATATAGTGTTGTGATCAGTGCGCTGTCGAAAATTTTTTCAGAAAATATTTTCTTCTTTTTCAAAAATTTCTTTCTAATTTTAAGGACATTTTTTGGAAAAATTTTCGACAGTATATTTTATTTTTAGATATATCGGCTTTTTTACTTGAATACCTGCCTAATTATAATGTTTTGTGATATTGATAACATAAATATAAATAGAAAAGTTATTCAATAAAAAATCAAAAAATTCTAGATATTGTTGTTTTATTTCTGAAAAAGAATTTCCTTTTTGAACTTGATACATGTACTTAGCTTTGCCTTCAAATTATATCATCTTACCTCCCTTCTGACGTCTTTTGGACTATTGGCCCTTAGTAAAACCGAGATTTAGTGAAAACTAGTCTTTTTTGTTTGGGAGGAGAAACTGGAGTTTTAAAAAGAAATAATACGTAAAAAGAGTATCAGAAGTAATGATAAAGTAAACCTCACCTGCAAGTGGTAAACCTGCTGATCGACGGACGAGGCTCTGTCAAATAAAACATCCCAATTAGCGAAAAAAGACTCACCACCTACAACACGGCGGACTTAAACACTGGCAAAAAGCGGATGTTTAATATGCCTTTGCCGATCCTTCCTGGGAAACAGGCACAATGTTATAGGAGTATATACAGCGTGACTGGTGAGATACCTTCAATACTTATGGAGAGTACTCGGTACTCGATTCTCATTAACTTGATATAAAAAAATAGGTGCTTATTTTTTATCGAAATGTCTCTAAAAAATAAGTAAAATTTGGATATTATACTCCCTAAGCTCGCCGCACTGTTTACGTTGATCTAGTCACGAGCGGCGCGGCGGCACCCACCCCCGCCCTCCATCCCGCTACATAGGCAACAGCTGTACAGTGTAGGTACCTATGTATTCTGTGTTGATAGCGCGCTGCGCGACACGTGCGGCCGCGCGGTGTCCAAGTATTCCGCAGTTAAATACTGGGCTCTCGGTGTACTGTGTACGAAGTTTACTAAGAAGTTATTTAATATTTCGTTTTTATGTTATTTTATTTCATGATATATGTTCGCATACTATCACGTCCTCAAATATTGAAGGTATCTCACCAGTCAGTCTGTATATATATATACATATGATGAAGTGAGCGAGCGAGAAAGGGAGTTCCAATTAAAATAGATGAGATTTCAACATAGAGAATTATGGCGATTCGTAAATGGCATTAGCAGTATGGCGTTTATACTTAGTCATTACCATCCTACCTGAAAGTAGTTATACTGCCCTTATCTGCTACCCGCAACTTCACCAAGTCGTTAAAGCACCTTATAGGTAACTTACCCACGTTCCGTCTTCTGGTATGCGGTCACCACTCTAGAGTTTTTATACCCTATCATCTGTCGGTCCGCTGCCAATTTACTTCACTATTACTTTACTATTTACTATAAATTTGTTTTCAAAAAAAAACTACCCCCTAATTAACTCAGTATTTTATTCGGGAATAATGAATTTAATTACAATTAAGAAATACACAATACGTTAATGATTGTCAACACTTTATAATACGTGTATATATAATGAACAGTACACCTAAGAACCTTAATAATTAATCAAAAAAGAAATAAAATTAAATACACACAACAGTGACATCTATGCAAGAATTGAAATAAAAAAAAAATAAAAAAAAAAAGATACAGCTCAAAGCGAATATATTCTTAATTTTACGTAACAGTCTATAAATACATTTTTAACTTCTCAACTAATCTAACACTGATTCCTTAACATTACATGATATTACATATATGTATTTAAAACATTATTATTTTTTAACTATACGATAAAATATAATCAACTATATTTTTAGAATCACATTTTTCCTAATTTTATAACATTTATATTGCACAAAATAGACAGAGACTGCGATTATAAGTTACACCGTTTCAACTGTTATTGAACGAAAACGAAGCTATCAGCGTCAAAATGGCGGCGACAAAAGCGCGGGAATTTAATAACCATTTTGCAATGTAACTCAATTTCTCGGCCACAGTTGCTATATTACTTGCGATTACATAATACATTCAATTACTTACTTCAAAATAAATGTCTTTTCAAGAATTCACTGCGCAGTTAGTGCTAATGTAAGTTACTACTTTAACGATCTTGTGTCATCAAATTCGTTTAAATACAATCGTGTCTAAATATGAGAAAAAGTAGCAGTAATAAACGATTTATAACACAAAAAAAAATGCTAGTGCTATCTGTAAATAGGTAAAAAATAACACTTGTGTACTAAATGTGGGTATCTAAATATTTTTTTTTAAATAATACATCACGAAAATATATATCTTTAGCTATCAAAATTAAACTGAATTGATATGTAAAAATTGTACATTACAATAATTCGGTCAATATAGACTGAAGCGGAATAATTTACGTACTCAATACAATAAAAAAGATTTTAAAAACTTCAACCAATATAAAAAATCTTTGTTCTTAATAAAACCTAATATTATGGCAACTTTTCACTGTGTTTCGTTTCTTTTTTTCCATAGACGAAAAAAAACTCATCTTTGCTCAACTTTACAATCAATAAAGCAAAGTGGAGGCAGTAATCGGAAGATGCAAAGATCTTTATTTTTTTTATTTAACTATTTTTAAGATTATGCATTTCACGAATACGCAACCAGCTTGCAAACTGTACGTTTATGGAATGCAACATTGCAAACAAAATAATGACGCAACTGCATTCGAAATTCGAACATTTACTTTTTAAATTTAAATTACACACACATGAACATGTTCTGTACATACATATACGTCAACATTCTAGAACCAGGCGAATTCGGGAATGACAACATTAAATATATAATATTAAAATAATTTACCGAACTTTTGCATGATAACAATCAATACATTTTTTCTTATTTTTATGTACATTTATTAGAATAATTCCTCTCATTTTGACCTTTCTTTTATACTTACAATATTTTTTTTTAATTTTACTTTCCTACCGTACCAGGATATGCGTTCATTTAAAAACAGCTGAAACTAACCGTTAATCAATTAGATTAACCTTTTTGATAGAGGTGCCAGCACCACCAGATAAATATGCCGAAATGCATATCGAAAAGTCCTCTGACCAAATGTATAGCAATATTTTTTTTGTAGTTTCATTGATAATATACTTTAAATAGGCGTTAGAAAAGCCCACTAATCAACCAATAGATTAGAGGAATTATTGTTAGAAAGTAGCAACCAAAATTATTATTTTATACTTGGCTAAATCATATTATTTAAAAAAAACAAGTGACAGCTGTCAGATAATTTTTATTTCAAAAAAAAGTACTACGTATAGACATCTTTCCTTTGGGTCGTAAATATGATTTAAACTGTCACACCTACCTATTAAAGCGTACTTTAGTCAAACAAAATGTCAAAATGCATAGCAAAAATAATTAAGAAGCATTTCGGAGGCGAGACCTCATTAAAAAATACATTTTTTACGCGTAAACACCAGAGTAAAAAATATAGATTCAGCTATTTTTTTTCTTTATATAACAAATTGAGTGAGTCTATTATATATGTTTATATTTTTTAAACTGGCAAGTTAGATTTTAAATATAAGTAGATAAGTGTTTATAAGGTGTTGAGAGTTCAAAAAATGTTGGCTACAAATACACGAAATACTAATATTGATAGTCGTATTCTTATAATATTATGCTGAACGTTTTCCTAACCTTTATGAATCCCAAGATTATTTGCGCTCAGCTAATAATTCAACCGGTTTTATCTAAATGTTGGTAAGTAAGCAGCTGTAAGGGCGAACTGTCTTTACAAACATAAAATTACGATGATAATGTAAAAAAAAATTGGTTAGTAATAAGTCTTTCGTATTCATGACGCCCCGCAAGGGGCGCGTAGAGACTGGATCGGGGCGGTTTGCCCCCTGCCAGCGATGTCTATATCGCTGAAAAGGGACAGATCCTGGGGTAGTGTAGGTCGTAGTTGTGTTGCGAAGTGGGACTGTTGTATTCTTCACGCGTTTACAATAATCATAATCAGGGGCAAGGGGTAGTTCTACGAGTGAAATGGGGTCAAGTTGGGGGTTATTGTACCTTAAAATAATCGTTATGAACCATTTGACTTAAATTTAGTGTGCCTGAGAGTGTATTCACTTTCAGGGTTGAAAGAAACATGACAGTATAAGAATTACAGTTTGTAACGATCTCAATGGCTCTATGGTCAAACATGGACTATGGAAAATTTATTTTCAAAGCAATGGCAATACGAAAATTTCTATTTACGAGATTTCTTGTATTTTATGCTGCAAATTGCTAGTGTAGAGTACGAGTAGAGTAGTACGTAATACCGTACGCGCCTATGTCAATATTAATATATTTAAAATGAAAAAAAAAACAGAATAAATGTAACCAACATTTTTATAATTGTTTAAATCTAATTATTATTACATATCTTAACAATTATTTCGCGTTGACGTACCTTTTCTTCGCTAAAATCGGTTTCTGAAGCTCAGTTAAAGGTTTCTTTAAATTAAAGAGTAATATTTCCTTCTTTTTATTTCTCTTTTCTTCCTCTGCAACTAATTTTAATGAACATTGAACTGTCTAACATCTATGACAACAAGCTACACGGTACATCTAAAATTACACTAACTCTAAAAAACTTTTATAAATGTATACAATATTTGAATTCTGATGATATTTTTGTTTTTTTTTTAACATCGATCTTGACTAAATTTACTGTATTGAAGCTTTAACATGTAACAACAAGCATATTGATACTATTTTTAATATATATTTTATATATATTTAACTAAAAATCAAGCTATCATTAAGTTGCCGACTGAAAATAGATTTTCTCCCAGATATGGCCTTACAACTTTGGGCTCTTATTTTACCTCACCTAAAATTGACCAGCCTCTTTATGCGACACTCTCTTAAATTTTAACAATAATTTAGAATCTGTTCTTAATCCATTAAGCAATCAGAAAAAGCATATTTTGACACATCTTTTTCTCAAAAACCACGTATTCAGATGTTGTATTTTTTGTTACAATTTGGCAGTATGATATTTTTACTCTCTGGTATAATTACATTCTTTTTTTAAATTTTCCTTTACGTTTTGTTGTTTGAGCAATTGGATTGCCGATTCGTGTATAACACCCGGGTTTTTACGTATAAATAAATATATATTACCTTCATTTATTTAAAAAAAAACCACTACACATTTTGTGCGACATGAACTCGACCTTTCATTACGATTACTACAGTTTTAACAATTATTTTATAATTCTAACAATATTATTTATTAAAACTCTTAACACTCGTCGTCCAACTATCATTTATTAAGTAAAACGTCAATATAGGTTGAAGATTAGACGTTTATTTGAAATGCTGTTGCGTTCAGACGAAAACCTAATCGTCATTTTCACATACGAGTATACCTTCAACTTGTGCGCGGAGAAATTCAAGGCATCTTACACGATAATAACTAGAATTATTGAATTTAGAATTGACAGAAAGAGTTACTGGTAGAAAGGCTGGCAAAAAGACTGAGACCCAGTACTTAGTACTTAAAGTATTAATACCTTTATAGACAAAGACTTTTGAATTGGTTATAAAACTTGAGTTATTGTTGAACATCGATAACTGGACAAAAGTATTACAAGTGATATTTTTCATATATTTAACATGTTGCAGATTTAATTACTTCCTCAGACGTGAAATAATAAATAATCATAAATGAATGGATCACCAGATTGTAGTTATATCAGCAATGGTAGAGTATAGAATTGTCACCGGTACTTCGAATACATTGTAGTGTTCTTGAATTCTGGTTGTAAAATAAAAATAATGTAACAGCTATAAACAGTATGTCTTTTTTTTTTTAATAATGCTTTCCAACTGTAACTTTGAATATTTAGACGACATTATAAATTTTCAAGTTGACAAATTTTACGTCGATTTTTGTTTAGTAATTTCTAAACATTCCATTATTAAAATACTACGACCTCATAATGTATGCCCATCTTAACTCATAAAAAAATTAAGACAATATTAAAATAAGATTTCTGTATTAGAAATAATGTTTTTTTTTAAATGATTAACTTTCATCGTTAATGGGAGAACAGACGACTCCTGGTTCTCATCTTCCCGCACTGGAGGGGCATGGGGGCTAGGCCATATTGAAGACTAAGATTATATTTTAATTACTTTTTTTTAGAAATCACTATATAAACAGAGTGTTAACGATATGGCTTTCGGGTAATCCCTTGAATGAACATTGAATTGAGGGGCATTCCCCCGTCTTAGAATTAGGTGAATTCAAAAATAGTATCCGCGTGGTGATGGATTAAGAGTATAGAGTGTCACCACCTCTACTCTTTCCATGGGTGTTGTGAGTGGCAGCTAAGGGAACAAAACATGCGAGAATACAACCCGTCTGACCAGCGTGTTATAGTAAGCCAAAACTTCCTTGCTAAGGAGGGGCCTATGTCTCGCAATGGACTGCTAAAGGCTGTTGTTGATGATGATGATGATGAAGTATACTCCAAATATTTTGCCACATATAACATTATCAAATGAATCTATCCTACGAACAGCATTTCAAATAACTCTGTATTAGCAAAGTTAGTGGGCTCAACATTCTGATTATTTCTCGTTTTTAGAAATATCACGTTTTTTTTTTAATTTTTGTTTAAGTCATTTTATCTTTTTTTAAAGATAGTCAAGATTGGAAAGTAGCGCGTGCATATAATAAAGAAAAATAAAAAAAATATGGAAATTAAAATATACTGTACTATTAAATTTATAAAAAATGTAAATAAAATAAATATGGAAATGTAAATGTTGTTTTCTTTTTTTTTTAAAGGAAATAAATTTGTCTTTTTACGTAAATATGAATTAAAAAGATTTTTTAATTAATAGGAAATTAGAATTAATCTCGTGCACGACGCTCAGACGAAGACAGATCAGAGAGATTCGTGTGCCATACAATTTTGTTAACTGTTCAGTCTTATGACGCTTTTGTTTCATTTTTATTTTATTTATTTTTTGTTTTTTTTTTTTTCATTTCGTTAACATTTTTACTCTGGCTTCAGGCGATGCCATTGTACAATGGTCTGTCGAGGTTTCGTAATCATATCCTGCCAGTGTTTCGTCTCTGTCGCTCCTGAACCGTTTTTACCTGAAAAGTAATAAAAATATTAACCAACAAAATAAAAGAGTTGGTCTGTTGTTGAATTTCAATATTTTAAAACAAAATTATTAGGGTAATAACACGACCAAATTATGTGGGGTTTCGTCATGGTGTCTTACATGAAAGCTTTGGATTTAGGAGTAAAGAAGGAAGATAAGGTTGGAAAAGACTTGTTTGTCTGTTTATCACGAGGATGAAACCTAATTAAACTGATAATAATGATTTTTTAAAGGTATAAAAGAGAAAACGAATAGATGACACACCTGATGGTGACTATCTCCACAAATGGACAAGAGAACTCAAGAGAGTTGATGATGATAACTCTAGAGTCAGTCAGTCAGTCTGTATATTGTCGACCTTTGATACCATTGAGACCCTCCCCTACAACTAAGTTCTGGGCTCCGATAACTGCACTCATTCAGAATTGTTAAGCACCGGTTTTCACCAGTCGGTATGTACGGAGTCCGTGGCTCTCCCACAGTTCTTTAGAAGTTAGATCGTAGTAAGTTAGACACAGACACCAAGGAAAGGACACCCAACTCACCAGCGAGCAATATTCTCCCAATCAGTTCGTTCCTGCCAATATTATCGAAGTCCATGACTTGTACATCCAGGGAGCATTCTCTTATCTTCTCCCACGGTACGTTGAAGGAGAAGGAGTCGTTGAACACAGGGTTCAGGGTGCACTTGAAGATGGCTGTCTTGCGTTTCTCTATGCGCTTGTCTCCAAACTGGAGCCAGACTTTCACGTAGGGATCTGGAAGACAACAGAGAATATTGAGCGATATTTATTTACATTTATATAATATTATAACTAGCTTCCGCCGCGACTTCGTCCGCGTAGAAAAGTTACTTTGGGCTGACGCTTACTTTAACCCACGACTTCGTTTATATAGGTGAGTAAGGGAACAATTCTGTCATACATGATTAATGCGAAACGGTAATCGTTTACGCAGCGCAAGCAGCGGAAGCTCTCAATAGGAACAAAGTCTCCCGATTTTGAAATATTCTTCATTTGTGCTCCGTTCCTATTGATCTTAGCGTGATGATATATAACCTATAGCCTTCCTCGATAAATAGGCTATCTAAAATTTTTAAAAACCGATCTGTAGTTCCTGAGATTAGCGCGTTCAAACAAACAAAACCAACAAACTCTTCAGTTTTATAATATTAGTATAGATTATCCAGTTAATCATATATTTTTTAACCCTTTTTTTCGAATACAACACCCGAATTAGGAATGAATCCTGTATCGCGGGGGACTTTACGAACATACAAGAAATGGACACAAAGAACACCCAGACTCAGAACAACCATTTGTGGACAACCTCTACTGCGCCGAGTGTTGTGGGTTCAAACCACAAGAGTGGCGTGGCGACTGCTTAAACTACTAGGCAAACCGTGTCATTTAATTATTGTATAAATCATTAAAAGTAAATAACTGTCCGTGTGGTGACGGATTAAGAATACGGAGTATCACCACTACTATTGATTCTGTGGGTGTCGTAAGTCGACCAAGGAAGCAAACACGACGACACTACTAGAAGGAAAACTTGACGCGAATACTATCAACCCGTCTGGCCAGCGTGGTATAGTAGGCCAAAACTTCCTTTCTAAGAGAGGTCTATGTCCAGCAGTGGATTATTAGAGGCTGTTATAGATGATGATGATAGTAGAATAGTTGAAATACACAACTTTCGTGAGTTTTACTCATAAACTAAAGAGGTTCTGAATAGATTTTAACGCGATTTTTATCAATAGACAGAACCATTCTTGGGGAAAGTTTAGGTGTATAATGGTGTAGATGACTGTATCGTAAATAAATAATAATGTCAACTTCATTACAACAAATATCGCAATACATCTCGAAAAATACAGGTAACATAGCGTGAAATATTTGTTCAATTGAGTGGTCTAAAACAGTGATGTCACAAGTTTGTATTTAGTACATTTTTCGTACAAAATTGTCGTTTTGACAGCTGACAAAAAGTAACTAAGGTGTCATTGTCTATTGTTGAGTTTTTAATAACGAAATAAGAAGTAATCACACAAGCTGCAGGCCACAGTAAAGTATCATTATTAAAAGGATATTAAAACTCTACATCTCAAGAATTTTTCTATATATATTTTTTTATTTATTTTCAACTGTCAACACATACATCGGCGGACTTAAGGCCTAGGGCATTTTCTGCCAGTCAACCGATTGGGCGAAGCAGAGAAAATATGAGTTAGGAGCACTAAATGATAAGTAGTAATTGACAGAGGATTCAGTATATATAGACTAGTTTAACCATAAATAAGCAAATATATGTACACAAACACATACAAATATAATACACATGCATACCCATGCATATGTTTATCCACAATAAGATATAATAATACCAGGTGATGAACTAAGATCTATCTATAGTGTACGTAAAGTATCTATCCATGGGCAATTTTTCAGAGATCATTACTTTCAAAAAAATCTTACATTATTTCAGCATCTCCAGTTACTGAAAGCTGAACTACCGCTTAATTGGACGTGGAATTCCAAGATCTGTTTCATGATTTATATAGTTAGGGTATTTGTACACTGACCGAAATGGTTTCGATTTTGAAGACAGTTGAGTGTGTGTAAGTGGGCTTGGGTGGCTGTAACTTCAGTTCTCAATAAGCGCAAGTGTTTAAAAAAGACACACTTTCCACAAAAACATATTTTTTTAATTATAATTATGAACATTTAATGTGTCCTAAGAAACTTAATATACATTTTTACAAGTTTGTTTGTTTCAAAGTGTTGTTTTCCCATACGGGAATCGAACCCACAATACACAAGGCAGTAGTAAGCGGCTAGTTGACTACTAAAACCACCAAATCTGTTTATTAGCATTGTTATAATGTATTTATCCACATTTTGTAATAAATAGTCCAGAACATTGAATTTAATACTTAACTTATTATTGAAAAACTCAACCACTATACAACTAAAATTATTTAAGCGCCATCTTACGGAATCCAGCGTAATCACTTCGCGATTACTAATGCTACATCGTGTTATTAGTAAAAACTCACCTGATTTCCCATTGATATCCTTCGCCTTAAGGTTCCTGGCCTTCAACAGCGTGAGAGTCAGCACACTGTTGCTGGGGTGATAGCATAGTGACGTTAGAAGCTCTCCGCATTTATCCTTCGCTGGGGGCTTCAGAGCCTTCCAAAATGACGGCTTCTCACTTAAGTCCACCTGGAAAAGAAAGTTTAGAATCTTTTACTACTGTTGTGAAAAAAAAACTTGGTAAGCTGCCGCTTTGTCGCAAATCCGAAGATACAGATCTCACTTCAAATAAGATAAGTGTTAAGTCTAATTTATTTGCTCTAAAAATAGTTGAGCGACAATAGATCACTTTATAGTACTGCTCATGCTTGACAGATGGCGTTGTACTATTGTTGGCGTGTTCTAAATACCGATGTTAAGATTCTCCTACGAACTATTCTCTTCTAAACAAAATTATACAATAAACTGTTTTGCTCTGAACATAAATAGCGTTTCCTTCCATCGCGAGCTATTTTAGGGAGTTTGTGTAACCAGTGTTAACTAACACTTAATCAAAATTTCTGCTAGTGAGCCAAGAAAAGATTTATCGGTAACAGTCAGTTGCAGCTTAAGGTACGTGATTCTCACTATTTTCTTTTCTTTTTGAAGACAATTCTCACTCTAGGAATAATTCCTACATCACATGGGCCCTACAAACATACCTGAAACGCAGCCAAAGAACACCCAGGTCTAGAACAACAATTTTAGGATCACACTAAGTGTTGTCCCATGTAGAAATCGAAATCAGAACATTTAAGGGCTGCAGAAGCAGGGAACAACCACTCAAACAACTACGTCATTCGTGCAATAGAAAAAGTCACACTTCCAGTTGTTGGTCACATCGTTCATCCATTCCAATAAGTCCTTTTTTTTAAATGACAACACCTGCCCTAGGAGTAATTCATATGTCACGGGGACTTGAAAGAAAACCCAGGTTCATAACAACAATTCATGGATCACACAAAGTGTTGTCCCATGTAGGGTTTGGACCCATAACACTCAGCGTAGTAGAGAGCGGCGTGGCGACCGTTGAAATCAGTAGGCCAACCGTGCAGTCATATGACTGCACAATTGGCCCAGTGGTTTCAGGGATTTTTCTTTTAGTGATTTACTTCCATTATTGCCCTTTTTAGATCAGGAACAGGGTGGCTAGAGGCAAACTTATCGTTACTATTCATACTTCCTTATCTTTACCAATATTACACATGTGAAAATGAATTTCTATGTTTGTACGAGGGTAAGTTTTTAAGTTCGCGGAATGACAGTGAAAAAGGCGGGTAAACGCGCTCTTTTGATGCCTACCGTATTCAGTGACTCATAATTAGTCTGCATAGTAAAATTTGTTGTGATTGGATCATTAATTATTAAACTATCGTTGACCAAGTATTTTAATCGGGAACGAAGTGAAAAAAATGGAGAAAATTGAATTCCGTGCGGTGATAAAGTTCCTTACTAAGCAAGGAAAGTCTGTTCAAACCATACTCAATGAGATGTCATCGGTTTACGGGGATTCTTGGCCAGGAAAAACAATGGTCTACAAGTGGCATAGTTTATTTAAACAAGGCAGGGAATCACTTGAAGACGACCCGAGGCCGGGGCGCTCCGTTGAGGTGACTACGCCAGAAGTTATTGCAAAAGTAGAAAAAATTGTATTGGAAGATGCTCGACTAAAAAAGAAACAACTCGCAGAAATGGTTGGAGTATCGGATACAACAATTTTTAAAATTTTACACGATCATCTTGGCATGACTAAGGTTAGCGCACGATGGGTGCCGAGAATGCTCACGCCATTGCAAAAACAACAGCGCGTGGAATGTTCACGTGCGTTTTTGGACCTCTGCAATGAAGACAAGGATGGCGTATTGAATCAAATTGTTACTGGGGATGAAACTTGGGTT
The DNA here is from genome assembly GCA_949316085.1 of Hypercompe scribonia. Taxonomy (NCBI): domain Eukaryota; kingdom Metazoa; phylum Arthropoda; class Insecta; order Lepidoptera; family Erebidae; genus Hypercompe; species Hypercompe scribonia. The sequence continues at coordinate 3,425,452 of OX438997.1, forward strand.
CATCATTATGAACCCGAGTCCAAACAAGACTCCATGCAGTGGCACAAAAAGGGCACAGCACCACCCAAGAAATTTAAGGTTTCACAGTCGGCTGGGAAACTCATGGCAACGATTTTTTGGGACTCAGAAGGAATATTATTGATAGATTATAAAGATAAAGGCATTTCTATAACGGGGGAATACTACGCTTCAATCTTAGAACAGTTAAAAGAAGCCATCAAAGAAAAAAGACGGAAAATTAACGAAAGGTGTCCTGCTATTGCATGACAATGCTCCCGTTCACAAGAGCCGAGTCGCACTGGCTGCCCTGCATAAGGTGGGCTTCGATATTTCGCTTTGAATCACCCACCCTACAGTCCAGATTTGGCTCCGAGTGATTATTATCTCTTTCCAAAAATGAAAAAAGAATTACGTGGTAAGAAATTTTCAACTGATGAGGAGGTTAAGGAGGCGGTTTCGGCGTATTTTTCAGACAAAGATAAAACTTTTTTTTACGAGGGAATAAAAAAACTAATTGAAAGATCTGAAAAATGTATTCGTGTTGCAGGGGAATATATAGAAAAAGAAAAATAATTTTGTGTTTTTATTATTACTCAATACCCTCCATTCCGCGAACTTAAAAACGCCCCCTCGTATGTTTGTCTTTCTTTCACGTCGTAACGGAGCGATTTTATGGTATGATTTTTATGTTTGTAGATAGTTAGAAGGCTTAGGAGTGATAAAGGCTACTTTCACCATCCATTATGATGCGTATTTGAATCACTCCAAATTTTACAAAATCCGATAGATGGTGTTTTTTATTTTTTTTTTCACCTGATTGCTTACGGCACAAAATCTTTGTCATTAGACTTCTAATAGATGAGGCTATATTAAATAAGATACTTAGACCGTTTATCGACAATTTTTTAATATTTTGTGGATTTGAAATTATAAACGTGAAAGTTTGTTACTCTTTCACGCAAAAATTACTGTACAGATTTAGATGAAACTTTACAATTATATAGTTCATACACCAGAGTAACGCATAGTTCATTACCACTATAATCGATATACATGCGGGCGGGGCTGCGGGCAAAAGCTGGTTATTATTATAACTGGCATTTTACTCGGGTGCTAAGTGACCCTGACTGCTAAGCTCGAGTTCGTGGGTGCGATTTTGTGATTACCACCATTGTTTCATTCTGTGTTTGTGGGTAATTTATCTATTATACGTATACATTTTGAAATACATCGTCATCCTCAACAGCCTTTAACAGTCCACTGTTGGACATAGGCCTCTCCTTAGTAACGAGGTTTTGGCTGGTGTAGCCGCTGGCCAGGTGGGTTGGAATAGTAGAAACTTACGACACCCTATGGGTGTACAGTGACTAAGGGACTGATAAGTAGGGGCGGTAACACTCTGTTTTCTTAATCTGTCACTACATGAATTAATACGTGTCTTCTTCGTCTTCTTCTTCTCAACCAAAAGACGTCCACTGCTGGAGATAGGCCTCCTCCAAGGTTCTCCACAACAGCCGGTCGTCCACATCCAGCAGTTACCCGCGACCTTCACCAGGTCGTCGGACTACTTTGTGGGGGGCCTACCAACGCTGAGTTTCCCAGTACGCGGTCGCCACTCCAGAACCTTAATGTGCCCCGCCCAATGCCACTTAAGGTTAGCAATTTTACTGGTAATATCGGTGACCTTGGTTCGTCTGCGGATCTCCTCATTCCTGATTCGATCACGCAGGGAAACTCCAAGCATTGCCCTCTCCATTGCTCTTTGGGTGACTTTGAGCCTTCTTATTAAGCCCATAGTGAGCGGCCACGACGAAGAAAAGTACCCAGTTCAGGGTAATAGAGTTGCCTATCATGTGTTAAGTGTAACTGGAGTTATAGTTAACAAAATGTGAGTGTTCAATGACCATCTGTCTATGCCTTTGATGGTAAGAGAGGTTAATGTATGTTGGCATGGAATAATTGAATTAATAATTTAAAATAGTAATTTATAAGACAGTCTTAAACTTTAACAAAACAAATTAACGAAACAACTTGTTATCTTCAGTTTATTAAACAAAAAACATTTAACTTTTGCGCAGAAACTCAAGCGTAATGTTGGAATAAATTTCGAGGATAGAGGTTGTCAAGGAAAAGTCCATATCATAACAAATGTTTTCGGAAGAATATGTTAATTTAGAAAACGGCCTGAAGCATTGTTTTGAAGACATTGGTTGATGGAAGTAGCGTATTCATTTTCTTGAAGGATAATATCGTATGGAATTCAAATGAGACTTATGGTAACAATATTTTGGTAGGCGCGGGAAAAAAATATTCGCCATGTATGTTTCAAGATGTTCGATTTTTGAAAATTTAAATGGTTACCATTAAGTAGTTCTATAGACAAAATCATTTATATGGGACCTAGGTTTTTAAGCTTCGTTTTTGTCACTTGAAAGACGCGTGATAAAAAGTAGTGTATTTGAATTTAGCAAAACAGTGTTTGTTTTTTATCTAATTTAAGAGTAGCTTTGCTTACTTTTTATGACATCAGCTATATGTTAGTGAAAATCCCGGCAAAATCGGATCAACTGTTTCAGAGATTAACCGAAACAAGTAGATAGACAGACGGGCAGACAGACAAAAATTTAAGTTCGATGTACACTTTATGTATTTAGTGTTAATTTAAAATTGCAACACTTCAATTTTATTTGTTTGTATAAGGTACGAAATTATTAAGTATTGTTAACATCCCTACATTTATGTAAAAAACAAAATAAACTGTTATGGAAAACTAAGTTAAGGACTTGGTTAGCAACAATTTTCTATAAGGTCATGGTGTCACTGTAATCGAGTCTCGCAAACATGTAACGTGCTGAAGCATGGTTCTCTAATAAATAGCTCTATAAATCTACCCCCATTCGTTTCGATGTACATATTTACATCACACTTCCTGACTAGTTTACACTTACACGGCTTACGCCAATATTTACATTCATTTAAATAAAATAAACATGCCATCAACACCAAACACAAATTACGCACACATTTAACAGCTGTTGCGTAAAATTACGCGTCACATTCGGGTGAAATATGCGTTGAGATTATCTTCGTAATATTATCACGTAATGTAATTTACGGTGTAATTCTGTTTACGTGACAATAAATTGAGGCTGTGATTAGACTATGCGTTTCAGCCTTTAACAGTCCACTGCTGGACATAGGCCTCTCTTTAAGAACGAGGTTTAGGAACGAGCTCGTATAGAATTTGTTTCAAGTGTTCCTTCTTTTTGCAGAGGTGTTGTTCAGCTTAATTTGTTTCCTTAGTTACCTCTTACGACATGCATGAGATGAATAGGGGTAATGACACTCTGTGTTCTTAATCCATCATCACACGACACAATCAACGTCGTCCTCATTAAAATATCTCAGCTTAAATGATTTGTATTCAAAGTAAAAGCATCATATTATTAGCGCTAATTAAAAGTTGCACTAATACCTACTAACTTCGTGTGTTCGAATTGGCGGACTTAAAATTAAAATCTCGGAGACAGGGGAGAAATGCCAGCAAGATATTAAAGGCTTTGTTACAAAATGAATTTAAATAATAATATATACTAATTTGTATTAATCTTTGGCACCTTTTTATTTCTTTTATACTAATATAATAAAACTGAAGAATTTGTTTGTTTGTTCGGTTGAACGCACTGTCTCAATAAGTACTGATTCGATTTGATATTGTTTTCAATGTTAGATAGCCCAGTTATTGAGGAAGACTATAGGCTATACATCATAACGCTACAATCTAAAAGAGCTGAGTATCAATAAAAAATGTTTCAAAATCGGTGGGTTCTTTTTTTGAGAGTTTACATTGAAATAATGTATGAAAGAATTGTTTACTAGCGTATGTCTATGTTTTAACATTGGTTCGCTATAACCTTTTCGTGGAAAACAAATTTGTTCACGCTATATAACATCAGATGTGGGCAGCAGGAGTCATAGAGGATGCGTGGGTCAGCTAGTATTTGTATAAATATTACACGAATATACGACAAAAATCGAGATCTGGTTTATTACAAAGGCCGTAAACACTCTTATATTGTACAACACACCCTAATTATTAGCCTATAATTAGTCCCTTGCAACATAAAAAAATCAACCCAATATTATTGTGACGACTTCCACATTACAACCCAAACAAAAATATACAACAGCGCCATCTAGCAAAGATACATTGAACTATGTAGTATGATGAACTACTAAGCAACTACTATCCTATATCGCGAAACAGAGATTCACGTGGCAGTTAACATATATACAACATCCCAACATCAACCGTTGGGCCGCAGCCCGCCAGGCACGATCACCTCGCCTGGTCGGAGGATCCTCCCTTTGTGTCGGATGGACATGACACCTCGTCACCTTCACATTATCATCATGGCGGATATCAGATACAAGTTAGGTATTTCAGTACCGTGAAATCAGCGAACTTTATGTAATAATCCAAATAATCTGAATCGTTTAGTGATTGATCGTTCTAATATAATGAATTCTATTGCACGACAGACTAATGTACGTGATCTATTACTACTATCGCTTTATTGCAGCACAAATATTATTCACTGCACGATATTGGCAATCTATTGGAGTTAAATTTTACGTTCATGATTAGCTAGCAATATCTGAGTTATTGATGATAATAATAATATCACTTCTGTAGTATAGTGTTGGCTGCAGCCTATTTAACATTACAATTATAATTAAATTTCGTCCAAAGTGGGACCAAAATAGGGATAAGTTTACTGTGGCCAACTGAAACTTAAGCAATTGGAGGTGAAAAATTTTCAAATAACCTAGATTTTATGTAACAAAGATGTAATCTTAGCCGGTTAGGGAGACGGCGACCAGTCGCAACGGATGTCAGCCAACACCGAAGGGAACACAGGAGTGGTCCGAGGACAGACCCCTGAGAAGTACCACACGACGTAAGCCACCGCCTCAGAACACTATCTCGGTCCTCATACACGACGGTACGCTCCTCTAAATAGTCTGCCACAAGCCGCTTCAGGTACCTTGGTACTCCGTAGTAGAGGGGCGACTTTGACACAAGCCGTATACCAATCCGTCTGGTCAGCGTGGTATTTGAGGCCAATACTTCTTTTCTAAAGAGAGGTCCATATCCAGCAGAGGACAACTAAAACCTGCTGACATGATATAAAGTACTGCCCAATGATATTGATGACGTGTGTTGATAATTTTATATATCTATACAAGTTGATTCAATAAATACGTAACATTTCGACCGAATTTCGATTGGCTCTTGTTGTTTCCATAACAGATTAATTCTTGTTTATTCTGTATATTATTTGATACGGGTTTGGAATATGATCGAATCTTATATTGTCCGTTCAGATACATACATAGATACTGTTTTTTTACACAAAACAAATATAAACATACTATGCTTACAATGCCTCGTTGACTTGGCGGTTAGTGTATACGAGTGTGGATCAAATGGTCTCGGGTTTGATTCTCGGGTCGGGTTCAAAGTGTTATTGAGCTTTTCTGGTCACAGAAATATTTAATAATCGCCAAGACTTTGGCAGTTGAGGCCTTAACTCCCATGCCTCGGAGAGCATGTAAAGCCATTGGTCCTGAGCTTGATCTCTCCCCGGTCGTGTCGAATAGCCATCCCATTGGTTTGTAAAAGTGAGGGAACAAAGTGTGCACCTTTTTTTTACGTGAGAAATACTTTTCGCGCCACACCCTCCTGGGGGACGAAACACGTGTGTAGGACTGTAGGTAAAGCCGTAAAGTGTCGCATTACCGTCCCATCGAATTGTGAGAACAAAGAGTGCACCTGTGTTTGCGCACACACTTGTTGGCTATAATATCTCTCAGTTGACTGGTCTTCGTTGAGACTAGCCGCCGTGGCCGAAATCGGCTAGGATTACATTATCATCATAACTATGATTACGTCCGTCCGTTTAAACGTCCATATTGTTGCCAGTATAATTTGAGTTCTATTTGGCTGCCTCAATGGTGGTAGCGAAAGCGACTGCTGTACTTGAAGTCTCGGGTTCGAGACCGGGTTGGACCAAATGTTTGTGTGATCTGCAAATATTTGTTTCGGAGTTTGGGTATTTTCTATGTGTAATATGTATGTATATTGTATATACAAAAATAAGTATGTAAATATCAGTCAGTCTAGTTATAGTACAAGCTCTGCTCAGTTTGACACTAGATAGCGTTGTGTGTTAAATGTCCGAAATGTTTATTTATTTTATTTACGCAATAGAGATTAAGTCGATTGCCGTCAAGCGGATTTTAGGGACTAGATGGGTAAATATGAACTATATTAAATGAGAAGGTAGATAATTAACAAATGCAATGGTAGGAAAGGTAATGGTTTGTACAAAGGCTAGTATAAACTTTATGAAAGAAATTTACCGAGTTTAACCCACTTAAAATTTTCATATAGGTATATTTCTGTAAGCAAGGTGAATATACTCGAAGTTGATTTACTGAAACCAGCTTATCGTCAGGACGGAGTTCTTTCATAGCTACAGTTTAGAGTTTTAATGTCCTTTCTTAATAATAAATCGAGTCAAAAGTCATCATAACCATCATCAGCCTATCACAGTCCACTGCTGGACAAACACTTCTTCCATTACACGCCACTCTGATTTATTTTCGGCTTCTAGTATCCAACTTCTATGAGCCATCTCGCGCAAATCGTCACTCTACCTGGCCTGTGGGTGCTCTACGCTACGTTTACCGAGACGTGATCTTCACTTTAGAACTCATTTACTCCAACAGAGTAAACGATAGACGAGTTTAATCGAGTCAGTAGTCGTTTAAAAATATTCGATTCTCGGGATCTACTTTTTATATGACAAAGAAATTTATGAACATACCTGACACAGAGGCAGAAACACCTCTCCAATGGAGTCATCTCTTGAGAACCGATCGTAGTCGAACACGTGAAGATGAAGGACCTGAAACAATTGTATCATATTTAAAAATTCAACCGATTTGACACACTACTAGTTTGTGTATGTACGATTTCAAATGTTATGTAGTTGGTGGGAAACTGAAGATATGCAAAACCAGTTTAAAGTATTGTGTTTCAATGTGGATATTAAATTTGATACGAACACTATACCAACCCGTGGGGCCAGCGTGGTATGGTAGTCCAAAACCTCCTTTCAAAGGAGAGGCCTATGACCAAAAAGTAGATCTCTCTGTCCGGCCTGCGAAAGTGACTCTACTCTGCTTGATGGAAAGCATGAATAGAATACAAAGAGTTGTAGTCACTACACTCATTGCAAATGCAGACAATGCAGTATGGTGACCCGCACAATGACGCCGCACCCGCAGCCTAGGGAGATGCTTTTTCACGCCACGCTTGGGGACGTAAAAGGCATGACAGTCATCATGGTAGTGTAAGTTGTCCTATGCCTTACAAAATTAAAGGTTTTTTAATCAGAATTATTTGATTGTATGTGGCAGCCCCAAAATCTACACCATAAACCAAGATCATCAATAACTTCTTTCGCATATAAAAATTATATCTCCTTTTTTTTTCTGTGCAGAAATCTCCTCAGATACCACCTAGAGATTATGTTGGACTCGAACCGACCGAAAGTCACAAGTTGTCTCAGGTACTAGTAACCGGGGAACCAGGTGTACTATAGAAAGGAAATCCCTGGAACCCTGACGTACCTCGGGCCATCTACCTACGACTTGCAGATGAACCCTTTTCTGTCACCAAAAGAGCCGCCCTGGCCTGCTTCTGCTAGGGTGACAGATGGACCTTATAGTTTCTAAAATTTACTTTTATTAGTAAGTTTTTTTTTTAATATTTTTTTCTAGTTCTTATAAGAACTTTTATAAATATTATATAATCCAATTAAATTTCAAACCAAGCATTAATTAATATTAATTATCATTTTAACATCACCGCGTGACTTACCACCACTAGAGGCTATCAAATTATTTAAGTTAGGGGATGATTAATTATTAGATTAGAGTGGGTGACCTTCGCCCTTTATTGTTCCGGGACAAGGTTGGACAATAAGATTGCTAAGGACAATGTTAAACTTTCCACCCTAACTATAAATAGAGTATTCATATTAATTATAGCTACGAAAGTAACCTTTAATAAAATTAAAATAAGTAAATCCAAATTTCAAATTATTCATCAGATGGTTAGTTACAAAATTTGACATACAAATTTTAGACTTATAATTTGAATTTCAGTTTTAAAATTCAAAGACTTGTCGATCAATTAGTAAATCTTTTATTTAACTTCAATCAAAGATTTTTTCTCATTATACAGTTAAATTCAAAAAGAAAATCGTGAACAATATTCAAGTAGAATGCTTACATTCATTAAACCACAATATTTTAAAGAAGTTTAGTGGTATTATTTCAAAATAATTTACTTATATATAAGTACAAATATTCTATAGATGAATAGACACAGAGCAAATGAACCGAACCCACGACATGTAACTTACCAGTCATGATGGCTAGTCTGTAGATCAACAGTTAAAGTAACACCTTTACATCTTTATAATACAACAAAGCCTGTCAAATATTTTTGTATTTTTTTTATTTTAAGCGACAAAGTGACTCAGCTCTGCCTGATGGAAAGTATGAATAGAATCCAAGAGTTGTGGTAGCACACAGTGATACAGCTTATTTGAATATTTTAGTTTAAAGACTATACAGTATTGTACACATTGTAATCAAGCTTTGTTCAGTATTTTAGTAGGTGACTGTAGCTAATAATTTTATTTTATTAGATTGTCTTCTATTAATCTACTACCAAAGTTTAAGAGGTAATTCTATTAAGGTCTTGTAAACTGCTATTTAATTTCTGCAGTTACTTAATTGTCGTCACATATTTTACACACGGCCATTTGATTCCAAACTAGGCAGAGCTTGTACTACGGTAACCAAACGGCAGTACACAGATAGGAAGTTTTAATCTGTAATGGCATCTCCTCTTTACTTACGGTTAAAGAATATTTATTCCTCAAATTTTTTTGTACAACTATGTATGTGAGTGTTTGTATTTGTGTAACTCATTTCCTACACAGCCATCTGGTCTCAAACTAAAAAATGTTTGCACTATGGTAATTAACACACACTATACAAATAAATAGATATCGTAGAAAATTACACCCAAACACTTAAAACAAATGAACGTGCTCTTTATACAAACAAAGTCCTGGGTGGGAATCAAACCTAAGACTCAGCTGTCAAGATCACTAATTACTTGGTCAACAGGCCAGTGATAGTAGCCATAATTAGAGTTTAATTTCAGACTAACCGATTACAAGAACCATAACCCCTCCTCTTTCTGATTGTGAGGGTGAGGTAGACGAGTATTTAAAGAGCAAAAAAACACGTCGCTTTTGTAGAATTGGACTCCATGGGGCCCGTAGCTACTTATTTTTATGTGTATTCAAACTTTCCGACTAAAAATCAATTCCAGCAACTAAAAAATCGTATGTATACCTATAATTTATGCTAAAAAACCAATGAGGTTAATAATGGTTAAATTATCTTTTTAATTTACAATATTTATTGAACCTACCGCCATAATTTTGGCATCCGCGCGGTAAACGGAAATTTTGTATCCAATATTCGTATCATAAATTAAACCAATAATCTCAGATATCAAATCTTTCCCCACAAAACTCCCAGAGGGCAAGTTAATGAGAAAATTAAACCGTATTACCGTACTCTTCAGGGTATCCTTCCTTAGATTTCGAACCTACTGATAATATGCTATTCAGAAAACTAAGTTAAATTCTAATCAATTGCTTCTAATATTTTGAACCGATTATGAAAAATGAGGTTCTCAAATCTGTCATATTTTTTTACGTATATATGTAAAATTACACGCGTTTCTTCGCAGGGGTAGACAGAGGCATATAAAACGTCCAGTGTCCGTCGGTGCTTTGGTCCTACGTAGTAGGTGGCGTGTGGTAACGGATTAAGAATACATAGTGTTACCACCCCTATTCATCCCGTGGGTGTCGTAAAAGGCGACTAAGGCAACAAAGTATGCAAGACAACATCATTACAAAGAGAAGGAAAACTTGAAACAAACCCTATTTCAACTCGTCTGGCCAGCGTGGTATAGTAGGCCAAAACCTCCTGACTAAGGAGAGGCCTATGTCCAGTAGTGGTCTGTAAAAGGCTGTTGATGAAGTAGGTGGCGAGCATATGTATATATAGGGTATATACACGAGACTCCAAAATGGATAAAATATTTTTATAATAATAATAATATATCTCTTTATACAGTAAAGAGATAGATTAAATTTAAAAACTTAAAGCTAAGGAAGTACAAGTGGCGGCCTTATCGCCTGTTGGCAATCTCTTACAGGCAACCATTTTACTTGTAAACTTTCCTCCTAAAAAAATATATATTTATGTAATCATTTTTTAAAATTTATTACAATTCATTAGTGAAATTTAATAATCAAATAGTAGCTTTTTTCAAATTCCCTCATAAATTTCTAAAACGCAACACTATTGGTGGAACAAAATTTGACGACAATTTACCCTCGTGTCTTCTCGTAAAGCAGGTTATAGTTTCGTTCAACTTCGTAAACATCACTTTTTAGTATCCTTACTTATGTTAAAATGATCTTGAATGACAATAAGTTGATTAGAAAAAAATAGCTCTGTGATTTTGTGAACCAAATACTTTGTTGTTGATGTGAGTGTAGTCCGTCGTCATAGAATAAGCGCGCCAAAATGGCCGCGTTTAAATCGTCCGTAAATTATAGTGGTTTTTTTTTTTAGCTTTATTGGTTCATATTACGGATGTGTTATATTTATTTTAGGTATTGTAATATCTAATCAAAACGTTTTTGAAAATAAAAATTTCATGCATATTTCCTATTGCCGCCAATCTGGATGTTTAGTTTGCCATAATACGTAGATATTACAAATAAATTACACTCAGATACAAAACAAAGAATAATGTTCTTCAATCAATTTTATTGTTGGTTTAGAATCGAACCCTCGACCACATCTGTCTAACGCCTAAGATCACTAACCGCTAGACCAACATCCCAGTCTGAAGACTTGATTAAATTATGTAAAATTTATACAGTGAACTTTTACCGCCACGTTAAATGGAAGTGTTAATTGAATATTTATTCAAGGAAAAGACTACTCCTCATCACAAGAAGTGTTGATCAGTGCCTTAACGTGGTCCTCGTAAAGGGAACAGGCCATCAAACCTGATGGCCATAGCGTCCCGAGCTCCCAACCCTAGTAATTCTTAAGTCAATTTACTTTATGATTAGTGTCTTGAAGGCTATATCAACTTCAGATATTTGGAAAATCTAGACATCTATTACTTGCTCTAATAGACCGATACATGAACGCAGACCCTAAACAGATGGGCTACAAATTTGAAATTCTGGCATTTGATGCTTTTTGTGTTGTAAGCAACCACTGGGTACAATGAGAAATGAATAGTCGTGTCCAAATTTGTAATTTTCTAAGTTAGAAACACGAAATAAGATTTTTAAAGACATCCTACGCTACGTATGTCTCTGTGTTGCGGGAGACACACAAATTACTAACATACATGACACATGACATTACACAAAGAGCCCTGACTTAGAACAACATAGTGTTGTCCCATGTGTGATTTGAACCTACAACACTCAGCGCAGTAGGAAGAGTGACTTTTTTAACCACTACGCCATCCGGGCAGTCAATCATAGAGCTACGGTCAATAGCTAGCCTACATTTAAAATTAGATTCTAACATCCTATGAGTTCAATGTATTCCACTTAATCTGGAATTTTCAAGAACACTCCAGTTTTGACTGCACGATTGGCCTAGTGGTTTAAGCGGTCACCACGCCGCTCCCCACTTCGCTGAGTGTTGTGGGTTCAAATCCTACGTGGCACAACACTTTGTGTGATCCACAAATTGTTGTTCTGAGTCTGGGTGTTCTTTGTGTCCGTGTCCGATTTATTCTTAATGCGGGCGTTGTCTTTTTTAAGACAAAAAAAAGTTTCCATATTTTCTTTCTTAATCGTCGTGGAAAACTTCTGAAGAGTTTTCCAACTACATTTATTGCGCTTTAGCAGACAGTTTCTTTTATACGTCTTTCAATTGAAAAGTTCCGTCTTTGATCGTTTTATGAGTTTATTTTATTGATTGTAAACGTTAAAAAAGGTATAAAAATGCTTTAGTGACGAAGAATGAGTTCAGATAAATAAATTTGTTTTTATTACTCTAAGTTAAGGAGATTTCATCAGGTCTAATACCAGTTTAGAAATGGTTTTATCAGTTTTCAAGTGTTACTAGTTATGCTTTCTTTGCTTGCTAACCAAACTACTAATAAACATGGTACTTTATCATCATTATCAACACATCAACAGCTCTTAATAGTCCACTGTTGGGCATAGACTTCTCCTTCGAAAGTATATTTTGGCCTACAATACCACGCTGTCCAGACGGGTTTGTATACAGTTGTGTTGTGTTGTGGGTACCACGATTGGGTAAACGTAGTGTAGGGTGTACTTATATATTTCTAAATACATATTATAGAGAAATGACACCTAAATACAGACCAAAATATTGTGGCCTCACACAGCTGTTTGTTCTGAATGAGAATCTAACCCAGGACCACTAGCGTAACAGTCAGGACTAACCTCTAGACAACCAGGCCCCTTGAATTACATACATACATACATACATAAAATCATGTCTGTTTTCTCGCAGGGGTAGGCAGAGATATATAAAACGTCCACTTTTCGCCAGTATATTGGCCTTACGTAATATGCGGCAAGCCTATAGCCGCTAATCGCGATGTTTTGTTTACCAGATTAGCAGGTGTACCACTTGCAGGTAAGGTTAGCATGGGGCCCTAAGTTCTCGATCTGGATGTCGTAATAGCAGCGGTTCCTGGATCCTTCCTATCACAGGCGCAGAGTGGTACACCGTGTGGTTTTAGTCGGTCCGATTCCGACACACCACCCCGCCGTAAGCCCGGTGGGGTGACGGCTCGTGGGGGTTTCCACACGTTATAAAAAAAGGGCTCTAAGTTCTTGGTGGGCACCCTATGCACTCTTAAATTCATTCAGTATGTTCCTAAGGCCACCCACTCAAATTTCCTGTAGGTTGCCAATTGAAGAGTAGGAAAATAGCTAATTAAATTGTGTAGTTTCATTATCTTGTTTTATTATCAAGCAGTTTTAGTCATATAGGATTTAAACTTACTTCATAAATACTTAATTAGTCAGATATATTTTTAATACTAGCTTTTGTCTACGTGTGTGCCGTTTTTCGCGGTAAAAAGTAGTTTATGCTACCCGTTGAGACTATATATTGTCATTAGTAAAAGAATTTCTTAAATCGGTTAAGTTAAAATCAACTCATATTCACATTTATAATAATAATAATATTAGTCAGGATAACAAAAGATTCTGATTCCCAAAATTAAGTAGAAAGAAGAATAAAGAAAGAAAAGAAGTCGTTTTTATTTACACCTTCTTTTTTTATGGAAGAAGCATTTATGGAGTGTTCAGAATTCGGGGGGTTAATAACTTGATCTTCACCCGGACCTAATTCGCCGCCGGCGAACCGGGTAGCGGAGACGTGCTTATCAGCACCTCAGTGTGTGCGGCCGCAGATGGACGGGACGGGTTTTCCCCTTAATCCGCTACAGTGGCCACTTGCCTAAATAGAGAGTTTACCCGCAAACGGTGCCCACAATAGGAGGGGTCTGGATGTTGTAATAACAGTTGTGCCCGGATCCCTCCTAACTCAGGTGCAGAGTGGCGCACCATGTGATTTTAGTTGGTTCGATTCCGAAACACCACTCCGCTGCAAACCTCGGTGGGGTGAAGGTAGGGCATTGAACCGCCTATAAGAATAGAATCGCCTATCACAATAATATGATATTATTGTTTAACTGCACGTTTGGCCTAGTGGTTTAAATGGTGGCCATGCCACTCTCTACTGCGCTGAGTGTTGAGAGTTCAAATCCTACACGGGACAACACATTGAGTGATCCATAAATTGTTGTTCTGGGTGTTCTTTGTGCCCGTTTCTTGTATGTTTGTAAAGTCCCTCGCGACACAGGATTTATTCCTAAAGCAGACGTTGTCTTTTTTTAAAAAAAAGAAGAAAGAAAAAAACCTCGGTGGGGTGGCGGCCCGAGGGGGTTTCCACACGTTAAAAAAATAGAACTTCAACCTACGGTAAAAGCAAGGAAAGATTCTCTTAACTCTGACTTTTATAACTCCGATCGAGTTGGTTCATTTGAGCTAAAGTGTCACTCTCCAAGGTTACTATCAAATTTCTTTGGGAAAAAGTCTTAACTTTTATTCCAGTAATATTTATTGACTTATTTTACAACTTAATGCGTAAGGCATTTTCGCCAGGCGACCGATTGGGCATGTAGAAAAAAGATGAGGTAGGTGCAGTTGTGGGAGGTAATGAATGAATGACAGAAGTTTTAAAAATACCATCTGTTTGACATTTGAAAAGGTAATATACACACTTGTACATAGTTACACACATACACCCATACATACACACACATCATGGACATCAAGGAGAAATGGGATGCAACTAACACCTATGCTGCAGAAGTGCTAAGAGAACTACGCACCCAAGAGAGAGCTAGATCAACTGGTAGCCAAGCAGCAGGAGTACATAGCAGCTGAGCTGCTAAGCCCTTCCCCTGTGATGAAATACCTAACGGTGACCCCATGGGGAGTAAGAAGGCGGCGAAAAAGAGGAGGTTTTTTAGTCGGCATAGGTCACTACCAAGACCGAGCCCGACATACAGGGCGTATAACACCTAAACTCTATGATACGTAATAGCTGTTTTCCCCTCTAAACAAAGAAAAAAAAACACACACATACATACAGATATATCCATATAAATATTCGTATATTTATACCTTACGATAAACGCTAAAAGTCTTACCCGACTTTGAAGCTTCTGGATAGGGAAACCTTCGAAGTAGAAAGTTTCGTTCCATCTCGGGTTGAGGGTACGTCTCTTGATCTTCGTCTCCAGTCGGTGTTTTTTGTCAGGCAGCAGGGTGACGCGGACATAGGGATCCGAAGTACCGCTGAGGTCCTTAGCAGGGAGTTCCTTGCCCTGGGGTAGAATGACCGGAAATTAATGTATTAATAAAAATAAATATTAAGAGAAATACATTTGATGGTAAACGGTTACCAGTACTCACGACACTTCGTATGTACCTTTGGAAAACGACCCATCTGTTGGTATGTTAATTCACTATTCTGGTAACATAAATATTTCCTTTTACACCAAAGGTCGTCGATTCGATGCTCAGTTAAATAACTAATGAAAATAATATATTTATTGGCACAGAATATCAACATTTCTGGTCATAGCATAATATTTCGGACATCTGATACACAACGCCATCTAGTCTTTAACTAAATAGAGCTTGTACTATGGGGACTATTGTACATATTAAACACCCACACACATTCGCATGTTTAACATACAACGCCATCTAGTGTCAAACTAAACCGAGCTTATACTATGATAACTATACTGTCTGACTGCTTATATATTTTTTTTTTGTTAATACATACATATTATAAAAAGAAAACCAAAACTCCGAAACAAATATTTGCTGATTATACAAACATTTGTGTGCATAAAACAATTAGTGCTCGATTTGGTCTGGGTATTTCTATATAAAATATGTATACATTTACAATGAGAGTAAATACGTAATTTAGTCTAGCGGTTAGCGTATAGAACTGCCAGTCAAGAGGTCTTGGGTTGCATTCCCGGGTCGGACCAAAACGTGTTATAAAAATGCTTAATAACAACCCGGAGTTTGGAGCAGGTAAAGCCGTTGGTCGATCGGGGGGGTGACGTTGGCGGTTAGCCTTGATATAGTCAACGCTTTCGGCACCCTCCCCTGGCGGGCAATTAGGGCGGCCCTCGAATATCACGAGTTGCCGCTCTATCTGCGGACCGTTTTTGAGGCCTATCTGCGCGACAGGACGGTGAAGTTTATCGGTCAGAACGGAGTGGAGAATCGAAATGAAGTATGTTGTGGGGTTTCCCAGGGCTCGGTATTGGGCCCTTTATTATGGAACCTCGCATACGATGCTGTCCTTCGCACAGTCTGCCCTCTGGCCTAAGTGTCGTCTGCTATGCGGACGATACATTAATACTGGCTAGAGGGTTCGAGGAGGTGCTTTGGCTCGTCGAGCAGGGTGTGGCTAGTGTCGTGGAAAAGATACGTGAGTTGGGCCTGAGGGTGGCACCTCAGAAAACTGAGGCGATATGGTTCCATGGCCTGCGTAAGCGCCAGGAGCCACCCAGCTCATGTCTCCGGGTAGGTAACGCTGAAGTCCGGGTAGGTCAGTACATGAAGTACCTAGGCCTCATCCTGGACAGTCGGTGGAGCGTCGAAGAGTATTTCGGGCGATTGGTACCCCGAGTGTGAGGGGTAGCAGGTGCGCTGTATCGTTTGCTGCCCAATCTCGGGGGACCACGGGAAGAAGTTCGCCGCCTCTACATGGGGGTTGTTAGATCTATGGTCCTCTATGGGGCACCCGTCTGGTTTAATGATCTAGCGGGTGCCTCCCGCTGCCGGGCTCTACTCAGGAGCCTGCAGCGGTTGATGGCCATACGGATTGTGCGGGGCTACCGCACAATCTCCTATGAGGCAGCGACGATCTTGGCGCGATCTCCACCCTTCGATATTCTGGCCGACATGGATGCGATGGTCTACGACCAAATTCGTTCTGTCGGTCGGAGTGCGGAGGAGGCCGCGCCAGATCATGAGCCCGGAATGCTACGGCAGAACGCGCATAAGCAAGCTTTGGTGGCTTGGCAGGCACGGCTCGAAACTCAGTGCTGTGCTAGCCAACGCGCCGACGGCGCCGCTCTGCCAAACTTCGAAGCATGGATAGAGAGGACCGACTGTGTCACCTATCGATTGACCCAGATACTCACCGGGCACGGCTGCTTCGGTGAGTATCTGAATCGAATAGGACGGGAGGCTACGACACAATGCCACCACTGCGAGTCCGAACGGGACTCCGCCCAGCACATGCTGGAGGACATCCCTGCTTGGGAGTCTGAGCGTCGAGTCCTGGTCGGACGGATCGGACGAAACCTTTCACCGTCAGCATTGATCGCGGCAATGCTGGCGAGTCGTGAAGGATGGGAAGCCGCGATCTCCTTCTGTGAGCAGGTTATGCTACGGAAGGAGACCGCAGAGCGAGATCGGGAAAGGGCCGATCCCGCTTGAAGGAGGCGGTGAAGGGGACGCGGCATAAGGTCGCTAGCTCCCTAATCGCCGCCTAAGGGTCGCTGCGGTCACATGTTGGGGCGTTGTGACTGCTGCAAACGACCCGAGTTAGGTGACACTCCGGTGCGGCCGGGGAGTGTCGTCTGGGGCGGGGCGCTGTTCTGCCTCTTACTGCGCAGGGTGGTGAGAGGTGCGATAGCGTTTTGCCTCTGGGGCATGGTGCCCAGGATGTACCTCACTTGTAAGATATGGCAGGGAGGACTCTAGAAGCCGCTATTGCGTTCCTGGAGCTCCTCTCGACTGCTGAGGTAGGCCGTTGCGCCGTTTAGTATATAGATCGGTTTTCTGGGAGCCCCACACACGCCCTTCGTCCCTCCGGAGGGTATGGTGCGAAAAGCATTCCCCGCGTAAAAAAAAAGAAAAGGTAAAGCCGTTGGTCCTACTCCTGATTACTCCCCGCTCGTGTCAGATATCCGTCCTAGCGGATTGTGAGAATGAGGGGACAGAATGTGCACTCATGTTTGTGCACACACACGTGTACTATATCTGATGTGTCGTTGACTGGTCTCCGTTACGATTGGCCAGTTGTCCAGTCACAGTATAGGCTCGTTTTAGTTTGAACGTTATCATTATTTAAAAATACATATTAAGTAGTAGAGCCACGTTGATTTCAGTACGAACGGGCCAGCTCAACCGGAGCAGTACTACCCTCTCACAGAAGACCAACTTAAAGCGCCAGCATATGTACTGTCGTGTTTCGTTGGTGAGTGCGAGACCGGTGGCCCATTGATGCAGGGATCACAGTACACTGTCATGATGTCTGTCATGCCTTTTACGTACCCCAGGCGAGGCTTGAAAAAGCATTTCACTGGGCCGCCACATTCTGGGTTGCATTTGCAATGAGTATGGTGACCTCTTGAATTCTATTCATGCTTTCCATCAGTCATTCACTTTGGCAGGTTCTTAATAGACAAAAAAACATGACTTTTTAGAATTATTTATAAAGATAAGTGTACTAAAGTTAATAATTGTATTAATTCACATACAAAGATATGATTTTTCACACAATATTTGCTTTTGTGATTCTCGCAACAAATCGTGATAATACAATGGAAAATAAATTATTACTGTTTGTTTAATATCTTAGCAGATATACATGAAACTGAGGTGTGTTATGATGAAAAACAGAGAAACATATTGCCTTGTAAATCTTTTTTTTGTTTACAGTGGTATAATTTTTAAAAGCAATTACCGTAGATAAAATTGTTGACATTCTTTTGGCATAAATATTTGAACTGGCAATTAAATATAGTACAGTATATACAATGTACATAGATTCTTAGAACCTGCCAAAGTGACTGCACGGCCCAATGGAAAGCATAAATAGAAGCCAAGAGTGGTGGCCACCATACTCATTGTATTGCCACTCATATTCTTCGAGTATACTCCTGACGCATGTTCTAAGCGAGTTGTGTCACCTTCGTGTAATAACGGATTAAAAATGTACTGTCACCGCCCCTATTTGTTTCGAGGGAGTAGGAAAACTCGAAACAAATCCTCGTAAAAGGAAATTGATCTTATTAATTTTAGTTAAGTCTATTAGATTGTTAAACTAATATTTTAAGCCGATTTGAGAATAAATTGGTTCCTGTTAAGCCGAAAGTTTCGTACTCGGATGAAAGTTTCGTTGTTATATTTGGGATATGTTTTTGTTTTTTTTTATAGAAACCTACCAAAATGACTCTCGTTTCTGCCTGATGGAAAGCATGAATAGAATCCAAGAGCGGTAGTCGCCATATTCACTGCGAATGAAGACAGTACAGTGTGGCGCCCCGCGCTATGGCGGCTTAGTGAGATGCCTTTTCACGCCACTCTTAAAGGACCCCGAGATCGTAGTGGGAGTGAAACACGTGCGCTGGCAACGAGTTCCAGGTTTATGTAGATTATACTTTTATAAATCTTTAGTATACATAATAGATTTATTCGCGTATCGCAGTGGATTTTCACGGATGATGTTCTCCTAGCCGATTTCAGGTATAGCGGCCAGTTTCAGCGGAGTTCAGCCAACTACGCAGGAGATATTATAGAGTACAAGTGTGTTCGCAAACACAGGTGCACTCTCTGTTCCCTTACTCTCACAAACCGACCGGGAAGAGTTCATGAGCAGGTGCGATTGCTTTAACGTGTTCGGCACGAGGCACGAGTGTTAATTCAATAAAACTGTAC
This sequence comes from Hypercompe scribonia, assembly GCA_949316085.1. Classification (NCBI taxonomy): domain Eukaryota; kingdom Metazoa; phylum Arthropoda; class Insecta; order Lepidoptera; family Erebidae; genus Hypercompe; species Hypercompe scribonia. Next base: position 3,444,963 of record OX438997.1, read on the forward strand.
TGGTCTGACCCGGGAATCGAACCCGAGACCGTGATTGGCACTTGCATATGCTAACCGCTGTTACTACATTATCATCATCATCGTCATCATCAACATTATTTGACAGTCGCAGACTATAGCACGATGTCCAGACGGATAGGAACTGGACATAGACTTCTCTTTAGAAAAAAGTTTCTTGCCTGCTATAACACGGTGGTCAGATTTATTAATATAAGGCTTATATCTAATTGTTTATTTTCTTTGTGTATTGATGTCGTAAGAGGTGGTTTAAGGGCCACAATACGTAAGACAACATCACTGCAAAAAGAAGGAAAACTTGAATAAACCCATGTCAACATGTCTGGCGAGCGTGGTGTAGTAGGCCAAAACCTCCTTCCTAAAGAGAATTTTATGTCCAGTTCCTACCCGTCTGGCCATCGCGCTATAGTAGACCAAAACCTCCTTTCGAGGGAGTACCTTATGTCCAATAATATACTATTAAAAGCTGTTGCTGACGATGTGAGACAGCCTATTTATGGAAGGTTATGTAACATTAAATCATGGCTGCACAATAACGACGAATAGGGGATGCCAATTAAAATGTTTTGGTGGGCAAATTTATATCTTTCGATAAACACAGAGGAAAAAGTCAGCTTCATCATCAGCCTATAGTAGTCCACTGCTGGACATAGGTCTCTCTCATTCACTCAGATTGATTTTTGGGTTTCTCGCATCCAACTCCTGCCAGCCATCTTGCGGTTGCCGAGTCAGCTTTAAAGCGTTAAAAATGTTAACATACCTGGATAATTCTCAATATCAAAGTAGTGTTCTGGAAGTCATATTCCAGGGAGAAGTGGATCTGGCCGACGTTCTCCGATGGTTCAGAGTTGTCGATGTACATATCCACCAGCGAAATGGACCGGTTCTGAAGGAACGCCATCTGTTAGCGAAACACAGTACTTAAAGCATTTTGGTAGAGTGAACACCGTTTCGAAGCAGATTTTTAGGCCAAGATTTTGGTAAAATGTTATTTTTATTTCTTTAAAATATAATAGAAATCAGAATAATATCTATTTGTGTTTTTAAAATTAATTATATCGTGATAAAATTAACAATACACAAATATGTCTTTCTTTTAAACATTTAAATGTAATTAAAGTTTTAATTTTATAATTGCGCATTTAACATAGATTTATATAAAAACATGGATATATACATTTATAAATCTCTTTAAAACATTGTAGGTATACCAAGTTATGTTATTTTTACAAAAATCTTGTCCGTTGTGTAATACCGTGCAAAATATATCAGTTTCTTTTTGCAAACTGTGTATAATTATAGTTTTTAATAACATATATATAAGGTATGATTTTTAAGATCGTAATAAATTAAATATTTTAAATATTAAGTTCTGTACATCACAATATATGCGTATAATAGTATATTCATAATAAAATCATACTTTATAATGTAACAGTGACAATCACACGACAAAATCAAACCATGAGTTTCAATACATGCAGTTTGGGAAAACACATTCACTGCAAAGGTTGTACACCTAAAAGGTAAAATCGTTAATGTACAAAAGATGTACTTTGATTTGTGTCATTTCAAAAATATATTCCGTCCTCATAGGCAATAGAGTTGATTTTTAAGTGACATGAAATTTGGCTTCGAAACGGATTTATTGAGAAATTTAAAATGAATTTTAATATTTATGTATTTAAAAGCAATTTAATCTAAAGCTAGGCTAGATTTCTAACTCTACTTAATTCTTTTTTTAATAAAGGAAATAGCCTAAAGAAACTATGTTAAGATTTGTTCAAACTACAATACTATTTTAATTTTTTTACTGCCTTGTACTATTTTAAATTATTGCATATTTATTTTATTAAATATAATATGAGATTTGAATTCGCTCACTTTACTTAATTTACTCTCAACTTGTAACTCATTCCACTTCACATTAGTTAAATCACTCTATGCATAATAAAATTGCAGTTAACAAAAAAAGAAAACAGTGCTTGGCCTAATTTAAAATTAAAAAAAATGAAAAAAGAGAAATTGTGAAATAAAACATGATTTAAAGGTTAAAAATAACATATTTTTACGATGTGAAGCTTTATGAGCCGAACTTATTAGTCATCTAATTACAAATCTCATAATATATATGTCTAAGATTATTTGTTTCTGTTTAGTTGTCGGTGCTAAGCTAATCTAATTCCTACGCTACGTATCTAGATCTAAAATTATTTATCGTGAAAAATTGTGATTTTATTAGCTTTATTTTTTAAATTAAAGTGATTTTTGTGTAATTACCTAGTCTTGCCATAAATATTGTAATAAAGAAAAAAGAAAATTGTTAACTGCAAATAACATTTATTACTTTTACAGTGTGTCAGTTTAATACATAAATATAAAACAATTAAAAATATAAAAAGCTTATTCGAAGTGGTCTCCATTGGCTGCAATACAGTCCTTTAAACGATGAGGCCAGTTATCAATAGAAGCACGCACTCTTTCCATGGGAAAATTCTTCACTGCCAATCGTATAGATTGTTTTAGGGACTCCAAATTATCATGGCGTTTAGAGCAAGCTGTACTCTCTAAAACTGACCACAAATCATAATCCAGCGGATTAAGATCGGGACTAGACGACGGCCAGTCTTCAGCTCTGATGAAGTCCGAAACGTTCGATTCCAACCAAGACTGCGTGGACCGAGCTTTATGACCCGGCGCCGAGTCTTGCTGGAAGGACCATACTTGGTTATTGAACATGGTGATGTTAAGGGGCTTAACTACCTTCTCAAGAATGGTATCTTGATACACTTGTGCCGATGTTTTGATACCTTTTTCACAAAAATATGGCTCAGTCACTCCTTCATAGCTAACACCCCACCAAACCATCACTGAAGTCGGATAATGTCCACGTTGCACTCTGTCGACTAATTGGGAAGCTTCCTTAGAGCTTTGAGCATAAATACGGTCATTTTGTTTGTTAAAATGTTGCTCAATTGTAAAAATTTTCTCATCCGTAAACAAAATTTTTCTGTGACCTCCCTTTGCGTACCGCTTCAGTAGTTGTTTCGATTTTACCACCCTATTCTTCTTTAAATTATCAGTTAAGAAATGGCCAGTGCGTCTCTTATAGGCTGCAAGTCCTAAGTCATCTTTTAAAATACGCGACATGGTTCTAGGTGCTATCTTCATTTCCCGAGATAAAATCTTTTGCTTTCGGACAGGATTTCTTCGAATTCTTTCCCTTACTGCTTTGACCACCTTTTTCGTACGAACACTACGTGGACGGCCAGATCTTTTTCTGTCACAAACAGAGGAGGTCTCATTGTACCTATTAATAGCCCGGTACACAAACATTTTACTAATACCAAGTGTATGGAGAGTTTTAAAAATTGCATTTGGCTCCATACCTACTTTGTGTAATGCTATCACAGCGATTCGGTTCTCTTTATCACCCCACACCATTTTAATATCGCAAAATATTTTACAATGTATTGGCGCCAAAATGAGAAAACACAATGAACAATCGTATAAAAATGACAGATTCGAAATTCAAATGTAATATTTTTTTATAATTAAGTGTAACAGTATTTATGGCCAGACTAAGTAAATAACACTACTCCAGTTCTCGCGTGGAATTTTGCAAGTGATTTATAATTTATATAAAAAAAGTGTTATTTTATGCTACGAAAAGCTATTTTAATTTTGCGTTGCTGCTATTTACAAAAATTAAATAAACAAATCTCAGCTTAGCCAAGCGGGCTTGCTGAAAATAGTGTCTGTTTGGAAATATTAAATATTAGAAAAATTTAAAATAAAGCGAATCTTAAAAGCGTTCGCTGACTTTTTTTAAAATCTCTATTTTTTCTTATACAACCTCTTCTACCTACCATATTTGAAGGAGAAAGCATGGAAAGAGAATTCATAGTTTAGAAACACCACAAAACATAAACAGAAAAACTAAAAGGAGCACAGTTAAAAAAGACAGTTCGGAAATGGTTGCGACTTTTTTCAAAAGTCTTTTTTTGCACTTTTTTCGAAAATAGACATGTATATTCGTATGATGTCTTAATGTGACTGCAAAAAGTCGTGATCTCGTGAAGCTGTTTGTATAATGCTGACGTAATTGTATTTATTTGACGTGATCTCCTAATCGATCTTAAAGTGAAGTGTAGGATGATCCTTACGCTCTTTACTGTGAAATAATTAACTGTACATTTTATGATGAAATAGGTAAATTATAAGACGGGTCACTTTATTAAAAGTATGGCTGGCCACACCTTGAAGTAAGGAGAATACTCATGCCTCAAAGGCGTACTTTTATACCTCCAAAATTTAGAGGTAATAATTATTAATAATATTTAAAACAGGTAGAACTACGCTGATTTCAACACGAATGAGCCGGCTCGACTGGGGCAGTACTACTGTCTCACAGAAGATCAACCTAAAGCGACAGCATCCGTATTGTCGTGTTTCCTTGGTAAGTTCGAGACTGGAGACCGATTTATGCAAGGATGATGTTGTGGAAAGAGTGTGAGCCTACTGCCACAATGAATGCCATGTCTTTTACGTCTAAAAGAGGGGCGTGAAAAGCCATCTCATTAGGCCGTTATGGTGTGGGTCACCATACTGCACTGTCTGTATTCACAATGAGTATGTCGACTATAACTCTACGATATTATTTATCCTTTCCATTATACACAGTAGAGTCACTTAGAGGCTCTCAAAATTAAAAAAGAAGGATATTTGATTAAACTAAATGATAGAATTACCCATAAATACGTCTATCTACAGAATAAATGTCCATTTAAAAGATACCTGGTAGAAATTGAAGACAGGTCGTCATTTGTACATGGTCATTAAGATTTTTTTTTCATGGAAACTTACCAAAGTGACTCTGAAAGTGAAACTTCTCTCTCTCTCTGAAGCTTTCACTCGAGTAAACTTCAGAGTTCACTCGAGTAAAAGCATGAATAGAATCTAAGGGTGGAGGTCGCCATACTCATTGTCAATGTCGACAATGCAGTATGGCGACCCACTCTATGGTGGTTTCGGGCTATTTATATACTTTGTAAGTATGATGTACTAAGCTGGTGTACGATGTGATTTATTCTATTTTAATTGTATCATATTAAAGTCTAACACTGACATGATGGGTTCGTTCATTCTTTGATATAATACGTCGTCATTATCTCAGCCGAAAGACGTCCACTGCTGGTCATAGGCCTCCCTCAAGGCTCTCTACAACAACCAGTCCTGTCGTCTTGGCTTATGCTAGATATTCCAAATTACTATAATTTTTTAACAAGCCCCAAGTTTTATATCAGCTGAATGCGACTTGAATTATTAATGGGGCGACTTCCACATACAGCGTAAAAAGAAAAATATACTACAGCGCCATCCAGCGTAGATATATCGAACTACGATGTATAATGAACTACGGAGCAACTACTAATCCTATACCTCGAAATAGAGATTCTCGTGCACTAGCATATACATAACAACCCAACTTTAACCGTTGGGACGTGGCCCGCCAGGCATGATCATTTCGTTTAGTCGGAGGATCCTCTCTTTCTGTCGGAGGGACATGGCACCTGTTCCTTCACAATTAAATTCAGTTGTATATTTTCTACAAGGCGTTATAAAATTTAAAATGATTTACGTGTGCAGTGGCAACCTCGTATATTTATTCTAAAAGGAAATTGTAGACTTTAATTATGACAGCTACCTTTAGAACAGAACACATAGTTATAAAAGCGGTTAGGGTTGTCAACTGTGAATTTTTACGTGTGACTTCGTATATAATTCTAGTGGTGTGTTTTTTAGAACGAGCTGGTGCGTAATTGAACCGTAAATGGCGTTACTATCGGGATTGTGCAAGAACATATCTTCGTTGGGCAAACTATTAAACTTGGCCGGCACAACTTCGATTGGGAGGCCGATAGGAGGATTCATCTGGGCTGGGCGGCGTTCGGAAAATTTCGTCACATCTTCGAGTTGCCGATACCACAATCATTTAAGACCAAAGTATTTGATCAGTGCGTTCTACCTGTAATGACATACGAAACCGAGACGTGGACATACCATTGGACTGGTCCTTAAGTTTAAAGTAGTCCGGCGTGCGATAGAGCGTGCGATGCTGGGCATTTCTCTGGCTTATAAAATTCGTAACGAGGTTATTCAACAGAGAATTAGAGTAATTGATATCGCACGGCGAATCAATATGCTGAAGTGGAAGTGGGCTGGCCATGTCTCCAGACGAACCGATGGTCGCTGGAGCCGAAGTGTACTAGAGTGGATACCACGATTGGGTAAACGTAGTGGAGGGCGCCCTGCGGCGCGATGGACCGATGACTTGAAGAAGGTGGCTGGCAGCGGATGGATGCGAGTCGCCCAGGGCAGGGCGGCAGCACGGGACCCTTTTCTTCCGACTGACGCAGGTCCTTCCTTCCGACTTCCCGGGCACGGTTGCTTTGGGAAGTATCTGCACGCGGTCAAGCGCAAAGTGGCACACCGTGTGGATTTAGTCGGTCCGATTCCGACACACCACCCCGCCGTAAACCCCAGTGGGGTGACGGCCCGAGGGGGTTTTCACATGATAAAAGAACTTAGGTCCTCAGACCAACCTAACCTAAAAGTGGTTGTGGTAAGAGGTTGTGGTAATTGCTTCGGAAAGTATATGCACTCGGTCACCAGGAGGGAATTGAGTCCCGCCTGTTACCACTGCGACTGCAGTGAGGACTCGGCTCAGCACACGCTAGCGGTTTGTTCCGCCTGGGCGGTGCAGCGTAGGGTTCTCACTGCAGTTATTGGAGGAGTTATTCAGCAACTGCAGTTATTCAGCAGTGGACGGCGATAGGTTGATTGAGATGTGATGTGACACGGAGGGCAACCTATCTCACATTAACTTTATTTATAAGTTCTTTATTCTTGTGTATTTACACCTCGAAGCAACCTAACATATCTATTCTAACATTCGAGCATCATTTCTTTCGTCACATCATCACTGCACTATTTAACTGCCTCGGTGGCGCAGCGGTAGTGAATGCGACTGCTATGCTTGAGGGGACAAGCATCGAATCCAAGACGGGTTCGATTCCCGGGTCAGACCAAATGTTTGTATGACCTGCGAATATTTTTTTCGAAGTTTGAGTGTTTTCTATGCATAATATTTACAAAAAAAAGTATGTAAGTATTCTATCAGTCAGTCCAGTTATCATAGCACAAGCTCTGCTTAGTTCGAAACTAGATGACGTTGTGTGTCAAATGTCCGAAATATTTATTATTATTACTATTTTTGTGAACTGAAATTATTTTACGAAACCATTTAAGTAGCAGCCCTACCGCTGAAGCCGGCGTTAATAAAATATTCTAAGTAATTTAAGTGTAGTGCACTTGTCCTGGCTAATTTGTTCAAGTACTTGCTTCAATGTTAAAGTGGGCATCGGACAAGTTAATTTGGAAAATAAACACGATTACAGTAAGTAATTTAAAAGACGAACGATTTTTGTTTACATTACGAGCTTGTATCATTATCGACCTTTACTGGTCCACTACTCGTTAGAAGGTTTTGTCCTACTTTAACACGTTAACCAAACGGGCTGGTATGGGGCTTGAGGCGACTTCCACATACAGTGAAAACAGAAAAATATATTACAGCGCCATCTAGCGAAGACACATCGAACTACGGAGCAACTACTAATCCTGTATCGCGAAATAGAGATTCGTGTGGTGATTAATATATATACAACATCACAACTTCAACCATGGGGCCGTTACCAGCTATGATCACCTCGCCTAGTCGAAGGATCCTCCCGTTGTATCGGAGGGACATCACCTCCGTCTCTTCACAGGTTTGTATCGGGGTTTGAGTAGTATTCCTTTTTTATTAAATTCATTCATCAATTAGTTTATTTTAGTATAGCCGGTTTTACCTGAATGTCAGTTCAAAGTGAGTTCAGTCAAACGGAGCGACTGGCGTCGATTGAACTGGTTGTCAGTATCTTTGAAGGCATTGACGCCCACATAACGATTACCATAGATGTTCCTGAGCACCAGGACCGACGGCTGAACATGCTGTCCGATATATATTTCATTATGTAAATATGAATTCTGACAAACACACTAACTGTTACTCACAAATACTCTAACTGTACAGTTTCTTTTTTTCCACAGATAAATTAAATAAAAACCGTAATCATGTCCATCAATCCTGATGTCCCAAATCCCAGTTCAAACAACCACACAATGTTTAAAAAACAAATCAAATTGACCTAACCACACAAGGTCACCCTAGAGACACCACGATTTACGAAAAAGGAATTCCATTTTCCCTAATATTTCCACACGAATTCTAACCTAATTCAGCTTACAAAAACATTGGGTAGAAAAAACCAGCGTATTCAGATACCCTCATAAATAATGGAATAAATACGTTGATAGACCATCCACTGAATTGGAAATAATATGGAACTTCTACACACAATTACGCTTGTGTCCCTAAAGAGGTGTGCAGAGTCGTGTTAAGCGTACACGTTCTTGCTAACTATAAATTACTACCTGTCAGACTTCGCTTTGACACAATTATAAACAAAACTGACGTAAAAAATAGATAAAATAAAGTTTGCAACGTGTTGTGTATTAGAGCAAGAGCCCGTGAGTGCCAGACCTTCGTCATTTTATAAAAGCTGAAAGTTCTTCTATGTGTGTCCCTAGTACGGGTAAGAATGATCCCCAAACATGAAGCTGAGGCAGCGGTGGCTTTGGCAGATAACAGGCAACAAAGGTATGTAAAATTCCATCTCAAATTCGTCATAATATAAAACTTGATTTTTTTATATTTGATTCATAATAATATCAAAACTCGCGTTGCTCATTGCCAGACAGTTAGTATGGTTCCAACCCTCTGCCGGACACCCCTAAACTATTATAATTTATAATTATACTTACGTTATATTATAAAACCTAAATTTAATATATAATTTTTTGGGAGCCTATTAAACTATGTTTATATAGTAGCCGGACAGTTTCGAAGGTTCTATCATCTTGCCAGACGCATTCAAAGTGAGCAATAATCGGGAGAGCAAGGAGCGAATACAGTAACTAAACGTTATATTATAAAACCTAAGTTTCATATATAATTTTTTGGGAGCCTATTAAACTATGTTTACATAGTAGCCGGACAGTTTCGAAGGTTCTATCATCTTGCCAGACGCATTCAAAGTGAGCAGTAATCGGGAGAGCAAGGAGCGAATACAGTAACGAAACGTTATATTATAAAACCTTAGTTTCATATATAATTTTTTGGGAGCCTATTAAACTATGTTTACATAGTAGCCGGACAGTTTCGAAGGTTCTATCATCTTGCCAGACGCATTCAAAGTGAGCAATAATCGGGAGAGCAAGGAGCGAATACAGTAACTAAACGTTATATTATAAAACCTAAGTTTCATATATAATTTTTTGGGAGCCTATTAAACTATGTTTACATAGTAGCCGGACAGTTTCGAAGGTTCTATCATTTTGCCAGACGCATTCAAAGGCTAGTGTTTATTATACCAAAGGACACATTTTTTTAAGATAAGAAATTTACAGAGAAATTAATTTATTTTAATTAAATCTAAATATTTTCATCATTTTCATCGTTATCGCGCGCTCACTAAATCGGTCCACACGTTAGCAGTTTAAACGTCGTAAGTGCTGCGAGTACAATTCGGACCGCCTTTGAATGCGTCTGGCAAAATGATAGAACCTTCGAAACTGTCCGGCTACTATGTAAACATAGTTTAATAGGCTCCCAAAAAATTATATATGGAACTTAGTTTTTATAATATAACGTTTAGTTACTGTATTCGCTCCTTGCTCTCCCGATTACTGCTCACTTTGAATGCGTCTGGCAAGATGATAGAACCTTCGAAACTGTCCGGCTACTATATAAACATAGTTTAATAGGCTCCCAAAAAATTATATATAAAATTTAGGTTTTATAATATAACGTTTAGTTACTGTATTCGCTCCTTGCTCTCCCGATTATTGCTCACTTTGAATGCGTCTGGCAAGATGATAGAACCTTCGAAACTGTCCGGCTACTATGTAAACATAGTTTAATAGGCTCCCAAAAAATTATACATGAAACTTAGGTTTTATAATATAACGTTTAGTTACTGTATTCGCTCCTTGCTCTCCTGATTATTGCTCACTTTGAATGCGTCTGGCAAGATGATAGAACCTTCGAAACTGTCCGGCTACTATATAAACATAGTTTAATAGGCTCCCAAAAAATTATATATGAAACTTAGGTTTTATAATATAACGTTTAGTTACTGTATTCGCTCCTTGCTCTCCCGATTATTGCTCACTTTGAATACGTCTGGCAAGATGATAGAACCTTCGAAACTGTCCGGCTACCATATAAACATAGTTTAATAGGCTCCCAAAAAATTATATATAAAATTTAGGTTTTATAATATAACGTTTAGTTACTGTATTCGCTCCTTGCTCTCCCGATTACTGCTCACTTTGAATGCGTCTGGCAAGATGATAGAACCTTCGAAACTGTCCGGCTACCATATAAACATAGTTTAATAGGCTCCCAAAAAATTATATATAAAATTTAGGTTTTATAATATAACGTTTAGTTACTGTATTCGCTCCTTGCTCTCCCGATTACTGCTCACTTTGAATGCGTCTGGCAAGATGATAGAACCTTCGAAACTGTCCGGCTACTATATAAACATAGTTTAATAAGCTCCCAAAAAATTATATATTAAATTTAGGTTTTATAATATAACGTAAGTATAATTATAAATTATGATAGTTTAGGGGTGTCCGGCAGAGGGTTGGAACCATACTAACTGTCTGGCAATGAGCAACGCGAGTTTTGATATTATTATGAATCAAATATAAAAAAATCAAGTTTTATATTATGACGAATTTGAGATGGAATTTTACATACCTTTGTTGCCTGTTATCTGCCAAAGCCACCGCTGCCTCAGCTTCATGTTTGGGGATCATTCTTACCCGTACTAGGGACACACATAGAAGAACTTTCAGCTTTTATAAAATGACGAAGGTCTGGCACTCACGGGCTCTTGGACCATATCGTTTTGAAATCAATCAGTGCAGACTTGACCCTAAATACATATCATTAGGTCGCCATAATTTGGGTCACCATACTGTATTGTCTGCATTTGCAATGAGCTGCTCACCACCATCATACACCGTCAGGCGGAGTAGTCACCTTGGCCAGTTCCTAATATAAAAAAGAAACTTCATGAGTTTCTGAAGCGTAGACAAACCAAAGTATCATTTTAGACGTATACATTTTCTCTTCGTCCCGTTACAAAATATGTCTACTGCAATATTTTATAATGTAAAAATGAGAAAATATTGAATGAGAGGTCTTATAATATCGATATTGTTGTGAAATATCAAAAGATAATCTAAATAAAAGCCAATAGCGGCAAAATTAAGAAAAGGTTAAACACATAATAATGTAATGTAATTAAAAGCATATCCATATGGTAACAGATTAAGAATACATAGTGTTACCACCCCTATTCATCCCGTAGGTGTCGTAAAAGGCGACTAAAGGAAGATAATATTCAGGAAAATATCATTACAAAGAGAAGGAAAACTTGAAACAATCCCTATTCCAACCTGTCTGGCCAGCGCGGTATAGCAGGCTAAAACCTCCTTGCTAAGGAGAGGCCTATGTCCAGCAGCAGACTGTTGATGATGATGATGATGATGATGATGAATAAAAAACCTATGTGTTAGGCTATGGTTTCGCTTGAGACGTAGTTATAGGTGTTGTGGGTTCAAACCCTACATGAGACAACACTTTGTGTGATCCATAAATTGTTGTTCTGGATCTGGGTGTTCTTTGTGTCTGTTTCTTGTATGTTTGTAAAGTCCCCCGCGACACAGGATATATTCGCAGTACGGGCGTTATCTTTTAAAAGAAGAAAAGAAAGAAATGTGATAAGCTACGCCACTACTATATATACTATAAAAATCTGATATGTGTCAATTCTAGAAGTGGGAAAATTCGGCTTATTTATTCGGTCCATTGGCGACGGTAATGTCGCATTCACAACGTTCAGTGAGAATGTGCCCTTATCGCAGTTATTCGTCCCTGTAATTATCGAGGGATGTTCACGACGAATATTAATTAGGGTTCTTAATTGCTGCGAGTGAAAACGCTGCCTTCGAAAAGATAAAATATGGCAAAGCAGCGTGATTAACGCGAAAAAGGTTTAGCGTGAAAATGGAACGGTTGGGTACGGTCCGTTGATGCAAGTTTAATGCAGTTTGGGATATAGTTATATTCCAGCTGTTACTTGCGACTTTGTATTCGTGGCATTTAACACACAATTTCATGATTTGTTTTTGCGAGGAATCCTAATTATTTTTCTACAGTTAAGAAAGCCTAGCTATCGTATTATGTAGGCTATGTCACATAATAACTTACTTATTATTTTATACTTATCTGTGAGAATTCTTATCAAAATCGGTCAAGCAGCCCTGAAGATTAACCAGAGCAAGCAGACAGACAGACAAAAAATTATTTTTGTCACAAATCTCATTTAAACATTTAGTAAAAAACTCATATTTCGACATTGAAAATAGAAATTTCAATTTTATTTAACTGTTTAGATTGAACAAGATAGGAATTGGATGCCAAAATTGTTAATAAGTCTGACACACGCACAAACATACACACACACCCCTTGGCTGAAGTATCTTTACAGAATGTCTTTTTAATATAATCCGAGTTCCGACCATGGGTGAGGTGAGGTGCAAACGCGTGCAACCCCAGTCATAAAATTAAATTCATAGAAAAATACATTAGTTGACTACACCAGCGAGTGCGTAATGTTACCCGACAGTACAAAATGCCTCAATGAACTGAAGTGAAGGGCATCAATAAACTGCCACTGTGTTGGTAAAAACGCATCGATTGTGTAAGTGATAACTCAAATTAATAGATTTTAAATATATAGAAAAAAAATATGTTAACTTATTTCATAAGGAAAGAAATATGATAAGCTGCGTAACTATAACTAAATCTGATTTCTGTCACTGATATTACTATATATTATAGAATTAGAGTTACTCCAGAACTGGGCAAATTTGCTTATTGATTGGTCCTGAGAAGGGGTGAAGAGAACGTACGTGTTTTATGTGTTGCTTCTACGTATTTGCTTTTCTGACAGGGGTTGCACCCTCTTGCAACTTCCTCCCGGCGCCCATAGTTAGAACTCGGATTGTTATATCAAAAACATCTATTTGGTAGGTAAAGACCTAGTATAAGTCTATATTCTAAACTAGCTGCTGCCCGCGACATCGTCTGCGTGAAGGTTCTACAGCACCCAACATACCTAAGATGCCAGTGTCGCTATAGCATTATAGTTAAACAACTTTTGATATAGCATTAACATATAAATATATGGGAGCTATATGGGAATCCTGCTGAGTTCAGTCATAAGATAAGAAATAGAGAAAATAGTGCAGGAATATGTTCCAGGACACAAAAGAGTAGAAATACGTACAAAGGTATCATACCTTACAAAATATGCGTCGTTAGATTACACGCCGTCACAGAATGCATAAGAAAAATAAAGATTCATAATATTCATGCAAAATTTGGAATAAATCCCTGCAGTTTTTCTAGTTTAACCCAGACATACATACAGACAATCAGACAAAAATTCTAAAAATTATATTTTTGGCTTCGATATCGATTATAAATCACGCCCCAATTATTCTTTTAAAAAATATTTAATGTACAGTTTTGACTTTCCTACGATTTTATTATATGTATAGATAGATTGATTAATAGTACGAGGATGTAAATACATTCCCCTATGGTCGCCTATGGTTTTTTTAAATACAACGTCCGCATTAGGAATGTATCTTGTGTCGTGTGGGACTTTTACAAACATGCAAGACACGGACACAAAGAACACACAGACTCAGAACAACTTCTGAATCACACAAAGTGTTGTCTCGAGTGGGGGTTTGAACCACTACACTCAGCGCCGTAGAGAGCAACGTGGCGACCGCTTAAGCCACTAGAGCAGTCACTTACTATCAGATAATCTGCTCATGTTGTCTGTGTACCTTAAAAAAAGTTTTTTTTTTGTAAAGAGACAACGCATGTACTAGGAATAAATCCTGTGTCGCGGGGGAGTTTACAAACATACAAGAAATGGACACAAAGAACACCCAGACTTAGAACAACAATTTACGTATGGATCACACAAAGTGTTGTCCCATGTTCGGCTTGAACCTACAACACTCAGTGCAGTATTCAGTCAATGTGACATAATATCGTCTCGAACCTCAAACACTTATTCATTAAGAGAAGTTATACTTATTTGGCGTAAGATAAAAATATTATTAAAACTTGTATCCTTTCGCGTTATCCTATGTTTGTAGAGAAAACGACACTAATAGTAGAAAAAAGGTATCACATTGAAAGAAAGTTTTATTACAACGCATTTTCTATATTAGTCAAATAAATGTTATTTAAATATCGATTGAACCACGTAACCATTCGTGCAATCATACAGGTTCCGATGTTTTACTTTCAATGTGAAAATAGAAAACGAAATCTTAGTCCAATTATCAAATGTATGAAACTAGCAACTCACTAGGCCGCCGTATTGTGGGGCACCATACTGCATTGTCTGCATCTGCAATGAGTATGATGACCACAACTCTTTGGATTCTATTCGTGCTTTCCATCAGGCAGAGTAGAGTCACTTTGGTAGGCTCTTAATATAGAAATAGAAAAACGTGAGTTACTTAAAAGAGATGCTTTTTAATGTACTAATTGAATAGTAATAATGTTGATTGGACGAGAATCGTTAGACAAAATTGATTCAAAAAAATACTGTCTCGGCACTTAGAATATTAAAGTTGACAGTTGTCTTAGTTTTGAGTGTTGTAACTTTATTTTGACTTTATAATCTATACATATATATATAAAATCATGCACGTTTAACTAGAGGGGTAAGCAGAGGTATATTAAACGCCCACTTTTCGCCAGTATTTTAGTTCCATGTGGTGGCGCGTCTATTTGCCGCTAATCGGCATACTTTATTTATCACAACCTCTTTTTTTTCCTTTTTTTTTTTTCTTAAAGTGTGGAAACCCCCTCGAGCCGTCACCCCACCGGGGTTAACGGCAGGGTGGTGTGTCGAAATCGGACCGACTAAAACCACACGGTGTGCCACTCTGCGCCTGAGATAGGAGGGATCCGGGAACCGCTGCCATTACGACATCCAGATTCCTCCTAGCGCCTGCCCGCTGCCTCGGGCACCATCTGCGGATAAACTCTCTATTTTAGGCGACGTACGGCACACGCAGACGTCGCCTCCTCGCGGCTGGCCGTTGTAGCGGATGGAGGGGAAAACCCATCCCGTCCACCCGCGGCCACACTCAAGGCGGCATGAGGCGCTGGTATGCGCGCCTCCACCGCCCGGCTCGGCGGCGGCAAATTGGGTCCGAGTGGATATCGTCCTCCCGGACCTTCTCCGCCACCTCCTTCCGCGAAATTACGTCTTCGCAGAAGGTTGCGACCGCGGTAAAACAACTGTCGCTACCGGCCATGGAGCGTATGACGGCCGGTAGCAAGAGATCTCCTCCAATAACTGCAGTCAGGACCCCACGCTGCGCCGCCCAGGTGGGACAAACCGCTAACGTGTGCTGAGCCGAGTCCTCACTGCAGTCGCAGTGGTAACAGGCGGGACTCAATTCCCTCCTGGTGACCGAGTGCATATACTTCCCGAAGCAATTACCACAACCTCTTACCACAACCACTTTTAGGTTAGGTTGGTCTGAGGACCTAAGTTCTTTTATCATGTGAAAACCCCCTCGGGCCGTCACCCCACTGAGGTTTACGGCGGGGTGGTGTGTCGGAATCGGACCGACTAAAACCACACGGTGTGCCACTTTGCGCTTGACATAGGAAGGATCCGGGAACAGCTGTTATTACGACATGCAAATCCCTCCTAGCGCCTGCCTACCATCTGCGGGTAAACTCTCTATTTAGTAGGTCAAAATCTCCTTTTTAAGAAGAGGCCTATGTCTTACCTAATTTCTTGGTGGGAACTTTATACACCCTAATTTATACCTACAACGATTCATCAACACAGATCCTTAACCAATCTGGCTATAACTTTGAAATTTTAGTAGCCGGTGCATTGTATGTCGTAAGCGCCCATTAAAAAAATTTTTCCAGAAATTTCAAGCCCTGGTGAGTAAAATAAGTTATGAATGGAAGTTCGCTATTTCCAAAGAACGTAGTAACATAATGAATTTTTATATAAATACTAGTTGAACGCTGCCACGCCTTGTTGAGTCACATTGTGTTGTTAAAAAATTAACAAAAACTATTTTTAAAGTGGTATCGTGATCACGTGAGGTATACATAGACCAACTTAACATCTTTATTTCAACAGCCTTTTACAGCTCACTGCTGGACATGAGCCTCTCCTTAGCAAGAAGGTTTTGGCCTACTATACCACGTTGCTCAGACGGGTTGGAATAGGATTTGTTTCAAGTTCTCCTTCTCTTTGTGATGATACTACGTTACTTATTTTGAGCCCTCCATCCCCTATTAGAATTAGGAAGAGGAAGAGTTAAAGAGAAAAGAAATGGTAGAAAAGCTTAACACTGGTTTTCTTATTTATGTATGTATTATTAACATTAACAGCGTTTTACAGTCCACTGCTGGACATAGGTCTCTCCTTAGCAAGAAGGTTTTGGCCTACTATACCACGCTGGTCAGACGGGTTGGAATAGGATTTGTTTCAAGTTGTCCTTCTCTTTGTAATGATATTTTCTTGAATAGTTTGTTCCCTTAATCGCCTTTTACGATACCCACAGTATGAATAGGGGTGGTACCACTATGTATTCTTAATCCGTCACCATACGAACTTAGCATCAATACATATACAGATTAAAATAGATATTAAAACTATTAACAACCTGTTAATCGCGTATTTCATTAGTATGAGAATTCCATTAGTCGAAGTTACGCAACATTTTGGGTTCTGTCTGCATTCAGTGTTCAATCATGCAGTAACATTAAACTAATGGATGTTTTATACAAATATCGAACGTATGTAGAGAGAGCTCTTACCAAATTCAATTTGAAATTCAACTTGCTTTGAAAATAGAATTTTTGGGTACTCGAATCAATATTGAAATGGTTTATTTCTGATTGAAAAGTTGCAAGTGTGGAGGGAAAGTGTGTCATATGTCCCTCCGACACAAAGGGAGGATCCTCCGATCAGGCGAGGTGATAATGGCTGGCGGGCTACGGCCCAACGGTTGATGTTGGGATGTAGTATATATGCGAATTGCCACGCGAATCTCTATATCGCGATACAGGATTAGTAGTTGCATTGTAGTTCATTACATTCATACGTTTCGTTCATACTTCGTAGTTAGATGTATCTTCGCTAGATAGCGCTGTTATATACATATATTTTCATTTGTGTTATAATGTGGAATCGCCACACAAGTAACTCTTACATATTGTTTAAGTTAAAATATCAATAATTATCATCATCGTCAACATCAGCAGCCTTTCGTAGTCCACTGCTGGACATAGGCCTCTTCTTAGCAAGTAGGTTTTGGCCTACTATACCACACTGGGAAGGGTCAGGATGTCGTAATAACAGTTATTCCCGGATCCCTTCTATCTCAGGCACAAAGTGGCACACCGTGTGGTTTTAGTCGGTCCGATTCCGATACACCACTCCGCCGTAAACCCCGGTGGGGTGATTGACTAAAGCTGTTTCCACACGTTAAAAAAAAAATTGTTCAGTATAATTTTCTCCCGTAGTCGCCTCTCCTATTCTCACTACCTCTATTTATTCCGTGGGTGTCGTAAGAAGCGAATAAGGGAGCACATTGTTCAAGATACTAGCACTGTGAACAAAAAGAATCTTGATACAAATTCTGTACTAACCCGTCTGGCCATGGTGGTGCAGCAGGCTAAAACTTCCTTCCTAAGGAGAGACCTATGTCCAGCAGTAGACTATGAAAATACAATAAAATATATGAAAATAAACAAATAAAACCGCTTACCATCAGGCGGGCCGTATGCTTGCTTGCCACCGTCGTGGTATAAAAAAAAATAAAAAAAAAAAATAAAAAAAAAATAAAAATAAAAAGGTCTGTTGATATCATATGATGTGATTACCTAAGTTATGGTAGTAAGTTACTAAGAGTAAATTTCGATTTTTAAGTATCAACAACTCAAGTATTCTAGACCACTGATTGTAACAAACATCTTAAGTATATTTGGTATTCTCAAGTTCAAAAATGCTGGACTTTTCATTTTAAGTAGTCTCGGATATCGGTAAACGATTCAAGAGCTTTGTAAATACGAGATCCGTAGATTGTAAGCCCCTGTTCGTTTGAGAATGAATAATTTCGTGATATTTGTCCAAGAAAATGAAACTTTCAAATCTTTTGTTTGACTTTCAATATTTAATATTACCTGTATCGAATTCTTGGTACAAATCTGAGAACTTTCATTTTTCATTTTACCAATTTATTACTTTAACGAGATTTTCAGGTTAAGTCTACATTCATAGTAAATGAAAAGCATTTCTTTTCAAATCAAGTAATTGTGACAAAAGAAAAAACTGTTTTAGAATTCATCTTCTACGCTTTTTTAAGACTTGGACGTAGGATTGGGCAATATTTTGTTTAAGCAGGTCAGGCCTTTGCCTGTTACGCACATAAGGTATGAAAAACGCAGTGACCTGGACTTATCCTACATAGTAACAGACATATAGCTAGTTATTAAATATTCGGTTTTATTTTATATTGACTACAAAAAGATCGAGTGACAGCAAGAGATACAACTTCTAGATGAAATTTATTGTATTTATGCGTTGGGCAATCTAAAATGTACCTTATAATCTCAGAGCAAGGTTCGTTTGTTGTTTAAACGATTTCACAGTTTGTTTTCTGCACTGGAACCATTATGTACGAGTGTGTGGCGGCTTCCACATACAGCTTAAACAAAAAAACATACTACAGCACCATCTACCGAAGACACGTCGAACTACGGAACAACTACTAATCCTGTATTGCGATAATGAAATTCTCACGGCGATAGGTATAAACGTAACATTAAAATTATAGCCGCGGCCCGCCAGGCATGATCACCTCGCCTGGTCAGAGGATCCTCCCTGTATCTTGAAGAGACATAATGCTCTTTCCTCCACTAGTATGTTAATAAACATATTAATACATAAAAAAGTATTATAAGTTACAATGTTTATTGAAACTATTTTCCTGCCACACCTCACCCGCGCCTTGATTAATCGTGATTGCAAAATGTAGATGTTATAGTCAAAGTTCGAGGCACAGTCTCTTCGCGGAAGGACTGGCTTATCCTAAGATTGACCAAAGCCTTCAGGTGTTCTCCGAAATATAATAATATGTCAATTCCGCCGTTTGCCTGAAGTATTTTTAGTCAAATCTAACTAAATGTGTCTCTCCTAGGTTTGACGAAAATGTCTTAGTCAAAGGCTGAAAAATGTAATTTATTTGAGTTTTGACTAAGACATTAAGTCAGACCTGAAGATTGACCAGTCCAAACTAGGAGCGCCGGATTTTCAGTTTGCCTATAATGTCGAAAAGAAAAATGTTTTAAATGTTTTGTACACCGAGTAAAAATATGAGCTCAATAGTTTTTGAAGCATATATTACATTATTAAAACACGAACTGTACCGAAATCACGCTGCCTACCAAAACTCCTGGCAGTTAACGTTGTCGTAGACCGACAGTTTTAAAGTGTTGATACTATTTGAATGTTCATTACCGAACACGAACAGTTATTACTGTATTTCCTACTAATTCTTACCAACAGTGAGTAACGTCAAAATGATGTGTAACTAATATACATTGTATAAATGTCTCCATGGACGCCGCGAGCGGGGTGCAAGAGGGTGCACTTACCACCCCTCTGGTGGAAAAGAAATTAAAGATCTAGTAAAATTTTATGTTTCCTATTAGTAAGTAGTATGTGTTGATGTAGATACACCCCCCTGAAAATAATTCTAGCGTCGCCCATGAATATGTCTTGTTACGTATCAATTGTGTTTATATTCAATCCGATTCTGTACTGTCTTTTTTAAATAAACAATGAAACACACATTGTAAGAGAAGCCTTATAAATTTTTAATGAACACATTTATGTTTTTGCAGTCAATCACATTGCTTTTTAATTTTACAAGACCATTTCACCTTTAGGAATACACATTATTTGTTGTGCGGAACTTAACAAATATTCATGAAACGTACGTAAAAAATACTTAGCCTCGGTACGATGTGGATGTATGAATACTTATACTCGTAGGGATCGAACATACAACACTCACTACACTATTACACCATCTGTGCAATCAATTCTACCCTCTTGCTAAGTTAACAATTTACAAACGTAAATGTTATTAGAAAACTAACAATTGTATGGGAATGACGTCTTTCAACACTAATTACGTGGTCATAACAAAATCAATTTAGCCAATAATATAAGAAAATGGCGTTAGCGATTTTAGAAAGATAATCGCAAAACACACTTGCTAAGGGGGCTGGTCGTATTATTCTACAAATTTGAGTTATATAGGGTGGACCACGAGTAACTTAACATTTGAAAAAATCGTTCAAAAAAAACATTTGATATATTACAAAAATTATTATAAAATTATTTACAAGAAAGCTAATTAGTTGGAATTTATTTTTTAAAAATTACATCGTCTAAATGACCACTGTTTTGACGTTTGCACTCACCTAAGCAAGCACCGAAATTTTAAAATACTCGTCGGCAAAGAGACCACGAGACCTCCGACATCTCTTCGCTGATTGTTTTAGTTGACGTAGAGTATATATGGTTTATGGATATAAACACGATTCTTCATATAGTCCCATAAAATAGATGTTTGCTGGGGATAGATCTGGACTTCTGGGTGACCATAGAATGTCGCCTCGTCTGCACATCAGTTTTTCCGTAAACATGTCTTTTACCACCGGCAGGGACTCATTGGATGTGTGACAAGTGGCTCCATCTTGTTGCAACCATGTGTTACGATTGTAGCCAACAAAGTCCAGTAGCATCGGTCCCAAGAACTCCCATAACATGTTCGCATGGGACGTTAGATTCAAATGATAACGATTTCTTGACCCGCCCTATATATGTATAAGGTTATGAAATAGTCATAATGAATTATTCAAAGTTTACGAAAATTAACTTCATTTTATTTCAATAATAAATTAACGCGTTCAACTTGCGTGATAATTAACTTTGAAATTTTGATGACTCCATCTCATTAATTATGCATTGATATTGTTATCGTGGAAGTGTAACAAATATATTTTCTGTTTAATAATCCTTCTATAAGCGTAGTGCCATCCTAAATTTTATTAAAATTTAACTGATCTGGTTATTACCGTACACTTTCAGCATCGTTTACAATTTATGACCTTCTCCTAAGAGTCCTGTTATAATATAAAGTAGCCTACAACTTCCTTTAGGACTTGAGTTACCTCTTATCCTACCGGTAGTTTTGATTAATGAGTTCTACCCAAGAACAAATTTGAAATTTTTATTTACTTAGTGATTGACTGCAAAAACGAAACACTTATATATATAAAGAGAGATATATATTAAATAATATTATTTACTGGAAATAAAATATTTGTTTGTATCGGTATAGATGAAAGAAACAGAGTTTTATTTCAAACAATTAAAGTTCAACATTGTATAACATAATAGTTCGAGAAATAAACGACGTTTCAATTTTATTTTAAATACTACCTTTTCTAAGTGGGTAGACAGATAATACACGTGACCTTGAAAAAAGGACTCCACTATGACCCGAAATCAAGCGATCATCCTCAAAGGTTAAAACCTATCTTCAATAAATGAGCAGATTTAATTTGTACTGATGATACAAGTAAAATTTCTACCTTAAACATACAGGGATGGAATTACGAGTATTTGTAAGAAGTGGATTAAGTGGCTTTAAACATCATTGGTATTGTTAAAATAAAACTCCGTTCTTTAATAGCATTAATGAACCTCGTTAATATAATATCAGCCAATAAAACTGGGTACTCGTTACTACAAATAACTAATTAATTAATTGAATAGTTTAACTGTAAATGGTTTTCAATAGATCAACAAAATACTATTAAATTAAAAGTAATTATAAAATTTTCCTATTAGCTCTATTATAAATTATACTATGTCTGTTCGTAATTTTCAAGATTTTGATTAAAAACATTTAATTACATTGTAACGTATGTATTTTCATGATTTTACAACAGGAATTTTAAAGTTAAAACTCTTTATAAACAAATTACGCCACAGTAACCTTTTTTTAACCTACTATCGACTCATCTGTTTATAAAATGGTAGAAACTGACACGTTTAACATCAAATACATCTTACTAGATACACCAAATTTACTACATAAAACATTCAAATACCTTGAAACATCAACTACCTGAATACATAAATTCAAACATCAACTAAACGTAAATTTAAACATCGAATACCATTCCCGTTTCACATCAATATTGGGTATTAACCGTTTGAGTACTACCTAAAGACATTCATATCAAAACTCGGATACTACCGCTACCCGAAGACATTCTACTTACAGATGGGTGCGGCGGATGGTCTTGGCCCTTGACATTTTGAAGTTGCTTGTTGTGAGCAGTTGGAGTGCGTTCTCCAGGTGCAGTCGAAGCACTTGCAGCGGCTCCAGCGCTGCTGCCTGCTGGTGACTTTGCTTGGGGGGAACTTATTGATGTTGTCCTGCAAGTAGAGGTAGTTTTAAGCGAAAGATTTTTAGCTGTTTTAGCTTTAAATTGTGATACAATTTGAAACAAAGGAAGGAAGAATAAATATTGGGTAATTTGATAACGGGACAGGCATCGAAATAAAAGATGGTATTGATCGAACAAGGGTTGATTTTGTTAGATTTATTAGAGAGCTATGTATTGTTCGGAAATAGTATTTTTTCGGCACAAAACTCTTTTTCTGTGACAACGTGAATCCAAAATTATATGATGATCGGTTAAGTGATTAAATGAAAGTGTAAAGAAAGAAAGAAAGAAATTTTAATGCGGCAGCTTAGTGTGATTTTACGTCTCCGTTCAGTGCGCGAAACAGCATCTCACTAGACTACCACTAGGTCTGCATTCACAATAAGTATGGTGACCACAACACTTGGATTCTACTCATGCTTTCCATCAGACAGAGTTGGGTCACTTTTAAAAGAAATCGTACTGCATTTTAAGATTTTTTTAACTTTAATTTTTATCCACTTTTACACTCATCGGTGGACTTAATGCCCAGGGTATTCTCTTTAAGGCAACGTAGGGTAGTGTTGAAATCTTTTAAGGTACACAGAGGTATATTATCTTTTCAACGAAAATGAAAACACACTTCATTGTGTATATTCATAAAATTATATATATATATTAGTAAAATGCACTTTCTCTTATACAGGGCCTGCCAAGGTGACTCCACTCTGCCTGATAGTAATCACGAATAGAATCCAAAAGTGGTGGTCTTCATGCTCATTGCAAATGCATAAAATGCAGTATGGTGACCCAAATTGTGATCTAGAGATATGCTTTTTCACGCCCTCCCACCTACGCTGGTAGTTAGTTCCAGGTTTTAGTTAATTTAAGAACCAAACCATTCAGTTCCGAAGTGTATGTCTTTCATGGTGACTTCTAAGACCAGCACGTGTTGTCTTGCAGAGGTACAGAGAACATGAGACCAGTTGGAAGAGCTTGTCAGAATACTCTTCATGATAAAGATTCAAGTGGACTGCCTTAGAGGCGATATTTCAACTGCAGAAGCTCAACGAATGCTTTTGAGGTCGGCAGTTTACTGAAAAGGGGCCCCGTGAAAATCATTCGTTACTGGCAAACGCGTATGAAAGTCCTGGTTATACATCACTGGAGCTATAAATATGCCCGAATCTTGACATATGACTTTCTATCGCCTCTGCCTACACTAGTTGGGAATAGTAATAACAATAATATTTCTTATGTTTAATACACAACACCATCTAGTCCCAAACTAAGCACAACTTGTATTGTGGGTACTAGATGACCTATATGAATATAAACATACAATTCTTTTTGTAAATACAAATATATATTATACATAGAAGAAACCTGAAATTTCAAAGAAATATTTGATTATAAAAATTTTTTTTTTTCTATATTTAGAGCCTGCCAAAGTGACTCTACTCTGCCTGATGAGAGCATGAATAGAATCCAAGAGTTGTAGTCACTATACTCATTGCAAATGCAGACAATGCAGTACGGTGACCCACACTATGGTGGCCTAGTGAGAAATTTTTTCACACCCCGCTTGGGGACGTGAAAGGCATGACAGGCATCGTGACAGTATAAGGCTTACACAGTTACCATGATAACTGTCACCCCTGCATCGCTGGGCCTCCGGTCTCACACTCACCAACGAAACACGACAACACGGATGCTGGCGCTTTAGGTTGGTCTTCTGTGGGACGGTAGTACTACCGCGGTCGAGCCGGCCCGCTTATGCTGCAATCAGCTTGGCTCTACTACCTAGCAAACTTTTGGTTCAACTGGGGAACCGAACCAGTCTCAAGCATAGCACTGTGCCACTGAGGCAGTTAAAAGAGTGTAACTGTTTGTATGAATGTTACATTTTTAATAAACTATATATAAATTATAATAAAACAACACTATACGTAAGTAGATCTATTATTTAATGAGAATTAGTACACAGGCTTCAATTACTTTAATATTCTAATTTGTCTGACCTACATGTTTTCATATTATTAGTCTAGCTTTTAAACTTCGTGAACACATCACACACCCACATCACAAGGGAGCCATTTATGCTTTTAACCAATTACGGCGGTTATGTGGTGTTATTAAATTGAGGTAGGCACACGTTAAATATTATGGGGTTACATTATTTAGCAAATGTTCCATACGTAACTGTTACTTTTGTGAGGATTTCTAAATATAGTGGAAATGTATACTTTTGATTAGTAAGTTTATGTAAGGCCCTGTTGGTCTAGTTGTTAGCTACTGCTGATTCAGAGGTCTCAGTATCGATTCCCGGGTCGAACCAAAAAGTATTTTCTGATTATAGAAATGATCAATAACAGCCCGGAGTTTGGAAGCTGGCCGTGAAGGCGTCAGACCTGTGCTTGATTCCTGTGCCGTGAGCATCCGTGCCGTCTTTTCGAGGCTCATTGATGCTGGGGTAGCAGTTATCGTAACAAGTACAC
Organism: Hypercompe scribonia; assembly: GCA_949316085.1. Lineage (NCBI taxonomy): Eukaryota > Metazoa > Arthropoda > Insecta > Lepidoptera > Erebidae > Hypercompe > Hypercompe scribonia. The sequence continues at coordinate 3,470,304 of OX438997.1, forward strand.
ACTTTGCTTTGCAATGCCACAATGACTGTCATGTCTTTTAGGTCCCCAGCCAGGGCATATAAAAGCATCTCTCTAAGCCGCCATTCTGTAAGTAAGTCTGCATTGATAATGAGTATGGTGGGTACTACTCTTGGATTTTATTCATGCTTTCCATCAGGTAAAATAAAAAACACCGAGGACTACTACAAACTGTTAATGATGATGAGTCGACGCATGCCATAACGAGGTGTCACCCACCAACGGATGTTTCACATTAAAGTTGTATGTAAACTGGCTACAGATGTTAATTTATGGCTATACTCACTCAAGCTGCGCTCTGCATCACACCATATGAAACAAAGAAAAAATAGATTAATACATTACTTCTGTACAACCCTTATTACACTCATAGCACATAAAAATGTCACTTTCAAATGGGGTTAATAGAAATTTAGGATAGAAGATATCGCTGGGTATGCGATATATTTCAATAATCTCGACGTTAAGTATTAATGGGTGACCGAGTTGAAAAATATGAAAACTTTTTGCTGAGAAATTCCTGTTTTTTATTAACTCCAAAATGAGAGAGGATCATCAATTCGGCTGTATTTGTTACCTAATTCATTTTTTTTTCAAAGTGACATCACGCCAAATCTCAAATCAATCGTGTTAGTTAGAGAGATCAACTCCGATATAATCTTTTGATTTTCACAAATCATAGTTAAGAAATATATGCATCATGTCAGGTCATAAAAAAACAGTTCAATCGTTTAAAAGCGACGACAGGGTTTACTTATATCTAATCAAAAAACTAAGCAGAAAACTCTCAACTTTCTAAAAGTTTCTATGACACACGCTGATAATTTAGCTTTCCATTGGTGAAAGAATTGTTCAAATTGATTTGGTAGTTTAGGCATGAAAGCGTGACAAACAAACAAACTCAAATTGGCATTCAACACATTAGTTAGGATATAGTAATTAGTTTTATCACAATGATAATTTGTTATGTTCTTTAGTCATTCCATCTTTCTTGAAATTTATTTCTTTTTAATCTTCATTATAAACAAGATTAACACTGTTAAAAGTCTTAGCGCTAACCTGGTGTTAGCTGAATCTTCAAAGGAGTTAACAGGACGTTAATCTTTTTAAGTCTTGTATCTTAGGATGAGTTGTCTGTTTCGAAACATAATTTTCGGAAGAGTTCGAGATTATGCCAAGAATATTTATCATGAACTTTCTGTGTTATTCAGATTTTGATAATAAATACAATTAAATCAGGATTTTGTGTCGTGAATGTTGTCAGGTTCAAAAAATAAATAACCTCACACATCACACACGGCTGTCTAATACGAAACTAGGCAGAAATTGTTTTGTTTACAGGTTTACGGGTTACCCCGGATAAGTGACTACAATTTTTGGACTCTATTCATGCTTTCCATTAAGCAGAGTATAGTCACTTTGGCAGGCCATTAAAATAAAAAACGCTGCAGGAAACGGCGTGGTAACCACTTGAACCACTACGCTATACGGTCAGTCACAAACACATATAGCCTAAAACTCATATTTACGTAACATGTTTTTAGTAACAATTGTATCTGTTCATCGGTAAAATATATGTCGTTAGTCACAAACCACATGTCACCCACAAAAGGCGCCAATCAACCCATACTCGGTCCAGACGTCATTCACACAAGTAATTGGGTTTTTCTGTTTGAACGGTTGTCAATGGGCTTCAGTTGACCGTTGTCTGATCTTCGCTTGGATATAGGAAAATTAAAAAGGGGTTGGTAATTGGATCTACTAGTTACTATAACACATGGCCTGCCTAGTTTTGGATCAGTTAGATAATTATTAATCACGATGTCAATTACTTTTAACTGCCTCGGTGACGCAGTGGCAGTGAATTCGACTGCCGTGCTTGAGGTCTCGGTTTCGATTCCCAGGTCGGACCAAGTGTTTGTATGATCTGAAAATATTTATTTCGAAGTTTGGGTTTTTTCTATGTATAATATGTATGTATTTAAAAAAAAGTATTATATATAAGTATTCTACCAGTCAGTCAGTTATCATAGCACAAGCCCTGCTTAGTTTGAAACTAGATGACGTTGTGTGTCAAATGTCCGAAATATTTATTCATTTATTTTTTATATTTCACGACTACCTACTGTTGATTTTTAGACCGCGGACATGAAGTCAGTGGAGGTTTGCCTGTACGGCAGCGGCGTTCTAATACATATATATGGCACGGGCCTCGAAGATAGAAACGCAAGGAGCGGCGAGCCTCTATTACCGCGTCGCTCTCCGCGCGTCCAAGATTGGCCTTAGATTGCAGCTGTATAATGACGACAGTAGTCACTAGCTTTGAGGTGATCAGACAGCTCGTTGATCACTTATACAATTAAAAAGAGAAAAATTTGAATGCTCAATATAAAGTTATTCGTAATCTATTATTCACTTAAGTAATAAACGTCAAACCAACGTTTCTATATTCACAGTAACTGTCAGATTCTTGAAACAATAGATTTAAGATGCTCTCAAGCAGAATATCAGATATAAAATCTCGCGGCCATTCTCTTTCAATAACCATTTGTTACAATCTTCACGACTAAGTTTTATAACACAGTTGTAGTGCTAAATTTGGAAGACATTTTATTGTCTTCGGAATTTATTTGTTACTCGCAGATCGCAAAACTGTGTCTAAGTTTCTTAAAGAGGAATAAATATTTCTCGTTTTTGAAATATCTTTAGTTGATGCTCGGCTTTTGTTGGATATAGCGTGATGATATACATTAAGTCCCTAATTATTCATGATATATGAGCAATATGTGTGTTCTTGTGATATTTAGGTAAGTATTTGTCCATGCATTTATGTGCTAGGAGTATGTATACTGTAAATATATGTTATTTTATATATTAATTGCATTATTATAAAAGTACACTACTTACTAACCAGAATTTACAATTTCCATTCAAAGGTTATCTAGAAGAGATCGCCCGCCTTACTAACGGTGATCTTATCACTATTATATTAAAAATCTAGACATCTATCTATGTCTGTACAAAATGTACACTGTAGCGGTGTGCAATCAAGTTCGATAAATTATGGAGGGCACAGGTGTCACGTCCTTCCGACACAAAGGAAGGTTCCTCCGACCAGGTGAGGTGATCTTGCCTGGTGGGCCGCAGTCCACAGTTAGTTGCGAGAATTTCTATAGCGCGATTCAGGATTAGCAGTTACTCCGTAGTTCAATGTGTCTTCGCTAGATGGCGCTGTAGTATGTATTTTTGTTTGTGTCACAAAATAAACAAAACTAAATAATAATTAAATCGTATTATTATATAGCTTTGTTCAATTGTTTTTAATTATCTTATTCCTAAATTACGTATTTATACCAAATAAAGATTTGGTTAAAAGATAAAACAACAAAAAGGATTTCGTTCAAAAAAATGTTTGCAAGTAAAAACTATTAGGCGACCGGATTTGTCAGCTTTCGTGAGCATATCTGTTGATATATTTATGGCCTGAGGAATCCCTCAACTTTTGCAGTGCAAAAAGAGCTTGTAATTTATGAGGCTTTGTCCCTAAGCTTGACAAATTGGTGTTAAATGTTTAGTTACTTCATTACTTAGTGCCACAGTTTTCTTGTTAAGGTTTCTGTAGCCGAGAGATTAAATAGATCCGTACTTTTTTTTTTATTTTGGACATTATATGATGTAATATACTCCTAGCCGATTTAGGCCACGGCGGCCAATCTCAACGGAGAGTGTGTGTGGCTTTACGTGCTCATTGAGGCACGGACTGTTATTAAATATTTCTGTAACTAGGAAAACTCTCTTAGTAACACTTTTTTGACCCGATTCGGGCATCGAACCCGAGGCCTCTCGACTGGCAGTTGACGACTGTATTATTTATGGTTTAAGCGGTCGTCACACCGCTCTCCATTTCACTGAGTGTTGTGGATCGAAATCCCACATGGCACAACACTTTGTGTGATCCACAAATTGTTGTTCTGAGTCTGGGTGTTCTTTGTGTCCGTTTCTTGTGTTTGTAAAGTCTTCTGCAACACAGGATTTATACCTAACGCGGGCGTTATCTTTAAAAAAACAAAAAAAAATACGCTAGCCGCTAGACTACGAAGGCATATTATGTAATATAAGTATAAATATGTATATAACATCTATTTTAATATAAAATCAGTTATATTTACATTTCGAACATATTTTTCGAACATCACACAATTGGTTGAGAAATATTAAGCTCCTTAGGAGGGATTTCCCCGCAACTGATATCAACTATTTCTAGTTCATAAAAGTATAACATGCTAGCAGCTGTAGCCTACCACACTTCATCGTAGTAAATTGTGGTTGTATTGATGGGATATGAAGTACAAAACCAACGCAATCATTTCTATCTTTTATCAATCATTACAGTGGGATATATCACATACGAACATACATTAAATCGCACCTGTTTATCCAGGAGGTTAGGCAGAGGCATATTAAATGTCCAGTTGTCAGTGTTTTCGTCCTATTTAAAAGGTAGTGAGCCTATTGCCGCTAATCAGGATGTTTTGTTTGCCAGAACCTCTTGTCAGAACCACTCGTAGTGTGAGGTTGGCGTGGGGTCAAAACTTCTTCTGGATGTCGTAATAGCAGCTGTTCTCGGATACCTCCTATGTCAGGCGCAGAGTGGCACGCCGTGTGGTTTTAGTCGATCCGATTCTGACACACCACCCCGCCGTAAACCCCAGTGGGATGACGGCCCGAGGGGGTTTCAACACGTTAAAAAAAAAGGGGTTATAACTTCTTAGTCAGAACTTTATTCATAGGCTATATTATATCGTGTCAAACTCTGAGCGCAATTGGTGCAGAACTGTTTCAGTTCTTGAAGTGTACAAGAAACAATTTAATATTTTAAATATGCGGTTTATACAAAAGCATTTTATTCTTAAATATTGTATGTAATAATTTATTTTATGTCACATTTTGATTTGAAAGAAATTTTTTATTATATTACGAAGCGACTCCTCAAATTCGTGTCTTGGGACACAATGTAACATCTAGGACGTGACTCGAGTTGTATTCAAATATTTTCTTATTCAACGTTTAACTTGCATTCTTCTTGAAAAAAATGATATTGATTTTTATTAGTAAATACAGAATATGCGGTAGCTTCTCGAAGTTTTAGATTTAATCAACGTAAGGCGTTTTATAATACCTTTTTTTTTAATTTTTCGTCAAACTTTAAGTCAGAATTCATGTACTTTTCTATAATTCTCAAATTCAATTTCTAGTTACGAAGTTCTTCTAGTTAGAAGATTTTTATCTGGTCAGGATTTTAAGTTACACGTTCAAAAATATAACCTTACGAGTATATTTCGGTAAAATCCATCTTAGAAAAATGGTGAAGTTTTAAAAAATACAGGGTGGGCCAAGAATTAGTTAACATTTGAATCTAACATCCCACACATGTTACGGGAGCTCTTGGGACCGATACTACTGAAATTTGCTGGCTACAATTGTAACATATGGTTTCAACAAGATGGAGCCACTTGTCACACATCCAATAAACCTCATCCGGTGGTCAAAGACATGTTTCCGGAAAAACTGATTGCTAGACAAGGCAACATTCCATGGCCACCCAGAAGTCCAGATCTATCTCCAGCAGACTTCTTATTATGGGGTTATTTGAAGAAACGTGTATACATCAATAAACCAAATACATTGCGTCAACTAAAAGAAAAATCAGCAAAGAGATGTCAGCGATCTCGCGGTCTCTTTGCCGACGAGTATATGAAAATTTCTACTAATTAACTTCCTTGTAAATAAACAATTTTTGATAATATATCAAATGGTTTTTTTTATACGATTTTCAAAAGCCCACTAATACGTGGTATACCTACGTAAGTGTGATAGTCGAAACGGTGGCCGTTTTAGTGAGAGTTTCCACCATAATTAGGGTCAGATGAGAGGGGAGGGATGTCTTTCCGTCTCCGCTTGCATTACTCGCTCGCAGCTATTAAGGAATTGTGAAATATCAGCTTTCTGTGGTGTTGTATCAGTTTCGTATAACCGACTCATTTGTCCACGCATGTCTCTCCTACGGGTTAGTAAATAAAATACTCCTATTACCTTCTATTTTCTTTAATATTAGAGATTAAAATTAAGCCGAGGTAAGCTTTTTGTTCTCTTTAACACTAGCTTTTGCGCGTCGCTTCGCTCGCGTGGAATTTGGTCTGCCGCATTAAGTTTCGTAACAAATCATTTTAAATAAATATGTTTTCTTAACATACAAATAATCCTATGGTACATCATCTTTGTGTTACTTCAACGGTTTAGGCAGCGTACGTCAAGATAACTCTAAGTGACCAGACTTTTTTTATCGTATTAATTGACATGTATCATTATATTACGACCAAAGTAACATAAAAGCATTGCAAATTATAGCCTATATGTTGTTTCGATGTATAAACTATATTACTGTAAAATTTCATCGAAATCTGTCCCGTAGTTTTTTCTTGAAATAGTAACAAACATCCATACTAACGAACTTTCGCATTTATAATATTAGTAGAATTCTCAAGTTTACATTTACATTCAAACTTTACAACTTATCACAAACTTCATATCACCGTCCGTCAAACACAAATATAGTCAAATATTAATTAAGAATTTCTTCACTATTCACCTTTACCAAATCGTATCTCATCTAAACGACACAAAACAAGTTCGAACAAGATTCAAACCTGTTCTCATTGTGGAAGTTTCAATTTCCTGTAGCGCCGATCAAAGTTATACAAAGGGTGAAGTGTATTGTAGCCTGCTTCGAACTGACACTATTATTAGAGAGAGAGAACTCAGTTATTTACGAACAAAACTTGTCTCGATAGAGTACTAACATATCTCTACTATTATCGAAGAGTAGAAAAGTTTGTATGTCTTTCTGATTAAATCTCAGGAACAACTGCGCTGGCTAGCCTATTTATTGAAAAAGGCTTTATAACATCACGCTACGACATACAAGAACTAAGTATCAATGAATAGTGTATCATCAACAGCCTTTTACAGTCCACTGCTGGACATAGGCCTCTCCTTAGCAAGGAGGTTTTGGCCTACTATACCACGCTGACCAGACAGGTTGGAATAGGATTTGTTTCAAGTTTTCCTTCTCTTTTTCTGAATAGAATATTTTGCTTTCTTAGTCGCCTTTTACGACACCCACGGGATGAATAGGGGTATTAACATTATGTATCTTTCCTTTCTAAATTTTTATTTTCTTTTTAAATAATTTGATGTAGAATAAATAGATATTAAATAAACAAATAAATATTTTGGACATTTAACACACAACATCCCCTAATTTCAAACTAAGCAGAGCTTGTGTTATGATAACTAGACTGACTGATAGAATACTTATATACCTTTTTTTAATACATACGTATAGTAGATAGGAAACATTGAAACTCTGAAACAAATATTTGCAGATTCTGGTCCGACAAGTGAATCGAACGCTCGACTGGGGTAGTACTACCCTCCCACAGAAGACCAACCTAAAACACCAGCATCCGTGCTGTTGTATTTCGTTTTTGAGTGATAGATCTGAGGTCTATTGATGCAGGGGTGACAGTTATCTTGATAACTATGTGAGTCTTACACTGCCACGATGACTGTCATGCCTTTTACGTCCCCAAGCGTTGCGTGAAAAAGCATCTCACTCGGTCGCCATAGTGTGGGTCACTACACTGCATTGTCTGCATTTGCAATGAGTATGGTGACCACAACTTTTCGGATTCTATTCATGCTTTCCATTAGGCAGAGTACAGTCACTTTGGCAGGCTCTTCGTATTAAAAAAATACCTCAAGCACAGCAGTCGCTTTCGCAACCGCTACGCCATCGAGGCAGTCAGGCATATAATTATGAATGTAGCAAAATTGGGCAAAATTTATTCATTTTGTGAGACGATATAATATAAAATTTATTTTTATTTCGCTGTTTTATATTTTCAGTGCAATACATTTGTCTGTGAGTCATGCTCTTATAAAATGTTCATATAAATTACTTTACGGTCTTAGTATGTTATGCAGAAACTAGACGATAAAGTGTTCAAGATTCCACAACAGAAATAGAGTAAAAAAGAGTGTTAATTTTCTCAAAAACTTTAATTAAATATCATAATTGTTAACAGGTTTTAACAGTCCACTGCTGGACATAGGTTTCTGCTTGCGAAAGAGGTTTTGCCTCACTATATCACAGTGGCACAGTGTTTGTTTCAAGTAAATTTTCCATCTCTTTACAGTGATATTGTCCTGCGTACTTTTTTTTCTTATGGAAGCCTACCAAAGTGACTATACTCTGCCTGACGAAAAGTATAAATAGAATTCAAGAGTGTTGGCCGCCATATTCATTGCGAATACAGACAATGCTGTATGATGACCCATGCTATGGTGGCCTAGTCAGATACTTCTTCACGCCTCGCTTTAAAGACCCGCTATCGTAGTGAGAGAAAAACGCGTGCGCTGGTAATGAGTTCGATTTCTACGAGAAGGAAGAGCAGAACCATTTAGTTTGGGAGCGTTTGTCTACAATTCTAAAACGGTGACTGCCAAGGCCAGCACGAGTTGTCCTGTAGATGAAGAGAGAATGTGGAACCAGTTGGCAGAGTTAATCAGAACACTCTTCATGATAAAGGCGATAGAAGACTACCATAGAGGCGATGTCTCTTCACAACTGCAGGAACTCAAGGGATGACTTTGGGGTTGTTGATAATGCAGCCTGCTTGTCGCTGTAACTGATCAAGAGCGTCCAGCAAATACTGAGCGGATCCATCATAAAAATGTGAACTTACTCCACGCAGGAGCGAACCTGGATCTTATAAAGAAGCCACAGATCCTCAGGGGTGAAGTACCGTCTCACTCTGTTCAGTATACCCAGCACCCGCGAGGCCGTCTTAATGACTCTTTCAATATACTCTTGCGTGTTAAGATCTCGGCAAATATTCATAACTAAGATGTTAAGATAATCCGTTAGTAGCAGTTGAGCGCTCTGAAAAGTGTGAGAAATGAAGACCTTTTGGTAAAGATCAAATTCGACCAAATTCTTATAACCCCATTGAAAATTACGGCCTAGGACAAGGTCGAGCTCAGTGACAAGCTCATGTCGGTTTCCCTTAGTCGCCTCTTAAGATCCCCACAAGATGAGTAGGGGAGATGACAGTCTGTATTTTTAATTCGTCACCATACAGATTATTTTTTTATAATGTAATATTTTTTTCATAATATTTCGGACATCTGATACACAACGTCATCTAGTCCCAAACTAAGCAGAGCTTGTGACTATGGATACTAGACAACTGAAATAAACACATACACACTTTTTATTGTAAATTTTAATTAATTTTAACACATTATACATAGAAAACACTTAAACTCTGAAACAAACATTTGTAGATCGTACAAACATTTAGTCCGACCTGGGAATCGAACCCAAGACCTCAAGCACAGCAGCCACATACGCTACCACTGCGCCACCAAAGCAGTTGGCAATTAAATCAATTTTCCATTTCCATACATAAGTATTTCGGACCATCAACAACAGTAGCACAATACAAAGCTATATTCAAGAAATTAATAACATCCATAGCTACAAAAGAAAAACAATAACTCCCTCTATATTCAAGTAGGTAAATAACGTAAATAAAATTTGTTCTTATCAAAATAAAGGGGCTTATTTAATATAATAAACTTTATTAAGTGCAGATGAAACGACTCCAGTAAATTTGTTCACCCTTTTAATTAAATAAAGATAGGGACGATAATTGTGACACTCACCCTACCAAGGCGCCATATTACATCTTTAACTCAAACGTGTTAGAAAGATTAGAATTGAGTTCTATATTTTTGGTATATGAGTCTTTTTGTGATACTAGTTTAGTATGTTTAGGTATATGACTGTTGTGCTTGAGGTCTCGGGTTCGATTCCCAGGTTGGACTAAATATTTGTATGTTTTGCAACTATTTGTTTCTGAGTTATAGAATTTTCTATGTAAAATACATATTTACATAAAAAAGTTTATGTGTATTTATATCAGTTGTTTAGTATCCATAGTACAAGCTCTGCTTAGTTTGGGACTAGATGGCGTTGTGTGTCAGATGAAGATTTTCTCAGTGAGAGAAAAAAACTAACTATAGAAATTAAAACCAATCCTGGTAACATGAAAACACAATCCCAATATCCTATTCTACTTTCTTCCGCATTATAAATACGACCGTTCAAGAGGATGTATGAATGTTTGTTACTATTGCCCGTAAAAACTCGTGAATGGATTTACATAAATGAAATTTTGCTATCGTGCTGTTTACACGTCAGAATAACACATAGAATATAATTTATTAAGATTTTATGAAATTTGGCTACAATATAACGATATCAAGTAAGCCGAAAAAAGATCCTGCCATCTGAGAACTATCTTGACGTGACAAATATCACATGAGGTCACCAATTGCTTGTCAATGGAAATAGGGTCATCATCTGAATCTAGACCATATACTTCGTCTTTTCAACTTGCAGCATTAAACCACCGAACTGCAACGCGCATTTCCACAACAATAGTGCCTTTTGTAGTTCAGTATGACTCTCATTGATAACGGCGAAGTTGTCTGCGTAAATAAAGGTACATTTCGCCAACCTCTATGCTACCCCTGTAAATGTGTCCAGAACCAGACAAAACAGGAAAGAACTCGGTGCCGATCTTTGGTGAACGCCCTCTGTTACATTGTCATACCTGCTACCATCCTTATCATAGAGTTGTTCATCATACATGCCAGTGACGATGTCTGTATTGCTCTTTTTGCAAAGGCACCACTAGATTATGTCTCTCGGTACTCGGTCAAAGACTTTTTCCATCTCGAGGAATGCTACGTTTAGTTGACGGTTCTTAGCGTCACACACTTTTGCAATCGTGTTCATTGCAAACATAGGGTCTCTGGTAGATAATCCTGGTAGTTTACAGTACATTTGTACATACTATTACAGTAGCTTTGGTAATATTGATTCCAGGTTGACATAACACTCTCATTCCAGTACAGTAATTCACCATTCGGGTCTTTGATAGTCCTTTACATCTATTCAGCGAAATCCTTTGTACTCTGATAGCATTTTTATCCAGCATCTTATAAAGTCGTTTCTGAGAGTCTGCCCGAGCTTTCGCTAATAATTTCTTGGCCAGATGCCAATTTTCAATTTCTTGTACTCTTCCCTATCCTCTGATGTTTGGGTAGATTGCCAGTGCTTACAGGTTTCCAAAGTTTTGGCCTATTTCCATATCCATACCAAGCTGGTCAAATAGGTTGATGTAGAGTTTCTTTCAAAATTTTCTTCTCTTTGCCGTGTTGTTGTCTTAGAGGGTTCCAACGACATCTAGGGATAGTGAATTTCTTTATTCATAAACCATCACCACATTGATAGAATTGAGTAGAGAATTGTTGTCGAATACCTACATAATTGAGAAGAAAAAAGACGTAGGTAGCCATATTCTAGGCAGACCTATTTTTTATCGCGTTTCAAGTAAAATGATAACTCTGTCTTCGTGATACAGCATTCCTAAACCTATTTATCAAGTCTAAGGGCGTATAGAAACATGTGCCATTGTCGAACTGAGATTTCATATCCTAACGTGACATGGGTGTGAAACGCTATTAATTTATAACCTTTTCATTGAAAATTTTCTTTGCGGTGAATTCTTTAGTTCAAATCTATACATCTTGAATAGATATGATTTTGATGCTGGAATGATATGTTTCGACACATATTTGTATAGGTCGAATCCACTGGAGTGACTGTAGTTAAACAATTTTATCGTGATAATTTAGGTAGCTAGTCAAGATATCAGAGGACTAATCCCTCGCATTAGGCTTTGTGAGTCGGGACGAAACTGTCTTTATTCAAAGGACTTCTGCACAATTTGTCTCTTGAGTTTCAAGACTATGGTAGACCCTATACCCCCCCTCCTTATCATTTGTGCCATAAAATAAACCTTTTCACGTATAACTTTATTAAAAGTTAACTCTCAAGCATGTTAATTGTGCAAGATGTCCAGATATCCTCAACATCTATTCTTTTAATAGTTCACGTCCTGGAAATAGACTTGTCCTTAGGAAGAAAGCGTTTGGCCAACCAACCAACTAAACCGACTGTTTTGGCCAGACAAGCATAGTGTTTGCTTCAAATTTTCCTTTCCTTTTCTGTGGCTGCTACATAGTTTGATCCTATAGTCGGTTTTTACGACACCCATGGGATGAACAGGGTTGGTGACACTCCATTTCCTCTATCTGTCACCGCACAGAAATTGACAAGATATGCATGATATATGCATATGAGTTCATTCTTGCTCAAAATTATATTTTTTACAACCCATATAAAGCTTGTCATTCTACTGAGAATATTGGCTGTATGACGTCATGAGCGTATTTTTTATTGCACAACGCTTAAATATCAAATGTTATTTTTACGTTGAAAATATATTACTTTTTTTAAGAGACTGTGGGAAAGCACACTCGGCAAACGAAACCCCTTAGGGAATAGTTTGAGTTCATTTGTAAAATAAACTTACACCAGGCCCTCTGATCTGCTTCGATTATGTGGCTTCTGCCAGGATTGAGATTGGCTGAGTGCGGCGTCGATCTTGGGAGATCCGAAATAATATGGTCCAGGTCTTTCTCAGTGCCTGAGCCCGGCCGTCGGGGCGGTTTTTAGCCGAAACATCATATATTCCTGGCTCTTGAGTACCTGAAAAGCTGGAGATCTGAAGGGATTTACCACTTCGTCAACAGAAAAAATGGCACTCTGATCAGGGTTAGATGTATGTTATTTCGGTGAGTTCTTTATTACACAATTTAATATATATAGTTTTTTAAATGAATCGGTTTTTTCAAACCTACGCGCGGTCCCTGTCTTATATTCTATTCTTAGTAACCTATCTTCGCCAACATATTTAAACTGCTACTTCCAACTCATATGTAGCAATCACGACAAAAAACTTCGGTCTCCGATGTCCGAGTTTGGAATGAGCTTCCTTTTTTTTTTTGTGTGGAAATCCCCACAGATACCATCGAAACGTGGTTATGTCAGACTCGAACCGACCAAAAACCATACGCCGTCTCAGGTACCAGCCAAGGAACCAGTAAGGAAATCCCTGGAACCCCGACGTACCCTGGGCCACCTACGGCTTGTAGATGCCCCCCTCCCCTGGAATGAGCTTTCCCTCGAAATCAAGATGGCCTCTAACGCTTTTTTATTCAAAATAGAAGTAAAGCAGTGTCTATTAAAATGGTTGTTAGAAACAACCAATACATGAACGTCGTTATGGTATTTATTTGAGTATGTGTGTATTTATGTGGATTAATATCTAAGTGTATAACTTTCAGTGTATGTTAGTTATAAGTTTGTACATTATATTCCAAACCAACTTCATCTTGGACGCACCTACTTCCTACTTTCTCTGCGTCACCCGAAGGTTGACAGAGAGAGAATGCCTTAGGCATAAAGTCCATTAGTGCACCTAAAGTATTTGGTGTGTAACAAATAAATATATACTCTAGTAATCACACTCTTAAAGCACAAATTTGTGAGTGAGTGTTACGTTTTCAGGCTCAAACAGCTTAAATAATGTTGATGAAAATTCTATGGAAGTAGCTGATACCCTGAATTACACATATGTTACTTTTAACTTGAAAAATTCAGCGTTCTCAATTGGAATGAACAAAGAAAGAAATATTTTATCCACGTTGTTAAATAATTATAACTTCTGTATTTTACCTTTGCACCTACCGGATTATGTTTCTACATCACCTAAAGGTTGACTGGGAGAAAATGCCCCATGGCATTAAGTCCGCCTTTGTACAACATGTGCATTAACCTTAAATTAAAATAATGTATGATTTGTTGTATCTGATAAACTATACGTAACACAACACAACGAAGCTAGTAGCTTACAAAAATCACTGGTACTTCATATTACAGTCCTGGTATTTCGTTTTTATGGTGTAATGGGTCAAATGTGTAGACTATCTGACGGTAAGCAACCAGCGCTGACTATGGTCTTTTAAAACCCTCCCCTTAGAATCAGAGAGGAGGAAGGGCAGTAGTTCGAAATCTGTAGTTTTCTTTGTAAAGGTAATATTGGATGATGTGGTACTCTTAGACGATTTCAGCCACGGCAGTCAGTCGTAATGGAGACTAGTCAAGTACGCACGGGAAATTATAGTGCACACACAGGTGCACTCTCTGTTCCCTCACTCTTCCAATCCAATAGAACGGTGATTCGACACGACCAGGGAGAAATCAGGCGCAGAACTAACGGTTTTCCGTGCTCTCCGAAGCAAAGATAATATAATCTTAATACTGTAACACGATTCGTGTTCACACCCAGATGTTGAATCTCGAATGAGAAACAGTTTTATATAACTTTCCAATGTTTGAGGGTACAATTAAATTTGAGACACGCTTACGTAAGTTACGAATCTAGACAGATGGCGTAACCACATCTGTTTCCAGATTTCTACTTTTACATCCTAAAGTAAGGGTTTTCAACTTTGTACGTGTTTACTACATTTACATATATTTTTATGCAAATAGACAGCTAGTTTATTCCTTTAGGATTACGAGGCGAATAATTATTACTAGTGGTCGCCTACTGGTCGACATTCGACCATAATAAAACACAACTTACATTACATAAATTTGTGTAAGCGAGCGGTATTTCACGTGGTATTTTTTATATTAAATGGGGCAAATAAAACTTTTCTGTTCGACACTCAGTAAGACCACAGTAAACATATAAAACAGTAATCTATGTCTATGTCAGTACTCAATGTCTATAGACAAAATGATAAACAAGAGAAACAATTTGACCACAGAGTATGTATGCCTGTAACAAATACTTGTTTGTGTGTGTCAAATGCATGGTAGTGTGTGTAATGTTTTATTTATTGATTTAATGTACTTTATAAGCATTATTATAGAAAAATATTAGCGTTCTGCACTTCTCCTACATATAAACTATGAGTGTACCAAATTTCATACTCTTCCGCCCGTGCAATTTTCGTATAAAGGGGTCCAAAGTTTTTGCTTCACGTATTAATATATAGATGGCTGCGGAGTAGGTTATGCTAATTTATTTAAAAAAGAGTAACAAGTTAGTTGGGGTTCCTTGGGGCAGACCTTCGTTCAGCAGTGGACGGCGATAGATTGATTGAGATACGTTAGTTAAAGTTTATAAGCCAGCAAAGGCGAATGCCCACCGACCATAGATGCTTTGGTTCTGGATGTACAAATTTACAATTTAAAGATTGAAATAATGAAGTTATTGGTTTAAAGAGTGACCATATGGTGTTGGATTAAGAACACAGAGTGTCACTGCTCCTATTCATCTCACGTGTGTCAAGGTGACGAAAGGAACAAACTGTACAGTAGAATATATATCACTGCAAAAAAAAAAAAAACTTGAGTTAACCCTTTTTTTCGTAGTAGTATTTTCTTTTTGTATATCAAGAACCTGCCGAAGTGACTCTACCCTGCCTGCTGGAAAGTACGAATATAATCTAAGAGTTATGGTCACCATACTCATTGCAAACACAAACAATGCAGTATGGTGACCCACACTATGGCGGCCTAGAGAGATGCTTTTTCACACCCCACTTGGGGATGTAAACAGCATGATATCGTGGCAGTGTAATGCTCAAACGGCTACCACGATAACTGTCACCCCTGCATCAATGGGCATGCGGTCTCGCATTCACCAACGATACACGGTAGCACAGATGCCGTCACTTTAGGTTTGTCTTCTGTGAGAGGTTAGTACTGCTTCAGTCGAGCCGGCCCATTCACGCTGAAACCAGCGTGGCTCTACTACACACGATATAGAACGCCACTTCTTGTTGCACCCACATTTGAATGAGTTACGAATTAACGTAATTTAATTGTTATCGTGATGCAGGGGTGACAGTTATCGTGGTAACTGTGTAAGCCTTACACTGTCACGATGACTGTCATGCCTTTTCGTCCTCAAGCGGGGTGTGAAACCCCATACTGCATTGTCTGCATTTGCAATGAGTATAGTGACTACTACTCTTGGATCCTATTCATACTTTCCATCAGGCAGAGTAGAGTCACTTTGGCAGGTTCTTAATGTAGAAAAAAAATTATTGTATTACCGCTGCTTTTTCAGCTGTACTGTTACAATATTGTTTAGATAAATTATATGAGAAACATATTACGTGTCCATAAAATGTGAAGGTTGCTCAAACTTCCTTGGGATACTATCTCCGACATGGTCATAATGGTACCACTTCGACAGTCAGCAATTGACGGAGTAATTGGTTAGCCTACATATAATAAATAAAGAAAAAATACATACAGTTAGAATATCCTCCTTTTTTTGAAGCCGGGTAACGAATATCGCGATTATTAAACATAAAACAATGTGTTTTCTTTTGACAAAAGCAAAGCATTGGACATTTAATGGTCAAAATTGATCATGTCCCTTTATCCATAAAGTACCTGGAAACAGAGCATTGCTCGATATTATTGTGTGATAGTCGATTGCTTTACCAACTTCTTTTGTTCCGATCCCTAATTTTATCACCTAAATAAGTGTCAAAACGGGCCCATTAGAGAAACATTTCATTGAACGTTTTCTGAAAATTAAACTTAACTAAATCGATTTATCGCACCCGAAACCCCTGCATATCGAGTTTCAAAGTCATCACCCGTTTCCGAGATTTAGATTTTTATTTATACACAAGAATTGCTTGCTCAAAGGTATAAGATATTTAAAAAAAATACATACAGTGGTACATATAACACAATCTCCACTTCTTTTCAAGTTAAAAATGTGAATTTGGTTTGTGTATGCTTCATAAACTCAAAAAGTTCTGTACAATACAACACGTTTCAAAGATTGTACTTGTCTATTCTCACTTTCGTTTTAGTCCTCATTCCTTATCAATGAAACCTACTAGGGCTATATGAGATTTTTAATGGGTCGGGCTAGTGGTTAATGATCCTGGCTACTAAATCAAAGGTTTGTACGTAGTGGTGACACCCACAACACTCAGCGACGTAGTGAGCGGCGTGGTGACCGCTTAAACCACTAGGCCAATCGTGCAGTCAATTTGAGCTCGAACGGGGCAGTACTACCGTCTCACAGAAGACCAACTTAAAATGACAGCATCCGTGCTGTCGTGTTTCGTTGGTGAGTGCTACACCAGGGGTCTATTGACGCAGAGGTTACAGTTATTGTAGCAAGTGTGTGAGTCACAGTGCCACGATGACTGTCATGCTGTTTGCGTCCCCAAGCGGGACGTGAAAAGGCATTACACTAGACCGTCATGGTGTGGGTTAGCAAACTGCATTGTCTGCATTCGCAAACAGTATGGTAACCTCAACTCATGGATTCTATTCATGCTTTCAATCAGGCAGAGTCCATCAGGTCACGATTATTTGTTTGCATGTATGTATATAGTGCATTATAATAATTGTATGTATGTACATATATAGAAATATATAGTCTAGTCTAGTCTAGAAATATATAGTCTGGTCGATACAGTACAAGGCCTGCAAGCTTTGTGATCAAATGTCCGTATGTGAGATAAAAAAGCACATGCGTTTCTCATATACTAAAAGAAATGACCAAATCTATGAAGATCTTCGGAAATATGAGTAATATTGGGGCACCTATAAGGGTCTGACTTCACTCCAAGTAATTTACTACAATTCTCTTAGTAATACGATCTAAGGCCTACCAATTAAGCCGTCGAGATAATGTAAGTTGCATTGTTGCTATATAAAGGTCTGGCTACATTATGTAGGTGGGCACAAACTCTATTACAAGGAGGCAATGGGGCTAGAATAACATGTAATTAAACACCTTTGTTACGTAAGAGTTAGAAAACAAGCTTTTGTATCAGCAAAAATACTCTAAATATATCTTATTGCCATTTTCCGACTTTATTCTGAATCAGTGCGATAATATTTCTTCTTCTTTTCTTATCATTTGCAGTACACTGCTTATTCCCTTTAGTTACCTATATTCTCTTTTACTATAACTGCCTCGTTGTCTAACGGTTAACATATGAGTTTTAGTATGCCTGGATGTCGTAATAACAGCTGTTGCTAGATCCTTCCTAACTCAGGCGCAGAGTGGCACACCGTGCGGTTTTAGTCGGTCTGATTCCGACATACCATACCTCCGTTAAAAAAAATCCATTAAAAAAAGTGGGGTATGGACAAAAAATATTTTTTTTTTCCTGGTTTTGTTTTTCTAAAGGAACAAATTACGCAAGACAAGAGCATAATAAAGAGAAAGAAAACTTGACACAAATCTTATATAAACATGTATGGCTATCACGGTATTGTAATGCAAAATCACCTTTCCAAGGATAGGTCTGTGTCCAGCAAGACACTATTATGGGAGCTGTTATCATCAGCCGGAAGACGTCCACTGCTGAACATAGGCCTCCCCCCTAGAACACCACGCCGTACGACTGGACACCAACTGCATCCATCGGCTCTCCGCGACTCAGACTATGTCGTCGTTCCATCTAGTGGGGGGCCTACCTACGCTTCGTCTTCCGGTACGCGGTCGCCGCTTGAGAACCTTTCTTCCCCAACGGTTGTCGGTTCCACGAGCGATGTGGCGTCCCCATTACCACTTCAACTGATAGTTATATATCGTTAAGTAATAGACCAAAGAAAAAAGCTTAACTTACAACTTCCGTGGTCAAGAACTTTTAAGCGAGCGGTTGTTCCGGCAATAGAAAAGTTTCTTTTAAACGCATTCAACACACACTTTTAAAGACACGCTGTATGGTTTAATCAGTTCGGTCTACTTTAAATCCTTATAGCTATAATAGAAGAGGATTCCCATACGTACGAAAAACATACATAAAACAAAATGTTACGCCAAAAATTGTACAGGGAAAATCTATTGTTACGGTAAGGTAGAAAGTAACTTAATAACTTAAGAAATACCGCAAAAGCTAAACTTATATAAGTTAAAGCTTCAGTATTTTCCAGTGAATTGCGTAATCAGAATCCAGACAGTCAGATACATGCAGTGGTTACGTAATGTGCTTTCTGACGCAGTCGTTAAGTTTACTTCGTAACATTATATCGGTAAGTATTATATGATATTTTGGATAGTATGTTACTACAAGACAGTTTTATGTAAATAAAAATGTAATGTTTGTAGTAGTCTTCAAAACTGAAATGAATACGTAATGAAACATAACTAATTTATTCATAGGCCACAAAATACTAAGCCAAATCAATTCTAATCAACCTATCACCGTCCACTGCTGAATGAAGGTCTCCCCCAAAGAGCGCGTCCAGGGCGATTCACATCCATCTACTGCCAACCACTTTCTTCAGTCGTCTGTCCATCGCGCTGAACTCTACGTTTGCCCAATCGTGGTCTCTAGCACACTTTGGCTCTAGCGACCAGCGGTTCGTCTCGAGACATGACCGGCCCACTTCTACTACAGCGTACTGATTCTCCATGTGATCTCAGTTGCTCCCGTTCTCTGTCAAATAACCTCGTTACGAATTTTATCGGCCGAAGAAACACCCAGCATCGCGCGCTGAGCTACTTCAAACTTATGGACCAGTCCAATGATGACACTCACCATTGTCTCGTCTCCGTATGTCATTACGGGTAGGAGACACTGGTCAAATACTTTGGTCTTTAATGTTTGTGGAATCGGCGACTCGAAGATGTGACACAGCCTCCCGTATGCTGCCCTTCCAAATCAAGTACTAGCAACAAAAATAATTTGAAACAGAACAGAACATAACACGAGCATGTAATATAATTAAACACAGAAGGATCTGTATAAGAATGTGGGTTAGAACAGGTCACGATCGCAGCTAAATATTAAAATGTCTGTGCAGCGTTTTTACACAGTCCAGGATTGTCCCTCTAACATATAGAGAAAATCCTCCGACCAGCTGAGGTGATCATGCCTGGTGGGTCGTGTCTCTACGATTTATGTATGAAGTCGTATTTTCTAGTAGTCGTAGTAGTAGTCGTTCTAGTAGTCGTCGTGTGACGCGGGGGACTTTACAAACATACAAGAAACAGACACAAAGAACACCCAGACTCAGAACGATAATTTATGGATCACACAAAGTGTTGTCCCATGTGGGGTTTGACAACACTCAGCGTAGTAGAGGGCGGCGTGGCGACCATTTAAACCACTAGGCCAACTGCGTAATCAGTGTACACCATACAATGCGCATCACATAGAAACTTGAAAGATATAGAAACATTAAATTCTACATAATGTTATAAAAATTAAATGTACGTTTCAATTTATGTTAATCAATATTGCTACTTTCTGAGCAGTCTGCCATCTCTAATAAGCCTTGGTATCTTCGCTCTAAGCTTTATAGAACACTCTGTACCTATAAGTACAACTGTATACGGCCATTGTTAGGTAGGAAATGGCTGTCGTACAAACGGACACAAAAGACTGAAACAGACGTCTAGGGTTGTCAACTGCACACGTTTTGCGGTCCATTTAAAGAAAGAAGAATAGAATTATGGTTAATTACGTATATGTGTTACGTAACATTGAGGGAAGTAACGTCATTGAAATTTCGAAATGAGAACTAGAAAGAAAGTTTGAATAGGTATTTTGGTCGTTTGATAGCATTTTGCTGCCCTAACAACTGCCCATTGATGCAGGTATGACAGTTATCGTGGTAAATGTGTACAGTACAATGCTACAATGACTGTCATGCCTTTTACGTCACCAAGCGAGGCGTGGAAAAGCATTTCACTAGGCCGCACTACAGTAAACAATTTTCAAATACAAAGGGAATTGAATTAAAATAAAATATAATAAAACTTGACAAGTTGCAGGTGATGCCACAAATAATTGTTTTCCACTAGGCCCATTGATGCAGGGTTGACAGTTATCGTGGTAAATGTGTAAACATTACACTGCCACGATGACTGCCATTTTTTTTACTGTCCAAGAGGGACGTGAACAAGCATCTCACTAGGTCAGCATAGTGTGGGTCACCATACTGCATTATTTATATTTCCAATGAGTACGATGACCATAACTTTTGGATTTCATTTATGCTTTTCATCAGGCAGAGTAGAGTCACTTTGGCAGGTTTAAAAAAAATCAGCTTTATGCTACGTGCTTAAGCAAGCAGGAATTTACTTTTTCTTTTATATTTGCAAACACTTAATAATTTTATTCTGGGCATATGCTAGTCCACATCCCTACTCATGGTAGCATAAGAACTGTCTGAGGGAGCAAACTGTGCAGGTCAAAAATGTTGCAAAGAGAAAGTTGAAAGAAATCTAAAATGTCTGGCCAGTGTGGTATAACAGATAAATTTTCTATCTGAGGAGAGGCCTATGTCCAGCAGTGGACTATTCAAGGTTGTTATTGATGATGATGATTCTTATATCAGAAAAAGCATATATAAAACCTATCAAGGAAAAGACATTTACATAAAAACAAAATACATTGATTCTTAGTATCCCAAACCTTCGTTTTAAATTCCTGCATGGAGCTTGACCAGCTAATCATCTTCATCCTCAACCCACTGCAGTCCGCAGTTGGGTATAGGAGTCTCGTAAGGTAGACGATTTGTTTATTCTTACATCCACTCGCTCCCGGTTCTCTTATGTAAGTAGTACCACCATCTGGTCAGACGACGTCCCATACCACGTTTATCAAGACGCGGTTTTCACTCCAGAACATGCTTACTTCAGCGGATATCTATTCTGTCACATACGTAACCAACTCATTGCCACTTTAACACGTTAACTTTCAGAGCTATATCGTTCTCCTTGGTACTTAGACGGATCCCTTCATGCCGAGTTTAATCTTTTAGTGAGATTATCTCTTTTCATAGCACGTTAAGTAGCTTTAGGGATATGGCTTAAAGTCACTTAAAGACCAGCTAATAGTGTAGTGGTATGTAAGTATTCTATCAGTCAGTCTAGTTATCATAGTACAAGCTTTGCTTAGTGTGAAACTAGATGCCGTTGTCAACTGTCTGAAATATTTATTTATTTTATTCATTAATACAAATATTTTTAAGTAGCAACCCTATTACGTCAAAGAACAGAGTAGTAAGAGATGGAAAATTGTCGCTCAAATATAGGTCAAGATCAGGTGGTTGAATTGTATTAGTTTAAAAATAGTAATTTCTTTATTACTATAATAGTTAGCAAATTTGTTATTTTTTTGATTTTAAGAAAATTTATTGCAACGGCCTCAAATAAAATTGGGTTTTTTTTATTACACATGAAAAAAAACAACATATTTCAATGTTAGCTACAAAAATCTGCAATAGATACGCAACAGATCCTTTTTCTTTCGGATATCAACGGATACGGATGTCTTCGTATATTCAGCACATCACTAGTGGATAAATATTAAACACTTCAAGTTGAAACTTATACTTAACACCCTCGTAACTAAAACACTCTAGTATATTTCTGCCTAAAATAATTCCAAACTACCCCGCATGTAATTACTGTAAAGGACACGAGGTAGGCCAGAGGGTAGTTAACGAACAAATAGGTAAATTAAACTAACTAATTTATGATGATTAAATAAATGGAACGCAGTTGTACAACATGACTTACAAACAAAGTTAATAAAATTGCGCTTCGTAATTAAATACAACTGATCATTATCAATACGATGGAAGATAAATATCGTGTTAGTCGAATTCAAAGAGATTCAATAGTGTATTGTGTGACAAAATTGATTAACAAGTAAAATTTGCTTCAGCGCCATCTAGTAAAAGTGTTCCGAACTAAATAGTTACTATTGATCCTCTAACACGTAAGAATTGTTAACACTTTTTAATTCATTGCAATGTACACGTATAATAGAAGATATAAACGATCTTTATAAAATTGAAAACTGCCTCGGTGATGTCACGGTAGTGACTGCTGTTCTTGAAGTCTTGGGTTCGATTCCCGGGTCGGATCAAATGTTTGTATGATCTACAAATATTTGTTTCGAAGTTTGGGTATTTTCTGTGTATAATATCTATGTATTTGCAAAAAAGAAGCATATGAGTCTTCTATCAGTCAATCTAGTTATCATAGCACAAGCTCTACTTAGTCTGAAACTAGATGACGTTGTGTGTCAAATGTACGAAATATTTATTATTATTATACTACTAAACCAAATAGTCATTGCTTATCTTCAACCATGGGGGAAAACTTCGTTCAGCAGTGGATGGCGGCGACAGTTTGATTTACTTTAAATCTTCTATCGCACTGTTAAAGTTCTTTTTCGCTTGTTACTCTGCAATGCCTATATTGTGATGTTTGCAGATTTACACGAATTCAACAAAATACATTTAGCAGTCTATTTATCACCTACAACATGAGAACCCTTACAGAATTTAGACAAGAGTTTTTGTATCTTGATACAGGCTATTCGTGTTTTAAATTTTAAATATTTTTTTTTATTTTCCATATTAAGAGCCTGCCGAAGTGACTCTACTCTGCCTGATAGAAAACATGAATAGAATCCAAGAGTTGTCTCCACCATACTCTTTTGAAATGCAGACAATGCAGTATGCTGACCCACACTAAGGATGCCTAGTGAGATACTTTTTTACGCCCCGCTTGGGGACGTAAAAGGCATGACAGTCATCGTGACAGTGTAAGGCTCACACAGTTACTATGGTAACTGACACACCTGCATCATTGGGCCTCCGGTCTCGCACCCACCAATGAAACACGAGAACACAGATGCTATCGTTTTAGGTTGGTCTTCTGTGGGAGGGTAGTACTGCCCCGGTCGAGCCGGCCCGCTCGTGCTGAAATCAGCGTGGCTCTACTACCTAGTGAAGTACTACTTAGAAAGAGCTGGTGATTATTTTAATAATAATGGTTGTTTCTTTTTGTTCCAGCTCAACTGTCTGATGAACGAGCTCTTCGAGACAGTGACAGCTGTATGCAATATGGACGAGAATAAACCTGGAAGTTTCCCCACTGATCACTCCGACTCTAGCACCAGTGAAGGTATGTATGGCTGCAAACCTTCCCATGTCACTTTTTGTACAGGACTTCTGAGCAGTTACTTGGGAGAAAATCAAATGGCTCTGACTAAAAGTAATGTTTAATGTCATAATTGTTTTACTCTAAGACCTAAAACTGGAGGTATATTTGGAGTTTTAGATGATGATATTAAATTTTCAAAAGGTCAGTCACTTATGTGGGTTAGGTCAATCTATTAATAAAGTGGCCACCGGGTACTACGCGGTCAGGTAACAATTCAATTTGTTATATAAATCTACTTCACTTTCTCTGAGAGATTGCTTTTAGTATTTTTATTCGTAGATAGAATAAATAGATATTTAATGATGGGCCTTTTAGCCTAGTGGTTAGTATTCCTGTTTGTTAAGCTATAGGTCTTCGGTTCGTATCCTGAAAAGGACAAATAAGTGTTATGTACTATATTATTCATTCTATATATGGATATATTATATTGCAGTCTAGTTATCGTCATATTATTGCATTTATGGTTGATAGCATTAGATTTTAATTGTTAAATTGATTGAAATATATATAATACGACAATCTATAAATTTCAGCAATCGGTTCTCGCATTTTTTTTGGTAGTTTTTTTGCAAATGGCAACGCCATCTAGTCCTAAACTAAGCAGACTTTGTAGTATGGGTACTAGACATTTTTTTTATAAATACATAAATATTTACATATCATACAAAGAAAACACCGAGACTTCGAAACAAATGTTTGCAGATCATATAACTATTGGGTTATTTAGAACATCAGGATAATCTCAAAGTATAGGCTAGTGATCACAAGAAAAAATTAAGCGATAAATATTATACAATTTTCGTGTTTAATTTCTTCAAGAAGAATAATTTTTAATGAACTCTAAAATACAATTCGCAAATTCAGTTGTGTCCAACGACAAATAGATTTCCTTTTAAAAAAAAAAATGTCAGACGTCGTTTAAGAGCAATGTCATGTAGTTTGACAACTCGATAGGTAACCTTCTGAAATTATTTACTTATCATTGTAATATATTATTTTTAAATACTGTATTAGAGTTTGTGCTCTGTAGAAAATTTTATCCTTGTATTTGTGACATAAAATACAATACTGGCTACATAATTTAGTGTTATGTTAATAGTCTAAGTGTAATAAGAATTATCGTATCGCTCATAGTAACGCTCAACTTTACAAGTTTTGTACGGGACAGTTTTATTCCAAACTAGGCTGTGTTGTTAACGAGACCGCTGATAAATACTTAGTCTGGCCATAAATACTGTTACACTTAATTATAAAAAAATATTACATTTGAATTTCGAATCTGTCATTTTTATACGATTGTTCATTGTGTTTTCTCATTTTGGCGCCAATACATTGTAAAATATTTTGCGATATTAAAATGGTGTGGGGTGATAAAGAGAACCGAATCGGTGTGATAGCATTACACAAAGTAGGTATGGAGCCAAATGCAATTTTTAAAACTCTCCATACACTTGGTATTAGTAAAATGTTTGTGTACCGGGCTATTAATAGGTACAATGAGACCTCCTCTGTTTGTGACAGAAAAAGATCTGGCCGTCCACGTAGTGTTCGTACGAAAAAGGTGGTCAAAGCAGTAAGGGAAAGAATTCGAAGAAATCCTGTCCGAAAGCAAAAGATTTTATCTCGGGAAATGAAGATAGCACCTAGAACCATGTCGCGTATTTTAAAAGATGACTTAGGACTTGCAGCCTATAAGAGACGCACTGGCCATTTCTTAACTGATAATTTAAAGAAGAATAGGGTGGTAAAATCGAAACAACTACTGAAGCGGTACGCAAAGGGAGGTCACAGAAAAATTTTGTTTACGGATGAGAAAATTTTTACAATTGAGCAACATTTTAACAAACAAAATGACCGTATTTATGCTCAAAGCTCTAAGGAAGCTTCCCAATTAGTCGACAGAGTGCAACGTGGACATTATCCGACTTCAGTGATGGTTTGGTGGGGTGTTAGCTATGAAGGAGTGACTGAGCCATATTTTTGTGAAAAAGGTATCAAAACATCGGCACAAGTGTATCAAGATACCATTCTTGAGAAGGTAGTTAAGCCCCTTAACATCACCATGTTCAATAACCAAGTATGGTCCTTCCAGCAAGACTCGGCGCCGGGTCATAAAGCTCGGTCCACGCAGTCTTGGTTGGAATCGAACGTTTCGGACTTCATCAGAGCTGAAGACTGGCCGTCGTCTAGTCCCGATCTTAATCCGCTGGATTATGATTTGTGGTCAGTTTTAGAGAGTACAGCTTGCTCTAAACGCCATGATAATTTGGAGTCCCTAAAACAATCTATACGATTGGCAGTGAAGAATTTTCCCATGGAAAGAGTGCGTGCTTCTATTGATAACTGGCCTCATCGTTTAAAGGACTGTATTGCAGCCAATGGAGACCACTTCGAATAAGCTTTTTATATTTTTAATTGTTTTATATTTATGTATTAAACTGACACACTGTAAAAGTAATAAATGTTATTTGCAGTTAACAATTTTCTTTTTTCTTTATTACAATATTTATGGCAAGACTAGGTATACTTCAATATTTCTAAGTACTGTACTAAATATGTATTGTAAACAAATTACACTCAGACACAGAACGTAAAAGCATAGAGATGAGAGTAGAGAATGACCAAAGAAAAGACGAATGGCGTGTGTGACAAAGATTTGGCTTGAAAGGCAGTAAGCAGTGCACTGATGAGTGCTAGAGGAGAATGGAACGGTAAAACTCATTGTGCTGTCCCCAAATAAATTTGGGAAAAAGGTGAGAAGATGATGACTACCAGACACAATATAAAAGATCATGCATATCGCAGACTTATTTATTCTGGTAACGTACCTTCACCTTGAGAGGCAGAAATGAGAGTCAAGAATCAATAGAATAATAATATTTAAATATCTAATGTGATACCGTGTAGTGATGGATTGAGAATACAGAGTGTCAGCATCCCTGCTTATCCCGTGCATGTCGTAAGACGCAGCTAAGGAAGGGCACACAATAGCACTGCACAGAGAAGGAACCCTTGATACAAACCCTGCACCAATCTGTTTGGCCAGCGTGATATAGTAAGGTAAAATCTTCTTTTAAAGAAGCCAGTGTCCAGCAGTGGACTATTTATGGCTGTTAATTTTGTTTTTTCTATTTTAAGAGCCTGCCAAATTGACTCTACTCTGCCTAATGGCAAGTATGAATATAATCCAAGAATTGTGGTGACAAGCGGCCTAGTGAAATACTTCTTCACATCCCTCTTAAGACGTAAAAGGCATGGCAGTCCAGTTACAGTAAAAGTCTATCTCAAAAATGGGCTGTCTGTTGACCATACCGGCTCCCGGTATAACAGATAAGACAAAATGGGCTAATGTCATTCAACATACGAAAGGTTAAAGAAATTAATGAATACTCTCTTCGTAAACCTCATAAAATGACAATTATTATCATTCATATGTAATATGAAAAGGATTTTCTATTTAAATCAAACCGTTAGCGTGCCAGCTGCGATAAACGAACCCGCTATCCTTTTGGTGGACTAATGAGTGTGTTTAATGTAGAATTACAATGAAAACCGAATGGAGTTGAGGTTACATTTGTTTCATAATCTGCAAACGTATAAATTACTTTCGAAAAATATCATCCATATTTTTTTTAAAGACAACGCCTGCTCTTGAAATAAATTTTGTGTCGCGGGGGACTTTACAAACATACAAGAAACGGACACAAAGAATTCAACAATTTGTGGATCACACAAAGTGTTGTCCTATGTGGGGTTGGAACCCACACAACACTGAGCACAGTAGAGAGTGGCGTGGCGACCGCTTAAATAACTAGGCCAAGTGTGCAGTCCATATTAAATGCGCCCGATACGTGCATTGAAATAAACTATATTTTCCATGTTTTTTTAGTGTTTACAATGAGGTGAACATGGATGAATCTGTCACTGAGATCTAGTAATATTTTATGGATATAAAAAAAAATCGTTTTAAATTAAAAAAGAATTTTAAAATCTATTTATAAATGACGGATGTCTAAAGTGAAAACAAAAAATAAAACTGTCAAAAAAAATATAAAATGTCATGTTTTTTTATTTTTAAGTCGTTTATAAATGTCAAACTCTTATATTTGTATTACTCCTTCTGTTTGTGGTTTCCAGATATGGTGTCTGTGGGATGAAGAGTTAAAAATAGAGTGTCATGCCGTGGGAGTCGTAAGAGTCGACTGCAGGAGTAAACCACGTGGGACAATATCATTGTTAAGAGAAGGAAAACTTGACACAAACCCTGGACCTCTCCGTCTGATCATTGTGTTCCAGTACTGGGCCAAATCGTTATTTCCAAGATACTAAATGTGGAGGGAACGGGTATCATATCTCTCCAACATAATGGGAGGATCCTCCGACCAGCCGAGTTGATCATGCCTGGCGGGCCACGGCCCAACGGTTAATGTTAGGATCTTGTATATATGCTAATTGCCACGCGAATCTCTATTTCGCGATACAAGATTTGTAGTTGCATCGTAGTTCATTATTATACTTCTTATTTCGATGTATCTTCACTGTTGTATATTTTTGTTTGTATGTGAAAGTCACCACATTAAACTTAACACTTCTCAACTATTGCATGATAATATTTTCAGCAATAATTAAACTTTCCGAACGACTTCTCTGGCTCAAAGAGAGTTACTACAACCTTAATGACAATACTCTACGAAATAATCTATCTAGTTCACACCAAATTTTCCCCACCACCACTTATATAATATCATAAGTAAAGGCCCATATTAGCATATCTTTTGTCACATTAGGGAGGAAATATCTGTGACCTTTTTACTAAATTAGCTTTCATATATTTTAATGAAACTTGACACTTAACGGGGTGAAATGGGTCATACGCGAGCTATGGAAATATATTACATTATATGGAAGATTTTTACCATAAATACGTAATGAAACCGCCTATAATATAATGTTACATGTTGCAATACCATGATGTACCATGTATGTAATTGATTGATATCCGTCGATTAATTGTTATAGATAAATAGATGATAATGTGAATCTAACATCCCGCGCAAACATGTTGGCTCGTTCGCATTTTTGCAACCAGGCCGCAACAAATCATTCTATTACCGACCGCAGCAACTAATCCGTCACCATAGGTTCCCACTCTTTGGCGGCTAGCGATCCTATCGACCGTTCATATCGCCGCCGACGTCATCTTCGCTCAGGATCGGCCTTCTCCTGATCCCGTTCAGCGCTCTCTTTCTGGAGCAAAACAGGTTCGCAGAAAGAGACCACTGCGGCCCAGCTCTTCTCACCCGCCAGCATGGCAGCAAAGATTGCTGGCGGGGACAGGTCTAGTCCTATTTCATCGACTAGAACTCCGCGTTCAGATACCCACGCAGGGCAGTCCTCCAGCGTTTCCCGGGTGGAGAACCAGTCGGCCACACAATGGTGACAGCCAACCTTTCGGTGATGCAGAGAAAGTAGGAAGCAGATATATCTATTATTATTATTTATTCTATATAGGAGCTTAAATTCGGTGACGGCTAAGGGAATGCTTAGTGCCATAGACCCCGGGAGGAGTGTATAAAGGTGTACACTTGGACTGCCCTGTCGGAAAAGAAAATATATTCAAAAAATACATATTTTTATACTTGACTATACCAGAGTGTACGTAATAATACCCAAGCCGTTGTGTTGGTAAAGTTGCATCGATTATATGATTGGTTACGTATATAAAACGTATGTTTAGATGTAGATGCGACCCCCTTAAAATAATGTTTGCGGCGCTCATGCTTTATGATCTGTATTATTTAGATAAAAAGTTTGATTGAACGCATTAATCCCAGGAACTACTGGTTCGTTTTAGTGTTTTTAGTATAAGTTAGCTCATTTATTAAGAAAGGCTATAAAGTATATTGAAGGCACGCTTCGATCAATTGGAAAAGAGTATGAATGAAAAATGATGAGACATACATACAAATTTGCGCGGTTTAGCGTCTTAATATGTAAATATAATATAGTATTATCTATTAACGTGTGTATGTAAGTAGTTTATTAGTACAGTATTTATGTATGGTATTTTATTTATTTTCTATTAATGGATCGTCAACAGCCTTTTACAATTCACTGCTGGACATAGGCCTCTCATTAGCAAGGAGGCTTTGGCCTACTATACCACGCTGGCCAGACGGGTTGGAATAGGGTTTGTTTTAAGTTTTCCTTCTCTTTGTAATGATATTGTCTTGTATACTTTGTTCCCTTAGTCGCCTTTTACGACATCCACGGGATGAATAAGGGTGGTAACACTGTGTATTCTTAATCCGTCACCACACGGACACGGACTTTTAATGAATATACATATGTAAAATACATTTATTTATTAGATTAGTAGAAATTATGTATGATAAATATAAATATTCCATAGCTAAAGATCTTATTTGTTACTCGAACTTTTACTCGTATATACTTAGCACCAGCTTAAAATTAAATTGGTCCATCCAAAGGTTGCCTGGAAGAAATTGCTATAAGCAATATGGCCGCCCTTTGTACATCACAATTGTTGTTAGTTTTATTACTGTATAATGTTTGTAAACCCTGGTGTGTAAATAAAGTGATATATATGAATCTGTCTGTCTATCTAATATAAAATTAACTGTAAGTGTACGTTAAAATACATATAAAATGAAATAAACTCAAACCAAGAACCACGAAACGATATTATGTATTCAGAAACTTTAGAAAGTACTAATTTTCTCAAGAAATACGTGTCTTTGATACTTTGCAAATATTCTTACAATTATTCAAAGAAATAATAGCTATCTCTGACTGTTAGACTTTACATTTGAGCACCCTTATTGACATTATTTAAAGTGCTTTTGTTTCTATCTCTTTGTATAGTAATCTATTAAAATAAGATGTAACATGATTAGAAGAAAATTCTGTTTTACTATCTGCGCCCCGCGACATTTACCGTTATTTATACATTTTATGTTTCATAAAACCTACACTACACGTTTTTTTAAAATAGTCTATTTGTTAATCTAGAATGTCAGCTATTTCTATATGAAATTTTATCAAAATTAGTCCAACCGTTTGAGCTTGAAAAAGTAATCATAGGTAGTAGAGCCAGGTTGATTTCAGCACGGAAGACCAACCCAAAGCGACAGCATCCGTGCTGTTGTGTTTCGCTGGTAAGTGCGAGATCGGAGGCCTATTGATGCGGTAGGTAGGTATTTACCTATATTACCATACGTACGAAAAAGGTGTTCTTGCATGTATAGTGTATCAAACTGGTTTGAAATTAAGTTTGTTTCATTTTATTTTCTATTCAACCTATCACCGTCCATTGCTGAACGAAGGTCTCCCCCAAAGAACGCCAACTAGCCCGGTCTTGGACAATTCGCATCCATCTGCTGCCAGCCACCTGCTTTAAGTCGACGGTCCATCGCGCCGCAGGGCGTCCTACACTACGTTTTCCCAATCGTGGTATCCACTGGAGACCTGGCCGGCCCACTTCCACTTAAGCACACTGATTTTAAATTCATTTTACTCCATTCTAATCCATAAGAAATTATCTTCATTGAAAATTAAACATAACACCACTATTTAAAAATACTCCCATTTTGAAATACTTAGTCTGGCCATAAATACTGTTACACTTAATTATAAAAAAATATTACATTTGAATTTCGAATCTGTCATTTTTATACGATTGTTCATTGTGTTTTCTCATTTTGGCGCCAATACATTGTAAAATATTTTGCGATATTAAAATGGTGTGGGGTGATAAAGAGAACCGAATCGCTGTGCCGCATTACACAAAGTAGGTATGGAGCCAAATGCAATTTTTAAAACTCTCCATACACTTGGTATTAGTAAAATGTTTGTGTACCGGGCTATTAATAGGTACAATGAGACCTCCTCTGTTTGTGACAGAAAAAGATCTGGCCGTCCACGTAGTGTTCGTACGAAAAAGGTGGTCAAAGCAGTAAGGGAAAGAATTCGAAGAAATCCTGTCCGAAAGCAAAAGATTTTATCTCGGGAAATGAAGATAGCACCTAGAACCATGTCGCGTATTTTAAAAGATGACTTAGGACTTGCAGCCTATAAGAGACGCACTGGCCATTTCTTAACTGATAATTTAAAGAAGAATAGGGTGGTAAAATCGAAACAACTACTGAAGCGGTACGCAAAGGGAGGTCACAGAAAAATTTTGTTTACGGATGAGAAAATTTTTACAATTGAGCAACATTTTAACAAACAAAATGACCGTATTTATGCTCAAAGCTCTAAGGAAGCTTCCCAATTAGTCGACAGAGTGCAACGTGGACATTATCCGACTTCAGTGATGGTTTGGTGGGGTGTTAGCTATGAAGGAGTGACTGAGCCATATTTTTGTGAAAAAGGTATCAAAACATCGGCACAAGTGTATCAAGATACCATTCTTGAGAAGGTAGTTAAGCCCCTTAACATCACCATGTTCAATAACCAAGTATGGTCCTTCCAGCAAGACTCGGCGCCGGGTCATAAAGCTCGGTCCACGCAGTCTTGGTTGGAATCGAACGTTTCGGACTTCATCAGAGCTGAAGACTGGCCGTCGTCTAGTCCCGATCTTAATCCGCTGGATTATGATTTGTGGTCAGTTTTAGAGAGTACAGCTTGCTCTAAACGCCATGATAATTTGGAGTCCCTAAAACAATCTATACGATTGGCAGTGAAGAATTTTCCCATGGAAAGAGTGCGTGCTTCTATTGATAACTGGCCTCATCGTTTAAAGGACTGTATTGCAGCCAATGGAGACCACTTCGAATAAGCTTTTTATATTTTTAATTGTTTTATATTTATGTATTAAACTGACACACTGTAAAAGTAATAAATGTTATTTGCAGTTAACAATTTTCTTTTTTCTTTATTACAATATTTATGGCAAGACTAGGTATAATATTCATAAAGTCGTAATAAATGGCTACTTCTTACTTTGAAAGAAAGAACCATTTGCACTTAGAGACATAATTAATGGTTACTGCTAAGAATAATTTATATGTTAAGTATCTTGGATAGCTTTTAATATTTTAAAATTCTTTTTGAATAGTTAAGTTTTAATATAACATTAATGCGTGGATAATGGGTTTTTACAAAACGCTGATACGTAAAGCGACTTATGTAAGCGATATTTAAAATTAAAACGAATAAACCTTTTTGAAAACTGTCTATATACACTCATACACAACCTCAAAGGAGTAAGCAGAGATGTGTTGAACGCTTACATTATATAAGTTAATTTTACTGGCAAATATATAGGTACAAAATAAGAATGAATTGTTTTGAAGAGCCTGCCAAAGTGACTATTCTGTCTTATCAGACTATCATGCTTTCTCATATTCATGCTTTCATATTCATGCTTTCTATCGAAAGCATGAATAGAATTCAAGAGTTGTGGTCACTATATTTCCTGCAGAAAATGCAGCATGGTGACTAACACTATGGTGGCCTAGAAAGATGTTTTTTACGCCTCGCTTGGGGACGTAAAAGGCATGACGGTCATCGTGGCAGTGTAAGGCTCACTCACTTATCACAGTAACTGTCACCTACGCATCAATGGGCCTCCGGTTGCGCATTTATCAACGAAACATGACAGCACGGAGCACGCTTTAGGTTGGTCTTCTGTAAGAGGGTAGTTTTGCCCCGGTCGAGACGGCCCGTTCGTGCTGAAATCAACGTGACTCTACTGCCTGATAAGTATATGTATAGTTACCGATTGGAATAACTATTCGGCCACCTTTGTTGATGGTAACCTAATAGTGAAAACACGACAATAAGTTGCTATCAATTGCTATCGAATGCTATCATTCCTACTGATAAATGCGATAGTAACTCTGACTATCTATTTATAACGCTTTTGCAGCTTAACCGTTAAGTCAATTTTAATGAAATATCGCATTGAGTTACTTTTCAATGAAGGACGAGCAAGGACTAATATGGTACAAAAGCAAATATATCCTTAAAAGAAATAACCATAATATTTAAAAAAGTGGTCAAGTGCGAGTCGGACTCGCCCATGAAGGGTTCTGTAGCAGCGATTTATGACATATTAAAAAAAATTACTTACTAGATCTCGTTTAAACCAATTTTCGGTAGAAGTTTACATTGTAGTGAAACCTCAGTATCACTTTTGAAGACCTATCCATAGATCTTTTCTTTTTTCTTTTCAAAGAAGACAACGCCCGCATTAGGAATAAATCCTGTGTCGCGGGGGACTTTACAAACATACAAGAAACGGACACAAAGAACACCCAGACGCCGAACAACAATTTGTGGATCACACAAAGTGTTGTTCCGTGTAGGATTTGAACCCACAACACAGCGAAGCGGAGAGCGGCGTGGCGGCCACTTAAACCACTAGGCCAATCGTGCAGTCTAGATATCTCGCGTGTATGGGATTGATGAAAAAAAATCTGTTTCAGTTCTAAGTATGGGAGTCACCCAAAATTTGTTTTTTTTTTCTATTTTTGTGAAAATCTTAATGTGGTTCACAGAATACATCTACTTACCAAATTTAAGCAGTATAGTTATTATAGTTTCGGAAAAAAAGTGGCTGTGACATACGGATAGACAGACAGACAGACATGACGAATCCATAAGGGCTCCGTTTTCATTTATTTATTTATTTACACTTTATGCACTTTGTACATCGGCGGCCTTAACACCCAAGGCATTCTCTTCCAGTCAACCTTAGGGTGGTGTAGAAATATTGTAAGGAAGGTGCACAGAGGTTAGGTAAACATTTCCATTTGATTACGGATCCCTAAAAACAGTATTATACGTGTATTATTTTACCATAAATGCAAGTGAACTGATACGATAGCCTCTTAACATGATTGCCTTTTCCACAAGGAAGTACAATTGCCAGGAAACGATTCCCTTTTACATTTGTTAGTGGGACAATCGAACGAGTTACAGAATTCATACCGATTACGTCAAATATATTCAGAAATATGAAATTCAGCATCTTTGAATAGCACAAAATGAAATCTCTTTCCGTCCTCGTAAGCTTTGAATTTTCAGATAATATAATGCATTTTAATCTGGTTTTTATCAACAGATAAAGTGATTCTGAAGAAGGTCTTTGAAGGTGTTCTGATGAAGGTATATTTAATTATAGGATAATGTCCAACAAAATGTTTACATACAACAATATTCCTTATCTATTTGAATATGTTAAATACGTTGTGCATTTGATATATGAAAGTAGCATTGAAAACATCCCTACTAATATTATAAATGTGAATGTAAGTTTGTTTGTCACGGTTTCACACGATAACTACTCAACCGATCATCATGAAATTTTGTTCACATGTTCTTGGAGGTATTAGAAGTAACATAGGATACTTTTTATTAAAAAATATGTATTTATTTAAAATAATCTGTTACGAAACTTAATGTGGCAGATCAAATTCCACGGGAGCGAAGCCGTGGGCAAAAGCTAGTATGACATAAATGAATTTCTTGGAAGACATTAGAGATTTATAATGCGGGGATAAGCGACCTTCGTGGTGTACGTTCAACATGGGTTACAGGTGCTTGCCCTATTACAAAATGATGATCGTGATGGTAATGTACTCTTGTGTGCGATTGGGACTGCTATCTAATGCAACCGGGAAGAGATCAGGCACAGGACTCTTAGGAGCACCAGAATTGAAACCTCAATCTCTAAATTCAGCCGTATCTGGGCATCGAACTTGAAACCTCTAGATCGGCAGTCGTATACGTTAACCGCTAGACCGACAAGGCACTCGAAATATTGTAAATACAGATAACCTGCAATAAAATTATAATAATACGAGTAATAGTGTAGGAAGCAGAGCTACGGTTCGACTGGGGCAGTATTATCCTCTCGCAGAAGACCAACCTAAAGCGACAGTATCCGTGCTGTCGTATTTCATTGGTGAGTGCGAGACCGGAGGCCCATTGATGCAGGGGTGACAGTTATTGTGGTAAGAGTGTGAACTTTACACTGCTACAATGACTGTCATGCTTTTTACATTCCCAAGCTTGCCGTGAAAAGGCATCTCACTAGATCACCATAATGTGGGTCACCATACTGCATTGTCTGCATTTACAATGAGTGCGGTGACCACAACTATTGAATTTTATTCATGCTCTACATCAGGTAGAATAGAGACACTTTGGTAAGTCTTTAAAACTGACACCGCTAGTATTATACAATGACACGTGTGAAGCCGGGGCGTATTGCTAGTTCTGATAAAATACGCCTATGCAATTTTTGTAAAACCTTTTTGGAATAAAAGGCTTTTCAGTATTGCAATAGACATCGTATGACAATGGGTATTGCAGACCAACGTACCGAAAAAATAAGCAATTATTTCACGTTACATTAGGTAAAATATTTCGCAAGCTTTTTCTTCGAATGCTTTCAGGAAAACAATACAATTTAGATAATCGATTTGAATACTTATTTAGTTTGCCCTACTTCACCACAAATGATGATAATATGCAGTAGTGGTACCATGGAGAAACGGTAGCAAGTAATTTGTTATATTTCTCCAAATGAAGCAGTAACCCCCTCCCCCCACAATTTGTTAAGTTGGAGGTGTCTTTGAGCAGTAGCAGTCTCTGTTCTTTACGTGATAAAATTTAGATTAGCGATATTTTTTCCAAAATTAATGGGATGTTCACATTGGTGGATTTACATATTTGCCGCCTATAAACTATTACATTTTTGCCGCCTTTACTAGCGTCTACAATTCAACAGGTAAGAACGGAGCGCGATAAACCTATAAGGTTTATCATCCCTGTTCTTTTCTAGTTAAATTGCAACATTTGAATGTCTGAAAAAATTCATAGCAGTAGCATGTACTTCGAGTTACTCTGAGAACTGCTGAACTGAACCATTTAGTTCGAGACTATTCTCTCGTAGTAAAATATTGTAATTTTTATTATTTTACCTACACTTGTTTTCTTTGTG
Source organism: Hypercompe scribonia (assembly GCA_949316085.1). Lineage (NCBI taxonomy): Eukaryota > Metazoa > Arthropoda > Insecta > Lepidoptera > Erebidae > Hypercompe > Hypercompe scribonia. The sequence goes on from OX438997.1 coordinate 3,507,363, forward strand.
TAATAAAAAAAATCATGTCAAATTTGCAGCTCTTAAAATGTGCGGCGCTAACCCTCTAAGCCTGTTGGTAAATCCGCCACTGAATGTTCAACAAGCTTACTCAGTTATTATAACCTAAATCCAATGAGAATTAAATACATCCTAAACCCGAGAAACGATAATGAAAGCCGTGGCCAGAGATTTTAATTAAATAAAAATGTGTGTACATAAAATACATAATCACCAAAAATCGACCTAAAATCTGATACGATATTGCACCTGGCCGTAGGTTATCAGAACCGTCACAAGAATATATAATTGGTACTTAAAATTGGTACAAAATAACTTCATATGACCTTAATCTAAAATTCTATGACTTCATCAATTTAGATGATACGGAATCCCAAATGAGACCAACTTCGCTAAAGATTTAACTTCAGCTATTTCACTAGCATATTCGGAGGTAAGGCTATTATGACCTTGATATATTATTCCTACTCGTCTTACAGCGGTGACTGGTTACCTACATGTAAAATTACTTGCCCTAACGGACTGATTAGGATCTGACCATTTGAAATTTTGATAACTGATGATTTTATGTTTTATTTTCTAATTTAAAAGCCTACCAAAGTGACTCTGTTCTACCTGATTGAAAGTGTGAATATAATTCAAGAGTTGTGGTCACCATACTGCAGACCATGCAGTATAGTGACCCACACTATGGTGGCCTCATGAGATGCCTTTTCATGACCCGCTTGGGGACTTAAAGGGCAAGATACCTAGACGTCGTACCCACTAAGAATGAGGGTAAAATCAAGAATGAGATGTAAGTTTCCCATTTTCTAGTTAAAAACACAAAATAGAAAATAATCATATGATGAATATTTGATACTTTATGCGTAACTACAAAATTGTATGATGTATATACATATATAAATAATATATAATAAAAACAACGTCCGCACTAGGAATAGCTCCTGTGTCGCAGGGGACTTTATAAACATACAAGAAACGGAGACAAAGAACACCCAGATTCAGAACAACAATTTGTATCACACGAAGTGTTGGACCATGCGGGATTTGAAATCACAACACTCGGCACAGTGGAGAGCAGCGTGGCAAATGTTGAAACCATTTTTTTTTAACGTGTGGAAACCCCCTCGGGCCGTCACCACACCGGGTTTTAGGGTGGGGTGGTTTGTCGGAATCGGACCGATTGAAACCACACGGTGTGCCACTCTGCGCCTGACATAGGAGGGATCCGGGAACAGCTGTTGTTGCGACATCCAGAACCGTTTAAACCACTAGGCCAACCGTGCAGCTAAATTATTATTTATAATATGTAAATTTCTGTTGTACGTAGAAACTGTACGGTAGATTGTCAGGTATATATGGGCAGTACCTAAGTCGAGAATAGAATAGAACGTAATGAAAGCACGCAACTGAGGACGCAGTTCAAATTTTTTTAGAACAGAAAGTAAAAATACTAACGAACATAAAAAATAAAAGCCCTCGAATAAAATAACTCAAGTTGGAATACAACATTAGGTTATTCAAACAAGTCTTCAATTTCCACTCGACTAGCTCCTTGACATCAATGTTGATTAATGAGCTGTCTATGCTAAAGTTATAAATGAGTGTACACTTAGTGTGATCCCATAATTGTTGTTTTGAGTCTGAGTATTCTTTGTATTCATCAATGTATATGAAGTTCTTCGTGATAGGATAACAGTACAGGGTATTTACAGGCTCAACAGAATAGCTGGCGTCATGAAAACGTGTGTTAAGCAATTTTTTCTTTGTTTTTCATCGAGTAAGGTTAGCAGAACCTTCTGCGAAGGCGTCATTTTCCAGAAGGAGGTGGTGGAGAAGGCCCGAGAGGACGATTTGCACTCGGACCTAATCCGCAGGCGAACTGGGCGGTGGCGAACCTTATGCCGCCCTGAGTGTGGCCACGAGTGGACAGGATGAGATTTCCTCTTAATCTGCCAATAGCCAGCCGCGAGGAGACGATATCCACGTGTGCTGTACGTCGCCTAAATAGAGAACTTTACTCTAAGATGGTTACCCGAGGCGCTAGGAGGGGTCTGGATATCGTAATAGCAGTGGGACACCGTGTGGTTTCAGTCGGTCCAATTCCGATACACTATCCCACCGCAAACCCGAGTGTAGTGAAGGCCCGTTGGAGTTTTCACACGATGAAAAAAGAAAAAAAGGAATTCCAAAACCCAGGATATTCAAAGTTATGTCTATTGTGGTGGTCTCTTACCATTTTGAAATCCTTCTGCTCGTGTTATCCCTTATCATAAAAAAATATTTGTACTTCATTATGTCATATACAGACACACCTGAAAAGTCAACAATTACCAAGATATTTATCTAACAGGCATCGACTCGACTTGATGGTTCAAATTGATATATTCGTAGTAATTTACAAAATTATTCCTTTTTAATAACTACAAATAAATTGCTATGAAATAGTTCGTAAATTGACTTCTGATGCCATTTCCAGATAACAAAATAGAAAACGAGGTCGCATACAAATTCATACATTTATTGTGGTTTATAGTTTATTAGATTTATGTATTCGATTACCCTGAAAAAAATTACGATACTGTTTTTATATATTTGTGATTTTACGCGTAGGTTTATCGTACAGCGGCACTTATTCGCGATAAAATTATATAGGGTCGGCCACGAATTAGTTAAGATTTAAAAAACATCTCACTAGGCCGCCATAGTGTTGGTCACCACACTGCATTGTCTGCATTTGCAATGAGTATGATGACCATAACTCTTTGGATTCTATTCATGCTTTGCATTAGGCTGAGTAGAGTCACTTTAGCAGGCTCTTAATAAAGAAAATAAAGAAAATAATAAAGATATATTATAAACACAGTTAATTTACAAGAAAGCTAATTAGTTGCAATTTATTTTTTTAAAAATTACACCGTCTTAATGATTACTGTTTCGACGTTTGTACTCTTCTAAGCGAGCACCGAAATTTTCGACTACTCCTCGGCAGAGAGACCGCGAGATCGCCGACATCTCTTCGCTGATTTTTTTCTTTTAGTTAACGTAGTATATTTGGTTTATTGATAAAGACACGATTATTGAAATAACTCCATAAAGAAAAGTCAGCTGAGGATAGATCTGGACTTCTGGGAGGCCACGGAATGTCGCCTCGTCTGGAAATCAGCTTTTCCGGAAACATGTTTTTGACCACCGGCTGGGACTCATTGAATGCGTGACAAATAGGTAAATCTTATTGAAACCATGTGTTACGATTGTAACCAGCGTATTCCAGTAGCATTGATTCCAAAAAATTTCGTATTATGTTTGCGCGGGATATTAGATTCAAATGTTAACGAATTCTTGGTCCACCCTATATAAAAAGATTGGGATACCTTTTATTTCCTGACGTTTCGAATGAGTAGACCTAAATAGAAGATATCGTAACCTTTTTAAATAGTTTTACTGCAGATAAATCCCACAGTATAACAAAAATATGCGTAAAAAGTACTGTTTTTCTTTGACTATGTAGCTGTCCATTATTCGTAATGAAATTTCTGATATACCATTAGTTAGACATATTACACGACTGTTAGTTTATGTGTTAGTGGTTCTAATTAATTAATAGGCTAGAGACCATGGGTTATATACCCACCCGGAATAAATAATTGTATACAACATATAATTAATTCAACTTCTATTTCTCAACTTTACTTCATCCAACTCATTACTTCTCTTAAGGACACACGAGCACCTGCCATGTCAGCTACGGAACCACCTAAAGGTTGACTGATGGAGAATGCCATATGGCATTAAGTCCGCCTCATGTAAATGTAATGCAGGAAGAACTAAGAAAAACTTGTCAAATAATCATCTATTCTATGTCGATAATACATTCAATAATATGTTAGTAGGCTAGAGGTTTGCTACTAATTTATCGTGGATAGTAATATTATAGCTTCTATTATAATCTACGTATACATGCATCTAACAGTTGAATAGCAAGGCAATTTTAATATTTTTTCTTATATTAGCTGCTAAAATATCTCTCCTCTGTCTGATGAAAAGGATGAATTGAACCCAAGAGTGGTGGTCACTATACTCATTCTGAACGCAGACAATGCAGCATGGTGAGTAGAGTCACTTTGTCAGGCTCTAAATAAAAACTTTGTAACCCACAACAAGAACAGGGTTGTCCAATCATATACTAAAGAATGTCTAGTATCAAATGCAATAACCTCGCCCTGCAGCTGCCGGCTAACGGCCATCAAAACTACATTACAGACACGAACTTCAAATAATCATATAAACTAATGGCTGTCTGACATCGGAGAATTTAATCGATAAACTATCGGTTAACCGATTGGAGATAGCTTCATAATAATAGAGATTGTTATTGTATCCTTAAGTGATAATAATGATATGTATATAAGTATGTTCGTTCAATTTCAACGGCTTAACTACTCGATCAATCGTGATGATGTTTTTCCTGGCAAACAAAGAGGCTGGTTACTTGATGATAAGTGTCTGCTGTCGCCGACGAGTCACAAATACTCTGCCACCGGTTGAGTTGACCCGAATCAAGGGGTTTGGTCAACGATGTTCGATGTTATGATGATCTGAAAGTGTTACTTAATATTGGTTTTCTGTGAGATCATGTATCACACCGATGGTGCCCGCCCATTTTTCTCTAATTTTCTATTTATTTTAATTATTTACTAACCTAATTATCATTTTTTTTTATTATTTTAGGAGCGTGTCAAATTAACTCTACTCTGCCTGATGAAAGGCACGAATAAAAATCCAAGATTTGTGGTCACCATTTTCACTGCGAATGCAGAAAATGCAGTATAGTGACACACACCATGGCAGCCTAGAGAGATGCGTTTTCACGCCCCGTTTGGGGCCGTAAAAGGTATATATGACAGTTATCATGGTAGTGTAAGGCTCCCACACTAACCACATTAACTGTCACGCCTGCATCAATGACCTCGGATGTCGTACTCACCAACGAAACACGACAACACAGATGCTGTCACTTTAGGTTGGTATTCTGTGAGAGGTTAGTATTGCCCCGGTCGAGTCGACCCGTTCGTGCTGAAATCAGCGTGGTTCTACTACTATTATATTAAAATATTTTTACATAATAATATTTAAGAAATGTTATCAACCTTTAATAATCCACAGCGAGAAACAACATTGTTCTATATCCGAACAAAACCTTTTTAATTTCTTAAAATAACGAATAATTTCCAACTCGGTATATACATTAAGAAAATACTACAAGTTTGAGGGAAGTTCACCTCGTAGGGTTCCTTATAAACCTGTTTATATGAAGCTAAGTATGTTATGTAGGATTTTATTAAATTAACGATGTGAAGACTTGTGTGTACTTTTAGTAATGTAAGAAATTACGAGAGGTAAAATTTTAACTCAACTTGGAGCTTTTATCATAATGCTAGCCATATGTGTGCTGACTAATCAAAAGAGCATTGTTTAAAAATAAGAAAATATAGTCTTATTACAAGAAGTGGAAGTAGCCCGGCCATGTCTGCAGACGAACCGATGGTCGCTGGAGCCGAAGTGTACAAGAGTGGATACCACGATTGGGTAAACGTAGTGTAGGGTGCCATGCGGCGCGATGGACCGACGACTTGAAGAAGGTGGCTGACAGCGGATGGATGCGGATTGCCCAAGACTGGATGGTTGGCGTTCCTTGGGAAGACCTTCGCTCAGCAGTGGACGGCGATAGATTGATTGAGCACAAGAAATTTTTAGATTGTGCATGTTAAGTGATATTCCAGATGGTTTTTTTAACCGACTACGGTCGAGCCAAAAGGAAAGGAGTTTTGGCAGTTTATGTATATTGGTACATACGTACACCGTAGCGCCTAAACTACTGAACCGATTTTAATAAATAAGGTATCATTAGATTCATAATAATAGCCCAGACTATATAAATTTAAGCAAACATTTTTACGTAGTCGAATTACAGTTTTTTTAACTTTTTCTGGTTATGTTACTGGAGGGTATACGAGCAGAAGGTAAACGCGACAACTAAAAACTAAGTCTCAAATGTATTGCCGCCCTTTGAACCTCCCCTCCACGATCAGAGGGAAGAGAGTTTGGATACTGATAGCCTCATTCTTTCGGTGACAGCAACGAAATAATCTATGAGACCGTGCTGCTCCAGACGAATTGATACATTTGACAATGTATTTTAACACCATCTAGTGAAAACAACACCATCTAGTGAAAACAAGTCGAACTACACAGTAACCATAGTTCTGTATCGCGCAATCAAAAATTTATCTCTGATTAGCATCTATCTGAGTTTAGATATTAACTTCAACTACATACCTTCACGTGTTTATGCGGGCAAGACGTTTTTTTTTTACTTATTAAGAATCGGCTAAAATAACTTTACTCTGCCTGATGGAAAGTATGAATAGAATCCAAGAGTTATGGTCATCATACTCATTGCAATTGCAAACAATGTGTGATCAACACTGTGGCGGCCTAGTGAGGCTTTGTTTCACGCACCACTTTTCTTTTTGCATATAGAAACCTACCAAAGTGGCTCTATACTGCCCGATGGAAAGCATGAATAGAATCCAAGAGCGGTCGCCATTCTCACTGCGAATGGAGACAGTGCAGTATGGTGACCCACGCCATGGCGGCCTAGTGAGATGCTTTTTCACGCTCCGCTTAAATGACCCGGGATCGTAGTGGGAGGGAAACACGTGCGCTGGTAATGAATTCCAGGTTATAACTGATTTACATAGGAAGGAAGAGCCGAACCGTTTAGTTCGGGAGTGTATGTTCTACTATTCTGAAACAGTGACTTCCAAGGCCAGCACGAGTGGTCCTGTAGAGGAACGAAGAGGATGGGATCAGTTGGAAGAGTTCAGTTGTTTAACTTGTGGATGTAAAAGGTATGGCAGCCATCGTGGCAGTGTAAGGCCCACACACTTACCACGACAACTGTCACCCTTGCATAAATGAGGCTCAGGTCTCGTACTCACCAATAAAACACGACAGCACGGATGCTGTCGCTTTAGGTTGATTTTCTGCGAGAGGGTAGTACTGCCCCGGTCGTGCCGACCCGTTCGTGCTGAGACCAGTGTGATACCACTACCCATAAACGTATACGTTAACCATTGAAATACCATATCGTGCCAGCAAATAATAAATCGTTTTATTGTTCACGAGATTAATTACAAAGTTAAGTTAATACTAAGGAAGTGGTGGCATTATCGCTCGGAGGCAATCTCTTACAGGCAACTATGGGACGGAAAGAAAAACAGGAATTGAAATATATACAGAAGTTTGGTTTATCTGAAAGTTAATAGGAAATATAAATAAAATAAGAATATGTGTAACACATAGTGTGGCAAATTAAAAAAATATATACAGATAGATGAAATAAATAGAAATTTCATACCTCTCAAGACGAATACCTTATCTTAATTAAGCATGGCAATAAATAAATAAATAAATAAAATATGTCAGTGTGGTAACGGATTAAGAATACATTGTGTTAACACCCCTATTCATCCCGTGGGTGTCGTAAAAGGCGACTAAGGGAACAAAGTATGCAAGACAACATCATTACAAAGAGAAGGAAAACTTGAAACAAAACTTATTCCAAACCAGCTGACCAGCGTGGTATAGTAGGCCAAAACCTCTTCGTTAAGGAGAGGCCTATGTCCAGCAGTGGATTGTAAAAGGCTGTTGATGATTTGTGAAATAAAATAAGTATTTTCAGACATTTGACACACAACGTCATCTAGTTTCAAACTAAGCAGAGCTTGTGCTATGATAACTAGACTGACTGATAGAATACTTATATACTTTTTCTTTTGTAAATATATACATATCAGACATAGAAAATACCCAAGCTCTGAAACAAATATTTCCAGACTATACAAACATTTGATCCGATCCGGGAATCGAACCCGAGACCACCGAGGTAGCGAATAGCAGTTGTATAGCCCAGTGGTCGTCAAATTGCGGCCCATCGCCGGTGTTCGTGCGGCCCGAGACAAAGTAAATTATTTTAATAGTAAACTACCTACACATCATAATTTGTAATTTTAAATAAGTATTTATAATTATTTTTTACCTACTTATGTTTAAATGTTATCTTTTTAGAATAAATATTCTAATGAACAATATCTCGGAGGACTCGATATCAACGCCCACGCGGAAGATGTCACGGTACAGCTATTTCAAAATACAATATAACAAAATGAACTGAACCTTATGTAAAGTATTGAGGCATGTAGGTATATAGGTATACCTTACCTATGTAAGGTATACATAAACGCGAGAAAGCCTTAGGTCGCGCGACTGCCGAACGGTTGCCACAGAAAAAGAGCCGCGCGGCTGTCGTGTCACCTAATATGAAGATGTCACATACTCTGCGGTCCGGCGATGACACCTACATTGTGGTATGTGGCCTTTGGCTAGAAAAGTGTGACGATTGTTGGCTTAGCCTATTACAGGACATTGGTGTCACCCAATTCATAATTCTTTGAAACTACAAAAGTTTTTTTCTTTGACATAGAGGACCCTAAGAAGCGTAACTTCTTGACTAATTTGTACAACGGAATACGTTAATAAACTGTAAGGTTTTTTAAGTTTAAATTTCCATATAAATGGAGTTATTTGGGCATGGCTGGTAAAAACTCCAACAAAAATAAATTTTATGTATTTAGCATTATTTTAGTAGCGATTTTGGTGTGGCCTCGTTTATCTAGCGGTTAGTACATGCGACTGCCGATGAAGACGTCTCGGGTCCGATTACCGGCTCGTATTAGAAAAGTGTTATTACGATTGTTTCCAGCAAACTCCTGTAGTATCGGTCCCAAGAACTGCCGTAACATGTTTGCGTGGGATGTTAGATTCAAATGTTAACGAATTCTTAGCCCACCCTATTTGCCGTGTACCTAGATAATACTGAATCATTAGTATTATACGTCGTTTTCAGCAAATTCTGCAAAAGAACATTACGATTACTGCCAAGAAGATTTGATTAATGAACTGAATTAATTCCGGCGAACATTTCGGTTCACGGAGATTAGAATAAATAATTAATTCTTTTGACAGTAAAGGCGAGAAATTTGCGGCTCTTTCATTCGGATGATTTCAAACTAGATAAAGCCCCTACTATGAAAGCAGATTATTGATGAACTTATGTATTTCTAAACACGTTTACAGATAAATCGATTCTAGACAATGAATAAGTGGTTGTGTTTATCACATAATTATTTCACCTGGGGTTAGAATTGATAAAGTACAACAGAATAAACTTTAAAGTACCCCAGTTCATATAAAACAATAAATAAGTAAATAAAGACTCTAACGCACGCCGCCATCTAGTTTTAAACTAAGCAAAGCTTGTCCTATGATAACTAGACTAACTGATATAATACTCACATAGCTTTTTTTCTGGTAAATACATACATATTACTCGTATGTATAGAAAACACTCAAACTCCTTACCAAATATTTGCGGATCGTACAGGCATTTGGTCCGACCTGGGAACCGAACCTGAAATCTCAAGCGTTGTGCGTCACAGGGGCAGCCAAAATACACAGATGAAGTATCAACATCATCATCAATGGCCTTCAGCAGTGTATTGCTGGACATAGGCCTCTCCTTAGCAAGGAGGTTTTGTCCTACTATACCACGCTGACCAGACGGGACAGTATAGGAGCTAGTTTTCCTTCTCTTTGCAATCCTCTTACGACACCCATGGCAAGAGTAGGGGCGGTGATACTTAGTAGTCTTCATCCATCACCGAGAGCAGCAGAATCATGGCACCGCACCATCGAGCAAGCTCGTGAAGACTAGTCGGGCATACGCCGCCTGTGCCGCCAGCTTCCCAGGAAACCTGCTCCGATTAGGCCCCTGCTGGCTGGTGACGGCACCCCACGTTACCGTGCCGAGGAGATATTTGCCAACTTTCTGGAATCGCAGTTCCGCCCGAATCCTGCCCACAACGTGCAGCACGTAGCAGAGGTTTAGAGGAAGCTCCAACTATACTTTGAGCAGCCGATAATCTCGACCGATGACCCCATCATCTTCTCCCCTGGTCAAATCCAGCGAATGATTCGCCGAACACCTCTCCGTAAAGCGCGCGAGCTCGCGTCTTAAGGACTGACACCCGGATATACCAACAGGCTCAAGGGCCCAACCAAGTGACCCGCCTGTAGTCACAGGCGGCGCGGAGGACCACTTCGACAGGCCGTAGACCTGGTAAAGTCACCCCGAGACACCTCCCAAAGGGGTCTACGAGAAGAACCACAAGAGATCCATCACCACATGGATATGAATACAACACATTAATGACCATGTAAAATATGACGAATTTACCGCTCAAAGTATTTTAGTCTAAGTGATTTTTACATGAATAAATAGGCTGTAGCCAGAATGGGTAGTTTGGTTTTGATTTTGGTACCTTTGAGTTAACATTCAATGTCACTACAGTCCTCAAAATATAGTTCAATCACTGTGACAGATGTCTATGAAACCGATAAAGTAGCTTTGAACAAATGATCTTATTTTTAATCACCTATATTTTCATTCTTTACGTTTGAAGTTTTTCACAAATGGAGTGTAATACATTACTTTTGTTCACACCTAAAATGGATTTCACACCTCGGAGGTTCTAAAATGACAATTTTGACAGCTTTCATAGAGATCAAGCTGTAGACTTGACATGTAATGATGGATGATTAGCATGCCCATGACCACCTACAATACAAGAGATACATCTACCGCCACGGAATAACAGAGAGAGGGTACTCACATACTTATTTTTTGTAAATACATACATATTATAAGTAAAAACATCCAAATATTTTAGGTAGTAGAGCCACGCTGATTTCAGTACGAACGGACCGGCTCGACCATGGCAGTACTACCCTCTCACAGACGGCCAACTTAAAACGAAAGTATCCGTGTTATCGTGTTTTGTTGGTGAGTATGAGACCGTAGGTCCATTGATGCATGCAGTTATCATGGTAAGTGTGTAAGCCTTACACACTCACTATGACTGTCATGCCTTTTATGTCACGAAGCCAGGCGTGTAATAGCATCTCTCGAGACCACTCGCAATGAGTATGGTAATCACAACTCTTGAATTCAATTCTTGCTTTCCATCAGGTAAGTTAGAGTCACTTTGGCAGGTTCTTAAAATTGAAAAAAAACTCCGAAAGAAATATTTACAGATAACAAACATTTGGTCCGATTCGGGAATCAAACCCGAAGCCTCAGTACAGCAGTCCCATACGCTGCACCTGCACTACTGAAGAAGCCTCTCACAGGGCGAAATTAATAAATAGAAAAAAAATACTAAACATTCCCCTATTAACGCTAAATGCTCTATTTGAATTTTGAGTTGCGCGATTCCGTGAGCTGCGGTAGAAACTTCCCATCAGGTGAAACGTATGGTTTGTTCTACACACATTAATAAAATTTGTGTTCAATTCTCGGTAGAGTAACTAAGTCTAAATACGATGTACCCTTATTTAATAAAAGCTATCTTTTAAAGTGCCATGAAAATAGGCGTCTTTTAACAAAACATTTTCAAAATGGCCGACGCTCCGACAAAAGTAAGGCAGTTTGTAAATGGCTCCCTGGGTATTATCAGTGTTAGCGACGGCATTGGGAAAATGCTTTCGTTGCCTTCTATTAAAAAATAACGGCTGTATCTATGGCAAGTGTTGCTATTGTGAAAAAAGAGATATAAATGTATTTGTATAAAGATTCATTTTAATGACTTTTTGTTGTATTTAGTATTTATTTTCATTTTTGAACTGACCTGTTGGTCTAGTGGCTAGTGACTCTGACTGCTAAGCAGGAGGTTGTGTGTTCGATTCCTAATCAAGACAAATAGCTAAACGATTGTTTGTTTCGTATTTGGGTGTAATTCATCTGATGATGATGTACCTAGCCAAATTTGGCCACGGTGGCAAGTCTCAACGGAGCCCAGCCAACAACGCAGGAAATATTATAGTGCACAAATATGTACGCAAACACAAGTGCACTCTCTGTTCCCTCACTATCACAATCTGATTTGACGGTTAACGGACGTGACTGTGGGGAAATGAGGCGCAGGACCGACGGCTTCGTTCTCCGAAGACCGGGGGCTAAGACCCTAACTTTCAAACTTTGGCTGTTATTAAGTATCTCTGGAACCAAAAGAACTCAATAACACTTTTTGATCCGATCCAGAAATCAAACCCGAGACCTCTTGATTGGCAGTTGCGCACCGCTAGACCAATGATAATTTGACAGTTATCGTGGTAACTGTGTAAGCCTTACACTATCACGATGACTGTCATGCCTTTGACGTCCCCAAGCGGGGTGTGAAAAAGCATCTCACTGGGCCGCCACAGTGTGGGTCACCATACTGCATTGTCTGCATTTGCAATGAGTATGGTGACCACACCTCCTGGATTCTATTCATGCTCTCCATCAGGCAAAGTAGAATCACTTTCGCGGGTTCTTAGTATAAAAAAGAAACTACTCGTGAGAGTGCACTTAAGGGCAAAATTGATCCGGCCACGACCTCACAGAAAGCTTGTGTTCAGCATTTCTTTCGTTATTTGAGCGAGTGAGTATACTGGACATGATTAATGTATTATGGTTACCAGACTGCTGACACACAAATTTATATATTTTAAATGTACATTTTATTAAATAAAAATACACATTGACTTGTGTTCTTTTGTTTAGTTTCATATTTTTTTATTATTTTTCTTTTTGTTTCGTTTTGTACTTTTTTAATATTTTTCTATATTATGCTTTATATATTGTCCGTGTGGTGACGGATTAAGAATACATAGTGTTACCACCCTTATTCATCCCGTGGGTGTCGTAAAAGGCGACTAAGGGAACAAAATATATAAGACAACATCATTACAAAGAGAAGGAAAACTTGAAACAAACCCTATTCCAACCCGTCTAGCCAGCGTGGTATAGTAGGCTAAAATCCTTGCTAAGGAGAGGTTTATGTCCAGCAGTGGATTGTAAAAGGCTGTTGATGATTGATGATGCTTTATATGTTTTTACAAATGATCAAGTTCTTGTGAAACTTGGTAGAAATTGTATCATTAATACCTGAGACCTTACCGGTGTCAATACTAAAAGCCGAATGTTTTCTATAAATGTTGTGTTTGCCGATTAATGTAGTACACACATACATTATTTATCATTTATTTATTCTTAAGTAGTGTGTAACAATTGTAAGCAAACCTATAAATAAATAAATTAAAAAAAATCTTACTTCACACAATTATACATACGTTATGTGAAAAGTACTAGGAACCGACGAGCATACAGCGAGTGTGTGATGAGCGCCATTATTTGTTCAATGTCTGGGTGTAACTTAGCTATAATATGTATGTATATAGAAATATATGTATATAGACATACGCTCCCGAACTAAACGGTTCGGCTCTTCCTTCCTGTGCAAATCGGTTAAAGCCTGGAATTCATTACCAGCGCACGTTTTTCCCTCCCACTACGATCCCGGGTCCTTTAAGCTGGGCGTGAAAAAGCATCTCACTAGGCCGCCATAGCGTGTGTCCCCATACTGCACTGTCGTCGTTCGCAGTGAGTACGGCGACCACCGCTCTTAGATTCTATTCATGCTTTCCATCAGGCAGAATAGAGTCACTTTGGTGGGTCTCTTATTTAAAAAAAAAATATATGAGTATGCTTATCAGCCGTCTGGTTAACATAGCACAGACTCTGCCTAATTCGGAATCAGACAGCCGTGTGTGGGGTGTGTTTAACTGACGACAGTCAGAATCGCCAATCACTAGACCAGAGAGCGAGTTATCTATGTTTGAATTCAGAAATATATCAGTACTCTTGTTTGCAAATATATATGCATGGTCGACGACAATTGGCTGCCATCTTATTTTTTTATTGTTTTTAATAGACGACACTCGAATTGAGTCACGGGAGATTTTACAAACATACAAGAAACGTAGCACAAAGAACATATCGAATCAGAACAATAATTTGTAGATTACATAAAAAGTAGTCCCGTGTGGGGCTTGAACCCACAGCACAGGCATTGCGACCGATCAAACCACTGCGCCATCCGTGCAGCCAAATAAATTTAACTTGAAAACTTATCTATCCAGTGGTGAATACCGCATTCAAATCTGTAACGTACTTTAGGAGGTGTTAACGAATATACAGCCACACGTAAAGCGACTTTGTTGTGTACTATGTCAAGAAGATTAAAAATAAATCTATGAGTTTTGGTAATATACGAACAATCCTACTAATATTATAAAAGCGAGAGTTCGTGAGTATGCATGTTTGTTACTCTTTTACGAAAAAACTACTGGAGGGATTTGGATGAAACTTTACAGTAATATAGGTTATACATCGAAATAACATATAGGCTACAATTTGTGTGATTTTGTGTAATTTTGTTCGTAATATAACGATACATGTTAATTAAGTCGGAAAAAAAATCTGGCCTCTGAGAGGTATCTTGGCGTACGCTGCCTAAACCATTGAAGTTACACAAAGATGATGTACCGATATGAACAGGATAGTAGGTAGGATGTAAGATTGTTCCTATGTTAAAAAAGAAAAATATTTAAAATGATCTGTTACGAAACTTAAAGTGACAGACCAAATTCTACGCGAGCGAAGCCGCGGGCACAAACTAGTTATAAAATAATTTAACTTTGACAGTATTAACGCTTTGCGTAGTTGAAGTTTTTGGAGTCCTAACTGTCACATGGCCCATTCCTCAATAAAATTGATGTCGTAAACTTAAATTTTATGGCTATAAAATGCCATTTATGTCTTAGACTAAATGGTACATTGAAATTTTCTACTCTATTTTGATGAACAATAAAAATTGGTTTGAAGTTAATTTGTAAGTTTAATTGAATAACGATTCAACGACAATGATTTATAAAGAAATGAAAAATAATGAATATTTGCCTGAGTAGGTACATATCTGACTGTGCTGTTGGCCCAGTGGTTTAAGCGGTCCCCACACCGCTCTTTACTGTGCTGAGTGTCGTGGGTTCAAACCCCACATGGGACAACACATTCTGTGATCCACAAATTGTTAAAATAAAAAAAAATGCAGACATTTGCCACACAACACCATCTAGTTTCAAACTAAGCAGAGCTTGTGCTATGATAACTAGACTGACTCACAGAATACTTATATACTTTTTCTTGTAAATACATGCATACTATATATACAGACTGACTGGTGAGATACCTTCAATATTTGAGGACGTGATAGCATGCGAAAATATACCATGAAATAAAATAACATAAAAACTAAATATTAAATAACTTCTTAGTAAACTTCGTACACAGTACACCGAGAGCCCAGTATTTAACTGCGGAATACTTGGACACCGCGCGGCCGCACGTGTCGCGCAGCGCGCTATCAACACAGAATACATAGGTACCTACATTGTACAGCTGTTGCCTATGTAGCGAGATGGAGGGCGGGGGTGGGTGCCGCCGCGCCGCTCGTGACTAGATCAACGTAAACAGTGCGGCGAGCTTAGGGAGTATAATATCCAAATTTCACTTATTTTTTAGAGACATTTCGATAAAAAATAAGCACCTATTTTTTTATATCAAGTTAACGAGAATCGAGTACCGAGTACTCTCACCAGTCACGCTGTATAAAACACCCAAACTCCGAAACAAATATTTGCAGATCATACAAACATTATTATTGGTAAAATAAATCACAATAGATTGTGATTAATCGTATGCGTTTTGTGTACGTAGACAAATTTCACAATTTTTTTTGTTTACTATACGTACCTACCGTGCCTACCACATAATAATAAAAATAATAGACTTCTTGTTCTATAAGACGAGGTATTAATCGATGGGGTAGGTTAAGGGATTAAATAAATACCTATTGGATTTTTCTATCGAAAACCGTGACCGAGTGGACGGAGATATCTACGGTCCCTAGGTGCCACCAAAAATATTATCGGGGAAACTTAATATATAATACTATAACTAGAATATCTGTCTCTTCGGCAATGCTTTTTCTCTGTAGTAATATTATTAAGTTGAAGAGTTGATTTGTTAATTTGTTTGTTTGGTTAAACGCGCTAATCTCAAAAACGACTAGTTCGATTTGAAAAATTTTTTCCGTGTGCGAGAGTCCATTTATCAAGGCTTTAAACCTTACGACTAATAAGAGAGTAGTATCAATGAAACATTATGTGAATACGAGGAAAAATTCCACTATTATGTGCGCTTCTTTAACGGCTAAAGTTTTGCAAAATTGATGTAACAAAGAATAAAGTACCCTTTGAAAGTATGTACATTTAAATTTGTATATATAATGTGATCTACTGTGAGTATGTATATATGTTTAAGTGTACACAATATGTATCTAATCTCTGTGCTTCTACTACCTTACAAAGTTTCTACACCACCCGAAGGTTAACTGGAAGAGAATGCCCTGGGCATTAAGTCCGCGCATTTTCAAATCAAGTGCATAAAGTTTGTTAATAAATAAATAAAAGTGCTAAGAAACATTTAATGTTGGCTCGCTATAATCTTTTTTGTGCTAAACAAATTACTTCACGCTGTATTACGCTACGAGCAATAGGGGACGCAGACAAGGTTGCGTGGGTCTAGTTAAGTAAATATTTAGTAGTCGGTCTGATTCCAGCACTCTATCTCACCGCAAACCCCGGTGGGGTGACGGCCCGTGAGGGTTTAAACACCTTCAAAAAAAGTGTCAGTTAGTGTATGATAAGAGGGGTAAAGGAGCAGAAGGGTTGGCTAACCGTAAGTGATTTCCGTCGTCCACAGACATATTCAAGTCAAGAGATACAAGTGCGTTGCAGACCTGGTAACTTTATACCAGAAGAGGGTGACTGAGCTCCGCTAATCGGTTTGTAGAGTGGTTTTGCCAACCACTGTACGTCCACAGACATATTCAAGTCGAGAGTGATAAGTGCGTTGCAGATCTGGTAACTGCTTCCCAAAGGAGTAGGATTGAGCTCCGGTAATCGGTTTGTAGAGTGTTTTTTCCAACCACTCTACGTTCACAGAATATTCAAGTCAAGAGATAAAAATGCGTTGCAGATCTGGTAACTCTACCTCAGAAGATGTAGATTGAGCTCCGGTAATCGGTTTGTATAGTGATTGGAAAGCTCCTCAAGAGAATAGTCTAAGTATTTACAGCCGTATTACCGTGTAATTTCAATGTCTATTAGCTTAGTATCCATTTCAAGGAGTCTGAATTGCTAATATATTGGCTATTAACATTTAAATGAGATTATTATGAAGCATTTGATTGCCAATTCCTGAGGGAATCTTCGATAAGGACAACGTTTAGACTTATTCATTAGAATTTTGATAAATAAGTATTGTTTTAATGTGAGCTGTAGATTAGTAGCAATAGAATGCAATGTGAAAGACGGGGATTGGTATGCCGTAATGGTATGCAATGTAGCAGAAAAATGTAATTGCGATTCTCATTGGGTTCCTTTGCCTGACAACCCCCAATGAGTGAAGGCCACTTATAAAGACCTACCACCACGTTAACAAAGAAAAGGATTAGACTTTTATATATTTGAACGGAGGTACTCTGTAACATGACATTAGCAGAACTTACAGGGTTCATTGCTGTCAGTATCGCAATGGAGAAGCAGAAAATACAGAAAGAACAAAATATCAGCAAAAATCGGGCGAAACATACAGCACTGATTCTCATACTGACGCAAGTGATTTACTGAGAGAATACCTCTTATGGCATTTGTAAAATCGACACTGCATCAGAATTAAATTTGGAAAGAGTTTTATAAGAAAAATATACTTTCTGACCTTAGTTTGATAGACAAATATTAGCTTGACCTGTAGACCTTCAGAAAGATTCTTAACTGTGTAGAACTGGATTCAACACTTACCTGTAACAAGCGACACATTATTTGTTAAAAATTATATTTATTAAAACAACTTGACGCATCTTACGCACGGCTCATAAGTCAAGATCATCAGCTGCCTTTAACGGTCCACTGCTGGACATAGGCCTCTCATTAGCAAGGAGGTTTTGATCTACTATACCACTTTGGCCAGATAGGTTAGTTTTCTCTCTCTTTGCAGAGATGTTGTCTTGCATATTTTGTTTCCTTAGTCACCTCTTCCAACACCCATTGGATGAGTAACGGTGGTGACACTGGTTTTATAATACGTCATCACAAGTTAACAAGGCTGTTCATAAAGTTGCTTATATTTTTCTAAGCATGCTCAATAGACCACTTTTACACGTCATACGTCTCTCTTTAGAAATAAGAAACCGTTCTGGACAGCGTGGTATAAACCTCTTCGCTAACGAGAGGTTTTGGCCTACCATACCAGTTTTGGCTAGTAATATATACGACAATTGTTAGAAGGTCTAACCTATAAATGGACGGATTCTACTCCTGAACGATAAATAAATATTGAGATTTAAGAGCATACATTATAATCATTTATGGTTGAAACTTTTTACGATCAAAAAACTCATCTTTCAATTTAAAAGCTTCAAATGACTGACGCGCTTAATCCATTAGTACACTGACACTTAACTGTCAAAGTGAAATATGAAAATATTAACTTTTGTCGTACCGCGGGCTTTATTCGTGATTAAATTATTTAAAAAGGTTTTATTTGCAGGCTGTATAACAAACTATGTGTGTTTTTAAAAATTATGAACGAAATATTAACTATTTCTTTACGTTTTATCTCTCGGTTGTCTAGTTGACATAGCTGTAAGTTTTTTTTTCTATCTTAAGAGCCTGCCAAAGTGACTCTACTCTGCCTAATGGAAAGCATGAATAAAATCCAAAAGTTGTGGTCACTATACTCATTGCAAATGCTGACAACACAGTATCGTGACCTACACTATGGCGACTTTGTTAGACGTTTTTTCACACCCCGCTTGGGGACTTAAAAAGCATGACAGTCGTGATAGTGTAAGGCTTACACAGTTACCACGATAACTGTCACCTCTGCATCAATGGGCCTCCGGTCTCACACTCACCAACGAAACACGACAACACGGATGCTGACGCTTTAGGTTGGTCTTCTGTGGCAGGGTAGTACTGCCCCGGTCGAGCTGGCCTGCTCGTGCTGAAATCAGCGTGGCTCTACTACCTAGATGTTTTACAATTCGGAAGGCAGATTGTAGATGAGTTATCTGACGTTAAGTGACTCGCGGGGCTCACGGACACCTTCGACTCGAGAATCAAGTGGGTCCTTTGAGCTCCTCTACGTACTAGGAGGGATTCAGGACTTCGGTAATCTCATTCACTCACAAATGTGATCCACAAATTGCTGTTCTGAGTCTGGTTGCTTCATGTAAGTTATTTTCAAGGCAACACTACCTAGGCTGTTTAATTGTTCAATAGTTTCAAATGTTTTCAAGGCGAGCTGAACTCTCCGGTTGAGCATTTATACGTTGTTCGCCCAAATTGGATACTATTCAATTATGTTGGCACTCCGTCTGGTCGATTTGTCTTTACTGCACCTGAATAAATCATAGCCTCGATCTATCACTTCACCAGGTCGGTTAAATCGAGTTTGATTAAGCAGACATGGAGATTAATTCACTTTCAAAGTTGCGTGAAGTATAACTATTTTGTTCTTAGTTGAGAATCTTTTAGTAGGTAAAATTTTTGATAGAATTTTATATATTAACTAAAAAAACAGAGAAACAGACTTTGATAATAATTAAAGTTACCTACACTGCACAGATGGCCTAATAGTTTTGTGGAGAAATGGGTGTCATGCCCTAATACAAAGGGAGGATCCACCGACCAGAGTGAGGTGATCATACCTGGCAGGCCTCGGCTCGACAGCTAATGTTAAGGTGCTGTATATATTCTAATCGGCGTAAGAATTTCTATATCGCGATACAGGAATAGTATTTACTCCGTGGTTCGATGTGTCGTTTATAGAGGACGCTGTATGTGGATGTAGTCACAGTTTAAATAGTAGGTAACTTGTGGGTTCGATTGCTATGTATATGGGTTTGATCCACAAATTATGAGTCTATGTGTTCTTTGTGTCCGTATCGCGGATATTTTTGAAATCTCTCGTGGCACAGGATATATTCCTAGCGTGGGAGTATTCTTTAAAGGAACCACCTAATGAATAAAAAGAATTTATTTCTTATTTGGGGTCCTTGCAATGTAATTCTGTGAATAACATTATCACCTACGGTATTTCCAGATCGAGCACACCTATTCTGCTTGTCCGTATGGTGATGGATCGAAGAACTAATTATGACAACGGTGCTACAAAGAAGATGAAAACTTGAAACAAACTTCATACCAAACCATTAAGCTAGTGGTGAAGTAGGTCAAAACATTCTTTCTACAGAGAGGCCTATGCTTAGCTGTGACGATTAGGAACACAGAGTGTCATTACCCCTACTCATTCCATGAGTGTCGGCAACCTTCCCCCTACGATCCCGGGTGCTTTAAGCGGGGCGTGAAAAAGCATCTCACTAGGCCGCCACAACGTGAGTCGCCATACTGCACTGTCTTCATTCGCAGTGAGTATGGCGACCACCGCTTTTGGATTCTATTCGTGCTTTCCATCAGGCAGAATAGAGTTACTTTGGTGGGTCTCTATAAAAAAAATAAATAAATAATAAGTACTAGATGAGTAATCCGTGGGAGAGAAATACTTTTACCCCGCGGTACCACCTAACGGAGTATGGCGTCAATTTGAGGGAGGACCTAAAATCATAACCAGTCAGCCCCCCCCTAGGGTGGGGTACCGTAGTACTAGTAGTCGTAGTGGCAGTAGTAGTCGTAGAGGCCGGCCATCGGAACGGTTTTTAATGGGAATACCACATACACACTTGTGACTCCTGCACCCCAAGGACTAGGTGATCCGAAGGGATTTTCCGCCTCGTCAATAGAAAAAAAAAGAAAAAAAAAAGATATATACTTCCTGTGATTATGGATAGAAGATAAGAATAGGGAGAGTCACCACCCTTATTTATTCCATGAGGGTCGTCATAGTCGATTAGGAGGCGAAACTACACAGGGCAATATGTCTGCAATGAGAAGGAAAATTTGAAACAAATCTTATACATACCAACTTGTCTAGCCATTGTGGTATAGTGAGCCAAAACCTCTTGTCGAAAGAGAGGTTTATGTCCAGCAGTGGACCATTAAAAGCTATTGATGATGATGTGATGATATGAATTATATTATCCACTATTCATTTATATTTTGTTTATAAAAGACAACGCCCGCACTAGGAATAAATCCTGTATCGCGGGGGACTTTAAAAACATACAAGAAACGGACACAAAGAACACCCAGACTCAGAACAACAATTTATGGATCACACAAAGTGTAGTACCATGTGGGGTTTGAACCCACAACCCTCAGCGCAGTAGAGAGCGGTGTGGCGACCGCTTAAATCACTAGGCTAACTATTTCCTTCAAAGTTACAGTTAAGAGAAAATTGCTCTCATCTGCCTTAATTTAAGTGCTTAACTCGAGAAAGCCCATTCGTACCTTATCTTAAATAGGTATAACGCAGATGAGATGATCTTCGTAATATTTTGCTCATAAAACCACTTTTAAATGAGATGTCGTTAAGGGTGTGTATATAATAGGTTAAAATTTTAATCTGTATATATAAAAATGAATGTTTGTCTGTCTGTATGTCCTTTATAGAATCGTAAACTGTGTGTTTGATCATGTGATTATCTTTAGCGAAGTTGATGTGCTTGAGCCTACGAAGGCTTCTCAGTTGGTATTTTTTTCTTTTTCTAAATGAAGAGCCTGCTAAAGTGACTCTACTCTGCCTGATGGAAAACATGAATAGAATCCAAAGAGTTGTGGTCACTATACTTATTGCAAATGCAGACAAGGCAGTGTGGTGACCCACACTATGGCGGCCTAGTGAAATGCTTTTTCATGCTACACTTGGGAACGAAAAAGCATGACAGTCATCGTGGCAGTGTAACGCTCACATAGTTATCACGATAACTGTCACCCCTGCATCCACGGGCCTCCGGTCTAATTGACGTTTGATGTCGTTTATGTCTTTCCTTCAAATTTATTTTAGTTGATGGCGTAGCAACGCGCACAGGGTACAGCTAGCATTTTATATACGTGTGTGTTTATTTCTTATTTACTTCACATCATATCAGTCAAATTTAACTTTACTTACTAAGTTACAAATGTTAACTGTCGTATTATATAATTTAATAAATTAAACGTTTAAACATCTTACGAGAATTAAAAACAAAATCTCTGTGACAATAAACTCATTTTCACAATAACCGACCATGTTTATCGTCCTTATCATAACATAATAATATAATATAATAGGAGTAAATACTCGTATTATAATATGTCAGACATCTGACACACAACATCGTCTATTCCAAACAAAGCAGAGCTTGTACTATGATTACTAGACAACTGACATACACATTATATATAGAAAACACCATACTCCGAAACAAATGTTTTGCAGATCTTAAAAACATGTGGTCCGACCAACGAACCCGAGATCTCAAGCTCAGCAGTCCCATACGCTACCACTGCGCCACCGAGGCTAATAAATAATTGTCTTGCGCTATCCACATCATTGTGTTTCATTTTGTATTGTTGTACATCTAAAAAGCCTTACAAACGTCAATTAGTCGCAAAAGGCAGTTCATATGCTGATGTAGTTCCTACGAATCTGTAAACGGCTTACCCAATTTGAATCCATACATAAATGAGATTTGAAACCTAGTGTAGACGAGCCTTTGAATTAAATGACATTACTTTGGGACGAGATAAAATCTATGTCACAAAACAGTGTTTATAGGGATTTAGAAAACAAGATTTTATTAGGAATTAAATAGGGGATGATTTGGCCCAAACTTTTACATTTTAATTGAATAAGAACGCAAACATTGTAGGTAGTAGAGTCACGTTGATTTCAGCTTGAACGGGCCGGCTCGACCGGGGCAGTACTACCCTTATACATACGACCAATCAACGACAACATCCGTGCTGTCGTTCGTTGGTGAGTGCAAGACCTGAGACCCATTGATGTAGGAGTGACAGTTATCGTGGTAACTGTACGAGTCTTAAACTGCCACGATGACTGTCATGCCTTTTACGTCCCCAAGCGAGGCGTGAAAGAGCATGTCACTAGGCCGCCATAGTATGATTCACCATACTGCATTGTCTACACTTGCAATGAGTGTGGTGACCACAATTCTTGTATTCTATTCATGCTTACCATAGAGTAGAGTCACTTTGACAGGTTCTTAATATAGAAAAAAAACCATCAAGTGGATCATCAACGTCTGTTATCACAAATCATAAACGCCATTGTTTTTTTCCCATCCTTGCCTCATCTTGTTCCTAATCTAACTTACCTTTTTCTACCCTTAAATTTATTTAACCATTAAACTGAGTTTTTTAACTTCACTGAACCATGGTTATTTGTCACAATGAATACCTTACAACAGAAGTAAACATAACTACCAATAATTGCTTGTCTTAGACTGCCTTTATCCTTGTTTGCTACTTTACATATTAAACAACATCACTATCTATAAAAACGCTTGTTTGCTGCCTAAATGGTATATAGGAGAGAGTTCTTAATACAATCACAAAAGCCGGTACAAACGAAGCAAATTACCGAATTGGGGTCAGCAGATAATTAATTGTGTACGCTATTTCCAATTGAACGTACAACAATGAATTCGCTGACTAAGTGAAAATATGCTATTGTACAATATAGTACAGTTATATAAATCAGGGAGTCCACTAGCCGATTCAATACGGAAGCTACCTCGTTGGTGTAACGGTTAACGTGCGCGACTGCTGATCAACAGAACTCAGACTCGATTACTGTGTCAGGTTGAAAAGAGTTTTTGAGTTCTGTGGTTACGGCAATTCGGAGAGCAAGTAAAGCCATCGGTCCTGCGCCTCTCCCCGGTCGTGTCAGATAGCCGTCTTATAAGATTATGAGGGGGAACTGAGAGTACACTTGTGTTTGTGAACAGACTGGTGCACTATAATATCTCCGGCTGGTCTCCGTTGAGACTGGCTGCAGTTCCAGAAATTATAGCTGTTGTAGCAGTTGCTAGTAGTACATCATTATTACGAGAGCTCTATAGACACTTCATTACAAAGAGAAGGAAAACTTGAAACAAACCAGGCCAAAACCTCCTTGCTAAGGAGAGGCTTATGTCTAGCAGTGGACTGCAAAAGGCTGTTGATGATGATGATAGATACTTGTTGAGAAAATCACCAGAATAACACTTTAAGGGTATTTTTATTATTGTTATATATACATATATATGTATATAAATACATATATACATATTATGTACGATATTTATGCTGTATAAACTATATCTGTACATGTATACCCAGTATGGATGAATGGTGAGTTGAAAAATGAAAATAGAGAGGTAAGTGCTAGCTAATTGCGCTGTGAGCGAATAGGCAACCATTTTAACTGTGAACCACATTTTCGAAGATTGAAAATGTATCGCATGCAGTTATTGGGAAGGGAGTAAACTTATTAAGAAGGTCTTTGTTCAGGTCAAACTTTTTCGACTTCATTTCAAATAATACTTTTTGTTTCTCTTAAAAAGACAACGCCCTCATTAGGAATACATCTTGTGTCGCGCGGGACTTTACAAACATACAAGAAACGGACACAAACAACACCCAGACTCAGAACAACAATTTGTGGATTACACAAAGTGTTAAAAGTTGTTGATGATATTATAAAGCTGAAGAGTTTATTTGTTCAGTTGAACGCGTTAATCTCGAAAAACAATAAATCAAAATGTACAACTCCCTTATAAGCTGATAGAAAAACTCAGTGAAAATTATTATAAAAATGGGGAAAAACTTAGTCTATTAGAGTTTTTAGTAATTTTTTTTTCTATATTAAAAGCCGGCCAAAGTGACTCTACTCTGCTTGATGGAAGGCATGAATAGAATCCAAGAGTTGTGGTCACCATACTCATTACAAATGCAAACAATGCAGTATGGGGACCCACACTATGCCGGCCTAGTGAGATGCTTTTTCACGCCCCGCTTGGGGACGTTAAAGACATGACAGCCATCGTGGCAGGGTAAGGCTCACACAGCTACCACAATAATCTTTATAAGTGAATGTGGTGACCATTACTTTCGGATTCTATTCACGCTTTCCATCAAGCAAGGTAGAGTCACTTTGGTAGGCTATTAAAATAAAAAAAAGGTCATTTTTCTTTCAATGCATAAATCTCAAGTGACCTTAAAATTGTATTATTCTTACACGAAGTTAAATTCGGAGTGAAGACACCACGATACCGTGACAGCTACATTTCGCCTCGGGGCTAATTTCCGGGTCAGGAAATGGATATTTAGAAAAGTGTTTAATATATCATCAGGTTATTCTCAGCCTTCTTTACGTGTGAACGATATAAAAGTGTACGAGGTATGGTTGTAACACCCCTATAGCTTTATTTGGGGCAAGCATACAACAAACATTTTTTTTTCTTTTTATTATATAGGGGTAAATACAAACAACGGTAGGTGATTACCATCACTTATAAGCAAGCAAATTAACAGAATTTTTTATTAGGTAGTAGAGCCACGCTGATTTCAGCAGGAACGGGTCGGCTCGACTGGGGCAGTGCCAGCATCTGTGTTGTCGTGTTTGGTTGATGAGTGCGAGACCAGAGCCCATTGATGCAGGGGTGACAGTTATCGTGATACGTATGTAAGCCTGACTACACTGCCACGAAGACTGTCACGCCTTTTACGTCCCCAAGTGTAGCATGAAAAAGCATCTCACTCGGCCACCATAGTGTGGGGCACCACACTGCATTGTCTGCATTTGCAATGAGTATG
This sequence comes from Hypercompe scribonia, assembly GCA_949316085.1. Lineage (NCBI taxonomy): Eukaryota > Metazoa > Arthropoda > Insecta > Lepidoptera > Erebidae > Hypercompe > Hypercompe scribonia. The sequence continues at coordinate 3,533,262 of OX438997.1, forward strand.
GTGACCAAAACTCTTTGGATTCTATTCATGCTTTCCATCAGGCAGGGTAGAGTCGCTTTGGCAAGCTCTTCATGTAGAAAAAAAGAAGAAAATTTTCTTGTAAGGCAGTTGTATTATATGTCTGAAATTCGTTTAACTTTTAATATTGAATGAATTCGCAAAGGTTATCAGAAAGAAAGAAACATTATCATTAGTTAAATTATTTTTTTTGATATCTTTTTTTTTGTATTGTATTAGCTGTGTTGTATTATATGTGTATATTTAACTTTGTTTTTTAGTTTTTTTTTCTTACGTGCTGTTTATTGTGTTGTATTGATTGGGTAATATTTGTGTGTATGTTGTATTTTTTTTTCATTTTTTGTGTTGTATTGGTTCTATTGTATTGTTTATGTATTGTTAATTTTAGTTCTGCACTATTGTATAATATATTATTATATTATATACATAGATAGTATAATAAAATTGTTTTTCTGAGTCTGGGAGTTCTTTGTGTAAATTTCTTGTATGTTTGTAAAGTCTCCCGCGACACAAGATTCAATCCTAGAGCGAGTGTTGTGTTTAAAAAAAAAAGATTCTTTATCAATCTTTCAATAGAAAACAGTAGGTATTTACAATTCATTTATGTTTTTAAACAAACGTTGTACGATGATTAAAAAAATATATCCACTTTACTTTTAGTGGAGTAAATATTTTTTATCTAGTACAAAGTTCTAAACTCTACGTATAGTTGAATTCGGACACGGCGATGCTATAAATGTTCCACGTTAGGGGTAGAAAACCCTTAAGAAGACAGGTTATACGCACTTAAATAAAATAACCCAATATATTACGCACCCGTAAATCTCGACAAACCCTACATAATCCGCAATACTCAACCGACGAAGGGAATTACTCTGAGAAATTTGTGCAATAAAACAAAATTGTGCCTTATTACAACCCAAATACAACAAGATGAATCACTCACCGGAATTTCTTAGGGTTCAAATCCAAGATGGCGGGGCGTGACAAGTGTCTACATGTTCTTATTTCGTGAAATTAGCTTAGATGTGTATTAAAAGATTTTTAAAAATAAATAATTGAACAAAACTATATTTGATGAAACTAAAATGTAATTATACAATTTCCAAGCACATAAAGAAAAAACAACAGTTTTTGAGGCTTGCAACAATCAACAATGTCAAATCTCTGTGACAGCTGTCACTAGTGTCATCTTATATCTTATAAGGTGCGTTTAAGGTGTAAGTTTTTATATTTTGAATGTATTGCACTTCTTTTGTGGTAAAACTGACAGAAAGAATGAAAATATAAGTGATACAAAACAAAATCGCTCGTTTTAAGTTACTTCGTCGATTTTGTAAGCATCTTTCACAATAATGAAACATCATTGGTTTAGCGGTTAGTGTATGTGACTACCCATCAAGAGGTTCGGGTTTGATTCCGTGTCACATCCAAAAGTGTTACGGAGTTTTTCTTGTTTTAGAAATACTTTCTTAATAACAATGCGGCACTTGGAAGTTGGTCCGTCGGTCCTGTGCGGGTTCTCGTCCCTGCCGTATCGTATGGGGTTGTAGGAGGTAAGGAACAGAGAGTGCACCTGTGTTTGCGCACACACTTGTGCACAATATCTCCTGCGTAGATGGCTGGTCTCCGTTGAGGCTCGCCGCCGTGCCTGAAATCGGCTAGGAATGCAACATCATCATCAAGAGAGCCATGTTTCGGCACAGCTTCACCGGTGTAATAACATTACCTGGGACAATGTTAAATAACTCTTTCGTTGAATTCCACCGAGTAAGTGAGGTACTGGAGGTGACTGCACGGATGGCGCGGTAGTTAAGCGGGCACCTCGTCGCTTTCTACTGAGCTGAGTGTTGAGGGTCCAAACCCCAAATGGGACAACACTTTGTGTGATCTACAAAATGTACTTCTGAGTCTGGGTGTTCTTTGTGTCCATTTTATGTGTTTATAAAGTCCCACGCCACACAGGTTTTATTCCTAGTGTGGGAGTTGTCTTTTAAAAAACAAAACCAAATAAAAAACCTCTCCATCACTTGTTCTAGGGGAGGGAGACTGAAAGAATGAGAAAATACAGAAAAACACGGCGGCGAACACTTACCGCCAAATGATCCGGATACTCTTACCCCACTACATATTAAAAAAATATAGAATAGATAAGCAAAGGCAGAGGATAGAGGGGCATTTTATAATAATCACTTAACGAACTTAATTTCAAATTTACAATATTAATGGAGACTGTTTCAAACTAAAACTGTTCATCGTAAGCACGAGGCGTCCATTACGTAACCAGAGCGGCGCATTAATGAATCCAGCTGTGAGTTGGCAAAATTACATTCCTGTTTATACGAGACACGGCCGTAACGCTCCGTTTCACGGTCCGCTTCGACTTTACTGCCTTATCCTAACTTATTGTATAAAACCAGTACAACCTGTGGATTTATAGTTCTTATGTAATCGCGTTAAAAATTGATGTTGCGTTCGCGTTTGGGTTCAACAGTGATAAATTATAGCGAGGCAAAGCTTTCTCACATTCATAGCAAGACTGTTGTTGACCACTAATTTGTAGAAATTAACATAGTATAGTAACTAATGTCTGTGCTTTTGTTCTCGTAAATATTTTTTTTCATAACAATTTTTCAGACATTATTTTATTTCTGAAAATCATCGTTTAGAGGACGAATTTCCTTTTTTTGCAGAACCTACTAAAGTGACTGTTCTGTCTGATGGAAAATATTAACAGAATCCAGAATTTGAGATCATAGGTCGACAATGCAGTATGGTGACCCACACAACGGCAGCCTAGTGAGATGCTTTTCATTGTGGCAGTGTGAGGCTCACACGCTTACCGCGGTAACTTTCACCTCTGCGTCAATGGGCCTCCGGTCTCACCCTCACCAATAAAACATGATATCACGGATGCTGTCGCTTTAGATTGGTCTTCTGTGCTTACAATATACACAACATTAGCTCTTGTAATCTAACCTCGATGACGTAGCGGTAGCGAAAGCTCGGGTTCGATTCCAGGGTCGGATCAAATGTTGTATGATCTGCAAATGCTTGTTTCAGAGTTTGGGTGTTTTCTATGTATATGTATTTTCTATGTATTTAAGTATTCTATCAGTCAGTTTAGTTTTCATAATACAAGCTCTGCTTAGTTTAAAAATAGATGGCGTTGTGAGTTAATTGTACAAAAAAATATTTATTTATTTGTCTTGTAATTTCAAGTTTGTAGCTTAAGCAGTTTAGTTACGATACCTTCTGTTTCTTGATGTATCAAATGGATTACACTGCTCGATAGATCTACTCTAGTTCCAAAAAAAGCAGAAGTGGTTGCACTATGTGTACTAATCATCATCATCATCATCATCTCAGCTAAAATATGTCCACTGCTGGATATAGGCCTCCCGAACTCAGCAACTGATATAAATATTAATATACTTTTCGTAAATGCATACATATGTATTTTACATAGAAACAATAATATCAAATCAAACAGTACATGTATTTACAAACGCTTGCCTTGTGCGGGAATCAATTCGCGTCCTTTGTCGTTACAGTCTGTTGCACTAACAACTACGCCATCGGCCCGTCGGTCAATTTCAGAAAAAGCTAGTCAATTTCATTTTGATTGAGTAGTGCGATTGATCGAGCGTGTATTTTTAGGTCATGGTACGATTAATCGATCGAACGGAATAGCTAAGTTACTTGTGATTCGAACCTTTTGATATTACGATGACTGATTTATTGGGCCGTACACGGCTTTTGATCTTGTGTAACTGTTGTTAGATGAATTAGGGGTAGATATATTTTCTTTTCCCTTTTTGTAGAATCTCGTCATTTACCTTGTGAAAAAATAACTTTGGCGTAATACACATACGGTAATAACATCATTTGATTAAACAAGTAACTTTAATGTCTATCACTTAAATACACTCTTTACAATTTGGGTGAAGGCACTGATTAGTAAAATAGTTTTAATTCAGGCTCTCTGAGCATATACAAACCTGTTTACGACCAATAAACAATTACAATCAAGTAGTTCTTAAATTTATGTGGAACCTTGCTAACTACTCGATAGATGGCGTGTACGTCGAGTTACATCGCGATATAGTTTGGTTCAACACCGTGTAATTTAATGTATGGAAATTTGTAAAACAATAAGATCAATAAACCAGAGTTAGATCAGATTACTGACGGTGTTTTTGTTACTTAACAACCTTCAAGTGAATCTCATTAGGGCAGGAGTTCAACATTAGCTTAGTTAGCTAACAAACCCTTTTAATAAAAAAAAATGCCTACAGATTAGACAGTCTATTGATTTCTTCAGTCTTTAACGATTTTTCAAATATGTTACTGGACTTTTCAATAACATAAAGAACTATGGTAAATTCTAAAATTTCTCAGTAAAATAAAAAAAAATACCAAATCTTAATTGTAAAAGTAAAATAAAAAAAATTGTAAAAATAAAGTTAATTGCAAAGTCCGAACCGTTGTATAATAATTGTTTATTTTAAACTTTAGACATCGTAAGATTCGCACCAAAGTAACGGTAAATACTGAAAAGAATCTGGCTCAAGAACATTCATATTCAATCATGTGTCAGGAATCATTTGTAATGAGTTTGAGTAGATTGTTTTATTTTCAAAACCAAAATTTACCAACAGTTACAATTAAAACCAAGTACGTACTAAACTTGACGATAATATACCAGAAAAATCGTTCATTTTTATAAATTCTTACATTTTCAAACTCATCCTAATATTTTTTTTGTAAAAGCTTACCAAAGTGATTCTACTCTACCTGATGGAAAACATGAATAGAATCCAAGAGTTGTGGTCACCATTCTCATTGCGAATGCAGACAATCCAGTATGGTGATCCAAACTATGGTGACCTAGTAAGATGCTTTTTCAAGTCGTCGTGGCAGTGTAAGGTTTACACAGCTACCACGACGACTGTCACCGGTAAAATCTAATGTTAACCAATATTGGGGATTTCACAGTAATATACACGTTTTAACTACATAATGAATATGTCTAGTAGCGCAGGAAGTAGATTTAACTAAAATACATAAAACGAACACAAAGAACAACCAAACTCAGACAAAACAATCTCTGGATCATACAAAGTGTTTTCACACATGTGAGATTCGAACCCAAAACACTCATCACATTAAATTGCGACGCGGAGTTCTTATTAGGATTAATTCTTTACTTTGCCCTTCAAAGTACTAGAAATAAGTAATTTGAAATATCAGCCCTAATTTATCTCAGATTTACGAACATAAAACAATTATACTGATAAATTGATTTGCATTATGTATTCCCACAAAAAAGGGCTCCAATTGAATTGCAAGAAAACAATTTCAAATTCAAACCAATCTTATTGACCCCATATAGACGAACAATCTCACCCCTTGATAATTAATTAACTATAATTAATATTCCACCTTCAACTAAAACAGATGTCGGCTAGTTTCTTGAAGAACTCTCATCAAACATCGTTAGCTAACTAAGCTAATGTTGAACCCCTGCCCTGATAAGACTTTCAAGAGTTTTCTAGATAATGAAAACACCATCTGAAATCTGATTTAACTCTAGTTTATTGACCGGATGTTTTACATATTTAATTTCAAGTTTTGTTGTGTTGAACCAAACTATATCGCGATATAAATCGATGTGCACGCCATCTATCGAGTACTTAGTAAGGTTCCACATAAATTTATTGTATTGTATTTGTATACCGTAAACAAATATACTACACATTAGCCCTAAAGAACCAGCTAACTGAATCCGAAGGTAAGAACCTTCGTTGGAAATATTCATGTTTTCTCAGGAATTACGAATTGGAATTGAAAAAATTTACAATTGTTGGAAACTCATATCCATTTTACAAAGCGTATTTGAGGTGCATTGGTAGACTTAATGCCTAAGGCATTCTCTACTCGAAAATAGAAAGTAGGTGCACTTTGATTGAATTTAGTTTTATAATATATCTGATACACATATATAACACGCATACTACTTACTAAAATTTGTACACATAATACATAAGTACCTATATATACTTCATATTCAACAGATATGAATACGAGTATAGATGTGGCGACTTCCACATACAACACAAATAAAATATATACAATAGCGCCATCTAGCGAAGATACATTGAACTACGGAGTATAATAAACTGTGAAGCAACTGCTAATCCTGTATCGTGAAATAGAATTTCTCGCATCGATTAGCATATGTACAACGTCCGAACATCAACTGTTGGGCCGCCGCCTGCTAAGTATGATCACCTCACCTGGTAAACTAATTAATGCTGCTATGGGCTTCTAACCGATTTCGGCCATGGCGGCCATCCTCAACGGAGACTAGACACCTACACAGGAGACAATATAGTGCTCAAATATATGAGTGATTTTTTTTAATAGCCTGAACAAGTAACTCTACTCCGCTTGATGGAAAGCATGAATAGAATCCAAAAGTTGTAGTCAGCATACTTATTGCGAATGCTGAAAACGTCTGTGAAAATGTGACCCACACTATGGCAGCCTATTACGATTTTTTACGCCTCACTTGGGGACATAAAAAACGTGACAGTCATTGTAGCATTATATTGCACATACCACGACAACTGTCACCCTTGCATCAATGGGCCTCCGGTCTCGCACTCGCCAACGAAATACGACAGCACGGATGCTGTCGCTTTAGGTTGGTCTTCTGTGGGAGGGTAGTACTGCCGCGGACGAACCGGTCCGTTCATACTGAAATTAGCGTGGCTCTATTACCTGGTAAATACAAGTACACTCTCATGATACGATAGGACGGTTATCCAACACGACCGGGAAGAGATCAGGTGCAGGATGTCTCTCTGAGTGTCCGATCTCTCTCCGACGCACGGTTAACACCCCGACTTCCAAACTCTAAGCTGTTCTTAAGTATTTTTGTAACCAGAAAAAATTAAAAACACTTTTTATCCTGAACCAGGCAAATAATCCGAGATCTCTTGATAAGCAGTCGCATACGCTAATGCTAGACCAACCAGGCAGTTGATTAGTTAATGCCATAACTAGTATAAGATGACATAAATTGGTTGATTCTGCTAACTCTTTCAATAGATACTGCTTTACTATTTGCTTGAATCAAAAAGCGTTGATAACCATCCTCCCTTCGAAGAGAAGCTCATTCCAAAGAAGAACGGACTGCACAAATTAGGACGAGCTGACAAATTAGTTTACTACTTAATATTTTTATAAATATAAATACATGCAATAGTATGATAAGAAATGTTATAAGCTTTTCTATGCTCACCTATGATATTAACCTTAAGATGCCCACGCCTAAGAATGTCTTATTACTGGCAATGAATCACCATCGTATACTTGTGCGCCAATTTATCTTATAAATTGTCGATGTATCAAACTTCCACAAATAAAAGAAATCGCTGAATCGTTGTAAGACACAAAATCGGATCTTTTCCTCGGTGTCGTGTCACATAAGACACTTTGACTTCAAATACACTTATACAAGTGAATTCAATTTGAAATTCTTAATTGCAATATATATGTATTTGTACATAAGGTCGAGCCTATTTCTCAGAGGGGTAGGTAAAGACAATGGATCTCCATTTACTAGGGTCCTGACACTCTTCTTTTGCATTTACACATTCATTAATCGCTGCGTGCATGCTCGGTTCCTGGTGATTTTCATATGACTACTTCCACTATAATTTCATGTCACGAGTCATCTATCATCCATCCTCTCTATGTGGCCAAACAACTTATGTCAATGTCTTTATGTTAATGTCTTATGATAATGTCCTTTATGTGGTATAGAAGTAAAATCACAGATATGTAGTGATCGACCGCGAGGAGGCGACGTCCGCGTGTGCCGTGCGTCGCGTAAATAAAGAGTTTACCCGGAGATGGAGCCCGCTTCAGTGTGGGTGGGCGTTAGGAGCAGTGCCCGGATGCATCCTATTCTACGCGCAGAGTGGCACATCGTATGGTTTTGTGACAAACGGTAGGGCGAGGGCCCGAGGGGGATGTCCACACGTTAAAAAATAGTACTACTTTAAAATTTTCTTTTCATTGTAGTGATTTGTCTTGTTCACTTTGCTGACTTAGTTACCTTTAATGACACCCATGGGATGAATAGGGGTAGTGATACTGTATATTCTTAGTTGTCACCACATGAATTTCCAAACTTCAGCATACAAATTTCACCATGAAATACATATATCCACAGTCCTAAATTAAATCGTTTTTTGGGCAATAAAGCGATTGGTAATAAAACTCTCTTCGTGATACCTCCACTACGTTTTTTTATAATAAAGGAACGTCTATGTACCCATATATAGCTGCTTGTAACTCACGTTTTTTGAAGAACTAAAGCGACAGCATCCATGTTTCTCGATGTGAGTGCTAGACCGAAGACCCATTAATACAGGGGTGATAGTTATCGTGGTAAGTGTGTGAGCCTTATACTGCAACGATGACTGTCATACCATTTACGGCCCCATACGTGCATTTTAGGTAATAATTAGGTGTATCATCGGTATTTACCTGGAGACATTAATATATTTACCATTGGAAGGAGAATCATTTCATTAAAAATAGCCATTAGTCGGGAATTGTTTTAAAATATTACATTATTTGAGGATGCCAAAAAAATGCTGAATCTTTACTCATAGTTTCACAGCTACGGCTTCCTCGGGGTAGGCACGGCGTCGATTCTGGGAGGAATTTGAAATAACATGGTCCGAGTTCTCCTCAGAACAGGGGACCAGAGAACGGCCCTGAGGTGGTTTTTAGTGAAAACACCACATACTTCTAGTTCCAGAGTCATAGGGGAGCCGCAGATTCGAAGGAGTTTTGCAACTCATCAACGGATAAAAATGGTTTATCAGTAATCGTTTTCGTTAGAAAGATGGAAGAAACGAATGACCCTTTGTCCACTGATTGTCCACTTCAATTGGCATTCTGGTAGTGTGCGTCTGTTCATTTGTCTCCATCTACACAAAAAAGGTAACACAGAGGTGGTAACAATCGTATAGATATAAGTAACTTTATATTGTTTATGCTTTAGAAGTCTTATCGTAAGATTCCATTTCCACGAAGTCATAACTTCGACTTTGAAGTAACTTTCCAAGTCACTTCAAATATCAACCTAACCAATATTTTAGTTTAACTTAAAATCGAATTCCAGAAATACAAGTTTTGTATTGTTCTTTTAAGGTTATTGTACGTTGTGGTTTCGTAGATGCAGAAGTTTGGAGTAAACAATAAGGTGGTTGGATGGTTTAGTGGTTAGCAAACCTGATTCCAAGGATTTGTTTTCCACCTATTACAAATATTGTTTTAACCCTTTACTTGGCAAGAACTAAAAATATGAAAAAAAAGGAAATTATTGATAAATTTTGTTTAATTTATGAATGGACAACTTGAGAAAAATAAAAATAAAAATCTAGGTATCCTAGGTTTCGAGAAAACTTAAGTACATCACAATGTACACTGCCAATTTTACAGAAATATTATAAATAAATTGTTTGTACATTTTGGTGTACACTACCAAGGACATAATGAATTACATTATTCAGGTTATTATAAATTTATTTCAAAAAAAGGAGGAAATATTTAAATTATTCTTTATTATTTTAGGTGAAAATTACGAAAGCAATTACGTTTTATTTTTCCCACAACAAAACACAAATGTACGTTACATTTTATACAGTAGACAGATGTTCTTCCACTCTTACAATATTTGCAACGCATTGTTTCATTACCTGCTTCTGGAAGATGACCTGTGTTATCAAATCTGACGCTATCAGTTGGTCGGACTGAGACTGGTTTATGGATTTTCAGATTCTCGCCTATATCGTCTGTAACGTTTTGGTTTGTTCCTATTCTATTAGACTTAGACAACCCATCAAACAATTCAAATCTGAAATCTTTCAATGAAGTCTTCTTCCCATCTCTTCTATGTAGGAGCCAAGCGTTATTTATACACATATCAACAAGTTGTGAAAATATTCCCAAGTACCAACGGTGACTTTTGAAGGGAGTTCTATATAACGATATCAACATATCTGCTAAATCGACCCCTCCCATATGTTTGTTGTAATGTTTGACCACTTGAGGACATTCTACATCTACTTTCTTTTTCTCATCCTTATCGTATCGTTTGATTATTTCTAAGGGGTACGAGTCTATGTAGGTGCTAATAAGTGTAACCACTTTATTGTCGTTCCACTTTACGACTGCCAACTTATTCTTATTGCAAACCACCTGGGCGCTAGAACCGCGTTTCTTCTTTTTTAATTGTTTGTCAGTTGGCAATAACTCTTGACAGCCTCTGAGACGATTAGTCCTTATTGTTCCTAGACTAAGGATCCCGTATTCTTCCCGCAGAATATATGTTAGTTCAGGCGACATAAAAAAGTTATCAGCATACACAATGGCCGGCTTTTTCTTTATAGTTTGACACAATGCAAGCACTACCATACCTCCTAAACCAATTGTAGCTTCTTTCTCTGAAAAAGTCAGTCCACGAAAGGTATCGTCGCCACCATACAGAATAAAATCGTAGATGATACCCGAAACACCCGCACGGACAAAATTCTTAAACCCCCATTTCTTAGGTTTCATTTTTACGTACTGCTTTCGTTTACCTGCTTTACGACCTTTATAAGGTATCATCATCTCGTCAATGGAATATTTTCCTTCTTCTTCAATTTTCAGAAAATTTTTGCGTATTTTCTCCATTAGGGGGCGAATCTTGAAATAACGGTCTGAATCTTCCAAAGTATTATCAACAAAATGAATATATCGACGTATTTGTTGATACTTTTTGAGAGGCATAAGATCAGCAATGAGAGGGTATCTTGTTTTTCTTGCCCAATAGTCAGTATAAGCTGGCATCTGTACTATACCCATCATGATTTGAATGGCCAGGAAGCTTTTAATCTCATCTTCTGTCAGCTGAATAGATCGACCTAGTTGTTCAACTGCATATAAATTTGTATTATAAACAATGTCAGTAATTAAGTCAGGAGAAAAAAAGAAATAAAAATAATCCAGTACTGTCTCTATTTGTGTTTGATAGAGATTGTATAAGTTTTCTTCAAGAGATACATTGTGACGAAATACTGCTTTTGACCATTGATAATTTAGGGCGAATTTCTGAACCTTTACTTTTTTGGTCACTACAGTCTTTGTTGTCTTTTTACGCTTGGACCTGGTAAGTAGTAACTGCTGTCCGCTGGTGCTAGGCTGGGGAGATGATAGTTCAACAGAAGGAGATGGCAAAGATTGGATGGAGTTCAATGTGGGTATAACATTGTAGTTACTTGTATTCGGCGATGGAAAAACTTCATCAAATGTTGGTGTGAGTGGTAAAGTAATGGGTATATCATGCTGTTCGTTGTTGGAGTCAGTTGAAGTATCAAGCAAATTAAGGGCTTCTAGTGATGATGCTATTGAAGGTGGATCAGAGGTATCTGGTGAAGGCGGTATATAAGCATTTGCTTCCTCATCAGATGTGGAACTATCGTCAGAGCATGCGTTTTGAGCGGGTACCAAAGCCAAGATCTTATGGGCGCGAGTTAGTTGTAAGTTCTGCAGGCGGAAAAAGAAAAAAAAAAGTTCAAAGCAGACAGTTTTTATGAGAAGGTAAAAAAATAAATAAACAAAAACTGCCGATTCGTTGAAAAACAAAAACTGTGTAATTGTGTGTAGCAATGTACAGCGTGGTTACCATAGTTACCATTTTTAGTATTTTAGTGCATAGTGTTTATTGGCAACGTGCAGTGCAGTGTACATACATTTGTTTCAACCAAAATCGGCCATAAAAATTGAGACAGTAACGCATAAAACCACCTTTTGAGTAATACATAGTTTTTAGATCAAATAACACACCATTTTTTATTAGTTTTTGAGCTAAAAAGTAATTTATAACGCAAAAACTTACCCGGGTCCCGCCAACACTTTGTTGTTTCGAAGCCATTTTGAATTTGACATGTGTTGTTCAGTGTTGCAACAACGAAAATATTTTTCTACTAATTCTAAATTATTTAGTAATATTTTTAATAAAAACAAAACAAAAAAATATTATTATTTAACCAGTAATTTTTTTTTTAAATGTATGTACAGTCTAATGTACCTTACCAAGTTAAGGGTTAAGAGAATGATCATTTATTTTTTCTGTACGTGGGTGTAATTTATTTACTATATATATGTATTTACATTGTTACATTTGATAAGAAGGCTCAAAGTCACCCAAAGAGCAATGGAGAGGGCAATGCTCGGAGTTTCTTTGTATGATTGATCCAGTAATGAGGAGATCAGCAGACGAACCAAGGCCAAGTGGCAATGCGTGGGACACATTACACGCATAAAGTTCTGGAGTGACAACCACGTACTGGACAATGCAGTGTTGGTAGGCCTCTCACAAGGTGGGCCGACGACCTGGTGAAGGTCACAGGAAGCCGTTGAATGCAGGCAGCACGGGACCGTCTGTTGTGGAGACCTTGAACTAGGCTTTTTGATGCAGGGGTGATAGTTATCGTGATAACTATGTGAGTCTTACATTGCCACTATCACTGTCATGCCTTTTACGTCCCCAAGCGTTGTGTGAAAAAGTATCTCACTAGGCTGCCATAGTGTAGGTCACCACACTGCATTGTCTACATTTGCAATGAGTACGGTGACCACTACTTTTTGGATTCTATTCATGCTTTCCATTAGGCAGAGTAGAGTCGTTTTGACAGACTCTTCATGTAGAAAAAAAAGCAGTGAACATCTTTTCGCTGAGATGGTAACGATGATGACATTAAACAATGGTCTGGTTGTTAGAGGTCTGCCTAGTTGGGGATTAGACGATCACATATAAGACGTCGATTTTGAGTAATTCTTTCGTACTCTTTACAATTTTTATTATATAAAGAAAAGGTTTAAAATGAACCCTCGGATTCAGCAGCATTGGACATTGTATTACTCGATCGACGTTTGTTTGAAAAGTCAGTCGCTGGGACGCGTCTGTCAACTCCTTGTGTGAACTCATATGCTTTGCACGCATATGTTGCGTATGTAGGCATAAGTAAAACACGTACAGATGGAGTAAACAAACAGTGTGTGCAGACACCAGACATATATATATGTGTGTGTTCACCAGTCATCAGACCCCAACCACTCCTCCTTCACAATGGCGTCATCGCTTTTGTAACTCACACCGACCCTTAAGATGCAAGTAATAATGGATGACGCTGGTAATTTACCATCAGGTATGATCATTTACACTAATGCCTAAAAATATCTCTAAAATAGAGTAGAGATTATATTGTCGTTACAGGTTTTTTTAGTATTTTTCTATTTTCTTATATTTAACACTTACCTCTGTGCGTAATATTCGAAGAAAGCCACTAAGATCTCAATAGATCTCGTCATAGCGGCCCACATCTCATGAGTCTTGCATTTTGGTGTTAGAAGAGACGGTAGTCGGGGCGGACCGTCCGACATTTAGCACTTGGTTTTACATAATTTACATTTAAATTCAGTTATATAATTAACACTTCACTTCACTTAATTAAAAATTTATATTTTTAATTATATTTTTCTCTGTTAAACAACAAACAATTAGAATAAATATAACAGAAAAAAAGCGTCAAAAATAAAATGAAACTGACTCTACCATCTTTAATTAACAATTTTTCGTTTCTTAATTTTCATCTTTAGAGTTGACTTGTTTAAAAATTCGCATACCATAAGGCACCTATATCTTTTCGAGTAAAAAAAAACCAAATCGAAATCATACAAGACGAGTTTTGTTCGAAAACCAACAGAAAAAAACATATTGTCAAAATGGCGACCACTCAAAAGGTTATATGCTATTAAAAAGTTTGAATAGTTATCTATTGATAAAGTTTATATACGGCAAAATAGTATGTTATATTTTTCTCTACAGTTACAAGCTAAATGTGGATTTTATGTCTCACTGAGAACGAATTGAGCTTGGCAAACATCGCATGACCTAAAACAAGAAAATCCTTTGAATGGACAAGAACGAAAACGTGTCTGAAATAAAAAATTTAATTAAAGTAAATTGGCGAATCACAGATAAAGGCAGAAACAAGTTTAGTACGTAGGTATTGGACATTTACAAAGTTATACCAATGATGTAGGAGCAGTTGGGTATAAAGTGTGCCCAAGTTAGGGGGAACGTTTGAAAATCCTTTAACCTCGATCACTGGTGAAAAACGGTTTTAGGGTTCCGTAGCCAAAAGGCAAAATACGGAACGCTTATAGATTCGTCATGTCTGTCTATCTGTCTGTCTGTCCGTACGTCACAGACATTTTTTTTTACGAAAATATTAGAACTATACTGTTGAAACTTGGTGAGTAGATGTATTCAATGAAACGCATTAAGATTTTTATGAAAATAAAAAAAAAAAATTTGGGTTTATCCCATACTCAGAACTGAAACTGATTTTTTTTTCATCATACTCATATGTGTAGGATATCTATGGATAGGTCTTCAAAAATTATATTGCAGTTTCTAATTTTTTTTGCCTAAACTGAATATTTAGCGCGAGAGACACTTTCAAAGTGGTAAAATGTATGTTCCCCCCTGTAACTTCTAAAATAAGAGAATGGTAAAACTAAAAAAAATCTATGATGTACATTACACTGTAAACTTCTACCAAAAATTGGTTAGAACGAGATCTAGTTAGTAGTTTTTTTTAATACGTCATAAACCGCTGCTACGGAATCCTTCATGAGGGAGTCCAACTCACACTTGGCCACTTTTTGTAAGGTACAACTCCGATTGAGATGGTCTTTGTGCGTAAATATATCTGATTCTCAACATTTATTTGTGGCACATTTTGTAAAGAGCCGTTTACTAGTTAAAGGCAATAGTGTAATTAAGGCCTTTGTTTTTTTTCTAATGTGTTGAAACCCCCTCGGGCCGTCACCCTGCCGGCGTTTACGGTGGGGTGGTGTGTCAGAATCGGACCGACTAAAACCACACGGTGTGCCACTCTGCGCCTGAGATAGGAGGGATCCGGGAACCGCTGCTATTACGACATCCAGATCCCTTCTAGCGCCTGCCCGCTACCTCGGGCACCATCTGCGGATAAACTCTCTATTTTAGGTGACGTACGGCACACTCTGCGCCTGATATAGGAGGAATCCGGGAACAGCTGTTATTATTACATCCAGAGTGTAATTATAGCCTTAAAGTAAAGCTTGCTCGCTGTGACATAGCTGCGAAACCGACGAAGTGACTTTGAACAAGCAATTATTATTATACTTTTTTTGTAGAAATCTACCAAAGTGACTCTATTCTGCCTGATGGAAAGCATGAATAGAATCCAAGAGCGATGATCGCCGTACTCACTGCGAATGAAGACAGTGCAGTATGGCGACCCACGCTATGGCGGCCCATTTTATTTTGCGTCACCTATAGTTTTGCGTGCCAGTTTTATCACACAATGCCTGCCTTATTGGTGCAGTGGTAACATACGCGACTGCTGCGCTTGAGGTCTCGGCTTCGATACCCAGGTCAGACTAAATGTATGTATAAATTGCAAATATTTGTTTCAGAGTTTGAGAGTTCTTTATGTATAATATGCATGTATTTCCAAAAAAAGAAAGTATATTTGTGTTTATATCGATAGTCTGGTACACATGGTACAAGCTCTGCTTAGTTTAGAACTAGATGGCGTGGTGTATCAGATGTCTGATTTCTTTTTTTCTTTTATTCTTCGCCTACCAAAGTGACTCTACTCTGCTTGATAGGCCTACTATACCACGCTGGCCAGACGGGTTGAAGTATTTTTCTGTTTGTGGTGATATTTTTCTAAATAGTTTGTACACATAGTCACCTTTTACGACACCCACAGGATTAATAAGGGTGGTAACACTATGTGTTCTTAATTCCTCACCTCGCGGATAATTTTAGTATACCTACATATTTAAATTATTAGTTGAAATAACGTTCAAATATAAATACGTCTTAATACCGTTAAAAGCCTTGACATATTCAATCCTTCATCATTGTTATTCTACAATTTAGTCAATTTAATACCTTCAGAAGCTTATGCTGACATATTTATTTTCCACTAGTTATAACTTAAGGAAACATCAAAACATAGCTGTCAAATTGACATATTTACCTGTTCGGGTCTCATATCGATCGTAATGACTCGTGTTAGTTAGAAAATTGGTAACCAGACTAACAGAATTCTCTTCATTACCGTCGCCGCGTTAATGATCTCGTATTTCTTTACAAAATAGTAAATATCTCTATTAAACGTAGTTATCTAACGCGTCTTTAGTATAGTCCCATCGAAACTGTCGAGATATCCCATCACCAGAAAATTTTACGTTCCTCCCCGGCAATCTAATTAAGGTCTTAATGCACCTCTAGCAGGAAAATGTGGAGAATATAACATCTGATTACGGATACACATAGACATTCATGTCTCTTTAATTTTAAGAATTTAAAAGCGTAGAATATCTATAATAGTAATCAATGTTGATATTTTATTGGAACGAAGTTCCTTATCGCGCGTTGCGACGGAGGCTAGACGGAAAAAATTCATACGAAAAATTGTCACGACACTTTTTGCTATAGTGTAGTAAGCCGTGCGGCGTGCGCATGTTTCTCTGTCTGTGTCTCTCTCTTTGAGAGAAAGAAAGCAAGCCAATTATTTTCATTTCGTCAAAGAGCCTACTGATTAAGTTTATATTACATTATATTTGTTAATTTTATTTAAATTTAACTTATTTCGTTTTCTTTAGTTCCTATTGTTACTATATATATTTGTGTTCAGTCTATATAATAAAGAATAAACACAATACAAATAAATGCAGTTCATATCTAACATGTATTTGGGTTTAACTCCTAGGTCGAGTCAACAAGTGTTATCGAGTTTTCTGGTTATAGAAATACTTAATAATAAAGTTTGGAAGTTGGGGGTTTGACCTCCGTAAAACGGAGAGTACGTGAAGCCATCGATACTGCGCCTAATCTCTTCCCGGTCATGTCGGATAACTGTCTTATCGAATTATGAGGACGAAGAGAGTGCATCTCTGTTTGTGCACATACTTGTGCATTATAATTTTTTCTGCCTAATGGATTGGTCTTTTCTCATCATCATAACATATGTACATATATTTATGTACTTCAAAATATATAATATACACTACTCGTACACGCTACCATGGTACACGCTCTGCCTAGTTTAGTACCTGATGAGATGTGTGTGAAATGTTATCTGTTATTATTAACACTTACGTGACATACAATATTAGTTTTTTAAGATACTAAGGATAACCATTAAGATTTATAGTAAATACAGTTACTTTTTTAATTAAAATGTATACCCTCCTATCTCAGGCGCAGAGTGGCACACCGTGTGGTTTTAGTCGGTCCGATTCCGACACACCACCCCGCCGTAAACCCGTGAGGTAACGGCCCGAGGGGGTTTCCACACGTTAGAAAAAAAGGTGATGTATTTATTTATATATTAATTAAGGTACGTCAACAATATACACACAGAGAAACAATTTACATTAGAAACTGAGATTAAGCACTTATAGACGAACACAACATTTTTTTTTTGTACAGAATATTTGAAAAGAAAATTACCATTTAAGCGTAAAACATACTCATTGCAAATTCAACAAAACATATCATTAAAAAAAAAGAAGAAACAAAAATTACACAAAACAAACATAAAAAAATCTTCACCAGAGACAAGAAGATTTAGTTCCGCATTATCTTTCGCTTAAAAACTTTAAATGACTCACGAAAAATGTCTAAAACCAAATATAGTATACATACACAGAAACAACACATGTATATTGTTAAATATACACATATATGTATGTACTTAGTTCATGCCCAGATAACAGTCAATACATAATGTATTATGTAGTATTCCAGAAGTTAATACGAATAGATTGTGTATATGATCACGGTCAGTGTTGCCAGGCAAAAAACACACTGTATTAAAAATAAACTGTATCGTTTATCAATAATTCATCAATAGTGAAAGGGTTAAGCGGGTCGAAGCTGATACGCTCCGGCAGATATTTATTACATCCAACCCTTATCCATCCCTACGTCGTGTTGATCACAAAAGTTAATTTATCGATAAATATAAAATGTTAAAAGTTATTTTAATAGAACGACAAATTATATACTACAAGGCGCAACATAAAATGTTTTGTGTTCGATACTCGTTTGACGCAAAATATTTCCTGTATTAAGAACCTGCCAAAGTGACTCTATTTTGCCTGATGGAAAGCATGAATAGAGTTCAAGAATTGTGGTCATCATACTCATTGCGAATGCAGATAATGCACACCCACACTATGACGGCCTAGTGAGATGCTTTTCACACCCCGCTTGCTTTTTCTTATTTGGTAACTATGGATATTACCATTTATATGTAGGTTCGATTCCTGCCCATCCTTAAATCATCGTGTCATGAATACGATCTTTTACTACTTTGCCTGTCTGTGTGTAATTTATACAGTATTTTTCCGTGGGTGTCGTAAGGGATAAATAAGGGAACAAAATATGTAAGGCAACATCACTGTAAGAGAAGTGAAACTTTAAAGAAACTCCCTTTTTTTAACACGTGGTAACTCCTTCCAGCCGTTACCCCACCTGGGTTTACCGGGGGGTGTATATCGAAACCGGACCGACTAAAACCACACGGTGTGCAACTCTGCGCCTGCCAGGACAAGTGGTAGTGTAAGGTTCACACAGTTATCACGATAACTGTCAACCCTGCTTCAATGGGCTTCTGGTCTCACACTCACCAACGAAACACGACAGCACGTGACACTACCCTGCCTGATGGAAAGCATGAACAGAATACATGAGTTTTGGTCACCATACTCATTGTAAATCAAATAATACTGTATGGTGACCTACACTATAACGCCTAGTGAGAAGCTTGGGGACGTAAAAGGCATGACAGTCATCGTGGCAGTGTAAGGCTCACACACCACGATAACTATCACCCCTACATTAATGAGCCTCGTAAAACGAAACACGAAAAGTACGTACGTCTCTTTAAATTGGTCTTCCGGGAGAGGCTAGTATTGTCCCGGTTGAGCCGGCCCGTTCATGCTGAAATCAGCGTGGCTCTAATGGTTATAAAAGTTAACGTTTTCAAAGTCATAGTAAATACCCTTCTAAGATGTCATGTTGACCACTACACGGCCAAAGTCGGCAAAAAATAAAAAATATATAAGTATAAAAAAAAATGTATAAAATTTTAATAAAAATAGTAACCTAATTTAATTAAGTGTTAGTTGAAGAGCCGCTTCGGTGTGGGTCCCATATTAAATATCTCTTTGATAAATGGTGTTCATTATTTTAAAAATTCATAATTAAAAACTGTGTCCTAAACTTTTCTACGGTCTAGTATTTTACTAAATTCAGTTCTGTCTTTCAGACTAAAGTCTTAGTCCCTTATGATTAATAACAGCCTTGGTTTCTGCGAGACTTAGGATCAGTTTCACTGACACACTATTCTGAATTTATCTACCAGATAAACTAAAAATTTTGTTTCCACCAGTTTTGGATAACAATCTGTAACTTTATCTGGAAGTGTAAACCTGACCCTTAGAATCTTAAAGTGACGGATTGAAGATACAGAGTGTCGCCACTTCTACTCGTATATCTCCTGTGGGTGGAGTAAGAGCCGTCTAAAGGGGTAAACTATTCAGGGCAACAGCCCTGCAAAGAGGAGGAGAACTTGACACATCAAACTGTCCATCCAGCGTGGCATAATAGGCCAATATTTACTTTCTAAAGAGAGGCCTATGTCCAGCAGTAAGCTATGAAACACTGTTGCTATGATGTGGAATAATACTTATTGATGTAGGGGTGACAGTCATCGTGGTGACCGTGTGAACCTTACACTGCCACATTGACTGTCATTTCACGTCCCCAAACGGGGTGTGAAAAAGTATCTGACTAGGCCGCCGTAGTGTGGTTCACGACACTGCATTGTCTGTATTTACAATGCGTATAGTGACACAACTCTACGATTCTATTCATGTTTTCCATCAGGCAGAGTAGAGTCACTTTGGTAGGTTCTTAATATAGAACTTTAAAAATAAATATTACTTCAGAATCCCATAGTCGAAATATAGTTTTCCTTGTGTCATTTCTTTAGAGAATACATTATAAAACTTCAAATACATTTAAAATATTCGCCCTGTAAACCCTTTGTTGGCCCAACTTTGAAATATTAAACATGCCTTTAATAACCTTTCAAAGTGTGTTGTTTTATTTAATAAAGGTGCCCGTATTTTAATATTCTGGGTGAGCTGAAATATGAAGCTTTATAGCACCACCCATTTGTGATTCGTGTCTGTGTTAATCACAGAAAATGTTACAATCATCGACAGCCTTAAATACATGTCTGCTGGATATGGAACTCTCTTGATAGCTGGATATAGGACTCTCTGGATAGCTGGACATAGGAATCTCTGGATAGCTGGACATAGGAATCTCTGGATAGCTGGACATAATGTGGGATTTATTTCAAGTTTTCGTTCTCTTTGCAGTGTTATTGTTAATATAGTTTGCTCCACAACATCCACGAGATGAATAGTGGTGATGGTGTTCGGTATTTTCAATCCGTCATCGTAATACCATACAACATTATGGTCTGCAATATTTCCTATGTAATATATACACATATGCATTTCTTTGTAGTATTATTTATACAGAACGTAAAGGTAAGTGTGGTCAAGATATAGAATAAAAAAAAAGTTGCAGAAATTGGCAAAAACTAGGAGTGTTATGTTTGGATAGGGTCTGACTAGGCGCGGCGTTGATTCTGGAGGGGACTTGAAATAATATAGTCTGGGTCCCCTTTAGAGAGGGACACCTGAGACCGGCTGCTGGGGTGATTTTTAGTGGAAACACCAAATACTCCTGGCTCCTGCGTCCCCGAGGAGCCGGCGATCCGAAGGGATTTTCCACCCCAAAAACAAAAAAAAGGAGTTTAGGTTTAGTTGGTCAAATTGGCAGCATCACGACCTCTAGGAATTTTGGTGCATAATAATTCATTTATTGCTTTTTTTTCAACACTTTGTTGTCATTCTTAGATGTGGTATGTTATCAACAAAGAGTCGGACCAAATGGTAAGTAAACGTTTTCAAAATTAAAAGAATTATTTTCGTAATCGGTTTATAAATTCTGAGACGACAAACTTCAAGAAAACTCCTTTGTTGACGGTAAATAAGAACACTGTTCATGTCTATGATGGCGAATGAAGCCCACGGAATGTCATCACAACTTCTTTTACTTTGCTTTTTATTTTTAGAGCCTGCCAAAGTGACTACTCTACCTCTTTACGAAACAGTATCAGTGTTTCGTAAAGAGGTAGAGTAAAGTAAAGCGACTTATGTAAGCGATATTTAAAATCAAAACGAATAAACCTTTTTGAAAACTGTCTATATACACTCATACACAACCTCAAAGGAGTAAGCAGAGATGTGTTGAACGCTTACATTATATAAGTTAACTTTACTGTCAAATATATAGGTACATAATGAGAAGAGCCTGTGAAAGTGAATACTCTGCCTGATAGAAAACATGAATAGAATCCAAGAGTTGTGGTCACCATACTTCTTGCAGGCAATGCAGTATGGTGACTCACACTATGGTGGGCTAATGAGATGCTTTTTCACGCCTCGCTTGGGGACGTAAAAGGTATGACACCCCTGCATTAATGGGCCTCCGGTTTCGCAATAGCCAACGAAACGCGACAGCACGGATGCTGTCGCTTTAGGTTGATCTTCTGAGAGAGGATAGTCCTGGCCCGGTCGAGCCGGCCCGAAATCCACGTGGCTCTACTACTTACGTCCCGTGGGTGACGTAAGAGACGACTAAGGGACAAAATTATGCAAAATAAAATAACTGTGAATGTAGTAAAATTTGAACAAATAGACCAGCAGAGTAAAATAGCAGTAAATTTATCACAATATGCTGAAATAAGGCGTGTCAATATCAAGATGAATTCATCTCCCACGGGAAGCGTGTCTATCCGATAGCGCGAAATAGCCTTAAATACGTGCTTGAAATTTTGTTCTTCTCAAATACAGAATATATTTGAATTTATCTTACGTAGCTAAGTATAGCATAGTCAGCATAGTCAGCTAAGAATATGGAATGTGATCACTTCTATTTATCCCCTGGGTGTAAGAGCCGATCAAAAGAGCAAAATACGGAGGACAAGAGACAACAAGAAAAACTTAGCTTTCTATTTTAATCAATTTAAGCGAGCAAGAGATGAATTAAACGCTAATTTCAGTTTTTTTTTTTTCTAGATCCCTCACTTTGTGGAGAGGGATTGAAAGGGTATGTTAACAATAATATCCTCACACATCTCACACACAGCCGTCTGATCGCAAACTAAGCAAAGCCTGTATAATGGTGCCCAGATTACTGATTTACTTATGCCATGTCTCCAGATAAGCCGATGGTCGCTAGAGCCGATGTGTATTAGAGTGGACAACACGATTGGGTAAACATAGTGTAGAACGCTCTGCGGCGCGATGGACCGACGACTTGAAGAAGGTGGCTGGCAACAGATGAATGCGAATTGCTCAAGACCGGGATGGTTGGCGTTCCTTGGGGGAGACCTTCGTTCAGCAGTGGACGGCGATAGATTGAATAGAGACTTTTAAATAACTAAATATATAAATTTATAGATATATTACACCCTGACACAGATGAGTGATCATCGAATATTTTTCCTGGATGGGATCTAACTCACGACTTCTTCCATAACCGTCAGGATCACTAACCACTAGGCTAGCAAACCGGTCAAGGTGACAGCGTGTTGAGTTGTGTGTCAATTGGCAGCTCGTTTGGGTTCGATGTCTACCCCCATCGTCTTCTGGACATTTGGAATACAAAAGTCGCAAACGTTCCCCCCTAATCAAAGCAACATTAACTGAAGCTTTATATTTCAGTTTTAAATTTTAAAACAAAGATATTTCAAGAAGATTACGTTTACGGTCTAACGTGTCAAAACATGGCGCTCTCACGGAATAAAAGTTTTATGCTTACCAAAGGTAATAAGATTTTTTTTTAAACTTTCTTGTTTAGGTGACTGTCAGTTTTCATCCATAATTTTTCTGACGACGAAATTTTGTCATAAAAGATAACCTTCAAATTTCTTACAACATTTGTTAATTCCCAAAGCTACGGTTTTAAAACAAAGCTTTTTATTAGACGACCTTTGTGGCGAGATTTAAAAGTGTTTGACTGTTACACCAGGGTTTACGGAGTTGTTTCTTGTTTATGACAAACTTCTATAATCTATACTGTAATAATAATAAGTATTAGAATTATACATATTTAATTAACTGCCTGCGACTGCTGTGATTGAGGTCTCGGGTTCGATGCCCGGGTCGGATCAAATATTTGTATGATCTACAAATATTTGTTTCGAAGTTCTGGTGTTTTTCTATGTATAATATGTAGGTGTTTACAAAAAGAAAAGTATATAAGTATTCTATCAGTCAGTCTAGTTATTATAGCACAAGCTCTGCTTAGTTTGAAACTAGATGATGTTGTGTGTCAAATGTCCGAAATATTTATTTATTTATTTGATAATAATAAGTGTTTTTTGTCACAGACCACACCATAGACAAATGTAAACATTTCTTTTTTACAATTATCAGAAACTTACAAAGAACGCGTTATATAAACGGTACAGAGACTGCATTTCAAACTAGGCTAAAGTCTGTATTTTGTGATACAGTATTCTGTAACTTTTCCTATTCATCGCCTGGCTATTTTCTGCTACAGTAGTTTCTTTTTTAAAGACAGCACTCGCATTAGGAACAAATCCTGTGTCGCGGGGGACTTTACAAACATACATGAAACGGACACAATGAACATCCAGAGAGAACAACAATTTGTGGATCACGTAAAGTGTTGTCCCATGTGGGGTCACCCACAACACTCAGCGCAGTAGGGAGCGGTGTGGTGACCGCTAAAGCCACTAGGCCAACCGATATAGTATATGCTATGGTATAAGAAAATATAAGTTACTATGACTAATTCATTAACAGAGCTTAACCCTCATAAGAGCAGAGCTTAACAAATTTAAGATTTTATTAGCATATATATATTTTTTTTGAGAGCCTGCCAAAGTGACTCTACTCTGCCTAATGGAAAGCATGAATAGAATCCTAAAGTTGTAGTCACCACAGTCATTGCGAATGCTGACAATGTAGTATGGTGACCCACACTATGACGGCCTATTAAGATGCTTTTTTACGCCTCACTTGGGGACGTAAAAGGCATGACAGTCATCGTAGCATTGTATTGCACATACTTACTACGACAACTGTCATCCCTGCATCAATGGGCTTTGGTCTCGCACTTATCAACGAAACACGACAGCACGGATGCTGTCGCTTTAGGTTGATCTTCTGTGGGAGGGTAGTACTGCTACTTTTGTGTTATAGGCACTAAGTAAGTATTTTTGAAAATTTCACCCTAAACAGGGCATAATAATGAGTGAACGAGTCCATGTCCAGCAGTGGACTACTGACACATATTGAGCAAAATACTTTAAGAGACTTATATTATACATGATGTATTCTTAGCGAATTTCGGCCACGATGGTCAGCCTCAACAGAGACTAGCTAAATCCACAGAAGATGTTATAGTGTACAGGTATGTGGGCAAACACAGGTGCACTCTCTGTTCCTTCACTCTTACAATCTGATGGGATTCGACACGACTAGGGAAAGATCTGTCGCAGAACCGACGGCTTTACGTGCTCTCTAAGACACGGGCGTTAGACCCTTCTTAAAAATCCAGGCTGTTAGGCATTTCTATAATCAGAAAAACTCAATAACCCTTATGGTCTGTCTTGGGAATCGAACTCGAGACGTCTTGATCGGCAGTCAAGTACGCTAACCACTAGACCTATACATAAGAGCTGTACAACATTTTTTTTTTAATTTTTTTTTTATATTAATAGACTTCCAAAGTGACTCTACTCTGCCTGATGGAAAGCATGAATAGAATCCAAGAGTTATGGTCACCATACTTGTTGCAAATGGAGACAATGCAGTATGGTGTCCAATACTATGGCGGCCTAGTGAAATGCTTTTTCACACCCCGCTTGGGGACGTAAAAGGCATGACAGTCATCGTGACAGTGTAAGGCTTACACAGTTACCACGATAACTGTCCCCCTGCATCAATGGGCTTCCGGTCTCACACTCACCAACAAAACACGACAGCACGAATGCTGGCGCTTTAGGTTGGTCTTCTGTGGGAGGGTAATACTGCCCTGGTCGGTCCGGCCCGCTTGTGCGGAAATCAGCGTGGCTCTACTACCTACAAATGACATTATATGTTATTTTAAACCGTAACGTGTCTTTGATGATCAACGAAGAAATAAATACGCAAACATTGTATCTACGTTGTATTCTTAATTACCCGACAATGACAATATACGGGTTTAAGCTAACTACATAAATAATTTTTTTTCAAAGCTATATACAGACAGTAAAACAATGATATAATTATTGTCGATGACCCAATTTACTGATAGCCTTGCCTTCTTCACTAATATTGATTCAAAAGAGTCGTTCAACACACATTGTGATACAAAAAACGTAAGTCGCAGTGGTATAATTCATTTGGTTTTTTTTTGTTATCAGGTTTTATTTTTTCTCTATTATCAGTAGGTTAACAATTAATTAACATAATGTGTTTTAGTTTATAAATTTTATGTTTGAACTAAATTTAGTTACACTTATATTTACGTTATTAATTTCAGTTAGATTAGTTGAAGTTTAGTTTTTTGAATTCGTTTTAAAATTTAAAATATTAATTTTGTATTATTCTTAATCTTGCCTAGCATATAATATTTTCTTTAAATTTTAATTGTGAATAAATACTAACTCACATTTTATAAACCTTAATAATAATAACCTATTTAAAAAAAATACTGGACAATAAAAACAGTAAAAAATACGTAATACATAAATATATATAATAGATGATATCAACATGACATTAACTAGAATTATTATGTATTGTAGACCACAGTTAGTAATATTAATACCACAATTTTTTGTTGAGTAAATTAACTCTAATAAACTCGTAAAGGGTATTTTTTTAAATATGTCGTTTCTAAAATAACCTATGTTAATTTTATGATAATAAAATTTATAATTTTTGAACACGTATTAATAAAATTGTCCCCACGGCAACTTACGTGACACCAATATTTTCTACATAAAAATCGTTTCAGCCGTATAATGTGTACTATACGTAATTGATACACCCGCGCCACTCGTTACTACACGACCTACGCACATAGTCAACAGGTGCAACGACCTAAATAATACAAAAATACTTAACATTCAAAAACACTATATTAAAAAAACAAAATAATGTGCTAAAAAAATACAAATTATTAAATTAAAATAACACTCTAAAATTTTAAATTCTAAAAAACACAAACCACAAATGAATTTTAGTTCCAAATTCAAATTCAAATTTTTTAGATCACAAATTTTTTGTATTATTATTATTTTGTTATTTGTTTTTTTTCTTGCGAACCGGGAACGCAGGAAGCGTTCGGGAGACAGCGCCGGCTTACACCAACTGCCCTGGCGGGAGTTTTGCGCATGCCTCCAACAAACTTGTACCGACCATTTTAGTACATCCCTCCCGTCCTTCCCGCTTAAGTAATCGCGCTACTTTACAGGGCTTTTCTGTAAGCGTTGAGGGATCAACATTGACTGGTTTTCCCAGGTACCAAGCTATACGAAGTGGACATAAGGCTGTACGAATCCACAGTTGGTTTGACTGTTGTACTATTTCTTTTATTTTTCTCTTATATTGTGTCGAGGAAAATTATGATATATAAGATAGTTCGTAAAGAAATGTGGTTTGTGACATTCTGTTAAAGCTAAATGTAATGAGGAGTTATTTTGTTTGTTTATTTGGATAATATTGTCTTCTACTGACTACGTGTCGACTATTTATTTATAAACTTTGCGCACTAAAATTGGTTTGTCAGCGGATCTAATGCTTAATAATTCTCGTCTAGTCTATCTTTGTTTGGTGTAGAAATCTTATGCTCTAGTTGCACAGAGGTTACATATTATGTAGTCAATTACAACGTACACAGTTCACAATATATTTAAACTTATATAAACACATCATTAATGATAATATTATTGGTTTCTTTTACAAACAACGCCCGCATTAGGAATAAATATCCTGTGTTGTGGGAAACTTAACAAAGAAACATGAAATGGACACAAAAAACAGCCAGTTGAACAACAATTTCTGGACCACACAAAGTGTTGTCACATGTGGAGTTTGAACTCACAACGCTCAGCGTATTAGAGTGGCGTGGCGACCGCTTAGTCCAATTGTGCAGTCTTGTAAACACACATAAATATGTATATAAAGATATGTACATACATATATATTTACACACAATGAGTACCGAAATATAAGCTAAGCTATAGATTATTCAGTTCATCGAGAAGGAGATTATACTTTCTTTTTAATGTAAAACGGTTTGTGGACATTCTGATTTCGAGCGGGAGCACATTCCAGAGTAGTACTGCTCAAACAAAGAACGAACGGTTCACGAAGGCGGAGTTTTGAGACATGTGCGTTGTAAATCTTTGAATAGGCTAAGTTTTAATGTTTGTTGTGTCTGAAGGACGTTTTATAACAGGTATGTGTATGAATGTGTATGTGTGTGCTATGTATGTTTATCCACGGCCTGGTTATCATAGTGTTGACTTTGCTTAGTTTGGGATCAGACAGCCGCGTGTTTTGCGTGATCATTATTACTTAATTCCGTAACGATAAACGAGATAGGCTTGATCTACTTGAGTAGCTTTTTATAAGATATTTTTTTTCTTATATAGAAACTTACCAAAGTGACTCTATTCTGCCTGAAGGAAACCATGAACAGAATTCAAGAACGGTGGTCGCCATACTCACTACGAATGAAGACAGTGCAGTATGGCGTCCCACGTTATGGTGGCCTAGTGAGATGCTTTTTCACAACTGCCGCATTAACAATATATTCGTCGGAGACTACAAACAACCACAAACAACCATGAAACCGAAAACAAAGAACATCCAGACTCAGAACAACGATTTGCGGATAAGAAAAAGTGATATCTCACGTGGAATTTCAATCCACTACAATTAGGGCAGTAAAAAATATCGAGGTGGCAACTACGTCATCAGTGCAGTCAGTTTCCAAACCCTTAGGATTATAACCGTTACCAATCTTTGCTTTCCCTTCCTATTTTCCTTTCCGTCCGGTAAACCAATTGTCCCATCTCATCGTTAAATACCCGGTTGAGGGCAATAGGTTTTTCTTCCATTTACCTTATATGTGTAAACGATTTATGATCAAATGAAGGTCAAATGTAATGTGTAGTGATTAAGAATACATAGTGTATTAATCCCATGGGTGTCGTAAAGCCAAATAATAGAGCAAATGGCGAAGGTGAATAGATCTGCAAATAGAAAGAAAACTTGAAAGAAACATTATAACAACCCGTCTGGCCAGTGGGACCTGGACCTATGTCCAAAAGTGGACTATGAAAGGCAGTAATGATGATTATGTGTGTGATGTACAAACGGGCCGGCTCGATCAAGGCAGTACTACCTTCTCACAGAAAACCAATCAAAAGCGATAGCATCGATGAGTACGAGACCGGAGGCCTTTTGATGCAGGGGTGACAGTCATCGTGGTAACCGTGTAAGACTTACACTGCCACAATGACTGTCATGCCTTTCGTATCCCCAAGCGGGTCGTGAAAAAGCATTTCACTACGCTATAGTGATGATCATCATACTGCATTATCTACATTTGTAATGAGTATGGTGGCCAAAACTCTTGGATTCTATTCATGCTTTCCATCAGCAGAGTAGAGGTAGTTTGGCAGGTTCTTAAAATAGAAAAAAAAACATGTTACATTTCTAGTGTATCTGTTCAGTTTTTATTAAATTACACTATCTTCTTCATTAAATTTCTATTTTTTTAGGTTTCGTCACTAAACATAATATTACTTAAAAACGATGGTTTCTGTGTTTATATTTCAAAAATAAAAACTCTAGACATTACTATAGTCTCTTTTTAATATTTAGATATTAAAAACAGTGACCTATTCAGTAGTTATATGATGCTCTATCAGCACATGTACCATCTGACAGCAAATTCTTGTTAACGATTCACACGATTCCAGTCTTACAGATTTCATAAACACCAGAAGTAAGATAGTACTAGAAACTACTAAAGCTGTATGGGTGGTGGTCACCAAGCTACTTCCAACTGCAAGTGCTGTAATGGGTTCGTATTTTTTTTATGCGGAAATCCCCACTTATACCACCGAAAGGTGGTTATGTCGTACTCGAACTGATCAGAAACAGCACGCCGTCTCGAATAATATCCGGTGAACCAGGTGCACCCTAGTAAAGATATCCCTGGAACTGTGACGTACCTCGGGCCACCTGCGGCTTGTAGATGGTTCCCCACTGTTATAGAGACCCCCATATTCTATTTTCTTCCTGCCCTCAAAAGAGCGGGCGCGGCGGACCCGGCTTGCGCTGATGGAGGGCGCGGTGGCGATGTGTCGTTCGTCGTTCGTTTAACGATCTCCATGGGTTTGAACCTAACATAGCACAAAATTTTGCGTCATCCACAAATCATTGTTCTTCGTCTGTTCTATGTGAGCATTTCATGTATGTCTGTGAAGTCCCCACGACACAAGACATGTTCCTAACGTAGGAGATGTCTTTTCTAAAATAAAAGAAAATAAAATCAAATTACATTAAAAATTCACCGTCTTGGTTTCCATTTGACGCCTAGAAAAATTGTTGACGTCGTTCAAATAGGTCATTATGCCGCAGTAATATCACTGTTTAGTGGTGATTACGATATAATTGCCGTTATTAATCCCGACTGTAGGTTTCGATATGATTTTCTACACGATTTCTTAATGTTTAATACAGGTTTGTATGTTATTATTATTGCCACGACTTATATATATAATAGCAACATTTTCGCATCAGACATATTTAGTTGTATGAAGTAGGATTTGAGAAAGAATGAACATTTTTGAGGGTGCAATGAATTAAATACACGTAGGTACACTATTATACAGAAACGAAAGACAGTTTCGAAATACTTGTTAGCTCGGAGGTTTGCAGTGAAGTGAAGCCTCAACCCGCTTTCTCTCCATTCATCGACTCGGACCAATTTCATGTTTGACTCTGTCGAAGCACATCTAACTTCACGCGCTTGTGTTTCTTGTTAATTGATGTTCCGTACTTATGACATTTCTGACATATATATATAATTCTACTGTATATATAAACACGTATGTCAATGAACTCCTCCTAAATGGCTGGACCAATTTGAATGATTTTTTTTTGTATGAGTTTAGGTGGCGCCCTGGTTGGTTTAGATTCACAAATCTATTTTTATTTGGGACTAATATTTCACATAATATATATTGGTTTGTTTACCTAGCGGTTAGCACATGAGACTACCTGATCAAGAGGTCTCGGGTTCAATTCCCAGACCGGGATAGAAAAGTGTTATTAAGTTGTAACAACCCAGAATTTGAAAGATGGGGTCTTAACCCCCGTGCCTCGGAGAGCACGTAAAGGCGTCGGTCAATCGCCTGATTTCTCCCAGGTGGTGTCAGATCGGATTGTGAGAGTGAGAGAACAGAGAGTGCACCTGTGCGCACATACTTGTGCACTTTAATATCTCCAGTGTCGTTGGCTGGCCTTTGTTAAGACTGGCCGCCGTGGCCGAAGTCGGCTCGGAGTACAACATCATTGTTTTAAATAGTTTACTAATCCGCCAATATCCGTTGGCGCTTAATAACTCAAAGTTTTAATGTAAAACTAAGCCAAGATATGAACCGTATAAGCTGTTCTATTACCCATGAAATTAGTTTTATAAGATTTGTGAAATATTATTAATATTTGGATATAATGAAGTTTTCTAGAGTTTGTATATAGGAGTTAGGAGTTTGAAATTACTTTAGAACTTTTTTAGACAGTGTCTTCACTGTTACTCATGCGGTGGGTGTCGTAAGAGCTGGTTAAAGGAGAAAAATACACAGGGCAACAGTACTGGAAAGAGAACGAAAACTTGAAACAAACGCTCTGTCAAACAATCCGTCCTGCGTGACCAAAGACATCAGCAGTAGACTGTTCTAGACTGTTCCTGATCACTTTCACATTGCGTATTTTCAATGTATAATATGTATGTATTTACAAAAAATCGGTTGTTTGTAAAGTCGGTTTACTGACGATAGTTGAACGTCATATCACTGCACTTCATACTTAACGAAAACATGTAAATGTATTATTGTATAGCAGCTGTCCACGCGGGTGCATCGCTCACTCAAGTAGGAGAGAGACAGATGTCGAACGCTACCGAACGCGGCCTCTTTGTCGCTCGTTCCACGCTCTCGCTCGCACTTAAAGCCTTGAATGGAACGCCTCAGAGCGAGGTAACGCCGCATGAGTTATGTTTTTTTAATGCGTGCAACCGGCTCCATCAAATTATACGACGTCACGTCAAAAAGTATATAAGTGTTATATCAGTCAGTCTAGTTATAATAGCACAAGCTCTACTTAATATGAAACTAGATGACGCTGTGTGTAAATGTCTGAAATATTTATTTATTTATATAGTGATTACTAATTTAGTATATCTAAGCGTGATGAATCTTCAAATATCACCAAATTCTTCTTAGAATATTTTCTGGTACAAAAAAATAAACCGATTCGGTATAAATATAAAAGTACCTAAAAATGTTCTTGGTGTATTGTTTATTTAGGACCCACTGAAAATTTTCATATAAATCAAAGTCCCCTTTGTGTTTTAATCAAAGTTTTAGAAGAAATAAAATTAGAACGGTTGCATAACCAAACCTTTAAAGTATTATGAAGGCATAAAATAACTTATGAATGATTTAATAAAGACAGATCTACAAATCTGTGCAGGGATGGGTATCATATCCCTCCACCATAAAGAAAAGATCCTCCGACCAGACGACGTGATCCTGCGGGCCACGGCCCAACGATTGATGCTGGGATGTTGTGTATATGTTAATCACCGCGAGAATTTCTATATCGCGATTCAGGATTAGTAGTTGCTCTGTAGTTCATTAGATAGTAGTTTAATATCATTTCGCTAGATGGCGCTGTAGTATATATTTTTGTTTGTACTGTATGTGGAAGTCATCAAAATTGACGACCGTTTCAAAAAGGAAGTGTACTGATGTAGTTCTGGTGCATTTCACCAAGTAACTGAGTTTACTGAAAGTTTCTCACTGTTCTGTAAGAAGGGAGGTATTCAAAAGGTTGCTACCCATTAAGTTTCTCTTGAATTACAGATGACCATGTCTCTGCGTTAGTCACCCATGGTATGAGAAGCAAACATAGCTAGACATACCAATGTTTTTTCATAATAAATTCAGAATTGACGAGTCCAACCGTTCACACTTAATCCATTGTCTAAACTTTGTAATTTCGTGACTAGAAAATTGACAGAAATATTTCATCGGTAACATTGAAAAGTTCTCTGCTAAAGTGGAACGATAAAAGTCATCCACGTTGTCGAGAACTTCGAGATTTTCGAGATGAGCTAGTCACAAGTTTGAAGAAAAGATTGGTTTTATAATAAATTTATAGAAGATTTAACTTTCTTAGTGTTCAGCAGCTGTGGCTTCAGGTGGGACGAAGACTATATTAATCCATATTTGTGTATATTTTTCTAACTATTACTAAATATACTTATATAGGGTGGGTCGAGAATTGCTACTGGAATTTACTGGCGGCTACAATCGTAATACATGGTTTTAACAAGATGGAACTACGTGTCACACATGCAATGAGTCCATACCGGTGGTCAAAGACATGGTTTCGGCATAGCTGAGTTCCAAACGAGGCGACATTCCATAGTCAGTCAGAAGTCCAGATCTATCCCCAGCAGACTTCTTTTTATGTGGTTATTGAAAGAATAGTGTCTACATCAGTAAACCAAATACATTACGTCAACTAAAAGAAAAAAATAGCGAAGAGATGTGTTCGATCTCGAGGACTCTTTGGTGACGAGTATTCGAAAATATTGGTGCTCGCCTAAGCGACTAGAAATGTCGAAACGGTGGTCAATTAGACAGTGTAATTTTTAAAAAAATAATTCCTGTTAATTAGCTTTCTTGTAAATAAACCATTTTAATAATGTATCAAATGGTTTATACGATATTTTCAAATGTTAACAAATTTGTGGCCCACATACCATTTTAACCCGTGAGAAGGCGCGCTATGAGCATTTTGCTCACGCAAAATATTATTGCGATTATTATCTATGTTAGAAACCCTCAAGCACTACGAGCTTCTCAGTACCTTCCTAACATTCCATCCCCTCTCCGCTGACGCTATTCGCGCGCCACTCAGTGCCGCAGCGTCCGCGCAGCAAGGTGTTTGTATGTATCGCGTCATGCAGCGCGGCATTTTGCTCATAGCGCGCCTATCCACGTAAGTATTTTTTTGTTAGTAATAAAATTTATTTTAACGTATATTTTGTTTTTTATGCATGTTTATGTAATTTATACCAGTAACAATATTGTTAATATATCTGTCAATTGTTTTTAGTATAAAAAGTCAAGATGAATGATCAACGCGAGGCTCAAATTCTTAGTTGGCTAGAAGACCTTGAATCGGAGGAATAAGAGCCATTAGATCTTGAGGATATAGGTGATAATAATGTCATCGCGTCTTATGTACCAAAAAAGAAAACAAAAAAAATTGTCCTTATGTTATCTTCACTTCATGATGACGGCAATATCGATCAAGAAGTAGTAGTAGAAGTATTGAAGCTAAACCAGAAATGGTGGCATTTTACAATTCTACAAAAAGCGGTGTGGACGTTGTAGATCAAAAGAAAGAAGACTAATTCGTTGCAAAAATCACTGCCAGGTGGCCAATGTGATTACTTTTTTCCATTTTGATTATAGTTGGGATCAATGCGCAAATAATATATAAAGCAAATACAGATAACCTAATTCCTAGACGTATATTTCTAAAAATGTTCTTGAGTTAGTAAAGCCACATATTTCACGAAGAATTTGTATGTAAAATATGTCAACAGATCTGAATTTTATAATGAAAAGATTTAGAATGCCGAAATTAGGCCAAGAACGAGCGGTTTTTGCGAACTATGTCCCAAGAGGTAAAATAGACGCTCTAAAAAAGCCTGTACTTTGTGCAAAAAATTACTCTGCACTGATTACGTTATGTTTATGTGTCATACATGTTATGATAGTAACATTAATTAACATGACATGGAAGAATAAAAAGTTGCTATTTTTTTGTTTGATTTTGCTCTTTAAGTTTATTTTTGTTAATTAGCCCAAAGTTAAGGCCAAAATTGATAAGTTACTTTTGTTTAAGCATAAGACTGCATTTATTGTTAACTAATGATAATTAAACGCTTTACATAGTAAACTACATGTCTTTTATTTATTTTGATGTTATAAAATGTATAAAATTTATCAATAGTTAATTAAAAAATCTTATTTGAAGTAATGTGAGCATTTTGCTCACGCGCGCCTCATCGTGTATTTTTTCAGGGCGCGCCTTCTCACGGGTTAAGAACTTTCTGCATGACGTAAATGATTATTATGGGATATAACGAGGCTGGTATAATCATGTTCGTTTAAAAGCCTCTGAATGTACATTTATATTAAAAAAGTTTATTATTATTTAAATTAAAGTGACAGCCCTGTAAATCTGTAAATATGGAAGCTTAGTAACGAGGCGTTTGTTACAAACAAAATAATTACTTGTCCTTGGATGTACCGTGGGCAAACTTTGAAGGTTACAACAAGTTGTGTTGGAACAAAACATTTGTTTTTCACATTATGTTTAATACAAAGGTGTACATGTTATATTATTTAAGGATTACTGAGTGTTGACGAGATTTGTTTAGTTTGTGACTCTATTAAGGCAAGGTTATGAATCTTAACGATGCAATTGTCTGTGAGGTGACGGATTAAGAATATGAATTGTCACCAACACTACTCAACCCGTGGGTGTCGAGTAATAGAGAAACTTACACAGGACAATTGAACTGTGCTTGAACTTGAAGCAAACTCTATGTTAATCCGTCTTACCAGCATGGTATAGTAAGCTTAAACCTATCTAAGGACAGGTCTATGTCTTGCACTGGCTTGTTACCACAGGTTTTTTTTAAAAAAGACAACACAAGGTCTTGGAATAAAACCTGTGTCGCGGGGAAATTTACAAACATACTAGAAACGGACACAAAGAACACTCAGACTCAGAACAACAATTTGTGAATCACACAAAGTGTTGTCCCATGTGGGGTTTGAACCAGCTCTCAGTGTAGTAGAGGACGTCAAAGGTTATTGATGATGATGATCAAGTAACAATGATGACGGTGGTTTGAATAAATAAATCTCTAATATGTCATTTATTTATAAAGACAATATTGTTATTTCTATAGAAGTATTTATGTCGCAAAGTTTAAACTCACACAATATACAAACAATTGTTATACGTATCGTTTACTTAAATGTCTTGACAAATATTTCACTCAACAAGTGTTGCGAATCATTTAACTTGTTGATACTTGGCGGGTACCCAAGATAAGGAGGGTATTAAATGTTTGTAGATTTCTAGATGAAACAATAAAATGCAAAGAGCTTTGGCGTCAAGACACAGGCAAGGTTGCCTCATTATTTCTAAAACACAGCGTTTTAAATGTGTATAAGAGTATGAGCAGTGAAAGATGGCTGATAAGTTGATGCTGTAGGGTACAACCGAATAGGCGCGTTACCTGATGGCAAATGACGACCATGAATATTTCTAATCCTAGATTTTAGGTGACGCAGTGTTAGGGAACTGACTGCTGTGCTTGGGGTCTTGGGTTCGATACTTTATATGATCTACGAATATTAATTTTGGAGTTTGGGTATTTACAGCGTACAATATTGTGTTATGTATTTATAAAATATAACAAATGTTTATAATAATATGTATTTACAAAAAAAGTATATAAGTACTAGCTGACCCTGCCACGCGTTGCTGTGGCTAAAGTTTTTGTTATATTACATTATAGTAAACAATCTAAGAGGAACAATAAGAGAACATCAGTCACGGAGTCCACTATGCTTTTTCACACAGATGGTATTTGTAAAAAAATATGGTGATCTCCTTATTTGACTTTCTACTACTATAACCCTTTAGTACAATGAAATTATTTACGAACAAAGACAAAAATGTTGATGTTGGTATACAAATTCACTGGATTGAGATTTGAAGGGGAAGTACGTTGAACACAATTAATTAAAATGTTCTTACACTTGATATTAAGCAGAAATCAATAGGTACAAAATAAAAATTTATCAGATTTATTATTTCCATTTAATTTTATAACAAATATAAGTATATTACAGTATAATACAGTAAATAACATGTGACGCTTAAACTCATGAATGAGGTAGGCAAGGCAGACAGTCTTAAACTTTTAAACATTAATATCTATTTTTTTTGAATTATAAATACTTTCAATTTCAATTTAATTTAACACCAATCGGTGCACAATGTTTTTTTTTAACCTGTCTTTAGCTAACACAAATAGATTCGACGGTTTCCCAACACGTGAACACGCAACATATAGTTGCCCATGAGAAAAACATGGATTTTCCAAATCTAAACCACAAATGGACATTGTTTGACCTTGAGATTTATTTATAGACATGGCGAAAGCTAAACGAATTGGAAACTGTAGCCTTTTGAAGGGTATGGTAGAATCTGATGGTATCATCGGAATACGTGGCAGCAGGACCACTTTTCCTTTAAACTTCCCAGCCAAAATGGTTGCTTCAAGAATGTTTCCGGTGATCTTTAGGATGACCAAACGTGTACCGTTACATAATTGAGGTGGATTCAAATTACGGAGGAGAATAATAGGGGAACCAATCTTTAATCGAGGATTATATGGTGGCATTCCAGGGATATCTAATGAATTTAAAAATTCAATCGGTAAATTTACACTTTCATTTTCATCAACAACAGTATCGATTGATTTAAAAGACATCAGATCCCCTGGTAACAACTGTTGTATCTGGAAGTTAATTTCGTCAACATCAACGTTTTTGGCTGCCAAAATCGCCCGTTGACTAAGCCATTCATGATTCAAATAATTATTCTGTATATCCGGGAAAATACTCTGAATCAATTCATTTTTATCCTGAACAACAGTGCAAAAATTGTCTGGTAGTTTAATGCATTGCGTATTTGGTTGCAGTTCTATTTTACCGTTCCCAATATCTAGTAGTTGTTCGGAAAATATTTGTGCTGATGGATCATTTTGCAAGTGTACTCGCATATTTATGGTCAATCGAAGTGTTTTAACACTTCGCCATAAAAATGATTGTTTCAAACATGCATTAATCTCATCCGCGAAAGTAGAGCGAGGTATAACCGGTAAGGTCTGCCGGAAGTCACCAGACAAAAGTAAGATAGCACCACCGAAAAGTTTATTATTGCTGTTTAAATCTTGCATAGTTCTGTTTAATGCTTCAAGTGAATATTTGTGTGGCATTGTGCACTCATCCCAAATTATTATAGAACTCTTTCGCAACACTGCAGCTATTCCACTATTCTTTTTGATGTTACACATTGCATCTGGTTTATTATGAACGTCCAATGGCAGCTTGAATGTTGAATGTGCTGTTCGCCCACCATCCAGTAAAGTAGCCGCAATGCCTGCTATGCTAACACCAAAAATTTAAAAAGTGGAAATAATTGAATTATACGGTATTTCGTTCACTACAAAATAAATTTAATTATAGCGTCAACAACACGTGCTAATTATGCTGTTAAAATGTAGCTTATATGACACGTTCGTAGGTTTACCATAGCGACGCCATCTATTGATTACTTACTCAACCCAGTCGAAAGGTATCGACATCTGTTAGAATCATTTGGAGTTAACAGATAATTGTGACTGTCAAATAATAACAGACAAATAATTAGCAATAAATTAAAATTGCGACTATAATTTGAGATTTAAACTATCCTATCTCTCAAGTTGGACCGAACTGCACATGGTGTGCGAATTTTATTATAATCGGTTAAGTGGTTTAGGAGTCCATTGAGGACAAACATTGTGACACGAGATTTATATATATTAAGATTTGTGGCGACTTCCGCATACAGCGCTAACTTACTACAGCGCTATCTAGCGAAGACACATCAAACTATGGAGTAATGAACTACGAAGCAACTACTAATCCTGGATCGCGATATTGAAATTCTCGCGGCGAATAGCGTATACACGACATTCCAATATCAACCGTTGGGTCGAGGCCCGCCGGGTGTGATCACCTCGCCTGGCTGGAGGATCATGACACCCGTTCTGCCACATATTCTATCAGTCAATGTAGCTGTACAAGTTCTGCTTAGTTTGAAGCTAGATGGCGTTGTATGTCATTATTGTCCGATATCGTCTGAAACATTTATTATTGGGATAGAATCCCAGATAAAGACTAAAAAAGACAACTATTTTGTTGATCTTAAGAAAACTTACTTAGTAATCTCAACAGCGGCTTGCTGTCAGACCATAGCATCATTCCAGTCCATTCACCACTATTTCTCAATCTTGGTTAATCCATCCATCCTCTTCAAGTCATCGGTCCAAGCTGTCGCAGGGTACCCTTCATTACCTTTTCCCTAATAGTAATCTTCACTCTAGCACACTTCGACTTCAGAGAGCATTAGTTCAACTGGAGACAGGGCCTTTCACTTTCGCGTACTGATTCTCCGTGCGATATCAGTTACTTCAGTTCTCTGTCGCTCCTAGCATCGCTCCATCGTACATGACTTTAAACTTGTGAACTAGTCCAGTGTTAAGAATCCACGTCTCGCCTCCATATGTCGTTACAGGTAGGACGCACTGGTATATTTGTTCCATAGTTAAAGTTTTATCTAGATAATTAAAATTAATATACTATGATCACAATGAAATTTAGACTATAGAATGTCTCATATAGATAATAAATTGTCTTTGAAACTAGTTTATGCGAGTTATAAACAACGCGTGTTTGGTAGAATCGCTTTGAATGGAGCGATAATTAATACACATTATAGTAGTTACGGAGAATTGAGCCAAACGAAGCACTGTATAGCGATTACATGTCATAATAATTTAGCGGATCTATTTAATGATTTGTAAGTTACGAGCATATAGATAATTTGCTGTGAATGAAACTTGTGTGGGTGATAAATGGTAGATGGAGAATAAAAAGTTTTAAAACTCATCTAGTTTTCATGTAAACAAAAAGGGAAAACGAATACCTAAAAAAATATGACTAATACTTGTCTTGACTAATTGTCGTTTGTCGTAATGATATTGACTACATGCCTACAACTTTCGTCTTATTCTCTTCTGATTTTAAAGACTTCTCTCACTCTTTTTCTTTGCAATTAATATCACAAACGACATTATTACTGTTGCGTATTCAAGGTTCCTGATGATAAAGTACACCCACCCGATTTCGGCCACGGTGGCCTGTTTCAACGGATACCAGCCTACACAGGAGATATGGCACAAGTATGTGCCTAAACTTAGGTGCACTATCTGTTCCTTCACTCTCACGCTCCGATTCTGTGCAATTAATATCACAAGTGAGATGATCACTGTTGCACATACAAGGTTCATAGCATAACGTTAAAGAATCCAAGAACAGGTCTATCAAGTTGAAAAAGGATAAATATTGTATTATTTTACCATAAACACTTAACATGGCTGCTGCATCACCAAGACAGTCCGCAGTGACCTGGAGATCCAAAAAACACGTTTCACTAAAAATAAATTAGTAGGGGCAAAGTAGTTAGCATCTAGCCTGTATGGGACAGAGGAAGACGAATAGGCGGGTTACTTGATGGCAAGCGCCTACCGCCGCCCATTGTCACCTGCAACTTAAGAGTCTTGTTGTAGTCTTTTTAAGTGGGAGTAACCTCTTTTATTGAAGGTTTGAAGGTCGTATCAAAGTTATATAAAAACTTAACGAATTATAGATCTTAGCCTTCAGTAACGGCCTATCACTGTCCACGATTTTAGCCTATACGCTGACCAGACCAGGTTTGTCCCAAGTTTTCCTACTTTTTACAGTGCTATTGTCTTTCATATTTTTCCCCCTTAGTCGTCTCTTACGACACCAATCAGAAGAATAAAGGTGGTGATACCTCGTATTCTTAATCCATCACCACACAGAGAACCTTAACCTTACTAAGAAATAATCACTCTGATTATTAATAAGAACCTTAGTATTTTTGCTGTTTCTGGAGGATACCGTTTTTTCTTTTATTTCTAAAAAAGACAACTACCGCATTAGGAATAAATCCTATGTTGCAGAGTACAAATATACATAAAACAGATACAAAGAACAACCAGAGTCAGAACAACAATTTATGGATCACACAAAGTGTTGTCCCATTTAAAATTTGAATCCACAACACTCAACGCAGTAGACAATGTCGTGACGAACGCTTAAACCACTACGGAATCTCTCAATATCTCTTTAGGACAGACTAAGATGGACAGAAGAGCAGACCATTATCTAATCATAACTTGTCCAAACTAATACGCTGTTAGAATATTGTTTCTCAATTATAAAAACCTTATCTCTATTTAATACTTAATATTCTAAGCAGTAAAACTCAGTATTGTCTGTTGGTAAGATATTTCGAAAACTATTAGTAATATAAATTCGTTTATCCTATTAACATATTAAACCAACTTGGACTTTCAAATCAAGACTTAAGATTAAATTAAATGGTTTTCTTGAAGCTTTGAAATATGCAAGGAAACGCAACTAGCCAAAAGTTTGGTATACTAATCCATTCCAATATTATGAATGCCGTAATAATGATGTCTGTTCGCTTATAATGATGATAATGGACTAATCAACAACGTGGATAAGTAATACAAGTCCGTGTGGTAATGGGTTAAGAATATGTGGTGTTACTACCCCTGTTCATCCCACGGGTGTCGTAAGAGATGACTGAGGGAACAAACTACACAGGAAAATATCACTACAAAGAGAAGGAAACTTGAAACAAACCCTATTCCAACCTGTCTGACCACAGTGGTATAGTAGGCCATAACCTCCTTGCTAAGGAGAGGCCTTTTTTCTTTTTTTTTTGTTGACAGGGTGGAAAATCCCTTCGGATCTCCGGCTCTTCAGGAACGCAGGAACCAGGAGTAAGTATTGTTTCCACTAAAAAACTACCCCGGTGGCCGGTCTCAGGCGTCCTACTCTGAAGGGGACCCGGGCCATGTTATTTCAGGTCCCCTCTAGAATCAACGCCTTACCTTGTCAGACCCTCTCCTTGGGGACGCTACAACGGTACCCCCGCTGCTATGGCCAGCAGTGGACTGAAAAGGC
This sequence comes from Hypercompe scribonia, assembly GCA_949316085.1. Taxonomy (NCBI): domain Eukaryota; kingdom Metazoa; phylum Arthropoda; class Insecta; order Lepidoptera; family Erebidae; genus Hypercompe; species Hypercompe scribonia. Next base: position 3,574,829 of record OX438997.1, read on the forward strand.
TCTTAATGAAGTAATACAAACTTACAGTATATTATTATGACACTTGCGTGCTGTCTTGTGTGTCTTGTATGTCAGATGAAAAATAAAGTCAATGTTTCTCATATTCTAATTTCATAACAATGTTCAAAACTTATTAGTTTGGACACATGACAATTAAATTTTCTGTCAGTCATCTTTCCGAAATACTAAGTTTTTTAAAAGTACTAAGGTTCTCATTCATAATCAGAATAATTATTCCTTAGTAAGGTTAAGGTTCTCCATGTGGTGATGGATTAAGTATACAAAGTGTTACCACCAACATTCCTCTCATGGGTTTCGTAAGAGGAGACAGTTTAATTCTTCTAGCCGTAGCTCTTGCTATAACAAGCTTGAAGAGTGCCTCTCATAGTGTGTGCCTCTGGCTATAAAAACTTGAAACTTTAGAGTCACATGCTTGTTGCTACTACAGTAATCACACTTACGCTAACACGGTGTCAAACAATCCTTTTATTATTTTTCAACCAGTAAATGATATTCCTGGAGCCTAACGCTGTCTTTAACTCTTGGGAGAGGGGGCGAAGTTAGTCTCAGTTCTTGAGCGACGGCAGTTTCGAACCGCTCCGCTGAACCGTTTGAAATAAAAAAGAAACGACTTCGTGGTGGTAAGGTTTTATACTTGAATATGGTACGATAATCTTAATATATATAAATCTCGTGTCACAATGTTTGTCCTCAATGGACTCCTAAACCACTTAACCGATTATAATAAAATTCGCACACCATGTGCAGTTCGGTCCAACTTGAGAGATAGGATAGTTTAAATCTCAAATTATAGTCTCAATTTTAATTTATTGCTAATTATTTGTCTGTTATTATTTGACAGTCACAATTATCTGTTAACTCCAAATGATTCTAACAGATGTCGATACCTTTCGACTGGGTTGAGTAAGTAATCAATAGATGGCGTCGCTATGGTAAACCTACGAACGTGTCATATAAGCTACATTTTAACAGCATAATTAGCACGTGTTGTTGACGCTATAAAATTAATTAAATTTATTTTGTAGTGAACGAAATACCGTATAATTCAATTATTTCCACTTTTTAAATTTTTGGTGTTAGCATAGCAGGCATTGCGGCTACTTTACTGGATGGTGGGCGAACAGCACATTCAACATTCAAGCTGCCATTGGACGTTCATAATAAACCAGATGCAATGTGTAACATCAAAAAGAATAGTGGAATAGCTGCAGTGTTGCGAAAGAGTTCTATAATAATTTGGGATGAGTGCACAATGCCACACAAATATTCACTTGAAGCATTAAACAGAACTATGCAAGATTTAAACAGCAATAATAAACTTTTCGGTGGTGCTATCTTACTTTTGTCTGGTGACTTCCGGCAGACCTTACCGGTTATACCTCGCTCTACTTTCGCGGATGAGATTAATGCATGTTTGAAACAATCATTTTTATGGCGAAGTGTTGAAACACTTCGATTGACCATAAATATGCGAGTACACTTGCAAAATGATCCATCAGCACAAATATTTTCCGAACAACTACTAGATATTGGGAACGGTAAAATAGAACTGCAACCAAATACGCAATGCATTAAACTACCAGACAATTTTTGCACTGTTGTTCAGGATAAAAATGAATTGATTCAGAGTATTTTCCCGGATATACAGAATAATTATTTGAATCATGAATGGCTTAGTCAACGGGCGATTTTGGCAGCCAAAAACGTTGATGTTGACGAAATTAACTTCCAGATACAACAGTTGTTACCAGGGGATCTGATGTCTTTTAAATCAATCGATACTGTTGTTGATGAAAATGAAAGTGTAAATTTACCGATTGAATTTTTAAATTCATTAGATATCCCTGGAATGCCACCATATAATCCTCGATTAAAGATTGGTTCCCCTATTATTCTCCTCCGTAATTTGAATCCACCTCAATTATGTAACGGTACGCGTTTGGTCATCCTAAAGATCACCGGAAACATTCTTGAAGCAACCATTTTGGCTGGGAAGTTTAAAGGAAAAGTGGTCCTGCTGCCACGTCAAAGTCAAAGTCAAAGTCAAATTCATTTATTCATTTAGGTCACAAAAGACACTTATGAAAGTCATAAAAAAAAAAAACAATAAAAGATGAAAGATGAACAATCTGTCGATTAAAATTATAGCTAGCTGGGTTCGCAGATTGTTCATGGTAGAGTGGTGAGAAAAGAACCCAGGAAAGAAACTCACCACCACTCTTTTAACTCAAAATCTTTTAATATTAAAATAGCAGTTATATTCACAATCATAGGTCTTAAAAAAAGAGCAATTCATTTCCAAACATCTAAATCTGTGACATAGTCTGAAACTGAGTAATAAGCCTTTTTGGACAACCTCAGCTTAACAAATTTCTTAAATTTACTAATAGATAATAATACTATGTTTTTTGGTAATTTGTTATAAAATTGTATACATTGACCCACAAACGAATTCGATATTTTATGGAGCCTAGTAGTGTGCAAGGCAAGTTTATTTTTATTTCTTAAATTAAATTGATGGAGATCACTATTTTTCTTAAATTTACACAGATTTTTATGAACATATAAAAGATTCTCGTAAATGTATTGTGAGTGTAGTGTGAGAATGTTAATTTCTTTGAATCTGTTTCTTAGTGACTCACAAGGGCCCATCTTATAGATAGCCCTAATAGCTCGTTTCTGGAGCACAAAGATTGAATCGATATCAGAGGCACTGCCCCAAAGCAATAAACCATAGGACATAATGCTGTCACTGCAGGGGCTAATGCGGGCACTGCCCCAAAGCAATAAACCATAGGACGTATTCCGATGATACCATCAGATTCTACCATACCCTTCAAAAGGCTACAGTTTCCAATTCGTTTAGCTTTCGCCATGTCTATAAATAAATCTCAAGGTCAAACAATGTCCATTTGTGGTTTAGATTTGGAAAATCCATGTTTTTCTCATGGGCAACTATATGTTGCGTGTTCACGTGTTGGGAAACCGTCGAATCTATTTGTGTTAGCTAAAGACAGGTTAAAAAAAAACATTGTGCACCGATTGGTGTTAAATTAAATTGAAATTGAAAGTATTTATAATTCAAAAAAAATAGATATTAATGTTTAAAAGTTTAAGACTGTCTGCCTTGCCTACCTCATTCATGAGTTTAAGCGTCACATGTTATTTACTGTATTATACTGTAATATACTTATATTTGTTATAAAATTAAATGGAAATAATAAATCTGATAAATTTTTATTTTGTACCTATTGATTTCTGCTTAATATCAAGTATAAGAACATTTTAATTAATTGTGTTCAACGTACTTCCCCTTCAAATCTCAATCCAGTGAATTTGTATACCAACATCAACATTTTTGTCTTTGTTCGTAAATAATTTCATTGTACTAAAGGGTTATAGTAGTAGAAAGTCAAATAAGGAGATCACCATATTTTTTTACAAATACCATCTGTGTGAAAAAGCATAGTGGACTCCGTGACTGATGTTCTCTTATTGTTCCTCTTAGATTGTTTACTATAATGTAATATAACAAAAACTTTAGCCACAGCAACGCGTGGCAGGGTCAGCTAGTTTATATATAAATAACATTAAATCCAAAAATACTAAGTCCAGAATTCATTTCAGAGCAACCATGAGCTAAATACCGCAAAACCGATCACAATGTCAAAGCAAATAAAATTCTTTCAAGAACAGAAAAAGCCGAATGTTTTGATATTTTTTCACTTAAGTTTCGTTTGTAAACAGCCTCAAAATAAACAAATTGAAAGGCGACAATAAATTAAAAAAGAACTAAACTGAAAAGGGTTTGGTAACTTGATAACTTGGCAGTCTTCTAGTTTATACAAAAGGTTTCTTTTGGGATGTCGATCAGAATGAATTTACGTAAAGCGTTTGTTCCGTAACAATTTCGTTCATTTACACATAAAATTACTGGCTTTGACAGACTAACTGACTGCTCACAACATTAAAAACAACATATTAAGCCATCCGGATGGATTTAGATGGTGTGTGGTATTCGCGGACGCCACCTCCACACGGTTAGTCACTTTAGCCGGGAACTGTAGCCACTGTAGGAGGGAAAAACCTATCCCATCTACCCGTGGCCACACTCAGAGTGACATGAGGCGCTGGCAAGCGCGCCTCCGCCACCCAGGGCGAATTGGGTCCGAGTGGAGATCGTCCTCCCGGGCCTTCTCTGCCACCTCCTTCTGTGAAATGACGTCTTCACAGAAGGATGTGACCACGGTAGAACAGCTATCACTACTGGCCATGGAAAATATGATGGCCGGTAGCTAGAGATCTCTTCTAATAACTACAATGAGGGCCCCATGCTACGCTACCCAGGTGAAACAAACCACCAGCGTATGCTGAGCCGAGTCCTCACAGTAGTCGCAGTGGTGACAGGTGGGATTCAATTCCCTCCTAACGACCGAGTAAAGATACTTCCCGAAGCAACAATGCCCGGAAAGTACCTGCATTAGTCGGAAGAAAAGGGTACCATGCTGCCGCCCTGCCTACTTGACGATGACTAGCTCAAGAATGTCCACAGTGACAAAATCAGCACGTAGGGCCTCTAGCCGGGATGACCAATGAACCATTGTGGCTCGACGACCGGTCTTGCACTATTCGCCTACTTATTTAGGCAGGAGTCTTATGCCACTATCCGCCCGGCAGTCAGCCGTTCAACGTTAAACTTCGGCGTGTACTTCCACCTCCAAATAACACGAGGGAGTTAGGCTAAAGCACCCTCCGCCGAGACGGTGTGGTAACCACGTATAGCTCTAACTGCCAAAATCCTCTGAGGGCACCAGAGGCGAACCCTATTCTCGTCAGTTAGAGCCGTAGCCTACGTCGATGCAAAACGGTTTTGGCTCTGCGTCAACAAGAAAGGATTTCCTGCAATTTCAGTAATATTTATTTAGGATTATATCATACTTTTGAAATCCTCTTTTTTGATGCCTCTTTAATTTTTTTGTAATTTAATTTTATTTGATATCTATCTCACACCAAAAGGTTGCGAATACAAAATCAAATTTAATATCTTCGTGTCCGTTGTGAACTTGATACAAATTTTAACAAATCCTATTGTAACAAATGCTATAACTTTTGAATTAACACCTTATTGTAACGACAGGAGTCATCTCAAGGTTAAATCAAACTTGTACAAAGGTAGAGTTGACTTAGAATAATATTAATAATTTTACAATTTTCACACAAGGCCGCCCGAACGTCGCAGAGACTGTACTGTAAGAACCTGAATGCTGATAAGCATACTTCACCAACAGCCTTAAATAGTCCACTGCTGGACATAGGCCTCTTCTTAGAAAGGAGATTCTGATCTACTGTACCACGATGGTCAAACGGATGGTATGTATCAATGGTGCAAAATTTATACCAAGGTTTTCTTCTCTTTGCAGCGTTGTCGTCTTGCGTAGTTTTCTCTCTTAGTCGGCTCTTACTATCATGGGACACTCATGGGATAAATAGGGATGGTGGCACTTCGTATTCTTAATCCATCACTACAATGAATTCATCACTACATGGATAACGGATGAACATATTATACTTATAGATCTCTAAATATTTTCATATCATATAGGGTGGGCCACGAATTAGTTAACATTTGAAAAAATCATATAAAAAAATCATTGTTTCAAGAAAGCTAATTAATTTATTTTAGGAAAACTAAGGAATTTAGTTTCTTAAAATTACATCGTCTAATTGTCCACCATTTTGACGTTTGCACTCTTATTTATTTATACATTATGCACTTTATGTACATAGGCGGACTTAATGCCTAAGGTATTCTCTACCAGTCAACCTTTGGGTGATGCAGAGAAAATAGGAAGTAGGTGCGTTTCAGATGATGTTGAATAAAAGACGAGATATACAAACTTATCATATACTAAAACTTATACAAATACATAAATACATACATATACATACTTGAGTTGATATAAATCTATATACTTACATACATACACAAATAAATATCATAACAAGTATAAGATGATAATTGGATATTGGTCGATTCTGTCAGCTGTTTCAGTAAATACTTCTTCACTTTTTTATAAATGAAAAATCGTTGGTAGCTATCCTGACTTCGAGATTCCTGCTCATTCCAGAGAAGAACGGACTGCACAAAGAAAAATGAGCCACCAATCTTAGACGTATGGGACGAATACTCGTCGGCAAAGTAGTGTATTTGGTTTATTGATGTAGACACGATTCTTTAAATAACTCCATAAAAATAAATTAGCTTGGGATAAATCTGGACTTCTGGGTGGAAATTAGCTTTTCCGGCAACATGTCTTTAGCCATCGACATTGACTCATTGGATGTGTGACAAGTGACTCCGTCTGGTTGAAACCATGTGTTACGATTGTGGCCAGCAAAGTCCAGTGGTATCGGTCAAAAGAATTCCCGTAACATGTTTACGCGGGATGTTAGACTCAAATGTTAACGAATTCTTGGCCCACCTTATAAATAATACCCGAATACAGAATTAATGATTATCCTCATTACACAACTTATTTTATTTATGTCTCTCCACCCCACGACGTTTGATTAAGTAGCCACTGTCTCTAATCATTAGAGAAACCAAGTCAGTCGAAATGACAGAAGAAAATCAATATTCCGAAGAGCATACTGTTTATTTCTCAGTTGACTGACTTTTGTTTGTGGTTTCATTTGTGTATAGGGGCGTCATAAAAAGTGATTTTCCTGGAAATGTCAGCTACTTGTGAGTCAGTCTTCACCGTTACTTCATTTGGCATATCAATGGCTCAATAAACAGCGGAACTGCACCGGTGACGTGGATGTTTATGCGATCACCTCACCGCTTCCCATCGCGTTGAATGTTTTGGGTTCAATTTTTACATGGGACAACACTTTGTGATGCACTACTTGTTGCTCTAAGTCTGGGTTTTCTTTGTGTCCGGTTCATGTGTGTTTGTAAAATCCCCAGCAACACAGGAGAGATTTCTAGTGAGGAGGTTGTCTTTCTAACAGACCTCAAAAAGGGAGAGGTTTTATGTATGTATTTTTGTTAAAAAAAAAGTGCTCAAACCAGTTATCATCATAATATGTACCAAAGCATGACTCTCGCAAGTTGAAATGTGTTTTCTTCTACATATTATAACAAAGTGGAATGACCCTATTTACTCCTTGTCGCGTCATGTTCTCTCACACACTCCCTCCATCTTTTATTTCGTCACTCTCATCTAAATCTGCTACTTTTTATCTTTATTTTATGCATGAAATATTGTACCCTTTTTATTAAAGGTAATTCACACGATAAGAATATATCCTGTCGTGGGGGACGGGGAAACCACAGAAAACAAACAACGAACACCCAGTTTCAGAACAAAAATCTCTGGATCACACAAGCAGTTGTTCCTTAGAGGTTCGAACCCAACATTCAGCGCAGTAGAAAGAGTCATAGCGACCGCTTAAATCAGTTCGCCAAACGTATTTTATATTAGTTTATGACTAGATCGATATGTTGGTTCATTAGTGCGCTACACTAATAATTGTCTGCCATAGTAGATTCAGATATTCAGACTATTAACAAAGCGAGTAGTAAATACAGCTAATTAATATCTAACCGAGGTATTATCGATTTAGATTGTTCTTAATAAATATATGGAAATATAATTAGTTGTTTTAAAGTTTTAAATTAAACAAATCAGTTGGAGAAATATTTCTGTATGTATGTGTATTATGACGTAAGATGACTTGTTTCTTTCAGTCTTTTATGAAGTTGCGAGCAAATGAATTGATAAATCACTTGATGGAAATGGTAACCATAGACCATGATTGCTGACTTTTGATGGAATTATACTTTTTTTGAATGTTTGTAGATCGAGGAAAAAAAGTCATGGATTGATTTTGCGTTAGGTAGGTACCGCATGTATTGCGGTACCTCTTCTGTCAGTTCTGACACATTGAAGAGTAGGGAGGGTGTCAAAGAAATCGATCACTACAATATTTGATTCTCGATATTGTTTTGTTAAACGCGCATATCGGTATGGTGATTAGTGGGTTTGATTCCCACCCAAGACAAATCTTTATGTAATGAACATGATCATTTGTTCTGTGTCTGGGTGTAATTTATCTCTAATATGTATATATTTAGAAATATAAGAGTGTATTTTTCAGCAGTCTGGTTACCACAGCTGTTATATTTAATATTAATGTTTATTGAGTTACGTTTATACAAAGTTGTTTCATGTTGAAAAGTATGAAATGTCAAATAGTACGTCTAAAACAAGAGGAACTACTAAAGAAATCATTTATCTTCGTGTGGTGACGGGTTAAGAATACAAAATATCGTTACAAATATTCATCATACGGATGTCGTAAGAGGTGACTAGGTGCGCAAACTACACATGACAAAGACAAAGAGAATGAAAACTTGAAACTAACCCACGTCTGGCTAGCGTGGTATAATAGTCCAAAATTTTCTTTCTAAGGAAAAACCTAGGTGCAGAAGTGTTAAAGGCTGTTGATGATTAATAAAGAGACATAATATGTGTGTTTATTCGTACTCTAGTGTACATAATTAGCTACGTTTAGGTCTAGACGCAGCCATATTGTATCACGTAGTACATCACAAATTCCAAATGAAAGTAAAGCGAGAGTTCACGGTTAATTCAGTTATTTTTATTAAATTATTGTAGTATAACTTACTTTGCCTACAATTCGCTTACATCAAAATATTTTTCCAATTCGTGAAAACAGTATCTTTTTTTCTAGACAATAACTATCTCTTTGTTCTTCTCTGTGTAGGGGACAAACCAGCGGACGAATTATTTATTTATTTATAACTTTATGCACAAATATATGCATAGGCGGACTTAATGCCTAAGGCATTTTCTGTCAGTCAACCGATTGAGCTATGCCGAGAAAATATGTTTTTCGCCGAATTAGATGTTGGTAAGAATCTACAGCAGCCCATAGATATCTAGAACTCAAGAGATAAAGTACCTTGCGGGCCAGGTAACAATCCACTGCTAGACATAGGCTTCTCCTTAGAAAGGAGGTTTTGGCCTACTACACTACGCTGGCCACTTCTTTACTTCAACTTTTTTTTCCTCTTTGTAGTGATGTCGTCCAGCGCAGTTTACTCACTCACTCGCCTCTTAAAACACCCACGGGATGAATTGGGGTGGTGACGCTCTGTATTCTTAATAGGTCACCACACGTATAACGAGCCTTAAGCTGCCCTTTAAATTAGAGGATGAATTAGATCTCTGAAAATCTAACTCGTACAGTAATAATAACTTCACGCATCTTACACACGGCCGTCTGATTTCTAACTAGGCAGAGCTCACTAATACAATACACAAGCCAGACACAGAAAAAAATCAATCGCTTTCAACCACGCAATTATTTGTCCACTATAGGAATTGAACCCACTAGGTTACCTTTGTATTAGCAGTCAAGATCTAACTATTAGATGAATAGGTTTGCGTTTCATTAAACAAAATATTGGTTGCCCACAGTCAATATGACTACGACAATACAAACTAACAGTAAAATCACACAATGACCGACTCAATCTGATCTCAATTGTGTCTCATTGTACCACACCACTTCTCTCGAGTGTAACTCTTATACCGACTGAGTAAGTCGTAACAAAGATACTTAAGTGGCCTCTGAAAACAACATTTCTGAAATACTCTTACAATGATTATATTCACGGCGACTTTTCATATTTTCCGAGTTTCATTCTGTTGTGACTGTGCAGGAACGGGTGTCAATGTCCCTCCGACACAAAGGGAGGATCCTCCGCCCAGGCGAGGGGATTATACCTGGTGGGTCACGGCCCAACCGTTAGTGTTGGGATGTTGTATGTATCCTATTTACCACGAGAATTTCATTATCGCGATACAGGATTACTAGCCTCTGTATAATATGATGCGTTTTTGTTTACACTGTATGTGAAAGTCGTCATATGACCGTTAAATATTTCATTGTAATATTTTTTTCCACAATCTTAATTTCAGTCTTGATGATCAGTGTTAAGAACATGGTAATTCCTGATTTTATTACAAATGACTTATCATTTGTTCTAAAACATGGCCCTTCTAACGGCTTGAGATATGTATGGTCAGACTAAGAATAAATATACTACAATTTATGATTGCCTCGGTGGCGCAGTGGTAGCGTACGCGACTGCCGTGCTTGAGGTCTCGGGTTGAAATCCCGGGACGGACTAAATGTATGATCTGCAAATATTTGTTTCGTAATTCGGGTGTTCTCTATGTAAAATTTGTATTTACAAAAAAAGTATATATGTATAAATATCAATTGTGTATTACCCACAGTATAAAAGAAAAGAAAAAAAAATTAGCTAAGAAATGTCTCTTTGCCGATAAGTATTTGAAACTTTCGGTCCTCGCTTAGACTCCACTCCACTCGCTTGTACTCCACAAACGTCGAAACGGTGGCCATTTAGACGATGTAATTGTTAAAAAATAAATTTCAACTAATTACTTTTTTTTTTATAAATAAACGATTTTTATAATACTTCGTCCGTGTGGTGACGGATTAAGAATACACAGTGTTACCACCTCTATTCATCCCGTGGGTGTCGTAAAAGGCGACTAAGGAAACCAAATATGCAAGACAACATCATTACAAAGAGAAGGAAAACTTGAAACAAACCCTATTCTAACCCGTCTGGCCAGTGTGGTATAGTAGGCCAAAACTTCCTTGCTAAGGATAGGCCTATGTCCAGCAGTGGACTATAAAAGGTGGTTGATATTGATGATAATACTTCAAATGATTTTTTATTAGATTTTTCAAATGGAAACTAATTCGTGGCCCACCCTATATTATAAATAATATGTAGTCATTTTTCTTTACTGTATCGTAGCCCAGACGTCCCTGGTAAAATATAAATCATCACTAAGCGGTCTACCATGCATCATCCCGACAATATCATATATTTGTGTGATCTTTTAATATTATTATTTCTAGCGACATGATGTATCGCAGATTGGCAACACCATGTATCTTAGCCCCGTACTGTGCAGAGATAAAGGCGTGGCAATACTTCGGAATGAAAATATGTGGATAGATTAACAAAGAGATACAGACAATTGTTGTGGCTGAAATCTTGCTACCATAAACAATATATGTTAGTGATGAAGAGCCAATTGGTTTAAACAATAGCATATTGTTAAAGGATCGATGTACAGACCTCTTTATTGATTTGACTGCACGGATTTCATAGTGGCTTAAGAGGTCTAGTTTATAATTCGTTCTTTACAGCCGGACAGGCATGGCATGGTAATCTTTATCGGACTATCTTCAACACCCGGTCTGGTGCTGGCTGACGAACACTCCTCGGTTACCTCACCCCTGGACATGGACTTCGCTAAACCTAGGAGGTTACACAGAATTCGGGCCTAACTAGTATTTAGGTCGCTCTGTGAAATTACCAAAAGCTAGATCTCGTTAGAGATGCCCGTCCACCGGACTGTCACCCCGACAATATCAACAGTCCCAAGGATCCAACTCAGTAACCCGCCTGTAGTCGCAAGCGGCACGGAGGGCCGTTCAGTCAGGCCGTAAATCTGGTAAGGTTACCTCGAGACCCTTCCTTCAAAGGTATCTACGAGAAGAATTACAGCAGGGATCTTCACAAGACAATACACTTTGTGTGATGTCATGTGAAGTGAAGTGAAGTGTAAATTGTTGTTTTGAGTCTGGGAGAGTCTTTTCAAAACGCAAAAAGTGTAAACAACATTTGAGACTATATTTCTTTTGTGTGTAAAATATTTTTAACTTTAACAAAACAACTTGTTAATCTATTGTAGTTGGCTTTTTGGGAGAAATATGTTACCTATTTATTTGTAATTTACTCTTGAGTGAGGGATCTTCACAACCACAGGTGACAAAGGAATGTGGTTTCTCTTATTTCATGATTACAGTTGTCTTTATCAACAAGGTAGAATAGATGATGCCTTAGAAATATTAGAAAAGAGACAAATTAGAATTTTGTACGTAGTAGAGCCACACTGGTTTCAGCACGAACGGGCCGGCTCAATTAGGTCAGTACTATCCTATTAGGGAAGATCAACCGAAAGCTGCATCCATACTGTGGTATTTTGTAAGTGAGTGCGAGACCATTGTTGCAGAGGTGACAGTTAAAGTTGTGAATGTGTGAACTTTACACTACCACGATGACCGTCATGCCTTTTACGTCCCCGAGCCGGGTGTGAAAAAGCATCTCACTAGACCACTATAGTGTGGGTCGCCATACTGCATTTTCTGCATCCACAATGAGTATGGTGGCCTCAGCTCTTAGATTCTATTAATACTGTCCATCAGGCAAAGTAGAGTCACTTCGGCGGGCTGTAGAAATGAAAAAAGAACAAAACTGCGGTCTCATTACGTGTGAGATGAGAGATGATCATTATTATCTATTACTTTTTACAACTCATTATATAATATAATATGTGTGTAATTATATATGAGTCTCTATTGATATTTTTTTTCTATATGCTTTTTCACACTCCGCTTGGGGACGTGAAAGGCATGACAGTCATTGCGGTAGCATAAGGCTCACACGGTTACCACGATGACTATCACTTCTGCATAAATGGACCTCTGGTCTCACACCAACGAAACATGACATCATGGATGCTACCTCTTTAGGTTGGTCTTACGTGAGAGGGTAGTACTTGTGTGTAAACTACCCTAAAATATTCAAACACCTGATGTCCGTGTTAAGGTTGTCTGGAAGAAATCGTCGTGAGCGATAAGGCCGCTGATTGTTATATTTTCATATGTTGTAACTAATTTCTTCTTTTGTTTTGTTTTATGTACATAATGAAGAGAAATAAATAAATAAAAATAAATGATTTATGTTCAAGAAATCATTACCTACAAACAAAATAGAGAATTTAAAATCATTTCTACATCACGTCATCACCATCATGATCTCAGAAGACATCCTATTTCACCTACATGCATAGGAAACTTGTGGGTAAAATACTCTTTTGAGCAGTCTACCAAGTTCTGTGGTAACCTGTACGGTTGCCATGGCAACCTGATCGATTGATGATACCTCTATACCTGTCTCTTTTCCTCTTACTTGAAACTGTATATTGTTTTCTTTTATCCGAAGTTATTATTCGAAATCGCTGCGTTTGAAGTCCGAAAGTGTTTTTCACGGTTTTGTTATTCATTTCATGGGCGTCTTTGTTGTTGAATACTGTAATGGTATATTGTTACAATTTTTATATAAGTGATTTCAAAATTGCATCCATTTTGATATAATTTCTTCTTATATCGTCTTAGTGACCGGGTAACAACAGTCAATCTAGCATCAATGTATTTGAAACACATGTCTTAATACTACGTTCCAGTAACTATTTTTAATGTTAACTGCCTCGTTTGTCTGGCAATAAGCGTATGCGATATTTTTTTGCTTTTTTCTTTTTTTACTTCTGTAATGGAATAGGCGTTTGTCCTCTAACTCACCTGATGGAAAGGTCAGATGAAGACGAAGGTGGTACACGCCCATCCAAAAGATACCTGTTCACTCTACTCTTAAAGGCTCCAGAGTTCATGTCATTAGGAAAAATAGACCCAGGCAGGTCGTTCCAAATCTTGGCGACTCTCACCAAAAAAGAGCTGTCAAACCGTTTAGTTCGACTTTTGGGTATGTCAACAACGTGTGGATGTATTTTTTATATTCTTAAATATGTATGCTTTAATCGACATGCATACAAATAAATATGTATATGTGTGTGTCTGTGTGTACTTGTATATGTGGCAGTGGGTGTATACATGTATTTGTATGTGTGTCTGTGTGTATATATGTGTATGTGACTACCAATAGCCTACGATTGATTAATTGTTGTTTTTTCTTTTAGTATTTTATTAGTTTCCTTTTTTCTTCACTTACATAGGCCATTTGTGGCCACTATTTGTGTACACATATTTAATCCTTTTTGTAACGAGCATGTTGTGGTCTCCCATAATTGAAGAAGCGCAAGACATGAAATTTTGATTGTATTTTATTGTTTTTTTTTTCTATATGAAGAGCCTGCCAAAGTGACTCTACTCAGCCTGATAGAAAGCATGAATAGAATCTAAAGAGTTGTGGTCACCATAGTCATTGCAAATGCAGACATTGCCGTGTGATGACCAACACTACGGCGGCCTGGTAAGATGCTCTTTCATGCCCACTTAGGTAAAAGGCATGACAGTCATCGTGGCAGTGTAAGGCTCACATAGTTATCACGATAACTGTCACCCCTGCATCGATAGGTCTCCGGCCTCGCACTCACCTACGAAACACGACAGCACGGATGCTGGCGCTTTAGGTTGGTCTTCTGAGAGAGGGTAGTACAGCCCCGGTCGAGCTGGCCCGTTCGTGTCGAAATCAGCGTGGTTCTATTACCTAAATTGGATAATAATCTGATATAAAACTCGCATGTAAAGTGTATTTCTTGTCGGAGACCCATAATAAATAAATTTAAAGAAAGTAATGTTAAATATATTTTATTCACATAAATCTCAACATAAAGTCTAAAAACTACTAGAATATATACTATTTATTTACGTATACTATCAATCTACCACATTTGTCGTAAGACCAACACTGTTGAAACACTTAATAGTTACATTCGTCCACCCAATAAAGAGCTATGAAATAGACGTCTAAAAAGAAATATTTCTTTTATATTGATAAAGACATGACTAACGTAATAATATCAGCATTAAAATATTGCTTAGTCAGACCAAGCAAGTTTGCAAGAAGGTTTACGTAAGTGGGTGAAAAATTGAATCGTATTCCATACGTTAGAAATGCGTAAGCAGAAAAAAGGTTGACAAAATATAGAGTGGGTTACGAAATAGTTAGCATTTGATTAAATCAAATGAAAAAAATCATTTGATATTTTATGAAAACTGTTTATTGATACGAAAGCTAATTAGTTTGAATTTATTTTTAAAAATTACATCGTCTAAATGACCACCGTTTCAACGTTTGCACTGTTCTAAGCGAGCACCGAAATCGAATACTCGTCGGCAAAGAGACTGCGAGATCGCCGACAACCCTTCACTGACTTTTCTTTTCACTGACTTCTGGGTGGCTGTGAAATGTCACCTCGTCTGGAAATCAACTTTTCCGGAAACATGTCTTTGACCACCGGCAGGGACTCATTGAATGTGTGACAAGTGGCTCCATGTTGTTGAAACCATGTGTTACGATTGTAGGCAGCAAATTCCAACAGCATTTATTCCAGGAACCCCGTAACATGTTTGCGTGGCATGTTAGATTCAAATGTAAACGAATTCTTGGCCCACCATATATTTGCTAGGTTAGGTATTAGTGATTCAGTTTCAGTTTTCAGCTACAGGGTCGCCAGGGTTTATTCGTTGGAAAGCCATGCTTCGCCACATGTGATCCAGGCTCGATCAGAATTATACCAGAACTAAAAAGAAACCGGTGTCTAAGATTTTTTTCTAATGTTTTGTTTGACTTGCTGCTTTTTTGTGGAGTGGAACTCAAACTTCCTCCACTTGATTTTAGTGAGGAAGAGTCAAATTTACGAACTTGTGACTCTAGAGTTACAGGTGTGTATGGGCCGGGTTAATTTTCAGATCCACAAGTGATGAAACGAGGTGTATGGTTATAAATGCTCAGTCTAGGGTCTTAGACTTTCCCTTTTATGAAAACAATGTTTTGGAAGATTGATCCCGAAATAGAAGATAGACATACACAGTCCTTATTATATGTGTATGTGTAAACCATACGATATCTATATGTACTGTAAACGTAAAAATTCAAACGAAGAAATAAATAGTACTTTTTTTTCTTATGTTTATTTAAAAGTATTTTCCCTAAGGGCAAATACAGCCTTATACCAAACTGTGGAGTTAATTTCATTGGTTTCAAGTTGGATAAATAAATGGTTTTATGTGTAAACATGAAATGTTTTCAGTATTGACGACGTTTGTCTTGACTGTATCGACAAAGGGTAACGAACTTATAAAGGACATACAAGTATTTCTATAATAACTCTTGCAATTTATGGCATTATAGTGTTAAAAAATAATGCCTCTGACAGTGTATGTATTTTATTTATACACACAATTTGTACACACATACACAATCAAACGATACACACACACAACACTCGCACAGAGTGAGAGACAGAAAGAGAGAGCCATGATTCGGCACATATGAACCAGATCAAACGGAGTTTCAGGGAACATCATAGTTTTGCAGAAAACTGTGACTTATCAAGCATACTGGAGGCATGACTGCCCCTCATCTTCAGCCCAAATTCTAGAAAGGAAGAGGGTCTCAAAATAACGTACTTATGCCTACAAAAAATAGAGTGTGTGTACTCATGTACGTACATTAGAAGTTACGAGTCTTTGGCGTAACAATCCAAAAATAACAAATAAAAATAACTATTAGCGTTATAAATAAAATTGAATTAATGCAAACACCAATATATTTTTTATTTATTCACACTGATTATTTGTACTGATACGACACACGTTAGCAACTAACTTCAGACTGTTGCTTTTTTCTGTCGGTGTGCACGCGCATCGTAAAAATTCACTCTCATCATTTCTCCCAATCGCACCAAAAGAATTATAACTTCAGAAAAGGGATACAAAAATGCTAGGAGTGCTGTTTATCTACAAATTTTGTAATATTGACTCTTTTTAACCTCCTTGCTAAGAAGAGGCCTTTGTCCAGCATTGGTGCCAAAAGCCTTGAAAATCCTGACTCTAAACAACTGCGTAAATTATACATAATTATTCATCTTTAAACAAATATAACTAAAAAGAATTCTTAATAATTCGTCTTATGAGTGAAAATGAAATCCGAGAGCCAGGTGTGCCTTCTCAAACGAGGCGATCTTCCAAGGACAATATTACTCCTTGGATGATGGGCCACCTGTTACAGAATGTTTCAAGCCAGGATATCTTGATATTATAAATGAGAGATTAAGTTTGTTTATTTCTTCGTGCCCGACTATGTTAGATTGAGGCTTGTATTGTACGTATGCTTGGCACTCTGAAGTCTCATCTTAATTGTCAGAATGACACTAGGTATATGAATATTATAAAAATAAAATGGCCGCCTAGTAAATTTTAATTAACTATACATTTTCACGCAGTCGAGTTTTTACTTATTGTTTTAATAATGAGCTTAAATAAATAAATAATAAATAAATATTTCGGACATTTGACACACAACGCTATCTAGTCCCGGATTAAGCAGAGTTTGTACTATGAGTGCTAGACAACTGATATAAATACATATATACTTTTTTTGTAAATACATACATATTATACATAGAAAACACCCAAACTCCGAAACAAATATTTGCAGATCATGCAAACATTTAGTTCGACCTGAGAATGGAACCCGAGGCCTCAAGCAGTCGCATACGCTACCACTGTTTTTTTTTACTTTGCAAGTATTCGTCGTAAAATTTTGTAGAAAAAGTGACCGTGGCACGAAAAGGACAGGACATAAGATTTTTATTCTGTGGCCTACTTAAGACAAAAGTAAGGACATCAAATCAAAGTTCCAATCAACTAATCGTCATCCACTGCTGAACAAAGACCTCCCCAAGGAGAGCTAACCATCCCAGTCTTGAGCAATCTGCATGCATGTACCGCCATCCACCTTCTTCAGGTCGTCGAAAAAACGTCATCTAGTAATTTGCTCATAACTCACAGTAATGACGCATGTCAAATTTTCAAATTCAGTTATTCATGAATAATTATTATATACTTTGATTTACATAAATCCAGTCAAATCTTGTATTTCAATCAGCCATTCAAGTAGAAAAGTTATACAACGAAGAAAATATGAATACAAAGAGGTTTGTTATTGTATCGTTTGAAAATAAATTACATGTAAATTAGAAAGATATTAGGCTTTTAGGGCGTACAATTTTTCCGGTAATTTGTGTCCTGAATATTTAGGGGACTAATTTGCAATGTTCTGTCGTCTGTTGTTGTGGTTTAAATAGTGACAGATAAAAAATGGCAATTGTGTTTTTAACTATTTATTTATAGTTTAATTTTTAACTGATGTAGAGTCTTTCAGTTTCGTTATGTACTCGTATTTGTTTTTATATCTTACTTTACTTACGGAAGTCGATCAAGTCCATTGACGATACGAATTGATTCGGAAAATTCGTTTTAACTGGGAGGGTATACATCTCGCTTTGTATTAGAATTTGGAGAAATAATACCATACTTAAACGGAAAAAATCAAGTACAAAATCTTTTACTTAGCCACTTTTATTATCCACAATGTTACGGAGAGGGTATACGAGTTTAAGGTGTGAGAGAGACCCATTTATCTCCAAAACTACTAGTCCAATTTTGATACGGTTTTCCGTAATGGGTTTGTGATTTATTAGTGAGGGTTCTTATATAGGTGTTACGGTAGTAATTCACTAGGGGCCGTTGGGGTACTATGTTTAATTTTCGTTCTATGTAATGATATCGAGTTGAGTTACAATAAAGCTTCAGGCGATATTGAGTTATAAATACTTATAAACTATCACTATTAACTAAATTTTATTGAAATGTAGTACAACGCGCATAGAACCTGTTTACGTAACGAAAAGTAAAAAAAACATAAAAAGTGTTTTATAAGTAGACTTGATCTCTCGCGGAGTCAGTTATATAAACAATAGAGTATCAGTTTTCATAGCGCTTCTTTACGTATTTGGTTCTCGAAGTTATAGATGTGGCAATAATATATTTCAATAAACTACCAACGAACTTTGTGAAAACCCAAGATTATCAGTAGGAGCTACCATTAAATCAACTAAAGTCTTGTAATTTTATATTAACGTGAACAAAAAATAAAATCACACACCTCACACACGGCTGTTCGATTCTAAATTAGGCAGAGCCTGTGCTATGGTAACCAGACTTCTGACAAACATACTTAAATATTTCTAAATACATAGATAAATTACACCCAAACACAAGACAAATAATCGTGTTCATCACACAAATATTTGTCTTGGGTGGGTATCGAACCTACGACCTCCGACTTAGCTATCAGGGCCACTAACCAGTAAAACAATGGGCCTGTCGTATAATGTGCCTTTTACAGTCCACTGCTGGACATAGGCCTCTCCTTAGCAAGGAGGTTTTGGCCTACTATACCACGCTGACCAGACAGGTTAGAATAGGATTTGTTTCAAATTTTCCTCTCTTTATAGTTATACTTGCCTGAACAATTTGTTCCCTTAGAAGTCTTACGACACCAACGAGTTGAATATGGGGTAGTAACACTATGTATTCTTAATCCAGAGCCACCCGGACTTCCTATACTTGTTTAAAATTATTGATGAAATTCAAAACAGTGATAATGGTTCCCGATGGATATAAATATGACGACGGATGATGAAAGATGAGAAGATGGATGTAAATACGTAAAAACACACACACCCTTACCGCCATAACTGTCACCCCTGTATCAATGGGCCACCGTTCTCGCTCGGGCGTGGCATTTCTAACATTATTTACCTCATAGAATATCCATATTTAAATACAACTCCGCAAAGCTTATAGGCCTTTAGCGAGATGTAAATGGAGTGAAGTCAGGTCATGTGGCAGCCATTCTATCAGTCACAGGTCAGTGGATAAGTAAACCACTCAGTTAGCCACCTTGCACCTGATTGATGCGGTAACATGTTATTCTTGCAATTTTGTAATTGTAACAGAATATACCTGTTTAGCTTAGTTTAGTTGTATAGTGGGACTTTTTACAAGAAAATTATTTAAAAAAGTTTCGATACCTTTTATAGTATGGGCCAAGAATTTGTTAACATTTGAATCTAAACATCCCGCTCAAACATGTTACGGGAGTTCTTGGGACCGATGCTACAGGAAATAGCTGACTACAATTGTAACACATGGCGTCAACAAGATGGAGCCACTTGTCATATTTTAGACCCTGCCGGTGGTCAAAAATATGTTTCTGGAAAAGCTGATTTCCAGACGAAGCGACATTCCATGGCCACCAAGAAGTTCACATCTATGTCCAGCAGACTTTTTTTTATGGGATTATTTGAAGAATCGTATCTATATAAACTAACCAAATACACTACGTCAACTAAAAGAAAAAAATAGTAAAGAGATGTCGACGAACTCGCGGTCCCTTTGCCGACGAGTATTCGAAAATTTCGGTGCTCGCTTAGAAGAGTACAGACTTCAAGATGGTGGTCATTTACACGATGTAATTTTTAAAAATTAAATTCTAATTAATTAGCTTTCTTGTAAATAAACAACTTCTATAAAACATCAAATGGTTTTTATATGATTTTCTCTAATGTTAACTAATTCGCGGCCACCCTATAGTTCCGACGTTTCGAATAGGTTACACCGCCCGTGGTCATGTAGCTCGTTCGAAACTTCGGGAAATGTACGACAAAACTACTCGTATATGTAAATAGAATGTATGTTCTTATTAGTTGATTTTCACAGCTTTTGTAGCCTCGTAACTTGTCTCCTTGGTTGCCTTCTATATTAATTAAATAATTAAGCGGACTCTCTATAACTTACAATATATTAGTAAATTTTAGTTAATTTCTAACTTTAATTCTTTTTAGTAAATTAAATTACGCGTGTGTGAGGTGACGGATTAAGAATATGAAGTATAAGTATAAGAATATGAAAAATATGTTACAAGTTTTCGGAAAATATGAGTCGTATATACAGGTTCAATTCCAGCTCCCAGGTCGGGCCTAGAAAGTGTTATTTCGTTTTTCTGGGTATTTAAATGCTTAATAACAGTCTGGAATCTGGAAATTGAGGTCTTAAATATTGTGCCTCGTGCTTTGTGCCGTTTTTATTTTGTTTGATAATCTGGAACTGAATGTCAGCCGTCTCCAACGGATCACAGAGCGGGTGTCAGTCGCCAACTAGTAAACCAGAACTTGTCTACTTCGTTTAGTGTCACACTGTCGGTATAGTGGTCATCTTTATTTTCTCGTGGCGTGACAGTGGCTCATGTCGGAATAAGAAGCTAATGTTTAGCCTTGAGCCGTCGGTATAGCGGCAAACGTCTTAGCGTGTCGTGATAGCCACCACGTCGGAATTTGTGACTTGTATGTAGTGTAAACATCTGAGCTATGGTACTTACCACAGCTCAGATGTTTTTGGCTTGTTATATTAAGAAGTTTTAGACTTTTCGAGTGAAGTTAAGGTCTCGGTAATTTATCCGGGTTCAATCGCTATGCACCATCATTTTGCAACCTTGCAAGCAGAATATGGAAATCGAAACATATGTAATAGTGGCAAACTGGTAAATAAATATCAGTCTCCAACAGCAAGATAAATAAACTCTAACTGAACTAGCTTTAAAGCGCTCCCCACAAGTAATTACTAGAGCGAAGCTGCTAACAAAGTTAGTACTAAATAGTAGACAGCCTACAGTTTTCAGATGAATTTCTAGTCAAACTGGATTGATCCATCCTAGTTACTCAAACATGTTACCCAGAGTAAATAGAAGTCGAACTACCCCTATTAAATTATTGTAGAAATTATCCGTATCTTCCCTAGAATATAGTAGCAAGTCGAGACGAGTTTGTTAGTAACGTGAAAAGATATTGGTCATTTAACATTAATATAGTTTATTTTGACTGCCTCGTTGGTCTAGCGGTTAGTGTATATGATTACCGATCAAGAGTCGCGTCAAAAAAGAGCTATTGAGTTTTTTTGATTATGGCAATTCTTTTTTCTTTAAAGGACAATGCTAGCTCTAGGAATAACTCCCGTGTCTGGGGGGACTTCACAAATATACATTAAACGGACATAAATAATACCCAGACTTAGAGCAACAATTTGTGGATCACACAAAGTGTTGTCCCATGTGGGGTTTGAACTCACAACAGAGCGTAGCAGAGAGCGGTGTGACGACCGCTTAAACCACTAGGCCAACCGTGCAGTCATAACAGCCTGGAGTTTGGAAGTTGGGGTGTTAACCCCCCGTAAGCACGTAAAGTTTCTGTGCCTGATCTCGTGGTCGTGTCAAATAGAAGTCTCATCGGATCGTGGGAGTGGAGGAACAGGGTCTACGCGTCTACGCGTAGACGCGTAGAATATATTATTGTGCACCAATGTGCACAATAATATATTCTACGCAGTTAGTGGGTCTGTAGCCCCGTTGCCAAAATCAGCAAGATCCGTATAAATAGAGATAGTAAAACTCAGAAGCGGGTCCTCACCCGATCCGAGCCGGTGTCCCACAAGGGTCCGTGCTCTCCCCCCTACTCTTCACGCTGTATACTAGCGACATTCCGAAGCATCGGTATGTGCAGACGGCACTATTCGCAGACGACACGGCTATCTACTGCTCGGGGGTGAACCCCTCGACAGTAGCCAAGAAACTCCAGACCGCAGCCAACGCACTGGGCGTTTGGTTCCGGAAATGGAGGATAGAGGTCAACCCCGAGAAAAGCCAGGCGGTGCTGTTTCACTGAAGACAGCTAAGCTTGTATCCTTTGGAGAAGACCCCTCAGATTAGGATGTTCGGCAAGTCTATCCCTTGGGCTAGGCAGGCCAAATACCTAGGCATAACCCTTGACGACCGTCTATCCTTCGGCCCCCACATCAAGGCAGTCCGCAACCGGGCTGCCTTCGTGCTAGGACGTCTACACAGTTTAATTCACGCGCGGTCGAAATTAAACTTAAAAAACAAAGTTCGATTATACACTGCATGCATACGTCCTATAATGACGTACGGCAGCGTGGTATTCGCACACGTTAGGCCACACAGGATCCATAGGCTTCAAACACTACAAAATAGCTTCATGCGCAAAGCTACGGGAGCACCGTGGTATGTACGCAACGTCGATCTTCACATCGACCTCAGATTGCCGACCATCAAGCAATTCATTAAACAGTGCTCCCTTAGCTACTTTGACTCTGCTCCGACTCACCCCAACCCTCTAGTGGTTGCGGCCGTAAATTACACACCGAGCAAAATCTCTAAAATACGTCGACCCAAACACGCGTTAGGGGAGCTAGACGACGACATTACACGCGCTCAACGCAGAGCGAACACACTAACTACGAACCGTCCGCGTTTTCGTCCCCGCCGGCGGGGGCGGAACACGCGCCGCGTAAACCGTCAACAAAACATGGGAGTAGGCCGCCCCAGTGTTTCAGCAACACCCCAAGCCGAGGTTCGTACCCCGCAGGGGGTGCCCTTGGGCAATGTTGTTTAATAAAGGCCGGTTGAGAGCCCTCAGCGCTCACCGTAACTAAACCGGGTAAAGTTGTAGAGGCCGTCTGAGGCCAACAGCTAAATATCGTAAAAAAAAAAAAAAAAAAAAAAAAAAAAAAAAAAAAAATCAGAAGCGGGTCGGTTCGAAGTTGATATTAGAACATCATAGAGAACCGGTGTTAAATAATTGTATCGTTACCCTCGGCCGGGTACGTACATAAATTACATATAATTGTGACTTAACGTATCAAAGGCCTTTTGTAAATATAACTCACATAATCTAATAGCCTTACCATTTTTACTTCGAAAATCTTAGACTACTTATCAGTTCACTAATTTCCTTTTGCAATAAATACATTATACGTAAACTTATCGTCTTAACTGCTCCTGGAAACTTACCTGAAACAAAAGAAGAGGAATATTATTAGTACAATTCTTCAACAATCTTTTACAGTCCACTGTTGAACATAGGTCTCTCCTTAGCAAGGAGGTTTTGGCCTACTATATCACGCTGGCCAGACAGGTTGGAATAGGGTTTGTTTCAAGTTTTCCTTCTCTTTGTAATGATATTTTCCCGAATGGGTTTCTTCTCTTAGTTGCCTGTTACGACACCCACGGGATGAATAGGGGTGGTAACACTGTGTATTCTTAATCCGTCACCACACGGACACATCAGTACAATATGTTACTGTGATAAATTATTGTGTGTGTGATTTTTCGAACTTGACTGCATGGTTGGCCTATTGGTTTAAGTTGGTGTTGTGGGTTCAAATCCCACACGGGACAACGCTTTGTGTGATCCATAAATTGTTGTTCCGAGTCTGGGTGTTCTTTGTGTCCGTTTCTTGTATGTATGTAAAGTCTCCCGCGACACAGGATTTAATACTAGTGCGGGCGTTGTCTTTTAAAAATAAGAGATTCAAATCAAAAGTATTTTAATATTTAATAATGTTAGTTACACAAAATTTCTTTTTGTTTGGTGACGGATTAAGAATAGAATATCACCACAGGTGTCTTATATGTAGACGGACCAAACTAAGCAGGCGACAGCACGGCAAATCCTGGCTAGCGTCGTATAGTAGGCCAAAACCTCCTTTTATAGTTAAGTAAATAAATATTGTTTCGGACATTTGACACACAAAGGTCATCTAGTTTCAAACTAAGCAGAGCTTGTGCTATCATAAATGGACTGACTGATAGAATACTTATATACTTTTTTTTGTAAATACAAACACATTATACACAGAAAACACCTTCGAAACAAATATTTACAGATCGTACAAACATTTGCTCCGAACCCGGAATCGAAAACGAGACCTAAAGCACAGCAGTCGCATTCACTACCGCTGCGCCACCGAGGCAGTTGAGTATAAAGACCTAGTTTAGGCTCCAGTCCACCCCAAACTACAAATTCTTGTAAATAGTATAAATCATTGTGTAATGTGTTCTTTGTGGTGGAAATAAACACATTTTTAGCTTCATTTTTTATTATAGAGAGGCCTATGTCCAACAGTGGCCTAATAAAGGTAGGTGATGGCTGAATTAAACATTTTTTACCTTAAATAATATCAATTACACGATATAAACAATACATCTACATTCACCACTAAATTGTTTGTTTATCTATGACATAAACTGCGCATTACAATCTAACAAAAACGAATATACAATTCAAATTACTCCGCGCACCTAAATTGGATCATAAAATTTAAAAAATATAAATGTTCCAACTTGGGAAACCATTTAAATTAGAAGCAGATATACTGCGGGGTACGCCATATTGTTTTTATACTTAATAACTTTTGTTTGTTACTGTCTAGGGACCACTTGACGCAGAAACGTCAAATGTTACTAGAATATCAAATATCTATTAAGTAAATTCAGTGTAGGTGTGTCTTTCCGTGAGAGAATCATACACACAAGGGCTGGCCACACAAGAGTAATTTATAATTTAATATTTTTTATTGGTATAGACATTATTGAAACAATGGAACTCTGCTTCCTGAGGTAGATAACAAGTGACCATAAGAGACAATGTTTTGACCCCTTTTGTTACATCAACATCAACTATACAATAAAAATACATTTATGGAAGTGTGTGTGTGTGTGTTAGTGTGTATGTGTATGTGTCTGTGTGTGCGTGTGTGTGTACGTGTGTGTGTACGTGTGTGTGTATATCTGTGTATTTGCGAGTGAGTGAGTGACACAACATTACAGAAAATCGAAAATCCGTGGGAGAGGAAGTAACCCCATCTCTTTCTACCGCGCAGCGAAAATGTATGCCAGCGCCTGCTGTTGCGTTTAGGCAGGACGTTTGCGTGTATGTGCGTGTGTGTATAAATTGACATGTTTGTGTACGATAGCGTAACAAATGAGTATTGTATTTTACCACATAAATGATGGTACTTTTATACAGAAAATTAAAGCACTCCGTGGAAAATTATTTGCTAACTATTCCAAAATATCAAAAATGTACAACGTCAATATGCAAGTTTTCACTTCTGAAGGCACTCCCGGAGTGCAACTCGTTGTTTTTTTTCAATGTCTCATACTCAATAGAAAATATAATTTTGTGAAGTTTAGTATCAAGTGAGTTATATTACAAAATAGGTCGAAGCAGAAAAGCAAACAAAGTCAAATTAACAGTACGAGCGAGCGCGCGCAAAGCAAATGACATTAGGTGATGCAGGTGTGAGACATAGTTTGACACAAGTTAAGTGTTACTAGAATAGGAAAAAAAATAGGAGCCATGAACAAAAGTTAGTTAATAATACGTGCGACCTGAGTGTAAATATACACATATTTGTAGTACCAAGTAACCCATAGTGAGATTAAAAGTAAACAATACAACTGATTGCCATTTTAAACGTGAGATATGTGTTTTACTAGCTTTTGCCCGCGGCGCCGATCTGTGTATGTTGGTTAGCGCGGAAAAGGTATAGCCTATGTCCTTTCTCAAAAATCAAAGTATCTCCATGCCAAAATTCATTTAAACTGGTGCAGCGGTTAACCATGAACAGCGTAACAGAGAGACAGACGGAGTGACCTTTGAATTTAAAATATTAGTAAGGATGTAATGCACCGTTGATCTAGCAGTTAGCCTATGCGACTGCTGACCAAGAGATGTCGGGTTCGATTCTCAGGTAAAACCAAAAAGTGTTGTTGAGTTTTGCTGATTGTGGAGATGTTTCATAACAGCCCGGAGTTTGGCAGTTGGGGTCTTAACTCCTGCGCCTCGGAAACATGTACAGCCGTCGGTCCTGTGCGTGATCTCTCCCCGGCCATGTCAGATAACGGTCCGATTGGATTATGGGAGTGTGGGAACAGAGAGTGCACCTGTGTTAGCGCTAGTCTTCGATGAGACCGACCGCCGTGACCGAAAGCAGTTAAGAGTACAGCATACGTTTAATGATGAAAATATCCACAAACGTAAATTAAATGGACTTTTAAACTTTTCAATCATTGTATTACTTCCATCCCTCCCCAGTAAACAATAACGAACCGAGGATCTGACCACAAATTTCGCCATTTCGTACCGCTCTTTGTCAAGTAGTGTCATTTACGCGGCAAATTGTTTTAACTGGACACATCCTGCCTCAAATTTATGGACGAAAATGAAATGCGTTTGACATTAAAAATGCTCGGTATGATATGTGTTAATTGGAGCAATTATTTATTTAAATATTTTACCGTGAGAGAGGCATGCTTCGGCGGCAAGAACTTAAAATTTCTATTCTTAAATCACAAAACAATAAAGTTATCAACAGCCTTTATCAGGACAATGTAAGAGTTAGACCTCTACTTCGAATGCAAGTTTTGTAGTCCAGTCAATTGGTAGTGAGAAGCCACGCGACGCGCGCGTGGCTTCTCACTGTCGAAAGAGAGAGACAACGAATAAGTCGAATACTATACTCGGCCTGCCCCCTTTACGAGAGCTACGCACTATAGCAAAAGTTTCGTGAGGATTTTTCGTGACTCTCGCCTAGCGCCCTTAGCCAGTGTACCGCGCGATGAGGAACTTCGTTCCAATATTATAAACACGACAGTAACTGCGTCTGTCACTGTTACGTTTGATTCGTAAACCGAAAATACAAATTTCTTTTTACCGTGGTTTACACGCAGGCGGAGGTATAGATAAAAACTAGTGGTTTATAAAAATGTTTCTTCCTAGTTAACACATAAGAACCCAGAATGACGCTCCCGATAGCTCAAACAGTATGAAAATATAAGATCCATTTTACTTTGTTTCTTTAAAAGGTGAAAAATGAAAAGCCCAATTCACCATTACGGTCTCTGAAAAAAAACTTCGATTCAGTAGAAGGTCTTTGAAACTTTGCAGTTAGCGTGGGTGCATGAATCTGGTGTTATGTTTTGGTTAAGCAGAAATAAACAAATAATCTAATGTTTAAGGACATCTGAGACACAACGCCATCTAGTCTCACACTAAGCAGAGCTTGTAGATAACTGATATAAGTATATACAAAATATATATAGAAAACACTCAAACTTCGAAACAAATTTTTGCAAAGCGAACGAAGATTTGGTCCTACCTGGGAATCTAACCCGATACTTTTAGCTATTATAATTTTAACGGCCTATTGCCGTTAATTGGTATAATTTGTTTGCCAGAGCCTCGTCCGTCGATCAAGAGTTGCATCACTTGCAGGTGAGGTTGGCTTGGAGCCTTAAGCTATCTGGATGTCGTAATAACAACTGTTCCCAGATCCCTCCTATGTCAGGCGCAGAGTGGCACACTGTGTGGTTTTAGTCGGTTCGATTCCGTCACACCACCCCGCCGTAGACCCCGGTGGGGTGACGGCCCGAGGGGGTATCCACACGTTAAAAAAAAAGGTGCCTTAAGTTCTTGGTGGAAACCCTATGCATAAAATAATAATTAAAATGGGAAATAGATAAATATGAGTATCTTTCGTAATCTAAAATGCTTTCGTATTGCAAACCTGACGTCATGAGTAATGTTTTAAGGGAGACGTCTATTATGAAGGTTTCTAAGCGAACTAAAAATCTTGTTACTAATTCATTTGCAACGTAATATCGACCACTTCCCGCAGGAAGCTGGGCTGGAGTGTCTCTGTAAGGGGGGGGGGGGGGGGCCTGACGTGCAGAGTTTTGTCGCGCCGCACGATAAGGGCAAAGCCAGGGGTCACGATCGAGACCCTCCAGCATCTCCTACAAAAGTAACCTAGAGTAACGATCGTCACGTATAAGTATTTATATTATATACCTAACTACAAATTGGGTAGATGACTGTATCGTAAATAAATACCAATGTCCACTTCATTACAAACTAATATCGCGAAACATCTCGGAAAATACATTTAACATATATTTTTATTATAATTACGAATTTCAATCAACTAGACAGTGAAATATATTGCTCAATTGAGTAGTCTAAAACAGTGACGTCACAATTTGGTATTTAGTACATTTTTCATACAAAATTGTCGTTTTGACAGATGATAAAAAGTAACTAATTTGACTAAGGTGTCATCTAACCTACTGTAGTCACTGAGCTATTACTTCCCTGATAACAGAAACCAAAATAGCGAACAGCATTGTCTACACGATGAAAAAAGTAAACACCCTTGCTTTTAAAAATACACCTGGAAGTTGAACCAAAGTATCTTCGCAGACATAGAAAGGGTACTTATAATACCTGCCATCTTTCCTACTTTTCTTGAAACTACTCCAAATTTCAGAACTTAAAATTCAACACCCCAATTCGGAAACCATGCGAAACTACGCCATCTATCTATCACAAATGAAAATAAAGTTAATCTTCACAACTGTCCTGCAGTGCCATCTATGAAAATAATATTTAAACTCTACAGCTTTTTGCCAACTACTAACTCCAGTGCAGCTAAAGCTGTGAAGCGTAAATTATAGATGGCGTGAAAACTGATTTCTAACTTTGAAATGTCTTAGTACCGGCATAGTACAATATGCGTTAAAATGGTTCTATTTCGTACAGCAATATTTGGAATCTTCAAGTCGCATTAGTAACGGAATTTGACGTCGCAACCCGGGGGAAATTGGCTATGAATTTGAACGATCCCGTACCTATATTTGAAACTGTTTTTATCCGGCTGCCGTTACTATAGCACAATTTTGTCTTTCATTGACATAAAACCTTTGTTTCAAAGCTAAATTCTAATGATGAAACTGTTTTCGATAATTTTCTTAATAGTTTAAATGTATTTCGAGGAAGATTTTTATTATTAGCATAAATAATATATTTTTTAAATACTTCATTTCAATCATTTTAGTACGTCGTTCAACATTCATTTACATGTTTCTTTTAAAGAGTTAGTGCGATAATATTCCAGTTAAATGTCAAAATTCTGTGAATCTGAATGTAAGTTCACATAAAGATGTCTCACAGCTGTGGTCTCACATCGGTAATTGACATCTGCAGAGATTTCCAAAGGAAAGAAATAGATTCATAAGAAGAGCCGTCAATATGGCGAAAGAAATGGTGTCAAAGTCACTTCACTTACATATATATCAATATTGTAAAGCTGACAGTTAATTTGTTAATATTAATGCGCTAATCTCAGAAATCACTTGTCAGAATTAAAACAATGCATAGCTCGTTTACTGAGTAAGACTGCAGGCTTCATAACATCATATTACGGCTAATAGGATTATATCAATAAAAAACGTTGGAGAAACGTAGCAAATGTGGAGAAACGTGTCCCGTCTTGAGCATGAAGTAAGTGACCAGGATGTACCTCAATCATGAGGTACGGTAAGGAAGACTCCAGAAGCCTCTAATGCGTTTTTGGAGCTTTTCCAGGGGGTTTAGTAGGTAGACCTTCGTCCCTTACGGAGGGTATCGTGCGAAAAGCATTCTCCGCATAAAAGAAAAACAAAAAAAGGGCTATATAACATCACATTACGCCTCATAGGATAAGAGCACCAATGGAAAACGTTGGAGAAACGATGCAAATGTATTCCTTAGAGACGCAGATGAAGTTACGCGGGTCAGATAGCGCTGTAAGATAATCCGTGAGAAGTGTCGGCCATTTATAAGTTTCTCTGTCCTCTCGTCTGATCCCTCACGTTCCCAGCCTTTTACTGCGAGGGGTTTTCCTACTGGATGAAATTTCACAAGAAAGGATATGTTTGTGTGATAAATGTTAATATTTCGTGATGGTATAACAGTGAATTAGAATGAGGGGAAGAAATACACAGAAATACTATAGCACACTGCTGATCTGAACCTTCACAGACATGGACGCCTGTCAAAAAATCAAATACATAGCAAATGTACATATCTTTAAGTTTTTCCATTAAATAAAAATCTAGTATAATTCTGTATCTTGATGTAAAACTGTATTATTTTACTAAATGAGTGAATGGATTATTGAAATTAAAACACAAGAAGTGCACGCTTCTAAACACTGTATTCGGTGGTAGCAGCAAGGTTAGGGCGAATAACAAACGTCAAGTGAGTTACTTAAGTTGCACATAATTACCTATAGATGGCGCTACTGGTATAGCATTTTACAATTAATCAATATAAACCAACATATCTTATATTGGATAATAGTATTTGTAGATGTACATGCACCACCCTGAAAATAATTCTGGCAGCGTCCAAGTTTATAGACCTTTCATAGGAGGCTTCAGGAAGGCTGGACACAAGCCCTGAGTCTATCCATGCTTGCTTGTTTTAGTTGCAGGTTTCTCATTTTGTTTAAAATCATAAAAATTATGATCTGTTTTCTATAATTCTCCACCAATAAGAACGTGGTAATTAACGTGCGATGACGGATAGAATACAGAGTGTCATTATCCTTATTCTTCTCATGGGTGTCGTAAGAGACGACTAAGAGGGCTAAAAAGCAAGACAAATCATTCCAAAGAGAAGGAAAACTTGAAACTAATCCTACACCAGTATAGTACATCAAAATCTCCTTGCTAAGGAGAGGCTTATGTCCAGCACTGGACTAAAAAAGGCTGTTGATAGTGATGACGATGATGAATTAACTGATTAACTTCCAAGTAACACCAAAATGAAACCCAAGTAACACAAACCCAGGTAGCGTGAATGGTTAGGGGGGGAGGCAAGCCGCGGCAACATACTCAAGTCTCTTGAGTCACAAGTACTCGTCAATAGTGGTGTTCACTTACCACCAAATAACTTATATGTTCATTTGTCCTCTATCCCAAAATAAAATTATTAAATAAGAAAATAAAAAATAATTGCTCCTATCTCTATAATTTTTCGAAATACAGCGATCGACGTTAAAAAAGGTCGATATAATGTGTTAATTTGAGCAATTATGTGTTCAGCTTCAACTTTCTATTCTAAAACCCAAAAAGAAACATCAAAAACCTTTAACAGTCTATTGCTAGACACAGACCTCTCTTTGGAAAGCAAATTTCGTTCTATGATACCACGCTGGCCAGATCAGGTAGTAGAGCCATGTCGATTTGAACACAAACGGACCGGCTCGACTGAGGCAGTACTGCCCTCTTACAGAAGACCAACCTTGCCTCATCATGTCATGCCTTTTACGTCCCCAAGTATGAAATCTACTATCTACTACTATCTAATCTACATGAAGTCCACATGAAATCAATGTATCTTTCAGTGTATCTCAGTGTATCTCAGAAATCTTTGCCGACGAGTGTTATATAATTTCTTCTTTTAAAATGTTTCGGAGAGACAGTAGTATTTGATGACAGTAAAAAAATAAGGAGTTATATCTATGAAATCGACTTTTTTATGTACTTTCTTGTCTACCATAGGGATGTAAGTGCACTCCCATGCACCCCACTCCCCGTGCCTTCCCGGGTAACTTTGTGATGTTTCAAAATGTTTCGGAGAGAGTAGTATTTGATGACAGTATACATGATTCTCTAATCAGGATTTTCTCACGACAAATAAATAAAAAAGTGGAGTCACGTCATTAAAAGCTCTGAAAAAAGTTTAATATCCTTTTGGCCAACCTGATATTACAGATCACATTACAGGAAGGTGACTTTATTTTTATTTTATTAAATGTAAGTTCCTGTCAAATTGTATTGTACACTTTACGTTACGATTACTTTTACGATTACCAACCTAAAGCGATAACGTCCATGCTGTCGGGTTACGTTGGTGAGTGCGAGACCGGAAGCCCTTTGATGCAAGGGTGACAGACATCGTGGTAACCACGTGAGCCTTACACTGCGACAATGGCTGTCATGCCTTTTACGTCCTCAAGTGGGGCGTGAAAAAGCATCAAACAAGGCCGCAATAGTTTGGATTACCACACTACATTGTCTGCTTTTGCAAAGAGTATGGTGACCACAACTCCAGGATTCTATTCATGATTTTCATCAGGCAGAGTAGAGTCACTTTAGCAGGTTCTTAATATAGAAAAAAGACGGGTCAGTGTAGGATTGGTGTCAAGTTTTACTTCTCTTGCTGTTTAGTTATCCAGAGAAGTTTCCTTCCTTAGCTCTTATAGCAGCCACAGAAAGAATAAGACTCGTGACACTGTATTTTTATCCATCCATGTTCACCTACCACCAAATGATCAATCTGTTCATTTGTCTATTCCAAAATAAAACCATTAAAAAAGAAATCAAAACAAAAATTGCTTCACTCTCCATAGCTTACCGAAATACAGAGATCTTGTTAATGTCGATTCAAATTAAGAGGACACTGAAACACATTGCGAAAGCAAATTTATTCAGAGTGGCTCTTGTTGGAGACCGTCGACTTTTCGGAAACAAAATTTTCGTTTATATTAGCAGATCATTTGGTTTTAAAGCTTATTATATTAATTTTATATAGGGTGAGCCAAGAATTCGTTAACATTTGAATCTAACATCCCGCGCAAACATGTTACGAGAGTTCTTAGGACCGATGCTACTGGAATTTACTGGCTACAATCGTAACACATGATTTCAACAAGATGGAGTCAATTTTCACATATCCAAGGAGTCCCTGCCAGTGGTCAAGTACATGTTTCCGGAAAAGCAGATTACCAGATGAGGCGACATTCCATGGCCACCTAGAAGTCTAGATCTATCCCCAGCAGACTTTTTATGGGATTATTTGAGGAATCGTGTCTACATAAAATCAGTTTAGAGGTGTCGGTGATCCCGCGGTCTCTTTGCCAACGAGTATTTGATAATTTCGGTGCTCACTTAGAAGGGTGCAAACGTCGAAACCGTGGTCATTTAGACGATGTAATTTTTAAAAACAAAATTCCACCTAATTAACTTTCATGTAAATAAACAATTTTTAATAATTTATCAAATGATTATTTATGCTTTTTTTCAAATGTTAACTAATTCGTGACCCACCGTATATTTATTTTGTACTTTGAGTTAAGGCTGAGCTACTGTTGAAGTGATTATGGATGGATGAAGATAGATATTTGTATTCGGTATACAAAGAGAGAGATTATAGAGTTACTAGAGAGTATATAAAAATGTCAAAGATATAATGCACAAAGGGCGGTCTTCTGGCTAAGAGTAATATCTCCCAGGCATGGGTGTTGTCAGAATCATTTTTAGGGGGTGTATACAACCACACATACTTATTACCAATTAAAAATACAGAGTTATATCTATGAAATCGACTCTTTTTATGTACTTTCTTGTCTACCATAGGGATGTAAGTGCACTCCCATGCACCCCACTCCCCGTGCCTTCCCGGGTAACTTTGTGATGTTTCAAAATGTTTCGGAGAGAGTAGTATTTGATGACAGTATACATGATTCTCTATTCGTGATTTTCACACGATAAATAAATGAAAAAGTGGAGTCACGTCATTGAAAGCCCTGAAAAAGTGTAATAGCCTTTTGGCCAACCTGATATTACAGATCACATTACAGGAAGGTGGCTTTATTTTTATTTTATTAAATGTAAGTTCCTGTGAAATTGTATTGTACACTTTACGTTGCGATTACTTTTATTATCAATAAAATAATGGCTGCTATCAATATTAACGATATCCATTAATATCCAAACAAAGGATTCTATTTAAAAAAGCCTTTTCAACGGTCATTGGTATTGTGTAAATTTTTATATAGGCTCACAAAATGGTTCCGGCCAGCCATATTGTGTCCGCCATTTTATTAAACAACCCACTGCACACAATATTAAATTGACAGTATTTAAAACTGGCGTTTCACGTCAAACCTTTTGTGTTTCATCGACAGTCTTTTGTCATTTTATTGAATGCTCTGTTTATTAAAAATTTATTTGAAAAATGACTTTTTTACGGATTTTTTTAACGGACAGAGAATGTGATACTAATATTTAGCTTCTGTGGAAGATATTTATCTGTTCAAACATCTAAAATGTTTAGTTGTTTTTTTTTGTTTATAAAAATCTACCAGAGACTCTTTGCCTGATGAAAAGCATGACTAGAATCCAAGAGAGGTGGTCTTTATACTCATTGCGAATGCAAACAATACAGTATGGCGATCCACGCTATGGCGGCTTAGTAAGGTGTTTTTCGCGCCTCTCATAAAGGACCCGGGATCTTAGTGGGAGGGAAACACAGTAAGAAAGATCCTGGACTGATTAGATTCGAATTATGATATGATGTACAACCTACTTCCAAAATAGTTTTAACTTTTTATTATGTCAGTTTTCATCATTAAAATGTGCCATAACGAAGCGTGTCAGGGTAAAACACAGTCACCATCAACCAGAGGGATTTTATGAGTCCTCGTGAAATAAAAATCATCCAAGATTTTTGAAAAGATGCCAAGCAGTATTTAAAAAATACATGTGGCACTCGTGGACTGCCGCGGTAAAGCTATTGCATAGCAGTTTTTATCAACTTATGCAATTATAATATTTCGGAGCAGCTCGTCTCGATCCGTGCGAGCTTCGTACAGTCTACACGCATACGTCTAGTCGCACGCGCGCCAAAGTTTGTCGAACTGAAACGACTTTAGACGATGCACGGGTGTTAGGTTTATTTTCGTTACGGAATTTCTTGATTTGGTCGCCGCGCTCGAAGCCCGCGATAAAAGCTATGCAATAGCTTAAAGAATTAACTCGTCACTACATATACATAAAGGAATTAATAATACAATAGATGATAGAACTAAAATCCACGACGCTACACCATTGGTGGCAATACATCATACACCGCCTGACAAGTAGAGGATCACTTTTGGGCGATGACGTCACCAAGCGTGTTTTCAATCTATTTGAATATAAAACTCAATAGATTCTTGTGTGGTGTCAGATTAATAGCTGCTCTGTGTTTCGATGTTTTCGTGACACTAAAATGTGTTTTTGTTTCATCGTATTTAGAAGTAATTACAATAGAATAGATGAGATCGCATTAAAGAGCAAACTAACAAAATTAAGAAAACAATAGGTTGCAAGGTTGGAACTCAATACCAATGCACGAGTTTCCTTCCCACTGAGATCCCTGCCGGGAGTGAAAAAGCATGTCTCTAGGCCACCTTACTATGGCTCGCCGTACTGCATTGTCTGCATTCACATCAAGTATGGCGAGCACCACTCTTGGATTCTACTCACGCTTTCCAGTAGCGAAAGTAGTCATTTTGGCAGGCTCAATATTAAAAAAAAAACAACGGGGTGCACTCTGGGAGTGCCGTCAGAAGTAAAAACTTGAATATTAGCGTTGTGCGTTTTTGGGGATATTTCTACTATTCTCCCTCCGTCTTACGAATTTTCGATCAGGTCACGTGTCCTGACGTGAGTTCAACATTTTTTACCCATCACAAAAAGTGCACAATGTCACTAAAGAAGTTTTCACTTCAAAAAAGACCCTTCATGAATTTGATTTATTTCATTGCGAAGTTATTATGCAAATAATTATACAACCCTACCCTCATTTTATGCTAATCTAAAATAAATATTGTCGTTTATATACCTGATTACCCACATTTCACGTCGTTATCAGCGATATACATTTCTGGTTATATCCATCTCAAAACTCGGTCACCCAAATATTAACAACGTATAACTGAGCGTAACATAAACACCAATATTTGTCTGTCTGTTTAGGCGAGCTCCGGTATGTATCCCTTCCGATGTTGTATGGCAACCCTGTCGTACTACCGACAGGGTTGCCATACAATATTATTTTATTTATTGTGTTTAAAAAAAAATTGTAGCATTAAGTTGATTCGAAATACTTGTTGTTGTGGATTATCAGCTAATCCCTATTAATATTATAAATGCAAATGTAAGTTTGTTTGTTACGGTTTCACGCAAAAACTACTAGACCGATCATCGTGAAATTTTGTACACATGTTCTTGGAGGTATTAGAAGTAACATAGGATCCTTTTTAATAAAAAAATTTACTTAAAACGATCTGTTACGAAACTTAATGTGGCAGACCAAATTGCACGTAAACGAAGCCACGGGCAGAAGCGAGTACATACTCGTACATATTACAGAAAAATTATACCTAGACACTGAACAAATAATCGTGCTCTTCACACAAATATTGATCCTGGGTGGGAATCGAACCCATGATCTCCAGGTTAACAGTCAAGGCCACTAACCACTAGACCAACAAGCTTGTCTATTGTTAATTGAGGTTCGTCAATGATCTGGAAAATTGGGAAAAATACTTCCCTACCCATATTTGCCTTTTAAATATTATAAAAAGCATTGTTTAAAGACGTGACAACCCTATGCTCAGTTATTGCGGATACCGGACCATGAAATTCGATTCGCCTCGATTTACGGGCCTGACTTCCGAAATGAAAAATATGTTTGATAGGAAACATGAAGCTTCAAACACGCTATTGACACTCCTGATAGTGACTTTGAGAGCCTTTGTATGTAATTTCTATTTTGGTTGGATATTTCGTAAATATTTCTGGCAAATATCAAGAACTGTCATAATAAATTGTCCGTGTGGTGACGGATTAAGAATACATAGTGTTACCACCACTATTCATCCCGTGGGTGTCGTAAAAGGTGACCAAGGGAACAAAGTACTCAAGACAACATCATTACAAAGAGAAGGAAAACTTGGAACAAACCCTATTCCAACCGGTCTGGCCAGCGTGGTATAGTAGGCCAAAAACCCCTTGCTAAGGAGATACCTATGTCCAGCAGTGGACTATAAACGGCTGTTGATGATATAATTAATCAAATTATTTTTATACTAAAGCAAGTTCTGACGCATTTCGATGTCTCAATGTTCATTGTGGCATGTCATACAATTTTCCGGGATAAAAAATTGCGTATGTGGTATTTCACATATATTCTGTCTGTCCAAACTTTATCCAACGTCGTTCTGGCTTAATTTAGTACCGGACGTATATCCAACCAATTAAATTTATTCATGGTTACAAACGTGGAATTCTTTATTTTTGTTACTATGAAGCTGTTTCTGCTAGGTTTCAATTTCAGTGTTATGAAGGAATACACGCCATGTCACTGTAAGACCAAAAGCAAAGTCTTTCGGCCAGGTGACGTGAGGGACCGGGGCTTGTTGTCTATGATACGTAGTAATCAACGCAAGAATTTTCATTGTGATATGTAGGATTTGTAGTGTCTCTGTAGTGCAATGTATCTTCGCTAGATGGCATCATTATAAACTTTGCGTGGCACATGGAAACCACCACAATTGTATAAAAAATATTTTATTGAGTCGTGTCTTCAATAATTTAATTAACAGTAAAGTATGTCTATGTCGAATAAATTAAAAGTTATAGGTTAAGTTAAC
Organism: Hypercompe scribonia; assembly: GCA_949316085.1. Lineage (NCBI taxonomy): Eukaryota > Metazoa > Arthropoda > Insecta > Lepidoptera > Erebidae > Hypercompe > Hypercompe scribonia. Next base: position 3,612,797 of record OX438997.1, read on the forward strand.
AATGACATGTGTATCTAAAAAAGTTTCTTTCAGTCGAGATCAGAAACGAGAGAAATATTCTAACCCATCTTGGTCTAAGTAGAAAGGTATGTGAGAAATGAAAATAATAATACTATGTATTACAAAATATATAAGCATCAAGCTATGTCTAAAGAATGGTTATTAATTAGCTCAGTTCATGACTTTCCAACCATCGAAAAATTTTGAATTTTCTGTTCAAATTACAAAATATATTTGTTAATACAGTAAGAAAAAATAATGTGAAGCAAAAAACAAAAATTTATTTATTCTAGGGTCTGATTCAGTCTGTCCTATATGTATGACATTGGGTTCATATGTTAAGAAAAAAATATATTATTACGACTTTATTGGCTATTTCACGTATAGTAAAGGTTGCCCAACAATTTTTGGTAATTTGTAATATGCAATTAATTTTATTTATATAGCTCTAATTAGCTATATAAAACAAACAACAATGCACTCTCAACAGCTACGAAATATATAAACTTTGATATGAAACTGTATTTTTTATCAAAATATTTTTTTTCTGGTGTCCTAAAAATAAGACAGTGGGAAGTAATGGGTTAATTAGCTTAACTTTTCCTGGAACATCTCAAGTGTCAATACTCGGTGTGTTTGTGGTCACTGCTTATAATTCAGATATACAGGATTTACAGCAGTGTACGTGCTGAAGAGATTAGTACAAATAAATTATTATTACCGCAGAAATATTGTCTATGACGCTCCAACCAGATATATCAACCAACTAATAAATTGTTCCAGGGCCATTATTGTGTAGGTCACCATACCAAAATGTCTACATTCTACCACTACTTTTGGATTCTATTCTTGATTTCCATCAGACGAAGTAGATTTTAGTAGGCACAGAATAAAAAAAAATGCGATCTCACGATTGTTAAAAGGCTGTGTAGAATCATCTTGAGAACGTTCATTGCGTAATACTACTCAGCAGTTTCTATGTAATTCAATTTTCCTTTGATAGATGGAACTAAAGTATATTTCACTGTAGTTGTAACGTGTTATCGATCAAAATATTTTTTTACATCACGAAGATGCTCAATTTCATTTTAAATTTTTGAAAGTCTTGGAGCGAAACTTATTCGATATATAATGATAATAGTGTGAATATTTATTAGCTTAGTTGGGGCAAATAGTAAATTTTTAATATTTGATTACCAGCTTTTGCCGTGAGTGAAATAGCCTATGCATTATTCCAACATACAAGCTATATTTCTGTTAAGTTTCATATAAACCCGTAGAATAGTTTATGCGTGAAAGAGTAAAAAACATCCATACATCCTTATATACTTTCGTATTTATAATAACTAGTGGTCGCCTGTTGGTCGATATTCGACCAAGTGATATTTTTTATATTAAATGAAAACAGTAATCTATGTCTTATCAGTAATTTATGTCTATAGACAAAATAATAAAGAAAAGAAACTATCTGACCACAGAGTATGTGTGCGTGTAAAAATACTTGTTTGTGTGTGTCAAATGCATGGTAGTATGTGTAATGTTTTATTTATTGATTTAGCGTACTTTATAAGCATAATTATTGCAAAATATTAGCGTTCTGCGCTTCTCCTACTTATAAACTATAAGTGTACCAAATTTCATACTCCTCCGTCTGCTCAATTTTCGTAAAACGGGGTCCAAAGCTTTTGCTTCACGTATTAATATATGGATATGGAAGAATTTATGTCTCCTCGAATAACTGCAATGTGGGTCCCAAGCTGCGCCGCTCAGGCGGAACAAACCGCCAGCGTGTGTTGAGTCGATCCTAACTGCAGTCATAGTGATGACAGGTGGGACCAGACGACACAAACGCTAGTTAACCCATCTAGCCCATGTGATATAGAAGGTCAAACTTCCTTCCTTTAGATAGGGCTAGATATGTTTTTTTCTGTTTTAAGAGCCTGCCAAAGTGATTCTACTGTGCCTCATGGAAAGCATGAATAGAATTCAAGATTTTTGGTTACTATATTCATTGCGAATGCAGGCAATACAGTACGTGACTCACACTATAACGGCCCAGTGAGATGATATTTCACGCCCCGCTTGGGCATGTAAAAGGCATGACAGTCATCGCAGTGGTGGCTCACACTCCTACCGTGATACCTGCCACTTCATCATCAATGGGCCTCCGGTTTCACACTCACCAACGAAACGACAGCACGAATGTTATCGCTTTAGGTTGGTCTTCTGTGAGTGGGTAGTACTACCTCGGTTGAGCAGGTCCGTTCGTGCTGAAATCAGTGTGCCTCTACTACCTTCAATGTCCAGCAATAGTCTATTAACGGCTGATGTTGATAATCTGTTTACTATAGGTAAGCTCTCTTAGTAGTACAATAATATATATAATAGTAATTACAAATTTGTAGTGGCCATTAAATACATTTGATACTTACAATATAAATAATTTTGTATTTTAATGAAACAAAATGAAATGATAAAGAAGCATTAAGAAGTTAATATTTTGTAGAATTACTAATTATGAAAGTATTCCAAAATCAACAAGTCAAACTATAAAAGTACTTATTTTAAAATTGTGAAATGTATTGCGTTTCTTTTATTGACTTGCGTGTTGTTTTAGTAGTAATATTAACAAAAACACGTACTAGAAACAAAAAGGACTACGTTAGAGAAAGAGTTTATGAGTTTTGTAACTATTTTCAATTGAAGTTTCTGTTCCCAGTTGCTCTAAAACTCCAACACTGGCAGTAAACTGCATTCGGTAAATTGAAGTTAAGTTGTGTGTGTGTTGGAGTTAAGTTGTGGTTCAAACTATTGCATTTTGGTAGACTATATTACAAATGAACTTTATTTTCATTTTATCAACAGTCTTTTACAGTCCACTGCTGGACATAGGTCTCTCTTTAGCAAGGAGGTTTTTGCCTACTATACCACGAGTAGTCAAACGGGTTGGCATAGAGTTTGTTTCAAGTTTTCCGTAGTGATATTTTCCTGAATAGTTTGCTTCCTTAGTCGCCTCTTATGACAACCAAGAGATGAATAGGGGTAGTAAAATTATGTATTCTTAATGCGTCACCACACACACTGTTATTTTTATTATGGATTTATTTTCATTTTACATTTCGTTATTTTTTTGTATGACATGCCTTTTATTTGGTGGTTAGTTGTGTCTTGTTGTATTCCGTCTTTAATATACATATATATATATATATATTATAATACATACATACATACATACACATACATATATATTAACCTTTGTACTTATAAATTGAAGAGTTTATCAGCAGTGTGTATATCACACCAAAGGATATGCTTAATGGGATCAGATAGCTGTTTATAAGTTGTCTTAAGTGTTGAAAACTAGGCTTGGGAACATAAATTTATTCATAGTCGCACTTATGTGAGTGTAGCTTTGTGTTTTTTAGTCTTTCAGAGCCTGTTTTAGGTTGTAATGTCACTACTCCTGAAAACTATATATGTATGTATATTCACCGGTATGTGTATGTATAAGTCTGGGTTTTATATTTATGTGTGTGTATACGTATAGATTTCATATTGCACAATTAACTACTACTGTCTAAACTACTAACACTGGTACTGGTACATTTTATGTAACTTTATTTAACCATTATTGGTGTAATTATAAAATAACAATTTATATAAATTTTAGCATTCATGTGTACCGGATTATTATATTTCTATATTAAGAGCCTGCCAAAGTGACTTTACTCTGCCTGATGGAAAGCATGAATAGAATCCAAGAGTTGTGGTCACCATACTCAATACAAATACAGACAATGCAGTATGGTGACCACACTATGGCGGCCTTGTGAGATGCTTTTTTACACCCCGCTTGGGGACGTAAAAGGCATGACAGTCATCGTGACAGTGTAAGGCTAACACAGTTACCACGATAACTGTCACCCCTGCATCAATAGGCCTCTAGTCTCACACTCACCAACGAAACACGACAACACAACACGGGTGCTGGCGCTTTAGGTTGGTGATTAGATTGAAATTGAGAGGTAGAAATAGGATAGACGATTCTAAATGCACACAGTTGGAAGTTACAGATGCTGGTTAGCAAACACACAAAAAAATATAAAATTATTTCTACTTGAGCATCTTCAATTTATACAGAGTTTCGAAAATAACAACTGATTTATTTGTAAGAGAATTGTCGATAATGAAATTCAAATACTATTAATACGTTATTTCTCCTAAACTGTCTGTTTGCAAATACAAAGAAGATTTATCGTTCAAAAATAACAAGTAAGAAACAATGATTCGTTCCGTTCTGAAACGAGCGGAGATAATTCATATTCAAAACTTGAACAACTTATCAATGTCAGACGATTCTTGAACGGAAATCTGTATATATAAGTGATCTGTACAGAAGTTCACTCGTTCAGGCATTTTGTTAAATTAAACATCTTAGGATTTATGCATGAAGAAATTGTCATTTTCTTTTTCTTTTCTGCCCTAAGATCTTCATCTAAAAATAAATCCTGTGTTGCGGGGGCTTTACAAACATACAAGAAACGAACACAAAGAACACCCAGACTTAGAACAACAATTTATGGATCACACAAAGTGTAGTCCCGTGAGGGGTTTGGACACTCAATGCAATAAAGAACGACGTGGTCGCCGCGTAAACTACTACACCAGTCATCAGATTATACATTGAACTAACTTAATGAATAATGTATATTAATGAACAGAAAGGTCCTATGATAGAAGGTGGTTAACCGTCCTTTGAGCGCTTTATTTTTGAATCGTGGTTTTGGGATCCGGTAACTTTTTTCCCTGATTTTGGGCTTGATTGGAAGGCTCAAAGTCACCCAAAGAGCAATGTAGAGGGTAATGCTCGGAGTTACTTTGCGTGATCGAATCAGGAATGAGGAGATCCGCAGACGAATCAAAGTCACCGATATTGCCTGTAAAATTGTTAAACTTAAGTGGCAGTGGGGCACATTAGATGCAGAAACGATGGCCAACGGAGCCATAAAGTTCTGGAGTGGCGACCGCGTACTGGGAAACGCAGCGTTGGTAGGCACGCCACATGGTGGTCCGACGACCTGGTGAAGGTCGCAGAAAGCTGCTGGATGCGGGCGGCACGGGACCGGCTGTTGTGAAGAACCTTGGGGAAGCCTATGTCCAGGAGTGGACGTCTTATGGTTGAGATGATGATGATGATGACCATACCTCAAAATCTTCCTTTTGGGAGAGACTTATATAATACTGTGATCTATTAAAGACTATTTATAATGATGAAAAACTTCATTCACTTGTTGGAAAGCAATGAAAAATCCTCAGCTTATTTTATTATTCCAGTTGAGCTGATAAAATGATTACTTTTCTTTTATTTAGGATGAACGCAATATGTAACGTTGTAAACGGGTTTGGTTATTACATTTAATGGCTGGACGACTGTCTGACGCCAACACACTTTGAGAATGTAACCGTTTTCAGATCGAGATGCGAAAATAAAGTGAATTGAGGTAAAGATGTGAATATGGAGGGGGTCTTGAGTAAGGGATATCATAAGTTTCGGATGAGGTATGGGACTGTAATTACAGAGGATAGAGAAGAGAAACCAGAATCATGTACTCATATTATATCCATCCTCATATAGAATTTCCCATGCAAAGAGCAGGATCCACCCCTCTGGCCAGCGTGGTCTGGTAGGCCAAAACCTCCCTTTTTAGGAGATGCCTATGGCCATTAGTGGACTATAAAAGACTGGAGATCAAGATAAAACATTGATTTATAACGCCTTCCAGAGTCCTTCCAGAAGTACAGGAGTCTCTGGAAACTTTATATCGGGCATATTTATAACAGTTTTATATATAGTTGCTGAGTAAACGGTATACTTGTAGGAAAAATTAAAACCATGGAGGAAGTTTGATTACATTGTTACCAACATAATATAGATATATCAACAGCCATTTATAGTCCGCTGCTGGATATAGAGATCTCCTTAGCGAGGAAGTTTTGGCCTAGTATACCTGTCTGGTCAGCGTGGTGTAATATAGATACTAATTAACAATTCTGTGTATTTAGTTATAAAGATAGTTCAAAGCTACAAATTACTGCACGGGTGGTAAAAATTCTGCACATAGGTGGTGTAGTAGTTGAAACGTTCATAAACCACTTTAGGATAGGATCCACAACACATATACTGTGTTGTGGATCCTATTTCTACATGAAACAACACTTTATGTAATCCATGAATTGTTGTTCGGAGTCTGGGTGTTCTTTGTGTTCGTTTCATGTATATTTGTAAAGTCCTGACACTGGATACATTCCCAAAACGGGAGTTGTCCTTAAAAGAAAATCCTAGTCATTCTCCTTATTATTTCCCTTTTTTTCCTTATATCTTTCCTTATACAGCAGAATAAAACGTCTCCACATTTAGAGTCTCATATAAAGAAATTGGTGATTTCGCAGTCGACAAAGCAGATAGTGCATAGCGAAATTGGAGGCAAATGTTATGACAGTTGTAATTTCCTGGAACATGCTGAAATTACAAGTAACTTGCCAAATACAATATTAATTATATGTGTATCCCTTTCCACCTCTGTAGAAATTTAATTTCATAAATTCTCAATGCATACGTCTTTAAATAATTTACTTTATAATGCCAATTTTATTCTATCTGAGATTTTTTAATGGTCAGTGAGTGACATATCTGTGTAATATATTGGTATAAAACGAATACCTTTATATCATAATCAACTGCCTTTAATAATCCACCAGTGGACATAGGTCTATGTAAAATAGAGGCTACTTTCATGGCACTCTGAAATTCTATATGAATACCAATACTACAATACTCAATCGAAGATTGCCTGGAAGAGATCGCAGACTGTGATAAGGCCACCCATTGTACTGCTGTTTTTTTTGTTTGTATCCTATATTGTATGTTTCCTACTTATGGTGTGCAATAAAGTGTCTATATATCTATCTATACTCTGCCTGGCAACGAACAGAGTAATTGATCACAAGACAAGTCTATAAACTATACCAAATCGATACTCATTTGACCTCTTTAAACCCCATTACAGTATAAACTCCACAGAACGTGTACCAAATATACAATCTCCTCAGCACGTTGTCGTTTCATGAAAGCCAATTCTTACTGAAAAATGGTAGCCTTCCTATACTATAGCAACGTTATTGAACCACTAAAACTGTACATTAAACGTCTCGTCTATTCGCTTTCCAGCTGCCTTTTCGTTATACTGCTATATTTTTTATAAGGCTATTAGAACATGAAGAAAACAAAAATTACGCTGTACCTATCACAAACAAAGTGCAATATTCCGTACTTCTTGTGGCGTTAATGATTAAAGCCTTCAATGAAAGGCTAGGCTTATACTCGAATGAACAATAGAAGTCTCGAGCTATTGCAGTCCAAGGCGTCAATATCAACATCGATTACTATTAAAACTCGCTTTTATAGATATTAATATTTCCGTCATTGTAGAATCGAAATGCATATCGTTAAGTAACAATAACAATAAAACCATCATACATCTCGCACACGGCCGTCTGATCCCAAATTAGGCAAGTCCTGTGCTATTTTTTTTTGTCCATTAGAAAAGCCTGCTAAAATGACTCTACTCTGCCTGATGGAAAGCCTGAATAGAATCCAAAGAGTTGTGGTCACCATACTCATTCTAAATGCAGACAATGCAGTGTGGTGACCCATACTATGGTGGCCTAGTGAGGTGCTTTTTCATGCCACGCTTGGAGACGTAAAAGGTATGACAGTCATCGGGGTAGTGTAAGCCTCACATAGTTATCACGATGACTATCACCCCTACATCAATGGGCCTCCGGTCTCGCTCGCACCAACGAAACACGACAGCACGGATGCTGTCGCCTTAGGTTGGTCTTCTGTGGGAGGGTAGTACTGCCCCTGTCGAGCCGGCCCGTTCGCGCTGAAATCATGATAACCAAACTACTGATAAACACATTTATATATTTCTAGATATAGACATAATATCATAGACAAATTACACTCAGACACAAAACAAATGATTGTGTTTATCACACATAGATTTGAACCAGGTGGGATTTTATTTATGACAGCGTGAATCTACAGTGACAGACGTCTGCCACCCTAGCTAAGTTGACATTCTACAAACTTAAAAGTTACTAGAAAACTAATAAATGTGTAAGAACAACAAATGGTGTTATCTCATCGCTAAATTACGTGGCGTAAACAAGACATCAACCAAGAATACAAGAGAATATAGCCGTCATAATATAGCGAATACTCGTATAGCGATTGTAGAAAGAGAATCGATTGCATCTTGGCTAACGGCATTACGGCTATTTTGATTTCTTGACTTGGTTTTCGGTTACCTGATTTCAAACTAGACGAGCCTGTACTATTGGAACTGCACTTTATTACTAACATAATTATAAGATACAGACGCTAAACAAAACGAGTCTGCTTATCACACAATAGTTTCTTCTGGATTGAGGATCAAACCCGTCATTACTAGAATATTTAGCAATATCTTTATGCAAAATTAAACAGGTTTAAACTTTGATTCATTTTTGAACTTTTTTGTTTATTTTCGACCTACCAAAGTCACTTTTCTCTGCCTGATGGAAAGCATGAATACAATTCTAGAGTGGTGGTCGTCATACTTATTGCAAATACAGACAATTCAGTGTGACGACCCATGATAGCGGCGGCCTAGTGAGATGCTTTTCAACGTTCCGGCTACCTTTAACATTACCCTTGTCCAGGGCCATAGTGGGAGGGAAACACGTGCGCTCGTAGGTTTTAACTATTCTAAGAGTTAGTTTGCCGAACCGGGAAATGTATTTTTTTTGGGAAATAACACGAACGATGCAAGCGATTGATCTATCCGCTCACTATATTGTTTAGTACGTGACTGATTTTTTTTATTAAAAACACAAAATGGTAAAGCAGATCTTAATTATTTGAACCAAAACAGAAATAAGACACAACTCAATGCAACTTCATTCTTACTCAAAAAAGAGAGTTTTATTTTAAAATTGAAAAGATCTCGCTGCATGAAGAATGAAATATAGTTTGGTATACACAATTCAGGCTTCCTAAAAACACGTGAAAATGGTCTTGTATCTTTTCTAACGACGTCATAAATTATTATGACAATGCCATAAATGTCAGAGTTGTCTATGTATGACTTGTTGATTTGAATTCATGTCATGCAAGTCATACTGACAATGGATTTTTGTCGGCAACAGATCTTTGAAACTTGAATTTAAGCTGAATGTTTAATGACTAAACGATCTGCAAGAACATAAATCCGAACGTTAGAAATTAATGACTTGGAAAATTCAGACGGATAAACCATAAAACTGTAGGTCGCCTCGTCAGGCCAGAAATTTTTGACCATTCGTTTTATGACTTCTAAAAGGTACATTCTGGTTTACGACGCGTCGTTTGGTTTCAGTCTTGTCAGAGATTTGGTGGGCTTTCATGCATACAGTATGTAGGGACGGATGAGATTTTATCCTGCAATTAACTGCCGAATATATAGCCCTGTCACGTATTATATAACAGATAGTTTCAACCAGAATACCATTAACTCATCTTGAATTTAATTTCAAGAGATGAATAAATATTTCAGACATTTGAAACACAACGCTATCCAGCTTCAGTCTTCAAACTTCGCAGAGCTTGCACTGTGACAGCTAGATTGACTAAAAAAACATTTTTTTTTGGAAATACATACACACATAAAAACAATCAAACTCCGAAGCAAATATTTGTAGACCATACAAACATTTGGTCCAACCTGGGAATTGAACCCGAGACTTCTGCATAACTGCTGTATACGCTACTACTGTGTCACCGAGGCAGTCTCAATCAAGAAGGCAAGTACCTCGCCTCGCTTCAGATCATAAAATCGTGTTTATGGTCTCACAGAAAAATAGATGTTAGCAATTCTTTTATTGCGTTTTACCGATTGAGTAAGGTTATTGGTGTCCCGTTCTTCCATCATCCTTCACCATTTCTAGGGAATTGTGACCCTTAACTAGCGCGTCTGCTCGGTTGTCTACTTACACCATAATAAAGCCGAAAACTAAGTGCTGTCGTTTTGCTTTATTCCAATATTTCTTTCTTAATCTCCACTGAAGACAAATATATTTTCAAGAAAGATCGGTGAGAGGAAAGCTGATTGGTCAAAGCTAAAATTGGGAAAATGGCAAGGAAGTGATGAAGATATATTCCACTAAGGGTTGTAGTTATTATATAATCTAGCTGAAAAGATTTAAAAAGTTAACGATTGAATAGTTTGACTTATTTGTGTAGAGTATCAGCAATTAGCAGACTCATTATTCCACGAATCACTTGAGAATTGTATATTTAATCTCTAATTAAGCATCGATTCATTTCTGTTATCAATAAGTTAATTGCTAATTCGAGACTATTTGCAGTAGGTCTTTAGTTGAATTAGACAAATTATGTAAAGTAATCCAGAAGATATAGCTTCAGTGCAATATATGGTTAGGACGACAATAACCTTTGGCAAAATTAACCTTGACTGCACGGCTGGCCTAGTGTTGTAAGCGGTCGCCACATCGCTCTCTACTGACTTGAACAACCCAAGTCACACATTATTGTTCTGTTCATCAAACCCCACATGAGTAAATACTTTGTTTGATCAACAAATTGTTGTTCCAAATCTGGGTGTTCGTTCTTGTATGTTTATAATCTTCCGTGAAACAGGATTTATTCCAAACACGGGTGATGTCGTAAAAAAAACTTTTACAAATATTACAAATGAGTGGGAAGTGAGATCGGAGGCCCATGATGCAGGGGTGACAGTCGTCGTGGTAAGTGTGTGCATTGCCACGATGCCACGATGACTGTCAAGCCTTTTACGACCCCAAGCAAAATCAATTTACTAGATTGCCATAGCGTGGGTCACCTTACTGCATTGTCTACATTTACAATGAATATGATAACCACAACTCTTGGATTCTATTCATGCTTTCCATCAGGCAGAGTAGAGTCACATAGGCAGGCTCACAAAATAAAAAAGTTCTGATTGTAATATACGATTGCTGTCATGCCTTTTACGTCTCCAAGCGGGGTGTGAAAAAGCATCTCACAAGGCCGCCATAGTGTGGGTCACCATATTGCACTATCTACATTTACAGTGAGTATGGTAACCATAACTCTTGGAATCTATTCATGCTTTTCATCAGGCAGAGCAGAGTCACTTTGGCAGGCTCTTAATATAGAAAAAAAAACAGTAGCAGTCGTGGGATTGCCGATAGAAGTGAAAACGAAACTATTAAGTTGAGAGTAATTAAAACTATATGCAAAAATTATATGAAATTTTTTGTTTCATATATAGCTATATATAATATATAATATCATATATAATATATAATAATAATAAATTTCATATGTCGGTGACGCGAACTGAGGATTTTACCCTCTACCTACTACTCTACCAAAACGCTCAACGCGCCTAAAGAAGTTTTCACTTCAAAAAACAATAGTGATTAATATTACACACATATCTTTACTTGTACATCAATGTACAATCACGACGGATAAGGAAAGTTATTTACCAAAATACAATTAACCCTATTTGTGTTTACTTACGTCCAGCAACGTTGACAATATCGGAGCACATTCGTTAACATGCACTATTGTTTTCAACGACAATCCAGGACGAGACTTTATAATCAATGGAAACCCTGACTATTGAAATAGTGATGCGTTTCAAACTGAACTTAGATTTTGGCCCACTTTTATATGCTGACGGGTTGGTATAGAGTAAGTGTCAAGATTTCCTTTTCTTGACAGCTTTCCGAACTACTCGTATACATAATTGCCCTGCTCTTAAACTTATAACTAAGTTGTGGCCTACATTAAATTTGTACAGTTATGGTCCCTTTATTAATATGCTATAAACAATTTTTAATTTGATGCCAGAATAGTTATTTCTAGTAAAAATATTGTTAAATTTAAATAAGTACCATATAACATACTATTACTATTGTTCGTGTGGTGACATATTAAAAATACATAGTATTACCACCCCTATTCATCCCAGGGGTGTCGTAAAAAGTGACTAAGGGAACAAAGTATGCAAGACAACATCATTACAAAGAGAAGGAAAACTTGAAACAAACCCTATTCTAACCCGTCTAGCCAGCGTGGTATAGTAGGCCTAAACCTCCCTGCTAAGGCCTATGTCTGTAGACTGTAAAAGGCTGTTGATGATAATGATGAACATATCATTTGCATGTGTGTGTATATGTTTGTTTGTGTGTGTGTGTGTATGTAATAAGGGAATTACACATAGAACAACATCCACGGACAAATCTATATATATAAAAATGAAACCCGTTTTTCTTGGTCACGGCATCACGCGTGAATGGCTGGACCGATTTCACTAATTCTTTTTTTGTTGTATTTTTATTATTAGGAGAAGGTTCTTACGGAGAAAAATATATTTATAATCATCATCAATCATTTTTATAATCGTGCATCATTGCTACGCTAAGGCGGTACGAAGTTCGCCGGGTCAGCTAGTATATAATAATTTCGTAGGTTTAATACATGAGTAGAGTACGATATCATAATTAATTTGATTTTAATCAAATGTGCGAAGCCTTAATAAATTGAATTATAAAACCATGTGTTCTAGTTTAATTACTTTGAGAGCTATTTGGTTTTATTTTGCTATTAAATTATAATTATTTTAAATATAGCACAACAGTAGTTATTTCCTGTGATTTTTATTTGTTGTTACTGTCTCGATTTCTATAATTCGACGGCCTCGGTGGCGCAGTGGTAGCGTATACGACTGCTGTGCTTGAGATCTCGAGATCGATTCACTGGTCGGACCAAATGTTTGTATGATCTGCAAATATTTGTTTCGAAGTTTGGGTATTGTCTATGAATAATATGTATGTATTTACAAAAAAAAAAGGTATCTATATCAGTTGTCTAGTATCAATGATATAAGGTCCAAATGAAATTTAATTTATGTAACAATTCAATAAATATTTTATAGCTAATTCTGTTGTATATTCTTGTAACTCTCTTTTATATATTTCTTTCTTTAGTTTAAATCGAAGACTAAGCAATCGCCTTCAAATTACTCAAATATGACACCATAAACCGTTATTCCGCACAAGGTTGTTAAAAAAAGCAGTTTGGAATAGACAATCAAGTCTCGTACAACGTAAGTCAGGATATTAGAGTCAATACCTCGATATAGAACGAAGGGGTAAAAACTGCTGATAGAATTTGATATAAAAATCGTGTAGAGAATTGGTTGGAAGAAAATTGAAATCCCGTTCCCCTATTTCCAATAAAAATTATCATGAATGGCAAGGCAGGAACGCGAAATAAAGTAGGTAAAGAATCTGAATTTCAACGCCCACACTAGGAATAAATCTCGTGTTGCGGGAGACTTTACAAACATACAAGAAACGGACACAAAGAACACCCAGACTTGGAACAACAATTTGTGGATTACACAAGTGTTGTCGCATGTGGGGTTGGAACCCACAACACTAGTTGGAACCCATAACACAACACGCAGTAGAGATAAGCGTGGCGACCGTTTAAATCACTTTTTTTGCCTTTTTAACGTGTGGAAATCATCTGGTTGCATTAAATTGTAATGTTTAATTGAAAATAAGAAAAAATTATATAACAAAATGGTAAATGAATAAAAATTTGACTTGATTTGATTTGATTTGATACTTCAAAACTTATATGCATTAAGGTATATTCGTGAATATACTCCGTAATGAATATAGCGATGCATTCACCACCTACGTTCTACCAATAGTAATTTCAATCTCACTTACATGGTTGAGACATGCCTTTTGCCATCAAACGGGCACCTTGAGATTTCAATGGGAAAATTGGAATTGGTAAGACGAAAAGCTGATTGCAGGAAAGGGATATTGCTTATTCAGATGGATTGGGGAGTGTTAGTAATGGCTCGAGCATATTAAGCCGTACTTTTAAATCAAACTGGGTGTTGTCGTGAAATCCGAGCTTCAACTCAACATTTGCAGGGAAATGAAATTATTTTGTACGTTTCTCATACAATGTATATAAAATTCAACTAGTTTAATGCCTTTTTGCACCACTGGATTGGATCTCAATAAACTAGAAAGCAATTACAAGTGTCACTGTCCGCGCTCAGTTAGTTGATAGCGTCGATAAAATTTATGACTACCCTATAATCGTAAAAGGCAGTTGTAAAACGACTTATTGGTCTACTACCAATGAATGCTGTTTTCCGAACCGTTCTTTTTTCAAATTATTCTAATTTCAAATTTGAATTTCAGTAACGCAATTAACCCTCCTCCTAACTAAAATGATAGTGATGACTACAAACAATTCGACCATATGCCTCGAGTTATAAAGCCTATTTTCCAATAACCGCTATATAGGTAGAGCCGTTAGGCTAATCGATAATTATTGATCTACGTTTAACTCCATGTCGGAGCGTATGTATGTACATATATGCTCGATTACGTTATTCAAAAAAACGAGTGTGTGTGCTATATGTAAAAAAACGAGTGTTTGTGCTATTTGTGAAAAAACGAGTGCGTGTTCTTATGTACGTAAGAAGTTACTTACGTACTTCTTTGGCGTAACAAGATGAAAATCTTCCTAAAATTTTAACCTTCGCGTAATCCTATTTTTGTAGAGAAAACGACGCTTATAAAAGAAAAAACTATTTTTATGTATAAGGTGGGTCACGAATTCGTTAACATTTGAATCTAACATCCCGCGCAAAACATACTACGGGAATCCTTGGGACCGATGCTACTGAAATGGGCCAGCTACAATCGTAACACATGGTTTCAACAAAATGGAGCCACTTGCCACACATTCAATAAGTCCCTGCTGGTGGTCAAAGACATGTTTCCAGAAAAGCTGCTTTCCAGACGAGGCGACAATCTATATATATTCTATATAGCAGAGCAGAAAAATCAGCACAGAAATGTCGGCGATCTCGTGGTCTCTTTGCCGAAGGATATTCGAGAATTTCGGTGCTCACTTACAAGAGCGCAAACGTCGAAATGGTGATCATTTAGAAAATGTAATTTTTGAAAAATAAATTCCAACACTAAATATGTTTTGTTATACATCAAAAATAAGATTCTGTCATTTACGAGTATTTATTCTTTTACTGTACGATATGCAGTTAATTAGATTGAAATAACTATAGAGTTAAACATTTAAACGAATGTTTTATACGAATGTCAAAGAAATTTAATTTATGTTGTGCACTTACATAATTTTAAAAGCAATTTTATTTTACAATGTGTTTAAAGTAAATTCTTTTAATTCCACAAAATCTCATACATTTACGTTCTCAAGCGCTATGACTAAATGGTCTACGAACATTTTATAGTCTATGTTCAGAATATACTGAAACCGTTCCCGTTTTTTTTCTTAACAAGTTAGAGAAATTGAACTTGTAATTTTCTGAAAATTTCAGCTTGCTCTACAAGAAAATTTGTTTTCCCCTGATATTTGATAAAGAACAAACCTTATCGGACATCAAGCCACAATAAAAAAGAGGCATAAAGTATATAAAACTTAATATTAATATTAAATAGATATTTCTCTAAGATTCACTTAACATTCTTGAAGCTTTACTACTGGAACTTCGCAATTAAGTCTACGGAACTTATTCCAATCAACACCAGAGACTTTTTGTTTGATATGCCGACGGTCGTCAACTATTTGAAGAGTTCTCTGCGTTTTGAAGGTTGAAAAGTTTCATCTTTATCGAAGTTTCTAGATTTTTATTATGTCAAAGGCTTTAGATTTCAAGTTACACCACCCTGAGCTCGTCAAGCTTATGCTCATACTCACTAGTGCTTTATCATCATTATCAACCGCTTTTATCAGTCCACAGTCTTTTTCTTTTTTTTCTTCTTAAAAAAACAACGCCCGTACTATGAATAAATCTTGTGTCGCGGAGGACTTTACAAATATACAAGAAACGGACACAAAGAACACCCAGACTCAGAACAACAATTTGTGGGCCACACAAAGTGTTGTTCCATGTGGGGTTTGAACCTACAACATTCAGTGCAATAGAGAGTGATGATCGCTTAAACCACGAGGTCAAACGCGCAACCATACTGGAAATTAGTTTGTCCTCCGAAAGGAGATTTTGGCTTACAATATCATACTGACAAGACGTATTGGTATGGGGTTCTTTCAGCTTTTCTTTCCATTTGCAGGGATGTTTTACGGCAAAGTTTGTTCCTTTAGTTACCATTTATGACACCCATGGTATGAGTAGGGGTGGAGAGTCTGTAATTTTAATACGTTAATACACTGATACTCCGAAAGTCTCGGTGGCGCAGCGGTAGCGAATGTGACTGCTGTGCTTGAGGTCTCGGGTTTGATTCCCGGGTTGATTTTTTTTTTTTGCTAAGATCAGTGTTTATATGTTCCAGAGTTTGGATATTTACAAAAAAAAGTGTATAAGTAGTAGTCAGTCAGTCAGTAGTAGTCAGTCTAGTTAGCTCAGTACAAGATCTGTTTAAATTGAGTGACGTTGTGTGTCAATGGTAGTTAATATTTATTTATTTATTACTTAAAATAACAATATTATCTTCACGTCCAGGATGACAATTTACCGCCCCATGTTTCTAACACGAGACTTATGTAACTTCCTTGTGTCTTAGGATGTGTTCTCATTAGGCGAATTATATACAGGTTGTAATTGCTTTTAACTTAATACCATTTGTTTATACTGTATTATCTATGAATAACAAATTTATAAAGTATTTACTATGCTCTGCACGCGTTGCTACGTCACCAACTAAAATAAATTTGAACGATAATCATAAAAAAAATATTCAAATCAATTCAAAACCTTCGTGGGCTTGTGCACAAAACTTTTCCTAAGATAATCACATGATCAAATGCGTAGTTTACGATTATATAATGGACACACAGACAGAAAAACATTCGTTTATATATATATAAATTTGCATTCGGAGTTTTTCATCATCATCTATGCTAAGCCGAAAGACATCCACTGCTGGACACGGACCTCCTCAAGGATTTCCACGACAATTGGTCGTGTCGTTTAAAAGACAGTTAATTAGATGGAATTTATTTTTAAATAGTACGTCTAAATGACCACCGTTTCGACGTTTGCACTCTTCTAAGCGAACACCGAAATTTTCGAATACTCGTCCGCAGAGAGACCGCGAGATTGCCAACATCTCTTCGCTGATTTTTTCTTTTAGTTGACGTAGTGTATTTGGTTTATTGATGTAGACACGATTTTTCAAATAACTCCATAAAAGAAGTCTGCTGGGGATAGATCTGGACTTCTGGGTGGCCATAGAATGTCGCCTCATCTGCAAAACCGCTTTTCAGGAAACAAGTGGTTCCATCTTGTTGAAACTATGTGTTACGATTGGAGCCAGCAAATTCCAGTAGCATCGGTCCTAAGAACTCCCGTAACATATTCACGCCCTTCTAACGTTAACGAATTCTTAGCCCATTTTATACAATGGCGGTCTTGTCAGACCTCAGAGTGAGCTACATACAAACAAAATCTAAAACTTTCTCTTCAAACTTCGTCTGTCTTAACATTTCTCCAACAAGTTATTTAACAAAGCGTTCTTCTCATGTTATCTGAACAGAGTTTCATCACAAGGTGTAATTGTTAAATATTCTAACTTCATGAGAGTTTATAAACATTGTGTGTTTCGCACCTGAAGTACTTTGGAAATAGACAAAAACGACTTTGAAAGTTTCTTGATGGCCATGAAGTATTAAGTAGATAACATTGCTTTTGGTATACTCATCTAAAACACAGACACACAAGTTGTACGAGTACAATCTATGCCGACATCTTTTAATAGTCCACTACTGAATACAGGAAGTTTTGGTCTGCTACACTGTATTTAACCTCCTTTTTTAGGAGAAGTATATGTCCAGCAGGGGACTGTTAAAGGCTTTTGGTGTATCATTATGTAATACCATGCTAGAATTTAGACTACGGTGAGTCACCCCCCTTTTCAAGGAAAGAAACTACTTTTGCTTGATAATCTGTTCTTCAGTAGATCTGGGTAATTTAGGATGAGACTGAATACTTCAATGATTTTTGGCTCTCATGTTTTGAGGAGTTATTTGGAGCAGATATCTTTTTTAAGAGCATATCAAAGTGACTACTCTGTCTGATGTAAAGTATGGATAGAATCCAATAGTAGTGGTCACCATACTCATTGCGAATGCAGTATGGTGACCCACACTATGGAGGCCTAGTAAGATGCTTTTTCACACCTCGCTTGAGGACGTAAAAGGCATGACAGTCATCGTGGCATTTTGTTGCACACACTTATGCATTAATGGACTTGCGGTCTCGCACTCACCAACGAAAGACGACAGCACTGATGCAGTCGCTTTAGGTTGATCTTCTGTGGGAGTATAGTACTGCCCCAGTCGATCCGGCCCGTTCATGCTCAAATCAGCGCGGCTCTACGACCTCTATCAGGTTTACTAGTTCAAGTTTTGTGACTAGTATTCCATCAACTGTGAGTATTTGGGACAGTCTTGAGTCGTGCCCAAGACTAAAAAATTGGTGGGACGTGATATTCACCACTAAGCTCCTTAAACTCATATTTTAAGACTATCTGTCTGCCGTGTCACTGGATATTATACACTGCGTTTTCGTAGTCATGCTTATTTAGTTAAATTTCTTTTAATATGTTCACTTATATTGTCGAGTACTTACGTATTTGTCCCCGAAACTTTCTGAAATAGTTTTCCTAAATGTAGACTTGATTTGCATCAGTCATAACCTGCAGGAATTGAAAAATATGGCTAAATATTTCTCTAACACTGTGGAGGGACGTGTGGCATGTGTCCCTCCGACACAAAGAGAGGATCCTCCAACCAGGCGAGGTGATCATGCCTGGTGAGCCACAGACCAACGGTTGATGTTGGGATGTTGTACATATGCTAATTGCCACGCGAATCTCTATATCGCGATGCAGGATTAGTAGTAGCATTGTAGTTCATTACATTCATACGTTTCGTTCATACTTCGTAGTTCGATGTATCTTCGCTAGATGGCGCCGTTGTACATTTACTTTTGAGTTTATAATGTAGAAGCCGCCACATCACTCACCTCCAAGACCGGAGGTCGATGTACTGATGAGTCAGCTGTCTATGCTCTGTTGTGGAGCGTGCCAGTGCCAGAAGTCTGTAGTTCCAGTGAGTTGGAACTAACTGCCGCAAGTTCCAGTGAGTCGGAACTGAATGCCGCTAGTCCCAGTGAGTCGGGGCTGAAGTATGCAGATCCCGGTGAGTCGGCATTGCATGTGGTGTGCAGTGCTGCGGTGAAGTCCCCAGTGAGTCGGGGCTGAAGTATGCAGATCCCGGTGAGTCGGCATTGCATGTGGTGCGCAGTGCTGCGGTGAAGTCCCCAGTGAGTCGGGGCTGAAGTATGCAGATCCCGGTGAGTCGGCATTGCATGTGGTGTGCAGTGCTGCGGTGAAGTCCCCAGTGAGTCGGGGCTGAAGTATGCAGATCCCGGTGAGTCGGCATTGCATGTGGTGTGTGGTGCTGCGGTGAAGTCCCCAGTGAGTCGAGGCTGAAGTATGCAGATCCCGGTGAGTCGGCATTGCATGTGGTGTGCGGTGCGCTGTGCCTAGACACTGATGAGGCCGTAGGGTAACCAGGCTGAAGCGGGCGCGTCCTGCGTGTGGTATCCCTGTTGAGGCCGAAGTTGCTGGCTGGCTGAGACTTGATTACTGATCATCGCTGTGGGAGTGACGCTGCTGATATTGACTTGAAGGCTGCTTCCAATCACGTCGGGGTCACCACTGTGGAGGGACGTGTGGCATGTGTCCCTCCGACACAAAGGGAGGATCCTCCGACCAGGCGAGGTGATCATGCCCGGTGGGCCACAGCCCAACAGTTGATGTTGGGATGTTGTACATATGCTAATTGCCACGCGAATCTCTATATCGCGATGCAGGATTAGTAGTAGCATTGTAGTTCATTACATTCATACGTTTCGTTCATACTTCGTAGTTCGATGTATCTTCGCTAGATGGCGCCGTTGTACATTTACTTTTGAGTTTATAATGTAGAAGCCGCCACAAACACCTTCCCTAGTTTGCGTATCTTGACTCAACTACAGTACACGATTAAGGAAATTAACAAGCACCTATTACTTACATGTCCATTGACCCGTTTCCTTAGACTTCTACAAACGATAGTACGATTAAGCGGCAATGATCATTAATTACTCAAGCCAGTCGTACCAGGATCCTTTGGAAAGATAAATAGAGTGTAAGTACGTAATGCCTTTTTCCTGTTAAGCCATGAGTCTAGTTAATCGAAGACTCAGTTCTCAGTTCCTATTTATTCGGGATAACTTTTCTTTTATTTTATTGGGCTATGTACATGATTACATTTTCTAAATGAAGTAATTGAAATTTCTTTAAATTTTCCTATTTCTTTTTATTTTAAGAACTTGCCAAAGTGACTCTACTTTGCCTGATGGAAAGCATGATTAGAATCAAAATGTTGTGGTCACTATACTCATTGTGAGTGTAGATAATGCATGGGAATTCCTACTATGGTGATCTAGTGAGATGCTTTTTCCCACCTTGGTTGTTGACGTAAAAGGCGTGACAATCATCGTCGCACTGTAGAGCTTACACACTTAACAGGATAACTATCATCCCTGCATCAAAGAGCCTTCGATCTCGCACTCATTAACGAAACAGGATAGCACAGATGCTGTCTCTTTAGGTTGATCTTCTGGGAGAGGGTGATACTGCCCGGTCTAATCAGCCCGAGCATAAAATGGCTCAGCAATGATTATTGCATGTCTTATATACATGCGTGTGTTGTGTGTCTTTTATGTATGTAAATTTTTATATGCTTTGTGAAATACATGTCGTTTGATACCAAGCGTGGTATCGTCGGACTGGGTATGTGACACTAGCAGGAATTTAAATAAAACCACTCTGCTCTGTACTATGGATTCGTAAGACTCCACGGTTAAATTTGCTGTCGCTTTGTACTTAACTACAGGTCTGTTCTCGTCATACAAAATGGTTGTAGGCCTTATAAAGTAACGCGTGTTACACAACGATAGCGCGATCTAAGTTTGTAACAGCTCCATCTAGGGACGTAAAGGTAACTAAAGTTATAAATCTTGACTTTAATCGATATTTCACTATGCTGTTATTGATCTCGAGCACATATGGACTATATCTATTAATATACATCATTAAGAATATTATGATGAATAAATTGGACACCGTGGTCAATATAATATATAATTATTATAATCATTTTATTATTCCACTTCCCGTAAAGAGAAAAATATAACATCAAAATAAAAATAGAATTTCCTAGAGTATACTTATAATTCATTTTATTTCTAGCCACATGGAAATTGTTAGAGGCTTATCATTCGAGCCAGGGTTTTCGAAAGTGATTAAATGTTGAGAAAATCGACCGCAAACTCTATGCATGAAAATTCATTCGAACAATAATAACAAAAGAAAGTAATTTTAAAAAAAAAACAATCATTTTAACGTCCCAATTTATAAATTTCCGTGTCGACATGACAAAAATAAATGTGTTTACGACTGATGCTAATGTCCTTTTGAACAGTACAGTCACGATTTGAATTAAAAAGCGTTCATAAAAAAATTTGGTTTGTTATCTGTCGGAAATGGGACATTTAAATTTGTTTACTATGTACATATTTGTTGAAGAGAAAATACTATGACTATATCATCATCATCATCATCATCAACAGCCTTTACAGTCCACTGCTAGACATAGGCCTCTCCTTAGCAAGGAGGGTTTGGCCTACTATATCACGCTAGCCAGACGGCTTGAAATAGGGTTTTTTCAAGTTTTCCTTCTCTTTGTAACCCACTCACGGGATGAATAGGGGTGATAACAATATGTATTCTTAATCCATCACCTTACTTTTTAACGTAACAAAGACGTGGTTTTAGACCTTTTTCTTTTCTTAAGAGCCTGCCAAAGTGACTACTCCGCCTGATGAAAAGCATGAATAGAATCCAAGACTTGTGGTCACCATACTTATTGCAAATGGAGACAATGCAGTATGGTGACCCACACTATAGCGGTCTAGTGAGATGCTTTTTCACGCCTCGCTTGATATCTAGTCCCAAATTGAGCAAAGCTTGAACTATGGGTGGATATAAATAATACACTACTTGTTTTAATCCAAATACCTATATATTATACTTAGGGAACAGCCAAACTCTGAAACAAATATTTGTAGATCATACAAACATTTGGTCAACCGGGATCGAATCAGAGATCTCAAGCACAGCAGCCGCATACGATAACACTGCACCACTGAGGCAGTCACATAGATCAGGCTATATTTTAAAAGCTTCGGATGTATATCTTATATTTTAGTGATTTTTTTTTCTATATTAAGAGCCTGCCAAAGCGACTCTACTCTGCCTGATGGAAAGCATAAATAGAATCCAAGACTTGTGGTCACCATACTCATTGCAAATGCAGACAATGCAGTAAGGTGATCCACACTATAGTGGCCTTGTGAGATGCTTTTTCACACCCCGTAAGGACGTAAAAGGCATGACAGTCATCGTGGCAGTGTAAGGCTTACACAGTTACCACGATAACATTAGTGATTAGTCTACTGATTAACATATTTACATATTAGATGCCACACAGATATTATAAAATGACTAAAACCAAACACAAAATAAAGAATCATGCTTAAAACAGAGCAGTTCTCAGCGGGAATTGATTTCCTGACCTCCGAGTTTCACAAAAGACTAGACGAATATCTGATCATTCGAAAGTTGAAACAGAAACTCATTTCTTACATCAAAGGGTTCCTTATCTAACCTAACGAGAATGTTAAGGGCCCTAGAGTAGCTCGATCGTCTGAACTCTTAATCTGAGAGTCGTAAGTGGTTCTTGTACCATCTTTGTACTTGACTTCGAAGGGTTCTACTATCATAAATATTGCGAGACTTTAGCCTTATAATAAGACAAAAAAATTGAAGTATTTTATCGCAATATTTAATATTTCTTTGTAAGATGAGTTCAATTACTTTGATCAAGTTAATAAGCGATAAAATAATGTCTAATTTGTACTGCTGTTCAGTTCGATTGAATAGGAATGACTTGGGAAATTAACATTGTAATTGACAGAACTATCAGAACGTTTAAGGTCTGAGTTTTCATGGTTCCAAAACTTCAAGAAGAGAACGTACTCTATTTTTTAAGGCGTGGAAACTCCCAATCACTACAACGTGTTTTGCGGCAGGGTGATGTGTTGGAATCGACACGACTAAAACCACACAGTGTATCACTCTGCCCCTGGAATGGGAGGGAATGTATATATATGTCGAAAACTCGAAAACTAACTAATTGTAGGTATAATCCTCAAATATGCTGCAACAGAGAAAAATAATGTAACAACGTACTATAACGAGCGAATTTCATGCTTACTTATACATGTAATGTGGTATTTGCTTTTTTTTTTTACTATATTAAGAACCTGCCAAAGTGACTCTACTCTGCCTGATGGAAGCATGAATAGAATCCAAGAGTTGTGGTCACCATACTCATTACAAATGCAGACAATACAGTGTGGTGACACACGCTATGGCGGCCTAGTGACATGCTTTCTCACGCCCCGCTTGGGAACGTAAAAAGCATGACAGTCATTGTGGCAGTGTACGGCTCACACAGTTATCACGATAACTGTCACCCCTGCATCAATTGGCCTCCGATCTCGCGGTCGCTAACGAAACACGATAGCACGGATGCTGGCGCTTTAGGTTGGTTTTCCGTAGGAGGGTAGTACTACCCCGGTTAAACCGGCCCGTTCGTGCTAAAATCAGTGTGGCTCTACTAATATGTCATGTTGACTGTTTACGTTGTGTTTGGTAATGTCTTAGAAAGCTTTACAAGAGTTAAATTAATCCAACTGATAGAGTTATATTATCGATAGAGAGATATTATCGATATTAGTGATGTGATGTTAGTCGAATTGTATACATCTGTAAAGGGAACGAGTGTCGTGTCGTTCTAACACAAAGGGAGGATCCTCCGACAAGGTGAGATGATTATACCTGTTGGGGCGCAATCCGACGGTTGACGTTGGGATGTTGTACATATGCTAACCGCCGCGAGAATTTCTATATCGTGATTCAGGATTAGTAGTTACTCTACAGGTTATTACTCAGTAGTTCGATGTGCCTTCGTCAGATGGCGCTGTAGTATGTCTTTTTGTTTGAGCTGCATGCGGAAGTCATTATTCCGTTCACCAGCCCGTTATAGTCCACTGCTGGATATAGATCCTTCTCAAAATATAAATCCGAAAGACGTCAATTGTTGATTTGTTAATAAATCATCTGTTAAAAATGAAAAATATCATATTAGGAGTACAAACTATCATTGTGTGATTCAGAATCAGTTATTGGGTACTTTAATTCGCCGGCGCTAGATGGTGTTGATTTGTGTTTCTTAAGTTGCAGGTGTTCATAGTTGAGGATATTTACGTACCATTACTGTTTACATTGACCTAGCTTTATTTAATTTGAGAAAAATATTTTAAATAACTTATTATACTATGTTATCTTTGAAAATAACAATTTCGTTTTACTCGTTAAGGGATCGAATTTTTCAAAAATTGTTCGTGAATTCCTTTCTTTTGCTGGAATTTACTTTGGGACTTTGTTAATAATCATTGAGAGCTATTTCTTTTTAATTAAATATATATCATAATAGTTAACGTCACGTAACTTTGTCAGTGTTTGTAAAAATAAAATTTTTTCCTGTTTTTGCAACAATTTTCTATTATTTCTATTAAGTACTACTGTCCTCGACAAAAGACCTATCCGACTTTAAGAATATTCTAAAAGAACTGTACCAGCAGTTTTCGAGATTGACGTGTCCAACTAACTAACAAACAAATTTTTCATCTTTACATGAAATGTATGATTATGATATACTCCTAGTTGATATCGGCTATAGCGGCTAGTCTTAAGGAAGATCAGCCTCAAGTGCGTGCACAATAAGGTGCAATTTCTGTTCCTTCACTTTTACAACCCGATGGGCTTATCAGGGAGAGATCAGACGCAGGACCAATGGCTTTACGTCCTCTTTTAGACACGGAAGTTAAGATCCCGACTTCCAAACTCCGGGTATTTCTATAGCCAGAAAAACTCAATAATACTTTTTGACTCGACCCGGAAATTGAACCCAACGATAGACCAACGAGGCAGATGCTAATAAATACATTTTACTTAAAATATAAAGAATTGAACCCGTAGAATTAACTTTTATGCCTTATCTACTAAAAACACACTTTTCTATTAGAAAAATAAATAAATTAAGGAAGGCCAAATGTCAAGATAGAGTTCCGGCATCGAACGAGGGTCACTGTAATACAATCTGTTGGGACCAACCTTGAAATATCGCTTACACATTTGTGTTAAAAAATACATTTCAAAAAAGAAAACATTGAAACTTTCAATTCGATGGCATTTAATTACTTGCATTTTTTAATAGTCCACTGCTGGACATAAGACTCTCGTTAGCAAGGAAGTTTTGGTCTACTATATAGACCCATTTGGGTGGGTAATAAAACTTACGAATATTAACACTCTCGCCATGTGGTGATGGATTAAGGATACAAAATGCCACCACCCCCATGCCTCCCATTGGCATCAAATCCTATATCAATCTGTCTGGCCATTGTGGTATTGTAGGCCAAAACCTTAAGAAGTAGAGCCACGCTGATTTCAGTATGAAGAGATCAGCTTGATCAGGGCAGTGCAACCTTCTTACAGACGACGAACCTAAAGCGACAGCATCCTTGCTGTCGTATTTCGTTGGTAAGCACGTAAAATCAATCCATCTGGATAGCATGGTATAATAGGCCAAAACCTCTTGCTAAGGAGAGGCTTATGTCCAGCAGTGGACTGTTGAAGGCTGTTGATAAGTATTAAAAACACAATAATCACTATTATATTATTTATTTCAATTCTTGGGTTGTTTTTGCCAGATGTTATAGAATGACAAGACTAATATACAGTGAGTGCCTTCTTCAAATTGTTTTATTCCAGATTTAAAGTACTTGAAGTACTTAATTGCCTCGGTGGCGCAGAGGTTGTGAATGCGACTGTGGTGCTTGAGGATTCGGATTCGATGCTCGGGTCTGCAAATATTTAGTCAGAAGTTTTTGCGTTTTCTATCTATAATATGTATGTATTTTATTACAAAAACAAAACACAAGCTCTGCTTAGTTTGAAACTAAATGACGTTGTGTGTCAAATGTCCTAAATATTTATTTATTTTACTTATTTATTCGTACCCAAAAACCCATTTTTATTTTTTCTTTGTCCCTTTTGATGACCATGATCCTTCGATCAGAGTGGTTCAACATGCTTGGTGTATAATACCTTACCCTTTTGCGGTTTTGGTGGTATCGGTTTCATAAATCTCGGTTGACACTTACCTGTAACAAAGAAAATATATATCAGTAAAAAGCCACAGTAATAAAATGATTTTAAGTATAAGTATTATTAAAGTAGGCTGCCATAGTGTGGGTCGCCATACTGAATTATTTGCATTTGCAATGAGTGCGGTAACCACCGCTCTATGATTATATTTATGCTTTCCACCAGGCAGTGTAGACCCACTTTGGCAGGGTCTAGAAATAGAAAAAAACAGTTGTTAAGTTTCATTAAAAGAAATACATTCTTTCTTGAATATGCTTTCAATATTCTTTCTTTCTGTAGTGAATGCGACTGCTTTGCTTGAGGTCTCGGATTCGATTCTCGGGTCGGACCAAATGTCTGTATGATCTATAAATGTTTGTTTCAAAGTTTGGATATTTTTTATGTATAATATGTATGTATCTACAAAAAAAGTATATAAGTATTCAATCAGTCAGTCTAGTTATCATAGTACAAGCTCTGCTTAGTTTGAAACTAGATGACGTTGAGTGTCAAATGTCCTATATAAATATATGACAAATTTACTAAGTCTCTTATCCTTTCTTTCTCAACAGGATTTTATTAATTCTGTCAATATCTGAACACAAATATTCTCCACCAAAATCACTCTAAAAGCTACGCACCAAAATGCATCCTAAAGATATTCCCAAACGATACTAAGCGAGATTTGATAGCTTTTAGAGGAACATCACCATAATCCCCCTTATCGAGTAACCACCTCCGTAATAAGATACCGACTGATAGCAAAGTATCCGGATTTATGAGATTTTTGTGGGTTTGGGGACTACGATAAAGGTTATTTTTTTATATGTATTTTTCATGTAGAGTAGAAATACTTTAATGTTGATTGATAGTTGGTATTGTTGTATTTAGATAAAATGACATAGTCAAGTCGACCTATCGTCTTTCACTGCTAAACGAAGGTCTCCACCAAGGAACACCGACAATCTCAGTCTTGGGCAATCCGCATTTATCCACTGTGAGCCACTTTCTTCAAATCGGTGGACAACCGTGCTGCAGGACGTCCCACACTACGTTTGTCCAAACGTAGTCTCCACTCTAGCACACTTCGGCTCCAGCGATCATCGATTCGTCTGGCATAACCGGCCCACTTCTACTTTAGCGTACTGATTCTCTATGCGATGTCAGTTACTCCAGTTCTCTGTCAAATAACCTTGTTATGAATTTTATCAGACAGAAAAACACCCTGCATCGCACATTCCATCAGACGCTGAGCTACTTTAAACTTGTGGACCAGTCCAATGGTCAGTGTCCTGAAAATGACATACACTCTAGAACTAAATGATTTAGCTCTTTTTTCCTGTGTCAATTAATTAACAGCTGGCATTCACTACTACCTGGTCATGTGTTTCCTCCCCACCACGATCCTGAAGAAGGATAAAGGAACCAGCCTTTAAGCCTTTAATCTGTGGCGTAAAAAGCATCTTGCTGGGCAGCCATAGTGTAGTTCACATTCCTCATGCGCCAGGAGGGGGCGCAAGGGGCTGTACTTACATCCCCTGGTAGAAAATAAAATACATAGAAAAACACATGCTTTTAATTTATTTTATAAAAAAGTCGATTTCTTAGGTAAAGACATAATATAATTCTATATATTATATGTGTTAATAGCATGTGTGGTAGTAGATACATCCCTCTGAACATAATCATAGCGACGCCCATGACAATGCTGCAAACACAGGTACCAAATCCCAAACTAAACAGAACCTGTATTATGGTAACCAGATTGCTGATAAACACACTTATAATGGTTCTAAAAACATA
The DNA here is from genome assembly GCA_949316085.1 of Hypercompe scribonia. Taxonomy (NCBI): domain Eukaryota; kingdom Metazoa; phylum Arthropoda; class Insecta; order Lepidoptera; family Erebidae; genus Hypercompe; species Hypercompe scribonia. Next base: position 3,641,132 of record OX438997.1, read on the forward strand.
TCATTAAAAAAAAACATTCATTAATGGAGAAGTTCTAGGTATTAAATGAATTAATTTATATAGAGTGGGCCAAGGATTCGTTAACATTTGAATCTAACATCCGGCACAAACATGTTACGGGAGTTCTTGGGATCAACGCTACTGAAATTTGCTGGCTACAATCGTAACGCGTCGTTTCAACAAGATGGAGCCACTTGTCACATATCCAATGAGTCTTTGTCGCTGGTCAAAGACATGTTTCCGGAAAAGCTGATTTCCAGACGAGGCGACATTCCATGGCCACCCAGAAGTCCAGATATATCCCCAGCAGACTTCTTTTTATGTGGTTATTTGAAGAATCGTGTCTAAATTAATAAACCAAATACACTACGTCCACTAAAAGATAAAACCAGCAAAGAGATGTCGGTGATCTAGCGGTCTCTTTGCCGACGAGTATTCGAAAATTTCGGTGCTCGCTTAGAAGAGTGCAAACGTCGAAACGGTGGTCATTTAGACGACGTAATTTTGAAAAATAAGCTTCATTAATTAACTTTTTTTGTAAATAAACAATTTTATAATGTATCAAATAGCTTTTTTAATACAATTTTTCTAATGTAATGTTAACTGACTCATGGTCCGCCCTATATATGCCACCGAATGGTGAATGGTATCCTTCTTAAGTAAATTAAAAAGAAAATAATCACAACCGTAATAGTTAATCTCCTAAGATATTATTCTCTTCTTGGGATTTTAGTACAAATGTAATAAAAATAAAAAGCAATTTCTCCTTAACAGCTGGGGTTTTGACTAGACGGTAATTCAGTTATGTACTACCGGATTCACTCGGTCGGCGTTCGCCATTTTGTTTTCGGTCCATCGTATACATCCTGTAAGATGGGATATTACGTTATAACTGAAAGTTTTACATATATCATACGTGTAAAAATATTATTGTTTTGTTTAGTACAATTTTAAAACTGCTAGAATGTTCCTTTATTTAAATTATTAATTTATTTATTATATTTAATTAGTATTTAACTGCCTCGGTGGCGCAGCGGTAGTGAATGCGACTGCTGTGCTTGAGATCTCGGGATCGATTCCCGGGTCGGACCAAATGTTTGTATGATCTGCAAACATTTGTTTCGAAATTTGGGTATTTTCTAAAAAAAAGTATGTAAGTATTCTATCAGTCAGTCTGGTTATCATCAGCCCAAGCTCTGCTTAGTTTGAAACTAGATGACGTTGTGTGTCAAATGTGTGAAATATTTATTTATTTATTATTATTCTATCAGTCAATCAAACTTTCATAGTACAAGCCATACTTTTTTTTTTTTTTTTTAACGTGTGGAAACCCCCTCGGGCCGTCACCCCACCGGGGTTTACGGCGGGGTGGTGTGTCGGAATCGGACCGACTAAAACCACACGGTGTGCCACTCTGCGCCTAACATAGGAGGGATCCGGGAACCGCTGCTATTACGACATCCAGATCCCTCCTAGCGCCTGCCCGCTAAAGCGGGCACCATCTGCGGATAAACTCTCTATTTAGGCGACGTACGGCACACGCGCACGTCACCTCCTCGCGGCTGGCCACTATAGCGGATGGAGGGAGAAACCCGTCCCGTCCACCCGCGGTCACACTCAAGGCGGCATGAGGCGCTGGTATGCGCGCCTCCGCCGCGGGCGCGGGCTCGCCGGCGGCGGATTGGGTCCGAGTGGAGATCGTCCTCCCGGGCCATCTCTGCCGCCTTCTGCCGCGAAATTACGTCTTTGCAGAAGGTTGTGACCGCGGTTAAACAACAACAAGTACAAGCCATACTTAGTTTGACCCTATATCAATAGATAGTAGACCTGCGTTGAGCAGAAACGGGCCAGCTCGACCGGGACAGTTCTACCTTGTCACAGAACAATATCCCAAAACATTCGTACTATCATGTTTCGTTGGTGAGTGCGAGACCGAAGACCCTTTGGTGCAGTGGTGATAGTTATTGTGTTAAGTGTGTGATCCTTACAATGCTACGAAGATTGTCATGCATTTTACGTCACCAAGCGGAGCGTGAAAATCCTTACTAGCCCACCATACTATATTGTCTGCATCCGCAATGAGTATAGTGACCACAACTTTTGGATTTTATTCATGCTTTCCATCAGACAGAGAAGTGTCACTGTCGCGGTCTCTTAAAACAAAGAAAAAAGATGACGTTGCGTGTTAGATGTCCGAAAAAATGCATAAATTCCGAAACTACTCGTACTAAAACAAGAGTGATTAACAAAGAACTTTTCTGAGTTCGTCATATTATTCCAGTTAAGCCGGCTACTTGTGCTTAAGAATAAAAAAAAATAAAAAGACAAAGTCTTCAAACTTAAATCTTACTGCTTCATAACCAGTTGGAACATGTCAAGCTCTCAACTTCAGAACAAGTTTAATGAAATAAAATTCATTGGAAGTAGTTGTAACTTAAGTTGAACAAGTTGTAACTTGCAAGAGATGTCTCGGTTCGTGCTCTTTTATGAGATATTCTTTATTTGCAAGTTATTATTTAAGAAATAGTTAAGAATAAACCTTGGCAGTCACAATAATGTTATTGTATGTGAACTGCTCGTTTGGCTTAAGCGGTGGTCTAAGCCTACTGAGTTTTCCCCTACATCCGCTATGGTGGCCAGCCGCGAGGAGGCGACGTCCGCGTGTGCCGTACGTCGCCTAAATAGAAATTTTATACGCAGATGGTGCCCGCGCAAGCGGGCAGGCGTTAGGAGGGATCTGGATGTCGTAATAACAGGTGTTCGCGGATCCCTCCTGTGTCAGGTGCAGAGTGGCACGCCGTGTGGTTTTACCGACACACTACCCCGCCGTAAACTCCGGTGGGGTGACCGCCCGAGGAAGTTTCGACACGTTTAAAAAAAAAACGTGGTGTAAGCCTAATGCGCTAAGTGTCGTCCCTCAAATCCCATATTGTATGATCCACAAATAGTTGTTCTATATCAGGGTGTTCTTTGTGTCCGTTTCTTGTGTGTTTATGAAATCCCTCGTGACGCAGGTTTTATTTCTAGTTTTTTTTTGTCAAAAATTACGTAAGGTAAATGGTAAAAGGGGCAAGGCAGTATTCGGTAATTTCATCCTCTCTATATAAAAATTCAAATCGATAGTCTATCTAGCGATTGTGGCTAATGATAAGCAAAGAAGTCGTCTAGTCTTAGTGATCCTGGCATATTAGGTAAAATTTTCGGTCTCGATTCTCGCTTAGAACAAATTACTATGGAACAGTTAATCAGATATTTTTCCGGGACTATGCCATAGATTAGTCTAAAAAAAGGATAAGAAAAAAAGAAAAGTATCTATCTGTCTGTTCACGCAGTATTGCATTGCATTATTTGACTGCTTGGTGGCGCAGCGGTGGCGTATGTGACTGCTGTGCCTGAGGTCTCGGGTTCTATTTCCGGGTCAGATCAAATGTTTATATGATCTGCAAATATTTGTTTCGGAGTTTGTGTATCATAGTACAATGAGATATTCGAACTATTATTATTAATAAACATCTTATTCACTGAAGAACCTATCACAGACGACCAATCTAAAACCACGTGTTTACTTACGTGCTCAATATGTTACCACGTTCAAAAGCATGCTCTCTCAGCATTATCGGTCTCTCATAGTTGGAATTTATACATACTGTATGCATGTATGTCATTTTATTTATTATTTTTTAATAAATCTTTCATATATTTATTAAATCGATTAGTAGTATTTGTGTATGATAAACATAAATATTCCATAGCTAAAGAATTTATTTGTTACTCGAACTTTACCTAGCACCAGCTTAAATTTAAATTAATCCATCCAAAGGTTGCTTGAAAGAAATTGCTACAAGCAATAAGGCCGCTCATTGTACATCACAATTGTTGTTAGTTTAATTATATAATGTTTGCAAACCGTTTTTTTTTTGTTGACAAGGCGGAAAATCCCTTCAGAGCTCCTGTTCCTTGGGGTGCAGGAATCAAGAGTATGTGGTGTTCACACTAAAAACCGCCCAACGGCCAGCCTCTGGCACTCTACTCTGAGAGAGAGCTTGGACCATATGATTTCAGCTCCACGCATAATGTCAATTTAATGTCCCGTTAAGCCCTACCCCGGGGAAAAAATATTTCTCCCCCACAGTTCTGACATGGCGGCTCGACCGTAGGTTTATACCGTTCAGGCCGTCATCCTATTCCCCACCGCAGCAACAATTCTGCCCCCAGAGGATCCCACTCTCTGGCGGCTCCTGTTTACACACTCTGGTGAACAAATTAAATGATATCAATCTATCTATCTAAAGCGACAGCATCCGTGCCGTCGTGTTTGCTTAGTATGTGCGAGATCAGAGGTCCATTGATACTTATCGTGCTAAATGTGTGAGCCTTACACTGCCACGATGACTGTCATGCCTTATACGTCTCCAAACGAGGCGTGATACGGCATCTTACTAGGTCACCATAGTGTGGGTTACCATACCGCATTGTCTGTGTTCGCAATGAGATGATGACCACAATTCTTGGATTCTATTCATGCCTTCCATCAGGCAGATTAAAGTCACTTTGGCAGGCACGTAAACTAAAAAAAAAACTGCATTGTCTGCGTTCACAATGAGTATGGTCTACCACTCTTAGATTCTATTCATGCTTTCCGTCAGGCAGTTAGAGCAGGATGAGACTATCTGTCTGTTATGTTCTCACGGTTAAACCGCTAAACCGATTTTAGTGAAATTTGGCGTAGAGATACTTCGATTGTTAAAGAAGGACGTAGGCTACTTTTAACTACACATACACGCGAGTGAAGCCGCGGATAAAAGCTAGATATAATATAGTATAATTTGATGTTTTTTTTTATAGATGAAGAGGATATTTCAAAGTAAAACTTAAAACAAATGCCTCATTATTAAATTTGGTATCCAAGACGTAAAAATCTTATTTCTTTATTTTGTAAGAAAAAAGCCACAACCGTCATTTCATTTACTAAACAAATTAAATCTAACTTCAGAAGTGCCTCTTTATTCTATGAGAAATATTGGGCCATATACCTTCCCTAAGGAAAAATGGACGGAGAAGAAATTTTAATGAAAACCTTGACAAGACTGAATCGCATTCGTTTTAACAGGATTAGTGAATTTGAATACCTCTGTTTCTCTATTCAGCTAAAATTTAAAAAGTGCTTTTTAAGAGTTGACTACCTGCTGTGATATTTGATTATTAATGAACTTATTGGTTTAGTGGTCAGCGATTCTGACTGCCAAGCCAAAAGCCATGGGTTTGATTCCCACTAAGAAAACCAATTTTGTTATGAGTGCGATCATTACGTTCTATGTCTGGGTGTAATTTATCTGTGTGTTGGTATTAGATTCATTATGACCATCAGCAGTATTTAATATGTGCAAGGAACCGGTGTCATATTCCTTCGACACAAACCGGAGGATCCTCGGACCGGGTGAGGTAACCATGTTTCGCGGGCCACGGCCTAATTGTTAATGTTAGTGTGTTGTATATATGCTAATCGCCACGAGAATCTTGATTTCGCGATACAGGATAGTTGTGCCGTTGTTCAGTGTATCTTCGCTAGATGGCGCTGTAGTATATTTTTCTGTTTGCGCTGTATGTGGAAGTCACCATAAATAGTCTACTGTTGTACATATACCTATATCTCTTTAAAAGGAGGTTTCGAACTTCTCTATCACTCGGGTCAGTTGGATTGGATTTAGCGTTTCTGTCAAGTTTTCTTTCTCTTTGTAGCACATTGCTCTGAGTAGTTTACTCCCTTAGTCGTCTCTTACGACACTTACGGGATAAATAAGAGTGGTGACATTCAGTATGCTTAATCCGTCACATAAAACTTTCCACAGATTGGTTGTTTAAATATGCATTTGACGTCCGTTGAATGTTCTGGTTTGACAGTGAAATTAAACGATGTAGAGAAATGGTTAGGTAGGTGCACTTAAGGATACGTAGTAATTGACAGAAGATTCAGCACATGCAGATTAGTTTGACAATAAATAAGCAAATATACGTACATAAGCACATAGATATGTAATACAAATACATATCTGTGCATACATATTTTCACAATAAAATATAGTAATACAATACCATATAGTCTCAACATTATTTCCGTGGAAGTGTGAACTCAAATAGCATCTAAATTTATCCAATTTTTTTCGTTAATAATAAAAATTCAAAGTTGTAAATTGAATGGCTTCTGTTTATATGGAAATAAGGTCTCAATTCTATTAAATTTTCAATTTGCATTGCGTTGTGAACCCATAATCATGGATATTTCTTCTTTTTCCAATGTTTTAACTTCGAAGGGCTCAATGGGGCTACTTGTAAATCCAGTAAGTAACCAAGTAGGTACAACTGCAGTTTAAGGGGATGTATGTTTGATTATTAGATTGAGTGGTAGTTGTTTTTTTAGGGTTTCGTACGTAAAAGGTAAAAACAGGGCCTATTACTAAGCCTCTGCTGTCTGTCCCATTGGCCCGTTGATGCAGGCGTAACAGTTATCGTGATAACTGTGTAAGCCTTACACTGCCACGATGGCTGTCATGCCTTTTACGTACCCAAGCGGGGTGTGAAAAAGCATCTCACAAGGCCACCATAGTGCGGGTCACCATACTGCGTTGTCTGTATGAGTATGGTGACCACAACTCTTGGATTCTATTCATGTTTTCCACCAGGCAGAGTAGAATCACTTTGGCAGGCTCTTAAAAAAAAAAAAATAAGAAAAATAGCCTGTCTATCTTTCCGTCTGTCTGTGTGTCTGTATATCTGTCATAGGCTGTAACTCATAAACCGTGACAGCTAAAATGTTGAAATTTTCACAAATTATCTATTTTCTTTGTCGTTATAATAACAAATACTAAAAAAAAATAATTAAAACATTAAAGGGGTCCCCACACAATAAACGTATTCTTTTCATTTTTTTTGCTCAATATTAACAACGGTACACGCTTAAAATTTTTACAGTATATTTAGTTGTATATTACCTGTCAATACAAATAATTAAATAAAAATGAAATAAATATTAAAGGGGGGCTCCTATACAACAAATGTAATTTTTAAGTATTTTTTTACTCGATCTTAATAAACAGGTAGAAAGTAGTAATAAGTATTTGGAAATATATTAACTATAAAAATAAATACTTGATATATGAAAATGTTTATATACATACAACAAATGTGATTTTCTTTTATAGATGATGGTACGGAACCCTTATGTCCAACTCGCACTTGGCTGCTTTTTTTATTCTTTGCCTTGCATTACCGTTTGATAGGTCTATTGTCTGACAGCTAAGTCGTAGGGCGTAGGTTCGTTTCCCTACCAAGACTTATAATTATGTGGTGAGGACGATCATTTATTCTGTGTCTAGGTGTACTTTATCTTCGTATCTTTCTGCGAGCAGGTTATGCTTGCAAAGGAGATGGCAGAGCGGGACCGGGAGAGGTTTAGAATTCTCCTGGTCCGCCAGGTCCGGGAATGGTCTAGGTACCGCAGAAGATTCAGGCACCGCAGATCATTAGACGATTTTTGTCCTCCATAAGCGCAGGCCTGGGGGCCATCTGTCACCCTAGCAGAAGCAGGGCGGGGTAGCAATGCGAGCGCTATGGACTGTGCGCAACCTTTGTCAGTAAAGAAACTATGAGGTTGCCACACAGGAGGGGGTCACCAACAACCGTAGGTGGCTCAAGGTATGTTGGGGTTTCAGGGATTTCCTTACAAGAGTGCACCTCGTTCCTGGCTACTAGTAGCTGAGACGGTGTGCGGTTTTTGATCGGTTCGAGTCCGACACAACCAACCTTTGGTATCCGTGGGGATTGCCGCACAGTATTAAAAAACCGGTGTAATTTATCGCCTATATGTGCATATTTAGAAATATTTCAAATATTTGGCAGTTTACTTGTTATCGTAGCAAAAACTTAGCTTAGTTTGAGATAAGACAGACGTGTGACAGATCACACATCTAGACATTTTTAATATTTCAATGTTCGCTTGTTTTATTTATTTATTTATTATACATCATGCACTTTATGTACATAGGCGGACTTAATGCCTAAGGCATTCTCTACCAGTCGACCTTTGGGTGATGCAGAGAAAATAGGAAGTAGGTGCGTTTCAGGTGATGTTGAATAACAGAAATAAACATGTATGTACAAACTTATCATATACTAAAATTTATATAAATACATAAATAGATACATATACATACTTAAGTGGATATAAATCTATATACATACATACATACATACACAAATAAATATCATAACAAGTATAAGATGATAATCACGTATTGGTGGATTCTGACAGTTGCTTCAGTAGACACTGCTTCACTTTTTTTTTGAAAGAAAAACCGTTGGTAGCCATCCTGACCTCGAGGGGAAGCTCATTCCAAAGAAGAACAGACTGCACAAAGAAAGATGAGCCAACAAACTCAGATGTATGGGAGGGGCAACGAAGGAGAAGTTAAGTTAAGCATTGTATCTTAAAAAAAATGTTACAAAATTAATAAAGAAATAAATATTTCAGACAATTAACACACGACGTCATCTAGTTTCAAACTAAGCAGAGCTTGTACTATGATAACTAGACTGACTGATGGAATACTTATATACTTTTTTTTGTACATAGGAAAGTCTCAAACTCCGAAACAAATATTTGCAGGTCATACAAACATTTGGTCCGACCCGGGAATCGAGCCCGAGACCTCAAACGCAGCAGTCGTTTTCGCTACCGCTATGGCATCGAGGCAAGTACTTTACGATTGAATAACTTCAAAAACAAACATTTGAAATATGTAATTATAATTAATGCTCTGTGCTGTATAGCGTGTGTATGGAGGCGTCGTTAGCTTAACATTTGTTTGTATCAAATGTAATATTTACTTTGAATTTGTAAGTTTGAATATCTAATAGTCGTTTGTGTATGTTAGGTACAGTTTAATGTTACGAATGGCCCTTTTTGTAACATTAAATGTAGCGGAACACATGTTTGTTATGAAGTTTATAGTGATAAATAAATATAAGCTTAGTCAAATGTATTTAGATACTTTTTAATCGTAAATATAAATTTAACTATTTAGCTACTAGGTGCACTCTAAAACTTAAAAAAAATCAGTTTCACCGTTCAGTGGCTACAGGATGGGCCACGAATTGGTTAACATTTCAAAAAATCCTATAAGAAAAATCATTGGGTATATTATAAAAATTGTTTATTTACAAGAAAGCTAATTAGTTGGAATTTATTTTTTAACAATTACATAGTCTAAATGACCACTGTTTCGACGCCTGCACTCTTCTAAGCGAGTACCGAAGTTTTCGAATACTCGTCGGCAAAAAGACCGCGAGATCGCCGACATCTCTTCGCTGATTTTTCTTTTAGTTGACCTAGTGTATTTGGTTTATTGATATAAACATGATTCTTCAAATAACCCCATAAAAAGGACTCTGTTGATGATAGATCTGGACGTCTGGGTGGCCATGGAATGTCACCTCGTCTGGAAATCAGCTTTTCCTTAAACATGTCTTTAACCAGCGACGAAGATTCATTGGATATGTGACAAGTGGCTCCATCTTGTTGAAACCATGTGTTACGATTGTAGCCAGCAAATGTCAGTAGCATCGGTCCCAAGATCTCCTGTAACATTTTCATCTATTCAGCAGAATTAACAGTAACGGCCACGAGAAGCGTGTATATTGCAGATGAGCAGACTCAATCTTGTTCACCTTTGTTTTTGTTTTTTTTCCCCTCGGACCGTCACCGGGGTTTACGGAACGGTGGTGGTTCGGAATCGGACCGACTAAAACCACACGGTGTGCCACTCTGCGCCTGACGTAGGAGGGATCCGGGAACAACTGTTATTACGACATTCAGATCCTTCCTAGCTCCATCATGTTCACCTTGGAACCAACTTTTCTTTTACTTCTTAAATTTAATATTTTCTAACACTCAAACGTTTATATCTATAACAAAAATAAAACGTAATGCCTCCTATCAAGAAATTGGTATCATTAAGGCCAACAGATACAGCGTGGGCCATAAAATTGGGGAAAGTGAAAATATATTACAAGATTATGTATTGAACGATAAGTTTCTGGGCAAATACATCTTTTTAAGACGTTTTTATTAGCTTTATTTGTATATTATAACTGACTAATTAAATTAATTTTTGTAGTACCTACTGCTGCTGTGCTGGAAGTCTCGGGTTCGATTCCCAAGTCGGACCAAATGTTTGTATGATCTGCACGGTTGGCCTAGTGATTTAAGCGGCCGTCACGATGCTCTCTAATTCACCGAGTGTTGTGGGTTCAAATCCCATATGGGATAACACTTTGTGTGATCCAGAAATTGTTGGTCTGAGTCTGGGTGTTCTCTGTGTTCGTTTTTTGGATGTTTGTAAAGTCCCCCGCGACACAGAATTTATTCCTAGTGTGGGCGCTGTCTTTTATAAAAAAAAATATTTGTTTAGGCGTTTGGGTGTTTACTATGTATAATATGTACGTATTTACAAAAACAAAGTAGATAAGTATTCTATCAGTCAGTCTAGTTATCATAATGCAAGCTCTGTTTAGTTAGAAACTAGATGGCATTTTGTGTTAAATGTCCGAAATATTTATTATTATTCTTATTAACATCCGCGACAGCCTTAGACCGTATAATCATATCAAACAAACTTAGTAAAACACTCGCCACTTGTTAGAATTTCTCATTAGTACAACACCATATCATGTTCTTCCAAAGACATAGACCTTTTCTTAAATAAACTCAAGCGTTGGGCTGCGGCCCGCCAGGCATGATCACCTCGCCTTGTCGGAGGATCCTCCCTTTGTGTCGGAGGGACATGAGACCCGTTCCCTCCACAACATGTATGCTCTTTCTCGAGCATGATGTGGTCTTATATTGAGCAAGCACATAACTTATTGCTTTTGTAAATTTAATTCAGCATATAAGTTATATTTCTTGTTGTGAGATTCTTAAAATATCCTATCCTAATATATGTTATATAAATGATAATGAGTCTTTAGAGTGACGTTATGAATCACCAATACTAGTTTTAAGTTCTTGTGTAAATGGATAATTGTATTTTTTTCTTTGAGAAATATATATTCCTAAACCACAAACTGTAACATGAGGTCGTCTACTGTGTTGACAAGAGCGAAACAGGCAATCGTTTTTTTCATAATTTGATTTATTTTAAGATCCAAGTACTAAACGATATCGAAGTTGTTAAAAAAGATGATTACAAGATACAAGAAACACTTATCTTGAAAGACAATTTGTTTTTTTCTATATTAAGTACCTGCCAAAGTAACTCTACTCTGCTTGATGGAAAGCATGAATAGAATCCAAGAGTTGTGGTCACCATACTCATTACAAATGCATACAATGCAGTATGGTGACCCACACTATGACAGCCTTGTGAGATGCTTTTTAACACCCCGTTTGGGGACGTAAAAGCCATGACAGTCATCGTGACAGTAAGGCTTACACAGTAACCACGATAACTGTCACCCCTGCATCAGTGAGCCTCCGGTTTCCGGGGTGTATTTTAACTTATAAGTGTAAGTAAACAATCGCCATTTTCGAAGCTCACACCGTAACAATAAACGGCTCTAACGAGCAAAACAATTATGTCTAAGTACCCCAGCATCTCGATTTAATAAAATACATCTCGCACCTGACTTGGTTACGCAAGTACGATACTAATGAACACAGTACTTAACTCTTGTTTATTGGATTAATACTCGAATATAACATTTAATAATAAGAAATAAATTAAAGCTCATTCAAGTGGTGACAGACTAAGATTACGGAGTATCACAACCCCTGTATATCTGACGGGTGTTGTAAGAGACGAAGAAAGGAACATACTAGACGGATAACATCACTACAAAATATTTTAATTTTTACATGTGCGTTTAAAGGTGTGGTGGGGTTCTATGTCGGAATTCGACCGTCTACAATCACACGATGTGCCACTTTCCGCTTGAGTTAAAAGGGATCTGGAAAGAGCTCTTGTTACGACATCCAGACCCCTCTTAGCGCCTGCCTTCTGGCGCGAGCATCAACTTCGAATGACTTCGCTATTTAAGCGATGTACGGCACATGAGAACGTAACCTCCTCAAAACTGGTCACTGTTACGGGTAGAGCTGCCCTAAACCCGTCTCGTTTATCCGCTGCCACACTCATGAGGCGTGTGTATCGTTGTGTCTGACAGGTATACCGCCAGTGTGCAATGAGCCGAGTCCTCACTGTAATCGCAGTAACAGTCACCACTGTAATTGAAGTGAAGACTCGGCTCCCGAAGCAGTCGTGCCAGGAAACAATCGACGTCAGCTGTACTACGTACCGTACGCACGTACCTACTCGTCACACACACGCCCACTCGCACGTACGCACGCACGCACGTACTTCCTTACTGTTAAGTTAACTTTATAGTTAATCTGATGTACAATAGAGCGGTTTGTTATTATTCTCTATATTCTATCAAAGTACATATAAGTTACATTTTTAAATACATTTAAGTACATGTATTATTTAGCTGCCTCGGTGGCGCAGCGCTAGATCATGCAAATGTTCGTATGATCTGCAAATATTTGTTTCGAAGTTGGGGTGTTTTTTATATATATAATATGTATGTATTTACATAAAAATATAAGTACTCTATCAATCAGTCTAGGTATCATAGCACAAGCTCTGCTTAGTTTGAAACTAGATGTCGTTGTGTGTCAAATGTCCGAAATATTTATTTATTTATTGTTATATATGGTACTTGGTGGTGCGGTGACAGAAGAAGAATATAGAGTGTCCCCACTACTACCCATCCTATGGGTGTCACAAGGGTCGACGAAGGAAGTACACTACGTAGGACAAACAGCACAGCAAAGAGAAGAAAAACTTGAAACAAACCTTACACCAACGCGTTTAACCAGCGTGGTACACTAAACTAAAACCTTACTAAGGAGACGCCTAAATCTAACACCAGTGGAGTATTTAAGGCTGTTGATAAATATAACTAAGGATTAGGAAACGATTTTTGACAAGAAAAATACAATGAAATGAGTATAAATATTCTCTCGAAGCAATTTTCTTTAATATTTAATGTGACCAAACTGTTATTCTTGGCTCACAGCCAAAGTTGCTTCGTCTCCGTTTAGGTTGGTAGTCAGCCACTCACACAATAGGCAATAAAAAGGCATTTTCTTCTAATTTTGTACCTTTAAAATATAGCTTGTACTTGAGCTTGTTTGGTGAAAGTTTAATCCAAATAAGATTAACAAAACATTAAGATTAAGTCAATAATGGCTCTGGTAATTAGCGTGATATATAGGTGTTTGGATATTGGACTGGTCCACAAGTTTAAAGTAGCTCAGCGTGTGATAGAGCGAGCGATGCTGGGCGTTTCTCTGGCTGACAAAATTCGTAATGAGGTTATTCGACAGAGAACGGGAGTAGCTGACATCGCACAGAGAATCAGTACGCTGAAGTAGAAGTGGGAGTGTGGGAGTAGAGTAGTTTTAGAGTGGGATTTGGGAACAGCTGTTATTACGACATCCAGATCCCTCCTAGCGCTTGCCCGCTATCGCGAGTACCATCTGCTGATAAATTTAGGCGACGTACGGCACACGCGCACGTCGCCTCCTCGCGGCTGGCCACTATAGCGGATGGAGGGGAAAACCCGTCTAGTCCACCCGCGGCCACATTCATGGCGGCATGGCGTTGTGACCACGATAAAACAGCTGTCGCTACCGACCATGGAGGGTATAACGGCCGGTAGCGAGAGATCTCCTCCAAAAACTGCAGTGAGGACCCTACGCTGCGCCGCCCAGGCGGAACAAACCGCTAGCGTGTGTTGAGCCAAGTCCTCACTGCAGTCGCAGTGGTGACAGGCGGGACTCAATTCCCTCCTGGCGACCGAGTGCAAATACTCCCCTAAGCAACCGTGCCCGAAAAGAATCTGCGTCAGTCGGAAGGAAAGGGTTCCGTGCTGTCACCCTGCCCAATCGGTGGCGACCGGCTGGAGACCCTCCACAGCAGCTGGGACGACCAACGAGCCATCGTGACTCGACGAAGGACCTCTCGCCACTCGTGTATCTCTTCAGGCGTGGGCCGTAAGCCGCTACCCGCCCGGAAGTCAAACGTTCGCCGATAAAGTTCGGCGAGCACTTCCGTCTCCAAATCCCACGGAAGAGTTCCGGCCAAGGCACACGCCGCCTCCGTCGGTACGGTAACTGCGTATGGCTCTAACCGCGAATATCCTCTGAGGACACCAGAGGCGAGCCCTATTCTCGGCGGTCAGAGCCGCCGCCCACATCGGTGCACCATACAGCGCCATTGACCGGACAGCCCCCGTATATAGCCATCTCGTCGCGACGCTGGCTCCACCAAAATTTCTGCATCAGACCCTTGATCCAGCCTTCTAACGTGAGCCTCTTTAACTGTTGGTCGAGGCTCTTGGCTATCAATCCGTGAACAGATATGATTATCGGAACAATACCCACTGAATCCACATTCCACATATCGGCAATCTCGTGAGACATATACAAATACTTCAATTATTTTTATTACTAAGGCAACAGACCCATAAGTTTCAATACGGTGATCGTTTTATAGAAGTTATTTTATTAAAACTGCTGGTTAAAATGTAGTATAGCATTTACTTTTAATCTTGTTAATGTTTGGGTTTTGTAAATAGCCTCTTTTAGCTTTGAATGCGATATTTAATGGGACTAGTGACGTACGAGTATTGTGGCCGTATTAAGAAAAAGGGTAAAGTGGTATTACGAATTACTTAAATCAAAGTTATTTTCTACTTTGCTATTCCTTTCCAATTTATTTTTGTTGAAAGGTTAAGCTTATGTTAACATCAAAGGCAAATTCGATCATTTTTCTTAATCAAAATGTCTAAAAGTTATTTAATATATTTTTTTTTCGATTTTTTATTGCGGCCTCAGTCTTTTCTAGCCTTGGTTTCGATTCCACATACGGCTGTCAGACCACTAACTAGACAAACTACGTACTGTGGTAATCAATTTAGCAGCAAGCATTCTTCTATATTTCTAAGCACACACTCGTATATAATTATCCGAGTGGTAACGGATTAAGAATACATAGTGTTACCACTCCTATTCATCCCGTGGGTGTCGTAAAAGGAGACTAAGGGAAAAAAGCATGCAAGACAACATCATTACAAAGAGAACGAAAACTTGAAACAAATCCTATTCCAACCCGTCTGGCCAGCGTGGTATAGTAGGCCAAAACCTCCTTGCTAAGGAGAGGCCTATATTCAGTAGTGGACTGTAACAGGCTGTTGATGATATAATCATGTATAAATTACACCAAAACAGAACTCATTATACAAATATTCATTCTAGGAATATAAAAACTGACGGGTAGGCTTTTAGCCAATTGAATAAAAATCTTATTAATTTTATTTCATCTTTTAGTGAAGATAACGTACTCCTAGCCGTCCACAGTGGTCAGACTCAATGGAGACCAGCTGACTACACAGAAGATATTATAGTACACAAGTAAGTAAACACGGGTGTACTCTCTGATCCTCACTCTCACAATACGCTGGGACGGCTATCCGACACGACCGGGGCGAGATCTTGAGCAGGACCGTCAGCTTTCCGTGCTCCCTGGGCAGAAGGGTTACGACTCCAACTTTCAAATTCCAGGCTGTTATTAATAAAGAATAAATAAATATTTCGGACATTTGACACACAACGTCATCTAGTTTCAAACTAAGCAGAGCTTGTGCTATGATAACTAGACTGACTGATAGAATACTAATACTTTTCTTTGTACATACATACATATTATACATAGAAAACACCTAAACTTCGAAACAAATATTTGTAGATGGTACAAACGTTTGGTCCGACCCGGGAATCGAACCTGAGACCTCAAGCACAGAAGTCACATTCATTACCGCTGCGCTACCGAGGCCACTATTAAGTATAATGATCAGAAAAAATCTATAATACTTTTTGCTCCGATTCGAATATTGAACCTAAGACCTCTAACCGCTACACCAACGAGACAGGTCTTTTAGTACAGAGCGCATGAATGATATCAATGTGGTTTGACTGTTAATGTACAGATAACCTTACCATATGTATTCACTTATGTACGTAAATATGTACAATTGTGTCATTGCTGAACAATACTCGGATTATCTGTAATGTTTTTATTATTCTAAGACAGAACAATAAATTGAAAGCGTCATAAAATTGCTTCAACAAGAACAAAGATGTGTTGAAAAGGTATTGTTAGCGGATGTCTACGTGACACGATTTATGAAACGTAAGCAAAGAAAAGCTTTTTATGTTCAAGATAATGTTTGAAACTAAACGTCGGATTTGGGCGATTCTTTGGCATTTGATTGTCCTATAAAGAAGGCTAGAAATGGAAGAGTGAGTGGCTGGTACTTTAGATTTATACATTAAATGATTCATTTCCACACACCCAGTCATTTCCTATTGTAATTTATTTGCCTGTTTTCTGTAGAAGTATGTCAATTTTTTGGTATGTTATGTTCTGATGTTAAGCACACGTGACCTGATCGAAAATTCGTAAGATGGCGGGTGAACGCGGCTAATATGTATGCCTGCACCTGCTGTTTAGGCGGTGCAGGACGCTTGCGTGAATGTGCATGTATGTGTACGATACCGCAATTATGAATATTGTATTTTACCACATAAATTATAATACTTTCATACTGATAATTCAAGCAATTTGTGCAAAATTATTCCTTAACCATTCCAAAATGTCAAAAATACACAACGCTAATATTCAAGTTTTCACTTCTACCGGCACTCCCGAAGTGCAACCTGTTGTTTTTTTCTCGGACCCACCAAACTGACTCTACTCTGCCTGATGGAAATCATGAATAGAATTTTAGAGTGGTGGTCGCCATACTCATTGCGAATGACAATGCAGTATGGCGACCAAGTTATGGCGGCCTAGAAACTTTATAATGACGACCATTCTGTTGAGCAAATTACTTTCTGCGGTATTTCCGAACCCATACGACCTTCAAACCTTCAAGAAAAGAGCGTATACTCCTTTCTCAAATATCAGTAACATGCTTGGGACTCCTGAGTTGCAGGCGTTCATGGACAGCGGTAATTCCTTTCTGCTCGACTTGACTGCTTGACTGCTCGTTTGTTCACCTTTTTCATAAAAGAAGAAAGATTTTCAATGATGAAAATAGATGTATTCGAGCCAGTGACACTTTATTAAATAATCCACACAAAATCACGCAAAACGAACTCTCAACATTTATTTAAATATCCTCACTCCATTAAATTGTAGTTAAAAATAAACATAAACAAAATAAATTTCTAAATACACGCGTAAATGTTAATCTTTCGTCATTATTTCTGTACGCACGCATAAATATTTGAAGAACTTTTTTCCCCGAAGGGATACGCAGAGGCATATTAAACATCCACCTTTTTTGTCAGTGTTTTAGTTCTACGTAATCTGCCGCTAATCAGGATGTTTTGCTTGCCAGAGCCCTGTCCGTCGTTCAGGAGGTGCACCACATGCAGGTGAGGTGTGGGAACCTTATCCTTTCTTCTTTCGTCGTTTTTAGTCGCTTTAAAATTAATTTATAGAACTACATCAGAAAACTTTCTGAACACTTTATTAAAATTAATCGAACTGAAACTGTTATCTCAAAAGTTTTATTTTAACATCTACCCTCATTTGACATATAACACAAAAGAAGATATTTTCACAACGCAAATAAAACTGATGACTTTTTACGAAAGCTTTTTAAATGGCATGAAGTGGGCTTAATCGGAAATTGTTGCTTGTTACCGGAAACCGACAACCACCTCCCTTACCCCCTTGAATACTCCCACTCTATTAAACCACCTCATTCCGGTTCAGATATCTCTACGCTTTGTCATATTGCAACTTTTATGATGAGAATTTTTTCATGGTATTTCTGCATGTAATGAGAATTCTTTCTGTTATGAGGTATGTATTTGATTAGTTTCGATATATCAAAAAAAAAGATGGCGTTTTATGATTATGTTTGTAGATAGCAATTTTAAATTTTCGTTTAATGTGTAATCACTTTTATGTAAGTATTTTTTTTTTATAGTTTTAACAAGTTTTTATGATGTGTGTGAGTGGTTATACATATAATATTTATCTATACGACTTCTTTAAATGAAGAAATTCTTTATTTATTTATTATTTTTATGGAAAACTTACAGTTACAAATATTATGAAATTAGAACAGATTAGTCATCTGACAGCTAATTACAAATTCCCTTCTAGTTTTTAGACTAATCCAAAACATCGTAATCAAATAGGTTACAAATAAAACAATAAAAATATTAAACACGAGAAATAAGTGCCAAATTGCACAATGACTGTATAAGCATAGATACAATGTCACATTGTGCCTATTTGAAAAAATGAAGGCTTAGACGCCTTCTCGCCGAGGACACACTAATCACAATGGGATCAATGTCATGCTGTGTATACAATTCATTATTAACATCACCATCTTTATCTATTTGTATTGTCATAACTTTTTTATACTGGGTGCTGGTTACATTTAAATATAGGTTAAATACGTTTACGTAAAAAGGGTTTAAAAAGGACGAAACAAGAAAATATTTTAGATAGAAATTCAGATATGTATAGGTACAAAAATGGACAAGCTGACTTAAAACTATGGTCATTACTTCAAACAGTTAAACCAGACTCTATACTGTAATCACATAGTTTTTATTTAATCATTATTCATGGACTTGAAAAGAAAAGGACACTCCTGTACGTTGTTTCGTCATTTCTTCATAAAGTGTGTCTTAGAAAATAGCGGTGTCTTCGAGCTGTAAAGACCGTGTGGAAATACGCATGCCAGGTCACGGCCCAACGAATAATGTTGGGATGTTGTGTATATGCCAATCGCTGCGAAAATTTCATTATCGTGATACAGGATTACTAGTTGCTCCGTAGTTTGATATGTCTTCGGTAGATGGCGTTGTATTATATCCTTTTGTTTAAACTGCATGTAGAAGCCATATTCGACATTAAAAAATATCTTTATAGAAATAATAATAAATGTCATTTAAGTAAAACAAACAATATATTATTATTTAATTTGCTCAAACACCTGTTCCTCAAAGTCATAGTTAAGTTAGATTGTAACTATTGTTTGGATAACTTGTCCTATTTTCCCCCTCCTTCTACGAGAGAAATAGGGGTTAAGTTAAAGTTAGTGGTTACTTAAGAGACCCTTACATCCTAATTTGTGCCGAATAATTTACCGAGTTACAAATAACCAAAGTTTAGATTGTAAGGCTCAGGATTTAAGATTATTCGTCACTGAATTCGGCTTTGAAAACTAAGAGATAATAAATATTAAGAGAAAGAGATTGTAATCGGCTTTAAAAACGAGCTAGTCATAATGATACTTCGTTTAGTGACAGATTCGATGGCGCAACGGTAGTGACCGCATGACAGTCATCGTAACAGTGGAAGGCTCACACACTTACTACAATAAACATGAATCCTGTATCAATCTGCAAATATTTGTTTCGAAGTTTGGGTGTTTTCGTGTATAATACGTATGTATTTACAAAAAAAAGTATATATATGTATTCTATCAGTCAGTCTAGTTATCATAGCACTCTGCTTTTACTTTTGCGGACTCATTTTATCTGTGACAAATGGCTCCATCTTGTTGAAACCATGGGTTACGATTGTAGCCAGCAAATTCCAGTAGCATCGGGTGCCAAGAAGTCGCGTAACATGTTTGCGCTGGATGTTAGATTCAAATGTTAACGAATTTTTGGCCCACCTATATTATAGATGCCCGCTTTTTTGGCGTCTGATGTTTTTCCACAGTTTTTTGTTTAAGCTTTGTTGAAATTTGTATCTTCCTATCGTGATTAAAAGAGATAGGTACAATTTAAATAAAAGAATTGAAGTAGAGTAAGTGTTCAACAATACAATTTTATGTCCATTTTCTATTTTTAAGCGCTTGAAATAAAAAAAGTGTGTCCTTACAATTCAACGAACATTTCCACACCTACTTAAAATTCTTGTTGCATTGCTTTGTAACGCAAAAGTATTTATTTAAACAGAGCAAAGACTCTAAAGTTTATGATCTTGCGGAAGGAACGTGTGTCATGTCCCTCCGACATAAAGGCAGGATCCTCCGACCAGGCGAGGTGATCTTGCCTGGTGGGCCACGGCCAAGCGGTGATGTTGGGATGTTGTATATATGTTAAATGCCACGCGAATCTCTGTTTCGCGATACAGGATAGGAGTTGCTTAGTAGTTCATCATACTGCGTAGTTCACTGTATCTTCGCTAGATGGTGCTGTTTTATATTTTTGTTAGTGTTGTAATGTGGCAGTCGCCACAATCTTATGAAATCCAACAATTTTTTTTTGTACATTTTAAACTGAGAGGCTGTCATAACCTCGATAATGCCTTATAACATTATTGTAAAGCTAAAACAATATATAGAATCTTAAAGGTATAAGACTACTTATTGTATAATCTCCTTTCCCGTCCAACAGTGGCCTGCTAAAGGCTGTTAATAACAAAAGGGAGAATAGGTCGAGAAAAGAAATTAATGTTTATGAGGCGCGCCACAAGATGTCGCTACTTGCGACTGAGTCGTTAACTTTATTATTTTTCTAAAGAGGTCATTGTCGATGGTATTCAAAAAGTATTAGAAGCTTAATGTTCATCTTGTTCGAATTTTCATGGTCGAATTAACATTTAAAATTCGTTTATAAAAATGTTTATGAGTCTCTATAGCCATTGAAGTCTTCAAATATTGTGAAAAGCAAAATATACGCGACGGACAAAAGTGGAATGTCGGAAATATTAAGTAAATAAATATTTCGGTCATTTGGTACACAACGTCATCTAGTTTCAAACTAAGCAGAGCTTGTGCTATGATAACTAGACTGACTGATAGAATACTAATATACCTTTTGTCAATACATACATATTATACCTTCACAGAAAAGACATAAAAATATTAAAAGTGGAGTAATTTTTTTTGTACAAAAAAAGACAACACCCGCATTAGGAACATATCCTGTATGATGGGGGACTTTACAAAAATACAACTAGCACACACAAAGACACTCAGACTCAGAACAACAACTTGTGGATCACACAAAGTGTTGTCCCATTTAGGGTTTGAACCCACAACAGTCAGCGCAGTGGACAGCGGTGTAGCTACCACTTAAGCAACTACGACATCCGTGCAGTCAATAAGAGTCGTAGGCAGAAGTCATACACGTTATAAATAAATAAAACTAAGACACAGAACTAATGTTTGTATTTACGTTACAATATTTTTCTTGGGTGTGAATGGAACCCAACGACCGGTTATTAAAGTAGCCTTAAATATTCTGTGTATTGTTCTCAGAAGAGAACACAGTTTTTGAGAAAATATTCTAAAGATTTTTTAGTAAAAAAAATATATCCCAGTTTTTTTTCTAGAGTCAAAGCGACTCTACTTTGCCTGATGGAAACCATGAATAGGATCCAAGAGTTATGGGCACTATAGTCATTGTGGATGCAGACAATGTAGTATGATAACCCACACTATGGCGACCTGGTGAGATGTTTTTTCACGTCCCACTTGGGACGTAATAGGCATGACAATCATCGTAGCTGTAGAAGGCTCACACACTTATTACGATAACTGTAAACCCTGCATCAACTGCCTCGGTGGCGCAGCGGTAGCAGCGGTAGTAAATGTGACTGTTGTGCTTGAGGATTCCAACCAAATGTTTGTATTATCTACAAATATTTGTTTCGAAGTTTGGGTGTTTTCTATGTATAATATCTATGTACTTACAAAAAAAAAGTATATAAGTATTCTATCAGTCAGTCTAGTTATCATTGCACAAGCTCTATTATTTATTGTACAAAACCAATAATTAATGAAACCGTTTTAACTGTTTTATAACTTAGTTTTATTTAGAATGGTATTCGCACATGACAGGAATGTATCAGAGTAAAACACACACCATAGCAGCCAACCGTAACAATATTATTTGTGTTGCCATAATATTCTAACACCCCTTCTCAACACAAATATATATATTTATAATAAAAGACTTTATCTAGATAACAGATTAGCATTAATTTATACTCAAAGTTACACCACATTTGCTCAAATGTTTTACAATTAATTCCTTACTTAAAATCTTGGTTAACATATCAGCAGGCTGTTCATTAGTCTTAATATACTTAATACATATCTTATTATCTTTCACTAGATCTTTAACAAAATGGTAGCGAATGTCTATATGTTTCAGTCTTTTTATAGTATCAGAATTAGCATTTATTATTGCTGACTGGTTATCACAAAAAATATTAACAGGGCAAACATTTTCATAACTAAAATCAGTTAACAAATTTATAAGCCAAGATACATCACTAGCGGCCATACTCAATGATACATATTCCGATTCTGTGGAAGACAGACTAACTGAGGCTTGCCTTTTAGAGCACCACAGAATCAAGCAATCTGATAGTTTGAACATATAACCTGAAGTGGACTTTCTGTCCAATACATCACCTGCCCAATCGGCATCACAATAACCTTGTAAATTAATATCTTTACACTTAAAAACTAGTTTGTAATTTAATGTATGTTTGGTATATCTCAACACTCTCTTTAATGCACTAAGTAACTCATTACTTGCGATTGATTGATATCTACTCAGCAAAGAAATTGGATAACAAAGATCGGGTCTTGTGCCTGATGCTGCATACATCAAGCAACCTATTATCTGCCTGCACAACTTCTCAATATTTTTATCTTTATGAACAGTTTCATTTGTAAGTATTTTAGTGTTAAAATTTATCTCCATAGGAGTCGACATATCCTTACAGTTTTCCATATTAAATTTTCTTAACACACTTTCTAAATAGCTTGTTTGATCCAATTCAGTAGTACCTGTTTCTAAATTTTGCTTTACATTTATGCCCAGAAAATTTGATATTAATCCCATGTCTTTCATTTCAAATTCGTTATTCAACACATTCTTAAATTCTTCTATATGTCTCTTATTAGTACCAAAAAACAAAATATCGTCAACATACAGTAGTACATACATTTTATCTATACCATTGCACCTTTTGAATAAACATGAATCATTATTAGACTTAATGAAGCCTTCTCTACTAATCACAGAGTTGAATTTATTGTTCCAACACTTAGGTGAATTTTTCAGACCATACAATGCCTTATTTAGTTTTACAATATTTTTCTCTCCAGAATAAGCCCCTTCTGGCAATTTAACATAAACCTCTCTATCTATATCCCCATATAAGAATGCCCCAGTAACGTCCATTTGATAAATTGGTAAATTTAAATGAGTAGCTATTGCAACAAAGACTCGAAAAGTAGATAACTTTGCAACAGGCGCATATATTTCTCCTAAATCAAAGTCACTAGCCTGCTCAAAACCCCTAGCCACTAGTCTAGCCTTGTACTGGTCGTTACTATTTCCCTTGAGCTTAAAAACCCATTTGGTACTAATAATATTTTCACTTACAGGTGCTTCACAGAATGTCCAAGTATTATTATCATTTAGTGTTTGTAATTCTTTCTTAATTGCCTCTTTCCACTTACTTGCGTCCTTCCTTCCCATAGCTTCTTTGTATGTAGTTGGTTCACTCATTTTACTTACAACATTGTGGCACTGATAGAACGATGTCTGTTTCCTCACTCTCTTCCTTCTTTCGTTCTGAACTGTTGTTTCCTCCACCTCAGATGATTCATCATCGCAGGGTTCATATTCACTATATGACTCACTCTCTCCAGTAGACACGTCTTCAAGCGTAGTAAGAGTATCACTTTTACTTTGAGTTTCTTTGTCTTCGGTGATCTCACTCACCTTCTTTGTTTCCTGATGTTCATCTTTTTCTTACTGTCTTTATTACTTCTGCACTCTGTTTGATAATGTCCGGATTTGCCGCACTTAAAACACTTAATGTTCCTTCTAGCTACAAACGCCGACGATGACGGTGTACTATCTTTTTCTTCTGTCTTTTCTTTCAATCTTTCCTCTTCGATGAGCAGCCTGGTCACTAAATTATCAAATGTCTGTTTGTCTTCTGGTGCTGACTCCCAGGCCGACACAAAGTGTTTATACTCGTCCGGTAAACTCATTAACACTTTAGTTATAGCGAACTTATCAGAAATTTCTTCACCCAACTGTTTTAGCTGGTTTTGTATTTCTTGTATCTTAGACAAAAATACAGACATTTCCACTCCTTTTTCGTACTTATACTGGAAAAATCGCTGCTGGATGATATGTATGCTGGTCTCTGACTTTTGTTTGTAGACACTAAGGAGCTTCTTCCACATTTCAGAAGAAGTTGTACATGTGACAAGATGTATCATAACATCTTCGGACATTCTTGTCACTAGAAGTGTTTGAGCTTTCGCATCCTTCGACTCCCAAATAGTTCGTTCTGTGGCGTCCTCCGGTTTCACAGTCCGTCCTTCTACAATGTCCAACCATCCTTGACCCCTCATAAGTACGGTCATTTGAAACTTCCATATATTCCAATTTCGAGCTCCTTCCAGTTTCATTCCATTATTTGTGATATCCATCGTGCTGTCCTTCCTTGCTAGAGCAAGTAATAATATCCTTCTCGACGAAAATTTTAATGGCGCGTTCAGACCTAACCTCACTTTTCGCCGATATGAAATAATTACGCTCGATTCTTTTACTCACTGACTTTACTTTTAAACAGGTATGCGCTTTCTGGGCCCATAACCTGTACAAAACCAATAATTAATGAAACCGTTTTAACTGTTTTATAACTTAGTTTTATTTAGAATGGTATTCGCACATGACAGGAATGTATCAGAGTAAAACACACACCATAGCATTTATTATTATCAATGAGCCTCCGATCTCACGCTCCCAATGAAACACGACAGCACGGATGTTGTCGCTTTAAGTTGGTCTTCTGTGAGAGGGTAGTACTACCCCGGTCGAGCTCAAATCAGCGCGATTTTACTACCTTGTAAAGTTAATGTAAGTATGACATCACTTCTGAAGCCTTTACCAATCCACTGCTGGACATAGGCCTCTCATTAAAAAGACAATATGAATATAAAAGTATTTTTCTTTCTATATGTAGAGCCTGCCAAAGTGATTCAACTCTGCCTGATAGAAAGCCCGAATAGAATCCAAAGACTGTGTTTGGTCACCATACTCATTGCAAATGCAGACAATGCAGTATGGTGACTTACACTATGGTGGCCTTGTGAGATGCTTTTTCACACTCCGCTCGGGGACGTAAAAGGCATGACAGTCATCTTGACAGTGTAAGGCTTACACAGTTACCGCGATAACTGTCACCGCTGCATCAATGGGCCACGGTCTCACCAACGAAACACGACAACACGAATACTGACGCTTTAGGTTGGTCTTCTGTGGGAGTACTGTCCCGGTCGAACCGGCCTGATCGTGCTGAAATCAGCGCGGCTCTAGTACCTAGTAAAAAAATTATTATTATAATGGAAAATTAAACAACCACAAAACTCATCACAGAAACAAAACAAAATTAAATTTACCCAAACGTAGACATTACCAACATTATCATTACACCTGGTTGACCAAAGCCTTTGGTACAAAGCCTATTGTAAGCTAAACAATACACCGTCCTATCAGAACGGAACGGGAAATGAGTGTTTACCTCCGCCGCTAGGTGGCGGCACTCGTTAATACGATTATCACGCTTGAAGGTATTTTATATAAAATGATACGACTACGACACGATTGGGTCCTACTAGAATAACTTTTAACAGTATCTATTGCGTGCTAAATATTTGTTTAGAAGTGAAGTGAATTATTGAACCACGTTGAAGAGTTCACCCAGTAGTTTAAGCGGTTTAAGCGGTCGCCACGCCACTCTCTACTGCACTGAGTGTTGTGGGTTCAAACCCCACATGGGGATGACTCAGAACAACAATTTATGGATCACATAACACTTTGTGTGATCCACAAATTGTTGTTCTGAGTCTGAGTGTTCTTTGTGTCCGTTTCTTATATATTTGTAAAGTCCCCCGCGACACAGGATTTATTCCTAATGCGGGCGTTGTCTTTTTAAATAAGATAAGAAGATAAAATAAAATTGTTGATCATTTGTCAGCTATTTATTTAAGTATTTTTGCTTATAAAATGATATTCATGTTACATATCATACTTTTTGTGCAAAATTTTTTTCCGATTTGTCAATGAAAGTACTTTGGTAAACAAACTCACGGCTTAAAGAGAAGTATCTACCGTCGGTTATAATCCACGATTGTTTATGACTCGTTATAATATGGAAGTGAGGTTATCTTCGCATGGCTTCCAGCTGTGGGTATTACTATATAATCAGATTATTGCTTTTTGTGCATTATAAAGTACAAATACATAAGCAAACAGGCAAAGTTTTAATTAATTAACGGTCATGTTTCTCCTAAAATCGGTTTGCTAATTGGATCTTAACCTAAGCAATGGTTGATATACATTTAACTAGTTATAGGAAGATTTCTATATTTATAGTAATAATGATAAATCTCTTTATTGTGCATCAGTTTAATTACAAAGTTAACTTAATGTTAAGGCAGTAGAAGAGGCGGCCTTATCACTCGGAGACAATCTCTTACAGGCAACCATGGGATGGAAAGAAAAGTATGAGTTTGAATGTATGGGGTAGTGTCTGGTCGGAAGGTGAATGGAATTAAAGTAATATATAAATGTATACGTAATATATACATACATATATGTACATTACACAACACAACATGGATGATTAAATAAGTATATACCGAAAAATTGATGACATTTATAGATACATATTTCATATTGCGGATATTTATACGTGTTTATAATAAAACAAACTGTTTAGAACACGAAAAAAAGAGAAATATTATATTTTGTGTTTAACGTATTCTACAAAGATTAAAAAGGGTTTTATAACTGTCAAAAATGTAGCCAACATAACAAAATACAGACTATACAGTAATATCAACTTCAACAGGTAAGGTTGCGTTCCTAATTACCAACACATATATCAAGACGAATACCTTGATCTAACTGAGTAGAGTGCTAATTATAAGACACTGGCATTTATCTGCTTATTTATTTATTTATACATCATGCACTTTATGTACAAAGGTGGACTTAATACTTAAGGCATTCTCTACGAACTTTGGGTGATGCAGAGAAAATTGGAAGTAGGTGCGTTTCAGGTGATGTTGAATAAAAGAAGTAAACATATACAAACTTATCATATACTAAAAGTTATACAAATACATAAATACATACATGTACATACTTAAGTTGATGTAAATCTATATACATACATATACACACAAATAAATATCATAACAAGTTTAAGATAATAATCATGTACTGGTGGATTTTGCCAATTGTTTCAGTAAATACTGCTTCATTTTTTTTTATATAATTTTTTCTATCAAAATCGTATCAAATCGTCGCGTATAAATAAAATTATCTACAAAATAGTGTAGAGTAAATCGGATATGATATTCTTAACACACGGATATTTCTCTGAGACATAAAGCTGAGGGTATAAGATTGTATCCTTATTACGGATATCGATTTTCTTTCACTTTGATGGAATTGAGAATGGTTCTAGGAAATATTTTCTATCCTTTAATACGTTTTCAAGTACTTTAGAGCTATTTGAAGTTCACTGGATCACTGGAGGTGTAAATAAGATTTTGTTACACAGAAAATCCGTAAAAAAAGCACATGTGAACGTTAAGTGTATATTGAAAGCCTGCCAAAGTGACTCTATTCTGCCTGATGGAAAGCATGAATAGAATCCAAGAGTTGTGGTCGCCATACTCATTGCAAATGCTGACAACGCAGTATGGTGACCCACACTATGGTTGCCTTGTGAGATGCTTTTTCACACCCCGCTTGGGGACGTAAAAAGCATGACCGTCATCGTGACAGTGTAAGGCTTACACAGTTACCACGATAACTGTCACCCCTGCATCAATAGGCCTCCGGTCTCACACTCACCAACGAAACGCGACAACACGGATGCTGGCGCTTTAGGTTGCACTGTTTAAGCACACGAGTTATAGTGTGGACTCTTTAGTTGAATTTATGGTTCAATGAAATGGAAGAACAATGTTTTGATATATGTAGATAGGCTGTCTCGACCGGGGCGATTCAATAACTTATTAGAAAATTATTTCTTCATTGTCTTTTGTCACAATGATAAGAGAATCAAATCGAATGGTTGACTGAAATGATAAAGGTGTGGAGGGAACGGATGTCCCTCCAGCACAAAGGCAGAATACTCCGACCAGGTGAGGCGATGCCTGGCGGGCCGCGGCCCAACGGTTGATGTTGAGATGTTCGTGTATATGCTTATCGCCGCGAGAATTTCTATATCGCGATTCAGGGTTAATAGTTGCTTCGTAGTTCGATGTGTCTTCGGCAGATGGCGCTGTTGTAATTTTTTTTACGCTATGGAAGTCGCCACAAAAGTAACTCGAGGTAAAAAACGGTAAAAGACGGCAGCACACTGCCGTTATAGTCACCGTTATCCTTTAGTATACGGCATCGATAAACCACATTGTTGAGTAATACAGAATTAAAATCGATACATTCAAGAACCGCAACCAAATATAATATTTTGTATTACCGTCACGATTTCAATACAGAACAGAATTCAATATTTAATAAATATGATACGTGGTAAACTTCAGAATTATATAACTGCCTCGGTGGCGCAGCTGGAGTGAATGCGACTGCTGTGCTTGAGGTTTCGGGTTCGACGCCCGGGTCGGACCAAATGTTTGTATGATCTGCAAATATTTGCTTCGAAGTTTGGGTGTTTTCTATGTATAATATGTATGTATTTACAGAAAAAAGTATGTAAGTATTATTCTATCAGTGAGTCTAGTTATCATAGCACAAGCTCTGCTTCGTTTGAAACTAGATGACGTTGTGTGTCAAAGGTCTGAAATATTTATTTATTTTATTATTTATTTATTTGTTAATATTTGACTGCGCGGATGGCGTAGTGGTTTAAGCGGTCGCCACACCGCTCTCTACTGCTACGAGTGTTATGGGTTGAAACCCCTTACGTGACTAGACTTTGTGTGAACCACCAGTGTGACTTTGTTGTTGATCTGAGTCTGGGTGTTTTATGTCAATTTCTTGTATGTTTGTAAAGTCTTCTGTGGCAGAAGATATATTTCTAATGCAGGCGTTGTTTTTTTTAAATAATCCTATTGTGACTGCTGTTTAATAGTTGATATTGGATGTTGTAATAGAAAGATTGTGGACACTTTCTAGGTAAGCCTGCACTCATTAACTTTTGATGAACGGATAGTGTAATGATTCAAGAGGTCAGTTTGCCGTTTCCTGTGTGAGTTCCCCTCGATTCCCACATGGAACAACACTTTGTGTGATCCATAAATTGTTGTTCTGTATCTGAGTGTTCTTCGTGTCCATTTCATATATATTTGTTAAGTCCCCGCGCTACAGGATTTATTCCTACTGCGAGGGTTGTCTTTAAAAAAGGGTGTGTGTACAATTCACATCTGGCAGAAGTGAAACTTCTGAAAAGAATTCTTTTTATATAACATACACACGTAGAATACCGGTAGTACGTAAAACGTACTATATAACCACATTAGGCACATACTTGTAGACAATGCTTAGTAAACGATGGTGAGGACGCTACGAAGCATCACACAAAGAACAGACCGAGAATATAAAATATTTAGTAATGTATTCTATTTCAGTCTCTCTCCAACTGTGTAAGTCTTACACTGTCACGATGACTGTCATGCCTTTTACGTGCCCAAGCGGGGTGTGAAAAAGCATCTCACAAGGCCGCCATAGCGTGGGTCACCATACTGAATTGTCTGCATTTGCAATGAGTATGGTGACCACAACTCATGGATTCTATTCATGCTTTCCATCAGGCAGAGTAGAGTCACTTTGGCAGGCTCTTATTATAGAAAAAAAAATCTGAATCCTATATATTTATGTGTTTGTTTCTTTATCGTGACGAATTTTCGTTTCATCGATCACGATTCTAAAGATTCACTTGAAAAAAACAATCTTCTTTTGTGCGTGCGTTGAACATAATGTACGTTATTTAGACAGCGCGCTGTATGTTTAAAACTCTACGCCAGCAAAATGAGCCTTCATGATCTACGGTCTTACAGAAAACTGAAGTAAAATAATGCTTTCATTTTACCGAGTGAGTAAGGTTATTAAAATTTTCAGTCAAATGGCGACAGTACACTTAAAGTGACCATGTGCTATCAGTTACTTCACATCAGGTCATCTATTTGCATATTTGCTCTGCCATACCAGGTAGTAGAACCACGCTGATCAGCATGAACGGGCCGGCTCGTCCGGGGCAGTACCACCCTCCCGCAGACAACCAACCTAAAGCGACAGCATTTGTCCTGTCGTGTTTCATTGGTGAGTGCAAGACCGGAGGCCCATTGATGCAAGGGTGACAGCTGTGGTGTGTGCAATACAATGCTGCGATGATTGTCATTTCTTTTGCGTCCCCAAGAGAGTCGTAAAAAATCGTAACAGACCGCCATAATGTGGGTCACCACACTGCATTGTCAGCATTCGCAATGAGTATGGTGACTACAACTTTTGGGCTCTATTCATACTTTCCATCAACCAGAGTAAAGTCACTTAAGCAGGCTATTAAAATAAAAAAAATATATAAAAAAACAGGATGTGGGCAAGATCAGTTGCGGTGGGCTTATAGGAGGCCTATATCCAACTGTGGACGTTCTTCGGCAGAGATGATGATGAACAGTCAATAATAAAGTACAGAACCTTTCGCTATAATGGCCTGACAGACATTTGGCGTCTAATATGTCACACAGGTTTTGACACGAGTGAGCTAATTTATCTTGACTAATTTGACGTAGAAAAATGGCGTACAAAATATTGGTGTATAGCACCAATAGGGTAAACACACATTTGTTAAAATAACAGTGTCATTCATAAATCATTTCTTGTTATACATCTTATTTACAGTGTTTTATATGTTAACAATTTGTTTTCAGAATCTTGCTGAATTTATTTCCGTGTATTAGATTTTTTATTTCGGTTTCCTGTAATCTGAGGGACGGAAGTAGTAGTAATAAGAAGTTGTGGAAGCTCGTGCTTTGACCAATCACGTGTGCGATTGTCCGTGTGGTGATGGATTAAGAATACAGTGTCACGTGGGTGTTGTACCCCTATTCTCGCCGTGGGTGTTGTAAGAGGTTGCTAAGGGAACAAATTATGCAAGGCAACATTACTGAAAAAGAAGGAAAGCAACTTGTCTGGCCAGCGTCGTATACTAGGCCATAACCTCTGTGCTAAGGAGAGCCCTACGTCCAGCAGTGCGCTGTTAAAGGTGATTTATAAAAGTTAATTTTAATTTTTACATTCTGTGAAGGTTAATAATGAAATAGTTAGAATTAAATACTTGGTCAACATCTATGTATGGTGATGGATTACGAATACAGTGTCATCAATCCTATTCCTTCCATGGTTGGCATAAACGGCGACAAAGAGACTAAACTACTCAGGACCATATCTCTCACTGCGTCACTGCAAAGTGAAGGAAACTTGAAACAAATTCTATTCCAACCTGTCTGGCCAGAGCGGTACTATAGGTCAAAACCTCCTTACTAATGAAAGAATTATGTCCAGCAGGGAATTGTAAAGGCTGACTTAGTCATTTATGTATTTGAAAAATACATTGAATAATCGACACGACCGGAGAGAGATCTGACACAGGACCGATGGGTTAACGTAATCTCCCAAGCACCCTCCGTGCCCTCAATAACCCCAACTTCTTAACTCCAGGCGATAATTAAACATTTTTAACGCAATACAGTTTAATTCTTTATACCGATGGTCGCTGGAGCCGAGGTGTCCTAGAGTGGATACTACAAGTGGGCAAACGTAGTGTAGGGCGCCCTGCGGCGCGATGGACCGACGACTTGAAAAAGGAGGCTGGCAGCGGATGGATGCGAATTGCCAAGACCGTGATGGTTGGCGTTCCTTAAGGGAAGACCTTCGTTCAGCAGTGGACGGCGATAAGTTGATTGAGAAGTAAATTGTATAATATTACATAATGAAGAAGGTAAGCGTACTCCAATCACAAAGGTCAGTAACGCACTTAGATCTCTGGAAACTAATGTTTTTATCAACGACGGTAGTCACATACCATGAAGCGACCCTCCTTCTCATTATTCACCTTCAAAGTCACAAAAAATGATTATTTAAAAATATATTTCACTCAATTTATTTTAAAATGAAAAAGGTAATTTAACCCTTTAGATATTAAACGTCAAAAAAATGAACATTTTAAATTGAGCTAAAATAATATATATCATTAAAAAACAGACGTGTTTGGTTAAGTAACTGATCTGTCAATTTCCGCGGCAAAACTCCGAAATGCCTCTCAAAGATAATTAATAACCATAACGTCAGAAAAAAAAAGTCATCGTGACCATAAAAAGCGTTAATATGATTTGTATGCGGTCTCTTTGGTGTATTTGATATAATAAATTGCTGTTAGCTAAACCTTGGGTGTGAATTGCCCATCCTTTTTTTGACTACAGTGTAAATGACTGCAGCTCAGCTGGAGCTGGGCAAATATATCTTCTTCTTCCTTACACACACACATGACTGCCTCGGTGTCGCGGTAGTGAATGCGACTGCTATGCTTAAATTCTCAGTTTGGATTACCGAGCCGAACCAAATGTTTTTATGATCTGCATATATTTATTTCAGAGTTTGAATATTTTCATTTCATTCATTCATTGTACATCGGCGGTCTTAATGTCCAAGGCATTCTCTTCCAGTCAACCTTAGGGTGGTATAGAAATATTGTAAAGGAGGTGCACAGAGGTTATATTGACAATTAAAATATATCATACATGAGTACATATACATACATGAACACATACAATACATACGTCATAAATACGCATATAAATATACATAGATAGCGTTGCGTCAAATGTCCGAAATATTTATTTATTTATTTACATTACGTAGATGACTGCACGCCTAACGTAATGGCTTAAGTGGCTGTGACGCCACGTCCATTGTGTGATCTACAATTTGTTGTTCAGAGTCTGGGTGTTGTTTGTGTCCATGTCATGTGTTTGTAAAATGCCCCTACGATACAGGATGTATTTGTAGTAAGAGAGATGTCTTTGAAACAAATACACTATACTTCAATTACCTCTAGTATAGCAAGATATTCTCAACATTCAACTGAATTTCTACTAAAACTTAATATTTTAACTTCGCAAAAGTTGAGAAATTTAAGTAGATCTATTTTCATATTGTAACCTACTTTAGCTTTTATCTAGATTAGGTGGGTATCTGCCAGCTTATTGCTACTTATAGCGCTGGTACTTAAAATAGCATTCTATTATACTGGTACTTTAAAATAGTACTATTATACTGGTACTTAAAATAACACTGTTATACTGGTACTTAAAATAATACTATTATACTGGTACTTAAAAATTGTATTCTGTTTTAAGTACTAGTAGAATTAAAGTTTTTTTGTGTCTTTATTCGTCTATCGATCTATTCATCCCATGGGTACTTTAAGAGACGACTAAAGGCAAAAAGAAGTATAAATGTAAACAAAGCCTTCTTTTTTTAACGTGTGAAAGCCCCCTCGAACCACCACCCCGCCGGAGTTTGCGGCGGGGTGGTGTGTCGGAATCGGACCGACTAAAACCACACGGTGTGCCACTACGCGCCTGAGAGAGGAAGGATCCGGGAACGGCTGTTATTAAGATATCCAGATCCCTCCTGTGGCTGCGCGCTACCGCGGGCACCATCTTCGCCTAACTCTTTATTTAACTATGTTGGCCTGTCTAAGACGAAAACAAACCTATAATTAGGTCCACGATGAACGCAGAACATAATACAAGTTATGTTGTCTTTGCCTAACTAGATGGCGCTGTATCAGTTGTCTGAATCGCGATATCGTTGTTTACCGGGCACAGTATAAAAGTTACCACGAGTGTATGAAAAACGATCAAATAAATAGCATAGTCATGATCAAATAATAGTTCACAGTGGTTTTATTTGGAGAACAAGTAACCCCCTAGTGTACACAACACGTTAAGTGCTAGTACGGCATTTAACATGGCCACTGTAGCATACGGAGGGGAAAACCCGTCCTGTCCACCCGCGGCTACACTTAGGGCGGTATGGGTGGTCTTCATAGTAAATAAGGACAGACTTTTATGTGCACCAACCAGTTGAAATACAGGTATCAAGATACATATATTAAATTTTTTATTGTCACAGTATATACGTATGTCCATAGTAGCAGTAATAGATGTGATCATCACATCATCATCACATCAACAGTTTAAACACTTCAGTGCTGGATATGAACCTCCTCTTAGCAAGCAGACCACTCCTACTTTACCACGCTGGTCAGACAGGTTTTTTCGGTTTTTTTTTCCGTACTACTGCCCTATCTAGTTCAGTTTTATAGTCAGATCTCACTACACCCACAGGGTAAATAGGGATTGTGAAACTATGTATTTTTTTTATTATTTGATAAAGAAAATAGTATACAATGAAAACAGGAAACATCCATAAAACTCGTATTGGATTAACTTGTGTGCGAATGTAACATTCCTCATTCCGCTCTGTTTCACATTTTTTGTATCTACATGTACTATATAAATAGGTATTTGTTAAAAACTATAACAATTCATTACTGTTCGTGTAGTGATGGATTAAGAATACACAGTGTTACCACCCCTATTTATCCTGTTGGTGTCGTAAAAGGCGACTAAGGGAACAAAGTATGCAATACAACATCATTACAAAGAGAAGGAAAACTTGAAACAAACCCTATTCTAACCCCAGCGTGGTGCAGTAGGCTAAAGCCTGTGGCCATGTAGCTTATGATGGCTCCAACAATTGAAGTGAGGGTCCTATATTGCGCTGCCCACACGGAACAAACCACCAGCGTGTGCAGAGCCGAGTCCTGACTGCAGTCGCAGCGGTGACAGGCGGGACTCAATTCCCTCCTAGCGAGAGAGTGCAGATGCTTCCCAAATCAATCGTGCCCGAACAAGACCTGTGTAATTCGGAAAAAAAGGCGCGGGTGCTGCCGCCTTGTTCACTCTACGTTGACTGGCTGGGTTGCAAAGGAAGCACGCGGTGCCTACAGATGGCGGCTCGACCATAGATTACCAATGAGGTTGAAGTCAAAAGGTTCGAAATTTAAATTCAAATAACAATTTGAAAGTTAATCCAAATTTGAATTTTGAAACCTACCGACTATGCACAGGGAGAACGGTTATGAGCAGGCAATTTTCATTCTTATCAGTAAGATTATATGGCTGCTTTTAAAACATTTCAACTTTTTATAAGGAAAACATTGTATTTTGCAATATCTCGGCTAAAAGTACAACTTTAGCGTTACTTCGTGCAAAAGAATAGCCATATTTTGTGTGGCTACGGAAATTAATGGTACTTTAATATAACTTATAAACTTGTGAAATTCTTTTTATCCGATAATACCTAAAAAGAAGGTTATGAGTTTAACTTGTGTGTATTCGGATATGTTTAGTTCCTTTGTTGTTGGTAACTAGTCAACGAATGTGTTATATTTTATCTCCACAGGGTATTTCATTTACATTTAGCAGTGGATCTCTTTGACATAAATAAGTCGTATGAAACGGACTGGGTTTAAAAACGGGTCTAGAAATCCATAGATACTGGTCAAGGTAGTGCCATGTTTGCACCTTCTGCACGCCTAACATACTTGTTTAATGGCTTCTGGTATCCACTTAATCATCAACACTTCCATACCTACTTATATTGTGAATTTGAAAGAATGTAATTTGTTTGTAAGTCTGTCTGTTACGCTATCACGGATAAACCTCTGCACCGATTTCGAAAAATATGCATTTAGATACTTTGATTCTTAAGAAACGACATAACGTACTTTTTACCGCAATTATCGACATACACGTGGGTGGACTACGGGAAAATACTTAGTAATAGATATATAGGCCGTCATAGCGTGCGTCGCCATACTTGGATGCTATTCATGCTTTCCATCAGGCAGAATAGAGTCACTTTGGTAGGTTTCTATAAAAAAATACCGTGGGTGCCACCACGTTTTGTGCTGTCAAAATCTCTTCCTTTTAGCTTCGGCGCAGTAAAACGATTTTGGGACAGAACAAGTCGTTAAAGATTCTGGCAGAATATATATATTGATTAATATTATATTATATAATTATTAATTCAAGCATGAGGCCAGAAGAAAATTTACCAAGTTCAGTAATATCTTTGTTATTTTAGGTCTAGTTGACAATGTTTCTTTATGCAGTGAACTCAGGTGGCTTCTGAGTCGCGTTATATAATAAGAATGGATTAGGCAATATATGCATAAAGCATACACTTTGTGGCAAACTTTCTAACCACAGTTTTTCTTGTTTTTAATCATTGTAACCGCTAGACGCATCGTAATCAAAAATATTTACTGCAAAAATTGGAAAGTTCTAATTCAGTAGTTATATTATATACAGACAATTTTCAATAAACGAATTAGTCGATATAATAAATTACACTATTGTTTATTATCAATATTAAAAAAAAATAGAAAAATCAGCAAAAGTCATAGAAAACAGGTTTAAAACTTGGTCACTTTTATTACAAAATCTAAATAGTATTGATGTCTTACAAATACATACTTTGCACAGTTTAAATTTGCACACAAAACTAACTCACAAATAGTATGTCGTATATTCTTTGCCACAAATGGTTTGCCAATACAGACCTAGTCCTTACCTAGCTAATAAAGACCCCGAATCAATCTATCCCTAGTCTTCAAATATTAGTTTGGGTAGTTACTCCAAACCTGGTTCTGTAGAGCCATTAACGTCTTTGAAGACCTACAGGAGTCAATTTTACATTCAAAATTAGACCTTAACAAAAGGACTGTAAAGTACATATTTGAGAGTATCTTAAAGATTATTTTACTAGTCGACAAGATTTGGTTTCATTTCTAAGATATTATTTGCACAAAGCTAGTTTTTATCCTTTGTTTTCGTTTTGTCAATTTTATAAGCTGTTAATAGAGCTGATATATAACTGATAAAAATAATATGGCATTTACTAACGAACAAATCAAAATTAAATAAAAAAATTCACGAACTTTAGACGAAACATCAAAAAATTCGCGCCAAATATGACAATAAACAAACCGTATTCTTCATTCGATTTTTTTTTTAATTTAAATGTGGAACTTTTAAAAATGGAATATTCCAAATTTGAAACAACAAACTTAAGAAAAAAACAAATGTATTTAGAATAAATTACTATTTATTTATTATACTTGGCCTTATCGGTGCGCTCAAAGCCTGTTTAAAAAGTAATTTAAAAAAAAACAAACTGTTAGAAACAACAACCGTACAACTTCACCGTAAAGTCTATAAGTTACGACTTACGAGAATGTATTTATATTGATTTTGTTTCGGACGAGGTCGGAGTTGTTCGGGTGTGTTCGGGACTGCCTTCCGCTTTAGGTCGTTGTATTGTACAGTATATTATTATGTAATTTTTAGTAAATAATTAATATTAAGCAGCCAGTTTTACCTAGTATAATGAAATTGGAAGTGTTTCTGGTATTATATTATTTGATGTTATTTTGTTGTAGGTGGTGTTTCTTTTTAATTTATAATTATAATATTCGTATAATATCCCATTATGGATAAGAGAGTCGTCTTAAGCTTACACTTATTTTTATAATATAAGAGAAAGTCGATGATAAACTATTAAATGCGGGCAGTGCAAGACGAGTTGAACTTTTATTATTTAAAAAAAAAACTGCTCCGGTTAAGTTGAGACCATCAGGCAGACGGCTCACCTGATTGTAACTGACCACCGCCTGACATTTGCAACTGAAGAGTCACTATTGCGTTGCGCTGCTTGACTCCTCCCTCAGAATCAGAGTAAGGGAAGTCGGAATCCAATAACTAAACTCACTCAGTGAAAAACAACAAAAGATTTTTATCATTATTATTTAGATACTATTAATATTGTTGTTTTTAGTTATTCCTAGCACTAATTTTATTAATACACATTGAGAAATACGCAGTTAACAATAGCAATAACATTATTTTTATTATTATATATATGTAATATTTGAATATTTTTTTTTGTATGTCCATTAAAAAATGATACAAACGAAACACAATTAAGACTGAATACAATGTCAGCAACGAAATACTCTCTGTACACTCAATGGCGTTACGTCACAAATGAAACGAAGCTAAAAAAAATGGCTGAATGGGCCGCACACGCCTACATCGTGAAAACACCATAAAATACAAGGTACTGTTACAGTAACACGAATTCATTAACTCCCATTGCTTTTATGGAGTAACTTAAGATTATTAAAGTTTCGTTTACGGTGGTTTTAATGGTAAATGTAATTAATGAGACAAGTTGTTGAATTAGTATTACGGAGAAGGCGGGAAAAGCGAAGAAAATGATTTTATTTTATAACAACTACCTCAGTGGCGCAGCTGTAGTGAATGCGACTGCTGCGGTTGAGGTCTCGGGTTCGATTCCCGGGTTGAAGTTTGGGTGTTTTCTATGTATAATATGTATGTATTTATAACAAAAAAGTATACAAGTATTCTATCAGTCAGTCTAGTTATCATATCACAAGCTTTGCTTAGTTTGATACTAGATGACGTTGTGTGTCAAATACAAAAAAGAAAAAAAAATTAAAACTAGATTACCTAGACTAGACTACCATCGATCTGATCCTTCAGATCGGTGGTTGTCGGATCACCGGATCACGTTCAAGAGTTATTTTTGATTTTAAGACCTTGCCAAAGTGACTAATCTGCCTAGTGGAGAGCATGAATAGAATCCAAGAGTTGTGGTCACCATACTTATTACAAATGCAGACCCACACTATGACGGCATAGTGAGATGCTTTTTCACGTTCCGCTTGAGGACGTAAAAGGCATGACAGTCATCGTTGCAGTGACAGCACTCGAAATACGACAGCATGAATGCTGTCACTTTAGGTTGGTCTTCTGTGAGAGGGTAGTACTGCCCTGGTTGAATTGGCACATTCGTGGCTTTACTACCTAATGTAATATATTGTGTAAAAATATAGAGAGACACCAACCCTCTCCATCTATCGATGCTGTAAAGTCCATTAAGAGAGCCACGCAGCACAACATCACTGCATAGAGAAGGAAACCTTGAAACAGACTCTATACCAACCCGTCGGGCCAGCGTGGCGAAGAAAACCAAAGCCTCCTTACAAGGAGAGACCTATGTCTAGTAGTGAACTGTAAAAGCTGTTGATGAAGAAAGTACTTAATAATCATCATCAGCATCACTCAAGTATCGTAATCATCAAAATATTCCACTTCACGTTGTAATTTTAACACTTTTTTCAATCAACACCGGTATTAGCAATTCTGTGTCTCATGGTACTTTATAAACGCACAAAGAACACACAGACTCAGAACA
This sequence comes from Hypercompe scribonia, assembly GCA_949316085.1. Classification (NCBI taxonomy): domain Eukaryota; kingdom Metazoa; phylum Arthropoda; class Insecta; order Lepidoptera; family Erebidae; genus Hypercompe; species Hypercompe scribonia. Next base: position 3,680,718 of record OX438997.1, read on the forward strand.
ACAATTTGTGGGTCACATAAAATGTTGTCCCACATGGTGTTTGAAACCACAACACGCGTAGTGAGGGACGTAACAGCCATTTCAACAACAAGTAACCATGAAGTTTTAAAGTAATTGTAACAATAAAGCAATGCTGTAAGCTTTCTTGTTCATAAACAATATCTGGTAACAATTTAAGACATGAATGGAACCAGTCTATCTTACGCCATGAATGTGAAATAGACAAGGGATAGCTAGCAGACACCGCAAGCGATTCATCAACGTCAGAATATCGCTAATACCTAGAGGAACACAGCTCTCTGGTATTATCCGCTAGTATTATCCACATACAGATTGATGTCGTGACTGATTTAGGTTATTGATTTGAAATTGACTCGAATTTTGTGATCGGTTCTTCGGTTGTTGTGTTCGATATTTATTTTTTGTTAATGATTCAAAAAGTCGTTTAAGAGGAGGCCTATTGATGCAGGGGTGACAGTTGTCGTGGTTAGTGTGTGCAATACAATGCACGATGACTGTCATGCTTTTTACGACCTCAAACGAGGCGTGAAAAAGCATTTTACTAGGCCGCTATAGTGTGGGTTGTCTGCATTAGCAATGAGTATGGTGACCAAAACTCTTGGATTCTATTCATGCTTTCCATCAGGCAGAGTAGTCACTTTGGCAGGTTCTTAAAATAAAAAAAATAGGAAATTTAGTGATGTTAATATTTAGCCTGTCATAGTTCCAAATAGTTTGTTTTATCTTTATATATAGGTGTATATTTACATCTGTGAGTGCAAAAAAGAAACATAAAAGGCACAATCGATGTCTAAAGAAAGAAATAACAATATTAGTGTTGACACAACTGCACGGTTGGCCTAGTGGTTAAAGTGGTCGGGGTGCTTGGCTAGAAAACCTCCACGTGGTGCACCCTGGTAACGTTGGCGATGGTGTTCATCACTGCCAACGGCTAATATTCTAGCACGAAGAGGAAGCCATTTTCTCCGGCAATTCAGCTGAGACTTGGTCCAACAGAGCGGGCGTGTCTGTCGCATCCTCTGTTGGTTCTTCGCTCTTCGGAGCAATGAGGAGGAAAACCTCGGTAAAAAATCACGATGGTGGGACCCTTTCTAGGGTCGGAGTTCCTCCGCTCAGCGGTGGAAAAGGTAGGACGGGCTCGGTGTGCACTTACACTGCCACCGTGCAGGCATCAGGAGACATAGTCTCCCTGCCGCCGTCGACATATCGTAGTCCCGAGTTGTAGTCTCGCGACTCCAATCGGGGACGAGGGTCTTGGCTTAGCCGCCCGGACTGCGAGGAAGAAAACCTCTCTAAAAAATTACCCCGAATCCCGTGTTCTGGTGCGTGACCAGGGGATGCATGGCTGATGGGTAGTTCAGTCGCAAGCGCACTCCCAGCCGGGGCACCTGCGGACCCCTCGGTTGGGCACAAATTTACGCTTGCCCGGGTATTGGGGATCTCTGCCCGGGTCGACATTTAGTTCTCCCCATCTCGTGGGTTTAAAAATGGAAAAATTAACAAACACAAACAATCATAATATAGAAAAGAAGGAGAAGAAAAACAGGAAGGGAAAAAGTACAAGAGCGGACGACTTCTCTTCCAACGAGGAGGAAGTATTGGTTGGAGCGCCTATCCCGGTGGGGCTCCCAGAAGTCATAATGGCTGCTGGGAGCCGAAGAACATCGGAACGGTTGCGTTCCAAATCCACCGCGGGCAGTAACTCCAGTACGAGGACAGATGCACTGGACATAATGGAGACGGAGCTGTGTGACAGCAGGAAACGCAGACGCTCCAGGGACGAGGAGAGTGACACGTCCCAGGAGATGTTGCCTCCCAAAATCACCAGCAGCCGTAGAGGGAGATCACGAACCCCGGTCTCGATCCCGTCAGGCTCCGTCTTTTGTAAGGCGGAAGCCTATAGGCGAGTTAGGGCGGACGGTGAAGCACTAGCGGAAGAGGAGATTGCTGGTCTCCTGCTGAAAGTCAGGGAGCCGATGGTGGGGGACTCAGTTCCCCAGACACCATCCTCCATGCAGGAGATAGCAAACGCGGCGGTGGCCATTATTCACAAAGTGGCCACCAAGTCGAGTAACCTTAAGGGCTCCTTTGTGAGAGCCCTTAAGGACTCCTCTTCCGCAATTGCGGGGGTCGTGGAGACCCTCATCGGAGACGTGGCTCGTCTCCAGGCAGCCAACGACCACCTGACGGGGCAAGTGGCTGAGCTTAGCGCTCAGTTCGCCCAATTCCGGGCGCATCGTCCGGCAGAGGATCCGGCCTCGTCCCCGTCTCAGCCTACTCCGTCTCCCAATGTTGGTACCATCGCTGACGCCCAAATGCGCCAAATCACAGACGCTGTGTGGCGCATGATGGACGGCCGTCTCGCTGGCCTAGAGGCAAGACTGCCTCCTGCCCCTATTGTCCGGCCGCCGCTTGGGGCCCATAGGCCAAAGGTCACATCAGCACCAACATCTCTGCCCGTTGTGGGCGGTCGTGTGTCCTATGCGGCGGCGGCGTCGGTGTCGACTACTCCTGTGGCCACTCCGAGGGCACGACAGGCGGCCAAGGTAATAACCAAGACGGCTGCACCAAAGTCTGGGCCCAAGAAAGTGGTAAAGGCTGGAGCGGAATATCCTCCGCTCCCCACTCCAACGGGTGTACCTGGCACCACTACATCTGCCCCCTCCTTATCTGCCCCATCCAAAGATGGTTGGCAGGTAGTCGGCGGGGTTAAGTCCCGAAAGCGGGGTAAAAAGGCAGCTCAAAAAGCAGCCTCTACCCCGCAGTCGCCGTCGGTTGCGGTGGCTACTGCGAAAAAGCCGCGCAAGCTGCAGGTGCCTAAAAGCGCGGCTGTGGTGGTCACCGTAACACCGGAGGCGGCTAGTGGCGGGCTGTCCTATGCGGCCTTATTTAAGAAGGCTAGTAGAGAAGGGCTAGGCTAGTCGTCGGCTCTACGGCGGCTCATTCCCCGCCCTTCGAAAACTTCGAGGTTTTCCTTAACAACTTGGAAAGGCTAGCTGGCTAGATAGTCTCGCCACTGATTTCGGGACTGAAGGGGTCAGGTTGCGCCTTGCCCAGACGGGAGCTCGAGTCCTCGAGTTCCCCGGGGCTGAAGGTGCAAAGACGGCGGACAGGTTCGCCGAGAAACTGAGAGGAATTTTTGCAGCCACGGATGGTGTGAAGATTGCCAGGCCTGTCAAGTGCGCAGAGTTGCGCATTTCGGGCCTGGATGACTCCGTAACGACCGAGGATGTCCGCGTTGCAATTAGCGAGAAGACGGGCTGCAACGCGGACAACATCAGGATCGGCACCATCCGCCCCGGTCCTGGAGGGCTTGGCGCAGTGTGGATCAGCTGTCCGGTAGCGTCGGCCAAAGTTTTGGGCGACGCAGGCAGGATCCTCGTCGGTTTTGTGAATGCCAGAGTCACTGTTCTGGCGGCAAGACCGATGAGGTGCTTCAAATGCCTAGCATCCGGACACACACGCGCCAAGTGCGTGAGTTGTTTTGACTGCAGTGGACTATGCTTCCGCTGCGGTCGACCGGGGCACAAGGCGGCAGAGTGCTCTGCCGCCCCTCACTGCCCAGCTTGTGCGGCGGGTAACAAGCCCGCTAATCATCAGATTGGGCAGGGGGGCTGCAAACCTCCTCGCGATTCTCGGCGAACGTTGGGGGCTAGCCAGTCGGCCCAGGCTGCCTGCGATGCCGTTCGCACGTCGACATCGTCGCCCATGGAGGAGGCTGTAGAGACAGTCCAGTAATGGACCAAGTCTCCAGCCTCCTAGTCCAGACGAACCTGAACCACTGTGCTGCGGCGCAGGACCTTTTCCTGCAAACTATGGCACAGTTGTCGATCGGTGTTGCCATAGCCGCGGAGCCCTATTATGTTCCTCCCCGTCCAAACTGGTTGGGTGACCGGGACGGTTCCGTGGCAGTCGTCGGCTCTACGGCGGCTCATTCCCCGCCCTTGTCGCTAAGAGACAAGGGCACTGGATATGTTGCTGCCGAGTGGGGGGGGATCACTGTATATGGTGTATACTTCTCCCCCAACCGGAGTTTGAACGACTTCGAGGTTTTCCTTAACAACTTGGAAACCTCGATGCGGCGTCTAACGTCTGGGTACGTCTTAGTGCTGGGGGACTTCAACGCAAAGTCCATTGCGTGGGGTTCCCCCAGGACGGACGCCAGGGGCGAGGCCGTAGAGGAGTGGGCGGCCTCGGTGGGCCTCTGTTTACTGAACAGGGGCTCCACCAACACGTGCGTGCGACAGCAGGGAGGGTCGATAGTGGACCTTTCGTTCGCTACCCCTGCCCTCGCCGCACGAGTAAGGAACTGGTGTGTCCTGGAAGAGGTTGAGACGCTCTCGGATCACCTCTACATTCGATTCGAGCTCTCCCGGACTCAGGACCCCAGTAGGGGTCACGCGGCGCGGCGTTCTTCTCGCTTGCCGCGGTGGGCGGTAGCCAAACTGAATAGGGACCTACTAGAGGAGGCAGCCATTATTTACTCCTGGCTGTCTCCGCAGGCTCCGACCGAGGAGGTCGACATGGGGGCTGGTCGTTTCCGCGATGCGATTACGCAGATCTGCGATGCGGCCATGCCCCGCATCCGAGGTTGTCGGCCTCCACGGAAGGAGGTTTACTGGTGGTCCCAGGAGTTGGCGGACCTCCGCGCGGCCTGTACTCGTGCCCGGAGGTCCTACACCCGTAGTCGGCGGCGACACCGCGTAGACGGCGAGGAGGACCAGCTTCATGAGGAGTACCGAGAGGCGCGGAAAACTCTGAAGCTGGCCATTAGCCGCGCCAAAGAAGTGAAGAGGAAGGAGATGCTGGAGGATCTCGATCGTGACCCTTGGGGTCGCCCTTATCGTGCGGTGCGACAAAAGCTCCGCACGTCGGGCCCCCCCCTTACAGAGACACTCCAGCCCAGCTTCCTGCGGGAAGTGGTCGAGGGTCTTTTCCCGCAGCGGGCGGACCATACACCCCCGTCGATGGCCTTCATGGTCGAAGACGACGGGGGACGGAACGAGGATAATGTTCCGCCCGTCAGGGAATCGGAGATAGGGGCGGTCGTTCTACGGATTCGCTCTAAGAACACCGCCCCTGGGCCAGACGGGATACCTGCCCGTGTGCTGGCCCGTGCCCTCGAACACATGTCGGACCGCCTCAGGGAGATCTTGGACGCTAGCTTGTCGTCCGGACGTTTCCCTGAGTGCTGGAAAAGCGGGAAGCTGGTCCTATTAAGGAAGCCGGGACGGCCTGCCGATTCGGTGGCGGCCTATAGGCCCATTGTGCTGCTGGACGAGGCGGGTAAACTGTTTGAGAGGATACTCTCTGCCCGCATCGTCCGGCACCTCTGCGAGGTGGGCCCCGATCTGTCGGACGCCCAATTTGGTTTTCGGGCGGGGCGTTCGACGGTCGATGCTGTGCTGCGCCTGAGGGCCGTTACCGAAGAGGCAGTGAGCTGTGGCGGCGTGCTGTTGGCGGTGTCGTTGGACATCGCCAACGCATTTAATAGTCTGCCATTTAGTTGCATCAGGGAAGCACTCCACTACCACGGGGTGCCAGAGTACCTGAGGCGACTTGTGGCAGACTATCTTGAGGAGCGTACCGTCGTGTACGAGGACCGAGATGGTATTCTGAGGCGGCGGCCCATGTCGTGCGGTGTTCCACAGGGGTCCGTCCTCGGACCACTCCTGTGGAATATGGGATACGACTGGGCCCTTCGAGGTCGTCTTCCCCCCGGGCTGGGCGCCAATTGAGGCGCTGGGTTTACGGGTGGCCCTAGATAAGACGGAAGCCCTATTGTTTCATGGGCCCCGTCGTGGTCCGCCCCCCGGTGCCTCTATCGTAGTCAATTCGGTCCTCGTACCGATTAAGGCCCAGATGAAGTATCTGGGCCTGATCCTCGACGGCAGGTGGCTCTTCGACGAGCACTTCCGACAGCTTACTCCAAAGCTGGTCGGCGCTGCTTCTGCTCTTGGGCGACTTTTGCCCAATTTGGGTGGAGCCAGCGTCGCGACGAGACGGCTATACACGGGGGTTGTTCGGTCAATGGCACTGTATGGTGCACCGGTGTGGGCGGCGGCTCTGACCGCCCAGAATAGGGCTCGCCTCTGGCGCCCTCAGAGGATATTGGCGGTTAGAGCCATACGCGGTTACCGCACCGTATCGACGGAGGCGGCGTGCGCGTTGGCCGGAACTCCCCCGTGGGATTTGGAGGCGGAGGTGCTCGCTGAAGTTTATCGGCGAACGGCAGACTTTCGGGTGGGTAGCGGCGTTCGGCCCCCGCCCGAACAGATACGCGAGTGGCGAGAGGCCGCTCGTCGAGCCACGATGGCTCGTTGGTCGTCCCGGCTGGAGGCTCCACGTGCTGGGTTTGCCGCCGTGGAGGCTCTCCAGCCGGTCATCGCCGAGTGGGCAGGGCGGCAGCACGGGACCCTTTCCTTCCGACTGACGCAGATTCTTTCCGGGCACGGTTGCTTCGGGAAGTATCTGCACTCGGTCGCCAGGAGGGAATTGAGTCCCGCCTGTCACCACTGCGACTGCAGTGAGGACTCGGCTCAGCACACGCTAGCGGTTTGTTCCGCCTGGGCGGCGCAGCGTGGGGTCCTCACTGCAGTTATTGGAGGAGATCTCTCGCTACCGGCCGTAATACGCTCCATGGTCGGTAGCGACAGTTGTTTTACCGCGGTCGCAACCTTCTGCGAAGACGTAATTTCGCGGAAGGAGGCGGCGGAGAAGGCCCGGGAGGACAATATCCACTCGGACCCAATTCACCGCCGGCGAGCCGGGCGGCGGAGGCGCGCATACCAGCGCCTCATGCCGCCTTGAGTGTGGCCGCGGGTGGACGGGACGGGTTTTCCCCTCCATCCGCTACAATGGCCAGCCGCGAGGAGGCGACGTCCACGTGTGCCGTACGTCGCCTAAAATAGAGAGTTTACTCATAGATGGTGCCTGCATTAGCGGGCAGGCGCTGGGAGGGATCCGGATGTCGTAATAACAGCTGTTCCCGGTCCCTCCTATGTCAGGCGCAGAGTGGCACACCGTGTGGTTTTAGTCGGTCCGATTCCGACTCACCACCCCGCCGTAAACCCCGGTGGGGTGACGGCCCGAGGGGGTTTCCACACGTTAAAAAAAAAAAAAAAAAAAAAAAAAGTGGTTAAAGTGGTCGTCACACCGCTCTCTACTACCCTGAGTGTTGTAGGCTCAAACCGCATATGAGACAACACAATCAGTGGTGTGATCCACAAATTGTTGTTCTGAGTCTGGATGTTCTTTGTGTCCGTTTCTCGTATGTTTGTAAAGTCCTCCGCGACACAGGATGTGTTACTAGTGCGGGCGTTGTCTTTAAAAAGAAAGATTGTCATTTGAGCAAATTTGCACTTAAATATTTAGCCGTTAGAGTTGTTATTTATTTACCCATAAAGGTTTCGAATAGAAGTATTATTGTGTACTCGGTCACTGATATTTCAATATCAGTGTACTCAGCAATTTTATGCACAGAATCAAGAGAAAGCTCTATTTTATACTTGTACGTAGTTCTAACAAGAAAGTTTTGGGTAATAAAGCTATATTCTTACTCATAAATTTATGTAAAGTAGGTTTTAAAACACTGTAGCTGCTATACTTTACAATGTTTGAGTTGAGTTCAAAGGAAAACTTTGAACGAACTCAATATTACGGAACGTAAACTAACAAGCCGAACACACAGTGTTAAAATTGACTGCAGCTGAGAAAGCCTGATAAAATTACCTTCTATATATATATATTTTTCATTTTTCTCTTTTATCTCTACTCTCATACAGGTTTAATAAGTTTCTTTCATTTAACAAAGTACATAGTAGTAGAGTCACGCTGCAAGAATGAGCCGACTCGACTGGAACAGTACGGTGACGCATTAAGAACACAGAGTGCCACCACTCCAACCTTTCCTATGGAAGTTGTAAAAGGCGACTAAAGGAACAAAATATGAAAGACAACATCACTGAAAAGAGAAGGAAAACTTGAAACAAACTCTATACCAATGTGTCTGGCCAGCGTGGTATACTAGACCAAAACTTGTCTAGGAGAGGTCCAGCAGTGGACTGTTAAAGGCTGTTGATTCAAGCAAAATGTTTTCCTAAAATCAATTAACATGAAGATTATTCTAAACTGTACCATCAAGCTATTATCTGAAAAGGGTGGGTCAAGAATTCGTTAACATTTGAATCTAACATCCCACGCAAACATGTTACGAGAGTTCTTGGGACCGATGCTAGATGCTTCAACAAGATGGAGCCGCTTGTCATACATCCAATGGTCTTGCCGGTGGTCAAAAACATGTTTCCGGAAAAGCCGATTTCCAGTCGAGTTGACATTCCATGGCCACCTAGAGGTCCAGATCTATCCCCAGCAGAATTTTTTATGGGGTTATTTGAAGAATCAGTCTACATCATTAAACCAAATATACTACGTCAACTAAAAGGAAACCTCAGCGAAGAGATGTCTGAGATCTTGCGCTCTGTTTGCCGACTAGTATTCGAAAATATCGGTGCTCGCTTCGAAGAGTGCAAACGTCGAAAGGGTGGTCATTTAGACGATATAATTTTAAAAATTAAATATCAACTAATAAGCTTTCTTGTAAATAAATAATTTGTATAATATATAAAATGGTTTTTATACAATTTTTTCAAATATTAACTAATTCGTGGCCCACCCTGTATAAAACTGGGCAAATGCTCACAACGCAATAAAGTCGTGACGGTACAAAACCTAGTGCTCGGAAGAAAAGTATTGAGGACCAGTTCGACCCACTTTGTGCTAAAGTGGGACGAGAGCCTATTGACTTAATACTGTAAATATGAACATATTGGACGGGCTTTGACATGCCGTGAGTGGAACGTGAGTTTCAGAAGGAGTTAGTCAATAGATGATGTTTATTGCTACCTGACTGTGTCAGACGGAGGGTTATTTTTCGAGTAACAAATATGTCGGACATTTGACAATGTCATTTGGTTTCAAACTAAACGAAGCTTGAACTATGATAACTAGATTGACTGATAGAATGCTTTTATACTTTTTTCTTGTAAATACCCACAAATTATACGTAAAAAACACACAAACTCGGCAACAAATATTTGCAGATCATAGAAACATTTGGTCCGTCCCGGGAATCGAATCTGAGACCTCAAGCACAGCAGTCGCATTCGCTACTATTACAGAGGCAGTCTGTATATGTATAGACAGATTGTGAACCACGCCAGGTCATGCATGGCTGACCATTTCTAACACATTGAGACTCTTCTGTACCTCGAAGAACACGTTAAGCAGTCTCTCAAGGTTGCTATAAGAACATAATTACAATGGTTACGGGTAGTTGATCCCCTAAAAGTATAATTAAAGTCGATCCTTAGTTTGGCAAAAAGGCTCGGAGGGAAGAAGATATTTTAGCTTGCTCTGTAGCCTAAATGGCTTGGTCCAGTGTTTCTGAATTCATCTTAACTGTGAACTCGTTATTGGTTAACACTGGATATTTGAAAGTTATTTCATATAGTACTACTTAACTGATGCGTTACCGTACGAAATTCCATACATAGAGTGTTGTTACGTCATCTTTTAAAAAAAAGCGAGAGTTTATTTAAGGTCCTAATATTAAAATTAAAATAGCTGGTTTGTAAATTTTATCGGCGTTACTGTGGAATTACAAATTGAAAAAAGTAACAGAAATCCAAGTAACACTACATACATCTAGCACTCAGCAACGAAACACTACAGTTTTTTTTTATTTTACATATTAAGAGCCTGCCAAAGTGACTCTATTCTACCTGATGGAAAGCATGAATATAATCAAAAAGTTGTAGTCACCATACTCATTGCGAATGCTGACAATGCAGTATGGTGACCCACTTTCTTTGGTGTCTTAAAACAAAGCCTTTAAACAAGAACAAAGTGTTTTAGATTTGGTTTTTAATTTTTGATCTGTGTTTTCTCTGACGTGGTTTAAACATACTCGTAGATATGATGAGTACATTATGCTTTTAATAATATCTTTTTGTTTAAAAATATTTAAAGAAACCCATAATTACTTAGTAACATACGCTCAAATATTATAACTAAAATTAATAATGTATTTAGCTACAGGGCGTGCCGAATCTATATTTAAAGATAAGGTCAAATAGCATAACCTGTCATCTTAATTTATTAAATACCTAAACCATATTTTATCTGTTACATTCCTTTGTAATAAAAATGTAGATATTATGTATTTGTTTATGTATTTATTTATTTATACTAATGTGTGTTCTATTCAATAATACTTTTGTTATTTATTTTTATCTGAATCATTACAATTATTTTACAATTTCAATTTTTTTTTTTTCTTTTGTTCTAATCAATCTCACTCCAAATTACTTTTAGCGATAAGGCCGCCATGTGTACATGGCCACCCAACTGATATGTATATAATCTGTAAAAATATTCGTGTACAACAAAGTTTATTCTCTTCTATTCTATTCTAGCTGTAATTAAACACATTAAGAGCAACATAATTTACAAATTAAATTATTGCCTTACGTATTTGAGCTTTAAAATTAAAGGCAAATTTCATTAAATTACATACGTACTAAAAGTTGTATGAAGCTATCAAGCAAACCATGAACAGCAAAATAACTGTCGACAATATTATTCGCCGTATTGTATGTAAACTAAATTAATTATATCCAATAGATTAAGTACAACTAGGGTTATTGCACGAAATAATCCCGTTTACGGCCCCAAGAAAAAAAAGCACCTCACTAGGCCGCTATAGTGTGTGTCGCCATACTGTATTGTCTGTATTAGCAATGAGTATGGTGACAAAACTCTTGGATTCCATTCAAGTTTTCCATCAAGCAAAAAATTACCTACGTCGAAAATTACTTATCTTGAGTGACTTATTCATTAATGTAAAGCCTTAAACCACTTTGTTGTTTATATTATAAGCAACATCCTAGAAAAGGTTTTTAAAAATTTCATCCCTAAGAGTATAAAGTAAGAGACCAGCGGTCGTATGGAGGTTTTTGTTTTTAAACGTAAAAAAAACAATAGAATGCTTTGAGATGCATGAAGGAAAATGAAGTAGGGGTCTAGTGCAAAACTATGGATATCTTATTTATTTATTTATTTATATATCATGCACTTTATGTACATAGGCGGACTTAATGCCTAAGGCATTCTCTACTGTACATTCTCTACTCTAAGTAGGTGTGTTTCAGGTGATGTAGAATAAAAGAACTAGAGATATACAAAGTTATTATATACTGTAATTTATACAAATACATAAATACAGACATATACATACTTAAGTTGATATAAATCTATATGTATATACATGCATAAACAAATAAATATCATAACAAGTATAAGATGATAATCATGTAATGGTTGATTCTGTCAGCTGTTTCAGTAGATACTGCTTCACTTTTTTTAAATGAAAAAGCGTTGGTAGCCATCCTGACTTCGAGGGGAAGCTTAATTCAGAGAAGAACGGACTGCACAAAGGAAGATGAGCCAACAAACTCAGACGTATGGGAGGGGCAACGAAGGAGAAGATTGTTAGAGGACATATGATAAGATACTATGGGTATCTTCTTCTATCTTGACTTATTTAGATACCCAGGTCGGCTTGCCCATAACCGTGATATAACTGTATTGAGTTAAAAATGCTTAATTGTCGCCTGGGGTTTAGAAGTTGGGGTTCTAACTGCGGGTACGGGGGGTGCTTGAGAGATTACGTTAACCCATCGTTCCTGTGTCTGATCTCTTCTCAATCGTGTCGAATATTCAACCCTTCGAATTGTTAGGGTGAGGTACTAGTGGACTAAAGTATCTTCTACATAGTTGGTTGATCTGTATTGAGACTGTTTGCGGTAGCCGAAATCGGCTTGGAATACCTCATCAAGCCAGCCATTGTATCTGGACGTTAACATCAATTATAGGCTTTAATATCCTGGCTATGTGACAGCCCTACAATATTCATGCGTGCAAACCTTTGATAATATTGTTTATTACCTCTCCCGAAATGTAACGGTCAATAAACTGTAACGACTTAGTGCGAATTGTTGCCACAGAATTGAGGTTAATATTGTATTGAAGTAGGTGCAAAACGGGTTTTAGCATTTTCTGCCATATTTGCATATAAAAAAATGTTGAAATACATTTTTATACATCATTTCTGGTGTACTTGACTTTTCAGAATAATGTCTTGACTTGGTATTAGGCATATAACGCCTGGTGTAGCCTCTGCGGCTACCACGAGACAGAGGCTGGTTAGGCGCGGCGTTGATCCTGAAAGGGACTTGCATTTATATCGTCCGGATATTCTTTAGAGTAAGACACCTGAGACCGGCCATCGGTGTGGTTTTTAGAGGAATACCACATGCTCCTGGCTCCTGCGTCCTGGAGGAGCCGGAGCTCTGAGAGATTTTTAAACACCGTCAAATTGAGAAATGTATGAATGACATGCGGTGGATATGGCAATTAACAATATGTGTTTTATGATCTAAAAGAGGCACACAAGTAGGCAGGTTACCTGATCGGAAAAAGAGGTTGTCAACTCGCTGAGAAGCAACTACAGAATTGCTAATTCTCACAAACAAGGCCTAAATCTACTGGTGACGCAGTGGTAGCGTAAACATATGCTGTGCTTGTATATTACATTATCTAGTTAGTTAATATCTTTGAAAACTGAGATACAACACAGCAAATTGCTTGTGTATAATTCTTACACGTGTTGATTTAACTTCACGTAAACATAAGGACCATTTGTTCGTATCATAGTTGAGACTGTTTTGAATCAACTTTAATAGACTGCGTGGTAAAATATAGTTATTTTAATTACTCTGAATTCGACGTAAATGTAATACTAACTTATATTTCAGATATTTATCTTACTTTTAAGGGTTTTCAAGAAGACTGCTAACGTGTAAGCCACATTTTTAGTCGCGTTACAATACGAGAAGATTCTTTGAATATATGCAGTCGCCATTTATCACAAAGTCTAATATTCTGTCAAAAGTATATAGAAATAAGCAAAATGAATAAGAAAATATATATTTTTTATATTGGTCCGAAATCATTCTTTTACGATTAAAGGGTCGTAGCTGACCGTAAAATAGCTTTTTACCATCCTCGTATATTAGGTCATCAAACGCAGAAAGATTCAAAGAAGTCAAAGAGCTTTATAGTTATTACCCTAGACTTTTTCGTGCTTTGGAAATGACGACTTTGGAAATGACGACGTTCAACACCCGTTTATGTCTTATGCTAAATCCTTAATGATGGAATTTCCAAACCTCTTTTCTTAGTCAGTGCTTATAAAATCAAATCATCTAGCAGTCACCAACGAAACACGACAGCTTTTTTTTATATATGTTAAGAGTCTGCCAAAGTGACTTTAATCTGCCTGATGGAAAACATGAATAGAATCCAACAGTTAAGTCACTATACTCATTGCAAATGCAGACATTGCAGTATGGTGACCCACGCTATGGCGGCCTAGTGAGATGCTTATTCAGACCCCGCTGCAGATGTAATAGGCTTGACAGTCATCGTGACAGTATAAGACTTACACGGTTACCACAATAACTGTCACCCCTGCATCGATGGGCCTCTGGACTCACACTCACCGCCGAAACACGACAACATGGAAGCTGGCGCTTTAGGTTGGTCTTCTGTGGGAGGGTAGTACTGCCCCGGTCGAGCCAGCTCGCTTGTGCTGAAATCAGCTCTACTACCTAGCAAATGTGTCTGATCACTAACTGAACAAACTATATACTGTGGTAACTAATATACCGGCAAACCTTCTGATACATTCCAAGCACATATATAATTATGTATAAATTACACCAAAACACAGAGCTCATTATACAAATGTTCATCCTACGAATATGAAAAACGGGGGATAGGCCAGAAGCCGAGCCGGCCCACTTGTAAACAAACAGTTTCAAGTTTGTACCTCCATCATTACGTGCGTATTTTATGTCACAAATCTTTCTCGACTGTCCGACCTACGAAGTGGCTGCTACTGAGAAAAATTAACAAGAAACTCAGTAGAATTTTTTTTCGCCTAATTTTATTATTATTATATAGTAACCACAGTTATTTTTATTTAATAATCAAGTTCTCTTTAACAGATAACTTCGCGTCAATATATTTTTGTATCGAAGGGGACTTAACAATTATATAAGCAAGGTACATAAAAAACACCCAGACTCAGAACAACAATTTGTGGATCACGCGAAGTATTGTCACATGTTTCCACATTCATAACACTCAGTGTCATCGCTTAAATCACTATATTAGCCGTGTATTCAAAATGTGTTGATTATATATAACTCAATTAGAACCAGAATTGTTTTCATGACGTATACTCGTATATATATTTTTTTAAGCTATTGCATAGCTTTTATCGCGGGCTTCCACCGCGGTGACCGAATCAAGAAATTCCGTAATGAAAATAAACCTAACAAACACTCCCTACTCCGATCGACACAGTGGTGCGGCGTAGAAAGCCGTGCATCGTCTAACGTCGTTTCGGTTCGGCAGACTTCGGCACGTGCGAATAGACGTATGCGTGTAGACTGTACGAAGCTCGCACGGATCGAGACGAGCTGCTCCGAAATATTATAATTTCATAAGTTGATAAAAAATGCTGTGCAATAGCTTTACTGTGGCAATCCCCGAGTGGCACACGTATTTTTTTTTTAATGACAACGCCCGCACTGGGAATAAATCTTGTGTTGCGGTGGATTTTACAAACATACAATAAACAGATACAAAGAACATCCAGACTCAGAACAACAATTCAACACAACACTCAGCGCAGTAGAGAGCGGCGTGGCGTCTCTGTCTGTTTGTCTATTGATTTCTTATAACGATTATTGAGTTACACAAACCAGTAATACGGAGGGAGGAAATCTCAAAATCCTCTTACATGCTTCCATATTTAGTGATATATAACTTCTAAGAAGGCTTGACCTGAATTAGCTTCTCCGACCTACATTCGAATGCAAACACGTTCGTATTGTAACTCAAATTTGAATGCTTGAATTCAGAAAGTAAAAATATTTTGCTGATTTTGGTAATATATGCACTGAATTTATTGTCGATATATCTGGAAAATGCAGTGTCTGTTTTCCAGGTATGCTCTTTTGTTTTCAAAGATTTTCTTTTTATTTTATTTTAAAATAAGAACAATATTCAATATATTGAACTTGCCTATCGTATGTCGCGAGTGACTTTACAAACAAACATGAAACGGACACAAAGAATACGCAGACTCGGAAAAGAAATTAGTGGATTATACAGTATTGTTCCATATAGGAACTGAATCCACAATATAAAAAAAATATCGATATATCTGGCAAATGCATTGTGTGTTTTTGAGGTATGCTCTGTTTTTTCAAAGATATTCTTTTTTTATTTAAAAAAACAATTCTAATTTTTTTTTCTATATGAAGAGCCTGCCTGATGGAAGTGACTCTACTCTGCCTGATGGAAAACATGAATGAAATCCAAAGAGTTGTGGTTACCATACTCATTGCAAATGCAGACAATGCAGTATTGTAACCCACACTATGGCGGCCTAGTGAGATGCTTTTTCACGCCACGCTTGGGGACGTAAAAGGCATGACAGTCATCGTGGCAGTGTAAGGCTCACATAGTTATCACGATAACTGTCACACCTGCATCAATGGGCCTCCAGGCTCTCTTATTTTAGGCATATACTGAATATACTTATTCTATGTCACGGGGTACTTTACAAACATACATGAAACGGACACAAAGTACACACAGACTCGGTAAAATATTTGTTGATCACACAGTTTTGCTCCGTATGGGAGCTGAATCCACACAAAAAAATTGTGAGTCTTATTTGCAAAATTAGGTAAAAATCGCCTAAATTTTACTATGTAGATACTTACACTACATAGTAAATATATCAACTCATCTTTCTTAAATATTTTTAAGCAAATGTCCAACACACTTTGTGAATAGCAATTTTTTTAATTTGAAAGATTTTTTGTTTAAAAGAATCACAACCAAAAGTCTTTGTTTGATTGTTAAGTAATATATAAAACAAATTATCTCAACAGTGCTACTTCGTCTGTGACTGGCAAATGGTATGATACTCGGCACCTTTTGGCCGTAGCGTGATGTTATATAACCTTTCTAAATAAATAGGCTATTCGGCACTTTAAGAGTTTTTAAATTTGAACCAGTGACGTCTCAATTCGTTCTACCCAGGACTCCCCAGATAGT
The DNA here is from genome assembly GCA_949316085.1 of Hypercompe scribonia. Lineage (NCBI taxonomy): Eukaryota > Metazoa > Arthropoda > Insecta > Lepidoptera > Erebidae > Hypercompe > Hypercompe scribonia. The sequence goes on from OX438997.1 coordinate 3,696,996, forward strand.
AGAGCCATGCTGATTTCAGCGCTAACGGGCTGGCTTGACTGGAGCAATATTATCCTCTAACAGAAGACCAACCTAAAGTGACAGCATCAGTGCTGTTGTGTTTCGTTGGCGAGTGCGAGACCAGAGGCCTAATGGTGCAGGGGAGACAGTTATCGTCACACTGCCACCTCGAGTATCATGCATTTTACGTCCCCAAGAGAGTCGTGAAAAAACATCTCAGTAGACCGCTCTAATGTGGTTCACCATACTGTATTCTCTGCATTTACAATAAACATGGTGACTACAACTCTTGGATTCTATTCATGCTTTCCAACAAAGTAGTCTTTTTGGCAAGCTTTTAAAATAGAACATTCTATTTCTTCGAGATATTTTATTCCTTTGTTTTCTGGAATATGTAGGTGTATACATATAGTCCAGAGTTAAGCTCATATGAGCTTGAATCACAATACACAGCATCTGGGTATTGTCCTGGACCGTTATTAAAACTAGAAGGTCAAATTAATGTTAGAACAAAGATGAAATCCCCAGAATGTAATATAACAAAAGAGCTTAAGTGACCTAAAGGAAAACAGAAAGTAGACTTTATTGCTATTTGATATAAGACAAATTTTAAGTACAACCGTGATTACGTAACAATATAGAGTAATTAATACCCAGGAAATCATGATAAAATTTAATAAATATGTAAAAGTAATAAGATATACAAGAAAGAGATACGTTATGATATTTATCTATTGAGAGTATTGTATTTGGTTAACACCTTCAAATCATGTGACTTTCAAGAGTTAATACTTAAAAACCTTTGATAGAAATCCTGTTACGTTTACCTATATAAAATCACGCCTGTTTCCACAGATGGGTAGGCAGAGGGATATTAAACTTTTCATCAGTTACCGCTATCGGGATGTTTTCTTTACCAAAGCCTCGTCCGTTGATCTGCATGTGCATCTTTTACAAGTGAGGTTGACTGGGGGTCCTAAGTTCTTCGCTTTCCGCGGTGGGCTTTTTCGAAGCTGAATAGGGACCTACTAGAGGAGGCGGCCATAATTCATTCTTGGCTGTCTCCACAGGCCCCGACCGAGGAGGTCGACATGGGGGCTGGTCGCTTTCGTGATGCGATTACGCAGATCTGCGATGCGGCCATGCCCCGCATCCGAGGTCGTCGACCTCCACGGAAGGAGGTTTACTGGTGGTCCCAAGAGTTGGCGGACCTCCGTGCGGCCTGCACTCGTGCCCGGAGGTCCTATACCCGCAGTCGACGACGTCACCGCGAAGATAGCGGGGAGGACCAGCTTCATGAGGAGTACCGAGAGGCGCGGAAAACTCTGAAGCTGGCCATTAGCCGCGCCAAAGATGTGAAACGAAAGGAGATGCTGGAGGGTCTCGATCGTGACCCCTGGGGTCGCCCTTATCGTGCGGCGCGACAAAAGCTCCGCACGTCGGGCCCCCCCCTTACAAAGACACTCCAGCCCAGCTTCCTGCAGGAAGTGGTCGAGGGCCTTTACCCGCAGCGGGCGTAACACACATCCCCGTCGATGGCCTTCATGGTCGAAGACGACGAGGGGAACGAGGGGAATGTTCCGCTCGTCAGGGAACTAGAGGTAGGGGCGGTTGTTCTACGGATCCGGTCTAAGAACACCGCCCCCGGGCCGGACGGTATATCTGCCCGTGTGCTGGCCCGAGCCCTCGAACACATGTCAGACCGCCTCAGGGAGGTCCTGGACGCTAGCTTGGCGTCCGGATGCTTCCCTGAGTGCTGGAAAAGCGGGCAGCTGGTCCCATTGAGGAAGCCGGGACGACCAGCCGAATCGGTAGTGGCCTATAGGTCCATCGTGTTGCTGGACGAGGCGGGTAAACTGTTTGAGAGGATACTCTCTGCCCGCATCGTCCGGCACCTCTGCGAAGTGGGCCCCAATCTGTCGGACGCCCAATTTGGATTTCGGGCGGGGCGTTCGACAGTGAATGCCGTGCTGCGCCTGAGGGCCGTTACCGAAGAGGCGGTGAGCTGTGGCGGCGTGCTGTTGGCGGTGTCGTTAGACATCGCCAACGCATTTAATAGTCTGCCATTTAGCTGCATCAGGGAAGCACTCCACTACCATGGGATGCCAGAGTACCTGAGGCGGATTGTGGCAGACTATTTAGAAGAGCGTACCGTCATGTACGAGGACCGAGACGGTGTTCTGAGGCGGCGGCCCATGTCGTGCGGTGTTCCACAAGGGTCTGTCCTCGGACCACTCCTGTGGAATATGGGATACGACTGGGCCCTTCGAGGCCGTCTTCGTCCCGGGCTCGATGTAATTTGTTACGCAGATGACACATTGGTCACAGCCCGGGGGATGAACTTCCAAGAGGCGGCACGCCTGGCCACCACGGGTGTCTCTCTAGTGGTCGCGCGTATTGAGGCGCTGGGTTTGCGGGTGGCCCTGGACAAGACGGAGGCCCTTTTGTTCCATGGGCCCCGTCGTGATCCACCCTCCGGCGCCTCCATCGTGGTCAATTCGGTCCTCGTACCGGTTCAGGCCCAGATGAAGTACCTGGGCCTGATCCTAGACGGCAGGTGGCTCTTCGACGAGCACTTCCGGCAACTTTCTCTAAAGCTGGTCGGCGCTGCTTCTGCCCTGGGGCGACTTTTGCCCAATTTGGGTGGAGCCAGCATCACGACGAGACAGCTATACACGGGAGTTGTCCGGTCAATGGCACTGTATGGTGCACCGGTGTGGGCGGCGGCTCTGACCGCCCAGAATAGGGCTCGTCTCTGGCGCCCTCAAAGGATATTGGCGGTTAAAGCCTTACGCGGTTACCGCACCATATCAACGGAGGCGGCATGCGCCTTGGCTGGAAGTCCCCCGTGGGATTTGGAGGCGGAAGTGCTCGCCGAAGTTTATCGGCGAGCGGCTGAGTTTCGGGCGGGTAGCGGCATACGTCCCCCGCCCGAAGAGATACGCGAGTGGCGAGAGGCCGCTCGTCGAGCCACAATTGCTCGTTGGTCGTCCCGGCTGGAGACTCCACGTGCTGGCTTTGCCACCGTGAAGGCTCTCCGACCGGTCATCGCCGAGTGGGTAGGGCGACAGCACGGGACCCTTTCCTTCCGACTGACGCAGACCCTTTCCGGGCACGGTTGCTTCGGGAAGTATCTGCACTCGGTTGCCAGGAGGGAATTGAGTCCCGCCTGTCACCAACGCGACTGCAGTGAGGACTCGGGTCAGCACTCGCTGGCGGTTTGTTCCGCATGGGCGGCGCAGCGTGGGGTCCTCACTGCAGTTATTGGAGGAGATCTCTCGCTACCGGCCGTCATACGCTCCATGGCCGGTAGCGACAATTGTTTTACTGCGGTCGCAGCCTTCTGCGAAGACGCAATTTCGCGGAAGGAGGCGGCGGAGAAGGCCCGGGAGGACGATATCCACTCGGACTCAATTCACCGCCGGTGAGCCGGGCGGCGGAGGCGTGCATACCAGCGCCTCATGCCGCCTTGAGTGTGGCCGCGGGTGGACGGGACGGGTTTTCCCCTCCATCCGCTATAGTGGCCAGCCGCAAGGAGGCGACGTTCGCGTGTGCCGTACGTCGCCTAAATGGAGAGGTTATCCGTAGAAGGTGCCCGAGGTAGCGGGCAGGCGCTAGGAGGGATCTGGATGTCGTAATAGCAGCGGTTCCCGGATCCCTCCTATCTCAGGCGCAGAGTGGCACACCGTGTGGTTTTAGTCGGTCCGATTCCGACACACCACCCCGCCGTAAACCCCGGTGGGGTGACGGCTCGAGGGGGTTTCCACACGATAAAATAAAAAAAAGAAAAAAGAGGGGTCCTAAGTTCTTGGTGGGAGTCCTATACACCCTATGCACTGTTACGTTTTTTTTAGTAATATATATGTGTATTTGAAATAAATAATATATTTATAGCAGAAAATGGTAGATAGTACCGTTCAAGGTTAAGTAGGTAGTAACAATAAGAATTACGCAATCCCCACACGTGCTCACCTGATCTCAAATTAGGCAGAGATGGTGATAATGGCTACTTAGACCCGACTATTACAGTCACACACTAAGATTGGAGTGTCCAGAAATGATTTACGTGGCATTTATATTTCAAGATAATATTCGTACAAACGGGTAGACTCTGCTTTTCTTCTTAAAATTCTGAGACACAAAATTGACTGCCCCCAATTTGCAGGATAAAAATCTTCGTACTCATGAAATATCCAAGAACTCCAATAACTCTTTAGCATTTTCCTCCTTGCAAAATCGTCCTTGTGGTGCTAACTCTCCCATCCACCGCGTCTCCAAACCCTTGAACAGCTGCAGTGATCTTGTTGATATGCATTCTGACTCACTTGGTGGGTTTTGAAGCCTGCGCCAGTTGTGGCTTTATGGTTGTAGTTTTCATTTTTAACATTTTTTTTTACATTTAATGTCTAGTTGGGACCTTTAATCCGTTATTAGATGAGTGAGATAATCTTAATAAATAAGAAGTGCAGAATGTGCTCTTCTGTTAGAAATTATTACACTGGGTTCTGCAAATTCTACTAGTATCAGTGTATTCAAATATTGGTGAGCAAAATTAGAAAAATAAATAAAATATATTAAAGCAAGGTATTAACGTCTCTTTCGACGTAACATGCTAATTTATCATTCAGCTAATCCCATATTTCGCAATTTCCTTGTCACGTTAAGGCCGCGTAACAACATAATACCTAAATATTTTTTACGACGTTGAGAAACTTTGCGAATAAACGTCAGGGTTTAATTTCCAGTACACGTTGTTTCAGGAAAGGAAAAAAAAACATTAAAATTTTTGAAATCTGTTTTTTTTTCATGTATACAAGGCAAACGAAATGGTTCACCTGATGGTAACTGGGTATCACCGCTCATAGACAATCAAGAAAGTAAAGAGTTCGGTTCCATTCTAGAGTTGCTCTCATGGTTCGTAGGGAATGTAATAACAAGAAATAATAAAAATATCATAACACATCTCACGCATGTCCATTTGACTATAAAATAGAAAAACCTTGTACTAGCCAATTTATGATTGTACAACTATATGACCTTACTTGGGATAATACTCTCGGCGGAATACACAGATACAAATAAATAAATATTTCAGACATTTGACACACAACGTCATCCAGTTTTAAACGAAGGAGAGTTTGTGTTATGATAATTAGACTGACTGATAGAATACTTATATACTTTTCTTTATAAATGTATATGTACATATTATACATACCGTACAAACATTTGGTCTGACCCGGGAATCGAAGCCGAGCCCTTAAGCACAGCAGTCGCATCCACTACCGTTACCACAGAGGCAGTCGACGACCACGAATAAGTTGTAGACAGACATACATACATATATTACTTTATACACACCAGGGTTTACAAACATTATAAAGTAATAAAATTAACAACAATTGTGAAGTACAATGAGCGGTCATATTCCTTATAGCAATTTCTTCCAGACAACCTTTGGATGGACAACCAGTAAAAGTTCGAGTAACAAATAAGGTCTTTAGCTATGGAACACTTAAATATAAATAAATGATAACACCCACACTAGGAATAAATCCTGTGTCGCGGGGGACTTTGAAAACATACAGGAAACGGACACAAAGAACACCCAGACTCGGAACAACAATTTGTGGATCACACAAAATGTGAGGTTGAACCCACAACACTCAACGCCGTAGAGAGTGGCGTGGCGACCGCTTAAACAACTACGACATCCGCGCAGTCAATAGGAGACAGAAGAAGTTATATAAGTTATAAATAAATAAAATCAAGATACAGAACTGATAAAATCAAAAGTTAAGAAAAAAAATATAATGGTATCTTAGAGGAAAAAAAATATGCTATGGTTTTTTTATCAAGATCATACCAAAGTGACTCTATTCTGTCTAATGGAAAGCATGAATAGAGTGCAAGCGTTATAATGCGAAGGCGTGCTACTCATTGCGAATGCAGATAATGCAGTATGATAACCCACACGCACTCAAACCACCTTTTTTGTTTTTTACACCCCTTGAAACCCCCTCAGGCGACGGCCTGGGGTGACGACCCCACCGGGGTTTACGTCGGGGTGGTGTGTCGGAATTGGACCGACTAAAACCACACGGTGTGCCACTCTACGTCTGGTATGGGTGGGATCCGGGAACAGCTGCTATTACGACATCCAGATCCCTCCTAGCGCCTGCTCGTTACCGCAGGCACCATCTACGGGTAAATTCTCTATTTTAGGCGACGTACGGCACACGCTTAAACCGCTGAAACTACTAGGCCAACCGTGCAGTCGCTTTTATGTTAATACTAGTTTTGCTAGCGGCTTCGCTCGCGTTAAGAAGTATTATTATTAATTAGGTATGATTTTTGAGGCTTTACTTTTGTTTAACGTTTGTAAAAAATTAAGGTATATAAAACTTCTTTGTACACAATATTCTTTACTTATCTGTCATTAGACGCTAAAACATAAAATTGTCCATTATAGAAGCAATGTTTAATTCTTAAAGAATCTTTAATTTCGGTTCAATCAGTCGAAAATCTAAGAAGATTTATACAAACTTTCATCCCCTATTTTATCCCCTTAGGGGTGGAATTTATTAAAATCCTTTCTTAGCGGATGCCTACGTCGTAGTATCTACCTGCATGCCCAATTTTAGGCCGATCCGTCCAGTGGTTTGGGCTGTGAGTTGATGGATCACTATATCAGTCAGTCACATTTGAGTTATATATATTTAGATTACTACAAAATTCATAAAAGCGATCTCCAGAATTTCGAGTCGCCTCAATGTATTTAGTATATATTGATCACACAGCATCATATACCAAAGGAAATTGATATTGCGAATCGAATCAACCTACGCATTTCTTAGTATACAAATCTTGCTCACAGAAGAGTAAACGGAAGGAAATCAAATACATATTTTATCTTATTTGATATGTAATTGACGTATTATTGGGAATACGAATGAATATGAAACGTGATTACGGTTCGGGTTTTGTTGGAGTTCTGTAGTTCTAACTAAGAATCCTTAATACGTCAGGATCTGTCTGTTAGTACGGATCCGGTTTAGTAGCTCTCCCTTAGGGGCTTTGGGAGGCAAGGGAACTAGGCCTCTAGTAACCTTATTCACTCGTTAAAAAGCATCCAAAGAAATACTTAACACCTATTTTCTTTGAAGTTGTAATAGTATTTTTTTTATTAATGATAAATGTTTCGGACATTTTAAACACAACGTCATCTAGTTTCAAACGAAGTAAAACTTGTGCTATGATAACTAGACTGACGAATAGAATACTTATATTCTTCTTTTTTGTAAAACACATACATTATATATAGAAAACACCCAGACTTCCAAACAAATATTTTCAGATCATACAAATATTTGGTCCCATCCGGGAATTGAACCCGAGATCTCAAGTTTAGCAGTCACATTTACTACCGCTGCGCCATCGACGCAGTTAAAGTACAGCTCTATCGTGATTAGTTGGATTTAAGTGTAGTTTTAATTAGAAGATTATATATTTTTAATGTAAAAAAGCTTTAAATATACTAAGGTCCGTGTCCGTGTGGTGACGGATTAAGGATACATAGTGTTACCACCCCTATTCATCCCGTGGGTGTCGTAAAAGGCGACTAAGAGAACAAAGTATGCAAGACAACATCATTACAAAGAGAAGGAAAACTTGAAACAAACCCTATTCCAACCCACCTGGCCAGCGTGGTATAGTGGGCCAAAACCTCCTTGCTAAGGGGAGGTCTATGTCCGGCATCTAGGTCCAGCAGTGGACTGTAAACGGCTGTTGATGATGATGATACTAAGATCTGGAAAAAGTATCATTTGATTTTAGATTCTTTTGGTTTTCTGTTCATTTTTAACATTTACTTCACGTTGTTACGAGAGTTAGCAACAAAATAGAGGTAGTATAACAATATGTTTTATCAAGATAATTAATATTCATTCAACTATTGCTGTAGGCAAACCACCACACATGTAATGCACCCGTTGGAAGAGCAAAAAATTACCACGGGTAGCAGTTTGAGGTGCAGGTCAACAAATTGTAGCACCATTTTATTCCATCAAAAAAGTCCGTATATCGTGCAATTCTGGCTAATTTTCCATGCCACGCCAGTTCAGATGCGCTCTAGAAGTTAGGCAAGTAACTTCGAACTCCGTAAATATTCACATATGTCCAAAGCATGACTATTTGCGCACCTTCGCAAATTAAATTAACTAATCCAGTAAGCTTTGCGACTTAGCTGCAATACGTAAACTGGTACTTAATTAAGTCAGTCTATGTTATATCTCTAGCCTGAGGGGATACAGGTGTTGTAAGTAAGCGGGCTAAGTTTGAGAGCAATATTATGTTGGGCAGAAACTATTGTAACTTATTCCAGATGTAGGTCAGGCGGACTTAAATAACTTAATTATACAAAACTTCACAAGTTAAATTTCTAATTATCTTTTGACTAGAAATTAAAACTTTTCATTACCTCTTAGTTGTAGGTAAATAGGTAGATTAACTATTACACACTATGGCGACTGCCACATACAGTACAAGCACAAGATATACTACAGCGCCATCTATCAAAGACACACCGAAGTACGGAGTAACTACTTATCTTGTATCGCGATATAGAAGTTCTCGCACCAATTAGCATAAATACAAATTCCAAATATCATCCGTTGGACCGCGGCCTACCAGACACAATCACTTCACCTAGTCGGAGGATCCTCCCCTTTGAGTCGGAGGGACATGACAGCCATTCCTCTGCAGCACTCTGATTTCTCTGATCTGTATCTGATTATTTATCTTTTAAATGTAGATAAATAGGTACAATTACTCTTCATTGCAAACTATGGTTAGAAACAAAAAAATAGTGATACAATGGACAGCCTTATTGCAGTCTGTAATCTCGTAAATCTCTCCGAAAAACTTGAATATAAATTTTATGCTTTTGTACTGTGGTAACTATGTCTAAAGTACTATCAGTCGATTTCAAGATTCATCTAGCTAGAGCATAGCATAAAGCGAAGAAGAAACATACGTCAATTATAGGGGGAGTTTCTTCAGAATATTGTCTGGTCATGCGCGGCGTCGATTCTTACGTTCGTAACTTTCCCATAGAAGAACACCTCAAGCTGACCGTAGGGATGTTTTTTTGGAAGCACCACTTACTTCTAGGTTCTTGTCCTTAAGGAGTCCTAGATTTGCAAGAGTTTGCGTCTCATGACATAAAAAGGGGACACCTCATCTACTTCAACTCCTCCTTTGTTGTAGTTCCAATAAAAATGGATATACGTGTATGATTACATACCAAAACTTACAAGTTCAAACACGCTTGTAATTTGATAGCGGAATGCCAAATTCAACCGCATGAAGTTGGAATATAATACAAAAATTCTTAAAAGACCTCAAGTTCTTTATCTTGGCAAAAATATACCAACGTATTTAGAGAAAATTTCTCTAACTTGTTTTAAGTTTGTGAAGCGAAATTTAGTGTGACTTTAAAGAGGATGTACTTTAGAAAGTAATGAAGAACAAGAATATAGGCAACTGAAGTAAAAGCCGAACAAAGGATCCTAAAGAATCCTTTCTTTATACAATCTGTATAGATTCTATAAAAAAAAGTAAAAGACAGTCATGCCTCTAAGCAATATGGCTGCCATTTATACTTACCTAGCATTATCTAACTGCCTCGGTGGTGCAGCAGTAATGAATGCGACTGCTATGCTTGAGGTCTCGGGTTCGATTCCCGGGTCGGACCAAATGCTTTTATGATCTGCAAAGATTTGTTTCGAAGTTTGGGTGTTTTCTATGTATAATATGTATGTATGTATTCTATCAGTTAGTCTAGTTATCATAGCACAAGCTCTGATTAGTTTGAAACTAGACGATGTTGGTTTTAAATGTCCGAAATATTTATATTTATTTATTTCTTAAGTTATATTTTTAAGCAACTAATGATCAATAATGCGACTTATTATTATTACACACAACAATGCCTTTTAACGTCCGCGTTGTAATACACTTCTGTCTACTATTAGAATAAAGGCATAAACGTGCAAGTTCGTGTGCTTGCTTGCGTGCGTGTATGTATCCGTGCGTGCGTGTATGTATCCGTGCGTGCGTGTATGTATCCGTGCGTGGATGTATCCGTGCGTGCATATGTGTTAATCTATGTGCGTGTTTGTGTCTGTTTTTTTTTGATAAAAAGTGGGAAAACAAGCAGATGGATTATCTGATAGGAAATGAATGTATATTCAATGACAATTAAGGTAACGGAAAGTATTGAAATGATGCGACAATTTCGAGAAGCCAAATTAGGTTGGTTTTCGTTCATGTCGTATTCTTCGTTATTGATATGTAATTGGCCTGATATGATAAACCGGAATTCCTAACGATGCGTATAATGATTATTCGGATCATTCGGAAAGTTGTACGAATTGTTCGAGATGTTTATACACCTTGATTTCTGCCAGCATCAGGTTCAGCAACAGATAACTGAAAGTTTTTTATTCAATTGGGGCCTATTTCCTAGTGATTAGTAATATTGACTGCTAACACAGAAGTCGTGAGTTTTTTCCCACTCCCCTTTATCTCTTTCTGTCTGTGGAAATCCCCTTGGATGCCAATCACCGATGGTGTGGTTATCTCGGACTCGAACTGACTGAAAACCGTACGCGATTTTGGGCACGAGTAACTGGGAAACCAAGTGTACCCTTAGAAGGGAAATACATGATATCCCGCTATATTGCCGGGTCATCTATAAATAACAAAGAAATATTTCGAGTATCTGTCACGCAATGCCATCTACTGTCAAACTAAGCAAAGTTTATATTATGACAGCTAGATTGACTGACAGAATACTTATTTTTTTTTGTGTAAAATATACATAGAAAACAGCCAAACTCCTAAACAAGTACTTGCAGATCATACAAACATTTGATCTGACCCGGGCATCGAAGCCGAAACCGCTGAACAATAGACATACGAGCTCCCACTGTGCCACCGAGGCAGTTCATCTACGTCTTATTAAATTAATTCCTATGAGTTTTAGTATATACCACACACTTTGAAAATAAATATGAAGTGCCCTTAAATTGTAGACGTCACTTAGAATCTCATTTGATTGTTTGCCTTTTATGTCATAAACAAGAAATCTAAATATTCTCAAGCACACATTATAATATATCACACGAAATATGGGAGTAACTAAATATCTTTGCTCAACAAAATACAAATTCGTGTTAGTTTACACGTCATAAATTTTGACGTCATTGTTCTAAAATAATAACGTTATATCTGCTTGAACGATTTTGAATAGGATTAATATAAGGCAGTGGGTCGTGCAAAATGTATTGAGGTTTAAATAGTCTCTACTAAGATCCTTTTGTACATGCAATTATTAAAACTGAGTGGGGTAAGGGAAACAAGGTTCGGTCGAGCCATATGATACCGTGTATATGTGCGCGTGCGTATTTGTGTATGTGTGTGTGTGTGTGTGTATGCGTGTAAGTGTGAACGTGTGTATGTGTGTGTATGTGCGAGAGAGGGTACGTATATGTGTACGAGTGAGTCTGCGTTAGCGTGTGCGTATGCTTGTGTGTGTGCGAGTTCATCTGCGTGTGCGTATACGTGTGGGCGTGTGTCTCTCTCTCTCTCTGTGTGTGTGTGTGTGAATGTGTGTGTGTGTGTGTGTGTGTGTGTGTGTGTGTGTGTGTGTGTGTGTGTGTGTGTGTGTCTAAATGAAGTATAAAGTAGAAAGCTATTCTGGTACTCCTGTATATCTTTGAAAACGATTGTACTGAAACCGTTGTGACATAATCCATAAAAATAATCATACATTACGTATTAACTTTGAGTACTAACTACATTGTTACCACGAGAGCACACAACGAATCACATTTTCTGTGGGAATATTTTGCCATATTTAATACGAAAATATTTGGTAAAGTACCGTACCACCCCTAGAACACAAACATGCACGTGAAACGCTACTTTATGTAAAAGATATAAGGTTGTATTTAGTAACATGATAAGTGGCGTGTAGCTTGTTATTCATTAAATCCTTTGGACGTATTAACATTGACTTCGTTATGTGTGTGTATAATATTATTGATCATTTATGTGTGCGTCTAGGCGACAAAGAATTTTTCTCTCTCGGTGATCATATTTCTGATAATTATTTCTCAGTTTTGTGGTAAAAATATATCTATCGACCTGTGAAATTTTAAAATTAGATTTCTAAATTGGTAAGAATGAAAATACATTTTAATTATACAAAAAGATAAATCAAGATAAGCTGTATTGAACAAATTCTTACAAAAATATTAAGCACCTACAATGTGACCCGAATAATAAACCCTTCATCGTCAATAGCGTTTAATGGTCCGCTACTGGACATATGTCTCTCCAACTGCACCTCACTTGTGTTCTTGGCTTAAGTCCAGAATATGTATATCAATACAAGTTATACAAGGTAATACAGACACTAAAGTAAACAATCATATTGGTGTTGGTTTTAATAAATTGTAGGATTGTAGGTGCACAGGAGAGCCGTGGTACTACGACGGCAGAAGTAAGTGAGGTTACCGGGAACATAAACCACACCACATCTCTCTGTGTGGTGATGGATTAAGAATACAGAGTATCACCTCCCCTATTCTTGCCATGGGTGTCGTGAGAGGAAGGGAACAAAATATGCAAGACAACATCACTACAAAGAGAAGGAAAACTTGAAACAAACTATATACGAACTCGTGTGGCCAGCGAGGCTTATTAGGCCAAAACCTTCTTGCTAAGGAGAGGCCCATGTCTAGCAGTGAACTGCAATAAGCTGATGACAATAATGATTCTAAGCCCGTAGATTTTTCTTAGCTGTAGTCACTGTGTAAATTTATATATAAATTGTCTTGAATCTAGTATTTTAAGCAAACGTTTTTATAATACGTCTGACATTGCTACGATTTTAATTTTTGTCTTTAAAAAGACAACGCCCGCAGTAGGAATAAATCCTGTGTCGCGGGGGACTTTACAAACATACAAGAAACGGACACAAAGAACACCCAGACTCAGAACAACAGTTTGTGGATCACACTAAGTGTTGTCTCATGTAGGATTTAAACCCACAACACTCAGAAAAGTGGAGTGCGACGTGGCGAGCGCTTAAACCACTAGGTCAACCGTGCAGATTGACTGTCTGAATCGGTGAATGTGACTGCCGTGCTTGTGGTCTCGGGTTCGATTCCTGGTTAGGACCGTGGTTTGTATGCTATGCAAATATTTGTTTCGGAGTTTGGATATTTTCTGTGTATATGTATTCTATCAGTCTGTCTGCTTATCATAGTACTCTGCTTAGTTTGAAACTAAATGGTGCTGTGTGTCGAACGTTCGAAATATTCTGAAATAAGATTACTTAAAAAATATTTTCAGCTTTAAAATTAATGACGTGACTAGAATTTTGACTAAATAATATATACGAATGGAAGGGCTCTTTGAAAAGATTTCAACTGTAATTAGGACGGCAAATAAAGCGCTCGTTTTACTTTAATTTTAGGGGCCACTTCAATTATTAGAGCAATAAAAACTGAATTTGAAACGGTTGAATTAGAGCTATCGTATTTAGAGCCAAAAGAGTTTATTTTAAATGGTTTATACGCGCCTTCGAATGGTGTGTCTGATGTTAATTTACATATACCAGGATTCAACATAGCAATGTGGTAAAAAAGGTATGTGTGTACTTATGCACGCATGGAAGAAGTTATACTTCTTCGGCGTAACATATAAAAATCTTTCTTTATATTATATTTGTAGAGAAAATGACACTAATGATTTAAAAAAAGGGACCTAATATATCAAAAGAAAGTTTTATTACAACACATTATTTAGTAAAACGAATTTCTTGCCAAAAAGAGTGTACATTCAAAATTAAAATGTTGACTACCTAACTTCATGGTGTCAAGTTTTCGTGACGGTGTCAGTTTTTCGTGACGTTGTGCGCGTGCATCGTAGAAATTTACTCTCATAACTTTACCTTAACGCGTCAAAACAAGTATACCTTCAAAAATGTAATATGGTTTTCTGGATTTTTTTTTGTTAATTTTTTTTGAAGTGGATTTTATTTGTGAACTTATCGAGATTTTGGTTTCAATACATTTGAAATAGTGTTCCAATAAAACAGATATTCATTTAACCCAACTATCAAAGTTGGGACGTTACAAATTTGTGTAGTGAAAGGCCCTTAGGTCTAATACAACATTTCATTTTAAAAGGTTTATCAGATATTGAAATGGAGGGAGTTTGTAAGTGTCTCAAAGTGATTGGTGTAAATATAGCACCAAAGTGCTTGGACCCGAGAACTTGTTGGAACGCTCTCTAGTCCTTAGATAAATATTTAATAACCTAACGCTTTCGATCTTTACCTATTTTATTTATAGGGTGGGCCAAGAATTCGTTAACATTTGAATCTAACGCGCAAACATGTTACAGAAGTTCTTGGGACCGATGCTACTGGAATTTGCTGGCTACAATCGTAACACATGGTCTCAATAAGAAGGAACCACTTGTCAAACATGCAATGAGTTCCTGTCGGTGGTCAAAGACATATTTCTGGAAAAGCTGATTTTCAGACGAGGCGACATTTCATGGTCACCCAGAAATTCAGATCTGTCCCCAGCAGACTTCTTTTATGGTGTTATTTGAAGAATCGTGTCCACATCAATAAACCAAATACACTACGTCAACTAAAAGAAAAAATCAACGAAGAGATGTCAGGGATCTCGCGGTCTCTTTGCTGATGAGTATTCGAAAATTTCAGTGCTCACTTAGAAAAGTGCAAACATCGAAACGATAGTCATTTAGTCGATATAATTTTTAAAAATAAATTTCAACTCATCAGCTTTCGTGACCCGCGCTATATAATAATACTTACATAAGTATTATATATTTACATAAATTAATTAACAAGTTTTCAGTATAAATAACCTATTTATTCGAGTAGCACATTTGTTAGTGTGTTGCTGATAATAGAATTGTTCTTTCAAATTATGTTAGTCTAAAATTTATTACCATGTATGTAACACCTTTTTCTTTTTTAAAGTGTGGAACCCCCTCGGGCCGTCACCTCACTGAGGTTTACGGCAGGGTGGTGTGTCGGAATCGGACCGACTAAAACCACACGGCGTGCCACTCTGCGCCTGACATAGGAGGGATCCGAGAACTGCTGTTATTGCGACATCCAGATGTACGTTACACCTATCACAACTTCAGAACAGAAGTAGAAAGACCATAGTATAAAGACTGGCTTTGAAGAAGAAGAAGAAAACAAGAGAATTCAAGTAATTTCAATTATACTATCAAATACTATCAAATGTGCCTCGGTTGGGCACAAATTTACGCTTGCCTGGATATTGGGGGATCTCTGCCCGGGTGGACCTTTAGTTCTCCTCTACTCGTGGGTCTAACATGGAAACTTGTAAAATTAAAATAGCAAAAAATTAAAAGGAAGGACAGAAGGAGAGGCCAAGAAAGGGCAAGTTGAGAAAACCAGAAGACTTCTTGTCTAACGAGGACGACGTCGTTCTTGGAACGCCTACCTCGATGGAGCTCCCTGAAGGTATTTTGGCTGCTGGGAACCGAAAAATAGCGAAACAATTGTGTTCCAGGTCTACTATTTCGTCGGATGGTGGTAACTACAGTATGAATATGGACGTACTGGAGTCAACACAGATGGAGCCTTGCGAAAGCAGGAAACGTGGACGCTCCAGGGATGAAGCAAGTGACACGTCCCAGGAGCCCTCTAAAATAGGTAGTAGCCGTAGAGGGAGGTCACGAACGTCGACTTCGGTCCCATCAGGATCTGTCTTTTCCAAGGCAGAAGCCTATAGACGGGTTAGAGCGGAGGGCGAAAGTGCAGCGGAGGAGGAGATTTCAGATCTCCTGCAGAAGATCCAAGAGCAAGAGAAAGCGGTTCTGTTCCCCAAACAACGGTATCTTTGCAGTAGACAGCAAATGCTGGGGTGGCCATCATCCAAAAGGTGGCTACCAAATCTAGGAACCTTAAGAGCACCTTCGTAAGGGCCCTTAAGGACTCCTCTTCCGCAATTGCTGGGGTCGTCGAAACCCTCGTTGGTGACGTGGCTCGCCTTCAGGCTGCTAACGAATGCCTGACAGGGCAGGTGGCTAAGCTAAGCGCCGAGTTTGCCCAGTTTCGGGCGCAGGTGGATATCTCTAAGCGGCAGGTGACGGCTTCGAAGCAAACTGCCCCCACTCCCGGTTCAGGTGACGTCAGCGATGCTTACTTGCGCCAAATTATGGAGGCAGTAGGGAATATGCTAGACGGGCGTCTCGCGATCCTGGAGGCGAGATTGCCGCCAGCTCCCATTATCCGACCACCACTCGCTGCAGATAGGCGAAAAGCCGCCACAAATCATATGTGACAGCGGTGTCAGTGTCTGCACCTGCTAATGCCACGAGGACACAACAGTCGGCCAAGGCAGCAAACAAGACGGCTGCACCGTTTGCAGGACATAAAACGGCGGTAAAGAGTGTAGCAAAATTTCCTCCGCTCCTCACTCCAACACCTACACCTGGTCCCTCCACATCTGCCCCCTCCAATGACGGTTGGCAATTAGTCGGAGGGGCTAAGGACAAGTCCCGAAGCCGGGGGTATTGAGGCGCTGGGTTTACGGGTGGCTCTAGATAAGACGGAGGCCTTTTTGTTCCATGGGCCCCGTCGTGGTCCACCACCCGGTGCCTCTATCGTAGTCAATTCGGTCCTCGTACCGGTTCAGGCCCAGATGAAGTACCTGGGCTTGATCCTTGACGGGAGGTGGCTCTTCGACGAGCACTTCCGACAGCTTTCTCCAAAGCTGGTCGGCGCTGCCTCTGCCCTCGGGCGACTTTTGCCGAATTTGGGTGGAGCCAGCGTCGCGACGAGACGGCTATACACGGGGGTTGTCGGGTCAATGGCGCTGTATGGTGCGCCGGTGTGGGCGGCGGCTCTGATCGCCCAGAATAGGGCTCGCCTCTGGCGCCCTCAGAGGATATTGGCGGTTAGAGCCATACGCGGTTACCGCACCGTATCGACGGAGGCGGCGTGCGCCTTGGCCGGAACTCCCCCGTGGGATTTGGAGGCGGAAGTGCTCGCCGAAGTTTATCGGTGGACGGCTGACTTCCGGGCGGATAGCGGCATACGGTCCCTGCCCGAAGAGATACGCGAGTGGCGTGAGGCAGCTCGTCGAGCCACGATGGCTCGTTGGTCGTTCCGGACGGAGACTCCTCGTGCTGGTTTTGCCCTCGTGGAGGCTCTCCAGCCGGTCATCGCCGAGTGGGCAGGGCGGCAGCACGGGACCCTTTCCTTCCGACTGACGCAGGTCCTTTCCGGGCACGGTTGCTTAGGGAAGTATTTGCACTCGGTCGCCAGGAGGGAATTGAGTCCCACCTGTCACCACTGCGACTGCAGTGAAGACTCGGTTCAACACACGCTAGCAGTTTTTTCCGCCTGGGCGGCGCAGCGTGGGGTCCTCACTGCAGTTATTGGAGGAGATCTCTTGCTACCGGCCGTCATTCGCTCCATGGCCGGTAGCGACAGTTGTTTTACCGCGGTCGCAACCTTCTGCGAAGACGTAATTTCGCGGAAGGAGGCGGCGGAGAAGGCCCGGGAGGACGATATCCACTCAGACCCGATTCGCCGCCGGCGAGCCGGGCGGCGGAGGCGTGCATACCAGCGCCTCATGCCGCCTTGAGTGTGGCCGCGGGTGGACGGGACGGGTTTTCCCCTCCAACTGCTACATGGCCGCGAGGAGGCGACGTCCGCGTGTGCCGTACGTCGCCAAAAATAGAGAGTTTATCCGCAGATGGTGCCCGAGGTAGCGGGCAGACGCTAGGAGGGATCTGGATGTCGTAATAGCAGCGGTTCCCTGATCTCTCATATCTCAGGCGCAGAGTGGCACACCGTGTGGTTTTAGTCGGTCCGATTCCGACACACCACCGCGTCGTAAACCCCAGTGGGGTGACGGCCCGAGGGGGTTTCCACACGTTAAAAAAAAAAAAAAACAAGGGTTTTTTTCAAGTTTTCCTTCTCTTTGTAATGATGTTGTTTTGCATACTTTGTCCCCTTAGCCGCCTTTTATGACACCCACAAGATTAATAGGGTTGGTAACACTATGTATTCTTAATCCATCACCACACGTACTGTCTTATAAAATACTTATAGAAGTATATCTACAGAAAACGAATACAGGTTTACTACATAAGAGTCTCGCAGACATCTAAAACTGTTACAAATCGATTACAAACCCAGTCTATTTGGGTCCATACAAAATAGGTATTCTGCTTTCAAAGTTAAGCGGCATATTTGCTTGTAGCCAACTTTGGACTCGTTGTTCGTATTACTAGTAAATTTGTAGCGTTAGTTTATAATGAAGATATTTCAAGCTTTACGAGGTGGACGGTTAAATGAATAGGATTTATTGAAATAGTTTGCCTGTTTAGTGAAATAAAAATATCAGCAGTATGAGGGTAAGCGAACTTCTAAAATACGAAGTCTACTTATTATTGCAATGTTATAATATAATGTCACATCGCTATTGTGATTAGGAACTACTTATTGCGTGTTCTGACTTTTAAAATGACAGATTTCTGCACAATAGGCTAGATGACACTTTAGTCAAATTAGTTACTTTTTATCATTTGTCTAAACAATAATTTTGTATGCAAAATGTACTAAATACTAAATTGTGACGTCACTGTTTTAGGCTACTTAATTGAACAATATATTTCACTGTATATTTGATTGAAATTCATAATAATTACAAAAAGCTATGTTAATTGTATTTTATGAGATGTTTCGCGACATTAGTTTTAATGAAGTGGACATTGGTATTTATTTATGATACAGTCACCTATCCTATCTTTTGACGAGTCTATTGGCCTTGTAGTTGGTGATCCTGCCTCCTATACCAGAAGTTGTGGGTTCGTTTCTCACCCAGAATAAGTCTTTGAATGATGAACACGACCACTTGTTCTGTGTCTGAGTGTGATTTCTCTATAATATGTATGTATTTACAAATATATAAGTATGTTTATTAGCAGTCTGGTACCATAGTACAGGCTCTGTCAAATTGGGATCAGATGGCCGTGTGTGAAATGTGTAAGAATATTATCATTACTTGTTCATCCCCAATTTTAACCCTCGAGGGGTGTTCAGAACATATAGAACTTCAGGAATTAAAATTTTAGGTTTATAACACCCGTGGCTTAGGGGTTGTTTTGGTGGTTGGGGGGGCACAAGAAATATTATAAGTAAAGACACACTAGTTACTATCGTTAGAATACCTAACAAAATAATCTTAATCTCTAACATATTTAAATTTACCTTACCGTCGTGTAGTTAATCACATGTATGAGTGTTAGGAGACTTACCTGAAACAAAAATAGTAACATTATTACAAGTAGTCAATAGATATAAATACAATATAATAAACAAAGAGAGGGCTCGACCGGAGCAGTACTACCCTTCTGCAGAAAACCAGCCTAAAGCGACAGCATCCGTGCTGTCGAGTTTCGTTGTTGAGTGCGAGATCGTAGGCTCATTGATACAGGGGTGACAGTTATCATGGTAACCGTGTAAACCTTACATTGCCACGACTGTCATGCCTTTTACGTCCCAAAGCGGGGTGTGTAAAAGTATCTCACTAGTCCGCCATAGTGCGGGTCACCATACTGTCCTATCTGCATTTGCCACATGCTCGACCGAGGCTGTACTACCCTCCCACAGAAGACCAGCCTAAAGCGGCAGCATCTGTGCTGTCGAGTTTCGTTGGTGAGTGTGAGACCGGAGGCCCTTTGATACAGGGTTGACAGATATCGTGGTAACCGTGTGAACCTTACACTGCCACGACTGTCATGCCTTTTACGTCCCAAAGCGGGGCGTGTAAAAATATCCGCCACAGTGCGGGTCACCACACTGCCTTATCTGCATTTGCCACATGCTGACCACGACTCTTGGATTCTATTCATGCTTTCCATTAGGCAGAGTCACTTTGGCAGGCTCTGAATATAGAAAAAATATAGAAATCTGTATGGTGATAGATTGAAAATAGAGAGTCAGCACCCCTATTCATCTCACGAGTGTCGTAAGAGGCGACTAAGGCACATACAGCTCAAGCAACATAACTGTGAGGAAAATCGAGTATTGGATAGTAGGCCACAACCTTCTTGCTAAGGAAGACCTATGTCCAGCAGTGGACTCTTAAAGAGGTTGATGATTATGAAGGTAAAAATACGGTGAATTAAACACAACTGTTTTATTTAACAGATACATGGATCTTCATATTCTCTGCTATGTTTGTTATTGCATCGGATCATAAAAATTCAATTTATCAAGTAATTCTGTTTCGAAATTTTTATTCTTATAACTAATCTAGTTTATTATACTTTAAAAGTAAGGTTAAGGTATTTTTTAAAATTTTATTTGTTTCATTGTTTTTCAGACAATTACCGTGTTACGAACCCATGTCTCAGGTGACTACAAATATACATGAAACGGACACAAAGACAACACAGACTCTGAACAATGATTTATGGATCACACAAAGTGTTGTACCATGTGGAATTTGAACCTACATCACTACCATACAAGCTTCACTGGAGCTTAAGCTTGTTACCAGCTTAGAAACCATCACATTTTTTCCTACCACCAGTTTAGTGACATAGTTGATAGTGTGTACTATTTTTGGTGCAGTAAAAAACGGCCTGGCGACCACATGAACCACTGCGCCATCTGTGCGATAAAATAAAACTTAATTTTGGTCGAACACATACAAGATATAAAAAATAATAATAAACTAAGCTAATATCGACTGCACGATTAACCTAGTGGTTTAAGCGATCACCACGCCGCTCTCTACAACGCTGAGTGTAGTGGGTTCAAACACGACACGTACAACATTTTGTGTGATCCGCAAATTGTTATTCTGAGTCTGTGTGTTCTTTGTGTCCATTTCTTGCTTGTAATGTCCTCCACGACACAGGATGTATTCTTAATACGAGCGTTATCTTTAAAAAAAATAATAAAATCCTTAGTTAACCTACACCACTATGACATTACGTAATTCCTGAAAATATATAGCAAATTTCAGATCGAAGTGACACAGTTTTTCTTTTACAATCATACTTACTCGAAAGACGGAAAAAAACTCAAACGAAATTAGATAATAGAAAAATCATCCCTGTCTGCGAATCCTTAAAGGTATCCAACCCTTACTGAAAGCCATTTTGCGGTTCCCACAATAGGGTTAAACGCTTCGATTTCCTTTGCTTTTTCAGAAAACTTATGAGGGTAAGTTCCGATCACGTAATTTGTTGAAATTTGCTGGGTTTGTGGGTCTAGTTAGTGATCCTGATTGCTGATGCAATGGTCGTGAGTTTGATTTCCGCCCACGATAAATAATTGTGATATGGTCATTTTTTCTGAGTTACGTTATCATACATCACACCAATAGCCTTTAATATTTCACTGCTGGACATAGACCTCTCCTTGGAAAGGAGATTTTGGCATACACTGACCAGACGGGTTGATGTAGGGTTTGTATCAGTCCTGGATCCCTCCTATTTCAGGCGCAGAGTGGCACACCGTGTGGTTTTAGTCGGTCCAATTCCGACTCACCAACCCGGCCTAAGCCCCGGTATAGTGACGTCCCGAGGAGGTTTCAACACTTTAAAAAAAAGTGATTTGTATTAGATTTTCCTTCTCTTTGTAGTAATATTGTCCTCCATATTTTACTACCTTAGTCAGCTCTTGCTACACCCATGAGATGAATAATGATGGTGATACTGTATTCTGTTGCGTCACCACACGGTAATGACTCTTATATGTATATATTTAATAGCATATACGTACTTTTATCAGCAATCTGGTTACCGTGTTGTCCGGGGAATCCCCAGCCTTATTTGACATAAATCAAACTGATTTGTATCATCTCCTTATCTCTCTCTCATCCTTATGTGTAAAATAATTTTCTCCTTCGATTTATATTATATAACTATTGAAGAACGATCATAAAATGTTAGTGTTAAATTAAGCACTTTTTACAAAATGAATATTCCCACAGATGTTGTAAAAGTCACATGAATAAGATTTACGTTCACGGTCCAAACAGAGCCATTAAACTTGTATTTACATACATACATACATACAGATATTTTTTATAAGATGTTTGACCATTCGTATGAAGGTACCCTTTTCGCCGAAAGATTATATTTCAACGTCAGAAAAATCAACTTAAGTTATTTGTGATGAAATTCAAGACCTATGTAAGCACTTCTTGAATTTCAGGGGTTGTATGCTGTGTAAACTTTTACGCAGTCCCATCTCCTGAGTAATAGTTCAGGTCTGAAAGGTTTATAGTATCTAAACCTAAGTTATTGCTATTAAATGTTTACTGATTTATTTTAAAATTTTCTTATCAGGATGTGTGATATTTTTAGCGAATACCGCATAAAATAGTACCTCTGGACTAATTTTCGAAAGATAATAAATTGTATTTATTTTCGTAATTTTGGTCGTACTAATCTTGATCTCTTTGGTCTCTTAATTTTGGTCGGTAATTGACATTTTGACATTTGACATTAGGAGTTTTTAATAGTCTTTTGCTAGCCATAGGTCTCATCTTAGTTAGAAGATTTTGACTTGCATACTATGGTGACCAGATGAGTTGATACACATTTTGACTCAAGTTTATCTTCTTTTTGCAATGTTAAATTCTAATTACAGCTAGTATTTAATTGCCGAAGCGTTTCAAATAGCTATCAAATCATATTCTAAACTATGTGGCTTAAGAATCAAAGGTTTTTTTGAATAAATTTTAAGTGCGTTGCCACGAATCTTAGACCAAATCATTACCAAAAGCGTATTCGCTAAAACGATTTCAACTTTTCACATTCTGAATTAAAAGCGTAAAACTTTCAGAATGTTATATTTCTAACGAAGGTTAAGAATGTTGAAAAAGTCCAATCAAAAATCTAGTTAAAGAAAATTGGCCGCCATTTATAAAACTTGCAGTTAATCTTATAGAAGTATATTTATTTCGATTGCATTGCAAGATTTTTTGACTGACTTTGAAAAAGGAGTAAATTGTATGTTCCTCTGTATGTTTTTTTTGTGTTCACCGATTACTCCGTCAATATTGGACCGATTTTGAAGTGCTAGAGGATGATTGTTTTAATAATATTCGGATGTATAGAGCTTAATTTGTATTTCTTTAAGTTATGCACATGAGCTGATGAAACGTAAAAAAAGGTAAAACAACGATTAGGGTTTAGAGAATGAGTCTTTAGTTATCATATCCACCTATTAGTTGTATTCATTCAAAATTGTTTATGTGATCTGTTAGGGTCGGTTAAGAGATCCCTGAGTTTGGCCGCGCGTGGATAGGACGGGCTTTTCAATCCATCCGTTACAGTGGTCAGTCGCGAGCAGGCGACGTCCGCGTGTGCCATACGTCGCCTAAATAGAGAGTTTACGCTGTGAGGCGCAACTTTACTTGCATTTTATTTTGAATTCATCGTGGACCTAGTTATAGGTTGTTTTTCGTTATAGATAAGTCTTAATTGTTGTCATGTGCCTTTTTAGGAATTTGATGAGCTCTAAGTGGCGAAAAAAAAACCATCTAGGATGTTTATGCGTTTAAGTTCAGCGTAAACTTATCGCTTCGTTATTTTTATTTCATAAATTAATCACGACTTTGTTTGAATACATTCACATCAGATCGTCATGGTAATTGCATTTGGCATTTCAGTGTAGCATTTAGAGGGTCTAGTGTGAGTTTGTTTTATATTAACTCGATAGTCATGTAATTGATAAAGATTTCAGTGTCAATCAACCGAAACACCGAAAGCATTCACAGAGACATTCGATTAGTTGTGAAATAAAATCTTACTAGACCTTCAGGACTTACACAACGTAACGAGTAGCGGTAGGAATTTTCGTTCAACATACCCGTAGCTTTCAGGTATCTGACACAGGCGTTATGATAACTAACCCATGAATATTGTTGCTTTATTCATAAAATTTCTAGACTGAGTTTGGTTATTTAAACGATGCGTTTTACTCCGTCCGTATCAAGGCTTCAGATACCTACCACATATTATAATAATATTTTATTTATATTAATAAGTAAGATGATTAAATAAGGATTGTCACATAGTAATTTTGTAAATAGGTCATAACAATATATGAACACAACTCAGCTTGATTGTTCAGTAAGATAATTTTATATATTTTTTTTTGTATATTAGTAGCCTGCCAAAGTGACTCTACTCTGCCTGATGGAAAGCACGAATAGAATCCAAGAGTTGTGGTCACCATATTTATTGCAAATGGAGGCAATGCAGTATGGTGACCCACACTATGGCGGCCTTGTGAGATGCTTTTTCACGCTTCGCTTGGGGACGTAAAAGACATGACAGTCATTGTGACAGTGTAAGGCTTACACAGTTACCACGATAACTATCACCCCTGCATCAATGGGCCTCCGGTCAATATTTATTCACATTTGAAATTTTATCGGGAATACCTAAATTATAGTTACTAAGTAAGCTTTTGGTTTAAGCATTTAGAAAAAGTCGTGTATTTTCAAAGAAATAATACAGTTTATTTTTCGCTTTTTAGTGTTTCTAGGTAACGAGATTCTATTTAGTTTTTTTATATTTTTTTATAGACTGTTTGTCTACTAAAAATATTTTTTGATACTCCTACTATTATTTTTAAATATCCTGTATAAGAGTGAAAAATAAACAATTGTTATTACCAAAATAAACGAGGGCTCTGTTTTGATTATACTTTAACTAAATATATGAGATTTGCGTAACATGGAATCAAACAAAAAACCTCATTATAATACACAAATCAAATGCAAGGCAATTTTCAAAAACGTTAAATAATGAAGCCAATATCCTAGCCTAGCGGTTTATTTGACAGATTATGTCATGACACCACACAATGGTTTAAATTCATTGACATTTATTTCCCTATATCACGTATTTAACTCCGTCAAAATACTTTTCCATCAAAAAAACTCAGTCATATCAAATATTTCAAGTCCAAATCAGTCTTTTTTTGAAACCCACCATTGTCTAACACCCGCTTATCACTTGAACCCATCAAATTATCATTATCATCACTATCGTATGCGGTATTTAAAGTTGCTTAACTGTATGTCTATTCATTACTGCATTAATGTGTTATTTCTTACAGAGTAGACCTGTGAACTGTTTTCTCAGCTTAACTCATACTCTTCCACGCATTACGTTCATATTTTCATTGGCCCTTTACTTTTGTACTCATCAACATTTATATATCAATCCCTCTCCACTACATTGTGTTTATCGGAGGAATACACTTATACTTATACTTAGATACTTACATACATATCAGGTAGTAGAGCCACGCTGCTTTCAGCATGAACGGGCCGGCTCGTCCGGGGCAGTACTACCCTCGCGCAGAAGATCAACTTAAAGCACCAGCATCCGTGCTGTCGTGTTTCGTTGGTGAGTGTGAGACCGGAGGCCCATTGATGCAGGGGTGACAGTTGTCGTGGTACACGTGTGCAATACAATGCTACGATGACTGTCATGTCTTTTACGTCCCCAAGTGAGGCGTAAAAAATTGTAATAGGCCGCCATAATGTGAGTCACCATACTGCATTGTCAGCATTCAGAGTGAGTATGGTGACTACAACTTTTGGATTCTATTCCTGCTTTCCATCAAGCAGAGTAGTCACTTTGGCAGGCTATTAAAATAATAAAAAAAAAACTTACAATCCATATTTGATAATCATTTTTAAATTATTGTCAATTAGAGTGACCCAAAAATGATATTGCATTATAAAGTTGGGGATATTATACGAAGGAAAGGTTTAAGAAATATTTAAACGGCACTTCACGAACTTGGAAACTTTTTTTTTGAGTAACAGTAAATTTGAGAAGTCTTTCTGGAATTCAAATATGAAGGCCAGGAAACGATCTAAATTGAACGGCGCTTATGTAAATTAGGGTAAAACGACTTTGAGAGAGTCTTTTCTTGAGGTTTTGTTTCTTTCAGTACGTGGCAAATTGTGTTAGAGAGAATTGTCGATTATTCCTGCATTCAATTTCTACGATTAATCTACATACGATGTTTCATGTGCAATATGACATAAATTTACGCTCCTTTTACAGAGGGATAGGCAGAGATAGATAATCTTCACTTTTTATTGGCTGACAAGACAACGCCGCTACTAGGAACATATCCTGGGTCGCAGTGGAATCTACAAAATACAAGAAACGGACATAAAGAACACCCAGGCTCAGAGCAACAATTTGTGAAATACACAAAGTATTGTCTTATGTGGGGTTTGAAACCACAACACTCAGCGCAGTAGTGAGCGGCGTGGCGACCGCTTAAACCACTAAGGTAAAGGTGTCGTCAACAGTTTGAAAGCTGAAAGTTTGTTTGTTCGGTTGGACACGCTAATCTCAGGAAGTAATATTTCCACATTCATCAATCGCTGCATGCATGCTCGTTTTCCTGGTTTTCACCTGGTATAGAACAAACAACATAAAGTTATCAGTTCTGCGACTGACCCCTCCCCAGTCGTATCAGATAACCGTTCCATCGAATAGAAGAAGATAGAGAGTAAGGGAACACAGAGTGCACTTGTGTTTGCGCACACACTTGAGCACTATAATATCTCGTACAGAGTTGGCTGTTCTCGGACTGGTTGCCACATCATCACCACCATAGTATAAATACTAAAGAATTTAACTTCAATTATATTTGTACATACATATATATGATGTGGCGACTTCCACATTACAACACAAACAAAAATATACAACAGCGCCATCTAGCGAAAATACATTGAACTACGTAGTATGATAAACTACTAAGCAACTACTATCCTATATCGCGAAACATAGATTCACGTGGCAATGAACATATATACAACATCCCAACATCAAGCGTTAGACCGTGGCCCTCGAGGCATAATCACCTCGCCTGGTCGGCAGACCCTCTCTTTGTGTCGAACGGACAATGATACCTCGTCCCTCCACTGTGTATTACAAACAAGCTATTGGTATTATCCTTAGCTTTTGACTTTGAAAATGACGAACTGCCATACAACCGTTCATACCTTAGCTCCGTTGGTAGAAAAGTCTAAAAGTCCTATCCTCGTGGATTTTGGCATCAGCGGCCAAAATCTCAAGTTTGTAGCCCCGAAGTTCTACACAACAGTCGGTGCCGTGCCACCCGCATTCAGCAGCTTCCTGCGACCTTTGCCAGTTCGTAAGACCACCTTGACCACCAACGCTGTGTTTCCCAGTACGCGGTCGCCACACCAGAACTTTATGACCTTTCGTTTAGACACATAGATACTTAAACACATACGCAATTTACTTGTCTCATTAAGTCCTTATAACATTTTTACTTTAATAAGATTGGAGTCGGCTTTAGACGGCAGAGACCTCTACAATCTAAGTGCTAAGCGATCTTGATATTCTGTAGAAAAACTGTTTGACTGGCCTTTTTGTGGGCTTCAATTACCCGTTACAATTGCCAAAGATGTTCGATAGCAAAGACAATCGATCTCAGTCAACATACAACATTGTAGAAACGCGGAGGGATTTCAATATGTTAAAAAAGGGCACTCATCATAGATTAACTTGACTAGGATTTCTTAACCTTGCCATGTATTAATCTCACAACTTGTTTCCTTAAGTACTTGTAAGAAAACGGTTTAAATTAATCACTTTTACTCAAGTGAAACATCTCAGCTTAACACTTAAGTTATCGTTAAGTGGGATTAGCGTCAAGTTTAATTACCAACTCTTGTTTACTTTCAACGAAGTGACTTAGTTTATTACGAACAAATTATATTTCAATAAAGAAAATATAGTGTGATAAAAGTTTTGGTTTAATGATAGTGTGTCTAAAGTCTTTTTTTCGTGGTTTGGGGGGCAAAAAAGTAGACTCAGGACTTATTGTGAGTTTATTTCGGATAGGCCTGTCGGTTTAGTAGTGAGTAATCCTGACTGCTAAGCCAGGGGTTGGAGGTTTGATGCCCACCCTGGATAATCTTTCTGTGATGTACACGGTCATTTGCTCTATGTCTGGGTATAATTTATCTATCTGTATGTTTGAAGAAATATATAACTATGTTTCTCAGCAGTCTGACTGGCATAGCTTGAGGTGATTATGTGTATAATGTGTGAGGATATTATACTTACTTGTTTACGCATACATCTTTGATTTTATGTATTATATTAAAATGAAATTTAAAGGATTATTAAATTATATATAATATTATATTTTACATTTACTCAATTGTCTGCACTGAAACTTTTGACATTACAAACTACACAGGGTCCTAAATGCAGTGCTAGCCTCTGAGACCCTCAGAGCAGGCAGCATACAGTGATAGCGTATGCAACTGTGATGCACAAGATTTCAGGTTCAATTCCTGAGCGGGACCAAATATTTCTAAGACCTACAAATATTTGTTTTGAAGTTTGTATGTCTTCTACATATAATATGTATGTATTTACAAGAAAAATATTTATATAAATTGTCTAAGTACCCTTATTACAAGCTCTGCTTGGTTTGAGACTAGATGACGTTGTGTTTCATATGTCCGAAATATTATTATTACATGAGACAGAATAAGGTTCACTCACGATAATTTTTGTATGGTATAACGGTATTGCCATTTTGTGACTGATTAAGAATACAAGTAAACCGTCACTCCTGTCCATAACATGGATGTCGTAGCAGCTGACTATCACTGTAAAGAGAAGGAAAACGTCATACTAAACCTATATAAAATCATCTGGCTTTTGTGGTAGAGTTAGTCAAAGCTTCTTTTCTAAGGAGAGACTCTGTCCAGCAGTGGACTGCTAAAGATTATTGACGATAATGATGATAACACAATAGATTTTTCATCACTTCGATCAGAAGTATCATAAAAGGTTTTTTTCATTTTCCTTCAACCTTAAAAGTATTCTAGTTAAAGCGTGTCATGCATATTTGTTAACCTTCATATACAATATTTGTGTTTTCGTTGTCATTTGAAGTGTGTGTTGCCACTCCACAATAATGATGTTTGCATGACCCGCTAGTGAAAGCTTTGCCGAGGGGTACAAAGCGAAGTTGTGTGACACCACGAGTGGAGCTGGTGTGGTTCGTCAAAGGTCGTGGACAACTTTTTGTGTGGACTGTGAAATGTGTTTTACCTTTTAGAATGTTACCAGAATATAACTTTATTTGTTAAGGACGAATTCATGAAACGCAATGATCTAAACGGTGTCCATTTTAAAAATAAAATTTTTGTATACATCCCAATATTTTTTGTTAAGATGTTAGTAAAATTTCTATTATTTTCTAAAATGGTCACTTTTTAGAACATTGTCCTGTTTGTCATATTCATCGTTACAAATAATTGATTAGTATTACTTCGTAATGAAAACATATAAAGCTTTTTTACTTCCAAAGAAACATACATATAATGTTCAAGCATTATGGCACCTTCTTTATGGTAGGAAATGGGTCATCTTTCATAGAGAGCTGTAACTAAAGAGTTACGTGTTATCTAAATTTAAGTGCCACCAGATTCAGATGAAGAGGAGGTTTTGGCACTGTGGGAGAACGAGCGTCGTGCCCCTCCAAAATAAAAAGAGAATTCTCGACCAGACGAAGTGATATTGCCTGACAGATCAACAGTCCAACGGTTGATGTTATGAAGCTTTAAATATGTTAATCAGCGCAAGTTTTTCTATATCGCGATACAGGATTAAAAGTACATTACTTCATCATTCGGTATGTCTTCAGTAGATGGCGCTTTCGTTTATTTTTAAATCCCTCTAATTACCTCACTCACTACGAGAAAAACAACAAAAAAATTACTTGTCAATGATTTTACAGGCCGTACTCCCGCTCCAGCTGAGAAAATAGACTTAGGTATAAGCTTAATGTTACACTGCATACCATATGCACTTACAATGACAAATTTCATTTGATAGTTATTAACTGTGTTACTAAGTCTTTTTATCAGACAAAGGGTAAGCATTACCTCACTCCTAGTTTTACTAGACAGATAGCATCTTTGCTATCCTTTTTTTTACAAACTTTGACCAAAGATTTGACTACAAGACCTGCTTCTATTGAGCAGTCTTGTTCTAATGACATTCTTATTGACATTTCTAATAATTTAAATTGAATTGTGATACAATAGAGGTAGTAACCTCTAGCTCCAGTTTTTTAAACTCACCTTTAATTAAGTTAACAGTACAGTCAAATGAGCACTATAACACATGCTACACAAAATATCAAGAAAATAATAATTTAAATAAATTTAATGTAATTAACCTGGTTCATCAAAACATTTGTTGCTTGA
The DNA here is from genome assembly GCA_949316085.1 of Hypercompe scribonia. Taxonomy (NCBI): domain Eukaryota; kingdom Metazoa; phylum Arthropoda; class Insecta; order Lepidoptera; family Erebidae; genus Hypercompe; species Hypercompe scribonia. The sequence goes on from OX438997.1 coordinate 3,727,415, forward strand.
CGGAGGGCAAGCAACTTGAGCTGGAATTATTCATGAATTCAGAGAATATTAATATTATGTGTATTACTGAGCATTGGTTAAAGGGGCATCAACTCATGTTTAATTTCAGCAACCACCAAGTTGGAAGTTCATTCTGTAGAGTCAACACAATAGATGGTGGGTCGCTTATTCTATTACATAAAAACCTTAAGTTTAAGGAACGGAGAGATATTGTGTCCCTCTCTATAGAATGTTCTATAGAATTCGCATGTGTGCAATTAGAGCAATTCGTTGTTATAAGTGTATATAAATCTCCCTCTGCGGATTTGAAACTATTTTTAGAAATAATGAATGAAGCAAACTTGCCAACTCAGGTAAGTCCGTACTAGTCTGTGGTGACTTTAATATTAACATTCTTGATAAATCAAATTCCACCCTTAAAGTTCTTAGTCTTTTTAAGTCCCACAACTTGCTAAATTTGTTTATGGAGCCTACTAGAATAACCGCTACTACAGCTACTTGCCTGGACAACATCTATACAGATATTGTTCCTAGACATAAATCTATTATTAATAAGTTAGATTCTGATCACTCTGGTCAGTTAGTTAGTTTTATAAGTAAAAAGAAAACAGTGCCTAAAAAAAAAATTACTCTTGTACCAGTAACAGTTGATCGCCTGGAACGTATGAGAATTAACTTAATTAATAATTTACCTTCCTTAAATAACAAATTAGACCCTAATGCACTATATTGTTCCTTTTTTAATTCGTTCCTTAGTCTATTTAATTCAATATTTACCTCCAAGACGGTTACTGTTACTGATTGTCCTATATTCAGTAACTGGGCAACAGTAGGAATTTATAAGAGTAGGGAAACATTGTATAGGCTGTATCATGAAAGACAATATAATACTAGTGAGGACTTTAAGCAATATGTAAAATGCTATTCAAAGATTTTTAAAAGTGTCTGTAAATTAGCCAAATCTTTGTTTATTAAGTCTAAAATCAGAAACAGTAGTAATAAAATTAAAGCAACTTGGAAAGTTATTAATGCTGAGACTGGGAGAAGTGGAACAAAAGAGTCTGATTTTAAATTAAATTTTGATGGTCACATTACCAAGAATGACATGGAAGTGGCCAACACATTTGAAAATTTTTTTTCCACTTTCCCACTCGCACTCACAGGTAATTTAGGCTCTTCCACCTCCACTGCAGAATCATTGATCAGAGAAAATGTACCAGAATTTTTCAATAATTTTACTTTTCAGTATATAAATCAACTTAATGTTTTAGCTGCCTTCAAATCTATTAATATAAAAAAGACAGCTGATCTTTGGGGAATTTCTGTAAGTGTTGTTCACTCAATAATAGACATTATTGTACCTGACTTAGTTATTATATTTAATTGATGTATAGATTATGGTGTGTTTTCTGTCCTGATGAAGTATAGCAAGATAACTCCTTTGTTTAAATCAGGTAGTCCATTAGACCCCACAAATTTTAGACCAATTTCGGTCCTACCAACATTTAGTAAAGTTTTTGAAAAGCTGATACTTACTCAGTTGCTTAATTATTTTAATGAAAATCAATTGCTGCATACTAAACAATTTGGTTTCACTCATGGTCGGTCAACATGTGATGCTGGGGTTAAATTATTAGAGTATATATTTGAGGCTTGGGAGGAGTCACGTGACGCCTACGGGGTGTTTTTTGACTTATCTAAAGCATTTGATTGTGTGCAGCATGAAACACTTGTCAGGAAATTACACCACTATGGAATAAGAGGCAGTGCTTTGGATCTTCTTACTTCTTATTTGAGTGATAGGATTCAAAGAGTAGATGTTAATGGTAAATTATCCCAGGGATCAGCTGTGGCGGTGGGGGTGCCCCAGGGGTCTATTCTGGGTCCATTTCTGTTCCTTGTGTACATCAACGACTTGCCTCATCTTGTGAGGGATAACCATGAGATAGTGTTGTTTGCAGATGACACATCCTTAGTATTTAAAGTTAACAGACAGCAATCGGTAATTGACGATGTAAACAATGCTCTCTCTAAAATGGTACTTTGGTTTTGCGCTAATAACTTGTTATTAAACAGGAGTAAAACCAAATGTGTTAAATTTTATACTAGGAATGTTAAACAAGTAAAAACTAGTGTTTTGATGAACAAGGAGGAACTGGAATTGACAGACAAGGCTGTCTTCCTAGGTATAACTTTAGATTCACGGTTACAATGGGGCCCACATATAGAAACGTTATCTGGTAGACTTAGTTCTGCAGCTTATGCTGTGAGAAAGATTCGTCAATTGACGGATGTTGATACTGCGCGATTAGTTTATTTCAGTTACTTTCACAGCATTATGTCCTATGATTTATTGCTTTGGGGCAGTGCCTCTGATATTGATTCAATCTTTGTGCTCCAGAAACGAGCTATTAGGGCTATCTATAAGATGGGCCCTCGTGAGTCACTAAGAAACACATTCAAAGAAATTAACATTCTCACACTACACTCAGAATACATTTACGAGAATCTTTTGTATGTTCATAAAAATCTGTGTAAATTTAAGAAAAATAGTGATCTCCATCAATTTAATTTAAGAAATAAAAATAAACTTGCCTTGCACACTACTAGGCTCCATAAAATATCGAATTCGTTTGTGGGTATACAATTTTATAACGAATTACCAAACAACATAGTATTATTATCTATTAGTAAATTTAAGAAATTTGTTAAGCTGAGGTTGTCCAAAAAGGCTTATTACTCAGTTTCAGACTATGTCACAGATTTAGATGTTTGGAAATGAATTGCTCTTTTTTTAAGACCTATGATTGTGAATATAACTGCTGTTTTAATATTTAAAAGATTTTGAGTTAAAAGAGTGGTGGTGAGTTTCTTTCCTGGGTTCTTTTCTCACCACTCTACCATGAACAATCTGCGAACCCAGCTAGCTGTAATTTTAATCGACAGATTGTTCATCTTTCATCTTTTATTATTTTTTTTATGACGTTCATAAGTGTCTTTTGTGACCTAAATGAATAAACGAATTTGATTTTGACTTTGACTTTGAAGGCTCACTTGTGTCAAAGCATAGATCTGTCATGGCGAGAATACATACTGTTCTTCGACGAACAAATGATTTCTGAGCCTATTCGTCAAAAGTTAATAACACTTTAGCTTCTCTATTCGTATCCATGAATCATCGCGTTTTAGTTCAAGATTCGTCCGTCCATCTGGGTTACTCTAATCAGAATTTCGCTTTCAATCTTAAAGAAAAATAGCTTCACGCTTCCCTAATCTTTGTTCCCATCGATCGTGCAATGGTTATGAATCGCGCCTTGTTCAAACTTTCTAATGAAAGTGCCGTTCTGAATCTTGTTCAAAATTATGTAAAGAACAAGTTTAGTTCAAAACTTTGGATTGAATTGTAAATTATAATTATTTAGGCTGAAGTATGTATTTATTTTTAATTTTATAATATTTTTACTGTGTTATGTAATGTGACTCTACCACTAAAGAAAAGTGATATGAGTACCTAGGACGTTGAAAGATGATCTTTAGGAGTCAATGCGGGACAGACTCTTCATAAAAAACAATTTTGGAGTCACTGTTCTGAGTCTGAGTTTTTTTTTCTATATTTAGAGCCTGCCAAAGTGACTCTACTCTCCCTGACGAAAAGTAACAATGCAGTATGGCGACCCACACTATGGCGGCCTTGTGAGATGCTTTTTCGCACCCCGCTTGGGGACGTAAAAGGCATGACAGTCATAGTGACAGTGTAAGGCTTACACAGTTACCAAGATAGATGTCACCCCTATATCAATGGGCCTCCGGTCTCACACTCACCAACGAAACACGACAACACGGATGCTGGCGCTTTAGGTTGGTCTTCTGTGGGAGGGTAGTACTGCCCCAGTGGAGCCGGCCCGCTCGTGCTGAAATCAGCGTGGCTCTACTTTACAAATGTTAGTAAAGTCTTCCGGGAAACGTGGCTATGACTAGTGGGGTAGATAAACCCTAATACCAGACTGTGTATCCTACAATATTAAATTTAAGTAAATATGTGTACGCTTCCATGTACTGTACGTCTATTACTTATGTAGAAGTAAGTTCAACTAAATTAGTTACATTTAAAGTACATTTAAAAGCTCAATAACTTAGCAACTGCCGCATCGTATTTCTACATCATCTGAAGATCGACTGCAAGAGAATGTCACGCAATAACGCTACGAAAATAGTGTTTCCCCGGTTTTCTTCTACAAACTTCCGTCTCTTTACTCTAAATCACTCTCACGCTTTACAGGAGTGCAAGAGAAAAAAAATCACACATCAAAAAATACTTATCACATTTTCAAAAAATGCAATAAGTACAATATCCTGATAAAAGTCGAACAATGAAGTTGGCACGAATTGATACCGAAATCAATATAAAATCGCTTAAACTTTTCGATGTCTGTCCGCCTCTAGTTCAAATCCATCAAAGAATTATTAGAGTCTACAACTGGCGACCAAGTTTGAATAGTAAATGAGCAAGCTGGTTTCTCGGCAAATGAACACTTGACTTTTATGCCTTTTGGGTTTTATTTTTATCTGGTATACACTTGTCTGAAACTTATTATGGAGTGTTGTAAGTAATTAGATGAATATAAACTAACTTAACTATTATTTTTTTATTTTAATAGCCTACCATAGAGATACTACAAGATATACACTTGTACTCGTCAAGAGATACTACACCTAAACAAACATACACTTAACAATAACAGCCAAGAAATAATAACGATGTTTCTGTCTGTCCGTGTGGTGAAGGATTAAGAATACATAGTGTTACCACCCTTATTACAAAATAATCTCTAGTAATCTATAAAAGTCAATTATACGAGTAACAGCAAAGAACATTGATTTCGTCAAGCACACATTTTTTGCTATTCAAATACAGTACGAGTAGAGTGCATTTAGCTTTTAGTTCTACTCTCTTAAAAGATAATCACTACTTGAGACTACTAAAGGATACTATTATTGGGCTTTAAATATTTTCCGTATTCTTGTAGTAATGCTACCTCAGACATTGTGCAATTTTAATATCTCGTAAACTTGTGATGAATTCCACGTACAACAGAAATAAATTTTGTATTTAAGTTTGCTGAATTCATAAAGCCAATTTAAGAGAAGTATCTTTTACCAAAATTTTAAAAGTAATTTAGCCATGAGAACCGTATTTCAGCATACAGCACAGAAAACCGATGTTAAGCAAATCTTTCTTTTCTTACCGAGTGTAGTTCATCAACAGTTTTAGTAGTCAACTGTTGGACAAAAATCTGTCCTTAGAAAGGAAGTTTCAGCCTACTATACCACGCTGACCAGACGGGTTAGTATAGGGTTTGTTTCAAGTTTTCTGCTTTGCAATGATGTTGTTTTGTATAGTTTGTTCACTTAGCTTTTACGATACCCATGGGATGAATAGGGATGGCGATCTTCTGTATTCTTAATCTGTCACCACATGGAAAGTGTGTAGTTAATGAAGCTCTAATCAGATTAATTTATCCATTCCAGACGGAAGACACTCAAATAGTTGCAATGCACTTATTTCTCTGGGTTACAAATTTCCATGTGAGGTTGGTTATTTACCATTAAGTGACCAGACTGTTCGTTTCCCATTACTATAATAAAAATATGTTTGTTCTCTATTACTGTGAATTTGAATTAAATTAATTCAAATCAGTATATTTGATAAACGAAAATATGTAAGAGAAAATAATATCGTCATTATTATCAACCTTCAAAGTTAAATGCTGAACTGAACTACTATTGCTGTCCTGGGGTTCTTTATACATCTTTTATTAATATTAGTAAAGTCCTCTGTGACGCAGGACTATTACTACTGTGGGAATTAAAATAAAAATAATTTTTCTTTTGTTCTAAAAGACAATACGCTTCAACAACGCTACGCAAATAATACGTTTCTCTGGCTTCCTGTTACAAACATCCGTCTCTTTACTCTAAATCGTGTTTTTTTGATTACGGGAGATGCGAAAGAAAAAAATACATATCTAAAAATATTGCGCTGTATATACGCATTGATATAAGATTTTTGCATCAAGTTTTCCTTCTCTTTGAAGTGCTGTTGTCACGCACAGATTGCTCCCTTAGTCGGCTCTTACAATATAGACACGTAGACGGGACGTGATACTACATACGAGTATTTTCAATCCGTCACGACACAAAAAATGATAATTAACAAAAAAATATCGCAATAAAACCTTATTTAATCTCTTGTTGGCTATCGTTGATCATCGTCATAATTGAGAGTTATTAACTATATAAGAACCTAATGAAGCATAATTAATTTCAAAGAAAACTTTCTTCTTGGCCATACTTCAAACAAATTGACTGCCAGTAAGGCCGACAGTGTACTGAAAGGAGGCTATTATGCTGATTTAATTTGTCTATTGTTAGACGAAGAAAGTGGAAAGTTTATTTGGCCGATCATAACTTAAGTGTAATGTAAAAAAAGGTTCTTTTCTTTAATTGTAAGTGAACTTTTGAGACTTCAATGAAGTTTAAATGAAGAAATGTTAAAATTATAGTTTTATTAAAACTAACACTTTCATTTGATATTTAAGTTTGCCAGTAGTTTAAATATCATAGCACAGGTTAATAAATAGCAAAGTGTATAAAAACATAATCAAACATTAAGACCACCGACGTACATGAGCGCGGCATGAGCACAATTTTTAAACAATTAAATAAATGATCAAAAAGATCTTTAATCGTTGCAATAATGCAATCGGTGCTTTTAACAATTTTCGTATGGATACGGATTAAAAACACAGAGTATCACTACCCCTATTCATCCCATGGGTGTTTCAAAAGGCGACTAACAAACTACACAGGACAGCATCACTGTAAAAAGAAGGAAAATTCGAGCAAATCCTATACCAACTCGCCTAACCGGCGTGGTTTAGTAACCCAAAACCTCCTTTCGAAGGAGAGGTTTATATCCAGAGTGGACGGTTAAAGGTTATTGATGATAGTGAATCTCAATCAGAACTTCTAACTCGTACTTTTGAGCGCAACATTACACTATTATAACCTCATCTTACCCAAATGATTTACCAAATAAGAAAGAAGACGAGAAAATAAAATACTTTCCACCGTAGGAGTTCCAATTGCAACATATAGTATCCCATGATGAAATAGGAATTTAATTGACAAAATATGGAATAATTATTAAACCTGTATTGTGCTATGAAATAAATCGGCCGAACAGAGACGTAGAAGTGACTGAAATACTAATACGAGTATGTAGAAATGCGGCGGTTAAGTAACTTTAGTTTAAATACCATATATAATAATAATAAATAAATATTTCGGAGATTTGTCACACAACGTCATCTAGTTTTAAACTAAGCAGAGATCGTGCTATGACAACTAGACTGACTGATAGAATACTTATACACTTTTTTTTGCAAATACATACATTTTATACATAGAAAACACTCAAACTTCAAACCAAAATAAACTTCGAAATAATGATTACAATGATGATTTGATAATTATAAGTGATAAGTAGGTGTTAGAGAATAGTAATTTTCAAGAAAAGATTGATTTGTACTTGAAATATTTGATTTAACTGATTTTTTTTTGCCAGAAAAATATCGAGAAAAGGAATTAAGTACGTGATGTACGGTAATATCATTTAATTTAAACTATTGTCGTGTCGTGACGTAACGTTGTCAGAATTTGTATTGTATTTACTTTGTAATATATGATAAGATTCTGTGTTTGATTCCACGTTACGCTAATCTCATATATTTAGTTAAAGTAAAATCAAAATCTAAACAACTTCCACGCATCCGTTCTAATAAAATCTCACCAGGTCGATGTACGAGTATCCTTGTGATTTAGTTGTACCACAACAAATCAAATCATTTTGTTTTTTTCTTCGCTATGGAATATTATAGTTAATAGAAGGTGTGCTCAATCTTAAAAAAACTTCCCTACTTACTACTACTTTTTCGATAATTAGTTTTTAAATTATATTTAATGTTGTAATTGCCATTTCAATAAACGAGATAATGTTTAGGGCGAAATTATTGTGCCAATGATAAATCGTGCGGTTCGCACAGATTATATTTGCCAGTATTTGATCTGTCGATGGGCCCCAAGCTGAGTAAGTGTAAAATTAGCCTATAGTTCTTATAATTTTAATATTTCTAAAGTATATTGACTGCCTCAACGGCGCTGCGGTAGCGCATGTGATTGCTGTACTTAAGGTTTCGTGTTCAATTTATGGGTCATATTAAATGTTTTTATAGTCTGTAAATATCTTTATTACCAGGTAGTAAAGCCACGCTGATTTCAGCATGAATGGGTCGGCTCATCCAGGGAAGGCAGTACCACCCTCCCACAGAAGACCAACCTAAAGCGACAGCATTCGTGTTGTCGCGTTTTTTTGGTGAGTGCAAGTGTGACAGTTGTCGTAGTAAGTGTGTGCAATACAATCCTACGATGACTGTCATGTCTTTTACGTCCCCAAGTGAGACGTAAAAAATCGTAATAGACCGCCATAGTGTGGGTCACCATACTGCATTGTCAGTATTCGCAATGAGTATGATGACTAAAACTTTTGGAGTGGTGACTAAAACTGTCATAGTACAAGCTCTGCTTAGTTTGTAGCTAGATGGAGTTATATGTCAGATGTCCAATTATCTATTTATTCCACTTGGTGACACCTTGCGCGGGCATAAAAACAGCACTGCAACCACTCAGGCTACAGCAATATGCTAAGATAGGCACCTTTTCTGGCATTGAGAGGGCATAGTCAGTGCTTGTGACACTCTCTTTTATTCTATACTAGCTTTTACCCGCGACTTCGCTCACTTGTAATTTGGTCTACCACATTAAGTTTCGTAACAGATTATTTTAAGTATTATAAATAAATATCTATATATACACATACCAATAAGAAGTATCCTACGTTACTTCTAATGAATCTCCATAAGAATGTGTACAAAATTTGATCGGTTGAGTAGTTTTCGAGTGAAACCGTAACAAACAAACTTACATTCACATTTATAATATTAGTAGGATTAGTAAGGTTAATGCTTTTTAAGCATATGCTGTCCTGTGAATGTTAAAACAAATGAATTTTCTTTCTTCTTTTAAAATAATCACAAATCTGAATAACATAAGTACAATAATACAATAATATCCACACATATCTAACACACGACCGTCTGTTTCCAAACTAAGCAAAGCCTGTACCATGGTAACCAGGCCGCTGATAAACATACTTATACATTTTAAATACACATATATTAATGATAAAATTACCAGACACAGAACAAATGATCGTGTTCATCACACAAAAATTTGACCTGGGTGGGAATCGATCTCATAACCTCTGACTTAGCTGTCAGGATTACAAACTACGAGTACTAGACCAACAGATTTGTTGTTAGTATAGAATAAATACGAGTGTTACGATTACACCTTATACGATAGAGTTTTTGTGATTCAGAGGAGTGAGAGCTATCTTTCATCATACAGGGCCCGTCCTCACCATCACCGTCCATTATCCAACCAGTGTTAAGGGATTATTTTGTTGTTTTTTACCAAGTGTGTGAGGTTATTGGACTGAAAACCCTTTCAAATTAATAAATCCTGTTGAGCTTTTTGTAGTTGAAACATTTCTCTGCAACTGTTACACTATTTTTTTTATTTTTAATTAGATAGGAAGTCGTTAGATTAACTACTTGTTGTTTTATTTTACACTTTGCCTATTAAATGAGTAGATCATAATAATGAAAATACACAGATGTTTGTACTCCTAGTCGATTTCAACCACGGCGACCAGTCTCAATGGAAATCAACCAATTACACAAGAGATATTGTAATACACAATTGTGTGCATAAACACAGGTGCATTCTCTGTACTCTCATAACCCGAAGGATCGGCTATCTGACACGACCGGGGAAAGATTAGGCGCGATGCAAACGCCTTTATTTGCTCACCGATAAACGGAGGTCAAAATCTCAACTGCCAAACTCCAGGCTATTATTAAGTATTTCTATCATCCTACCCGACCCGGGAATCGAATCCGAGACCTCTTATTTGGCAGTCGCATACGCTAAGCGCTATACCTACGTATATATACGTAATACAGTACGAGGTAGTCATATATATACAGATAGATGTGTGATATAATAACTTATGTGATCTCATAAAATATAATTCACGAACTAACCCGAAAAGTTACGAAAGTAATTAAAATTACAAAATGAAAATGATCGTCGCAAAATGGAGCTTATGTAAACTGTAAATACGGTTTTATTGCAAAAGTTTTACATTCAAATCAAAGGTTTAACTCATGTTTTAATGTTAGGAAATTTCCTCATAACATTGTAACTTCACAAGTTTGTTGCGATCGAAACGAAATTGCTTTTAATTACGTACACGTGTGAACATTACATTTCTACGGTTTACTATATTTCTACTGTGGCAACCCATTTAATTTGCTCTCCCTTTCGTTGTTAAATTCTAGCAATACTAAGCAGTAAAATAAGCAATTGGCTAGAAAAAAATTAGAAGAATCACGTCACCAACACTCGTGACACACGCAACTTAGCTCTTCCAACTGATCCCATCCTCTCCGTTCCTCTATAGGACAACTCGTGCTGGCCTCAGAAGTCACCGTTTCAGAATTGTAGACATACGCTCCCGAACTAAACGATTCGGCTCTTCCTTCCTGTGCAGATCAGTTAAAGTCTGGAATTCATTACCAGCGCACGTATTTCCCTCCCACTACGATCCCGGGTCCTTTAAGCGGGGCGTAAAAAAGCATCTCACTAGGCCGCCATAGCGTGGGTCGCCATATTGCACTGTCGTCATTCGCAGTGAGTAACTTAAGTTCGACACACAACGCCAGCTTCAAACTAAGCAGAACTTGTACTATAACAGCTAGATTAACTGATAGAACACTTATGTATATACTTTTTTTTTGTATAATACGTAGTAGACAATAAAAAACTCTAAAAAATAACACGCAGATCATACAAATATTTGATCTGACTTGGGAGCCGAACTCGAGACAGCACAGTGGTCATATATACAACCACTGCACCATCAAAGGCAGTCGAGTCGAAAAAATAAAAAAGTTGGCTAACACCGGTTTTGCATGACGCCGTGATATTATTTCGATTCATTCTTGCTGAATCATGACTTTCCTACGACAAGTATAAACCACTCTTGAGTTGTAGTCTAGGTGACTGCGAGTAATGAGTCACTGACTTAATACTGTGCCTATACTAAGATGTAACTACATTTTTTTTTAAGACAATACCAGCACCAGGCATAAATCCTGTTTCGAGGGTAACTTTACAAACATATACAGACACACAGAACACCCAGATTCAGAACAACAATTTGTGGATTGTGTTGTCTCGTGTGCGATTTGAACCCATAACACTCCACTGCGCTGAGTGTGGCGGTGAGCGGCGTGGTGACCCCTTAAACCACCAGGCCAACCGTGAAGTCAAACTATATTATTAGAAACAACTTGAAAAAAATATGCACAGATGAACATAGATGTTTGTAGAGACCTAAAAAAGCATATCTTCATTTATATCTATACGCAGACATTATATCTTACAGAAAATAAATACAAATTGAGAAAATTTGAGGCTTTTATTGAGTAAATGTAATTAACTTGTATAAAATGTTTTTCCTTTTAAATGAACACGGAGTAAATAAAAATGTAGAAGAATGTCTATAACGAATGTAATATTGGGGGATGTTTTGTTAAAAATGTACGTCTTGTAAGAATCTCTGTTTATATATTTTTTATTTTTTTATTTCAAGAGTCAACCTATGTGACTCTACTCTAAAAGCGTGAATAAAATCCAAGAGTTGCGGTCACTATTCTCAATATGAATGCAGACAATGCAGTATGGTGACCCACACCATGGTGGCCTAGTGAGATGCCTTTTTGCGCCCCATTTGGGGACGGAACGTGAAAGGCATGACAGTCATCATGGCAGTGAAAGTCTCACACACTTACCACGATAACTGTTCATCAATGGGCCTCCGGTCTCGCACTCACCAACGAAACATGACAGCACGGATGCTGTCTTTTTAGGTTGATCTTCTATGAGACGGTACCCAGTCGAGCTAACCCCCTAGTGCTGAAATGAGTGTGGTTCTATTACCTTGTCGTATAAGTCGGCTTTTAATTTCAAACATGTAGTTCCTGTAGTAACACTGAGTCGTATCACCCACTTATAGTTTTTACCAGACCCCTGCTGGACTTAGGTCTCTCTTTAACAAGAAAATTTTTGTGATTAGTGATATTAGTCAATGTTGTGCTAGCTAGAGATTTATTTAATAATAAGGCCCTCATTTTTAAATTTTTAAACTGTTAAATGTTTATAATAATGATGAAAATTGTATTTCATCATCATTATCAACTTTAAAGGCTGATGATGATACTGCTGATCATACCACATCTTAGAAAGGAGGGTTTGGCCTACTCAACCACGGTGGCCAGACGAGTTGGTTAACGCTTTGTGTCATGTTTTCCTTATGTCTACAGTACTGTTGCAATATTTCAGAGATCTGACACACAACACCAACTAGTTTCAAACTAAGTAGAACTTGTACTAAGATAGCTAGACTGACTGATAGAATACTCATATCCTTTTTTTTAAATACATACATATTAAACACAGAAAACGCTCAAACTTCGAAACACATATTTTCTGATCATAAAAACATTTAATATAACTCGTGAATCGAACATGAGCCCTCAAGTATAGCAATCAATCAAAAATCAATAGCAGTCAATATACTTTAGAAATATAGAAATTAAAAAAAACCATTGGCTAATTTAATCGATAGGTCAAATACTGGCAAATGTAATCGGTGCGAACCGCACGATTTATTATTGGCACGATTATTTCGCCCTAAACATTATCTAGTTTATTTAAATGACAATTAAAACATTAAATATAATTTAAAAATTAATTATCGAAAAAGCAGCAGTAAGTAGGGAAGTTCTTTAAGATTAAGCACATCCTCTATTAGCTATACTATTACATTGTAAAGAAAAAAAAACAAAACGATTTGATTTGTTGTGGTATAACTAAATCATAAAGATACTCGTACTCGTATATCGACCAGGCGAGACTTAGCGAGAGCGGATGCGTGGAAGTTATTTAGATTTTGATTTTACTTTAACTAAAGATATGAAATTTGTGAAACGTGGAAGTAAACACAGAATCTTATCATAAAATACAAATTAATTGCAATACAAATTCTGACAACGTTACATCACAACACGACAATAGTTTAAATTAAGTGATATTTATTGCCGTATATCACGTACTTAATTCCTGTTCTCAATATTTTGGTGATAAAAAACTCAGTTACATATGAGTATCAAATATTTCAAGTCCAAATCAGTCTTTCCTTGAAACCCACTATTGCCTAACAACTTCTTATCACTTATAATCATCAAATCATCATTGTCATATTGTTTCGAAATTTATTTTGTTTCGAAGTTTGGGTGTTTTCTATGTATAAGATGTATGTATATAAGTATATAAGTATTCTATGAGTCAGTCTAGTTATCATAGCACAAGCTTTGCTTAGTTTGAAACTAGATGATGTTGTGAGTCAGATTTCTGAAATATTTATTTATTTATTTATTATTATATACGGTATTTAAATTAAAGTTACTTAACCGCCGCATTTCTACATACTCGTATTAGTATTTCAGTAACTTCTACGCCTCTGTTCGGCCAATTTATTTCATAGCACAATGCAGGATTAATAATTATTCCATAGTTTATCAATTAAATTCCCATTTCGTCATGGAATATGTTGCAATTGAAACTCCTACGGTGAAAAGTGTTTTAAATTACCCGTCGTCTTTCTTATTCGGTAAATCATTTGGATTAAATGAGGTTATAATAGTGAAATGTTGCGGTCAAAAGTACGAGTTAGAAGTTCTGATTGAAATTCACTGTCATCAATAACCTTTAACCGTCCACTCCATCGAAAGGAGGTTTTGGGTTACTTAACCACGCTGGTTAGACGAGTTGGTATAGGATTTGCTCGATTTTTCCTTCTTTTTGCAGTGATGTTGTCCTGTGTAGTTTATTAGTCGCCTTTTGTAACACCCTTAGGATGAATAGGGGTAGTGATCCTCTGTGTTCTTAATCCGTGTCCACAAGACAATTATTAAAAGCACCGATTGCATCATTACAATGTTTAATTATTTTTTTATGATTTGTTTAATTGTTTTAAAGCTGTGCTCATGCCACGTTCATGTACATCGACGGTCTTAATGTTTGATTATGTTTTTATAAACTGTGCTCTTTATTAACCTGTGCTATGTTATTGAGACTACTGATAAACTTAAATATCAAATAAAAGAATTAGTTTTAATAAAACTGTAATTTCAACATTTCTTCATTTAAACTTCACTGAAGTCTCGCAAGTTTACTTACAATTAAAGAAAGAAACCTTTTTTTAAATTACACTTAAGTTATGATCGACTAAATAAACTTTCGACTTTCTTCTTCTAACAATAGACAAATTAAATCAGCATAATAGCCTACTTTAAGTACACTGTCGGCCTTACTGGCAGTCAATTTGTTTGAAGTATGGCTGCCAAGAAGAAAGTTTTCTTTGAAATTAATTATGCTTCATTATATTTTTATATAGTTAATAACTGTCAATTATGACGATGATCAACGATAGCCAACAAGAGATTAAATAATGTTTTATGACGATATTTTTGTGTTAATTATCATTTTCTGTGTTGTGACGGATTGAAAATATGTAGTATCACGTCTTGTTTACGTGTCTATAATGTAAGAGCCGACTAAGGGAGCAATCTGTGCATGACAACAGCCCTCCAAAGAAAAGGAAAACTTCATACAAAATTCTTATACCAACCCGTGTGTACAGCGCAATATTTTTAGATACGTCATTTTTTTCTTTCGCTCTTCTGTAATCAGAGAAAATGATTTAGAGTACAGAGACGAATGTTTGTAACAGGAAGCCGGAGAAACGCATTATTTGCGTAGCGTTGTTGAAGCGTATTGTCTTTTGACACAAAAGAGAAATTCTTTTATTTTAACTCCCTCAGTAGTAATAGTCGTGTGTAGCCGAGGACTTTACTAACATTTATAAAAGGTGTATAAAGAACCCCACGATAGCAATAGTAGACTAAAGCCCTGACGACCTCAGTTCAATCAAGCAGATGACTTTAAAGGCTGTTGATAATAATGACGATATTATTTTGTCTTACAAGTTTTCGTTTATCAAATATACTGATTTGAATTAATTTGACTCAAATTCACAGTAATAGAGAACAAACTTATTTTTATTATAATAATGGGAAACGAACAGTCTGGTCACTTAATGGTAAATAACCACCCTCACATGGACAATTGTAGCCCAGGGAAATAAGTGCATTGCCACTCTTTGAGTGTCTTACGTCTGGAATGGATAAATTAATCTGGTTAGAGCTTCATTAACTACATACTTTCCATGTGGTGACAGATTAAGGATACAGAAGGTCACCATCCCTATTCATCCCATGGGTATCGTATAAGCTGACTAAGCGAACAAACTGCACAAAGCAACATCATTGTAAAGAGACAAAAAACTTGAAACAAATCCTATACCAACCCGTCTGGGCAGCGTGGTATAGTAGGCCGAAATCTTTTTTCTAAGACGAGGCGTATGTCCAGCAGTGGACTACTAAAGCTGGTGATGGACTACACTCGGTGAAAAAAGAAGAAAGATTTGCTGAAATACGTTTCTCATGGCTAAATTACTTTTGTAATTTTGTTAAAAGATATTTATCTTAAATTGACTTTATGAATTCCGCAACCTTAAATACAAAAATTATTTCTGTTGTACGTGGAATTCACCACAAGTTTACGAGATATTAAAATTTCACGATGTCTGAGGTAGCATTACTACAAGAATACGGAAAATATTTAAAGCCCAGTAAAACTAGGTATCCTTTAGCAGTCTCAAGTAGTGATTATCTTTGAAGAGAGTAGAACTAAAAGCTAAATGCACTCTACTCGTACTGTGCTTGAATAGAAAAAAATGTGTGCTTGTTCTTTACTGTTACTCGTATATTTAACTATGTAATAGACTTTTATATATTACAAGCGATTATTTTGTAAAAAATTGATCGAAACTTATACATTTCTGATTATATTCGTAAGATCCCAATATATTGATCTCCATGTACGGACGGATTAAGACGGATTAAGAGTACATAGTGTTATCTCTACTAATCTTATTTGTATCGTAACAGGCGACTAAGACAGCAAATTTTGTAGGACAATAGCACTGTGAAGAGAAGGAAAGCTTAATACAAATCTTGGACTAATCTACCTGGCCAGCGTGGTTTAGTAGACCAAAATCATTTTTCTAAGGAACGGTGCTTGAGTTTAGGTTATCGTTTTGTAGTATTAAGTATAGTCTATCTTGGTTATCACTTATGCGCAATATACATAGAATCCTTTTTATGGAAACAGTTTTTTTTGTAGTAAATATTATCCTTTGTTTCTTTTTAAACATATATGTGAGTTCAATACTCAAAACGATCAATCAAATAGCCAACAAAAGTACAAGAAATAAACCAAAAAATATCATATTTGTATTTACAATATAAGTGAAAATAGTAGAGCCACGTTGATTTCAGCACGAACACACTGGCTACCCAACTACCCTCTTACAGAAAACCAGCCTAAAGCGACAGTATCCATGCTGTCGTGTTTCGTTAGTAAATATGAGATTAGAGACCCACTGATGCAGCGGTACCAGTTGTCGTGGTAACTTTGCGAGCCTTACACTGCTACACCGACTGACATGCCTTTTACGTCTACAAACGTGGCGTAAAAAAGCGTCTCACTAGGCCGTCATAGTGTGGGTCACCATACTGCATAACGCAATGAGAATAATGTATTAATATCGAACTCCATAGCTTCCTATCTAAGTTATATTGTGTCCTGCTGACGATCACAACTTTGTCCCTATCACCTAAGTGGCATAAATAGAGAATCGGGCCTCTGACACATAACTCCATCTAGCTACAAACTAAGCAGAGCTTGTACTATGAGAGCTTCGTTAACTGATAGAATAATAAATACATACATGTTATCGCTCACTATGGGCTTGATAAGAAGGCTCAACGTCATCCAAAGAGCAATGCAGAGGACAATGCTCGGAGTTTCTTTGCGTAATCGAATCAGGAATGAGGAGCTCCGCAGACGATTCAAGGTCAACGATATTGCCAGTAAAATTGGTAAAATTGAGTGGCAGTGGTCGAGCCACACGCAGGAACGATGGGCGATGGGGCTGTAAAGTTCTGGATTGACAACCGCGTACTGGAAAACGCGCGTTGGTAGGCCCCCCATAAGGTGGTCTGACGACCTGGTGAAGGTTGCGTTAAGCTGCTGGATGCGGACGGCACGGGGTCAGCTGAAGTGGATAACCTTGGGAGAGGCATATGTAGACCTTTTTTTTTTTTTTAACGTGTGGAAACCCCCACGGGCCGTCACCCCACCGGGGTTTACGGCAGGGCGGTGTGTCGGAATCGGACCGACTAAAACCACACGGTGTGCCACTCTGCGCCTGAGAGAGCAGGGATCCGGGAACAGCTGTTATTACGACATCCTAATCCCTCCTAGCGCCTGCCCGCTACCACGGGCACCATCTGCGGATGAACTCTCTATTTAGGCGACGTACAGCACACGTGCACATCACCTCCTCGCGGCTGGCCACTATAGCGGATGGAGGGGAAAACCCATCCCGTCCACCCGCGGCCACACTCAAGGCGGCATGAGGCGCTGGTATGCGCGCCTCCGCCGCCCGGCTCGCCGACGGCGAATTGGGTCCGAGTGGATATCGTCCTCCCGGGCCTTCTCCGCCGCCTCCTTCCGCGAAATTACGTCTTCGCAGAAGGTTGCGACCGCGGTAAAACAACTGTCGCTACCGACCATGGAGCGTATGACGGCCGGTAGCGAGAGATCTCCTCCAATAACTGCAGTGAGGACCCCACGCTGCGCCGCCCAAGCGGAACAAACTGCTAGCGTGTGCTGAGCAGAGTCCTCACTGCAGTCGCAGTGGTGACAGGCAGGACTCAATTCCCTCCTGGCGACCGAGTGCAGATACTTCCCGAAGCAACCGTGCCCGGAAAGGACCTGCGTCAGTCGGAAGGAAAGGGTCCCGTGCTGCCGCCCTGCCCACTCGGCGATGACCGGCTGGAGAGCCTCCACGGCGGCAAAACCAGCACGTGGAGCCTCCAGCTGGGACGACCAATGAGCCATTGTGGCTCGACGAGCGGCCTCTCGCCACTCGCGTATCTCTTCGGGCAGGGGCCGTATGCCGCTACGCGCCCGGAAGTCAGCCGTCCGCCGATAAACTTCGGCGAGCACTTCCGCCTCCAAATCCCACGGGGGAGTTCCGGCCAAGGCGCACGCCGCCTCCGTCGATACGGTGCGGTAACCGCGTATGGCTCTAACCGCCAATATCCTCTGAGGGCGCCAGAGGCGAACCCTATTCTGGGCGGTCAGAGCCGCCGCCCACACCGGTGCACCATACAGCGCCATTGACCGGACAACCCCCGTGTATAGCCGTCTCGTCGCGACGCTAGCTCCACCCAGATTGGGCAAAAGTCACCCAAGGGCAGAAGCAGCGCCGACCAGCTTCGGAGAAAGCTGTCGGAAGTGCTCGTCGAAGAGCCACCTGCCGTCGAGGATCAGGCCCAGATACTTCATCTGGGCCTGAACCGGTACGAGGACCGAATTGACCACGATGGAGGCGCCGGAGGGTGGACCACGACGAAGCCCATGGAACAAAAGGGCCTCCGTCTTGTCCAGGGCCACCCGCAAACCCAGCGCCTCAATTCGCCCGACCACCAGGGAGACACCCGTGGTGGCCAGGCGCGCCGCCTCTTGAAAGTTCATCCCCCGGGAGGCATATGTAGACCTCCCCCAAGGTAAATACTTACAGGTCTTCCAAACATGGGGTCCGATAGAGACAGTCAAAACAGCTAATTTTAAAATGTTTGTCGCTAAAATGTGGACTTTAATATCCCATTCTGTATCCCTCTGTAAATATTATTGACATGAGTTAATGTAACGCTATTCAAATTATTTAGATGCAATTCTATTAAATTATTACGAGGATTTATATCAATAAATTAAATGAAACAAATATTTCATTTAAATGTATCAATCAAACATTCTCTTTCCTGTTAAATCATATAAAACAGTTGAACAGAAATTCTGGTTCACGTATTTTTGGAATGTTTCATTTCGTCCACATATTGTTGATTCCTCTTTTCATTAGTACTCCATAATACTGTATTGAATTTCTTTATATTATATGTTTGTATAATGTGTGGTGGTTTATTTGAGGGTATTCAATATTTATGTTTGCTTTTTATCGGAATATTTTTGACGTAACTGAAGTTATTATGAAAGCGGTCTTATTATCAAACTTATAATGGGATTATGTTATGTTTTTGTAGACAGAAATTGTTGATTTGTTTAGCTTTTTACTTGTTTAAAATCTTGTTGATTTTTCTAATGTTTTGTTTTTAAATTACTTTGGTTTTCTTTTCTATCAAAATTTTAAGTTTATATAGCAGACAGCTCATTTACAGCCGGACATAGGTTTCTCTTCATAAAGGATATTTTGGCTTATTATCTTCCGTGTAGTTACAGAATAAAAATACGATGTGTGGGTGTCGCAAGGCTCGACTAAAAGTAGCAAATTCTGCTCGTTAACAGTATTGTAAAGAGAAGGAAAATTTGAAACGAACCTTATACCAACCCGTCTGGCTAATTTGGTATAGTAGACAATAGTCTTCATAATATCATCATATATAAAAATTATATCACAGGTCTGTACTGAAAATAATTCCGTTTTAACGAGTACCATTAATTTTAGTGCATCATCAGGATAAGTTGTGTTCTGCAGTCCTTAACTGTCCACTTCTGAAAAAGTGCCACGATGGCGTATTGGCAGCGAAAGCGACTGCTGTGCTTCAGGTCTCAGTTTCGAATTCCGGGTCGAACCAAATGTTTATATGATCTGCAAATATTTGTTTCAGAGTTTGAGTCTTTTCAATGCATAACATGTATGTATTTACCAAAAAAAGTATATAAGTATTCTATCAGTCAGTCTAGTTATCATAGTAATCTACTAGATGGTATTGTGTGTTAAATGTCCGAAAAGTATTTTTTTCTTTCCTAAATTAAAATGGGATTAAGTAGAAATTTATCCTCCCAAGTAATAAAAGTCCTTGTCCGTGTGGTGACGGATTAAGAATACATAGTGATACCACCCCAATTCATCCCGCGGGTGTCGTAAGAGGCGACTAAGGGAACCAAATATGCAAGACAACATCATTACAAAGAGAAGAAAAACTTGAAACAAACCCTATTCCAACCCATCTGGCCAACGTGGTATAGTAGGACAAACCCTTCTTGCTAAGGAGGGTCATTGATGCCGGGGTGATACCTGTCGTCGCAAATGTGTGTAATACAATGCTACGATGACCGTCATGTCTTTTACGTCCCCCAAGTGAGGCGTAAATCGAAATAGGCCGCCATAGTATCGGTCACCATACTGCATTGTCAACATTCGCAATGAGTATGGTGACTGCAGCTTTTGGATTCTTTTCATGCTTTCCATCAGGCAGAGTAGAGTCACTTTGGTAGGTTATTAAAATAAAAAAAAGGAGAATCCAATGTCCAGCAGTAGACTGTAAAAGGCTGTTGATGTAGTAAGAAAAGATTCTCCAAATTAATTAATTAATGACGAAATCCTAAAGAAAGAAACGTAAAAAAAAATTCAAACGAGTTAAGAAAATTCTTCGTTTTCAAAGTAGTTTACGTTTCGCCTGAAAGTTAGCATCTGAATTAAAGGTAAACCTTTCAGTTTATAGTTTCAAAACTTTCTAAATTTCTCTATTTTGACTATAAGTCTAGTTGGGTTTATTTAACAAAAGTAAAACATGTTGGTTTTAGTTTGTTTAGAGAACATTAGTTAAAAGCTATCTTCTGTTAATTTAGATTAAAATTTGAGCACACTACTTAAGTGCCAGCTGTAGTGTACTTTTATGAATCTCCAGTTATTCAAAGCTCAGGATAAGTAACTAAAGGTTTAAATTGAAAGTATGGATAGTGTAGTGAGTCAAACGGTCATCTTACCGCTTTCAACTCCACTGAGTGTTGTGAGTTCAAACCCCACACGGGACAACACTTTGTGTGATCCATAAATGTTTGTTCTGAGTCTTAGTACCTGTAGCGTCAGTTTAACGTATGTTTTTTTTTTCTATATGAAGAGCCTGACAAAGTGACTCTACTCTGCCTGATGGAAAGCATGAATAGAATCCAAAGAGTTGTGGTCACCATAGTCATTGCAAATGCAGAGTGTTGACCCATACTATGGCAGCCTAGTGAGATGCTTTTTCACACCACGCTTGGGGACGTAAAAGGCATGACAGTCATCGTAGCAGTGTAAGCTTTACATAGTTATAACGATAACTGTCACCCCTGCGTCAATGGACCTCCGGTCTCGCACTCACCAATGAAACACGACAGCACAGATGCTGGCGCTTTAAGTTGGTCTTCTGTGGGAGGGCTCAAAAGGCTCTTATTAAGGCTCCACGAGAATATTCTGAGTGTGAGAGTTGTTTTTTTTTAATATGCGGTTCATTTCCGCACTAAAACCTAAGATGCAGCGGTATGTTGGGATTTGAACCTGCTAAAACTCATGGTGTTTTGTCAAAATTGAGTTACTTCATTGTAATAATAGTAGAAAATATTTCGTAACTTATACTATGACAGCTAGATGGACTGATGAAATACTTATAAACCTTTTTTTTACACATAGAAAACATCCAAACTCTAACACAAATATTTATAGATCATAGAAACATTTAGTCTGACTTAGGAATTGAATCCGAAACCACAGAGATCACAATGGCATACGCTACCATTGCGCTGTGGAGCAAGAAACAAATATTTGCAGATCATACAAGGACTTAATCCAACCTGGGAATCGACACCGAGACCTCAAGCACAGCAGTCGCATACGCTATCACTTCATACCCGATGTTGTATAGCGTACATCTATTTACAACATCAGTTCCCATATCTGTATGAGGTATTGTTATCACCCTAATCCGCTACAAGCCCTACTGTGTAGAAACATACTTTATATATTTACAAAAATACTTTTGTTAATCTTAACCACATGTTCCCTCAACAATTTACCATAAGACTGACCATTGTACTCATATTTGTGGTTTAAACTCACGTTGACATGTCTTTTATTGGTAGAACACGATAAAAATATTTTGTATATCCACTACTTCTACGTTTATACTCAAATAAACTTTACAATAGTTGTAATGACAAATAATTTCACTTTCAAACTATCAGATTTCTGTCTGAAGCAATACGATACAGAATGAACCTGTGTACAAATGAATAGAATGTTATGCGTTTTAAAAGTTTAAACGGGAATGAAGTTACGTAACTGTAGTATTATAGTAATTAAGAATATATTATTATTTGTATTTAGAGCCTACCAAAATACTCTGCCCGATAGAAACCATTCATAGAATCCAAGAGACCACCATGCTCACTACGAATGCAGATAATGCAGTATGGTGACCCATACTATGGCGGCCTAGTAAAGTGCTTTTTCACGCCTCGCTTGAGGACGTAAAAGGCATGACAGTTATCGTAGCATTGTATTGCACACACTTACCACTGTCACTTTCGCATCAATGGACCTCGGGTCTCACACTCGCCAATGAAACGCGACAGCACGTGTGCCGTCGTTTTAGATTGATCATCTGTGGGAAGGTAGTACTACCGCGGTCAAGCCGGTGCGTTCGTACTGAAATCTACGACGAGGTTATCCACTACGAACATCTACCGACTAATTTGTTAATGTTTTAACAAAAGGCCGTCTCAAAATACCAGAAACTGATGACCGTGCATACATTTATGAATGTGGGCAAAGCAAAAGAGATTTGTCTGAACCATAGTGAATGGAGATTAATCGTCTCTGCCTGCATCTGGAAAATAGGCGCGATATAATATGATGTTTGTGTTTTGACCTATTTGTATCCATGGATATGTGTTAGTCATACTGTATCTATTACAAATCATCAATCTCTAATATCATCATGATAAATCAGGACCAATGGTGTCATCCCATCTAGCCAAGATGGTTTTGGCCTATGTCTGTTGTGTATATGCATGTGCAGATACGTGTGCGCATGCGTGTGCGTGTGCGCGTTTGTGTGTGATTGTTATAAAAGAGGCCAGTGCTCTGTTAAAGGTTGTTGATGATGATGATCCACGTCCTGATATCTGTATTATCCAACAGTTAATACAGACAGTTCTGTCGAATATACTCTTCTCAATAGACATTTCGTAGACAGTGACCTTCACCTAGACAGTCGTAATAATATCAGGATAATACTAATTTACATAAAAGCTAATTAAAAGAGTAACAACTAGATATTCCATTTCAACCAGATAACATCATGAACACTTCGTCACGTCAAAGTTTCTAATTAATTTTCAATGTTGCCAGCGCACGCTGGTGAGCTGGCGGGCTGCCAAACTCGACAACTTGGGCTGGAAATTTCGTCTGTCTGGAGTGAAGTGTTAAAGGGTAGAGTAAAACATGATATTCTGTTTTAGTTTCATGATTATAATAATAATAAGCCTCTTATCCAGAACTGCTTTCTTCTTTATTTTATATTATGGTTATCTCTTTAGTTATAGTTATAGAATATCTCTGAGTTCAGTGTGCCTCTTGGCAAAGGCCTCCTCTAACAATTTCCATTGTACTCTGTCTCTAGCAACCTTTCTCCATTTTGGGCAGCTGCTAGTTTTAGTTCATCATCCCATCTTGTTTCAGTTTCATGATTATAGTATAACAAATTCCTCGTTATTTGTGATTGGATAAAAGTCATGGAAATTTCTACTGCGCAGAGTGTTGTAACATGGATTCGAACCCCTCAAAGGACTTTATTTATCGCCTCGATGGCGCAGCGGTAGTGAAAGTGACTGCTGTGCTTGTGGTCTCGGGTTCCATTCCCGGGTCAGATTAAATGTTTGTATGATCTGTAAGTATATTTATTTCGAAGTTTGAGTGTGATGTATGTATTTATAAAAAAAAGTATATAAGTATTCTATCAGTCAGTCTAGTTATCATAGCACAAGCTCTGCTTAGTTTGCAACTAGATGACGTTGTGTGTCAAATATCCCAAATATTTATTCTTTATTCTTATTTTTATTGTGACGTACTTTGTATGATTCACGAATTGTGTTCCTTATATCTATTAAATGTATGTATGTTAAGTCCCCAGTGACACAAGGTAATATTAAACAGCAGTCGCAGTCTTTTAAAAAAAATTCAAATTAACCCATGAGGGCACTGGATTGCCAGTCGTAGATGCGTGCAGTCACTATAGGGGCAGTAGGGTGGGTTATCGTCATATGTTTATATGATGTAGTTAGAACCTACAGACTATTTTTATTGTTATGAACTGTTTCATTACTTCATTTGTAAACTTTAAGATATAATATTTTTTTTAAGACACAAAGAGTAAATAGTAGATGTATCATTTGATAGAACTAATTTAAAGGCTTTATTACAAAGCACATTATAAATTAGTACCTGGTAACCGAGCTTTGTTCGATATTATTATGTGATAGTCGATTCGCCATTAACAGCTTCTTTTGTCACATAGATAAGTATCAAAGCGGGCCTATTAGACTAACATGTCATTGCTTGAAAGCACGGATAAAACAACGGTTTCTAAAAATAAAACCTAACTAGATCGATTTATCGCCTTCGCAATCCCCTCTATACTAAATTTCATGAAAATAGTTAGAGCCGTTTACGAGATATTTATATATATATATTAGTATAATATATACATAATTACGAACTGATTGCGAACCGAAGGTAATACCCAGGGCATTCAGTCCACCGATGTATAAATGTCGTGTTTAAAGTTTATAAATAAAATAAATAAATTTCTATTAGTCCCACGCACTTATCCACACATTAGTCTTGGATCAACAAGGTTATGTTATGTTATATATATATAAATTATATTACATTTAATTTTTGTATTGTTTATTTGGACCATTATTTGCATCTGAATGTGTGTGAATGTCCAAAATGTTAAAGACATTCTTATGTCTTTCCTTAAAATCTAGATTACAAAAAAGACTAAGAACCTTAAGTTGTACTGTTTAATTATGATAAAAACTTAAAAAAAAAAAAATATCTTTAAATACACGCAAACTATTAGAAAATACCATTTGAATTCGGTTTTCCTTCTCAATATCGTTATAAGTAATATTAAAATATTTTCTTACCTCTACTTTGTAAAATATATTTCGTTAAAAGAAATAGCAATTTCTTCTGCCCACGATATTAAAGATATTGAATGGGTCATAAGGACACCAGTGCTATAACTTTCTATGGCTTGTTTATTTGAAATTCTTCCGAGAAAATCGTAAATTAGTAATTGAAGCATGAATGTGTGTATAAATACACTGACGTTATATTTACGGGTGTGTTTTTGTTTTTTATTAATCGATATTTTGTTTTAACGTAGGATTGTATTATTGTTCTTGTAGTGTCGGATTAAATATGCAGAGTATAACTACTTCTATTCATCCCGGTGGTGTCTTAAGATTAAGTAAACAAACTTTTTACGATGACAGTAGACTCTAAAGAGTTCCTAAACTTGACACAAACCCTAAACCAAATTATATTTCTTTCTAATAAGAAACCTATGTCCAGCTGGTGTTGATGCTAGGCCACCATACTGCATTGTCTGCATTCACATTGAGTATGCTGACCACCACTCTTGAATTCTATTCATGCTTTCTATCAGGCAGAGTAAAGTCACTTAGGAATGATCTTGAAAAAAACCATAGCATATATTTTTACCCTTAAAATACCATTATAATCGTGGTAAGTGTGTAAACCTCAGACTACCACGATAACTATCTTGCTATTTACGTAATCAAACGGGACGCGTAGAAGTATCTCACTAGGCCACCATGGGTCACCACCACCACCACCACATTGTCTATATTCAAAATGAATATGGTGACCACAGCTCTTGGATTCTATTCATGCTTTCCATCAGGCAGAGTAGAGTCACTTTGGTAGGTCTAGAATAAAAAAAAATGAAAGCTGTTGATGATGTTAATGGTTCTCTCGAGCAGAGCTCATGGTAAATTACCACCGCTGTCTATAAATATCTGCAACTCAATGATCACAAATGCGATACCGGCATTAAAGTTTCTCTACCAGAATTAGTGCTATGAGGGTCCCTAATACATCAACTTAATAGAATAACCATACTTCGATAACTATGCATATGAACCGTTTTTTTTTTGTTTTTTTTTCGTATATTTAACCTACCAAAGTGACTCTATTATGCCTAATGGAAAGCATAAATAGAATGCAAGAGCGGTGGTCGCCATACTCACTGCGAATGAAGACAGTGCAATATGGTGACCCACGCTATGGCGGCCTAGTGAGATGCTTTTTTACGCCCCGCTTAAAGGACCCGGGATCGTAGTGGGAGGGAAACACGTACGCTGGTAATGAATTCCAGACTTTAACTGACGGGAACGGACGGCACAGGAAGGAAGGTGGCATATTTAACGCTTTCCAAAAAATCAGTCTGTATTATGACGTATTTTCTGGGTTCACCATTTCTGTTTTCCTCGTGTGGTGACGGATTAAGAAGAGTATCAACATCACTATTCTCATGGATGTTGTAAGGAGCGACTAAAGGACCAAAATATGGAAGGCAACATCAGTGCAAAGAGAAACAAAAACTTAAATCAAAACCTTAAACCTACCCATCTGACAAGTGTGCTATAGCTGTCCAAATTCTCCTTGCTGAGAGGCGTATGTCTACAAGTGGACAGTTAAAGTCTGTTGATTGATTGATAATCATCTTAAAGTACGTTAAAAAGCTGGCAACAAAATTTTGAGTACTTGGTGAGTAGTACTTTGAGTACTAGTGAGTACTAGTGAGAGTACTTTGAGTACTTCCATGTATAAACACACAGACACAGGATTTATTCCAAGCGCGGGCGTTGTCTTTTTTTTTTAAAAAAACACATATACGGACTAATAAAAACCATTTCACTTTCGAAACCAAATTGGATCTTATAAGTTTCCATTTGGACATTGTATATGGTAAAAACATTTTTGCTACAACCTGTCTGTCCACTAACGGAGCGAGGTAGAATCTAAATTAAATACAAGTAAAAAACACAGTTTAGGTCTCCGTAGGTTTTTAATTACTTAGCTTTTTCCAATACTTGAAGTTTTCAGCAGATACTGCTCTTCGTTGATCGTTAACAAAAGAAAAGTTATTCAGAGCCAACATGAATACTATTTCGTAAAGAAGCTTATGATCCTATGTTGTATATATATTATATGTATGGTATATATATATGTGGTTGACGTTTCTTAGCGGAGGCTTTAATTCAGTAGTGGACGGACTGATGAAAAAGAACATAGAATAACACAAGATATCAGAATCTCAGCCAAAAGACGTCCACAGCTGGGCATAAGCCTAATCTCTTTACAGCAACCACTTCTATGCTGCCCTCGTCGAACGGTTTGCCGCGATCTTCATCGGGTTGTCATGCCACCTTGTAGAGAGTGTAGAGTTGTAGAGACCACTCATGCTGCGTCTTTGGTTTTGCGGTCACCTTTCCAGAACTTTTTACGTTAACTTTTGACTTTTTATTTGTTTGTTAAGTAAGTCTATCCTACATCTGTTATTAAGTTTATTTATTTAATAGCCGATGTACAAATCATTTCTTCCGGAAATCCTTATCAAATTATCTAATTCCGAACTTGTTACGACCAGGTGAAGGTTATTTGTTCGTGTCTCTAACTTCGTGCGCGAAAATCGTGTAATTCCTTAAGGGACGACCCGAAGTCATTCCCTTTACCTTGCAAAAGTCTAAATCCTTAATGTCTTTTTCTAAAGCAATTTAGGGCTGTGTGTCCTAAATATATAGGGCCGAGACTTAGTAAACATTTGAAAAATCGTACAAAAAAAAAATATTTAATATTCTATGAAAATAGTTCATTTACAAGAAAGCTAATTAGATGAAATTTGTTATTTAAAATTACATTTTCTAAATGACTACCGTATCGACATTTACAATCTTCTAAGTGAGCACCGAAATTTTCGTATACTCGTCGACAAAGAGACCGTGAAATCGCCAACATCTCTTCGCTGATTTTTTCTTGTAGTGAAGTAGTGTATTTAGTTTATTAATGTAAGCGCAATTCTTCAAATAACCCTATCATAAAAGAAGTCTGCGGAGATAGATCTAGACTTCTGGGAAACCATGGCATGTTGCCTCATATGGAAATCACCTTTTCCAAAAACATGTTTTTGATCACCGGCAGGGACTCATTGGATGTATGACAAGTGGCTCCATCTTGTTGAAACCATGTGTTACGATTGTGGCCAGCAAATTCCAGTAGCATCGGTCCCAAGAGCTCCCGTAATATGTTTGCGCGGGATGTTAGATTCAAATGTTAACGAATTCTTGGCCCATCATATATTTAAGATTTCTTAGAAGGATAAAGATTGCCAGAAAAGAGACTACAAATCTTATCTTATCTTATGAATATTAATATGACTCCAAATCCTAATCATCTGCCATCAACATGATGCTTTTACAAGCTGCGTGCAATATGTACCATAAATTGTTCAGTGCTGACGTATTGCCAAAGTCAACAAGTAACCTTCCAAATTACAAATATCTCTGGTATAGTTTTATTGACAGTCAGCTATGTTTCTGTAAAATAAGTTCTTGTGGAGGAATGGGTTTGATGCCCCTCCAGAACAAAGGGAGGATCCTTCGACCAGGTGCGGTGATTATACCTGGCGGGTTATGGCTCAGTATTGTATGCATGCTAATCATCGTGAAAATTTCTATATCGCGACACAGGATTAGAACTTGCGCCGTAGTTCAGTACTCCATAGTTTGATGTGTCTTCGGTAGATGGTGCTGTACTACGTATTTTGGTTGCACTGTATATAGAAGTCGCCACATACTTTAACTTAGTTTAATGGGTCGTAATTGCTAGTCCTGAGACAGTTGTCGTGGATTTAATTACCATTCGAATCCCAAATACTATACATAAACTGGGTTCTGTTTCGTTTTATGTATAAAATATGCATGCCTGACTACTATTGTTCAGATTATGACAATTATGGGAGTAGGTGAGATGTAACATTTAGATTACAGTTTTATATTACCGTTATTAACAACGTTTCAAGAAGGCTATATTTAACAAATTCAAACTTATTATGTGTTTATTGAGTAGTTATTATCGTTGGAATACATATATGCATGTTAACTGTGACTTCGTGTTTTAGTGTTTCATAGATTTTTGCAGCAGTTTTTGTGATATAAAGATGTAGGTTTTTTTTTATTTTAACGTGTTTAAACTCCCTCGGGCCGTCACCCCACCGGGGTTTACGGCGGGGTGGTGTGTCGGAATCGGACTGACTAAAGCCACACGGTGTGGCACTTTGCGCCTGAGATAGGAGGGATCCAGGAACAGATGTTATTACGATAGATGTAGGTATGTGCTAACGCTTTCTTATCTACAAGCTTTAGCACGTATAATGAAAGTAAATATTTATTCTACTCACCACTGTGCTAACAATTTGTATAAAATGTTGTTATCAAGTGAAATTTATTAGAAATTTCTTTTGAGAAATGCGTGACTGCCTCGATGGTGTAGCGGTAGCGACAGCGACTGCTGTGCTTGAGGTCTTGAGTTCGATTACCGGGTTAGACAATTTGGTCTGGTTTGGTTTATATGATTTGCAAATACTTGTTTCGGAGTTTAGGTGTTTTCTATGTATAATATGTACGTATTTAAAAAAAAAGGATGTAAGTATTCTATCAGTCCGTCTGGCTATGCATACACACTTTGCTTAATTTGAAACTAGATGACGTTGTGTGTTAAATGTCCAAAATATTTAAAAAATAAGAAAATAAAGTTCTTAAGTCGCAAATATATCTTAAAAAAATCTTCCTGCAGTACCTAATGTAGGAGTAACAAGTCACAATTAACCAAAAGAAAACATCTCCAAACTTCCAGAAAGTCATTCCAAAAGTCGAATAAACAAAATGGAAAATTAGGTGCACCACTTAATGTAACTTTGTCAACTTCCCCCTCTAATCTCCGTTAGCAGTGACAGTCAAATCTCACTTCATTAAGGGTCACAGGAGTTTGTATGTGGACATGTAAGGTAATAAAATATTTCGGCTTATCTCTGGAAGTGAGGATAATCCTCATGAGAATGGGTACAACAGAAATTGTGATGTGGCAATGGAAGAAAAATATGGTTTTTATTTATAAAATAAATGAATTTCCATTTTTCTTGGTATACGAGGCTAACAGGCTGGATAGTTAGTGGTAAGTGACAAATTTCGGAGACCTGGCTCAAACCTCACTTACCCTCTACCTCATACGCTCTCCCTGGATTTGTCCTTATCCGAAATGATCGTTTGGATAAAAGAGGTGGCGGTGTTGCCATTTACCTTCGCAGCTTCTTACCCTATAAAATAGTCGCCTCTTCTACTTCTCATCTTAACACCACTGCGGAATATATTTTCCTACAGGTTTGTGTTAAGGGAGCTAATGTCATTCTAGGTGTAGTTTATTGCCCTCCAACTGTTAACTACTTCTCCAGTCTGGAAACAGTTCTGGAATCTTTAGGGTCGGAATATTCTCATCACATCATCATGGGAGATTTTAACACTGATATCCTAGCCTCAAACTCAAGTCGCACACGCAGCCTCCTTCACATCACACAAGCAACCAGCCTCCACGTCCTGCCCCTTCAAGCCACTCATCACAATATAGACTATCAGGACACCTGGCTTGATCTAATCCTCACCTCTTCCCCACACCTTGTCTCTTCCCACGGTCAGCTGCCAGCCCCTGGTTTTTCCCATCACGACTTGATTTTCCTCTCCTATATCCTGAAACCATACAAATCACCACCTAAAGTCGTGCAGACTCGCAGTTTCCGACGCATGGATGTTGAAAAATTACATGCAGATGCTGTGAGGATAGATTGGACGAACATGGCAGCTGCTACTGACGTAGACAACAAAGTGTCTATTTTTAATGACACCATCGTCAAACTATACGACCTCCATGCTCCAATTAAGTCTGTAAAGGTAAAACGGGCACCGGCGCCTTGGATGACGGAGGAGGCCCGAACAGCTATGAGGCGACGGGATCAGTCATTTCGTCGGTTCAAACAAAATCGTTGCGAAGACAAATGGAACCAATATAAGGCTGCTAGGAATCGGTGCAACCAGGTGATACGCAACGCTAAACGCCGACATATTCTTCAAAACATAGAGTCTTCTTCTTCTTCCAGTATCTGGAAATTTCTTAATACCTTAGGTATTGGTAAAAAACAACAGCTCCCTTTCAGTAATACTATTAGTTTGAATGATTTAAATCTTCATTTCTCATCTGCAACTATGATGGATCTTCAAACTAAGTGTCAAACACTGAACTACATATCTGGTCTTACCAGTTCTACCACTGACTCATTCGAATTTTCTCCGGTGCCTCCTGAGGATATCAAAAAAATTATCCTGTCTATCCATTCTAATGCTGTAGGATGCGATGGCATAAGTCGTCGCATGATTGTTACCATCCTGGACTATATCCTCTTAGCAATCACTCACATCATCAATTTCTCTCTCGACTCCGGCACCTTTCCCTCTCTATGGCGAAAGGCTTACATCATTCCACTTCCAAAAAACAATAATCCTTCTCTCCCTGAACACTTCCGTCCTATTTCTATTCTTCCCTTTCTGTCCAAAGTACTCGAGGCCTGTGTTCATAAGCAACTTTCCCAATTTGTTCACAGAAACCACCTATTAAGCCCGCTACAATCTGGCTTTAGGGCTGGTCACAGCACAGTTACTGCTCTCCTTAAAGTGACTGGTGATATTAGGAAGGGCATGGAGGACACCAAAGTCACAGTACTTGTACTAGTTGACTTTTCCAATGCCTTTAATACCGTCAGTCATGAAATCCTTTTATCTATCCTCAAATATCTCATGGTTACCTCTGGGGCACTGGAATAGTTCTCCACTTATCTTCAGGGGCGACAACAGAGTGTTCACGTTGCTGACTCGACATCGAGCTGGTGTGATCTCCTCGCTGGCGTCCCTCAAGGCGGCATTCTATCTCCTCTCTTATTCTCAATTTTTATTAATCTCATTACTCAACAACTTCAGAATGCGTATCACCTATACGCCGACGATCTGCAAGTGTATGCACAGTCAAGGGTGGAAGATATAACACAAGCTGTTAACATGGTCAACAGAGACTTGGAGATCATAAACTCGTGGTCGACGAATTTCGGATTGACGGTTAACCCAACCAAGTGTCAGGCGATCATAGTGGGCAGCAAACGCATTATGAGCAGACTCGATACTGCCTCAATCTCACCAATCATCTTTAACGGATCAGTCGTACCGTTCAGCCCCGTGGTCAAAGATCTGGGCTTACTCATCGACTCTACCCTTGATTGGCGAGCTCAAGTTACTCATGTCAGCCAGAAAGTAACGAAAAATCTGCGAACATTATATCGTCTGAAGAACTTTCTGCCTTCTAATACCAAAATTACTCTCATGCAGTCCTTAATAATCCCAATAACCGACTATGGTGATGTGTGTTATTACGACCTGAATGCAGACCTTCTTAACAAACTAGACCGACTTCTCAATAGCTGCATTCGATACATTTTTAATCTTCGAAAGTATGATCATGTGTCTGCTTTACGTTCCCAATTAAAATGGTTACCTATTCGCCAGCGCCGCAATCTGCGAGCACTAACTGCCCTATTCTCATTTCTCAACTCACCGTTTTCACCTACATATTTGACTCCGTACCTCCGTTATCTATCCTCTAATCACGACAGAAACCTTCGCTCAGAAAATAATCTGCTTCTCTTATGTCCCTCTCACAACTCTGATTTCGTGAACTCTTCGTTCTTTGTTCAGGCAGTACTACTCTGGAATGCGCTCCCGCTCGAAGTCAGGATGTCCACAAACCGTTTTACATTCAAAAAGAATGTACATAATCTCCTTCTTAACGAGATTGAAGAATCGTCTTATCGATAGTTGGCTCAGCTTACAGTCAAGTTGTCATAGTGTACGAATATAATCTAAATGTGTGTATGTGTATATTTATGTATATATGTGTATATTTATATGTGTATTTATAACGTATGTATTGTATGTGTTCATGTATGTATGTCAACTCATGTATTATATATCTTAATTGTCAATATAACCGCTGTGCACCTCCCTTACAATATTTCTATACCACCTTAAGGTTGACTGGAAGAGAATGCCTTGGGCATTAAGTCCGCCGCTGTACAAAGTGCATAAAGTGTAAATAAATAAATAAATAAATAAAATCGCCACCCACGGAGACTAGCATTCAAGTATAAGTGGAGCGATTAGGGCATTGGGTTTTAAGTATTTTTTTTAGTTTCCCACTCATTATGATCCCGGGTCCTTTAAGCAGGGTGCTAAAAAGCGTTTCACTAGGTCACCATAGCGTGGGTAACCGTTTTACATTGTCTTCATTCGTAATGAGTATGATGACCACCACTCTCGGGTTCTATTCAAGTTTTTCATCAGGCAGAGTTGAGTACTTTGGCTATATTTAAGATAAAAAAAATACCAACCCGTCTAGTCAGTGGCAGAGTAAGCCAAAACCTGCTTTCAAAAGAGAAGTCCATGTCTAAGTAGTGGACCACTAAAGTCTGGTGACTATATAATGATAAGACACCAAAGATTTTTTGAAAGACAACGCCCGCACTAGGAATAAATCTTGTGTCGCGGGGGACTTTACAAACATACAAGAAATGAACACAAAGAACATCCAGACTCAGAACAGCAATTTATGGAGCACACAAAGTGTTGTCCCATGTGGGGTTTGACAACACTCAGCGCAGTAGAGGGCGGCGTGGCGACCGCTTAAGCCAATAGGCCAACCGTGCAGTCAAAAATTTTTGTAATAGTAATTGTTATACTAAATAAAGTCATTATTATTCTATTAACAATCAATTAAATTTTCTTCAGATGTCAAGAGACCAATTACCCACCTTCGCAGTAATTAATTCTCCGTAAGTTTCAACACTTAAAAGCGAAAAAAAATGGTATTTATGATCAAAGTGGCAGAAAATGTCACACAATTCGTTTTAATAATTTTTGGGATAACAGATAGAGAAATTTGGAAAGCTTATTATATACATTATATGTATGTGTAATATGTACACTGTAATATGTACACTCTCCGTATGGTGACGAGTTAAGAATACAGAGAGTCACCATAACTATTCATCTCGTGGGTGTCGTAAGAGGCCACTAAGGCAACAAAATGTTCAAAACAACATCACTGGAAAGAGAAGGAATATTGGAAATGAACCCTATATACCAAACCGTTTGCTCATAATGTTATAGTAGGCCAAACCTCTTTTTTAAAGGAAAGCCTATGTACAATCTGTTTTTTTTTCACTAAAACCCTTAAACCGTACGAAAACGGATTAAGAATATGAAGTATCACCGCCCCTATTCATCCAGTAGGTGTAGAGTCGACTAAGAGAGTAAAATGTACAAAACTACAGCACGATAAAGACCTGAAAAAGGCTAGCCAGTCTGGTGGCATAGTAGGCCGAAATCTTCTTTCTAAGGAGAGGTCTATACCCAGCCAGTGGACAACTAAGAGCTGTTGATGATAAAATCCTTAAACTCGTAACAGTATATTCATATTCATGATAGGTCAAACATAGAGATCTAGTTAAAGTGTCATTAGATGGCGCCACTGTCGTTACCTACCCTCGAGGTTCATTAAAATCGAGAGATTCATGAGAAGCCTTTAAATATCATGTGGTACAAGATAAAACTACAAGCGATATTAGTTTGTTAGGTATGGTACATGGGTCATCTGAAATGACTGCTCTGGGTATGCAAGCCTGTAGCTCAAGAATGATTGAGTTCATCGAGGATCTCTGAGAAAGGTCTACAGACCTTTTTTGAAGATTTTATAATACTGCGTCATATGTAGTATATAAAATTGCAGACACGATGTAGATTCAAATATGTTAAACCAAAACTTTTATTTTTCCACAGATTTAAAAGAAAAACGGTTAGTTTAGAATAACAAAGAGGTGAAGACCTAACTTGTTAATGACACATAATATTCACAGAAGGTAGCGTTAGCGTTTTCCTCCCGCTGGCTCCTATGACTTGATAAATGCAGTTACTTGATGAAGAGGTAAAACAATTAGGGCAGGTAACTAATACGACCGACGTGGTTAGCGCCGTCGCTATAACTATACGAGATAATAGTTTCTTGGAGAATCTTACTGCGGCAAGTTTATATATTTCAGTAAGGCGTAGGGTAGGGGATGTTATTTCACCTACCCTCAAATACAGTAGGAAACAATCAGACGGTTCATCTGATACTTAATGACTACCTCCATTTTTTGCTGATAAATACACATTATACATATTTATAAATAAAATATTGATAAATAAATGATCATACTCATCACATAATATTTGCCCTGGATGCGAATCGAATTCACGACATCCGACATAGCAGTGAGCATCACTAACTACTAGATTAATTGGCCTGCTATAGAAATAGGTACCATCTACAGCAGACGGGCAAGACACAGTATTGACCTGGACCGAAGTCAATAAGTACGAAGAAAATTTGAGTGAAGACTACAGGTAAACATTCGTGATAGAAGAAGATACATACATGTACCTCCTATTTTCCAAAGGTCTTAATACGGTCCTGATGCACCTCTTATGCTTCGTCCACATTCATTAACCGTCGTGTGCATGTTCGTCGATTCCTAGTACTTTTCACATGTCCCTTCCGTGGTCAACCTCTTCTAACATCTCAACACATTCATTCTACAAATTCTTTTTGTGAGTCTTCTATCTATGTGGCCTCGTTATAGAAGAAAGTCATCAAAAAGAGTAATCTGAACCAAGGTAAATTGGATGGCAGTGGTACGGAATAAGGAGGAGTGGAAATTAGGAGTAGAGGCATCTCTGAAGATGGGAAAACTAGAAGCTGATATGAAGGTGATGATTACGTACAACGAATATCGAGTTTTTGTTCCCTCACAAAAACATGAGATATTTAAATTGTAATTAATGATACAAGCGTTTCACGTAATAGAAAAAAACATCTCTTGTGGTTCTTCTCGTAGACCCCTTTGCGAGGAGTCTCGGGGTGACTTTACCAAGTCTACGCCCTATCGAAGTCGTCCTCCGCGCCGCCTGCGACTACAGGCGGGTCACTTGGTTGGGCCCTTGGCCTGTTGGTATATCCGGGTGTCAATCCCTGACCAGCATATTAGCTGCGCCTGGATCTCGTTCTGTGTTCCCTCCTGTGCTTAGCGAGGTCGAGCTCCAGGGGATGGGGACCCCGAGGAGCGCCCGTCAGCCAGCACCAGGCAGGGTGCTGTGTGTATATAAGTCGTCAAATTTGTCTACGTAGAACAATTTTGTAAATGACTTGCTATTAGATGCAACTATTGTAACATAAAGGTTGAGAGAGTCAATTAAAGGGGTATTGTTGCACTAACAATTGCATAAAAAAGAAATAGTTTATAAAAATATACGTTACGTTGAAAGAATATTTTTTTATTAAGGGCTTACTTAAGTGACTGTGTCTGACAAAAAACATGAATAAAATCCAAGAGTTATGGTCACCATACTCATTACGAATGCAAACAATACTCGTACAGCACAGTGATCCACACTATGGCGGTCTAATGAGCTCTTTTTTACGCCCCGCTTAATCTTTCTAAACGATCTCTAGGTATTTTTATACAACAGAAACAAAAAATTATAGAAATTTTATTAAAAAGCATAAGTTTTTCTTTATGGTATGGATGACCAACGGATAGATATGTTAAGTGACTACCGTTGTTAGAAAATAAATTCTTACGGGGCGTTGCCGAAACTTCGTCACTTGGTGAAAAGTAATGAAGGAATTTGTTACTGCACAAATGGTTTTCTGAACGTATTTATAATTAGTTCTATATTAGGTACTTTATAGTGGTTAATAGTTATCATAGCTTAAATTTCAATCCGTGTGGTGACGGATAAAGAATACAGAATGTCACCATCTCGTTTCATCTCGTGGGTGTCGTAAGAGGCGATTAAGATCGTAAACTATGCAGGAAAAAGTCACTGGAAAGAAAAGAAAAACTGAAAACAAACCGTATACTAATTGATGTGGCAAGCGCAGGTGTGCACCAGTAGGTGAAAACCTCATTTTTAAGGAGAGGCCTGTGTCCAACAGTGGACTGTAAAGGCTGTTGATGACGATGGATTGCTATGATTAACTTAAACGATGGTTACCATGTGGTTATTACCTTATCACCCTTGGTAAAGTGTCGGTGCTATTAGAATGTATATAAGTGTGTGGGAGGGTGACTATATGAAGATTCAACCGGAGTGAACTATCAGACCCCGACTTCACTCGAGCAGTCTGACCGAAGTCTCTGTAACCACTTGACATATAACTGCCAATTGCTGACGCAGTGGACATCACGAGTCACGAAAAATTCTTCTATTATCTTGACATGGACAACGAATGACGCGAGAAGAAAAATATATTAGTTACCGTGTAAAAACCAATATAGAAATTGTACTGTGTGTAAAAAATGATGTCACCGGTTAATATCGAAGGCTAAACGTTAAAACTGCAGTGTACTGACCACACCCGGTGATACTGATGTCAAAGCGCGAATCGCACGCCCCACTAGACGACCCACCTTCCGTAGATTAGCGAACACCTATGGTTGTATAGTAGTTTAGTAAATTAAAACCTTCTTATTAAAGTTTGTTGATTATGTTCATGAATTTATAGCTATGGTATAATACGTAACATTAAATAATTTATTTTGTTTAATAAACAGAAGATAATACGTGGCTTTATGTATACTTAACGACAAGGATTCATAACCGTAACACCATCTAGTTAAGATGGCATAACCCACTGAAAACTGACAAACAAAAGTACCAGGCTTGATGCCAAAAGCATTTTTGTCACAGTCCATTTAACATAAAAATATCGAGCGGTAGGAAGTAACGGCCTAAATTATCATCTCTAACTGATTTCAGTGGAATTTCTGCTGAAAAATTGAGTGGTTTTGATAGATAATACATACAGATGGGATGGAACAATTGTTATATGATTCCCTTTATTCATAACATACGGAGTAAACGAAGGAGTCGGGTTCAGTTCGTTCGAGTCGGTAGTTCCTTAGATTATCTCATTCAACAAAATTAAAAATCTTTTCAGCTCTATTATTGCAGATATAAATAAATAATTCGGACATTTAACACACAACGTTATCTAGTTTCAAACTATACAGAGCTTGTGCTATGATAACTAGACTGACTGATAGAATACTTATATACTTTTTGTTTTGTAAATACGTACATATTATACATAGAAAACACTCAAACTCCAAAACAAACATTTGCAGATCATACAAACATTTGGTCCGACCCGAGAATCGAACCTGAGACCTCAAGCACAGCAGTCGCATTCACTACCATTGTGAAACCGAGGCACTTAATAGTAATAATAATATGTTCTTGACTGCTTCGGTGGCGCAGTGGTAGCGAATGCGACTGTTGTGCATGAAGTATCGAGTTCGAAACATAACTTTGAAACAAATATTTGCAGATCATACAAACATTTGGGCCGACCCGGGAATCAAACCTGATACCTCAAGCACAGCAGTCGCATTCACTACCACTGCGCCAGCTAGGCAGTCAATTTTAAGATATAATTATATTAAGATATTGAGTGTTTTTACACACTTGCTGAAGTTGCATTTTAATTCCAAATTGAGGTGTAAATATTTGCTATTTTTATTTAAAATGTTAGATACAATAGTGACAATCCAAAAAAATGGCTTCACACTTTTCGTGGACAAAGACAAGTTGAGATAACAACACGTCATTCGCTTTTATCCCTAAATCCCTCACGAACCAAAACAAACAAACCATTTAAAGGTCAAGAACTTAACTTCTTCATTCTTATTCATAGAACGAATCTGTCACTCCGTTCAATGGGTGTATACTTTATATTTTTAAAACATTTTATCTTTCATAGTACAATCTAACAGAAAATATTTATTTACAACTTTATGCAAAAATACATACATCAGTAGGCTTTATGCCTAAGGCATTTTCTGTCAATCGATTAGGTGATGCAGAGAAAAGAAGAGATAGGTGCATTGGAGGATAAGTAACAAATGGCTGCGGAGCACACATTGACTAATTTGACTGTAAGTAAACAAATATATATAATACACATACATATAACACGTATATGCTCACACATACATTTTTTTTATTTGAAGAGCCTACCAAAGTGACTCTTCTCTACCTAATGGGAAGCATGAATAGAATCTTGACGAATGAATAAAATAAAATGGTTGCCTATTCGCCAGCGCCGCAATCAGCGAACACTAACTGTTATTTTCATTTCTCAACTTACCGTTTTCACCTACATATCTTACTTCGTACCTCTGTTATCTATCCTCTAATCACAACAGAAACCTTTGCTCAAAAAATAATCTGCTTCTCTTACGTCCCTCTCACAACTCAGATTTCGTGAACTTTTTGTTCTTTGTTCAGGCAGTACTATTCTGGAATGCGCTCCCGCTCGAAGTCAGGATGTCCGCAAACCATTTTACATTCAAATGAAAGTACATAATCTCCTTCTTAACGAGATTGAAGAATCGTCTAATCGATAGTTGGCTCAGCTTATAGTTAAGTTGTTATAGTGTACGAATATAATCTAAATGTGTGTGTATGTGTATATTTATGAATATACCTATATGTCTATTTATATGTGTATTTATGACATATGTATTGTACTCATGTATGGTATATTTTCATTGTCAATATAATCTCTGTGCACCTCCCTAACAATATTTCTATACCACCCTAAGGTTGACTGGAAGAGAATGCCTTGGGCATTAAGTCTGTCAATGGACAAAGTGCATAAAGTGTAAATAAATAAAATAAAAAAATCCAAGAGTTGTAGTTACCGTACAATTTATGAATTCATGCACCATACTGTGGGTCACCATATTCCATCGTCTGTATTTGCCAGAAGTATGGTGGTCATCTCACAAGGTCACCATAGTGTGGGCCACCATACTGCCTTGTCTGCATTTGCAATGAGTATGGTGAGCTCAACTCTTGGATTCTATTCATGCTTTCCATCAGGCAGAGTATAGTCACTTTAGCATGCTGTTAATATATAAAAAAAAAGCTACAGACATTTTTATGGTTAGTTAAGTCATGGGTTCGATTGAAAATGGCAGGCATGACTAATAGTGGAGAAAAAGGGGAAGGGTTCGTTATATAAGTTTAGTACCCACTTAAGCGCTGACCAGGGTACGAACAATGTTATGGTTACCCTTAAAGAGTGAATTTGATAGTTTATTACAGTATAATATAAGCTTGTTTGTTGATAACAACTTAAACAAATATTACTGAATCCAATTAAGGATGTCATTAAAAATAAAACTAACTGCCTCGGTGGCGAAGCGGTGGTGAATGCGACTGCTGTGCTTGAGGTCTTCGGTTCGATTACTGAGGCGAACCAAATGTTTGTATGATATGTAAATATTTATTTTGAAGTTTCGGTGTTTTCTATGTATACTATGTATGTATTTACAAAAGAAAAAGTATATAAGTTTTCTGCCAGTCAGTCTAGTTATCATAGCACGAGCTCCGCTTAGTTTAAAAATTTATTTATTTAGTTTTTAAAAATGAAAATGCAACAAATGGTAAAAGGTGATCAAATTTGACATCTAACCAAACACTTGAAAGTTCAGTAGACATACACAGAAAAGGTCATGTAAATTTTCGTCTGACCGTACCCAAGAAAGTGAAAACAATTTTATATAATGAAAAAATATACAGATAAAATATACGATCACAATATAAACGGTAATACCAAGAATCGAGTGGCAAAGGTAATTCCAGAATTGTCATGAGGTCAAAGGTGACATGATCGAGGTTGTTTCGTTACACTATCGTGAAAAAGGCCAACTTCGTTACGAATTTAAATTACCCCTTACCCATCTTACCTAACCAAATACTTGAAGATTTGGTAGGCACTAGACAGAGGGTCATAGAAACGATACATCTAAGCTACATAATGACATAATTTGTATATATGCATGTGTAGTGGTAGCTAATATACATAAATTGTAGTGTGCACCACAGACTACATAAGTCCGTCTAACGGTTGCCTGGAAGAGATCGCAGACTGCGATAAGGCCGCCCATTTTACTACTGTTTTTTTTTTGTTTGTATCCTACATTGTATGTTTCCTACTTATGGTGTGCAATGTAGAGTACCTATCTATCTATCTATGTACCCTAGCTGATTTCAATCACGGCGACTACTCTCAACGGAGACCAGCTCCAGGATAATCTGATAGGGTGCTTTTCCTACAGTACCAGGGAGAGATCAGGTGTAAGATCAACAGTTTAATGAGCTCTCCGGGGTACGGAGTCTAAGACTCCAACTTCCAAACTCCAATCTGTTCTTAAGTATTTCTATAATCGGCAAAATTCAATCACACTTTTAAACTGGATCCGAAAATCGACCTCAAGACCTCTTGATCGGCAGTCGCATATGTTAACTCCAAGATCAATACCACTTACATAATATACAACATTTATGTTTTTAAGCTATTGCTTAGCTTTTGTCGCGGGCTTCGATCGCGGCAACCGAATCAAGAAATTCCGTAACGAAAATAAACCTAACACCCCCACTGCGACCGCCACAGTGGCGCGGCGTTGAAAGCCGTGCATCGTCTAACATCGTTTCAGTTCAGCAGACTTGGGCACGGTACTCGTGTGTGCGCGACTAGACGTATGCGTGTAGACAGTACGAAGCTCGCACGGATCGAGACGAGCTGCTGCGAAATATGATAAAAAATTCTATGCAATAGCTTTACCGCGGTAGTCCCCGAGTGCCACACGTATTTTTTAATGCGAAAAATATATACAATATATAGGTAGACGCTGATACATAATTACCGAGGATCGGTTGGTAGATGAAATTTATACATTTTGAAAGAAGTATTTAAATTAATCGAAAATATGTTGTAATGCTATAGAAATAGAGACTATAATACTTACAGAGACTGCGATAGGTACTTGGATAGTCCAAGCTTGGAAATTTTGCTCCCCTTGATACCCTCATTGACAATGTTGGTCACGGTCAAAAAGTTCTTCGTCATCGTCGACTCCTGTGACGACACTATTGTCACACAAAAACCAATAAATTAAATCACTGGTAACACTAACAAAACAAGTATTGTTCTTACTAAAACACTTTTTTGAACACTAAATTGGTAACACTGAATGATAACACTTACTTTTTATGTTGGCAACCCAACATCGAATTCTATTTTCAAAATTTTATCGCAACAAACAACACGCGAAATACTCTAACTCGTATTATTCAACAGAAAAAAAATGTTCTTTTGTATTTTTTGTTTCTTTCTAAATGTGTTTTCTCTCTTTTTATCACAGACGTAGATTTTCGATGTTTTAAATGTTGCTTTTTACTACGCAACCTGAAAAGGAAGACCCTTTTATTATTCTGTTTCTATACAAACTCTTGTGTATTGCTCAGAAGTATTTATTTTAATAACAGTCGGGTGCTTGCTTTTAAATAAGCCCACATAGAATTTACATTTAAATGTTTTGTTAACATAGATTATGATTCTTAAACACAGATATTGTATTTAATTAAATGTAAAAAAAGAAATACGTTTCGGATTTTTTCTTGAGTTTTGAGTTATTCATATTTTGGGACACATTACACTTCATGAGTTACTAGACTTGCTCGCGGCCGTGCCCGCGTGTACATCGATTATCATCGTTATTGGCTATGTGTTGTTCTGAAGTATAAGCTATAATACTGTAAAATTTCATATAAATTCGTACAGTAGTTTTGCGTGAAACAGTAAGAAACATCCAGACATTCTTATAATCTTTTTTCACATTTATAATTTTAAGTTTAAAATGTTTTTTGATAAAAAGTATCAATAAAGCGCCATCTATCAGAAACCGCGGGTATTTTTTATAAAGTCTAATGACAGATCTTGCAAAACCACGAAAGTATAAAAAAATATTGAACGTTATTGTCAATTTAGCAAACCACGAAAAGTTGCTGTTAAAAAAAATTCAGTGAGTGTCCATCAGTGTAATGCAATTTGCATCGTATCTTTTTTTTTACAAGGTTTATTTTTTATTATGATGTATATTTAAATACGTGGCTGTGAATGCATTACCAGAGTAAAGGTCGTTACCCACTTGACTGTTCGTGTAGCTTCAACAAAGCAACGTTCATTTGACCAGGTTTTTCTAATTAT
Source organism: Hypercompe scribonia (assembly GCA_949316085.1). Classification (NCBI taxonomy): domain Eukaryota; kingdom Metazoa; phylum Arthropoda; class Insecta; order Lepidoptera; family Erebidae; genus Hypercompe; species Hypercompe scribonia. The sequence goes on from OX438997.1 coordinate 3,771,039, forward strand.
TTAAAAAATGATTTGTGTGTTTTGAAGTCTAAGTTCTTTATTATTAGTTACGAGGTTAAAGGGGGTTAAAAAACATATAAGCTTATAAATAAAATCTTTCTTTCTTAATCGTATTATAACAAAACGGAATTACAGTAAATATATGAAATTATTATATTTTGAATTTATGCATGACGCAGCCAAGCCCCATACAGTTCTTGAGTCATTGTGTCGTTTCCTTCTATCCGCAGCTATCAGAGCAAGACAGGTAGAGGTAACGTCATATTTTTAGCACTTTAAGATGGCTACTTCAGTTGATAGCCTCGTTAACACCGCTATGTTGAGTGTTGAAGGTTGGTCTTCCAACTTAGGAACATGTATTATTTGCAGGTAGCTAATAGGCGCCCACGACGTAACCTGACGAACTGGTTAGTCAGATTTCAACTGTTCCTTGTAGCGGACGTCTTTCGGCTGAACTTCGACTTTTTACGTGGAGTGACAGCTATCAGACCCCCACAAACCAAATATTAGGCGATAGCGAATTTCTGTAGATAGATTACTGTCGAGTTTCTCAGGGTTCTGTTTTCCTTAAGAGCCTACTAAAGTGACTCTACTCTACCTGTACGGAAAGCATGAATAGAATACAAAAGTTGTGGTCACCATACTCTTTGCGAATGCAGACAATGCAATGTGGCGACTCATACTACGGTAGACTAGTAAAATGCTTTTTCACACCTCGCTTGGGGACGTAAAAGATATGATGGACTCGCACTCACTAACGAAACACAACAGCACGTATACTATCGCTTTAGATTGATCTTCTGTGGGAGGGTAGTACTGCCCTGTTCGAGCCGGTCCGTTCCTGCTGAAATCAGCAAAGCTTTACTACGTACAAAAATGCTACTTGCAAGATTTAATATACTCTTCAAAACACAAAATTTTACTCGTCCATAAATGTATAACATGGCATTTAAAGAGAAAAATAAAATTGATATAGAAAACGAAATAATAATTAAACAAAAGGAATTGAGAAGATCAGAAAATCATCAGGAATAATTCCAAGTGACCTGTTTGTGACTCAAACTAGGTTAGAATTTGCATAAATCATTGAGGAAACAGGATATATTTGACTATTGCTTACCACACGACTTCATAGAAGATTCCGTTCAGGTAGAACTATTAAATTAATTTGTTGATATTGAAAAAGCGTTTAATTTTCACAGATCTTTGCAGCAATTGTGCAGGTATGGTAACGTTTACAGATATGTGTATTCTTATTTGCCAAGCAGTTCGTAAGAAAATATTGTATTACAAAACAAGCCATAGGAAATCTTTACTTAATCATGCAGCAGTAATTGCTCGCTGCTTTTAACTGGGGTTACCAGAGCCAAATTCCCTATGTTTTCCCAGTTTCGCGGCAGAGAGCTATGTACTTATAGCTCTTAGATTACCGAGGTTTATGGGTGGCGGTACTCATTTACGATCAGCTTGATCTGTCTGCTTGTTGAATTCCAGTATCAAAAGCGAGTTTTTCGTCATTGAACTTGTCTGTGATGAGATAGATTAAGAATATAGAATGTCATCACTCAAATTCATATTATGTGCACTTCAAACTATGGGCCCAAACTCCACATGATCACCTTACTACAAAGAGAAGGAAAACTTGATAAAAATCCTATATCAATCCATCTTACCAGCGTAGTACACTAGGCTAAAACTCTCTTTCAAGGAGAGGCCTATGTCCAACAGTGGACTGTTAAAGGCTGTTAATAATCAACGAAATGATTATATTGATTTCCTATGATATTATAATCATTATAAGTCGTATATTCAGAAGTGAAGATTCAGAATGACAATTGTGTTCAGGGACAATTCGGGTGTACCACTTTGAGCGTAACATTACGCTTCTATGCCCATTTAATATGCATGTGTCTCATAAAGCCCAAGTTCCCAACAACCTAAGGGAAGCCATTATATATTCGGAGTAACGACAAAGTTCTAAAGTTTAAAATTAGGTCGCTTGTCAACTCCACAATTTAGTTGTGCTACAAGTATATGCGTCTATCCAATTAATCTATGAATGTAGAACGTAGGACCTTGTTAGATGCTGACTAATTGTATTAAAACTTATTATTTCTTATTCTTAGAGTCTAAATTTGGGTGGTATCATGTCACGGAATAGATTACCGCTGGAGTAGTCGTGCTCTGGCGTGCTAGCAAACGTAGTGTGGGACGCCCTCTAGTCAAATGGTGGGATAACTTGCGTAAAAGGGTCCTGTGGCTACCAAAGCAACAAATCAGACTCTGTGGTGGGCAATAGGAGTGGCCTACATCCAGCAGTGGACTGCAAAAGCTTGATGTAGGTGGTATTATTGTGCCTAATTTATTGACCACATTTTGGTTTTCCAGTTTCTCAAGTTTCCTAAGACTTGAGAAATCTGTGAGTCTGGTTCCTTTGCTCTATAGTAAAGAAAAGAGGTATATAGGTAAAGAAAATAAAGGCATTATAATGGTTTTTTCTTTATCTCATCAGGATACGATTATATCTCCAAGAAGATAAAATTAAATCAGTTAAGTCCAGAAGTATTAATACTTACTAAAGGCATTGCAATATTAAATATTACACGAATCCTTTAAAATATTGAGCCAAGTGCAGAATGTGATGTGATCCTAATAAAAAAACGTAATATGTCATAAGTCTAGACTTTTACATAATAATGTTTTAGGCCATTAAACATATCCTTCAGCATTAAAATCTTGGTCTTAGGCAATCCCTTCATAATTAAACTCTTTGCTTTGAGAATGATTTTTTTAAGCATTTGTTGATTGTAAGGAAGGGTTACCATTATAATATAAAATTTTATTTCAATGCATAGCTATCATAATGATTTTTTTGAAAAAGAAAGTACAAATTGAAATTAATAAAGTGGCTTAAAAATTTAGATTTACACAAAATAAGAAAAGAAAATCCTCGATGTCGTAGCGTGTTTTTTTTTTCTATATTTAACCTACCAAAGTGACTCTATTCTGCCTGATGGAAAGCATAATTAGAATCCAAGAGCGGTGGTCGCCATACTCACTGCGAATGACGACAGTGCAATATGGCGACCCACGCTATGGCGGCCTAGTGAGATGCTTTTATATGTGACAGTTTATAGTGTTGCAGTATGTCACTATATAAATAAATTGAATTAAAAGGCATACTAAAAAAGCACTACCAAGTAATATAAAAGAAAGTATTTCAACTATTTCAAAAGTGAAGTTTAAATGAAATCAACACTAGTAAAGTTAAATAAAATAAAAGACAGAGCGAGAAATAGGAAGTGTTACTAAACAATTACAGACAGTTACACTTGTTTAAAACTTTCAAGTACTCCGTACCAGCAATTTGTGCATAGCACATATAGACACACATACACACACGCACGCATGCACACGCACGCGTCACGCACATGCACGCTTACACGTACCACACCATCTTCAAAAACAGTAAATAATTGTAATAAAATAGGTATAGTTAGATTTAAGGAACCTGGAGGCTCAACTTCAAAATGATTATTTTGAAATTAAATCTGTAAGTCGAGCACTGTCTTTTAAGATATAGGTAATTCCCCTAGTTTAAGAGGCAGAGTTCCACGTCTCAAGTGTAACAAAGTAATTAACATTAACTGTGTATTTGAATATTGTAAATCTTTGTGTCAAGTAAAAACTCCTTTTGTTTCCATCCCTAATTTTGTCACATAAATAAGCTTCAAAACGGGTCTATTAGACAACGCTACATACTGAAGTATTCAGCTTTTGTGTTGCTGTGTTCGTAAAGCAGCATATATTTATTTTTTTATTTAAAACTTTATGCACAAATACATGCATCGGCGGACTTAATGCCTAAGGCATTTTCTGCCAGTCAACCGATTGGGTGATGCAGAGAAGATATGAGATAGGTGCACTTGCCAGAGAAGTATATATTTATATACCAGATAGACCATAAATAAGTAAATATACTTACATAAACACATAAATATATAACACATACATACATACATATATAATACACATACACACAACTCATATACATACGTGCATACATATTACCACTATAAGATATACTAATACCAGGTGGTGAACTAAGACTTCGCCGTTTCAGCCAGCAAAAGCTTCTTCACCCGAACCCTAAACGAGTCGCGACTTTTAGCCATCCTGACTTCGAGGGGAAGCGCGTTCCAAGAAAGGATAGCCTGCACGAAGAACGAAGAACCGACAAACTCAGTGGAGTGAGAAGGACAGAGTAGAAGGAGATTATTAGCCGAACGTAAATTTCTATTATGGTTGTTGCTCAATAATTGAATTTGTGACGTTAAATAAGTGGGAGGGGATGGGGAATTGAGAAAAGAATATAGTAATGAGAGTGCACGCAATTTTCTGCGTTGACGAATAGGTAGCCATGTGAGCTGGGTCCGGAAACTGGAGATATGATCGTACTTACGAAGGTTAAAGGTGAATCGAATGCAGTTATTGAGAAGACGTTCTAGCTTGTTGAGGAGATCTGCATTCAGGTCGTAATAGCACACGTCACCATAGTCGATCCATATACCTTCGTATTCTTACATTAGCTGCATAGTAGCAGTTTTTCATTGTTTGGAAACACGGATAAAATAACTTTTACTGCAAATAAAACCTAGCAAGATGGATTTATCGCCCCCGAAACCTCCACCCACTGAATTTCATGAAATTGTTGGAGCTGTTTCCGAGATTCACATTATACATATATACACAAGAATTGCTCGTTTAACAGTATTAAATTAATATTAATATAACAATTATTATTTTTAAGTCGTAAAATACGACTAAGGTAGCAAACTACGCAGGATAACATCACTGCAAGAAGAAAGAAAAATTAAAACGAACCTTAGGTCAAATCCTCTTTTCTAAGTAAAGGCCTATATCCCAATATTTACCTAAAATTTAAGCCGACGATTTCACATACCTGTCACTTTCACTTTTAAGATGAATTATACGACACCCCAAACGTCAAAATTCATCAATAAATATATGCTACTGAGCGTGTTAAAAAATATACCTACACGCGAAAAATATAACCCTCTGGTAATAGTCGGGTAAAAATGGATTAATATCGCAAGTACACTTAGAAGGATAATACAAAAAATGGATATCTACTCCGTGTAGTAACGGATTAAGAATACGTAGTGTTACCACCCCCATTCATCCCATGGGTGTCGCAAAAGGCGACTAAGGGAACAAAATATTCAGGAAAATATCAAAACAAAGAGAAGGAAAACTTGAAACAAATCCCATTCCAACCCGTCTGGCCAGCGTGTTAAAGTAGGTCAAAATCTCCTTGCCAAGGAGAGGCCTATGTCCAGCAGTGGACTGTAAAAGACTGTTGATTCATGATCTAAAGAAATGTCTTTACAAGTGTTAATATTCTATTTCTTAAAAGTGAACTTGCTTCAAATAGAAATAACTACATTAAAATTATGAAGTACCCTCTTAACTTTATAGGTAATGGCCCGGAATAAGTACTGTAAGCGGCCCTTTTTGAGTTGAGGCCTTGAAGGCCACCGGAAGCGCGGGGTGAGGATCACAGTTGCGGCGCATTGCGGCCTCAATGTCATTCGTATCACGTTTCAAAGCTGTGAGAACTATGACAACGGTAATAGAACAATATTCGTGATATTAAATATTATTTTTGTGCAATCATTTACTGAATATTAAGTCGTCCTTTGGTATTTTTGTCCGCTCAATTTGAGTGACAACAAGACCTCACAAAAAACGCTTTTAAGTAATTTTTTCACCATTACATAGCATGGAAGCAACGAGCACACAAAGAAAAGAGATATAGTTTAAAAAATAAAGAGTACTTACAAACAAACACACAAACATACATATACTAACAAAAGCATGTTAAACACAATTCCTATTCTATTTGAGGAGCTACATTTTTAGCTGTCTTTATTGACTGATTTTAAATCTTCAAGTAAAGCATAAAAACCAGCTCACTAGGCCGCCATAATGTAGATCACCATATATCATTATCTGAATTCGTAATGAGTTTCTTGTCTTTGATTTTATTCGTGTTTTCCGTCAGACAGAGTAGAGTCACTTTGGCAAGCCTTTAAAAAAAGGTTTTTACTTTCTTACTCTTATTTCAAAGGTTTAGATTTAGCGCAAAGAGTTTCTTCTTTTATTTTACTTTGTGATTTTATACTTTACTTCTTGCTTCTTCTCCAGCCATATGGCTGATCATGATTATAAATTCAACATACTTTTTTTTTTTTTATCAGGATGGAAAATCTTTTCGGATCTCCGACTCCTCGGGGACGCAGGAGCCAAGAGCATGTGGTGTTTCCAGTAAAAACCACCCCGGCGGCCGGTCTCAGGCGTCCTTCTTTGAAGGGGACCCGGACCATGTTATTTCAGGTCCCCTCCAGAATCAACGCCGCGCCTAGTCAGACCCTATCCAGGGGACACCACAAAGGCTTCCCCACCTATCAGTCCGGTTGTTATAATTTGTTGCGACCCGATCGCGTTTTTGCGACCAGGCCGCAACAAATTATCCTATCCTATCCTATCCTAGAAATATAATACTTAAAGTGGTAAATTCCACAAGAAAATAGAATGAAAAATGCTACTAAATTACAACTGTGCAAGAATGTAACTCAGCATTAGAACACTAAAAATAAAGTAAAGTCTCTTAAAAGTTTTATTTTACGGCCACACTTCATTGCAATAAAATCGGTTAAATCTTTCTTCAGGCCCGATCGCGTTTTTGCGACCAGGCCGCAACAAATTATCCTATCCTTTTTTTTTTTTTTTTTTTTTAACGTGTGGAAACCCCCTCGGGCCGTCACCCCACCGGGGTTTACGGCGGGGTGGTGTGTCGGAATCGGACCGACTAAAACCACACGGTGTGCCACTCTGCGCCTGACATAGGAGGGATCCGGGAACAGCTGTTATTACGACATCCAGACCCCTCCTGGCGCCTGCCCGCTAGCGCGGGCACCTTCTGCGGACAACCTCTCCATTTAGGCGACGTACGGCACACGCGGACGTCACCTCCTCGCGGTTGGCCACTATAGCGGATGGAGGGGAAAACCCGTCCCGTCCACCCGCGGCCACACTCAAGGCGGCATGAGGCGCTGGTACGCGCGCCTCCGCCGCCCGGTTCGCCGGCGGCGGATTGGGTCCGAGTGGAGGTCGTCCTCCCGGGCCCTCTCCGCCGTCTCCTTCCGCGAAATTACGTCTTCGCAGAAGGTTGCGACCGCGGTAAAACAACTGTCGCTACCGACCATGGAGCGTATGACGGCCGGTAGCGAGAGATCTCCTCCAATAACTGCAGTGAGGACCCCACGCTGCGCCGCCCAGGCGGAACAAACCGCTAGCGTGTGCTGAGCCGAGTCCTCACTGCAGTCGCAGTGGTGACAGGCGGGACTCAATTCCCTCCTGGCGACCGAGTGCAGATACTTCCCGAAGCAACCGTGCCCGGAAAGGATCTGCGTCAGTCGGAAGGAAAGGGTCCCGTGCTGTCGCCCCGCCCACTCGGCGATGACCGGCTGGAGAGCCTCCACGGTGGCAAAGCCAGCACGTGGAGCCTCCAGCCGGGACGACCAACGAGCCATCGTGGCTTGACGAGCGGCCTCTCGCCACTCGCGTATCTCTTCGGGCGGGGGCCGGATGCCGCTACTCACCCGGAAGTCTGCCGTTCGCCGATAAACTTCGGCGAGCACTTCCGCCTCCAAATCCCACGGGGGAGTTCCGGCTAAGGCGCACGCCGCCTCCGTCGATATAGTGCGGTAACCGCGTATGGCTCTAACCGCCAATATCCTCTGAGGACGCCAGAGGCGAGTCCTATTCTGGGCGGTCAGAGCCGCCGCCCACACTGGTGCACCATACAGCGCCATTGACCGGACAACCCCCGTGTATAGCCGTCTCGTCGCGACGCTGGCTCCACCCAAATTGGGCAAAAGTCGCCCAAGGGCAGAAGCAGCGCCGACCAGCTTTGGAGTAAGCTGTCGGAAGTGCTCGTCGAAGAGCCACCTGCCGTCAAGGATCAGGCCCAGATACTTCATCTGGGCCTGAACCGGTACGAGGACCGAATTGACTACGATGGAGGCGCCGGAGGGTGGACCACGACGGGGCCCATGAAACAAAAGGGCCTCCGTCTTGTCCAGGGCCACCCGCAAACCCAGCGCCTCAATACGACCGACCACCAGAGAGACACCCGTGGTGGCCAGGCGCGCCGCCTCTGCAAAGTTCATTCCCCGAGCCGTGACCAATGTGTCATCTGCGTAACAAATTACGCCAAGCCCGGGGGGAAGCCGACCTCGAAGGGCCCAGTCATATCCCATATTCCACAGGAGTGGTCCAAGGACAGACCCCTGTGGAACACCGCACGACATGAGCCGCCGCCTCAGAACACCGTCTCGGTCCTCGTACATGACGGTACGCTCCTGTAGATAGTCTGCCACAAGCCGCCTCAGGTACTCGGGCACCCCGTGGTAATGGAGTGCTTCCCTGATGCAGCTAAATGGCAGACTATTAAATGCGTTGGCGATGTCCAACGATACCGCCAACAGCACGCCGCCACAGCTCACCGCCTCTTCAGTCACGGCCCTCAGGCGCAACACAGCATCGACTGTCGAACGTCCGGTTCGAAACCCGTATTGGGCGTCCGACAGATCGGGGCCCACCTCACAGAGGTGCCGGACGATGCGGGCAGAGAGTATCCTCTCAAACAATTTACCCGCCTCGTCCAGCAACACGATGGGCCTATAGGCCGCGACCGAATCGGTCGACCGTCCCGGCTTAGGTAGTAGGACCAGCTTCCCGCTTTTCCAGCCCTCAGGAAAGCGCCCGGACGACAAGCTGGCGTTTAGGACTTCCCCAAGGCGATTCGACATGTGGTCGAGGGTTCGCGCCAACACTCGGGCAGGTATCCCATCTGGCCCAGGGGCGGTGTTCTTAGAGCGGATCCGTAGAACGACCGCCCCTATCTCCGATTCTCTGACGGGCGGAACATTATCCTCGTTCCATCCCCCGTCGTCTCTGACCAAGGAGGCCATCGACGGAGGTGTGTGTTCCACCCGCTGCGGGAAAAGCCCCTCGACCACTTCCTGCAGGAAGCTGGGCTGGAGGGTCTCTGTAAGGGGGGGGCCCGACGTGCGGAGCTTTTGTCGCGCCGCACGATAAGGGCGACCCCAGGGGTCACGATCGAGACTCTCCAGCATCTCCTTCCTCTTCACTTCTTTGGCGCGGCTAATGGCCAGCTTCAGAGTTTTCCGCGCCTCTCGGTACTCCTCGTGAAGCTGGTCCCCCCCGCCTTCTTCGCGGTGTCGCCGCCGACTACGGGTGTAGGACCTCCGGGCACGTGTACAGGCCGCACGGAGGTCCGCCAACTCCTGGGACCACCAGTAAACCCCCCTCCGTGGAGGCTGACAACCTCGGATGCGGGGCATGGCCGCATCGCAGATCTGCGTAATCGCATCGCGGAAGCGACCAGCCCCCATGTCAACCTCCTCGGCCGGGGCCTGTGGAGACAGCCAAGAATAGATGACGGCCGCCTCTTCTAGTAGGTCCCTATTTAGTTTGGCTACAGCCCACCGCGGAAAACGAGAAGAACGCCGCGCCGCGTGACCCCTACTGGGGTCCTGGGTCCGGGAGAGCTCGAATCGGATGTACAGGTGATCCGAGAGCGTCTCAACCTCTTCCAAGACGCACCAGTTCCTTACTCGTGCGGCGAGGGCAGGGGTAGCGAAAGAAAGGTCCACTATTGACCCCCCCTGCTGTCGCACGCACGTGTTGGTCGAGCCTCTGTTTAATAAACAGAGGCCCACCGAGGCCGCCCACTCCTCTACGGCCTCGCCCCTAGCGTCCGTCCTGGGGGAACCCCACGCAATGGATTTTGCGTTGAAGTCCCCCAGCACCAGAACGTGCCCAGACGTTAGTCGCCGTATCGAGGTTTCCAAGTTGTTAAGGAAAACCTCGAAGTCGCTCACACTCCGGTTGGGGGAGAAGTAGACACCATATATGGTGATCCCCCCCCACTCGGCAGCAACATATCCAGTGCCCTTGTCTTTTAGCGACAAGGGTGGGGAATGAGCCGCCGTGGAGGCAACGACTGCCACGGAGCCGTCCCGATCACCCAACCAATTTGGGCGGGGAGGAACGTAATAGGGCTCCGCGGCTACGGCAACACCGATCGACCACTGTGCCATGGTTTGCAGGAAAAGGTCCTGCGCTGCGGCACAGTGGTTCAGGTTCGTCTGGACAAGGAGGTTGGAGACTTGGTCCATTACTTGACCGTCTCTACAACCTCCTCCATGGGCGACGATATCGACGCACGAACGATGTCAGAAGCAGCCTGGGTCGACTGGCTAGCCCCTGACACTTGCCGAGAATTGCGGGCAATGCTGGGTTTGCAGCCTCCCTGCCCAATCTGGTGATTGGCGGGCTTGTTACCCGCCGCACATACCGGGCAGTGAGGGGCGGCAGAGCATTCGGCCGCCTTGTGCCCCGGTCGACCACAGCGGAAGCATAGTCCGCTGCAGTCAAAACAGCTAACACACTTGGCGCGTGTGTGTCCCGATGATAGACACTTAAAACACCTCATTGGTCTCGGCGCCAGGACTGTAATCCTAGCGTTCACGAAACCAATGAGGATCTTGCCAGCATCGCCCAAAATTTTGGCCGACGCCACGGGACAGCTGATCCACACAGCGCCAAGTCCTCCCAGACCGGGGCGGATGGTGCCGACCCTGATGCTGTCCGCGTTGCAGCCCGTCTTCTCGCTAATTGCAACGCGGACATCTTCGGCCGTCACAGAGTCATCCAGGCCCGAAATGCGCAACTCTGCGCACTTGGTAGGCCTGGCGATCTTTACACCATCCGTGGCTGCAAAGATTTCCCTCAGTTTCTCGGCGAACCTGTCCGCCGTCTTTGCGCCTTCAGCCCCGGGGAACTCCAGGACTCGAGCTCCCGTTTGGGCAAGGCGCAACCTGACCCCTTCAGTCCCGAAATCAGTGGCGAAACTATCCCGGGCCTTTTTAAATAAGGCCGCATAGGACAGTCCGCCACTAGCTGCCTCCGGTGTTACGGTGACCACCACAGCCGCGCTTTTAGGCACCCGCAGTTTGCGCGGCTTTTTTGCGGTAGCCACCGCAACCGATGGTGCCTGCGGGGTAGAGGCTGCTGTTTGTGCAGCCTTCTTACCCCGCTTTCGGGACTTCTTAGCACCCCCGACTACCTGCCAACCATCGGTGGAAGGGACAGATGTTGAGGGGGCACATGTGGAGGTGCCAGGTACAGCGATAGGAGTGGGGAGCGGAGGGAACGCCGCTCCAGCCTTTGCCGCTGTTTTTGGCCCCAACCTTGGTGCAGGCGTCTTGGTCGCTATCTTCGCTGCCCGTCGTGCCCCCGGAGTTGTTGTGGCAGCAGCAGACACCGACGCCGCCGCGGCATAGGTCACGCGACCGCCCACAACGGGCAGCGCTGACGGTGCCAATGCGGCCTTCGGCTTATGCGCCGCAAGTGGCGGCCGGACAACGGGGGCCGGTGGCAGTCTCGCCTCCAGGCCAGCCAGACGTCCGTCCATCATGCGCCATACCACATCCATAATTTGGCGCAGATGGGCGTCAGGAATAACACCGAGGTTGGAAGAGGAAGTAGGCTGAGACGGGGACGGGATCGGATCTACAGCCGGACGATGCGCCCGGAATTGGGCGAACTGAGCGCTGAGCTCAGCCACTTGCCCCGTCAGGCGATCGTTGGCCGCCTGGAGGCGAGCCACGTCGCCGATGAGGGTATCCACGACCCCCACAATAGCGGAAGAGGAGTCCTTAAGGGCTTTCACAAAAGAGCCCTTAAGGTTACTCGATTTGGTGGCCACTTTGTGAATAATGGCCACCGCCGCGTTAGCTCTCTCCTGCATGGATGATGGTGTTTGGGGAACTGAATCCCCCACCATCGGCTCCTTAATTTTCAGCAGGAGATCTGCAATCTCCTCTTCTGCCAGTGTTTCGCCGTCTGCCCTGACTCGTCTATAGGCTTCCGCCTTGCAGAAGACGGAGCCTGACGGGGCCGAGACCGGGGTTCGTGGCCTCCCTCTGCGACTGCTTGGAACCTTAGGAGGCAACATCTCCTGGGATGTGTCGCTCTCCTCGTCCCTGGAGCGTCCGCGTTTTCGGCTGTCGCATCGCTCCGTTTCCATAAGTTCCAGTGCGTCCTCCCTCGCACTGGAGTTACCGCCCGCGACGGATCTGGAACGTAATCGTTCCGATGTTCTACGGCTCCCAGCAGCCATAATGACTTCTGGGAGCCCCACCGAGATAGGCATCCCAACTAGTGTTTCCTCTTCGTTGGAAGAGAAATCCTCTGCTTTTGCATTTATATCCCTCCTATTATTGATCTCCTTCTTTCTTTCTTTAACAATATTGGTTTTTGTTTTATTTAAGTTTGATTCCATTTTTGAACCCACGAGATGGGGAGAACAGAGGTCGACCCGGGCAGAGATCCCCAATACCCGGGCAAGCGTATATTTATGCCCAACCGAGGGGTCCGCAGGTGCCTCGGCTGGGAGTGCGCTTACGACTGAACTGCCCATCAGCCATGCATCCCCTGGCCACGCACCAGAACACGGGATTCGGGGTAATTTTTTATAGAGGTTTTCTTCCTCGCAGTCCGGGCGGTTAAGCCAAGACCCTCGTCCCCGATAGAAGTCGCGAGACATAACCACAACACTACTTTCGGGACTACGATATGCCGACGGTGGCAGGGAGACGACGTCTCCTGATGCCTGCTCGGTGGCAGTGTAAGTACACACCGAGCCCGTCCTTCTTTTCCACCGCTAAAAGCGGAGGAACTCCGACCGAGAAACATTTTTTTCTCCGCATTGCTCCGAAGAGCGAAGAGCCAACAGAGGAATCGACAAAAATGCCCACTCTGTTGGACCAAGCCTCAACCGAATGACCGAAGAAAATGGTGTCCTCTTCTTCGTGCTAGAATATTAGCCGTTGGCGGTGATGTTCTCTTCCAAATGGCACAGGAAGGAACAGTGCCGTCGCCAACGTTACCAGGGTGCACCACGTGGAGGTTTTCTAGCCCAGCACCCCAAATTATCCTATCCTATCCTATCCTAGAAATATAATACTTAAAGTGGTAAATTCCACAAGAAAATAGAATGAAAAATGCTACTAAATTACAACTGTGCAAGAATGTAACTCAGCATTAGAACACTAAAAATAAAGTAAAGTCTCTTAAAAGTTTTATTTTACGGCCACACTTCATTGCAATAAAATCGGTTAAATCTTTCTTCAGGCTATAAACGACAAGTCTAGTAGAACGTTACATAATAAATACCTATCGGAAATGGTACTTACATGGCTCTAAACTGAATGACCACTTTTTAAATTATATACACTATACAAAATTGATTTTCAATGGCAAGCAAATGTATATAGGAGCAAGTGTTAGTAGTTTGCTATGTGCTTACAAAATAGACTATAGATGCAAAGTACAAAGGATATTGAGATACAAAGTGAAAGCAAGTATCGTCGAATAAGTACCGTTATTTATTTTTATTGACTAAAGTTAACTGCAGTGACTAAAGTTAGCGAGTTTGACTAATGTTTAGTCAACTTATTTTAGTTTAGTTTAGATCAATTAATGTGTCTATTTTCATTGGATATGAGCTTTATAAAAAAAATCTGAAATGAATAAAGTAAAAAACTACAAAAGCGTTTTTACTATAAAGAGTTAGACTAATGGCAGTTACAAGTGTAGGTTTTATGGTTTTGTTAAATAAATAAGTATTAGAGAATCCCAAGTCCAGGCAGAGTGATAGACAACGAAGGCTCACACGAGAAAATCTTCTCATTTTGCAATAAGATTGCATCTTTTTAACAAAAAATTGCTTGAGTAAATAAAGAAAAATATACTAACTTGTTTTTTATTTTCCGTTTATGAATAAAAAGCTCTAAATACGCGCTGTTAAATAATGAAACCTAGATCTGAAAGGCCTAAACATCTTGAGATAGAATGGTTTCATCTCCAAGTACATATGAAGACATTTTTTACACAGAAACACTGCGGCAGATGATACCTATTTTTTTCATCAAATGTGTCCTAAAACGCCTGAGAAAATATCTTGTCTCATATTCACGATATATGTAACTCTGCCAACCTAAATTGTAGAACTTTGCTGAATACCAACAACCCATATTACTCACCAATATAGCTTTTTGCTATTTTTTCTTTGCTACACAACACACACAACAACGCCTCCATTAGGAATAAATCCTGTATCGCGGGGGATTTTACAAACATACAAGAAACGGATACAAAGAACACCCAAACTCAGAACAATAATTTGTGTATCACACAATGTGTTGTCCGATATGGGATTTGAACCCACAACACTTAGCTCAGTAGAGAGCGGCGTGGCGACCGCTTAAACCACTAGGCCAACTGTACAGTTAACTATAACTCTAATTTATAAAGCTATTGGTATCCTTATCATCAAATTTCTAAATAACTGCATTGAATGCACGGACAGCTTAAGCGGTAATTTTTTGCTGACTGCACTGAGTGCAGTAGGTTCGATTCACACATTGTTAGTTTTCATCTGAGTGGTCCATTTTATGTAGGTATGTTTATAAATTGGTTCCAACAGTGGCGGATTAACTCTAAGGCAAAGTAGACATGTGCCTAGGGCGTGAGCTTACAAAGGAGTGCGTGTGTAGAAAGAAAATATATGCCTAACATAAAATAAATATACACTTAAAAAATCAGTTAGAAACAACAAATAAACAAACAGGTACAACTAATAAAAGTGTATTAAAAAGAGATGTGTCAGTAAGTATGGACCATATTACCTCAATATTAACGATTCTTTAATTCTTTACAGATGGTTAAGGGTTCTAGGGTGAATATTACGTAATTGTCACCATTTCTTTGCATTTCAGTTGTGATAACTTTGAAGATTGGGTACAGTACGCGTACACAGTTGCTACAACAGCAGCTGCAATAGACCCGGTTGCATTGGTGTGGGTGGAGGCTCTAATCATTGAGAATAAGGCTCTGGCTCCCTCAACAGGTTTTACTTTAGTTTTGATCTAAAATAGCACAAGTTCCAATTATGTTAGCTGTTATTATCTCTAATTGGATGAGTACAAAACATATATTTTGTATTTTTGTATTTATATAAGATATGTGTATCTTTTATTGGTGATACAAAATAAATAAAATAAACTATTAAATGTGGAGAGAGAGGGACGCCAATGACATAATTGCCTAGGGCGCTCTTGTCACTTAATTACCTACGCTTCTGGTTGCCAGCGCTGGAGGTGTCTTTTAAAAAGGCATAGAAAGAAAGATACCATTAAAAAGTTTGGAATATGTTTGTCATGTTTCCACGTCTGAACTACTCTACTTTACACACAAACGTGTACATGCTTAAATCATGCAAGGGTTTAGTAGATAATCCAGAATTAAATTCACCAAGATTCTCCCAGTGTATTACAATGCCACATACAATATAAAAAATAACAAGTTCAACTTTCCAATAAAAGAAAAAAATATATTTTTATGAAAATTCTTTGGACCGGGAAACCCTTGCGGACGTCCCAAACACACTCTGCTAAAATTTCGTAACAACCTGATCAATGGTTTCTAAAGGCATAGAAAACAAGCATTGTAACGCTTACTTTTATTTCCATAGATAAGATATCTATTTTAAATAAAAATATTTATGATATTATCATGTTTTTCTTTTGTTCATATTTACGAAAAGTGGGTAAGTGTGACGGTTAACCGAAAGGATTAAACCCATCCCGGGTCAGGTATAAATTATTATTAAGAATGATGGAGCTCACTGAAGCGTTGAAGGTTTCAGTTAAAATATGTATCACGTTCTCTTTGGCTGTGTTTATTTTAAACAATCTAAAACCAAATACTTTATTTTTTTTGTGTAGACAACGCTCGCACTAGAAATAAATCCTGTGTCGCGGGGGACTTTACAAACATACCAGAAACGGACACAAAGAACACCCAGACGCAGAACAACAATCTGTGGATCACACAAAGTGTTGTCCCATGCGGGGTTTGAATTCACAACACTCGGCGCAGTAGAGAGCAGGGGCATCACAACAAAATTAAAGAATCATTAAAATTGAGTAAATACGTGCGTAAATACTGACACATTCTTTTAAAAAATCTTTATACCTATATTTTTTTTATTTCCAATGGTACTTACTGAATCATTCACATTGATTTGTGCCTTAGCATAGTTCTTCCACGGTACGGTTTATTTAATTTGTAAATTACCTTCTTAGGGCCCGGTTTGTTAACGAAGAAAGTGGGTTTTCAATTTTAAACTTCTCCAGTTAACTTCTAAATAAATTCGTTGCGGCCATCAAAACAATTTAAGTTTTACTTGGACTTTATAAGTGTACGACTCTTTATTATTGATATGTGTGGGTATATAAAAGTAATAGAAAAAATTCAGGTATTTAACTGGAGTATTTGATTGCAACACGGTTGGAAAAAATACCATGGGACATCTCCCATCGTCTTCGTCATCGTCGTCGTCGTCATCGTCGTAACCGAAATCATCATCATGACTTCGGTTACGACGGCCAGTCTCATTAGAGATCAATCAACTACCCAATATTATATTGAACAAGTGTTTGCAAAGCAAGTAAGCAAGCGCAAACACGAGTGTACTCTCTGTTCTTACCCTATCGTAATCTGATGGGACGGTTATCCGACATGAGCGGAGAAATATCAGGCGCAGGACCGACGGTTTTACGTGCTCTCAGAAGCACGGGGGTTAAAACCCCAACTTTCAAAGTCCAGCTTGTTATTAAGCATGTTAGAGCAAGAGCCCGTGAGTGCCAGACCTTCGTCATTTTATAAAAGCTGAAAGTTCTTCTATGTGTGTCCCTAGTACAGGTAAGAATGATCCCCAAACATGAAGCTGAGGCAGCGGTGGCTTTGGCAGATAACAGGCAACAAAGGTGTGTAAAATTCCATCTCAAATTCGTCATTTTATAAAACTTGATTTTTTTATATTTGATTCATAATAATATCAAAACTCGCGTTGCTCATTGCCAGACAGTTAGTATGGTTCCAACCCTCTGCCGGACACCCCTAAACTATTATAATTTATAATTATACTTACGTTATATTATAAAACCTAAGTTTCATATATAATTTTTTGGGAGCCTATTAAACTATGTTTACATAGTAGCCGGACAGTTTCGAAGGTTCTATCATCTTGCCAGACGCATTCAAAGTAAGCAGTAATCCGGAGAGCAAGGAGCGAATACAGTAACTAAACGTTATATTATAAAACCTAAGTTTCATATATAATTTTTTGGGAGCCTATTAAACTATGTTTACATAGTAGCCGGACAGTTTCGAAGGTTCTATCATCTTGCCAGACGCATTCAAAGTGAGCAGTAATCGGGAGAGCAAGGAGCGAATACAGTAACTAAACGTTATATTATAAAACCTAAATTTTATATATAATTTTTTGGGAGCCTATTAAACTATGTTTATATAGTAGCCGGACAGTTTCGAAGGTTCTATCATCTTGCCAGACGCATTCAACGTGAGCAATAATCGGGAGAGCAAGGAGCGAATACAGTAACTAAACGTTATATTATAAAACCTAAATTTTATATATAATTTTTTGGGAGCCTATTAAACTATGTTTACATAGTAGCCGGACAGTTTCGAAGGTTCTATCATCTTGCCAGACGCATTCAAAGGCGGTCCGAATTGTACTCGCAGCACTTACGACGTTTAAACTGCTAACGTGTGGACCGATTTAGTGAGCGCGCGATAACGATGAAAATGATGAAAATATTTAGATTTAATTAAAATAAATTAATTTCTCTGTAAATTTCTTATCTTAAAAAAATGTGTCCTTTGGTATAATAAACACTAATATTTGATTTACTTTGTTTCATTGGCTTTATAATTTTAATAGCATTGACAATAATAAACTTCTTAAAAATGAAAAATAATATCAATTAAATTATTAGATTTTCGACATGATTGACATTGTATGAGAAAAATTTTACTCAGTATTATTTTAAATATTTGTTATTGAAATTGTAAAAATTAATTAATGAAATTTCTGGATTAAGAAAAAAATAAACTGCAAAATTTGAAATTAATAACAATGGGTGCGCAGTGAAATCCCGCAATAGACTAAGCGCTCTGTTTCATTCGCACTAGTTACTGTATACACTCCTTGCTCTCCTGATTACTGCTCACTTTGAATGCGCCTGGCAAGATGATAGAACCTTCGAAACTGTCCGGCTACTATATAAACATAGTTTAATAGGCTCCCAAAAAATTATATATAAAACTTAGGTTTTATAATATAACGTTTAGTTACTGTATTCGCTCCTTGCTCTCCCGATTATTGCTCACTTTGAATGCGTCTGGCAAGATGAGAGAACCTTCGAAACTGTCCAGCTACTATATAAACATAGTTTAATAGGCTCCCAAAAAATTATATATAAAATTTAGGTTTTATAATATAACGTTTAGTTACTGTATTCGCTCCTTGCTCTCCCGATTACTGCTCACTTTGAATGCGTCTGGCAAGATGATAGAACCTTCGAAACTGTCCGGCTACTATGTAAACATAGTTTAATAGGCTCCCAAAAAATTATATATGAAACTTAGGTTTTATAATATAACGTTTAGTTACTGTATTCGCTCCTTGCTCTCCCGATTACTGCTCACTTTGAATGCGTCTGGCAAGATGATAGAACCTTCGAAACTGTCCGGCTACTATATAAACATAGTTTAATAGGCTCCCAAAAAATTATATATTAAATTTAGGTTTTATAATATAACGTAAGTATAATTATAAATTATAATAGTTTAGGGGTGTCCGGCAGAGGGTTGGAACCATACTAACTGTCTGGCAATGAGCAACGCGAGTTTTGATATTATTATGAATCAAATATAAAAAAATCAAGTTTTATAAAATGACGAATTTGAGATGGAATTTTACACACCTTTGTTGCCTGTTATCTGCCAAAGCCACCGCTGCCTCAGCTTCATGTTTGGGGATCATTCTTACCTGTACTAGGGACACACATAGAAGAACTTTCAGCTTTTATAAAATGACGAAGGTCTGGCACTCACGGGCTCTTGGACCATGTCTATAATTAACATTCAATAACACTTTTCTCAAAGTTCATCAAAAAAGGCCGCAACAGCATGTATTTACCTTCTGAGGTCAGCTCACTATAAACTTTTTTATGCTATAACATTTTTCCCTGCTGTATTACATCACGCTATGACCAAAAGGAGACGCAGATAAAGTCAAATATATATTTGCACCATTTAGTAGAAAGTTTAGTAAAAAACACATAAAAGTGACCGACTCGGTCAACAGTCGAAGAGGAATTCCGTTGCCAAGCACCTAACCACCAAAAGCTTCAGTAAAACAACTTGAAACCACAACCCTTAAGACCCCAAAGCGAACAAAACTTGAGTGTACAGATTAAATAAACTTCAGTTAAATTTAGAACAAAGAAATGCGTGGAGTGTCTGAATTGTTTGAAGTGGACTGAGATATTAAATGGACAACAAAATTATTTTACTCGGGCTTGTTCAAGATAGAAAATTATTTTTTTAAAAGAGGTACGTTCAAGTTAGTTATAATATTATTGTTTTAACTTCAACTTATTTCTTTTAGTGCCTAAGTCGTTAGTAAGTTACGAAATAGGAAAGTTTATGGAAGTAAACGTTGGCAATTTAATTTTGCACATCAATTTTCTAGAAATAAGTGGACGGAACATGCTCTTGTAAGGTGGATGGATGAAATTATTTAAGAGGTTATGTAACACAAAAACAGTGTTTAAAGATTTTGTGAAAGTCATCAAATTAAGGCAATGAATAAAATAATTGACAGACTTTAAAAACATATAATACCTAGACTCGGAACAATAGCTTGTGAGTCATACGAAGTATTTCTTTTTTTTTTCTATATTAACAGCCTACCAAAGTGACTCTACTCTGCCCGATAGAAAGAAGATTGAATCCAAGAGTGGTGGTCACTATACTCATTTCAAATGCAGACAATGCAGTAAGGTGACCCACACTATGGCGGCCTTGTGAGATGACGATAGACAGTTACCACGATAACTGTCACCCCTGTATCAATGGGCCTCCGGTCTCACACTCACCAACGAAACACGACAACACGGTTGCTGGCGCTTTAGGTTGGTCTTTTGTGTGAGGGCAGTACTACCGCGGTCGAGCCGGCCCGCTTGTGCTGAAATCATCGTGGTTCTACTACCTAGCATTATCCTATATGGGAGTCGAACCATCAATATAGCACTGTAAAAAGCAGAGATGTATTCGCCTAAGCCGCTATGCGATCCATATGGTCTAATTGGATTTATTGAGTGAAACTTGAGGCATTGGTCTTGATAGACAGAATTACAGAAAAAAGGTGATATATCTCAAGGTACTGAATGAAATATAATTATCAATCTCGTAAAGCTTTAGTATAACCTG
This sequence comes from Hypercompe scribonia, assembly GCA_949316085.1. Classification (NCBI taxonomy): domain Eukaryota; kingdom Metazoa; phylum Arthropoda; class Insecta; order Lepidoptera; family Erebidae; genus Hypercompe; species Hypercompe scribonia. Next base: position 3,791,577 of record OX438997.1, read on the forward strand.
GTATTATTATATTTTATTGTGGTAATATGTATGCACGGATATGTATGTATGTGTATTATATATGTATATGTTTATGTACATATATTTGCTTATTTATTATCAAACTAGTCCCTATATACTGAATCCTCTGTCAATTACTTCTTGTCCTTAAGTGCACCGACCTTTTTTTATCTCTGCTTCGCCCAATCAGTTGACTGGCAGAAAATGTCTTGGGCATTAAGTCCGCCGATGCATGTATTTGTGCATAAAGTTGTAAATAAATACAATTATCTGACATGGCTTTGGCGTTCGTTTAAACGTAATTCAGAACAATATTACGATATGTTTCCAAAACATTATCTGTAGAAAACTTTTATGGTAAATGATTATTCGACTGTGTATCAAACGAAGCGAGTCCCACCCATGGGGGTGGGAGGTTCCAACTCTTATGTCACCCTTGTTAAAGCTATCCGAATGCAAAAAGAAGTAGAGAGTAGAATACGTTACATAGAGATGTGGAATTCTTTTTAAACTCGTCAAAGGGTGTAATTTCAAATATTTTTATTGAAAATTTTCTTACGATTTTAGGTTACAGGGGATAACAAAGAAAAATCTAAAAGCAGATAAACAAATCATATTAAAGAAATACGTATAATTTGTGAAAAGTGCATGCTTCGAAGGATGTTATATGTTTCATTATCTTGGTATGTTAAGTTAAACAATTGCAACTCAAGTTATACTAGCCAACAAGAATCACAAATTATATTGTTCGGTATATGTTGATGCGTAAAACATACTGATTTATCTGCTGAAGTTCCAATGAACAGTTAATTAAAAATATTGAGAAAATAAGTATATAAATTAAATCAATCAATCAACCTATCGCCGTCCACTGAAAAAAGAAAAATTTGGCTAAACTCAATGGAGATCAGTATTTTGGTTTGAAGTTTTATTTCTTTTGGGGTGAAATTTGTTTAACTAGATAATGTATTATAATAAAATTTTCTTTCAATGTATTATGTACCTTTTTTATATTACTAGTGTTATTTTCTCCACAAACGTTGTCCTCCTGTCCACAAACATAAGATAATGCGAAAGATAAAATTTTAAGACAGATTTTTATCTTGTTACGCCAAAAAAGTATCTACAGATCTTACAGAAAAAAACCTAGTAACCTTACCTTTTTTTTTTTTTTTTTTTTTTTTTTTTTAACGCGGGGAATGCTTTTCGCACCATACCCTCCGGAGGGACGAAGGGCGTGTGTGGGACTCCCGGAAAACCGGTCTACCCACTAAACCCCGCGGCGGCCTACCTCGGCAGTTGGGAGGAGCTCTAGGAACGCATTAGCGGCTTCTAGAGTCCTCCCTGCCGTACCTCACAAGTGAGGTACATCCCGGGCACCTCGTGCCCCAGGGGCAAGACGCCATCGCACCTCCCACCGCCCTGCGCAGTAAGAGGCAGAACAGCGCCCCGCCCCAGACGACACTCCCCGGCCGCACCGGAGTGTCACCTGACTCGGGTCGTTTGCAGCAGTCACAACGCCCCAAGATGTGACCGCAGCGACCCTTAGGCGGCGATTAGGGAGCTAGCGACCTCTGCCGCGTCCCCTTCGCCGCCTTCTTCGAGCGGGATCGGCCCTTTCCCGATCTCGCTCTGCAGTCTCCTTCCGGAGCGTAACCTGCTCACAGAAGGAGACCGCGGCTTCCCATCCTTCACGACTCGCTAGCATTGCCGCGATCAATGCTGACGGCGAAAGGTTACGTCCGATCCGTCCGACCAGGACTCGACGCTCAGACTCCCAAGCAGGGCAGTCCTCCAGCGTGTGCTGGGCGGAGTCCCGTTCGGACTCGCAGTAGTGGCATTGTGCCGTAGCCTCCCGTCCTATTCGATTCAGATACTCACCGAAGCAGCCGTGCCCGGTGAGTATCTGGGTCAATCGATAGGTGACACAGTCGGTCCTCTCTATCCACGCTTCGAAGTTCGGCAGAACGGCTCCGACGGCGCGTTGGCTAGCACAACCCTGAGTTTCGAGCCGTGCCTGCCAAACCACCAAAGCTTGCTTATGCACGTTCTGCCGTAGCATTCCGGGCTCATGATCTGGCGCGGCCTCTTCAGCATTCCGACCGACAGAACGAATTTGGTCGTACACCATTGCATCCATGTCGGCCAGAATATCGAAGGGCGGAGATCGCGCCAGGATCGTCGCCGCCTCATAGGAGATTGTGCGGTAGCCCCGCACGATCCGTATGGCCATCAGCCGCTGCAGGCTCCTGAGTAGGGCCCGGCAGCGGGAGGCACCCGCTAGATCATTAAACCAGACGGGTGCCCCATAGAGGACCATGGATCTAACAACCCCCATGTAGAGGCGGCGAACTTCTTCCCGTGGTCCCCCGAGATTGGGCAGCAAACGATGCAGCGCACCTGCTACCCCTCGCACTCGGGGTACTAATCGCCCGAAATGCTCTTCGAAGCTCCACCGACTGTCCAGGATGAGGCCTAGGTACTTCATGTACTGGCCTACCTGGACTTCAGCGTCACCTACCCGGAGACATGAGCTGGGTGGCTCCTGGCGCTTACGCAGGCCATGGAACCATATCGCCTCAGTTTTATGAGGCGCCACCCTCAGGCCCAGCTCACGTATCTTTTCCACAACACTAGCCACCCCCTGCTCGGTGAGCCAAAGCACCTCCTCGAAGTATGACCCTCTAGCCAGTATTAATGTATCGTCCGCATAGCAGACGAAACTTAGGCCAGAGGGCAGACCGGTGCAAAGGACAGCATCGTATGCGAGGTTCCATAATAATGGGCCCAATACCGAGCCCTGGGGAACCCCGCAACATACTTCCTTTCGATTCTCCACTCCATTCCGAGCGATAAACTTCACCGTCCTGTCGCGCAGATAGGCCTCAATAACGGTTCGCAGATAGAGCGGCACCTCGTGATATTCGAGGGCCGCCCTAATTGCCCGCTAGGGGAGGGTGCCGAAAGCGTTGACTATATCAAGGCTAACTGCCAACGCCACCCCCCCCGATCGGACTGTCGACTCCGACAGGAATCGAACGCACCTAACAGCATCTACTGTCGAACGTCCCCGTCGGAATCCGAACTGACAGTCCGATAGGTCAGGGCCCACTCGCGACAGATGCCCGCTAATCCGGTCAGAGATTATCCTCTCAAAGAGTTTCCCTGACTCGTTCAGCAGGCATATCGGTCAGAACGCAGAGGGAGAATCTGCAGCCCTTCCGTCCTTCTTTAAAAGCACCAGTCTTGCTTCTTTCCAGCCGAGGGGGAAGATACCGAGGCGGAAACAATCTGTGAAAATCTGCCTCAGTTTGTCCCCCAGTACCGACAGAGCTATCACCAACGCCCGACCCGGAATGCCATCAGGTCCAGGCGCGGTGTTGCGGGAAGCGAGCCGCCGCGTGGCTCGGTCAAGTTCACCCTCCGTCACCTCATACTCCTCGGACCACATTTGGCGGACCGATTGGGACGGAGGAATCGCAGGACTGTCCTGGACCCTTGGGAAGAGTGTGTCTAACACTCTTCCCAGAAACTCCGGATCCAGAGTTTCTGTTAACGGTGGGACCCATGGCTTGAGCTTGCCCAGTACCATTTTGTATGGGCGCCCCCATGGATCCCTATCCAGTCCCGCGATGAGTTCTTTCCATGACCGAGCCTTTGCCTCCGCGATTGCATCGCTGAGATCCTTTACTGCAGCTCCATATTCCCGCCGTGCTCTGTCGATCTCCTCGACTGTGGCTCGCCGTCTTCTCCGAGCTCGAAGGTACGGGCGGCGCAATCTCGCGACTGTCATTCTCAGCCGCGAGATCTCCGCGCTCCACCAGTACACCGAGCCTGTTCTGGCCGCCTTGACTCGGGGCATTGAGGCATCACATATGGACGCCATAATGTTCCCAAATCAGGCAGCCAGTGCCTCTGGATCGGACGAAACCCTTTCCTCTGACCAATCCGCGACGTGGGATGCGGCTACGACCATATCCCAGTTGAGCCGCTTAAGGGATCATCGTCGCGGGGGTTCTCTTTCCTGGTGTAGGCGTTCTGGGTGACGGAGCGACACATCGAATAAGATGTGCCGGCAGAGAGGCTAACCACTTCCTCCACCACCCGCCATCCCGATACCATGTGCACTGCAGAGGGAGTAGCCCATGACAGGTCGACAATTGACTCTCCCTGCCACCGTACACATGTGCTGACTGAACCCCGATTGAGAAGTCGGAGGTCCAGTCCAGCCGCCCACTCCAGGATGGCCTCTCCTTTCGCGTCGTCCCGGGTATCACCCCACTCTCTTGAGTGGGCGTTGAAGTCACCCAAGACGAATACCGGACGGGCAGTGTAGCTGCGTATGCAAATTTCTAACCCGTGCAGGTATGCCTCATACTCGGCTAGGCCGCGATTGGGAGAGAAGTAACAGCCTACCACCACTGTCACTCCCCACTCCACTGCCACAAAGCCTGCACCCTTCCTCAGGAGAGAGCAATGCAGGTTTTCCCCCCCCCCGACCAATATATGGCCACTGAGCCATCGACCGCCCCGAACCACCGTGGATGATCTGGGACTGTGTAGGGCTCTGCGATTACAGCCAGGGCAACCGACTGCTCCGCAAGCGTCTGGATCAGAAGGTCCTGTGCTGCGCGACAGTGATTGAGATTGCCCTGTAAAATCCTTGTATGGGGTGGGAATCCTAAGTTTCCATTGCCTCTCCCGTCGTGTTACCACTCGACACGGACTGCCCCGATTGAACAAAAGCGGGCCGAGGCTGAAGCTGTCCCGTTTCCTTCCTCTTTGGAGGGCAGCAATTTTTGCTGCCCAGCCTATGGTTGGCGGCCCGGCCGTAGTCGAGACACACCGGACACTTTGGTGCGCTCACTGCGCAGGCTTGGGCCTTATGGCCTAATTCCCCACAGCGGAAGCAACGCCCACTTCTGTCAGCGTGGCCCGTGCATTTTACCCTGACGTGCCCCATTTCAAGACACTGGTAGCATTGTAGGGGCCTCGGTGCTAATGCTTCGGTACGGACCAACGCCCAACCCACCTGCAGACGTTGGGCGGCCGCGACTTGTCGTACTACCGCAAGTGGGCCACGCACTCAAACCGTTCCCAACCGGGCTGCCGTTTTGCGTATCTCTCCGACCTTGATGTCGGACGGAGAGCAGCCACCCGCTGCTAGTAACCTTACCTATCGCAGAAAAGTACCACTTTTCAGACCCGACAACTTAGGCATCAAACCTGCGACTTCATGATCCACAATTACATACACTACCGCGAGACCGATAAACAAATACTCAGCATGTGAACGACTTGACAATACTCTGATAAACCCTAAGAGGTCTTCGTCGATTGGTCATATATTTTTAGTATAGTTTAAAAATATTGAGTACATAAATTAAAAAAAAGAATTGAGTAGAACAAATTTTATTGTATACCAATTTAAACAGTTTACATATCAGAGCATATCAATTGAATAATCATGTACAAATAGTGACCCCCTACCGCAGAAAAGTAATTTTTGCAGGCAACTTTTGGATGGAAAAATGAAACGTAAAAAGACGAATTCTTGGGTAGTTTTGATGTGGAAATAAAAGAAAAAGAAAAATGCTAATGATAACAAAAGAATTATTATCAATATGAACAGCCTTTTACAATCCACTGCGTGACATAGGCCTCTCCTTAGCAAGGAGGTTTTGACCTACTATACCACGCTGGCCAGACGGTTTGGAATATGCTTTGTTTCAAGTTTTCCTTCTCTTTGTAATGATTTGCCTAAACATTTTGTTTACTTAGTCACCTTTTACGACACCCACGGAATGAATAGGGGTGATAACACTATGTATTCTTAATCCGACACCACACAGATAAAGAATTATTAAATAGAATATATTCATGCAAATACATACATACATAAATACACAATATCTATAAAAGAACCCTTTAAATTTTGGTTTTGCATTGTGAAACATCTATCTATACATGATGAGAAATAAAAAACAAAATTCACTCTGAAACAGTTTGAACTATTTTACTAGGTAGTAGAGACACGCTGATTTCAGCACGAGTGGGCCGGCTCGACCGGGGCAGTACTACCCTCCCACAGAAGACCAACCTAAAGCGCCAGCATCCGTGTTGTCGTGTTTCATTAGTGTGTGTGAGACCGGAGACGCATTGATGCAGGGGTGACAGTTATCGTGGTAACTGTGTAAGCCTTACACTGTCATGATGACTGTCATGACTTTTACGTCCCAAGCGCGGTGTGAAAAAGCATCTCACAAGGCCGCCATAGTGTGGGTCACCGTACTGCATTGTCTGCATTTGCAATGAGTACCCCAACCACAACTCTTGGATTCTATTCATGCTTTCCATCAGGCAGAGTAGTCACTTTGGGCTCTTAATAAAGGATCGGGTTGTGTGTCGTGTCAACATTTTAGCGTAACGTAGAGAAACTAACTTAACGATTTTATATACATATCTAGATCATAGTGTAAATACGAGCTTCAAAAAATTATCACGTCCTGAACGCAGTGTTAAACCATGAAAAACAAATTACAAATTAAACTTCGTACTGCGCAATGCCATTCAGATTCAGTAATCAGTTTTGTTTTTAATTAATAATACAAAGAAATAAGTTAATTTGAATGAAAGCCATGAATATTCAGTATTGTCGAGAACGCTTCCTGAATAGAATCAAATTGGCTTGGCTTTTATTCGGCATAAATAAATATCCAATTTTATATTCACCGACAATTCTTTGTTACACAGAAAGATATTGTACTGAAGTTAAGTGGTACTTGTTTGGATTTTCTATACGTTCGAACGTCATAGAATCTGCCTCGGTGGCGCAGCGATAGTGAATGCGACTGCTGTGCTTGAGGTCTCGGGTTCGATGCCCGGGTCGGACCAAATATTTGTGTGGTCTGCAAATATTTGTTTCGAAGTTTAGGTGTTTTCTATGTATAATATGTATGTATTTACAAAAAAAAAGTATATAAGTATTCTATCAGTCAGTCTAGTTATCATAGCACAAGCTCTAATTAGTTACAAACTAGATGACGTTGTGTGTCAAATTTATGGAATATAAATAAAAATAAATAAAAGTTTGGAATAAAACTGCTGTATGTGAAAAATGTAGAATTATTATTTATTTGTTTATCTCTATTCTACTCTGTCGTATCATTCTAAAACCCCTATTCAACAGCAGAAATTCTGTGTACACTTCTATCGCCAAGTAACCGAAGTCTTTCTATGAATTCAAGACACTGCTACAAAGTCAAAAAAACGGATGATGAATGCAATAAGTATGATGAAACCCGCCACCCGAGGATCAAGACAGAGTCGTATGTAATAACCTTAGAAGGACGTCCACGTAGGAGTGCCAAAGGAACGGACAGGTCAACTCATAGTATATAAAGTCACTGGTGGATTGTCACCTTTGAGTCTTTACTTGTAGAGTTTACAGGACTTGGCCTCCGGTAATGGCAATCACTTGGTGAAAAACAACAAAAAAAAAATTAAAAAAATAAGATAAGTATCCCAATTTACAGTTGAATAAGCAAAGGGAACAGATAGCTCAAAAATGACAGTGTAATTTTAGATAATATTTTTACTTTTTTAACAAACAATGAGCAAACAAAACATTGTTTGAGACACTTAATTTAAGTTCAACTTGGATACGGTAAGTAAATATCACTTCCAGTCAATAAAACCTCGAGAAACAATTCCTTATCTTTCCTGTTCGTTACCGAAGACATCATGTACCTGTCAACTAATTGTCCTGTTAAATTTTGTTAATTTTCTTTTTATTGCCAGAGGACAGAGAAAATTAAACATATTCAGAGTTTTCTAATTTACCCAAAATCTAATTTAGAAGTTCATGTTGGCAACATTGTGAAAAAAATTTCGTTTTGACTATTTTAAAAAAAGTTGCCAAGTGCGAGTCGGACTCGCCTATGAAGGGTTCCGTAGCAGTGATTTATGACGTATTAAAAAATGACTTACTAGATCTCGTTCAAACCAATTTTGTGTAGAAGTTTACATTGTAATGTATATAGTAGATTTCGTTTAGTTTTATCATTCTCCTATTTCAGAAGTTACAGGGGGGGGGGCACGATTTATCACTTTTAAAGTGTCTCTCGCGCAAACTATTCAATTTAGAAAAAATGATTTTAGAATCCTCAATATCATTTTTGAAGACCTATCCATAGATAGTTCACGCGTATGGGCTTGAAGACAAAAAATCAGTTTCAGTTCTAAATATAGGAGACCACTAATTTTTTTTTTTAATTTTCTGAAAATTTTAATACGGTTTACAGAATACATCTACTTACTGAATTTCAGCAGTATAGTTCTTATAGTTTCAGAAAAAAATTACTGTGACATAAAGACAGACAAACAGACAGACAGACATGACACATTTATATAGGTTTCGTTTTTTTTCCATTCGGCTACGGAACCCTAAAAATAATGGAAAATAATATTGTAAATGTTTTTTTAGAAATAATTTTTTGTTAAACCGTTTGGAAAAAAAAGAAAGAAATTCTCACTTTGGTTGAATATTTATGTGTACTCTTAAAATCAATTCTCTCAACCGAATTTTAAACACTTTTTCGTTATTGGGCTGTATAAAAATTAGTTACTGAAGGTTCCATTGTAGTAAATATGCTGTCATGTAGTACTTAACGTAGCTTGATAGATCGATATTATTTAATTTGTACACCAGGGTTTAAAACATTATATAGTAATAAAACTAACAACAATTATAATGTACAATGAGCGGCCGTATTGCTTATAGCAATTTCTGCCAGGCAACCTTTGGATGGACTAATTTAAGTTTATAAGCTGGTGATAGCTACATATATGCGAGTAAAAGTTCGAGTAACAAATAAACTATGAAACATTTATATTTACCGTACATAAACTCTACTAATATAATAATTAAATTTACGCAACATTTAATAAAAGAAAATACATAAAATATCAAACTAGGTAGGTCCAAGTTCGAAAAAGAGGTCAATCGTCAAATCCAGCTAGGTTCGGTAGCGTTCGGAAAGCTACGGGACGCTTCCTCGTCACAAATACCGCAGTGTCTCAAGGCGTCTTTGACCAGTATGTGTTGCCAATGATGACTTACGGCAAAGAGATGTGGTCGCTCTCTATCGCCTTGATAAAATGGCTCAAAGTCACCCAAGAAGCAATGGAGAGGGCAATACTCGGAGTTTCTTTGCGTGATCGAATCAGGAATGAGGTGATCCCCAGACGAACCTAGGTCGCCGAAATTGCCAGTAAAATTGCTAAACTTAACTGGTGGGGCAAATTACACACAGAAACGATGGCGGATGGACCATAAAGTTCTGGAGTGGCGACTGCGTAGAACCACAAGGTGGTTCGACGACCTGATGAAGGTCGCGGGAAACTGCTGGATGCGGTCGGCACGGGGACCGGCTGTTGTGGAGAACCTTGGGGGAGGCCTATATTCAGCAATGGTCGTCTTTTGGCTGAGAAGAAGAAGAAGAAATAAAATATCAAAAATATATACAGTAATAATAAACTACTTACTTACATACTATGTTAATTTGCCACTATGGGAGACAGATGTGACAATATAGCATTGAACGTGATAACAGATTGGGCACGTCTAATAGAAATCGGTAAAGCATTCCATAAACGTACAGCTTTTATCGTAAATTAGTTTGTATAAAAACTTGTAGAATGTTTTAGTATTTCCAATCTCAGATTTTCATAAGACCTCAGGCATTCAAAACTGCCTCGGTGGTGCAGCGGTAATGAATGCGACTGCTATGCTTGAGGTCTCGGGCTCGATTCCTGGGTCGGTCCAAATGTTTGTATGATTTGCAAATACTTGTTTCGAAGTTTGGGTGTTTTCTATGTATAATAATATGTATATATTTACTATATATATATATGTATATATATGTATTGTATCAGTCAGTCTAGTTATCATACCACAAGCTCTGCTTAGTTTGAAACTAGACGATGTTGGTTTTAAATGTCCTAAATATTTATTTATTTAATTTAAATGTGTGTCATGAAGAAGCTTAAAGCGTTTTTTAAGGTAAGAAGGAGTAGATAAATTGAATAAAATATTATACAGAAGGTTAAAGGTATGAGTATTACATCGAAATCGAATTGTAAGCCATTTGAGTTGATTACGAAAGTAATGATTAGATATTTTAGTTATTTGGATGTATAAAGATTAGTAACTGTAGGTCGTAGATACGTTACAGCCGGCAACCCGTCCGGCAGAGGAGGTAATGGAGGCTTAAAATTCGTGCCTCCCCAGAAAGTTTTGCAGGGTAAGCTCAATCATTGCCGCGCAGCGCAAGATCTGCTGATGCAGATACTCGCTGAGCGGTCGGTTGCCCTAGCGGTGATGGCGGAGCCGTACTGTGTCCCGGATCACCCTCGGTGGTTCGGGTCGTTTGACGACACTGCCGCTATCTTCTGGGCAGGGGACGAAAATGGCCTCCACTGTACCCTCCTTCAGCGAGGACTGGGGTTTGTGGCAGTTGAATGGGGCCCCATGGTCATTGTGGGCTGCTACATATCGCCGAATTGCGGCCTCCCCATATTTGAGGCGTACCTGGACGGCCTCAGGAGCTGCATTTACACGTACCTGTACCGTCCGGTACTTGTCCTGGGCGATTTCAACGCCCGCTCCACACAGTGGGGAGATCGTCTGGACAACGTGAGAGGAGATACACTCGTTGAGTGGGCGGCGGGACTGAACCTCGGTATTGTGAACCGGGGCTCAGTGAGCACCTGCGTGCGATGGCAAGGGGAGTCAATTGTCGACCTGACGTGGGCGACTCCCCTTGGTATCGAGCAAGTGTCAGGATGGAGGGTGGCGGAAGAGGTGGTCACTTTGTCGGACCACCGCCACATCGTCTTCGATGTGGCCATCTGCCGCCCGGCCGCAGGCCTAGACCACCGCTGTAGCTGCCCTCCGCGACGATGGTCCCTCAAGCGGATGAACCGAGATATGCTCGTCGCCGCAGCCGTCGTCGCAGATTGGCCAGGGGAAGAAGAAGGTGTCTCGTCTGATGCAGAAGCGCAGGCGGCCTGGTTCCGTGGCGTTATGACTGACGTCTGTGACGCGTCGATGCCACGGGTCAGACCGGGAGGCAGGAGGGGTTCTGTGTACTGGTGGACAGCGGAACTCGAGCAACTTCGCACAGCGTGCTCGAGAGCCCGTCGCCGGTTTCAAAGAACTCGAAGAAGACGGCGAGCCACAGCCGAGGAGATTGCCGAAGGGAGGCGGGAGTATGGCGCCGCAGCAAAGGCTGTAAGCCTTGCAATCGCGGAAGCCAAGGCTCGGTCTTGGAAGGAGCTCATACAGGGACTAGACAGGGACCCATGGGGGCGCCGTTATAAACTTGTATTGGGCAAGCTCAGACCGTGGGTCCCACCACTGACTCAGACCCTGGATCCTGTATTCGTGGGCAGAGCTGTAGATACTCTCTTCCCCAGGGACCAGGGTAGTCCCTCATGGCCTCCATTGCTGTCGGATTCCACTATGTGGTCCGACGACTTTGAGGTGACGGAGGATGAGCTGGACCGAGCCATGAAGCGACTCGTCGCCCGCAACACCGCTCCTGGCCCGGATGGGATTCCGGGTCGAGCATGGGTGTGCGCTTCGGTGATCCTAGGGAATAGGTTAAGGCAACTGTTTACCAGCTGCCTCCGTAACAGCGAATTCCCTTCCGGCTGGAAGGAAGCCAGGCTGGTACTCATCCAGAAACCTGGCAAGGCTGCAGATACTACCTCGGCGTTCCGACCTAAAGAGTTATCGCCGCCCGTATCAGCCGACACCTGTCGCTAGTGGGCCCTGACTTATCAGACAGCCAATTTGGCTTTCGAGAGGGACATTCAACGCTCGACGCGATCGAACACGTCCGCTCCTTATCGGAAGAGGTTGTCTGTCGGGGGGGAGTGACGTTGGCCGTCAGTCTTGATATAGTCAACGTCTTTAACTCCCTGCCGTGGTGGGTAATTAGAGAGGCACTGGTATATCACCAGTTGCCCCTCTACTTACAGCACATCATCGGGGCCTATTTTCGCGATAGGTCCATATCCTATGTAGGTCGGGACGGTGAAGAACTTCAAAGGGAGGTCACATGTGGGGTTCCCCAGGGGTCGGTCTTAGGACCCCTTTTGTGGAACCTCGCGTATGATGCGGTCCTGAGGACCAGTCTACCCCTTGGAGTGAGTGTCGTCTGCTACGCGGACGACACTCTAGTACTGGCTAGGGGGTATGGCTTCCAAGAAGTCCTGGAGCTCGCCGAGTTAGGGGTGACCTGTGTCGTCCAAAAGATCAGCGATTTGGGTCTACGGGTTGCACCTCATAAGACGGAAGCCCTGTGGTTCCACAGGAAACGCGGAGGTGTCGTTCCTACCAGCTCGTTTATAAGAGTGGAAGGAGCGGAGGTCGAGGTCGGTCGACACATTAAGTACCTCGGCCTAACCTTGGACAGTCGCTGGAGCTTCGAGGAGCATTTCGAGCGGATGATCCCACGAGTTCAGGGGGTGGCGGGCTCCCTACAAAGGCTGTTGCATAACATAGGGGGCCCGCGAGAAGAAGTGCGCCGCCTCTACTGTGCGGTGCTACGATCCATGGCCCTCTACGGAGCGCCGATATGGGCCAAGCGCATATCGGCCTCCTCCCGCTGCAGAGCTAAGCTCAATCGAGCGCAGTGGGTAGCGGCCATTCGGATCGTACGAGGATACCGCACCATCTCGTCTGAGGCGGCAACAATCCTGGCACGTTTTCTGCCCTTTGATATCCTGGCCGATATGGACGCGAGGATCTATGACCGTATTCGCGCTATCCGCCGGGATGAGAGTGGGGAAGACCAGGACGAGCTCGAAATGCGGCAGAGCGCCCACCGACAGGCATTGACACAATGGCGCGCGCGGCTAGAACAGCCACAAAATGCGCGCCAACGCGCTGTCGGTGCCGTTCTGCCCAACCTCGAAGCTTGGGTAGGTAGGGAGGGAGGTCGCGTCACCTACCGACTGACGCAGATACTCACCGGGCATGGTTGCTTCGGTGAGTATCTGAATAAGATCGGACGCGAGGAGACGGCACACTGTCACCACTGCGCAGCCGACTGGGACTCCGCCCAGCATTCGCTGGAAGACTGCCCCGCGTGGGCATCTGAACGCGGAGCCCTAGTCGATGAAATAGGACGAGACCTATCGCCGCCAGCAATCGTTGCTGCCATGCTGGCGGGTGAGGAAAGCTGGGCCGCAGTGGTCTCTTTCTGCGAAACTGTTATGCTCCAGAAAGAGACTACTGAACGGGATCGGGAGAGGGCCGATCCCGAACGAAGAAGACGCCGGCGGCGTTATGAGCCGTCGACGGGACCGCGAGTCGCCAGAGAGTGGGGTCCTCTGGTGGCGGATTAGTTGCTGCGGTCTGCGATGGAATGATTTGTTTCGGCCTGGTAGCAAAAATGCGATCGGGTCGCAACAAATTATAACAACCGGACTGATAGATGGGGTTGCCTTTATGGCGTCCCCAGGATAGGGTCTGACTAGGCGCGGCGTTGATTCTGGAGGGGACCTGAAATAACATGGTCCGGGTCCCCTTCAGAGAAGGACGCCTGAGACCGGCCGCCGTCCGCCGGCTCCTGCGTCCCCAAGGAGTCGGAGATCCGGAGATCCGAAGGGATTTTCCACCCCGACAACAAAACAAAAAAAAAAAAGGTCGTAGATACGTTGTCATATTGTACTTAATGTAATGATTAGATATTGTCTGAAGTCTCTCTATTTTTCCGTGTGGTGATGGAGTAAGAATGCAGAGTGTCACCAGCCCTAATCATCGCATGGATTTCGTAAGCGACTACCGGAACAAATTACACAGGGCAACATCACTGCAAAAAGAACGAAAACATGAACAAACCTATAGTAGGCCAAAATCTTCTTTCGAAGGATAAGCTTATGTCCAGCAATGGACTGTTAAGACCTGTTGATGGTGATAATGATTTATTTTTGCTTTTATTACTCTTTAAAGTAAGTCATCCTAGAAAACATTATTTGTTTTAAATAGACTACACTAAAATGTTTGCACTATATTAAATATTTCGGACATTTGACACAAAACGTCATCTAGCTTCAAACTAAGCAGAGCTTGTACTACCTAACTAGACTGACTGATAGAATACTTATACATACATGTTATAAAAAGAAAACACCCAAGGCCCTAAACAAATATTTGCAAATCTTACAAACGTTTGATCAGACCCGAGAATCAAACCCGAGACTTCAAGCACAGCAGTCTGACTCACAACCGCTGCGCAACCGAGGCAGACATTCGACTGATTTATTGTGAAAAACGAAGAGATACTGTTTTAAACAGTCCAATCTTTAAAACCATGTTCTCTTCATACAATCAGTAACAGAAGCTCCAATTAAATTGGTTGGATCCTTGTTCTGATACCGCAAGCGTGACATGAAGATCTTGAATAATAAGATACGTTTTTGCCTGGATTTAGAACTAGGGCAATCTTGTAATACGTTACAACCGTGACGTAGATGTATTTTAGAATTACTTTACGAGTATTTTAACTTTATTGGATAGAGTTTTTACAGACACCGGTAATAACACACCCTTAAGGTGGGTCAACTTGTTGATAAATATAAGTATATTATTGACTGCCTCGGTGGTGCAGTGGTAGCGTATGCGACTGCTGTTTGAGGTCTCGGGTTTGATTTCAAAGTGTATTAGGTTTGTTGATGTAGACACGATTCTTCAAATAATCCCATAAAATTAAGTCTACTGGGGATAGCTCTAGGTGGCCATGGAATGTCATCTCGTCTGGAAATCAGTTTTTCCGGCAACATGTCTATGATCATCGGCAGGGACTCATTGGATATGTGACAAGTGGCTCCATCTTGTTGAAACCATGTGTTACGATTGTAGCCAGCAAATTATAGTAGCATCGGCCCCAAGAACTCCCGTTACATATTAGCGTAGGATCATCAACAGCCTTTTACAGTCCACTGTTGGAGATAGCTCTCTCCTTAGCAAGAAGGTTTTGGCCTACTATACCACGCTGGTCAGACGGGTAGGAATAGGGTTTGTTTCAAGTTTTCCATCTCTTTGTAATGATGTTGCGTAGTGTAGTTTATTCCCTAAGTCGCCTTTTACGACACCCACGGGATGAATAGGGGTGGTAACACTATGTATTCTTAATCTGTCACCACACGGACAATTGCGTGGGATGTTAGATTCAAATGTTAACTGTATATAATGTACCCACCACCCTATATAATGTTTATATACTCTTGTGTACAAATAAAGTGCTATTCATCTAATATATATATCTTTCAAATAATCATCTCGAATTTAAATTTTACTTTGTGAAACAGACTCCAGTATTTTAACACCATTTAATAAGCCAATTAAGTTTCACCTTTGACTAAAGAACTGTTTGCTGAAACCTTCATAATAATGAATGGCCCTGAAATGATGATCCTACTGAAATAAGACAAGGTTTTCAGCAAAGGTAATTTATTTTATTTAGTTACGGTTCGTTTTAGTCCTGTTATTGGATATGTAACGTCCGTCAGTAGTTAAGTATAATAGGTTATTTTATCTTCATTGTCTGTCAAGCGTTTACATAGAGACGTAAAAAAGTTAATATAGATAATTTTTGAATCGAGAGGAATCGAAATGAAAATCGAGAAATGAAGGTATTGTAATATTTCCTTTTATTTGTTTTAAGTTGTAAAAAACAAAAATAATCGTGGCGACACTACACTGTTTACAGCAAAATAGAAAGGCGAAACGAAAATAATTGGCTCGCTTTCTATGACAGAGAGAGAGAGACAGACAGAGAAACATGCGCACGCCGCACGGCTTACTACACTATAGCAAAAAGTGTCGTGACAACTTTTCGTCTGAATTTTTTTCGTCTAGCTTTCTTCACAACACGCGATAAGGAACACCGTTCCAAAAGATAGTCAACTAGACCCACATCAGCATCTCATAACAGATAAAACTTTCTAATAACAAATCTCGTCAAACAAATAAACACCAGAAAATTACGTTACACATTTAATTGCAGGCAGTTTTTCAATTAATGACAGTATACGTTAAAAGCTTGACTTACTTTTATGACACATATTGCTAAAAATAAAAATAATACTGAGACCAACAAGTCAATAAAAAACAGTAATGACAAAATGGCGATAACAATTTCTTTTTATAACCTTTAAAATGTGTTTGTTGACTCACGATGTTAATAATTCAAGGCTGTTGTTACAGCATACGTCACTCTTGTAAAACTGAGGGTCTAGTGTGAGTTTACTTCACATTTACTCCATTGGCACGGGAACTGTGTTCGGTGTTGCGATTGGTCCACACTGTGTTCAACAATCGTAACGCCGTGCGCGATACTCACACTAGACCTTGTAGTCTGAGAGTTTCTTTGTTTCTTATTGCTTTTGTGTTCATGATTCTTTATTGTTAAGTTACATTCTTGGTTATGGTTGAGGCAGTTTATTGTCGCATAAAATTTTACATTTCCCTCAGCGTTCTTTACTCTGAGAATGATAGCTCGCAATAGAATAGATTGCAAGTATAAAATATTTTATCTTTTTAGCTATAACTTCATTGTACAAGTCATATTTCACTTAGGAAATTTTTTTGAGTATTGACTTTGGTTTTAAAAGTGGTGTCATAATGAATTTTGATAATTAATTGTTTAAACAGTCTTAATTAAAAGAAAACCTATTTAGACTACTCAATGCTTTGACTGAACATAGTAATATATAAATTAGATTAACATTAAACAAAGAACACACTTGCCAAAAACACAACTTTGACAGAACCCTTCTTCAAAATACATTTGTATTTTGGATTTTTGACGAAATTTACATAGGGTGAGCCAATAATTCGTTAACATTTGACTCTAACCCCGCGCACACATGCTACAGGAGTTCTTGGGATCGATGCTACTGGAGTTTGTTGGTTACAATCGTAACACATGGTTTCAACAAGATGGAGCCACTTATCACACATCCAATGAGTCCCTGCCGGTGGTTAAAGATATGTTTCCGGAAAAGCTGATTTTCAGACGATTTTCAGGCGACATTACATGGCCACCCAGAATAATTTGAAGAATCGTGTCTACGTCAATAAGCCAAATACAATACGTCAACTAAAAGAAAAAATCAGCGAAGAGATGTCGGCGATCTCGCGGTCTTTTTGCCGACAAGTATTCGAAAATTTCGGTACTCGTTTAGAAGAGTGCACACATCGAAACGGTGGTCATTTATACAATGTAATTTTTTAAAAAAAACTTCAACTTTTCTTTCTTGTAAATAAACAATTTTATAGTACATCAAATAGTTTTTAATATACGATTTTTTCAAATGTTTATTAATTCGTGGCCCACCCTATAGATAGATAGATAGATAGATAGATAGATAGGTACTCTTTATTGCACACTATAAGTAGGAAACATACAATGTAGGATACAAACAAAAAATAGTAGTTCAATGGGCGGCCTTATCACAGTCTGCGATCTCTTGCAGGCAACCGTTAGACGGACTATACTGTATAGTATTATGTAGTCTGTGGTGCACATTGCAATTTAGGTATATTAGCTACCATTACACATACATATATACAAATACAGACTCATACACTTACATTGGCATATAAATATGAATACATACATAAACATAGATACAGATATAGCATATATTTGTTAAAAAGATAAATAATGATCCTTGACGAGCTTCTTAAAAGTACTCACCGACTGTGCCCGCCTAATAACCTCCGGTAAGGAGTTCCACAGGCGTGCAGCCTGCACTGCGAAAGACTTATCAGCGAAAGATGTGGTGTGTGTTGGGATCTCCAAAGTTCGATTTTCTAATAACCTTAAGCATCGTGTATGTGTGTCATGAATAAAAGTGAACGGCTTTTAAGTAGATAGGAGTTGTAGGATTATATAGGATATTATATAGTAGCGACAGGATATGAGTATTCCGGCGAAGTCGTATTGGGAGCCACTTGAGTTTTGTACGAAATTCGGATATATGATCATATTTGCGTAAACCAAAAATGAATCTGATACAGAAATTTTGAAGTCTCTCAAGTTTATCAAATTGTTCCTCGGTTAGATCGAGATAGCTGACATCGGCATAATCGAGAATGGGTAGAAGAGTGGTTTATGCAAGTTCAATCCTAGTGGCAGTTGGAAGAAAATTCCGTAGTCTTCTTAAACAGGCTGCAGAGGCGTATATTTTACGGCTAACATTTCGAATTTGAACATTCCAGGAAAGCGTTTTGTCGATATATATCCCTAAGTTCTTTACGTTGTCACTGATTGGTATTTTGACTCCTTCGATAGACACTTGTGGTATATATAACACTGACATCGCAGAAACTGGCACAGTTTTAAAAAAAATTAGGTTAGTGTTTTAAAATCTCTTAATAAACAGTACATTAATTTAAAATACGAAAAACTTTTTCGATAAAATACTGTCAAGTGTGTCAAAGTTATATTTGAATTAATTGACGTCTTACTATTTTGTTCTTCGTCTTAATATAATTTATGTTTCTTTCGCTATAATGTAATTTAGATTAAGAATTTACACTGTACTGCATACATTTGTGATGAGAAAAATAAAAAAAAATAATCTTTCTTCATTATACTTCTAGGAGCAGTCATTTTACTAATATAGAACATAAAAATTTAGAATCGAAAATTATTTGAAAGAAATTTTATTTGAAACAAATTGTCAACAGCTTTAATGACTCGTTTGCATCAATTTTTTTTGGACCTATTTGATGTTGTGAAATTGCTGTCAGTAAAATTGCTAAGCTTAAGTGGCAGTGGGCGGGCTATATTACACGCAGAAACGATGGTCGATGGGGCCGTAAAGTTGTGGATAAGGTGGTCCGACGAACTGGTGAAGGTCGCGGGAAGCTGCTGGATGCGGGCGGTAAGGGACCGGCTGTTGTAGAGAACCTTGGGGGAGGCCTATGTCCAGCAGTAGACATATTTTGGCTGAGATGATGATGATGTTGTAACGTTCAGAATGAATTCATTCGGCTTTAAATTAGGTTTATTGGAAGACAAATTATATAGTATTTGTTGCCCACCTAATCCACTAGTCACAATTATCATTATTATTGGGCTATATTATCTCAATATTAGACATGAATCTCTCCTGAAAAAGAAAGTTTTGGTCTATAATACCAATCTGGCAAATCTGCCACTATATATGTATATTTTAAAATCATTTCTAGAAAGAGTTTTGTTAAACAATTGGTTTATTTCATCATTATAATTATCAACTTAGCTGAAAGATTTCCTCTGCTGAATATAGGCGTCCCCCAAGACACACAGCAACCGGTTCTGTGCTGCCCGCATTAAACGATTTCCCGCGACCAGTTAAGAATTAGTTGATGCTAATTTTTACTGAGTGCATTTAAAAATAATGCCTTACAAACAGAAGGGCTCCAAATTTAGAACTTACAGAACCTTATAATTAGAGTTCCTTTGTCTTTAGAAATTCAATTAAAAATCTGTTAACGAAACGGTGTGGTCTGAAGATGACAAGTGGACCCGTGTCACATGGGGGCTTAACCGACGTCGAGTGTTAGGGTATGGAATAGACAGTTCTCTGTCCCTATGACCTTTATATAACCTACAAATATTTCATGAACTTGTATGTATAATTTAGGTTCTTAGTTCAAACAGGTTATATACCTAAATTATTTAAAAACATTTTAATATATTTGTGGGTAGTTATAAAGTAGGCTGCGAGGAAAATTCTTTGTATACAGCATATAACACAACGAACCACATAGGTTTTCTATAAATGCTTACGTATTAACTTTTATTTTTGTTATGTAAGAATTAAAAGACTTTTTTGCCTCGACTATTAAGGGATCTCCACTGTAAATCTCATTAAAAACTGTGCAGCTGTTTAGCGGTGAAAGTGTAACAGACAGACAGAATTATTTCACAACCCATCCCCTTAGTTTTCCTGTGCAGAAATCCCCCCCGTATACCACCTATTGGTGGTTATGTCGGACTCGAATCGACCAGAAACCGCACGCCGTCTCAGGTACCAGTTACCGGGGAACCAGGTGTACCCTAGAAAGGAAATCCCTGGGATCCCGACGTACCTCGGGCCACCTCCGCCTTGCAGATGATCGCTTTTCAACCTCCAAAAGAGCACACGTGCGCCGTAGCAGGTCGCGCTGCGACCCTGACCTGCTTCTGCTTGGGTGACAGATGGACTCACCTGCCACCTCCAGACGTGCGCTTTTGGAGGACGGAGAGCGTTCCACGAGGACGGAGATCGTTCTGCGTCACACCCATCCCCTAACATTTAACGTTCCATTAACTGCCCCTCCATCTAAGCGCGGCACTTTCTCACTGTAGGCACTTAATAATTTGCTTCATTCTCATCTTGATAACTTTTAAACTATTCATCCTAATGACTAAGTGTAAAAGACGAAGTTCATCTACATTAAATACTGAAAGCAACACATATGTCAATTATGACAAGAATTTATCTGAAAAGTCTAAAAAAACAAAATTTAATTGTGTTTATGGCTCACTGTTTAGAATATATTGGCTTTCACATAAAAGGTAGATATATACTGACAGAGGCTTTAATATGGAGCTATTAAGACAGACAATCCCACCGTATGTTACTGTGGTGTAACCTCAATGGTTTGGGCAGCGCACGTCCACTTACTTAAAACTTATCGTGATGTTATGGCAAAATTACATAAACTCATTTGTAATATGTTATTTTTTGATTCAGAACCTGTCAAAGTCATTCTACTCTGCACGATGGAAAGCATGAATAGAATCCAAGAGTTGTGGTCACTATGTTCATTGCGAATGCAGATAGTGTAGTATGGCGACCCACACTATGGCAGCCTAGAGATATACTTTTTCACGCCTCACTTCAATTTTTATACATTGTTTTTCTGAAATATAAATTATATTATTGTAAAGTTTCATCTAAGTCCGTTCAGTGATTTTTGCGTGAAAAAAGTAACAAACATTCACACATCTATACTCACAAAATTTCACATTTATCATTTTAGTAGAATAGGATGATAAATATCTATAAAAAATAGGTATCAGTACTTTGAAGTTTTATGGTTTATTAATTATTAAATTAGCCCATTTTTTAAATTATATTTAATGTGGTCGTGACAAAGATTTTTAATAAAAAATATCGAATGAAACTTTAAAGAGTAAAATAAATCATAAGCATCTCATTAGGCCGCCATAGCGTGGGTCGCCATATTACACTGTTCTTATTCGCAGTGAGTATGGCGACCACCGCTCTTGGATTCTATTTATGCATTCCATCGGGCAAAATAGTCACTTTGGTAGGTTGTAAATAAAAAAAAACCATTGGTGAATGGTACAAAAGATCACCTGGTCGATTACAATCTCATTTCTCTAAATGAAACCAAAATTCAACAGCCATTTAATACACCGTATCTCGTTTCTGAGCCCTATAAATTCCAGCAATTAATTACCGCTGTCGATGGTAGACAAAACTAAAATTTAAACTGCTATCCAGCGATTTAGCGATGACAAAGGTAAGCGATATTACTCGGTCAATTGTCTGGAACTAGCGTAATGATGAGGTGTTCAAAACAATTTAGTGATAAAGACAGCGCTTTTAGAGTACTTTTTGTGCTGACTGTGTGCCTCAGTTATAGGCATTCGAGAAATGTCCGATAAATGTATAATATTTATGTCTAACCAACTGTAACACTGTGAAAAACGAAACTAACACGAAAAATAGATATTACAAGTGGCAGTGAGCATGTCATGTCAAATTTAAGCTTTATCGGCAGTCTTACATACTAATACTCTAAATGCGAAAATGTGTTTGTTTGTTTGTTTGTTTGTCTTTCTTTCACGTCGCAGTGAAGCAATTTTATGGTATGATTTTTATGTCTGAATATAGTTAGGTAGCTAGGAAGTGATATAAGTAACTTTTCATCGTGTTAAAATATCTAATTTCTATGGGAAAATCCATTATGTTATGTATTTGAATCACTCTATGTTGTATAAATTCTGATGGATGGCGTTATTAGGTTTTTCTGTCTTTATAAAAATACTTGCAGCTTCTAATAGACGACGTGATAAAGGCACCTGGAATCTCGGTACAGATGCACGAATTTAGATGAATCTGTGCCTACTTGTAATGAGTCACATAATTACATCATACCTTTGCATTTGGCACCACTCCCAAATCTAGGTCATAAGAATGCATCATACTTTTCTTTATAAGTTGTATTAATAAATTATTCAGTCGCACCCCAACCTCTGTATTAATTAACCGTCAAATATATATCCATCTCGTCAATCCTTCGTTTAATTTCACTGTCAAACCAGAACATACAACGGACGTCAAAAATCTATACAATAATATAACTTATACATCAAAACAACACAAACGCTACTACTGACAGCGATAATCGACATACACACGGTCAGAGCCGCAAATAAAAGCTAGTTTTTATATAAATGAAGATACCATTATTACAATAAAAAGTATCATATGTATTCACAAGTGTTTATGCTTCGGCATAAACCTCGACCAACATACCTCGGAAAACTGTTTTTAAGCAATTTCTTCGTTGCTCTTCATCGAGTGAGCAAGGTTATCAGAGTTCTAACTCCCGTCACTTCTGGAGAAATTTCTCTGAATGGATCCTCTTTCTATCTCTCTTGTGTCTCTTAAGTTACATGTGACCCAACTTCCTGTGTGCCAAATGGCAAACAAGCCACCATGTTAAAGGTAAAAAAAAAATGGAACCTTACAGGAAATCTTGGAAGCTCTACTCACAACCAGAAAATCAATCTAACAACGAATAAATTTTATAGATCCTGGATATTGTATCACTAAATACAATATCGATGACGTCATATTTTTATTTACTTGGATCAATGCACGATTGACCTAAATATGAAATAACATTGCTTACTTAACTAGCATTGCATCAATTTGGGTCAAGTTTTTACTTTGATTTCTGAGTTGTGTGTCCACTGTATATTTAGGTAAGTTTTCTTAAAAATAAATATTTTTAGTACATTGGACACACAACGTCATCTAGTTTCAAACTAAGTAGAGCTTGTGCTATGATAACTGGACTGACTGATAGAATATTTATATACTTTTTTTTGTAAATAAATATACATTTTACACGTAAAAAATACTCAAACTTCAAAACAAATATTTGCAGATCATACAAACATTTGGTCCGACCCGGGCGTCGAACCCGAGACCTCAAACACAGCAGTCGCATTCAAGCAAACTAAAAATGGTAGATTGTATAAGGATAGAAACTAAACGGACTCAATACTTTGTTTTTTTGACTAATCGTGGTCACTTCAGAAACTAGGAGTAGTTTCTGAAAGACTATTATTTATTTATTAAATAATTCTTTATAATATTATTTTTTAGACTTTATTTCGTTTACCATTTAGAATAAATAAAAAATATTGCAAAAACTGAGAAAATATATTCTTTTGTACTGTTTTAAAAGATAACGTCCGCACTAGGAATAAATCCTGTGTCTCGGGTGACTTTACAAACATTCAAGAAACGAACACAAAGAACACCCAGCCTCAGAACAACAATTTGTGGATCACACCTAGTGTTGTCAATGTGAGGTTTGAATCCACAACACTCAACACCGTAGAGAGCGGCGTGGCGACCGCTTAAACCACTACACCAACTGTGCGGTCAATATATTCTTTCAAAACACGCAGAAAGTTGCGCGGCTCCGCTATTAAATGATATATGGTTGATTTTAGTAGGTTTTTAATAGATTTATGAGCTCACAAATAGTTCAGAAGAAGTAATCAGTCACTATTAGACTAATTCATCTTTTTAGTCATAGGTGGTCAAATACGCTATTTAAATCTGATTTTATTTTACAAAACTCCACCATCACATTATAATAATAAGTCCTATATTCGCTAGAGCTAGCTGAACGAGGCATGTAACTCATAGATACTTCCCTGTTCAAATCGCTGTGATTGATTTGATGTCATTTCCCGTCTTATTATCACTCTTTTGTCCACAAAATCTCTGTGCTCCAAGATTTACTGCTAGGACAAGTGAAACTAAAATGAGACGTTGACCCCATCTTAGCGTTAGACGCACACAATTGACCCTCTGTTATTCCAAGATCTGAGAGAGTTTATTACCAAGTTTGTGCGAAATTCGTTCACCCAATGTGTGGTAAATAGCTACCCTTTAGGCACTGAATATTTTTCAAGCTCATAAACTATTTCATGCTGAAATTCGTGTTATTTCGATGTTTTTTTTACGTAAAAGTTAAAAAAGAAATCGTAAAATGATATTTTCACACGTTTCTTTATCAAAACACCTTACAAAACGAACAGTCTGTCTAATTTGGAATATCGTAGCTATTTATCTGTTGTTATTTTTGAGTTTAATATTAAATGTATAATCTAGTTTGTTATTACGATGGCATATTAATTTTAGACATTTAAAATTAATGACACAAAAAAAAAATCCATTTTCGACTCAATTTTCTATGCCATGTTTTAAACTAATATTCAAAGTAGATTTTCATGTGGTTTTCAATAAGTACGATAGCTCCTGAGCAACAATAACACAAGAGTTACAACAAGAACACAAATTTGTTGCGGGACTCAGACTCAGTTTGTCTCAGTATCAGGCATATGGTAGTCTCACTTGTGAAAAATTAAAAGAAAGAAAGAAAAAGAAAATTTGGCACGTAACTATAATAACAATAATAATATAAAACAAATAATAGTTGATATAAAAACAATATTACAGTACCAAAAACGGACCCAATGCAGCATCGTGTCAGACGAAAGTCTTACGGTGGTAATTGGTGGGTCCAATTGAAAAACAGCGTAAGACTTTTGACAGACAGTGATGTTATGCGTGTAACTATTTGCAGACTATAATTATTATTACGTAATTATACGTAAAATAACACTCGTAACATTAAAATAAAATAAAAACAACAGATACACACTATATTATATCATATCCTACTCATACCCCAACGTTACCGAAACAACTCAGCAACATTTTTGAGTTGATCATAAAGCGACGTGCCATGTGGTGACGGAGTAAGAATACATAGTGCTATCACCCCTATTCACCCCGTGGGTGTCGTAAAAGGCGACTAAGGGAACAAAGTATACAAGAGAACATCATTACAAAGAGAAGTAAAACTTGGAACAAACCCTATTCCAACCCGTCTGACCAGCGTGCTACAGTAGGCCAAAACCTCCTTGCTAAGGAGTGGCCTATGTCCAGCACTAGATTGAAAAAGGCTGTTGATGAATTGATGATAAAGCGATGCATTGCTTTGCGCTATATGAATGATGTGTTGACCTTGACCATATTATTTATTACTTAATTACGGTTATTATATCCTAACAAAGAACCGTAATTAAACTCCATTCGAGTTGGCATAGTATATCTAAGCATCAAACTCCCATGTCTGGAGAATTTGTAAGTTATTCACCCGTAGTGACTCTTTAAAGAATATCTAAAAACACCCATGTTTTCTTTCTGTGAGTAAAAATGTATGATAGTTGCTCCTTACGAAGAACGATAAGAGTATATTTTAAAAACTGACTCTACTGTGGACTCTGTTGTGCTCACCACACTCATTGCAAATGCAGATAATGCAATATGGTGACCCACACTATGGAGGCCTAGTGAGATACTTTTTCACACCGCGCTTGGAGACGTTAAAGACATGACAGTCATCTCACACTCTTACCATGATAACTGTCACCCCTACATCAGTCGTCGACCTAAAAATTAAAAAAAAAAATCCTTCTCTTCATCAATGATACTTATGAATGTGGGGAAATTATTCTGTTTACATCGATAGTATTCCCTGTGCTAACAAAGACCGCTATTATAACTGTAACATCAGAACGAAGCCCGACCCGAATTCCCACAATGTTCGTTAAGTAAACAATGCTGTTTCATATTCAGGTCAAGAGTTTATCGCTGCTAATACCATCACATCACCGATTACGTAACTCGTCGCGTCAAACTTAGGAAATGCGATTTATTCGTAACTTATGATATTTGTAATCCATTTTACCATAGTTAATTATTCTCTATGGTAAAATATATTAACTCCACTGTTGACCCAGTGGTTTAAGCGATCGCCGCGCGGCTCTCTGCTACGTTGAGTGTTGTGGGTTCAAATCCTATATAGGACAACACTCTGTGTGATCTACAAATTGTTGTTCTGAGTCTGGGGGTTCTTTGTATCCGTTTCTTGTATGTTTGTAAAAACCTCCGCGACACAGGATTTATTCCTAGTGCGGCACTCGTTTTTTTTTCAAACAAAATAATAAATAAAAATAAAAGGTTAAAACGATAATCATTTTAAAAAAAGTTGGAGATTCCCTCGATGGGCGATGAGGTTTCAGGTTTCCACTCTGGGTTGAACCAAATGTTTGTGTAACCTGCAAACATTTGTTCCAAGCCTTAGATATTTTCTATGTATAATATGTATGTATTTACAAGTAAAGTATGTAAGTATCCCATCTGTAAATGTAACTTTCATAGTATAAGCTTTGTTTAGTTTAAAACTGGATGGCATTGTGTATCAGTTTAAATATTTAAAAACAAATGGCATCCAAATCGTAAATAACAGTTTTTTTAGTGTATTGTAGTAACTTTATATTGCCTTCAGTATATTTTAAATAAAGATTAAATGTTAAAAAATATTTTGTTCTCTTGAGTGTACTTATTTACCACCACCTGCTATCCGGTGGCCCCTTTCCAAAAAAGAAGTGATATAATTTTTAAAACCTATAACCGTTGGCAAACGTAGTGTAGGACGTCCACTCGCCAGGTAAATGTCTTGCGTAATGGATGACAGGAGTTGGATCCTAGAAGCTGAGGAATGAATCATGTGGTGTGCAATTGGAAAAGCCTATGTCAAGCAGTGGAATGCGATTGGTCGATTATTATTTTACACACAATGAAAACGCACAACAACCTCACAAATCAATTTCCCACGACGTTTATTTTATGCTATGTGAAATGTGGGGAAATCTCACATATGTTTTTATGTAGAAAACCAAGCATCAGATGTCCCTACCTTTCCACATTAACGAGTCATTCACCTATAAACACCCAGATAGAGGGCCATCAAATGGAAATAGAATTTCGCTGTCGTAAACAAACAACGTTTTGTAACTTTTGCTAAGGATTTCATTTGTTTGTTTGTGTTGTTTAACGCGCTACAAACATACAAGAAACGGACACAAAGAACACCCAGACTCAGAACAACAATTTGTGGATCACACAAAGTGTTGTCATGTGTGGGGTTTGATCCTACAAGTTTAGGCATAACTATTTCGAAATGAAAAATTATTTTAGTGTGAGGTTTATCAAGCATAAGCTATATAATATAGACAGCCTCGATGGTGCAGTAATGTATGTGACCACTGTTCTTGAGGTCGGTTTCAATTTCTGGGTCGGGCCAAATATTTGTATGATCTGGAAATATCTGTTTCAGAGTTTGAGTATTTTCTAAATGTGATATGTATGTTAGGGTGTCCCTTAAATTTCAAGTTCGATATTTTTTTACGCATACCTTCTTAAAAGTTTCGTAATAACCCTATATTGTCTAGAAAAAAATATTAGTTCGATATATAAACGATAACCCGTGCCGACTTGCTATTTAAACTTGTCGATACAAGTTGCTTAAGTACTGCCCAGTGACCTGTTACGACATGTTTTATTTGCCATTTCGTACGTGATTTTTGAGACTATTAGTGCTTCATTGTTTAGTGCGTAAACATGTCGGTGGAATTACAGAGTGATAAACAAAATATTTTTCTTATCGGATTGACTACCTACCAAATAAATGGTGCAAAATTACCATCTAATCGACAAGTTCTCTCAGTCCTAGTTTACAATATTCGTGAGGTTAAATTGACTGTTAGTGAAAGTGCAAATTTTGTGATTAGGGAGTGCATCATATATTGGGAAAAAGCAAGAATTCCAACAAGGGCATTTCCCAACTGCGTGAAGAAACTTATTGATTTATATCATGTTTGGAGAGAGTTGCAAAAAAATTGTAAGAAAACTCAGATTACGTTTAAGAGTCGTGAGAACAATTTTATAATTAATCTTGATAATTTGTTTGATATTGCACATGCTGATGCTTTTGAGAGAATGAAAATAGAGGAAGATAAATTATTTTTAATGAAACAGAGAGAGCCAGGTCGACCGGGATGCTTAGGTGGTGTAGATAAAAAATTGGCGGAAAAAGAACAAAGATCTAGACAACGACGATTGGAAGAAGAGGAAAGGATTGTAAGACAAAGAGAATCACTAGCTGTTGCATCTACTTCCACCACAAATAACTTAGACAGTGTAGAAGATTCAGACGAAGAACAGATCTTGAATTCTGAACTCAGCTTGCCGGACGTTCCCTGCCATGAACAAAGTTCAAAAAGAGGTAGAAAGAATCTTATAACACCTAAACTAGTTGCAGCTTTAGATCGATGCCAGTTAAGCATTAGAGATACCGTTTACATTCTTAATGCGGTGGTAGAAGCGCTTGGTCTGAGCAGCGATGATTTCTGTATTAACAAATCCTCGATTCAGCGAATTCGTACTGAAACTAGAAAATCAAGGGCAGAAGCAATAAAATCTAACTTCCAAAACAATGTACCCGACATAGTCACAGTCCATTGGGATGGAAAACTATTACCGGGGTTGGATGTACGGAGTTCAAAAGAAGAACGCTTGCCAGTTATAGCTTCATTTGACGATAGAGAGCAGCTTCTTGCAGTGCCGAAACTAGAAAGTTCTTCTGGAAAACATCAAGCGAAGGCTGTATCAGCAGCTCTCTTTGACTGGAACCTTTATGATAAAGTGCAAATAATGTGCTGCGACACAACAGCTTCCAATATGGGCCGTTTCAATGGAGCTTGTGCTATTTTGGAGCAAACTTTAGGAAGAGAATTGTTGCTTTTCGCCTGTCGTCATCATGTTTATGAATTGGTCCTAAAAGCTGTCTTTGAAACCAAGATTAAGCAAATTACTAGTAGCCCAGATATTCCGATGTTCAAAAAGTTCCAAGAAAATTGGAAAAACATTGATTGTACTAAAATTGAACCATCTCTTAATTTCGTAAAAGCACGGGTTGCCGAGACAGACATTCAAGCGTTGTTACTATTTTATAGGGCAGAATTAGATAAAGGTTTTGTAAGAGATGATTACCGCGAATTAGTCGAACTGTGCGTAATATTTTTAGGAGGAGACACAGAGGAAAAATTAAAACTAAGGCCCCCCGGAGCTATACATCAGGCACGCTGGATGGCGAGAGCGATCTATTCTTTAAAAATATGTTTACTTCAGTCACAATGCAGAGTAACTGCGAAGGACAAAAAGGCTCAACAAGATGTTTGCTTATTTCTCGTAATATTGTATGTTAAACCTTGGCTCGAATGTACAGTGGCGACCAAAGCACTCAATCAAGATTTGCGCTTCTTGAAGATGTTAAAAGAGTATGAAAAAGTTAACGCAACAATTTCTAAAGCTTCTATAAGCAAGTTCAGCCATCACTTGTGGTATTTATGTGAAGAGACAGTCATTCTATCACTATTTGATGATGAAGTTGACAACCAAACTAAGAAGAAGATGATTGCCAACTTCAACAGGGACAAAATCTCGGATTTTAGCAAACGCTATGACCCGTCGAAGGAAGAACTGACTCAAAAGTTGTTTGGTAAGTTAAATTGACTTTTTGTTGGATTTCAATTTCAATGTCCAATACTTATTTATTTATTTTCAAAATTGTTGTTGATTTTTATTTGTTATTTAACTTATTTTTCTTTTTTTTTAGACAAAGCACTGGATGATTTCGTATCGAAAAAGAGCAAACAATTTTTATCACGACTGCAGATCGACGACAGTTTTCTAAAGGAAGATGTATCTTCTTGGAATAACAATGCTGCTTTTCTGGAGGCTAAAAGAAGAATAAGTTATTTGAGAGTTGTAAATGATACTGCTGAAAGGGCTGTTAAATTAATGCAAGATTTTAACGGACTTATCACGGCTGAAGAAGAACAAAAACAGTTCTTGCTGCGCTGTGTCCAGGAACATCTAAAATTGTATCCAGACTGTAAAAAAACTACTCTAAAAAGAAGTTACCCTGAATGATTCTTATTTCTTTATGTTTTTAATTAAAGATTAATGTTCATCTAATTTATTATTTAATTTTATTCACTTAATTCATTGCATTTATAGTGAAATTATAGCAGACTGAAATTTTAGGACAAAACACGATTTTTACTAAACTTTGAAGCTCGGTCGGCACTGGTTGCAATTATGCTAGATTGATAAAATTTTATATTTAAGTATCTTATAGCATTAGTAAAAATTATAGAGGGTATGCATTTCGAAATTCGAAAAAATTTTTTTTTTTGTCATATAAGGGACACCCTAATGTATGTATTTACAAAAAAGTATATATATATATATATATATATATATATATATATTTACATCCGTTGTCTAGTCTCCATTTTTTCTTTATAACGTGTGGAAGCCCCCTCGGGCCATCACCCCACCGGGGTTTGCGGCGGGGTGGTGTGTCGGAATCGGACCGACTAAAACCACACGGTGTGCCACTCTGCGCCTGACATAGGAGGGATCCGGGAACAGCTGCTATTACGTCATCCAGATCCCTCCTAGCGCCTGCCCACTGCCGCGGGCACCACCTACGGGTAAACTCCCATTTTATAGTATCCATAGTACAAGCTTTGCTTAGTTTGTGGCTTGATGGCATTGTGTAAAAGTAGTAGAATATTATTAACATCAACTCACGACTAATAACAACTGAGTATCAATGAAAATAGTTATAATACGAGGAAAATGTATTCCCTTTGAGAGGCACAGACAAAGAGATATTCGTGAAGGTCACCAATATATTTAATAAATAAAAGTCCCACCTATATACAATAACAATGTGCTTACTCTTAACTGTAAATATTTATGGATACCGAAAGGGTAAAGTAGGAAGCGTAAAATAAAGGCACATTAGTAAAGATTATATTTTTAAGTTTAAATAATCCGACTCAGACCTGATTGGGGTACCTTTTCAAAGAGTCACAACCTTGTTATATAAGTGCTACGCTTGTCACCATCACACTAAAGTGAGAAATGAGACACCCAAGAGATGAGTAGGGGTAGTGACACTCTGTGTTCTTAATCTGTCACCACACGGACAAACGGTGACCAAATTTAATGATAGATCTGCTTGTTCATAGCCATACTATGATAAAGTATCTCATATAATATGTAAACACACCCCCTCCTTTCCCTCCTACAAGGAGAAAGGGGTCTAAGAGCGGCATTACACTAGTGACTCTTGAGTTGCAGTTATCATATGATGCAATGCTTAATTATGTTTATTTTATTTTTATATCTTTTTTTTAAATGATATGTTTTGTTAAAATTGCATTGAGTATGTCTTACGCTCTGTTTTTTTCTCCACCTTTTTTGAAGCTGCCGGATGCGACCGGCACAGGACCAGTTGTCGTGGAGAAACATGGGGGAGGTCAATGTCCAGCAGTGGACGTCTTGTGGCTGAGATGATGATAATGATGATGATGTTTTACGCTGAAATTGTATTTTTTCTTTAAAACAAAAGGTGTGTACGTCTATAATTGATATACTTATATGTTCTTATTCTCAGCTTCTAATGTTAAGCGATTCTCTATATTGTATATTGTTGATGTATCATAAAGCATAAATAAATAAATAAATAAATTTGTCATCAGGTGGATCGAATGCTTCTTTGCCAGTTTTGCTATTTAAGAATTAATCGTCGAATAATTTACTCCTTAAAATCTGTAAAGGCTACTGAAGAGTTAGACATATCTACCAACATGCATACACTCGAAAAATAACGCTCTAATTTTGCAGTACTTGTTATCACTGTTTTCTAAGTCTAAACAACATTAAATTTAATAAATAGGCCAGCGTTGGAGAACCCCCTCGATATTAAAACCCTATTAAGTTTGATTTATACGTAAAGTTGAAGGTATAAAATTAAATTAGTATACAAAATAATATTATTCCAGTGAACCCCTTTGAGTCTACGGTTGGGTTTTATTGTGTTGAAGTTTAGATTAGGGTTTGGTTTGATGTATAATTAACTTTTATATAAGTGGCAATTTAACTTAAATATTCCGTGTGGTGATAGTTAAGAGTGTGAAGTGTCACCACCCTTACTCATCCCACGGGGAATTTAAAAGGCGGCTAAGAGAGCTAACTGCGCAGGACAATAACATTGCAAAGAGAAGGAAAACTTGAAACAAACTCTTAACCAACTCGTCTGGTCAGCGTGATATAGTAAGTCAAAATCTCCTTACAATGGAGAGGTCGATGTCTAACGGTGGGCTGTTAAAGGCTGTTGATGCTGTTGATGATGATGATGATGATGATGATGATGATGATGATGATGATGATGATGATGATGGTGATGATGATGAAACTTAAATAGTACTAAATACTAAGTATCCTTTCATAATTATCTATAAAAGACGTAACTATCAGTCTATTCGTGGCTGATCGATCAACTCACAGCTGAAACCTCTGGGCTTAGAAGTATGATATTTTGTTCAAATGTTCCTCTAGTAAGTGTACTAAGAAAGGGATTCTAAAATTATCACCCCATAAGGATGCTAAATAGAGGTTGGAAATTTATATGCGACTTCCTTATTTATGGTAGAAGCGTGTTTGAACTCATAATAATATAGTTATCATGTAAAAATATTGTTATTAATAAAATTTATTGAACAATTTTAAACTTACACAAACAACATTGTGTGGTGTCTTACATGAGCGACGAATACAACGCGACGCGATGCTGCCAACGCGACGAACGCCATCAACACAACGCCATATTCTATTTGTATCCTATGTGGTAATTTTGTTCCTTGTCATGGTTGATTTAGAAGCGTTGTCGATTTAAAAAAAAAAATGTTTTTTAATATAATTAAGACTTAACCGTAATTCTAATAAAGATTGTTAGGAAGAGATTGCCATAAGCGATAGGGACACATTTGGTAACACTAAATGCAAATTGCCATCATTATCTGTACAAAATATATACTGTGTAATGAAGTTGTGTAAATAAGAAAAAAAAGCAGCCAAGTGCGTGTCAGACTCGTGCACCGAGGGTTCCGTACAAATTGCGTTGACTTAGAAGTTTGATTTTGTTACAGCTTAAAGGCATAATAGATCTAAGTATTTGATATTCATTTCAATTTAATACCTCTACTCGTTCTTGAGAAACGGGGTAGTAATTTAAAATTATTAAAATATTTTTATTATATGATGTAACTAAAAATTAACGGTTTTCGCAATTTTTCCTTTATCTGAGCTATAAGACGTTACTTTGTACCAAATTTCAAGATTCTGAGTCCACAGGCAGTACCGTGTAGGTTTTGATTTCCTTGTGAGTTTCGAAAATTGGCGGCATAAAGGGCTGTATCTTTTAATTACGTTGGCTTAGAAGTTTGATTTCTTCACAGCTCTAAGAGACAGTAGATTTGAGTATTTGATATTAATTTCAGCTTGATATCTCCACACGTTTCTGATAAAAAGGGTCTTGACTGACGGACGGACGGATAACAAAGCGATCTTATAAGAGTTTCGTTTTTCCTTTCGAGTTACGGAATCCTAAAAATGTAATCGAAAGTAGACGGTAACGCTCCATAATATTGTTTAAGTATTTTAAAATCGCTTTTTAATTTGTTTTTTAATTTTTGTTATACTCAGAACTCGCTAAATAAGTTTCCAAAATACTATGTTCGTCTTCTTCATTTGTTTTTTATTAAATAGTTTTTAAAGTCTGTCCTTTTACGTATGAACTTTCAAGTAAAATTATTGACCTTGCATCGTATCGCGTCACGTCGCGTCGCAATACACTTGTCGCGTATAGTATCGCGTCGCATTGCATCGCGTCGTATCGCGTTTTGTTGTGTTCGTCGCGTTCGTATTTCAAAAAAATAACGAATCAGTTTATACACGAAGAAGTTCCGAGATACCTAACAAAATATTTTTTAAAAAACGCAATGAGACATACATAATTCTCATCACACAGCTATTTGTCTTGGGTCTAAACTAAACCCACGACCCCTAATGACCCCTTCGTTCAAATTGGTATTCAAATTCACTTAAAATTTAACTCAAAATAACCGACATAATAAAATTACAATTGAAACGTACCGAATCCTTAATTTATTTGAAAAACAAACCTTTCGAAACGGGAAATCCCCAAGACCTTTTCAACATAAAATTTATTAGTGATTTCTTTATTTTGGTCGGTAAAATAATTGAGGGGCTGAAAAATAATTTCCGGGAAGTTACTCGAAGATTTTCATGAAATTTCATATTATTCCGTGGTGAATAAATTTACGGGAATGTCTGCCGCCTATTCTCAATTATCGGATGGTCCCTTACGTTTATTACTGCAGGTGTATAATGAAAAGTGTATAAATTAGTTTAATACTGTATTAAGCTCACATTTTTATATTTTATTGATGATATTTTAAGTTAAATTTAAGAGTATACTCTTTGACGAAGGATGTCTTTCAGGACTCTGTGTATTGTAAACCTAAGCTCTTATTAAAAGCGAAATATAATACTTAAAGTGTTTGAAATGGGATATATTACAATTTGTAGAATGGATTGCCGCTCAAGAATTTTTATAAAAATTTAATAAATTAATTATTATGAGATAATTGACACACAACGCTATCTTGCATCAAACTGACTGACGGATTGTATAGT
Source organism: Hypercompe scribonia (assembly GCA_949316085.1). Lineage (NCBI taxonomy): Eukaryota > Metazoa > Arthropoda > Insecta > Lepidoptera > Erebidae > Hypercompe > Hypercompe scribonia. The sequence continues at coordinate 3,826,449 of OX438997.1, forward strand.
AATTTAGCGGTCGCCATGCCGCTTTCTACGGCTCTGAATGTTTTGGGTACAAACCTCACATGCGGCAACGCTTAGTGTGATTTAAAAATTGTTATTCTGAGTCTGGGTGTTCTTTGTGTCCGTTTCTGGTATGTTTGTAAAGTCTACCGCGACACTGGATTTATTCCGAACACAGGTGTCGTCTTTTTAAGAAAAAAAAAAATAAGCTCAGCTTATATTATGACAGCTCGATTGACTGCTAAAATACCTGTATATCTTTTTGTGTAAACATATGCATATTAAACATAGAAAACAACCAAATTCCAAAACAAATATTTGTATATCATCAAACCGAGATACCCTCAAGACATAGACAAAAGTCCAAATTATTTGTCTTTATTTTTTTAAATCTACGTATAATTTCTCTCATATCCTAAACGTTATTCAGATGTAGAAATATTTACGAGCCTTATCGTTACTGTGCACTTGTAACGGTTAAACTTTTACAATTAAACAAAAATAAACCACAGCCGCGGGGAATTACCTTTATATCCGTTTTAAATGTTTAATGTTGATGTCGTTATATACATGTTCGGAATTAATTGAATGGGTCTGTTTACCATGATACGGGTTTATACATTTCAAAATACGAACTCTTTCCTGGCAATAGTTTATTGTTTTAACGTGCGAGAACCGTCTTTCGCTCCCTTATACCATGAAAAAGAAATAATTTACATAAGAATTGATTTTCATTGAATAACAAAGACTATGAATGTATAGGGTAGGATATGAATTAGTTAACATTCGCAAAAATCGTATAAAAAACCATTTGTTTATTTATAGGAAAGCTAATTAGTTGAAAATTATTTTTTAGAAATTATATCGAAATTATATATATTAAGTGACCACCGTTTCGATGTTTGCACTCTTCTAAGCGAGCACCGACATTTTGGAATACTCGTCGGCAAAGAGAGCACGAGATCGCCGACATCTTTTCACTGATTTTTTCTTTTAGTTAGACACGATTCTTTAAATAACCCCATACAAAGAAGTCTGCTGGGGATAGATCTGGACTTCTTGGTAGCCATGAAATGTCGTCTCGTCTGGCAATTAGCTGTGCCAGAAATATGTCTTTGATTACCGGCAGGGACTCGTTGGATGTGTGACAAGTGGCTTCATCTTGTTGAAACCATGTGTTACGATTGTAGCCAGCAAATTACAGTGGCATCGGTGCCAAGAACTCCAGTAACATGTTTGCGCGGGATGTTAGATTTAAATGTTTACGAATTCTTCTTTCACTCGAGTTATCGTACATATAATAAGCTAAAACTTTCACGTGCAGTAATAGACTATTGATTATAATAACAATGACTTGAGTGGGTAAATTCAGCACTTGCTGAAGTAACAAATGTTGAGAAATAAAAGTCAAAACTGGAGACTGCTGATTCGACAGCAAATCACCTTCTGTCAATAAACCAATGAACATTAAATAGACAGAAAATAAAAGAGATTATGGTATTTATTTCTGTTCAGTGCAATTATTAATGGTTATAAACATATATATTATTTTTCATATTATTATTTTTTATGATTTATATTTTCTTAAATATAAATAGTCATATCCTGTGGCTTTGCTAATACTATTTATGCAGGGGTGACAGTTATCGTTGTAGCTATGTGAGCCTTACATGATGACTGTCATGCGTTTTACGTCCCCAAGCGTGAAAAAGGATCTTACTAGGCCGCCATAGTGTGGGTCACTATACTGCATTATCTGCATTTCTAATTAGTATGATGACCACAACTCTTGGATTCTATTCATGCTTTCATATAGAAAAAATAATCATGTCAGACTTTAAAGATAGGAACTCCCACACAATCCTTATTTTATCCTGTATATACGACAAAGTTGACGCTCGTTGGGGGAGACCTTCGTACAGCAGTGGACGGCAATAAACTTATGATTATATGGCACGTTGTGTTTATCATAAATAAAATGTTTAATTGAAAAGTGCAGCGAAATAATAGTAAAACTTAGATACCAAAAATAAAAAAAAATGTGGAACGCTTCACGATGTTACGTGGCAAGGATGACACGCCTCTGGTGGCAAGTTAGTCGCTACGGTCGGCGATAGGATAATTTGTTGCGGTCTGGTCGCAAAAATGTGATCGGGTCGCAACAAATTATGACAACTGGACTGATAGGTCCTCCCCAGGATAGAGTCTGACTAGGCGCGGCGTTGATTCTGGAGAGGACCTGAAATAATATGGTCCGTTTTTGGCGGAATCACTCCAGGCTCTGGAGTCTCCGAGGAGCCGAAGATCCGAATTGGTTTTCCACACCGACAATAAAAAAAAGAAAAAAAAGATACCAAAAATAATTAATTATTTCGATGTTAATCTAGTACTTGTAGTAATAGTAAGTACTAATGGTCTAAGTGAAGTCACTTGCACCATTATAGCTGTACGTAACTTTCAAAATTATTATTAATTACATAATTATTCTGTCCTAGTCCATATTTCACTTGGCTAATGAAGAGGTTCATTAATATTCAGCTCAGCGTTCAAAAGACTTATTGCCTTAAATTGGTCAACGATTTATTTAGTTTAGGGATCTGAGTTTTCTCCAAAAGGTTCCTTTGGTTATTTTAATTAGATATTGTCGAGGTGTCCTTTGAAATATTTAGAATAATTGATTGTTTGTTGTTTGAGAATATTGAGCAGCGAAAATTCTATTTTAATTTATTGAGAACAATATTTATATTGTCAGTTTCGTAAAGATAACTGCAGTCATCATGTTTATTGAGATATTTAGTATAGATATGTACCTAATATTAATTTTTGATTCATCATTATTTTCATCATTCATTATTTTAACAGTCCATTGCTGGATATAGGTCCTTAATAAGGAGGTTTTGGTGTACTATACCATACTGGCAAGACTGGGTTGAAATAGGATTTTTTTTAAGTTTTCCAAGTTTTTGTAGTGATATTTTCCTAAATAATTTACTCTCTTAGTCATCTCTTACGACACCCTCGGGATGAATAGGAATGGTCATATTACGTCTTCTTAATTCATCACCACACGGAGTTGATTATATACGAAAAAAATTCTAAAGGAATATCTAGCAGGGAGCCAGGAACCAAGATAGTGGTAGAGATATCAGTCATACTTATATTTTTTTAAAGATACCTATCGCGGAGGCTTATAGGCTTGTACATGAAACGGACATAAAGAACACCCAGACTCGGAACAACTATTTATGGATCACACAAAGTGTTGTTTTATGTGGAGATCAGGCCCACAACACTTCAGTGCAGTGGGCGGCGAGGCGACCGCTTAAACCACGACACCAACTGTGTATTCTTTCTCTTCCACATAAAACATGTACATGAATGCATAGACAATTAAAAAAGAATAGAATAAACTTTATTATACACCAAATTTTTTACAAACTATATAGAGTATACCAGTTGGGTGACCATTTGTACATACAAATGGCGGTATTATAACAACAACAAGCAATTTCTTCTAAGCAACCATTGGATGAAAAAATTGGACTATAAAAAGACGAAATTCATGAATGGAATAAGTGTAAGAAAAATAAAATAAAAAAATCAAATGAAATTGTAAAATAATTCTAATGATTCCAATAAAGAAATAAGTTTATTTGTTTCCATAAACATATACTGAAACCAAAATTATTTTTACGTCAACCATTGGAATCTGGCGACATTACCTACTTTGAATTCATAGAAGAGGTTACAGTTTAGGGGTGAGCTAGAATCGTAAAATAATTCAATGCTACCCACAAAAACGTATACATTTGCCCCGAAACGGTTACAACTAGAGCGTCTCGTTGGAATTTGAATGTGAAATGGCTATAACCTTTGTTTGTTCATTTCTCTGTTTTACGATCTGCGATAATAAAATGTGTTGTGTTTTTTGTTATTTAAACTATTTAGGGCATCAAGGTCGTGGAGTTTTCTTAAGATAGAGGAGGACTGGCACGGTGGTTTATCGGTTAATGATCTTGAGTGCTGAGTGGAAGTTCAAAGTCAAAGTCAAAGTCAAAGTCAAATTCATTTATTCATTTAGGTCACAAAAGACACTTATGAACGTCATAAAAAAAACAATAAAAGATGAAAGATGAACAATCTGTCGATTAAAATTACAGCTAGCTGGGTTCGCAGATTGTTCATGGTAGAGTGGTGAGAAAAGAACCCAGGAAAGTAACTCACCACCACTCTTTTAACTCAAAATCTTTTAAATATTAAAACAGCAGTTATATTCACAATCATAGGTCTTAAAAAAAGAGCAATTCATTTCCAAACATCTAAATCTGTGACATAGTCTGAAACTGAGTAATAAACCTTTTTGGACAACCTCAGCTTAACAAATTTCTTAAATTTACTAATAGATAATAATACTATGTTGTTTGGTAATTTGTTATAAAATTGTATACATTGAATTGTACACATTCGTGGGTTTTGTTCCAGGTCTAATTTTTTTTTTACATTGCAAACATGCAAGAAACAGAAACAAAGAACACCCAGCCTCACAACATCTATTTGCGGATACACACAAAGTGTTGTCCTATGTGGGGTTTGAACCCACAACACTCAGCGTAGTAGAGAGCGGCGTGGCGACCGCTTAAACCACCAGGCCAACCATGCAGTCATTGGATGATATGCACGATCATTTATTCTGTGTCTGGAACAAGTTTATTTGTGTATTATGTGTATGCCTCGTTGGTTTAGCTAATACTTATGCAGAGTTCACAAGAAGACTGGTCAACTGACGGTAAGTGCCATCGTCATCGTAATCCGATCATCATCAGAAGCCTTTAACAGTACACTGCTGGACATAGGTCTCTCTTTCGCAAAGAGGTTTTGGCCTACTATACCACTCTGGCCAGATAAGTTGGTATGAGGTTTGTGATTTTTCTTAGTTTGCTGCCTTAGTCGCCTCTTACGACTCACATGGGATGAGTAGGCGTGGTGACACTCCGTCACCACACGGATGTATTAATCCGTCACCACACTACCATCAAAATTGAAATTCTATTTTCAATTTTAATCTAGTATATCCACAAAAAGATTCATTCAAATTTCTGGCGACGTTTTCTCGCAAAAAGATGTACAAAAATCCGACATTTTAATCAGAAGAAAAATAAAAGCTATTGGAATACCGTCAGTCAAGGATAAAAATACCGAAACCGAGAAATTGAATAAAATTAGAACTAAACAAACTGAAGTATTCGATTTAAGAAAAGGTTTACTTTTTTGAACAACATAATAGGACTATTTGGCGGACCAATGGGTTTAGTAGTTAGTGATCCTGATTGCTAAGCCAGAAGTCGTGAGTTCAATTCTCATCCACTACAAATCTTTGTGTGATGAACACGATCATTTGGTCTATCTCTAGGTATAATATATCTATGATATGTATGTATTTAGAAATATATGAGTATGTTTATCAGCAGTCTGGTTGCCATATTATAGACCTTGTCTGGTTTAGGATCAGACAGCAGTGACTGAGATGTGTCATCAATCAACCTATCGCCGTCCACTGCTGAACAAAGGTCTCCCCAAGGAACGCCAACCATCCCGGTCTTGGGCAATTCGCATTCATCCGCTGCCAGCCGATGCGTTGGAGCGTGCGATGCTGGGTGTTTCTCTGGCTGATAAAATCCGCAACGAGGTTATTCGGCAGAGAACTAAAGAAACTGACATCGCATAGAGAACCAGTATGCTGAAGTAGATGTGGGCCGGCCATGTCTCCAGACGATGCGATGGTCGCTGGAGCCGAAGTGTACTAGAGTGGATAATTGGGCAAACGTAGTGTAGGGCGCCCTGCGGCGCGATGGACCGACGGCTTGAAGAAGGTGGCTGGCAGCAGATGGATGCGAATTGCCGAAGATCGCGATCGTTGGCGTTCCTTGGGGGAGACCTTCGTTCAGCAGTGGACGGCGATAGGTTGATTGAAGGTTTAAAGTATTACTCTTGCCAAACTGGCCTATTTGTGGCGGCGTGGGGCTCGCTTACTTTCTCTCCTTTTTGCGCCGGTTATTTTGTGAAAAGCTTTGGTGGAAGCCTATGTTTAGCAGTAGCGTTAGTAGGTCCCTCGTATTTCAGACACAAAATTACACACCGTGTGGTTTTTGTCGGTCCAATTTCGATACTCCACCCTGCCGAAATCCCCGGTAGTGTGACGGCTTGAGGGAGTTTCCACACGTTTAAAATAGGAAGACCTATGGTTAGCAGTTAACACTTTTTGACTAAGATGACGATGGTTTAAATCTCGGTTATAAATTTCTTAAACATCCAACTCATGCTTTTCTTTCCAACCATGGTTTCCTGTAAGCGATTGCCAATGAGTGATAAGACCGCCATTTGTAATTGCTCAGCTTTAAGCTACCTTTGTAAATAATCTAGTAGATAGTAAATAGATATATTCTCATTAACTTACGTCGTCGTACGTCGTACGACGTCCCCTGCTGGATATAGACCTCCCCCAAGGTTCTCCATAATAAACAGTTCCATGACGCCCGCATCCAACGGGTCCCCATGACCTTCACCAGGTCGGATCACCTTGTGGGAGACCTACCAACGCTATTGATGAATGATATGCATCTCCAAAATACAATTTATATGTGCTATTCTTATGCTATTCAAGTGGTAAGTGATTACACCTTCGAAGTCTCGCAAGTGAATTTTTCATATAATATATAATCTGTCATAGTGCAATGTCAGCATGCTTTCATTTCCGTTTCCGGGCTGAGGTTATTGGAGTTTCACACTTGACATATCATTTTTCAAGATGGCAGGACGTTGAAATTAACTTTTATGTTACAAAAATTTCAAAAGTGGCAGCTGTTTCTAAATTAATATTTGTGCGCTGTGTACAAAGAAAAAAAAATCATGTATTCATTTTAAGATTCTTTACTTTGAAGTTCCGCTATAGTTTTAAGTTTTTTTTGTGATGTAGGGGTAGTAGAATAAATGGGTTCCCTATTGATAAATGAATACCGCTGTCCACGACCCTTGTAACTCAAGAGATTTTATGTGGTCATTCAGAATATGAAAAGAGAGGGTGCAGATTGCACTTTAGAAGCCTTATTCACTCACACAAATATACGCTGACTCACTCACAACATATCAAGACAATATATCAGGACTACTGAAATGGCGTAGAGGTTTAAGCCGTCACTATACAGCTTAATACTGCGCTGAGTGCTGAGATCTGAGTGGGTTTGATCCTCGCGTGGGACAACACTTTGTGTGATCCGTAAATTTGTTTTTTTTTCTATATAAGGAGCCTGCCAGAGTGACGCTACTCTGCCTGATGGAAAGCATGCATAGAATTTAAGATTTGTGGTCACCATACTCATTACAAATGCAGACAACGCAGTATGGTGACCCACACAATGGCGGCCTTGTGAGACGCTCTTTCACACCCCGCTTGGGGACGTAAAAGGCATGACAGTCATCGTGACAGTGTAAGGTTTACACAGTTATCATGATAACTGTCACCCCTGCATCATCATGTTGTTTTGAATCTGAGTGTTTTTTGTGTCCGTTATAAGAATGTGTATAAATTTCACAAAAGAAGGTGTATTCGTTGTGTGGGTATTGTCTTTTATCAACAACCAATCAATAATTCTTAAATATCCTTAAAATTAAAACTTTATAACATACATATTCTCTGTGTGATGATGAATTAAGAATATAGAGTTTCACCACGCTGTTCGATCTACGGGTGTCGTAGGAAGTTTTAGAGGGCAAGTTACGTAGGTAATCTCACTAGAAACCTTTTACCGACTTGTTTGGCTACAGCAGGACAAAGCCTCCTTTCTACAAAGAGGCCTATGTCCAGCAGTGGACTGTGAAAGAATGTTGAAGTTGACGTTTTTTTAATATTCAAGACGATTGCAGACAGACAGTCTACGAAAAGGACGCTATAAAGCTTCAAGGACAACAAGGTCAAACAACAATTGTTTTTATCGATGAAACTACAGACAGGAATGTGTCGTAAGCTATAGAATGAGTACCAGGCAGACTTGATGTCGCCAATGATATCACAGCGAGAATCTGAATCTTATTGAAATTAGAGCAATCTGATATAGGTATCGGTAGACAATTTGTCTCTCTACCAATGCTTTTAAAGATGCTTTGGTTACGTAAGCCCTATGAAGTATGAGGGGAATGTTTGTGACAGAATCAGGGATTTAGTGATATGAGAAAGTAGTGGACTGAAGAAAATATAGTGAAAAAGATTGAATGGAGTATGCTTTTATGATTTGGACACGCAAAAAGGGCATATATCAATAATATTAAATAATAATAATAAACGAGTCGACTCGAAGATCAACCTAAAGCGACAGCATCCGTGCTGTCGAGTTTGGTTGGCGAGTGTATTGATGTAAGGGTAACAGTTATCGTGGTAACTAGGTGCGTCTTTCAGTACCACGATGACTTTCATGCCTTTTAAGTCCCCAAGTGGGCAAAGCATCTTACTAGACCGCCACAGTGTGAGTCACTATACTGCATAGTCTGCATTTACAATAAGTATGGTGACTACAACTCTTGGATTCTATTCATGCTTGTCGTCAGACAGAGTGGAGTCACTTTGACAGATTCCTAATTTAGAAAAAAAAACAAATATCGTATTCAGTTCCAAAGTTTGGACTTAGCTGCAATATTTGCGCTCGAGATAATGTTAACAGTCCTCAATCGAAAAATAATATTACCAACCCTTCTTTTCTAATCAAAATACTTCCAATTTCTCCATCCCAACCCTAAAATCTTCAATTGACAGTAACAGTTTCAAATAAAATCAACCATCAACGTTGTTGTCAACATTTTGGACGTTTAATACGTCTCTGCCAACCTCTTCCTCCAATCGTAAGTATAATATTTAAGTAAGGATAATGTTTTACTACAAACTAATTAGACGTTAATAGCTAGAAACCGCGAAGCCGGCTTCATTTAATACACGATACATTTGAACTCATATCAGGTGACACTACATATTTAACATAAGTTGGCTTTTATTAATATCTATTGACAGCTATATTAATGCCAAATTATACACGTGTTTTACAGGTTTTAAGAGACACGTATAGACATATTGATTGATTAGGCACATTGATGCATGGGTGACAGTTGTCGTGGTAAGTGTGTGCAATACAATGCCACGATGACTGTCATTCACGTCCCCAAGCAAGATGTGAAAAAGCATCTTATTAAGCCGCTATAGTGTGGGTCACGATACGGTTTGCATTTGCAACGATTATGGTGTCCGTAACTTTTTGATTGTATTCATGTTGTCCAATAGGTAAGGTAGAGTCACTTGGACAGGATTTTAAAATGAAAAAAAGACATAAATAGGTTGACTTGGCCAGTGGTTTTCACCGAATGTTAACCGACACCGAGTTAATGTGAGTGAGTGAATCTTCTGGGGAGGGAGAGAGGGAGATTCATAATAAGTGTCTCTTCTCTACCATCAGTCTCAAGTTTAACGATACTTCAAAAGATGAAATAAATCAAACAGTGTATCATTGACTTCAGAGCGTACCAAAATAATGAAAACACTCTAAAAAATAACCCTGTTTTTAGTACAATCAGGTAAAAGCAATAAACATTATAAAAATGACGCTATGACTTAGTTTTACTGTTACCCACACTTGCGTGTAAAAGTAAAGAAAACGATATTGAGATAAACCTACATAAAGGTACAAATTAAATAATTTTCTCAAAAATAGTTCAGGAGTTCAGTCTGAGAACTGGCAATCGGAACTTGTTCTCGATTTCTTTAAAGAGCCTCCACGAAGGTCCTGGTGCTAAAAAATAAATTAACATAATATACTTTTAGGTACGCCTTAAAAGATTGATGAGTGAGAAAAATTTGCCAGTCAGCACTCTCGTCTCTAAACTTTTAGAGCAAAAATATTGTTCTGAATTTGAGCGAGAAATTTCTTTGTAAAAATATTATTTATTACAATTTTAATAAATAATTAAAATTTAATACAAAAGAATATCAATTAATTAATTATTACAGACATGTATAACTTGACTGTACATTTGACCTATTGGTTTAAAAGGTAACCTAAAGTCAAAGATATTACCTTTTTACGCCTAATTTACAGAGAGAATACAAGTCGTATTATTACTTTTAATTTGAAAAAAAGCAACACGAACAAAAAATAACAGATTATTAACTTATTTTAATAAAATCTCTTTGTATTTTATTACAGCAACAGAGCGGTACACAGAAGAGTGCTATCATAAATACTAGTTATACGAGTATTATAACAGAACACACATATACTCACGTATTTTCTTTCCGAAGATTTAGATAAAAATGCACTAAACATATATCTGATTACAACACCAGTTTTCCGCCACGTAATAGGAATATAGGCTAGGAAGGTCGTTAATTGGATTTTGTATGGTTGACCAAGTGGTTTGAGCGGTCGCCACGCCGCTTTCTACTACGCTGAGTATTGTGTGTTCAAACCCCACATGGGACAATACTTTTAGTGATCCACAAATTGTTGTTCTGAGTCTGGGTGTTCTTTGTGTCCGTTTCTTGTATATTTGTAAAGTCCCCCACAACACAGGATTTATTCCTAATGCAGGCGTTGTCTTTTTAAAAGAAAAAGAAAAAAATGAACTTACTAGCGACCCGCCCTTCCTGCGCGTAATATATAATTTAGATCTAACAAAAGCTATCTTATTTATTTCAGCCAAAGATAATTGTCTATTATACTAGACTATTATATGTATTGACTGCACGGATAGTGTAGTAGTCTGAATGGTCTTCTCGCCGGTTTCTACTACTCCTAAGTGTTGCGGGTCTGATCGTCATATCGGACAACACTTTGTGTGAACCACGAATTATTGTTCTAAGTCTGGATGTTCATTGTGTCCGTTTCGTGTACACACAGGATTTATTCTTTGTGCGTGAGTTCTTTTTATAAAGAAATAAAGATGTTGCCCTTTTAGTAGTACCCACCCCACAAACATCTATGCAACAAAACACGCTGGCTAGGAACTCACATAAGCACGCACATTTACCAGCGCACGTGTTTCCTTCTCACTACGATTTGGGTCCTTTAAGCGGGGCGTGAAAAAGTATCTCACTAGGGCACCATAACGTGGGACGCCATACTGCACTGTCTTCATTCGCAGTGAGTATGGCGACCACCGTTCTTGGATTCTATTCATGCTTTCCAGGCTTACTAGGAGTCACTTTGGTAGGTTTATATATATATATATATAAAAAAAATATACGCTCTCAAATTAAACAAGTTAGCTCTTCCCTCCTGTGTTTCTACCAGCTCATGTGTTTCCCTCTCACAATAGTGTTGAGGCATTGTAGCCGGGCATGAAAAAGCATCTCACTAGGCCACCATAGTGTGAGTGCCTGCTGTCGCAAAATAAAGTACGATACATACACAACAAAATACAATACAATTCAGAAGGGTGGATGAGAAAAGCAACGTACTACTGGATTTGTATTGCTTTGCTTACGTAAATCTTTTTAAGAAATAAGTTTAATTAAATTTCTTAATCTTCAGCAGTATCAAATTCTGTTACACAGATACAAGCAGACACTTATATCGACGTTATTTTATTCTATGTAGAGAAAATAAAAAACTGAATAGGTCATTGTTAAATAGCATTGTAACATTCCATCAATGAGTTTGTTGGTGCCTCAGTAAGTCTCAAATAATAGACTTACATCATCCGTTAATGGTTGAGAAATTTATCTCCTTTGGGAGTCCTGTGTTCAGGTGTAGTCTGTGATAAGCTGTTAGTAGCGCCCGTCTCGTAAAACATCTGAAATACTCAGAAACGATTTTACTAATGGACCATTATAGTACACTACTTAAACAATTTTATGTAGATTCTTTTTTATTAAAAGATTTAGACTCTATTTCATGGACTTCAAAGTGTAATTTTCAGTATCATTAGAAGTGGTAATTTTACTTGACTCTTTCTATTTTTAAGGGAATCGAACGAGAACAGTTTTTTTATAAAACGAGTAGTTCATAGCTGACGTCATGTACACAATCGATCTATTTTAATATCTTCTCGTTTTTGAAGTCAGTAATAAAGCTAAGACCTTTATTGAGATTCTATATATCTGAACAAATTTTAATAATTTTAAGTTCAGTGGCTTAGGAGCGATAATGTTTCGTTAGTGAGTACGAGACTACCTATTGATGCAGTAAGCGTGAGAGCCTTACACTGCCACGATGACTGTCATACCTTTTACGTCCCCAAGCGGGGCGGGAAAGAGTATCTTACTAGGCCGCTATAATGTAGGTCACCATACTGCATTATCTGCATTCGCAGTGAGTTTGGTGACCATAACTTTTGGATGCTATTCAAGCTTTCCATCAAGTAGAGTAGAGTCACTTTGGCAGGCTCTTGAAGCAAAAAGAAATATTTAGAATAGATAGGTACACTTATTTATTTATTTACTAGCTTACCCCGCGAACTCTGTTTCGCCTTAGAGGCAATAAATAAGCAGATTTTTCATTTTGGACTGAAACGCGGTCGAACGGGATAAAAAGTATGCTATGTCCGTCTTCTGGTTCTAAGCTACCTCCCCACCAATTTTCAGGTAAATCCGTTCTTTCATTCTTGACCTATAAGTGGTGTAACTAACACCACTTTCTTTTATATATGTAGGTTTACAACTTTATGCACAAATACATGCATCGGTGGACTTAATGCCTAAGGCATTTTCTGCCAGTCCACCGATTGGGCGAAGCAGAGAAAAGAAAAGTAGGTGCACTTAGGGACACGAAATAATTAACAGGATTAATAGATTATTATATATAGACTAGTTTAATATAAATAAGCAAATATATGTACATAAACATATACATATATAATACACATACATGTATAATACACATACATATAACATATATTACCACAATAAGATGTAAAATAATACCAAGTGATAAACTAAGACGTCACTAATTTACTAAGTAAAAAGTCCTTACTATTGTTACTTACTATTCAAATACTAATAATAACTATATGTATACATGTATTTAAATTTTATCATTATTATTATTTTGTAATACGAACAATAAAATTTTAAGTTTTACCACAAATTCACAACATTTTTTTCTTTTATAAAAGACAACGCCCGCATTAGAAATAAACCCTGTGTCACGGAGGACTGTACAAACATACAAGAAACGGACACAAAGAACATCCAGACTCAGAACAACAATTTGTATCGTCTATACAAATTGAAACAGAACAATTAAAGGTTCCTGGACAGCATAAAAAATAAGATTAAGTCGAGTGCTTCTAAGTCGGACCCTCATTTAGTTCGGGTTCGTGATCTTCACAAAACTTCTTTAAGCATTATATAGGGTATTTCAGTAATGTGTGCTCATATTTCATATTCGTACAGTAGACCCAGGAAATGATATAAAGTGGTAAGAATTTTACTGAAATTCGTTGTTTTTTGATAAGAGAATATATGTGCGGTGATGGATTAAGAATACAAAGAATCACCACCCCTAATCATCCCATCAAGAGGCAAGTAAGGGGGTAAAATACGTAAACAATATCACTACAAAGATATATCAATCCGTCTGGCCAATGTGGTATACCTAGCAGTGGACTGCTAAAGGTTGTTGCTGTTGATGATGATGATGATGATATATGTGTGTCCATGTGATGACGGATTAAAAATACAGTGTCATCACCGCTGATCATCGATTTATTTTCGTTGAATTCTGGTTTTTGGTCCCACTTTGTAACTATCACCAATGGGTTCCATTTACAACTTTCCCATGAATACTCCATTGCAACTGCACGTATCCTTTCAGTGGATTATTGAGGCAAATTTTTTATTTATTTTTGTCAAACAATTAAAAAGCAGCGCGTATTGTTGCCTAAGCAGAACTTGATTAGTAAAATATTACGTGTTTATTCTTAATTATTAAAATAATTCAGTAGGATTATTATTTTGTAAACAGAAACCGTCTTTCAGTAACTCCGTAGCACAGATATGGCCTAGTTTGCTACTGAAAATAAACTTTGAATGCTTATTTTTAATTTTTATTTTAAGAGCTTGCCAAAGTAACTCTACTCTGCCTGATGGAAAGCATGAATAGAATCTAAGAGTTGAGGTCACAGCATTAATTGCAAACGTAGATAATGCAGTATGGTAACCCACACTATGGTGGTCTAGTGAGATGGTTTTTGACGCCTCGCTTGGGGCATAAAAGGCATGACAGTCATCGTAGCAGTGTAAGGTTCACACAGTTACCACGATAACTGTCACCTCAACATCAGGGGTGACAATTATCGTGGTTACTGCATATTTTATTGACATACTAAAATTTTTGTTCGAAATCATTTGCATCTCAGTGTAAAGTTTTAGCGGAAAAATAGTTTAAAACTTTATAAGTTCATTAAAATCCCGAATACTATTTTTGTTTAAGTGCCACTTAGACTTAAGCAAAAATAGAGCAACAAAACTGTACATTATTCGCATTGCGTCTCAAGATTTATGCATTTAAATCCAAAATATTCAAAGCAGCTACATTAACTAGGCCACCGTTGTTTGGACAGACACTAGATATAAATTATCCAAACTAAAACTTATATAGCTGGTTGGGTGCAAAATATGAATAGAACTTTCTATACAGAAGTTCTCCACATACCTTGTTTGACCATCAGTAATTTTTATAGTTGTCTTATTTCGTTTGAGTCTTGTGAGTTTAAACTCACCAGCCAGAGCAGCGTAACCAGAAATCTGATATTTTTATAGAAAAGAGATTTAGCGTTAATGTTTCAAAGCAGCAATGCTGGCAGTCTTCTACGCTACCAGCAGGTCCCATTGCAGAGCAATTTTTTGAGGTATATATTTAAATATTGTTTATATGCTAATATTATCTAAATGTTCGATTCCCGGGTCAGATCAAAAGGAGTTATTAAGTTTTTATGGTAGTGCTAAAGATATAATACGACTGCACGGTTGGTCTAGTAGTTTAAGGGGTCGCCACGCCGCTCTCTGCTGCGCTGAGTGTTGTGGATTCAAATCCCACATGGGAAAACACTTTGTGTGTTGCACAAATTGTTGTTCTGTACTTTGTGTCCGTTTCTTGTATGTTTGTAAAGTACCCCGCGACACAGGATTTATTCCTAGTGCGGGCGTTATCTTTCAAAATAAAAAAAAAAACAACCCGGCGTTTAGAAGTTGGAGTTTAAGCCCCGTGTCTCAATAATTATGCAAAGCCGTCGGTACTGCGTATGATCTCTTCCCGGTCACAGTGAGGGAACAGAGTGTACACCTGTGCACACACTTCCGCACTATAATATCACCCGGGTCTCCTTTGAGACTGGCCGCTGCGACCAAAATCGGAACTGAAATCATCGTATTTGAATGTAATCTAGAAATAATTTTAAGTGAAATGATTTAAAATAATTCTTACTCAATAAAATAAAATTGTAGAAGATTTGTTATTAATTGAAATGCAATAATATTTAATATCTATGCTTTTAAAAAAACTCGTAAGGATTATTATTTGTCTTTGTAAACGCTTTTCATTTCCCTTTGTACAGTATATGTATATGTATGTGTGTGTATATGCATTTATACAGGTGAATGTGTGTGTATTGGTATACATGTAATATAAAAGGGTTTGTACTTGTCTAAGAGTCTCTATTAATATTTAAATATTCTCGTTATAATGTGTGTCTACCCTAAAATATTCAAACACCTGATGTCCGTGTTAAGGTTGTCTGTAAGATAAGATCGCCGATTGTTACATTTATATATTTTGTAACTCATTTCTACTTTTATTTTGTTCATGTATGCTACAAAGAGAAATAAAAAAAAATCTAGAACTATCCATTAGACTTAAGTTAATCATTTTGTGTTAGATAGAACAGACCATATAACACCACGCTTGGAACTGCAGACAGTTTTGTATGGCCATAACATTCATTTACGAAAATAAGATCTCCTTCCTAGATAGCTAATATTTTCACTATTTCATCAGTACATATCGCTGTAATATATTTCACCTGACAAGATGAATAGCGTGATACGTCATGTTCGTCCATGTATTTTCTGTTTACCGTGAGCTGCCGAAGCGGGCTGTTGATGACCTTGTGAATTTTTGATAGAAATAAAATTGTTTTATAATCTATTCATGAATTAATAAATAGAATAATATTGTTTTTTTTGACAATACCTCGATTAAAAATGTTTCATATGTGGGACCTTCCAAACGTACAAAACATGAGTGTTTCCTTACACCCAGACTCAAAAAACAATTCATGGATTACAGACAGTGTTGTCCCATGTGGGGTTTGAACCCACAACTTAAACCATTACGCCATTCGGGTAGTCAATTTATTTCACAGTTACACACAGTAAATTATTGTTCGGCTTACCGAACAATAATTTACTATACTATACTATACTATAATATCTCCTGAGTTTTTTTTTATTTATTTTTTTAATATTTCGGATATTTGACACACAACGTCATCGAGTTTCAAACTAAGCAGAGTTTGTGTTAAAATAACTAAACTGACTGATAGAATACTTATATACTTTTTTTTGCATATTATTTATTATTATATTAAATACATGCATATTTTACATAGAAAATACTCAAACTTCGAAACAAATATTTGTAGATCGTACAAACATTTAGCCCAACCGGAAATCGAACCCGAGACCTCAAGCACAGCAGTCGAATTCACTTCCACTACGTCAACGAGGCAGTTGGCAGAGAGTAATTAGCTGATCTCCATTGAGACAGGCCACCGTGGCCGAAATTAGTTACAAAATTATCATCATCATTAATTGGATAGGACATATGGTAGGCCATATTAATGTTTACAGAAATAAAATATTTAAACTTCAATTACTCGTGTATTTCAAAGTATAATTCACCACAAAATTTGGGTCACATCTAAAGTTCATGAATACGTAGCACAACGAATACAGCAAAATCTTTTTTTCCCTGAATTTCAAAAGGAAACTCATGTTGTATTGAATTCTCTTCAATTCTAAACTTTCACACATATACCAATGTGAAATTCAGAACAACGTTTTTTTTTGGATTATATTATGGAACGCACTAATCAAAGAAACTTCTGGTTCGAATTGAAAAATTATTTTAGTATTTAATGACCCATTTATTGAGGAGACCTAGTAGTTTATATAATATCACGCTATGTAAGGCAGCAATGAATAATGTTGCAAAAATGGGCAATCATTTAATGATACGTAGAAGAAGTTGCACGCTTTCCTTTGCTTTTCACTAAGCGAATGACATAGCTAGAAGTATAATCCCTTCTTGGCCTAAATTTTCATTCATAGAGTGATATTTGTATACCTTAAGTGGCATATTTAGCGAGACCTCAAACCTCAAAAAATGTCTACACTTGAGGCCAAGAGCTGCGATACCGCATCCTCGAGCGAATGTATTTTTTGAGCCATCCTGGGGCGAATGCCACTGCCAAGCTCGTAGCCGTGCGGTATGTCTGGCCAGGCGCTAGGAAGGACTGCAGAGTCTGGACACAGAGTTGTGTCGCATGCCAAAAGTCCAAAATTTCGCGTCATTCTTCACCACCCATTGCCACATTTAAGCTGCCGCTGCCAACGTTCGCCCACATCCACATAGTACAACATACAACTGTGTAGTTGGCCCACTACTACTATCTTATGGACACAAATATTGTCTCACTGCCGTCGATCGGTTTACTCGTTGTCAAAATTGTCAAATTACGTATGTATGTACATTCGAAAACATAACCTTCCTTCTGACGCAGTTGGGTACTAGAAGTAAAACATATTCTCTTACAACAGAAAGGTATCCTAAATTTCTACGTATTCTCATGTAACTTTAGTAACTATCTACGAACATAAGTGAAGCGGTCTTCATAAACGCTATTAAGATAAATTTCAGCTTTCGTAACATTCTGCGGTGCCGACATACCCGTTGTAGGAATATACTCCAGCTTTTAGACAGGAAATTTGCTTTTCTTTGATAAGTATGTAGATGTTACGTATAATAGATCTCAAGTATAATTATTCAGTCTCTTACGAATGATTTAGATGGTCTTTGAGTGCTTTGTAAAGTTTTTGTGGTCAGATTAGAACTGCAAAAACATTTTTAGCGGTTTGAGTGTTTAATACATAATATCACTAAAGTACTCTTCTTCGAAATTAAGGTTCAAATTAGATCTCCATAGCAACCGATCTTGCGCTGCTCACACTCAACGGCTTCCAGTGACCTTCACCAGGTCGTCAGGCCACTTTGTACAAGTCAATACACGTTTCATCCTCCAGTACCAGTACTCCAGAACTTTTTACAAATACATTCATATTATAGATAAATAGTCAATATATGATAAGTTTGTATATGTCAACTTCTTTTATTCAGCTTCAACTGAAACGCACCTACTTTCTATTTTCTCTGCATCACCCAAAGTTTAACTGGTAGAGAATGCCTTAGGCATTAAGTCCGCCTATGTACATAAAGTACATGATGTATAAATAAAAAAATAAATAAATTACCTCAAGATACAGAACAAATAATTATGCTCATCATACAATGATTTGTCGTAGATGGAAATCTAATCCACAAACTCCGCTTTAGCATTCAGACTCCACAATTGAACAACAGACCCACCAAGTTACAAAAACAGTAAGTCATTGTAACAGTTGGAATATAAGAACTTGTCTTCAAACAACTTTTTTTTAATAGAAACACGTAACACATACTCAACTCATTACATAAGAAGTAAGCTAACGTTGACTAATGGTTTCTTCTGTCACATGTCAGTAAGACTTAAAAACTTGATACTTAGCATCGCATTATCACATATATTCGAATGTTAAATAAGTCGTTTCTCCCTTGCGCAAGTGTTTACACATGCGTACGTTAAATAGCCCAGAAGTTACTAGCCTACTCTGTAAACAAGTTGTAATCTTATGTAAATATTTAACAACGCCATCTTGTGGATACTGGTAAAGAAACTAAGACGTAGTAATCTGTTGTATGTATGTTGTCTTTAATGTATATGACTATATTATAAAATCTTATTATTTTTATACTACTAGGGTAAATAAACCGTGTGGTGATGGATTAAGAATACACAGTGTTACCACTCCTATTCATCCTGTGGGTGTCGTAAAAGGCGACTAAGGGAACAATATATACAAGACAACATCATTACAAAGAGAAGGAAAATTTGGAACAAATCCTATTCCAACCCTTCTGGCCCGCGTGGAATAGTAGGCCAAAACCTCCTTGCTAAGGAGAAGTCTATGTCCAGCAGTGGACTGTAAAAGGCTGTTGATGAGGGTAAATAAATTAACTTGACAGTTGGTATTCTATTGTTAATAATGTCAGAATATTTGGAGAAGCGAGAAAATCGCTCAGCACTGAACGGTGTTAGGTGGATTGTATAAGGGCCAAAGTAACTTCACGGGTGGTGGTAGTCACCATTACGAGCCATGTCACCATGCACGAGTGCGTTGCTACACTTCGAGTGTTCCCCCTCCAAAATTAGGAAGAGTATGGGTTAAATCTTCAGTAACCACACTCACTGGGTCTATATTTTTACATCTTGCATAGATACGTGAGGAGAATACTTCTCAAGCCTTTTAAATAAACACGTGTAGACAGAAATGTAAATTTTAGGCTACTAAATGTTAATACAGAATGCTCACCTGGTTGGAATATCCTTATTTTGTGTGGGAGGATGAACCACCATTCCTTCCAAGTAAGAGAGATGCTGTAAGACTTAAGAAGCTGTGTATATTTTCTACTGAAATTACTACAGATAGCCTACTAGTAGAGCGTTTATGGAGACAGAGAAAACGGTTACCCATGTACAAAGAGATTCCAGTAAACCAGCAAACTTTAAAATCCCCCTTTTTTATAAAAACACCTACACTAGGAATAAATCATATGTCGTGGGCAACTCTACAAATATACAAGAAATTTGTATCCGACAAAGAACGGGTGTTTTTTGTATCTGGGTCTGTTGAGTCTAGGTAGACTCAAAACAATAATTTGTGAATCACACAAAGTGTAATCCCGTGTGAGTTTGAACCCACAATACTCGCGCAGTATAGAGCGGCGTAGCGAGTGCTTAAACCACTAGACCAACCGTGCAGTCATCGTTGATTTAGTAGTTATAAGGATCTTCAGAAAGAAAACGCGCCAGGAATACCACCATTTCAAAATATGTACTTCACTTTACCTAAAATATCAAAAATTTTACTGTTACTAACCCTGACTGCTAAGCCGAAAGCATTAGGTTTGATTCCTACATAGTACAGATAATTACTTACAAAGTTCGACCGTTTGTTCTGTTTTTGAGATAACGTATTTATGATATATATGTATTTAGAAATATATAAGTATGAGTAAATTTATTGGCAGTTTGGTTACAATACCACACAATCGACCTAGTTTGTAATCAATCTAGATGCCTGGAAAGGGGTGCGCGGGATTTTACTTGCACTCCCTAGCAGAAAAGAGAATACATAGCAAATACATATTTTTAACTAATTTCAAATAGAAAGTCGATTTCATACGCAAAGAACTAATATAATTATATATTTTATATTAGTTAGCAGTATGTGAGAATGTAGATACACCCCAATTCCTGCGACGCCCATGCTATATGTGCCAATACAAATATAGATGTTAAGTTATTATTACGGTAAAACAACAAATCCATACTTCATATATTCAAAACCTCATTGAATCTTCTTCTAAGTCACATACAGCATATAATTATCCATTTATGCATGGTTATTAATGAGTACTGTATTGATTATACAGTATATAATGTTTAATTCTGGATTACTCCTTGACATTAGCGACGATGTTACGGTTTGATGTTGAACCATGTAAATATTAATATGGTTTACCATAAAACATGATAGCTACACGAGCTGTACCCTTCAGTATTGCCTGTGTTTATAATAGCGTAGTGTAATATACGGCAAATATAACTAATAAATACACTGCCTAATAAGAAACTATCAACAACCTTTCACAGTCCACTGCTGGACATAGGCTTCTCCTCAGCAAAAAGATTTTAGCCTACTATACCACTCCGTCTGGTAACGTATTAAGAACCCATAGAGTTACCACCCCTATTCATCCCATGGGTGTCGTAAGAGGCGACTAAGAGAACAAACTATTCAGGAAAATATCATTACAAAGAGAGGAAAAACTTGAAACAAACCCTATTCCAACCCGTTTGGCCAGCGTGGTGTAGTAAGCCAAAATCTCCTTGCTAAGGAGATTCCTAAATCCTGCAGTGGACTTTAAAAGGCTGCTGATGTGATATGATATGATATATGATATACCACGCTGACCAGACCGATTGATATAGGGTTTGTTTGAAGTTTTAATTCTCTTTGTAGTGATATTTTCCTGAATATTTTCTTCCCTTAGTCGCCTCTTACGACACCCACGGCATAAATAAGAGTGGTAATGCTACATATTCTTAATCTGTCACTTCAAATTCAAAACAGTAATTTAAATTATTCTGATCGTTTTAGAGATTTATTACGATATTAAGAAGTAAATGGGTAGAAATGTCACCAGTAAACCATGAGACAGAAGTGTGATGACGTCGTTTGAGTAACCCTCCTTTAGGAGCAGTTTGGGAACCCAGTATCTCTGCTCACTCGTTGAAAATTAACAACACAATAACTATAGTCCTTAAAAATACTTTGATTTCTGTGACAGTTGCCACTAGTATTATTTTAGAACTTACGAGGTATATTTCAGGTGTGAATCTTTATACTTCTTTTTTTTCCTGTATTAAGAGCCTGCCAATTTATAGGTTGTGCACTGCATTTGTAATAAAATTGGTACGTAAAGAACGAAAATATAGATATAGATGGTATATATACATAGATATGGGTCAAGTTGTATTTTAAAGACAAGAAACAAAAGCTGTATGGTAATATTTTAGGGAGGTCTTTGCCTTTGCTGCATAGACTACAATAAAGCCAAAAAAATTTTTTTTTCAGTAAACCTATCTCAAAATTTTTGTTACATGCATGCAGTGAACATCAATACATAGTGATATTTTCTTAATTATTTTTAACACTCATTCTAACTTCGGCGTAATAAAACCTGACTATGTTAATCTGGTGCATTTGTAATAAAGTGTATATATATGATATATGTATATGTATATATTTATAAGACAACAAAATCTGACATAAACAGTTTTATCACTGTGTAGAGCTGCCTGAATTACTTGTGCAAAATATTTTGGCATAACTTTCGGTAATAACATTTAATTATGTTAATACTACGTGCTCTACACGAATAATAATTCCAGGGATTACGTATAAAGTAGGTATAATAGGTCTTTTTATGGTATACCTTAGTCCTTCATGGTATATCATGAGGTGATATTATAGTGCACAGGTGTATATATAAACATAGGAGTACTCTGTTTCCTCGCTCTCACAATACGATGGGACGACTGTCCGACACGACCAGGGAGGGATCAGACGCAATATGGACAGATTGGCGTCTCGCACGGGAGTCCAGACCCCAGTTCCATACAGATGTACAAGTGCACGAACTATGTGATTTTAGTTTGTGAAATTCTGACATACTACTTCACAATACAATTCTTCTATAGTTTATATTCTTATGGGGGCAAACGAGCATACAAGTCAATTGATAGTAAGTGATTACCGTCGCTCATGGATACCTGCAACTCATGAGTCACAAGTGCGTAAGCGTTCTATGAGTCTCTCTTCTTATTCTCATGGTAAGGTGGGTTTCGTTACCGGTAACCTCTGTTGCCCATGAGATGTCTGATTAAGAATACGAAATGTTATCACTACTATTCGTCCTATGGATGTCGCAAGAGGCGACTAAGAGACTAAACTACACAGTACGATATTGTTACAAAAAGAAAAAACTTGAAACGAACCGTATACCAACCAGGTCCGCATGTTATAGTAGGGATAAAATTCTATTCTAAAGAGAGGCTATGTCTAATAGGAGACTGTTAAAGGCTGTGAATAAACCTCACCACTCGGATTGCTTAACGACGGTTTTAAGTCCTGAAAAACTCATGAATTGTGGCCGTGTAAGGGTAAAAGATGGGTCACTTCAGAATACTGTAGCAGTATTTTTGTGAAAGCATTTTTTTTGTTGTTCAATTGTGTTTTATTTGATATTTACTTCTTGGATTCTTCTTTTTTCCTGAGTGTATCTACCTCATTATTTCTCTGTTTTGCCTAATCGGTGGATTGGAAAATATACTTTAGGCATTAAGTACACCAGTAAATTTACTTGTTCAAAAAGTTTAATAAATAAATAATACACTCCAAGCCGGCCTATATGTGCAAAAACTTATCTCAAAAAGTTTTCTACAATATTTATTACTTTGAAGAAATAATGTGTATTTAGTTTGTTCTTAGTTGTATAAAACATAAATTTGATTATATCATACGTAAAACGAATATAAAATCGTTCAATTCTAGAGTCGGACTCAAGATCTCAAGACACTATGCAAATTAAAGTCTTAATTTATGCCACACGAACAAAGTAGATCGGTTGCTCTTGAAGTATATCCAATTGCCTTTTTATCTTGTACGAACAAAATCATGTCTGATTTAAAAATATAGAACAGAATTTCATAAAGTTTTACCGTTTAAAGTGCTTTTCTTTTATTAGTATACTAGCCTGCGGCTACTCCTGTATGTAAGTTAACCTATGTGTTATTCTGATGATTGTATAGGTACATAATTGTAAAATTACATTTGAATTCGTTCAGTAAATTTTGCGTAACAAGTAACAAACGTTTATGCATACTCACAAAATGTAAGTAGGACTAGAAGGATTGTCAATGTGACTAAACGCATAGGGAACGTATCTTGTGTGACTTTACAAACATACAAGAAACGGACACTAAGAACACACAGACTCAAAACAAAAATTCGTGGATCACACAAAGTGTAGTCCCATGTGAGGTTTGAACTCAAAACACTTACACAACGCATTAGAAAGGAACATAGCGACTGCCTAAACTTAGGTTAACTTTATTTTATTTTAAGTTCAAGTCAAGTTTATTTTTAGTGCATATACACATAAAAACATAGTACATAGTGGTGTAGTTGGTTAAAACCTCCTTGCTAAGAAGAGGCCTATGTCCAGCTGTGGACTGTAAAAGGCTGTTGATAATATATAAAAACTGAGAGAAGTGTTTAAAAAACTCAAATTTTGCAGGTTATAATTTTTGTCGCTATTAATAGATGGCTGGATTGCTGATAACAGAACAGATATATTACTAAATATAAATAAAAATAATTTGTAAATAAAGGTAAAATTGTTTTCAGATGTTACATTTAATTTCATTTATATATATACATTTATTATCATTTCATGTTACATATAAATTTAAAATAGATTGCTACATTTTACCCACAGTCATACCAATTTTGTTAATTTTTAAATCATAAGCTTAATAAAATACTTATACATATTATTAAAATAGGTTTGTAAAAAATTAATAACAAAAAATATATAAAATTAATAAACACAAATAAACTAATTAAACCTGTAATCAATAAATTCAATCGTAGTATAAAAAAGAGTATAGACTGCATGAGAGAGAGTATGGTCAGAGCCTTTTGGATACACCCTAGAACGTATGGTAATTTTGATTGATACTACTGAAAAAAAAGACAAAATATTGCACATGTATGTTAATAATTTGCAACTTTTCAGGAGCCTGTTTATTTCCCTCTTTCTATTTTTTTATGACGTGACAATGGTTTATAAATAAAATTAGATGTCTTCTGTGTTTTCGTAAGTAAATGTAGTTTGGGATTTACGATTAAGTTACGATTAGATTAGATTAGATTAATTTAGTTCAGTTTTTCTTATAACTAAATAATACGTACTAAGTTAAAGTATAGTCTAAAAGGAAGATTTTAATATAATATATGCTTAGCTTGAACTTTTAAAGTCTTTTAAAATTATAAAAATTATTAACTTTTAAAACATAGCCTGGTTGTAATCTTAAAAAGAGCTAAAAACGCATTTCGCGAGGTTACTTATATACAAAATTATAATTACTTTCTAAAACTATGGTAGCAAAAATTAAAATAAATATCTTTTTAAATAAATTGTGTCGTTCTATTCTGTATATTAACGCCGTAAAAATAAATAAATTGAACTTACATATCTCGTCAGGCATTTACATTCATATTTTATTTATTATTATTATTATATTTCATGAATATTCTTTATTCATTTTATTAAATGAAACAAAAAATCAACAGCTTATACATTTAAAAAGGATTCATTTAAATGCAACCACCCAGAAGACAAAATAAAACAATTCGTTCCATGTTTAAAATTCAAAAAGTACTTCCGAGCAAAACACACAGTACATAATAAATAATTAAACACATTACAAAAGTGTTATTTATATTAATAAATAAAATAAGTTTCAGTTATAAATTTAAATACAAAAGTTATATACAAACCTATTACATAACCGGCGAAGCAAGATCCAAACAATTTAAAAATTAAAAATGTACGGTAGTACTTAGAGCACAGAACATATAACTTTGTTTAAGCTTGTTGTTTAAGACAAGTAGAGAAAGATTTTTTTCACAAGAAAGAGTTGGAAATTCAAGAGAAAGAACTGGACAGCCGATCTGTCCCGCTCTCTGAGTATCACTGAGGACCGTAGATGCGCGTAGCTGTAGCTACGGGATGACTACGAGTCTCGTAGAGGTACTACGTTAATATTTGTGTTCGATTGATATTTGATGATGTTAGGGGATAAAATTGTATGTTGTCGTCTAAATAATTGTTTGTTTTGTATTTGTATTCTAACGTGATATTGATTATTAACCTAATTTTATGTAAAGTGTGATTATATTTAAATGTCTCTTTGTTCTCAAGGCAAGTTATAAGAAATAACAGATTTATAAAATTGTAAGTGTTTGTAAAAAATTATTTACGGAAAGAAATACTAAAAGAAATACCGACTTATAGGAACAGTTTGTTATAACCTGAGTTTACAAAAGGAAACTGTAAAAAAGCAAAAAATAACCCAAAAATTTTTTTCTGTATTCTCCTCCAGGCATCTGAGAATGAATTAGTTTGACATAATTCTAATCCAATTAGTTAAAAAATCCATCATAACTATTATAAGTCAAAGGAGGATTTTGAGAAAAGGATTTTGATTTTGAGTAAAATAGATGCAAATTAAATAAAAGCTTTTTTTTTCAGGTATAAGTGATCATTAATTAGTAAATTGATTATGTAAGCATTAATTACACTTTGTAAGCTTCTTACGTCTGCAGGTCTTGTTTACAGAACAAATTGTAACGTGAGAAACTGGTATACGTGACTTGAATTGTACGTGCAAATAAAAATCAAGGTTAAGCAAAGTTTTGTGATTGGATGAGTGTTAACAGAATTCATATTGGGAATGGCCCGGTTACTGAACTATTTTTAGGAAGGGAAGCTTTCATCTTTCATCGAGATGGGGTCTAGTTAGGCACAGGGCTGATTTGAGGAAGACCTGAAACTTACATGATTTGGTAATACTCTAAGAATGGCTGAAATTGAGGTTTATAGTAGCCTGACCGAATCCCCAAAGAGCTGAAGATTCAAAGAGGTTTTTTTCACTTTAATATACAGACCTACAACGTGTATCATATGGTCATTTTCACGTCATTTTTAAAATAATTTTAACACCAAAACAGTAATAATAACTTGATCGTACATTACGTAATTGCAAAAAGGTTTAAGACCAGGTATATGGTTACAAGTGACACCTTATTGCTTTCAGGCAATATTTTACAGGCAACCATGTGATGAAGAGTAAACATGATTGGAAAAAGTATAGAGTAATGTCTGGTTTATTAAAAATAAAGTTAGAAGGGGAAATTAAGGTACTATATAGTATGAGTTATTAAGTGCACATGCACAGTATATATTAAATATTATTTAACTGCTTGGTGGCGCAGCGGTAGTGAATGCGACTGCTGTGCTTGAAGTTTCGGGTTCGATTCTCGTGTCGGACCAAGTATTTGTATGATATGTAAATATGTTTTTCGAAGTTTGGGTGTTTTCTATATATAATATGTTTGTATTTACCAAAGAAAAAAAAGTTAGTTATATGACAATGATGTCTCTTGATTAACTAGGGTACAGTTAGAGGCGGTTAAAGGAGCAAGTTATGCAGGACAAAATCATTATGAAGAAAAGGAAAACTTGATGCAAATTCTATACTTACTCGTCTGGCCAGCGTGGTATAGTAAGCTTAAACCTCCTTTTAAGGAGCGGTCTACGTCCAGCAGTAGACTATGAAAGGCTGTTAGTGTGAATAGACACATAAACAAATCGACTCTGCGCTGCGCCGTCACTTGTAACTTATAATGTGTTAAAAATAACATTTCATTTATAATACTTTCTTTCTTTCTTTAAAAAAGACAACGCCCGCGCTATGAATAATTTTTGTATCGCGGGGACTGCACAAATATACAAGACACGGACATAATGAACACCCAGACTCAGAATAACAATTTGTGGATAGTATACAGTGTTGCCCCATGTGGGGTTTGAACCCACAATACTGAGCGCAGTAGAGAGCGGCGTGGCGACCGCTTAAAACACTTTTTTTTTTTTTTTTTTTTTTTTTTTTAACGTGTGGAAACCCCCTCGAGCCGTCACCCCACCGGGGTTTACGGCGAGGTGGTGTGTCGGAATCGGACCGACTAAAACCACACGGTGTGCCACTCTGCGCCTGACATAGGAGGGATCCAGGCACAGCTGTTATTACGACATCCAGATCCCTCCTAGCGCCTGCCCGCTAAAGCGGGCACCGTCTGCGGAAAACCTCTCCATTTAGGCGACGTACGGCACACGCGAACGTCGCCTCCTCGCGGCTGGCCACTATAGCGGATGGAGGGGAAAACCCGTCCCGTCCACCCGCAGCCACACTCAAGGCGGCATGAGGCGCTGGTACGCGCGCCTCCGCCGCCCGGTTCGCCGGCGGCGAATTGGGTCCGAGTGGACGTCGTCCTCCCGAGCCTTCTCCGCCGCCTCCTTCCGCGAAATTACGTCTTCGCAGAAGGTTGCGACCGCGGTAAAACAACTGTCGCTACCGACCATGGAGCGTATGACGGCCGGTAGCGACAGATCTCCTCCAATAACTGCAGTGAGGACCCCACGCTGCGCAGTCCAAGCGGAACAAACCGCCAGCGTGTGCTGAGCCGAGTCCTCACTGCAGTCGCAGTGGTGACAGGCGGGACTCAATTCCCTCCTGGCGACCGAGTGCAGATACTTCCCGAAGCAACCATGCCCGGAAAGGATCTGCGTCAGTCGGAAGGAAAGAGTCCCGTGTTGTCGCCCCGCCCACTCAGCAATGACCGGCTGGAGAGCCTCCACGGCGGCAAAGCCAGCACGTGGAGCCTCCAGCCGGGACGACCAACGAGCCATCGTGGCTCGACGAGCGGCCTCTCGCCACTCGCGTATCTCTTCGGGCGGGGGCGGGGTGCTGCTACCCGCCCGGAAGTCAGCCGTTCGCCGATAAACTTCGGCGAGCACTTCCGCCTCCAAATCCCACGGGGGAGTCCCGGCTAAGGCGCACGCCGCCTCCGTCGATACAGTGCGGTAACCGCGTATGGCTCTAACCGCCAATATCCTCTGAGGGCGCCAGAGGCGAGCCCTATTCTGGGCGGTCAGAGCCGCCGCCCACACCGGTGCACCATACAGCGCCATTGACCGGACAACCCCCGTGTATAGCCGTCTCGTCGCGATGCTGGCTCCACCCAAATTGGGCAAAAGTCGCCCAAGGGCAGAAGCAGCGCCGACCAGCTTTGGAGAAAGCTGTCGGAAGTGCTCGTCGAAGAGCCACCTGCCGTCGAGGATCAGGCCCAGATACTTCATCTGGGCCTGAACCGGTACGAGGACCGAATTGACTACGATGGAGGCGCCGGAGGGTGGACCACGACGGGGCCCATGGAACAAAAGGGCCTCCGTCTTGTCCAGGGCCACCCGCAAGACCGCTTAAAACACTGGGTCAACCATACGAAATATGATTAACGACCTTCCTAGCCTATATTCTTATTACGTGGAGGAAAACTGGTGTTGTAATCAGATATATGTTTAGTACATTTTTATCTAAATCTTCGGAAAGAAAATACGTGAGTATATGTGTGTCCTGTTATAATACTCGTATAACTAGTATTTATGATAGCACTCTTCTGTGTACCGCTCTGTTGCTGTAATAAAATACAAAGAGGTTTTATTATAATAAGTTAATAATCTGTTATTATTGTTCGTGTTGCTTTTTTTTTAAATTAAAAGTAATAATACGACTCGTATTCTCTCTGTAAATTAAGCGTAAAAAGGTAATATCTTTGACTTTGTGAAATTAATTTCATTGGGGTAGATATTTTTTAATATTGTGTTAACTTGACGCTCTATTCTTATTTTTTTGCTCTATAGCGTTAGAAGGGGGGTTATATTTTTTGAGTAAATTAATGTGTATTACTTTGAAACGCTGTATGGGTATTTTCTTGTGAAAAATAAAGCACAAAGCAGTTTAATAGTCGAAGTAGTCACTTTGCCAGCAGCTGCGTCGAGTTTGTTTCTGGACAAAACTTTTCGTGTGTTCTACAAATAGTTTTTATTAGTTGAACGGACATAAATAATGTAGATTGTTTGTGTCTACTACTTCATAGTTTGTAACATCAAAATTAATACAAACGTTCCTTGGTATGACTTTTATAACTAAACCGTCTTTGTTTTATTGACTAAAATATGTGCAATTAAGGAATAAGAAATATATATATATGTGTGTGTGTGTGTGTGTGTGTGTGTGTGTGTGTGTGTGTGTGTGTGTGTGTGTGTGTGTGTGTGTGTGTGTGTGTACATATGTACGTACGTATACGTACGTACTTTGTGTTATACTAATTTTTTTAGAAAACAACTGTAATAAGAAAAAAGGTGTTTAATATATTGAAAGAAAGTTTTGTTATAACGCATTGTTTACTTAAGTCAATTTCATGCCAAAAGAAATATATATGTAATTTAAAAACTAAAATGTTGACTAGCTAATTTCATGGTGTCAGTTTTTGGTAACGGTGTGCACGCGTCTTTAAAATTTGGGCTCTTCATTTTTCCCTTAACGCCCCAAAAGCAGTATAACTTCAAACAATTAAGATATAAGTGATAATCACCGCCTATGGGTTTAAGTGTGCAGAAACTCTTTGAGTGTCCTCCCTCCCACTTTCAAGATTTAAGAAGGTGGAGACAAAGCAACGAAAGAACTGATTGATAAGAGTTTTCTACGAGTCCTGCTCTGGCTCTGCTATGATTTTTTCTATGTATCTATCTTAAGAGCCTGCCAAAGTGACTCTACTTTACCTGATGGAAAGCATGAATAGAATTCAAGAGTTGTGATCACCATACTCATTGCAAATGCTAAGAACGCAGTATGGTGACCCACACTATGGACGAGTTGTGAGAAGCTTTTTCACCTCACTTGGGGACATAAAAGGCATGACAGTCATTGTGACAGTGTAAGGCTTACACAGCTACCACGACAACTATCGCCCCTTCATCAATGGGCCTCCGGTCTCACACTCACTAACGAAACACGACAACACTGATGCTGTTGGTTTAGGTTGGTCTTCTGTGGGAGGGTAGTACTGCCCCAGTTGAGCCGGCCCGCTCGTGCTGAAATCAGCGTGGCTCTACTACCTAGAGAATTACTTAAATTTTGAATATTTTGTCTTTCTTTTCTGTTCAAATGATGGGTGTGAACCAATAGAGTCACTTGGAGTGTGATCAAGTCTAGGGATGTTACTGAAACTAATATATATAAACAATAAAAACTGAGTGCATTCGATTTCCACCAAGCAATTAGGGCTCCAAGTCAACCTCATCTATAAGTGGTACACTTGCTGGTCGACGGACTAGGCTCTGGCATACAAAATATCCCGATTAGCGGCAATAGGCTCTCAATCTATAACATGGGACCAAAACACTAGGGAAAAGTGGGCGTTTAATATATCTCTGCCTACCCCTCCGGGGAAACAGACGTGATTTTGCGTATGAATGTAACAATATAAACATATTATATTTTCCTTGCACGTTGGACCCAAAAAGGAGTATTTTGTTTCCAGGATTTATGCATGTAGAGGTTAGTGTAAATTTCTTATTTTACATTCATTTAAAGTATAACCTTAAACATTTTGAGCCTAATGACGATGTTCTTCAGGGCACCATTTTTTAAAACTTAGTTCACCAATATTTATTAATTTTACTGAATAATATATTTTTTAATAAACTTTATTGCCAGTTAAACCTGATACAGCGTAGAACTGAGTGGTATCAAAATGATAGCAATCAACTTAAACCCACGCCGTTCCAGAAATAATTCGCAGTTCCTAAGTCTAGCTGCCTTCCTCGGGGAAATAAAATATTTAATACAAATTTATTATATAACCTTTAAAAAGTCTACTTTAAGAAAAATGGTTGAGAAACATGTAGTTAATATATTATAATTACTATAGTTTATAACGTGGCTTAACTCCATAGGGTTATTTAGTGGTGTTCTAATGAGGGTATCACGGGATCCCTACAATAGATTCATTTAACGACCCACAGTGTGGTTTTAACCGATTCGAGTCCATTAGGATTTTGGTACGATAAAAAAATATATTGAGCACAGTGCATTAAAAAGTCTTACGCTTTTAAAACTACTCGTAAATATACATAAATAATTATTTCTCTTTGACTCTATACTTTTCTTTTTTTTTTAAACACAATGCTCACACTAGGAATAAATCCTGTGTCGTGGGGGACTTTACAAACATACAAGAAACGGACATAAAGAACACCCAGACTCTGAACAACAATTTGTGGATCACATAAAGTGTTGTCCCATGCGGAGTTTGAACCCACAATACTCAACGACGTAGAGTGCGGTGTAGCGACCGCTTAAGCCACTAGGCCAACCGTGCAGTCGACCGTTTATTTGCCGTCGTATTAACCTAAACGTTTTCCAGATGCAGCACTACTAAGGTACGAATGCTAATCTCGTTGTTTTCCAGAGCAGTATAATGAATACAAAATATTTTCACAATAAGATCTCTCTCTCACAATAATTAGTATTAAAAACTATTTCGGACATTTTGCACACAACACCATTTAGTTTCATACTAAGCAGAGCTAGTATTATGATAACTGGATTGATTTTTTTGTAAATAAATACATATTATACATAAAAACACTCAAACTTCGAAACAAATATTCGCAGATCATATAAACATTTGATTCGATCCGGGAATCGAACCCGAGACCTCAAGTACAACAATCGCTTTCGCTACCGCTTCACCATTGAGGCAGTCATCGAGATATTGTTAAGAAAAAGCTTACATAATGATACGCTGTGAGGAATTGGCTCATTTTTGAGGATTAGTGTCAATAAACCAGACAAATGAGTTAGAAGAAAGACAGTTCGACTTTGTATCAGAAAAAATCTAACAATTGCCATAGAATGGAAATGTTATTTCTAGTATTTAATTACTGCGTCAACTAACCGGCGGTCCATGAAGGTTCTTGATTATAAAATACTTGTATTAGTTGTTGACTTACCTGTAACAGAGAAAAAAAAAATTATTACCTTTTACTGCTTATTTAAAAAAAAATTAATAAAATGGAATACAAATATATCTCAAACTATATCAATTTCATTTAATTTTATTACCCACAGACAAGAATTTTTAATTTTATACACTCAATAAACTACTTGTACAAAGAAAACTGATGATTATCAAATCAATTTATTTATTTAGATTTTTATAATAACAAAATATGGCGGACACGGATAAAATAAATAAAAATAATTAGGTGAACAAATACACATATTTTTAGATTGCACGGTTGGCCAAATAGTTTAAGTGGTCACCATGCCGCTCTCTATTGCGCTGGGTTCAAATCCCACATGAGATAATATTTTGTGTGATCCACAAATTATTGTTCTGAGTCTGGGTGTTCTTTATGTTCGTTTCTTGTGTTTGTAAAGTCCCCGCGAAACAGGATTTATTCTTAGCGCGGCCGTTGTCTTAACAAAAGAAACTCTCATCTTTTTACGTAGAGAGTTAAAATTAAACATTTATAGTGTAAATCCGTACAATATAATATATAATAAATACTATTTTTATCCCTACATCACGCAAAAACTGTATACGTAGTTGAAAAATTAAATATGTTAGAAGTTCTTCACTTTCAACAGTATCGTTAAGCTACGTTCCTTTAGGCACAAGTTAAGCTTTATTATACAGAGACTCATGCCGATCTCTGATAGAAGACATTACTCCCCATAACGACGCTCACGGGGATAGATCGAGATAATCCCCGTTGTGATCGTGCGTACTAAGCTAAGCGATTCCCTTTTAGGGTGAGGACGTACAGCGAGCGGGACGAGACGCTAACGGCTCGTGACCATTGAAATGTACTTATGTCGGATGTCGAGCATGTCGAATCCATGTGATCCTTTCTATATTACAGTATAGATAATTTAGCAAAAATCTTAACTAATGGCTTAGCTGATTGGCAGTTTAATACGTGAGCTTTCTGGTTAAAACACAGTGAGATTGCACCGTCCGCGCAGCTTAGAAAAATAATAAATCTAAAAAACATTATAACTGTGTATTTTAACAAATTTGTGAGAGACTGGTGCTTGAAATAGATATTGGTATACTCATGCGATACAATATTTAAATTGTATGCGTGTGTGTGTAGCCAAGTGTTTTTTGTGTGCGTGTTTGTGTGTGTGTGTGTGTGTGTGTGTGTGTGTGTGTTTGTGTGTGTGTGTGTGTATGTGTGTGTGTGTGTGTGTGTGTGTGTGTGTGTGTGTGTCTTTATTATAAACGTGTGTGAGGTAAATTAGCGTATTTATTTCGGTATATTTCTAGAGAAGTGTTTATTTTATTATAAAGAAATTCTCCACGAAATCAATAAAAAAATTATGTTAATCCTGATGATTCATGCAAGACAGTAGTTAGTGGTCACTAAGTGATGATCGGTACGTCACTATTTTCTTAAAGTGAATGCACTCTAACACGAACCGCTGACACGGCGTCGCTATCCTGCTCC
This sequence comes from Hypercompe scribonia, assembly GCA_949316085.1. Taxonomy (NCBI): domain Eukaryota; kingdom Metazoa; phylum Arthropoda; class Insecta; order Lepidoptera; family Erebidae; genus Hypercompe; species Hypercompe scribonia. The sequence continues at coordinate 3,860,627 of OX438997.1, forward strand.
ATTCGCAGTATGGCCCAATCTTTAACCGACGTAGTAGCTAGCTGTCTATCGTAGTACGCTATAGTAGACACAGATCTATAGTATGAACAACGTCCTCGTATGTGATATGGTAACTGATGGGTTATGAGATATATTTTCAATTATTAATAAAAGAATATGTGAATGTATGTAACTATTTTGTTGACAAACAGATTGTCTGGTACAAATTTTAGCAGTCACGAAAACGAGTAAAGTTCTAATACATTATCTATACATATAAATAAAATTGGAGTGTCTGTTTGTGATATTGAAATAACCGCTGTTAACTACATGCAAATGAGTATACATACGATACATACACCAAAATAACATATTTTACAATTTTTGTCTGTCTGTCTGTCCGTTTGTTCCGGATAATGTCTGGAACAGCTGGACCGATTTCGATGAGATTTTCACTGACAGACAACTGATGTTACAGGAAAAAACTTAGATGACATTTTGGAGTTTTGGAATTATGAAAAATACCACGCGAATAAAATCGCGGTTGCATCTAGTTTTATAATAATGAGGGTAAACATGCAAACTGACCGCTCGACTGTAATTATCTACCGATGCCAATCGGTTTGGAACCCAAAAGGCAAAAGCATCGATGTAGTCATAAGCTAATTTACTGCCTCGATGGCGAAGTGGTAATACCCGGGTTAGACCAAATCGTTTTGTATGTTCTGCAAACATTTGTTTCGGAGTTTGGGTGTTTAATATATACAATATATGTGTATTTATAAAAAAAGATTTTTTTAATTGTATCAGTTATCTAGTATCCATGGAATAAGGTCTATTTATTTGAGACTAAATGGCGTAGTGTTGCTAATTCTGCTATTTTTTTTCAGTGATTGTTTGACTGGCCTATTGGCCGAATGGTTAGTGATTCTGACTGCTATACCAGAGATCGTGGGTTCAATTTCCATCCCGGAAAATTATTTATGTAATAAACACGATCATTTATTCTGTGTCTGGGTTTTATTTTTTTAAGATGTGCTTAGAAATATATATTTTGTTTGTGAATTGCGTAAGATTATTTTATTTGGGTTATTCTTTATTAAATACAAATGGAAACCATTTAGTGACTAAGAAATTATATATACAAAGGTGAGCTTAAATCAAACAAGTGTTTTGTTCCATCGAACCTTTAGAGTAAACAGAAGAACGTAAGAGCAGAAGAATGTGTACATAGTACATAGTACATACATAGGAGAAAAAGTATATAATTTAGAACAGGTAAAAGCATATATAGGGTGGGCCAAGAATTCGTTAACATTTGAGTCTAACATCCCGCAAAAATATACTACGGGAGTTCTTGAGACCGATGCTACCGGAATTTGCTGGCTATAATCGTAACACATGGTTTCAACAAGATGGAGCCACTTGTCACACATCCAATGAGTTCTTGCCGGTGCTCAAAGACATGTTTTCGGAAAAGGTGCTTTCCAGACGAGGTGACATTCCATGGCTACACAGAAGTCCAGATCTATCCACAGCAGGCTTCTTTTTATGGGGTTATTTGAAGAATGGTGTCTACATCAATAAATCTAATTCACTACGTCAACTAAAAGGAAAGGTCAGTGAAGACATGACGGTGATCTCATAGTTTCTTTACCAACGAGTATTCGAAATTTTGGTGCTCGCTTAAAAGAACGCCATCAACAATTTTAAAAATTAAATTCCAACTAATTAGCTTTCTTGTAAATAAACATTTTTTGTTATATATCAAATGGTTTTTCTATACGATTTTCTCAAGTAATTCATGGTCCACCCTATACAATATATTTGGAAAGTGGGATAACAATCCCTGGTTCTCCTCTTGAACACACTTAGAGAAGGACTACTTCGTATTTATCATTATTATTGCTGTAGTTTGATACAATTGTACTTACTTAAGCTATATACGAGTATTTTCATTTGTAAATACTGTCCATTTTCCTGTCTCTCACCCTCGTAACAAAGAGGAAAAAGGCAAAAATGTTATGAATAGAAATCGTAAGACGTTTCTCAGAAACATCTATTTATAGTGAAAACTACGATTTCATATTATATTTACGATGTGCCTATTGTGGTTACATTTTGCTGTTGTCGTATTGTCGTTGGTGATAAACCAACAAATAGTATATATTTAGTAGGTTATTTTGTAGTTTTAGACACCATTTAGTCAAAGGAAAGTATGAATAGATTCCTAAAGTGGTGGTCACCATACTCGTTGTGAATGTCGACAATGCAGTGTGGTGACCCACTCTAAGGTGGCCTAGTCAGATGCTTCACAGTTATTTTTATACTATAGCGAGGTAAACTAGTAAACGACACTCTTGATGGTAAGGGACTACCGACGCACCGAATTAGCTCACCGCAAGAGTCACAAGTTATCATCCATCAAGAAAGGTTCATTAGTACTATCATCTGGAGTAAGACATTTAATAGTCGACTAGTGGACATAGGTATTTTCGGCTTAACAGTTCACTACTAAACATAGGCCTCTCAGAAAGGGGGGTTTTACCTTTTTTTTTATTCCTTTTTTTTTTTACACGGGGAATGCTTTTCGCACCATACCCTCCGGAGGGACGAAGGGCGTATGTGGGACTCCCGGAAAACCGGTATACCCACTAAACCCCGCGGCGGCCTACCTCGGCAGTCGGGAGGAGCTCCAGGAACGCTTTAGCGGCTTCTAGAGTCCTCCCTGCCGTACCTCACAAGTGAGGTACATCCCGGGCACCTCATGCCCCAAGGGCAGGACGCTATCGCACCTCTCTCCGCCCTGCACAGTAAGAGGCAGAACAGCGCCCCGCCCCAGACGACACTCCCCGGCCGCACCGGAGTGTCACCTGTCTCGGGTCGCTTGCAGCAGTCACATCGCCCCAAGATATGACCGCAGCGACCCTTAGGCGGCGATTAGGAAACTAGTGACCTCTGCTGCGTCCCCTTCGCCGCCTCCTTCGAGCGGGATCGGCCCTTTCCCGATCTCGCTCTGCGGTCTCCTTCCGGAGCATAACATGCTCACAGAAGGAGACCGCGGCTTCCCATCCCTCACGAGTCGCCAGCACTGCCGTGATCAGTGCTGACGGCGTAAGGTTTCGTCCGATCCGTCCGACCAGAACTCGACGCTCAGACTCCCAAGCAGGGCAGTCCTCCAGCGTGTGCTGGGCGGAGTCCCGTTCGGACTCGCAGTGGTGGCATTGTGCCGTAGCCTCCCGTCCTATTCGATTCAGATACTCACCAAAGCAGCCGTGCCCGGTGAGTATCTGAGTCAATCGATAGGTGACACAGGGGGGTATTAACTACTATACCACATTGACCAGACGGGTTGGTATAGTTTCTTTTAAGTTTTCCTTCTCTTTGCAGTGATGCTATTCTGCATCACTCACCCCCTTAGTCGCTTCTTTCGACACTCATAGGATAAAGAGGGGTAGTGACACTTTGTATTCTTAATCCATCACCACACGGAAGGTCACGCCTACTTTATCACGCGGGTTGATATAAGGGGTGTTTCAAATTTTCCTTTACTACTCTACACCTCTACTTTGATCAGCTCTTACGATACACACGGAATGATTGGAGCTGGTAACATTCCATATTTTTAATCTATCACCACAGCTAATGATATACTCTGTTAATGGAAATATAATGTGAACAAAATTAATGACTTATCATTATTATCGTCAGGCTATTGCTATTGTCAGCCGACTGCCTCAGTGGCGTAGCGGTAGTGATTGCGACTACTGTGCTTGAGGTCTTAGATTCGATGCCCGGGTTAAACCAAATGTTTGTATGATCTACAAATATTTGTTTCGGAGTTTGGGTGTTTTCTATGTATAATATGTATGTATTTACAAAAAAGTATATAAGTATTCTAACAGTCAGTCTAGTTATCAAAATATAAGCTTTGCTTAGTTTGAAACTAGATGGCGCTGTGTGTCAAATGTCCGAAATATAGCAGTCCACTGCACGCTTTTTTCAGAGCTCGAGAAAAGCCATATGTTGAGTGAGTTTGAGCTTTTGGCCCAGCCGCAAATGTCCATGTTTCGGCTCCGTAAGTCACGACAGGTAAGACGCACTGATTCAAGACTTTTATCTCAGATACTATGAAATCAACAACGAGAAGAGCTTCCGAAGTACTCCCGATAAAATTTTTGCGGAAGTTATTATTCGTATCTAGCGCTTTGAACTCTTTTGAAATATAGGTACTGATAAATTTCTCATAAAATCCATAACAAGTTCAAAGAGATTACGTGGAAAGATTGAAATATTTTTCTATGTGATCTTGTAACATATATATTATGTATGTATGATCTGAGTCTTGTACAATATTTGTTTTAGATTTCAAGAGCAGCATGGTTCCACTACCTACATGATAAGGATTGTGAATATTTCTATAACCGTACATTTACTACTTTCTCGAAAAGATCAAAGAAAGAAAAATCACATATAAATACTAACATCTTAATATAACTCGGATATTCCAATGACTCGATTATGAAGCAATCGAGAAACGAGATATAAGCAATGAAGACCTTAAGGTCCGCAAAATTGACCTCTTTAGGCACGGCTGCAAATCGATGCGACCCTTCTAACACAAGGGTCGTTCCTTTGAAATTATATTCGAATAGGGCCTTATTATGACAATAAATGGAATGCGTAAAATTTCTGTTTATTGGAATCGAATTCTTTTTGTCTTTGCACTGATGTAATTGTATAACATATCTTTTTCTTTTTTTGCGTGTTCTTTTAGATTTCACTGTCATTTACAGAACTATGTTTTTATGGAGGAACGGGTTGGGGTGGTTCCTGTGTTGTGGCTGGCTGCCACGTATAAGGGAGAAAGGTGCTCTGCTTATATGTACCGTAGATGCAGTATGCTGTGCCTTGATGCGGATGAACCTGTAATCTGGCTGCAGCGGTTGCTCCCTGCATGTTTTATCCTTGTTGGGGCCGAGGTTACAGGCTGGCCGAGACTTGGTTACGTGATGATGTTGCTTGCTAGTGATCTGCTTTTTTGATGGCTGCTTTCATCGAACATCGGAGTCTCCGAACAACACGAAAGGAGTGTTCTCCAACCAGGTGACGTAATCGTACCTAACGGACCACGGCCTTACGGTTGATGTTAAGAAGTTGTATATATACTAATAGGCTTGAGAACTTCTATATCGCGAGGCAGTATTAGTAGCTACTCTGTAGTTCGGTGTGTCTTCAGGAGATGGCGCTATAATTTACCTTTAATCGCACTGTACGTGGAAGTCGTCACATATTATTACTTTATACAATTCGTTTTAGGAAAACAGAAATGGATTGTGGGTTTCTTTGTTTTTATAGTACAGCGATATAATAATTATTTATATGTACGCGAAATAACGCTATCATATAATAGGTTTTTAAGCACAATCGAATTGCTGAACCGGCCGAGAGCCTATGCTCTAATGGCTAGTGTATTCTACTCACATTAATCAGATTGATGGTGCCTGTAGTATGTGAACAATAATTTTAGCACTCTCCAAATAACTTCCGTGGTCAATATATCAGAGCCATCAGGGAAAAAAAAATTAAAAGAAAATATAAACCTTGTATTTTATTGAAACAGGCAATACCTACGGTTCCTAGATCTTTTGTCTTTATCTACATAGCCGTTGTTGACACAGGTCATTGATAATTTTGTTACACTCATCAATAGCCTTTTACAGTGCAATGCTGAATATAGGCCTTACTAAGGAAGTAAGGAAGTTTTGCAAGTTCAAGTTTTCCTTCTCTTTATAGTGATATTGTCTTGTATATTTTGTTGCCTTAGTCGCCTCTGAAAACAACCACGGGAAGAGCAGGAATGGTGACACTGTTTTTTTAATCCGTCTAACATTATAAGATACATGGGAACTGAAAATCGATTCTATCTCATTCAGTAAAGTGTTCTTGTCGTTATTATCTGACATATAAGAAGAGGCTGTTATTCTTACAGACAGGTCCGTAAGAAAAATATTTTTGCTCTCTACGTGCTGCCGTACCATACACATGTAATTTTAAAATACATCTGAAATATTCTTTAGACAAGTAACTTGAGACAGCACATAATACTGTTATTTGGTTTTGAATCGTACTAGACCAAAACCTGTGTTACAATAATATTAACTGAGCTGCTCAAAAACATACTTATATGTGATTAAATAATAAATAAACAAACAAATATTTCGAATATTTGACACACAACGTCATCTAGTTTGAAACTAAGCAGAGCTTGTACTATGATAACTAGACTGACTGATGGAATACTAATATAATTTGTTTTTGTAAATACATAGAAAACACCCAGACTTTGAAACAAATATTTGCAGATCATACAAACATTTGGTTGATCCCGGGAATTGAATCGAGACATCAAGCACAGGTAGTATTCGCTACCGCTGCGCCACCGAGACAGTTAAATAAATACATATTACAGATAAATTACATCCAGACCACAAACAATCGTGCTTATTACACAATTATTTGATCCAGGATAGGAAATGAATCCACGATCTCTAGGTATACGATCACTAGATATAAAAAATATATTTGGCTTTAAAAATGAATAGTTAACTATATAAAACATCCACTCAGCTTATTGCGTGAGCTAATGCTCACACTTTATTGATGAGTTTGTAAGAATAGTCACTTTTCATTCATCAACGTCATTATTTCAGCCAAAAGACGTCCACTAGACACAGGCCACCCCCAAGGTTCTCCACAACAACCGGTCCTGTGCCACCCGCATCCAGCAGTTGCCCGCGACCTTCGCCAGGTCGTTGGACCACCTTGCGGGGGGCCTACCAACGCTACGTTTCCCAGTACACGGCCGCTACTCTAGAACTTTATGGCCTCATCAGCCATTATTTCTGCTTGTAATGTGCCCCGCCAACTGCCACTTAAGTTTAGCAATTTTACTGGCGATATGGTGACCTTGGTTCGTCTCTGAATCTCCTCATTTTCTTTCTTCTTTATTTTCTTTTATTTTTTTCTACTACTCCTACGTACCCTTTTCTTGAAAATTCCTTCGGATTGCCGGTTCGAATGATGCAAGAGTAGGTATTTTCAGTAAAAATAACCCCGACGGTCAGCATTCTTATCTGGGGAGGATTTGGACCATGTAATTCCAAGATTTTTCTACAATGTATACTAGGCCTAACCACATCATATCCCAGGGGTAACCACAAGCTTCCACAGGGAAAAAAACCTATCTGTAAGGTAAGGTTACTTGTGGTTTAGTAGACCGTAACATATTTGCTTCTAATTCGTCGTTGACGCCATATGATAGCTAATGAAATGTGAATATTTAATAGGCCTCTGCCTAGCCTTCAAAGTTTAGATTTGAGATTATGTTGTGTATAATATATTTATTCGTCTTTTCATTTATATTTTTCTATAAAGTATAATCTATAATATTTAGAAACATTCACTTTCGTTTCAAATATTTTGTTTCTTAGCATAAAAATATTATTTGCAACATTTCTTACAAACGAATTTAACAAATCAAGATACATTTCGGATATGATATATAAAATAGAGGTATGAGGGCTGTGTACTAATATGTGTGTGTGTATTTTTATTTATACCAAATATGTATGAGGACTAACAAAAACAGATTTTTTGCTGTTCTGAGAGATAATGTACTCCAATAGTCGATTTTGACCATGACGACCAATCTCAATGGAGGCCAGCCAACTAAGTATGAGATATTATAATTCATAAGTGTGTGCACAAACATAAGTGCACTCTCTGTTCCCTCGTTCTCACAAATCAATGGGACAGTTATCTGACACGATCGTTACGTGCTCTTCGAGCCACGGGAGTTAATATCTAACTTCTAAGCTCCGGGCTGTTATTGAATTTTTCAGGTCACAGAAAACTTTTTGATCCAACACGGGAATCGAAGCCGAGACCTCTTGATCGGTAGTCACATGCGCTAATCGCTAGACCATTGAGATGGTTACTCTCACAGCAGTAAGTATGGATATACAAACACTAGAATATGCTAAAAATGTGTACTTCACAGATTATTCAACTCTTGAAACTGTGATATTTCAGGAATGTTGTTTCGAAGGAAAAACCCTTTAAGCAAATTTTGATCACAGTTTTCATCTAATTTTATAAATTAAAATATTTAAGCACTATGGCGTTCACTCCAGTCAAGTGCTATTGTATCTAACATCTATTTAAATCGTTGCTGGCTTGAAGCGTTGAGATGTCATCATGAATTATCTGATTTGGGACTAAAACTCTCTATGGACTCGTCCGATAAGTGGTAGCTGGTTGAAAATCAGTATATAATAAACTGTTTTCCTATTTTTTTTACCTGTCATTAATGTCTAAATAATGACAGATGACACTGACAGTTTGTCATTGACAGAATTGTCAAATTTCAAACATGATAATTTTAATACGAGTCTTCTTGTAAAGTATATTTAACGTAGATAACTTTTTATTCATCTAATACCTTGGTATAACCTTTATTGAGATAATTAATCTTTGAAAAATCACTCTGAAGTTACAGTTGGCGACTACAGGCACAGTGTATCAAACAAGTCAGTAAGCGGTGATTTCTTTAAACATTGCTGTCTGATTTTTGATTGTGACCAGATTTTTGACAAATATATTCATATATTTTTAAAAACATTCATATTATATATATCGCTTATAGTCTTTAACAGTCCACAGTTGGACATAGGCTTCTTCTTAGCAAGGTATCGGGTTACAATATAAGGATTGGTTTCAAGGTTTCTTATTTTGCAGTGATTTTTATTGCATATTTTGTTTCCTTAGTCGCCTTTTGCAATACCCATGGAAAGAGAAGAGGTGGTAACACCCTGTGTTCTTATCCGTCATCACACACAATGACACACACTTTCTTTATTACAGATAGTATACATATGTATAATTGTAGTGGTGTTAAACGCTGATTGTACGACCAAATTCATATTATTGGTATTAATTAAACAGCCTACCTTAAAAATTAAACTTCAAGGTAAATCTTATTTAGTGTAAACCTAAAGTTATTCTTTATGCTTCCTATTTTAGCATTAAAATAATTCCTTTAATCTCCCTAATGAACGAAAACTACCCAACTTAATTTTTAATTCACAAGGATAAGGTATATTATTCTACTGAATTCTTTATACTGTGACCCCTGGACTCAAATTAAGGGCAAGCCACAGCCGTGAATGTCTGAAAAGAGGCTGTAATTACGGCCTGAAATATTCAGCCGGAATAAACTGAGACACCGGCTGTGACGTCATAGAGGACAGTTAGCAAAAACAGTGTTGATTTTAGTGTTATATTTAGCATTTTTGTTTCATATTCGTATCTTTAATGCGGAATAAAATTAAACATTAATAGACTTCATATTATCTGGAAATCTAGATCTGAAAACTTGAAACGAACCCTATTCCAACCCGTCTGGAGAGTGTGGAATAGTAGACCAAAACCTCCTTACTAAGGAGAGGCTCCTTGCTATGTCCAGCAGTGAAGTATAAAAGGCTGTTGATGATGATGACGATGTATATATAGAAGACTATAATTTTAATTTAAAATTTTGCCAAAGTGACTCTACTCTGCCTGATGGAAAGCATGAATAGAATCAAATAAGACGGTCATTATGGCAGTGAGTCTCACACACCTACCACGATAACTGTCAATTGGGTCTCCGGTCTAACACTCACCAATAAAACACGAAAACACAGATGCTATAGTTTTTAGTTGGTTTGCCCCGAGGAGGTAGTACTGCCACGGTCAAGCCGGCCCGTTCGTGCTGTAATCAGCGTGGCTCTACTACCTTGCAGATTAAGTAATGTTGAAAAATGTCTAATAGTTTTAAACTTCCTGTTATGTTTAAGAAAGATCTAAATCATTTCAATTAATGAGTGATTTATGTAGCCATTCTGGTATTAAATGAAACAAGAAGCGTTAACTACTGCCGAGAATTTCGATATTGAAACAAAGGGTTAAAATTTGTAACTTTACACAATAGATTTTACTGAATCTTTCGTAAATTAGGAAGGTATTAAACATAAAATTTGGGTACTATTCCTTTGGGTTAAGTTTTTGTTTCTAAACATCTTTTTTTTATTTTTAAGGCCACTACATTTTATGTATAGTAAAATTTTAACACGTTTATTTAAAATCGGAATCTGATTTCTTGATGTTACAATTCCCAGTAAACTTTATGAATTTTTATGTGTTACTACTGCCAGACTATTATCTTGGGGAATAGTTTTTAAGACTCACAGCAATTTCCAACAGCTCTCCGTTTGCGACGAGATTCGGATTCGGATTTTCAGTTCCTTGGGGACACAGAGATTTGTCGTAAAGCAATTAATTTCGTCACTTTGCCCGGTGTGAATTTTAGAGTCCAAACGTTCCTTCTGAATGAGGCCAGCGTGGTATAGTAGACCAAAATTGTCTTTCTAAGTAATCTCTAATTACTTTCAAAGGCTTTTGTAAAAATAAAATTCATTTTTTTTCCTATCCCTACTACCTAGAGTTAAGTTCTGTATTCAGATCTCTACGGCGACGTGTGGCCCTTCTTTGTTTCATGCTTTCTATTTAAATATAACTATAGCCGGCTATTCTTATTTCAGCCTATTCTGTACTAGAATGAGGGTCATGTGACCTTGTGTTTTGTGGGTGCATTGTTGATGATTAAAATTTCAAAGTTAAAGGCATAAAGTTCATGTTTTAAACTATATTATCTCATATTTGTTAATAAATACAATGATTACATACGATTGTAATTGTTTATACATAGGGTTGGCCACGAATTAGTTATCAATTGAAAAATCATAAAAAGAAATCATTTGATATATTATAAAAATTGTTTATTTACAAGAAAGCTAAGTCTAAGATCCCGCGAGAATTTATTTTTTAAAAATTACATTGTCTAAATGACTACCGTTTTGACGTTTGAACTCTTCTAAGCGAGCGCCAGAATTTTCGAATGCTCGTCGACAAAGAGATCGCGAGGTCGCCGACATCTCTTCGCTGATTTTTTCTTTCAGTTGAGAATAGTGTATTTGGTTCGTGGATGTAGACATGATTCTTCAAACAACTTCATAAAAAGAAGTCTGCTGGGAATAGATCTGGACTTCTGTCTTCTGAAAGTCACCTCATCTGCAAATCAGCTTTTCCGGAAACATGTCTTTGACAACCGGCAGGGACTCATTGGATGTATGACAAATGGCTCCATCTTGTTGAAACAACCATGTGCTACGATTGTAGCCAGCAAATTCCAGTAGCATCGGTTTCAAGAACTCCCGTAACATGTTTGCGCGGAATGTTAGATTCAAATGTTAAAAAATTCTTGGCCCCCCTGTTTATAGATGTGTAGCTGTTTGACCCATATACTTATTTGTTAAGCTTTGATACATACAGACACATAGTAACTTTCTGCAGCATGCATTTTATTACAACTCTGATGTTTTTAAATTCATAGTAAAATACAACTTGTAAAGCTATTTAAAAACACTTCGATTTTTTTTATTTAATGTCACAGCTGTTATAGCGCACATTTTTCACTTACAGTACAATCGTGTGATACATGAATTATTAAAAAAATATTCAAGTAAAGAACCTATTCATACCTTAAAGGTCAGCAAGACCCCTGCGACCCATTGATGCAGGGGTGACAGTTATCGTGGTAACTGTGTAAACCTTACACTATCACGATGACTGTCATGCTTTTTACGTCCCCAGGCGGGTGTGAAAAAGCATCTCACAAGGCCGCCATAGTGTAGGTCACCATACTGCATTGTTTGCGTTTGCAGTGAGTATAGTGACCACAAGTCTTGGATTTTATTTATGCTTTCCATCAGGCCGAGTAGAGTCACTTTGGTAGGCTCTTAATATAGAAAAAAAGAAGTAGCTATTAGCTGCTTAGCTCTATGGGCAGTGGTACTTATTTAATATCATGTTTGTCCTTAGTGTCATAGAAGAAAATTTTAATATCCTTTACGGCTGTGTTAAAATGACAGATGGTATATAAGTTTTTTTTTTAATTACAGTTTGAGCAACAGTTTTATAAATTTTAACGTAAATACTTGATATTTGAAACAAAGATTAATCTTCTTAGCCTTATAATCCACAATAACTTTTGGAGTCGGTTACTAGTTCAATCGATCTTACTTGGACATCAGTTTTATAACGAATCGACTGGCATCGGACCTCCACAACCCTGAGTGCGAATTGAATAAGAAGGTGGATCTAGTTTTCAGTATAATGCTATAGATGTACATGACAACCGGGATGGAATGCTTAACTTGCTCTCCAAAACACGGGCGGGTAACGCCGCGTACTTATTTATACTCTGGGCTGTTATTAGAAATTTCGTGCAAGAAAAACATTATCAGAGTCGAGCATTGCAGAGTCGAAACCCGAGACCTCTTGATTGACAGTCACATACACTAACCGCTAGACCAATGACGTGTTAAACTAAATTCTGAATTTAGTTTTTTTTGTCTATATTGAGAACCTGCCAAGGTGACTCTGCGTGATGGAAAGTATGAATAGAATCCAAGAGTTGTGATCACCAAACTCATAGCAAATGCAGAAAATGCAGTATGGTGATCCACACTATGGCGCCCGAGTAAGATGCTTTTTCACGCGCTGCTTGGGGACGTGAAAGGCATGACAGTCATTGCGGCAGTGTAAGGCTCACACGGTTATCACGATGACTGTCATATTGTCACCAACAAAACGTTGGATGGATGTATGGATGTTGTCGCTTTAGGTTGGTTACCTGTGAGAGGGTAGTACTGCTCCGGTTGTGCCGGCATGTTTGTGCTAAAATCAGCGTGATTCTACTACCTATTAAGGTCTGTTTTGTTCCGTAGATTTTCACTGGAACTTTAACGATTCATTCTCGCTTTAAACTAGACCACATTATCTGATATATTGATGACCGAAGTGCAGTTAATATGCTATCTATCTCATTGGCAGATTTGGATATTTAATTCGCCTCTGTCTACCTTTTTAGAATGAAAAGCATGAATATATGTCCTGACATAAATGTATGTATGTCCTGGCAAACTTGAAAGTCGGTAAACGTAATAAACAGTAGTACTATTGTAAATGTGGGATACAATATCTCAGGTCAGAGGTAGAAAATTAGGTAGCAGAGCCACGCTGATTTCAGCACGAATGGGTCGATTCGGCCGGGGCGGTACTACCCTCTCATAGAAGATTTACCTAAAACGACAACATACGTGCATACGTGTACAGTATGCGTGTCAAGTGTGTGCAATACAATGCCACAATGACTGTCATGCCTTTCAACTCCCAAGCGGGCCGTGAAAAAGTATTTTACTAGGCCGCTATAGTGTGGGCCACCATATTGCGTTGTCTGCAATGGTATTAGGTATAATGCCCACAACTCTTAGATTCTATTCATGCTTTCCATCAGGCAGAGTAGTGTTACTTTAGCAGGCTCTTAAAATTAAAAAGAAAAGAAAAAGGACCGTTTAGAACAAAAAAGGGCCATAACTCTAAACTTCTAACCGTTAGATGTAATATAAGTAATATGCCAGGTGAATTGACAAAATGATGTTCAGTACTGACCTACTTACGTACTTCCTTAGAACTAATAAATACATACTATAGAAAGCCTACAGCTGTACCTTAGGGAAATAACTAGAAATTCTACACAATATGTAGGTTGTCACCAAATTCTGTTAACAACAAAAAGGACACATTGTTAGCTAATACTAGGTTTTTAGACGATAAAGAATGCTTATTTTTCCAGCAGGTCTTTGAAGTAGTTCGTTCAACCACTACTGTTAGCCACACGTTTAATTTTCGCTCAACTATCATGTAAGAAGTGACTGCCTGCAAATCAAGAACACTGCTACCCTTTGAGCGTTCTCTCTCAGTAGTAGAGAAAGGTGTTTTGGACCTCGATCCATAACCCCCATCGAGAAATACGTGTGAAGGGGTGTACGACAATTGAACTCACTAAAATCACACTTTGTGCCACTCTGCGCCTTAACTAGCAGGGATCCAGGAACAGATTTTACTAGGATATCTTGATACCCTTCTAGAAGTGAAGAGAAGACTTTGGCTACTTTATCGACTGAGTGGACTCACCAGGACCTCCACTTCCTCACTGATTCTGGTAGTAGGAACTTAAAAGACTTATAATTGTCCATCAATGAACCTATCGCCGTCCACTGCTAAACGAAGGTCTCCCCTAAGAAACGCCAACCATCCCGGTCTTGGGTAATTCGTATCCATCCGCTGCCAGCCACCTCCTTCAAGTCGTCGGTCCATCGCGCCGCAGGGCGCCCTACACTACGTTTGCCCAATCGTGGTATCCACTCTAGCACACAGCTCCAGCGACGATCAGTTCGTCTGGAGACGTGGCCGGTCCACTTTCACTTCAACATACTGATTCTCCGTTACTCTAGTTCTCTGTCGAATAACCTTTTTACGAAGTATCCTTGGGCGGCAATATTCCCTTACCATCAAATGAACCCATCTATTGGTTCCTGGTTTAAAATTAAGATTATACTATCAACCAGTTCCTATAAAGAATCTATTTAGTATGCATACCTTAATGTTTCTTAAATCCGCTTTGTTTAATGGACCAGAATATTCCCAAAGGATTAACCCTAAATGACATGCTTCCAGATTTGTGTTCGATAGATTACCGTAATGCAGTCAAAGTTTGGAAGTGAATATGTTTGAGTATAATGTTATTGTTGTGTGTCAGATGCCCGATTATTTACATATTTATTTAAGCGTCTTTAAAAAATATAGAGATTTTGTATTCAGTGTGTGTTTCATGTCTGTCTCAGAACTCTGTCATTTACGAACCGATTCGGCAAATATTTTTTTATTTGGCCCTTGTAGATATGCTTTACGTATACTACGCTGGCCAGATGGTTTGTTTAGCGTTTGTTTCAAGTTTGCCTTCTCTTTGTAGTAGTACTTCTTATATATTTTATTCCCTTAGTCGCCTCTTACAATACTTAAGGAAACAGCAAAGGCTGTGACACTCTGTATTCTTAATCCGTCACCACACGTAAATGCTAAAAAGCAGGTTGTCTGCCGATTAAAAAATACTTTTACAAATTTTGACACCTGATAAAATAAAAAAAAACTATCTAGGTATACGTAATTTGCAAAGGGCCTAACTTAAATAAACTTCGTTAAAACGGCTGTTCTTCGTAATATAACTAAGAAAGATGAGAAAAAA
This sequence comes from Hypercompe scribonia, assembly GCA_949316085.1. Classification (NCBI taxonomy): domain Eukaryota; kingdom Metazoa; phylum Arthropoda; class Insecta; order Lepidoptera; family Erebidae; genus Hypercompe; species Hypercompe scribonia. Next base: position 3,875,856 of record OX438997.1, read on the forward strand.
TTCAAACTAATTTGAACAATTTCTAGACATTGAACACAGTACGACAAGTCGAGTATTTTCCACTTAGCTGAATTGTACTGATCTAGGTTAAACGATTTCGCGCCAACGAACTTCGACAATCATCGTGACAGCCGATCGTTGGGAACTAAGCTTCAACATAGGCCAATCAACATGTATAGGCTCGAATAGGCTGAGTGGAAATCAGAATGTATCTGGTTTTGGAGCTTGTATTATTAAGTTGATAATAAACAGAATTTTGGAAAAGGCCTTATGACTGGCGTTTAAAGTTTTTAATGAAATCCAAAGGATAGTCTTCTTCTAGTAAAAACTTCAAGTAAAAACAAATAAGTTGTTCAACTGCCTGTGAAATGGTGAACCTTACTAGAATAATTGCTTGGGTTCAAATTTCAGCTGTCTATTTTGTTTAAGTCTAGTTTTATTTCACTGACCTGTATAAGTAGAACTATTATCGTAAAGATTTTTGTACCGTGACGTATCTCAAACTATTCTGAATTCACACTTAAAGTAAGAAATTATTTAAATGTACCCAACATATAAATGTACCCACAAACATTTACTACTTTCTGCACTTTTACAAATATGACTTGTGTCTGCCATAGTTATTTATGCCTACTCATACATGACATTCTTGCATGCTATATTTTAGGATTTACGATTTTGATCACTATTTTTATATGAACAAATGTATCACTGCGTGTGACACTAGTAGGGATTTAAATAAAACCACTGTGCACTGTACTATGGGTTCGTAGGACTCCACGGTTTAATTGGTTGTCGCCTTGTACTAAACTCCAGTTTTGTTCTCGTCATACAATTTTTTTTTTTTTTTTTTTTTGGTATTGACTTTTAGCTGTTGGCCTCGGATGGCCTCTACAACTTTACCAGGATTAATTTACGGTGAGCGCTGAGGGCTCTCAACCGGCCATTTGTTAAGCAACATTGCCCAAGGGCACCCCCTGTGGGGTACGAACCTCGGCTTGGGGTGTTGCTGATACGTTGGGGCGGCCTACTCCCATGTTTTGTGGACGGTTTACGCGGCGCGTGTTCCGCCCCCGACGACGGGGACGAAAACGCGGACGCTTTGTGTTCGCTCTACGTTGAGCGAGTGTAACGTCGTCATCTAGTTCCCCTAACGCGTGTCTGGGTCGACGCAGTTTAGAGATCCTACTGGGTGTGTAGTTTACGGCCGCAACCACTAGAGGGTTGGGGTGAGTCGGAGCAGAAATCGTCATACAAAATGCTTGCAGGCCTTATACACTAACGCGTGTAACACAACGATAGCGCGATCTAAGTTTGCAACAGCTCCCTCTAGGGAACGTAACGGTAACTAATATTTTGGTTTCGACTTTGATCGCACTATGCTGTTATTGGTCTCGAACATATTATGACACTGGTTTAAGGATACCCAAAGTGACAGTCTAGAAAGTTCTTACATGTTAGACTACGGAAACAATTTATTGAATAAAGACAATTACCTACTTATTTATAAGGCTATATAGGATTTATTTAATTTTGACCAGCTTTTCAACTAAAAAGTGTGGTTTAAAAAGTACTAAAGTGAAAAAAGGAAAAATTTATGGCCTCCAATACCAAGGCTTGGCAGTAAATCACAGTGAACGAGACTCCCGTCTATCTTGGGATGCCATCAGGGCAAGAAATAATTTACTGTACATAGGATACGATTTTTTATTGGACAATATTAATAGTACAACATTAAATAGAGATATTGGATAATTTAATGACTTTGCGGGTACATAAATAGAATAAACAAAACATTATTTTGAAGTCCAAATCCATATTTTAGAGTCAAACCATTTGACCTGACGAGCGTGTAGGGCAAGCGGTTCATCAAATCATCAAACACTATAATAGTCCATTGCTGGACATGGGCCTTCTGTTACAAATGTGATTTTGGCCCACTATACCACCCTGGCCAGATGGATTGATATGATAGAAGGTGTGTTTCAAGTTTCTATGGATCTATTCCAAGCACACCGCCTCCGGGCCAGACGAGTTGACTGTCTGAGTGCTGGTGAAAGCCCTCGAGCACATGTGGAACCACCTCAGGGAGGTTCTGGACGCTGGCTCAACGTTCAAACGCTATCCTGAGTGCTGATAGAGTGAGAACCTGGTCCTATTACGGCAACCAGGACAACCTGCCAATTTGCTCCCGGCCTATAGGCCCATTGATTTGGTAGACGGGGCGGGTAAATTGTTTAAGAGGATGTTTTCCCCTTCATCCACTGTATTGGCCAGCCACAAGGAGGCGACGTTCGCGTGTGCCGTTCGGCGCTTAAATAGAGAATTCACCTAAAGGTGATGCCTGCATTAGTAAGCAGTCGCTGGCAGGGTTCCAGGCAGTTTAATATCAGCAGTTCTTAGATCCCTCCCATTCCATGCACACAGGGGCACACATGGATGTTTTGGATCCACAGTGGGGGTTTTCACAAAAAAAAAGGTTAACAATGTACTATTTCTGCTTAGGTTAGGATCAATATGTTAGGTGAGTTAAGTTATTAGTATTATTATTTCGTTCAAATTTTGTTGGGACCAATCTTGAAGATAACAAAGTGCATCATTTTAAGCATATGTGACTCTTGAGTTGCTAGTATCTTAGGTTACAGGACACACCTTCTTGTTTAGTTCACATCACATCTTCATCAACAGTCTGAAATAATCCACTATTAGGCCTTTCCTTGGAAGGGAAACTTTGATCTGCTGCACCACGCTGGCCAAACGAATTTTTATGGGGTTTTTTCGAGTTTTCCTTCTCTTTGCAGTGCTGTTGTTCTGCATAATTCGCTCCTTAGTCTTCAAAATGTAAAATTACGTTTATTTCTATAAAAAAACTGAATATGGTTTGACCTTGGTATTCAACATGACGTATTAAGCAACAATATATAGTTACTAAGAAACTTAAACATTTAAGAGAAAAATTTATTTATTTCATAAGCAATTTGTCTCCAAATTAAGTAGATTTAAAATGAAATACACGATGCCTTTAAGTATTTTAGGTTGTGGTACGTCCGCCAAAAGCAAAGAGAAACTCTAAAAATAAAGGCAAGTACATAATTCATTTTAATTCGACTTTGTACCCTTTTCAATCGGTCGGTAAATGTCTAAAACACATATATAGTAGAAAAAAAAAATTATATAAATCTCTTTATGCATCTAAGACGTTTAAACGAGCAATTCTTGTACATATTTATAATCTAAATCTCGGAAACGGCTCCAACTATTTTCAGGAAATTTAGTATACAGGAGGTCGATTTCGATAGTTTCCAGGTTCTAAAGATTTAAATTGATTTGTGTATGCTTCGAAATATGAAAAGTACCATATCATTTGAGTTCCAACTTTAAAACTTTTTTATAATAGCTGCCAAAATAACTACTTTGGCTGATGGAAAGCATAAGTAAAATCCAAGAGTGGTGGTCACCATCCTCATTGAGAATATAGACAGTGGAACGTGGTGATTCACACCATGGTGGCCTAGTGAGATACTTTTTCACACCCCGGGAGCATAGTGGACATGTGTACTGCTAGTGAGATCCAGGTTTTGTTTAGTTCAAGAGCTTCTACTCTAAAATTTGAACCTTTGATGAGGCCTATGTACAGCAGTGAACATCTTTCAGTTGGGACGACAGAAAGAAATTTCAAATCTTTAGTATTTTTACAAAACAATTTATCGCAATTCAGATTAACTTAAGATATTCCTCAATATGACTTAGAATTATTTCAACTTACGGTTAGTACGTAAAAATAATTCTTTTCTTAAGTAACGTGACTTACCTAATCCCTTATCTCCAGGCCTAAACCAGAACATTAATTATTTGCCGGTAAGATACCCACGGCCCTAAATTCAATCATTCCAGCATTTTAGATAATGATTCTTAATCCGAGTAAGAAGTTGTATTTGGCGAAATATACCTACTCACTGAGATTGTAGATTAATATTAAATGTCTTTTTGTACACACTATTTTATAACTTAAGTTTTTTTAATTTACGTAAAATAACTTTTTAAACATATATCAAATAAGATTTATTAAAAATTTGTAAATTAACCACATCGATTCACCCGTTTGGGAGGTATGATGCTACAGACAGAATGATACACACATACACTTACGTCAAATTTATGAAACTCCTCTTGTTACGTCGGGGGTTAAAAATATTGTCGGTCCATTGGAAACAGGAAGTAAAGTACAGGGTATTAAGGTGCTGAAGTTAGGAACCTTCTCACAACACTTCATCTTTCTAGTCTTTATAATTCCCAAGTTAATTTGAGGTTGGTTATTAGTTCAATTGGTTTAAATTACTGCCATCGGACCTCCGCAACACAAATGAAGAACTGAATTCGAAGGTGGAACTTGTTTTTTTTCTATATTAACAGCCTGCCAAGGTGACTCTACTCTGCCTAATGAAAAGCATAAATAGAATCCAAAGAGTTGTGATCACCATACTCATTGCAAATGCAAACAATGCGGTATGATGACCCACCCACACTATGGCGGCCTAGAAGTAAAATGTTTTTTCACGCCCCACTTCGGGACATAAAAGGCATGACAGTCATCGTGGCAGTGTAAGGTTCACACAGCTACCACAATGACTGTCACCCCTGCATCAATGGGCCTCCGGTCTTGCGCTCACCAACGAGACACAACATCACGGATGCTGTCGCTTTAGGTTGGTCTTCTATGGAACGGTAGTACTGCCCCGGTCGAACCGTCCCATTCGTGCTGAAATCAGCGTGGCTCTATTACCTAACAAATAATTTATACCCTACCAACTAGTTGTGTATTTGAGGACACTCACTTCTTAATAACGATTATGATGTTCTTGACGACCGGGATCGATGGCTTAACGTACTCTCCGGGCGTGAACAACACCAATTTACATGCCACGGGATGTTATTAACCGAATAACACTTTTCAGCCCGACACAGGAATCGAACCTGACCTCTGACCGATTTATCAATGTGTCACCGATGAGGGTAAAAACTTGAAAATTTGTAACTGATGGTTTTTATACTGTAACAAAGATATTTCAGAAGTTACACTCCTAAGGGAGTAAAATAGTGGAATACGGTTATATCTAAATCCGTTATTTTCAAACATAAAAATACGGGAGAAGAAATAATTACGCAAGCGACGTAATAATGACTTTTATATCAAATAAAGAGCTATCTACCTAAATCTTCCTCGTATAGTTTTGAAATAGAGAAATTAAATCATAAATTATACATACAATATATATTCGAATATAGCCTACACCGTTGACCTAGTGGTTTAAGCGGCCATCTGGGGTTTGAACCCATAATGCGCTCTGTATTGTGGGTTCTAATCCCACATGGGATAACACTTTGTGTGATCCACAAATTGTTGTTCCGAGTCTGAGTGTTCTTTGTGTCCATTTCTTGTATGTTTGTAAAGTCTCCCGCTTCACATAATTCTAGCGTCTAGCGCGGGCGTTGTCTCATATATATATATATGTATATATACATGTAATATATATATTAATATATATATATACATATATATAGCATATTTGAGACGCCACGCTATTTAGTTTTAAACTACGCAGAGCGTGGTCTGTACCATAAAAGCTAGACGGTCTGATAGCATACTTATATACTTCTATGTATTACGGTTCAGCTCTTCCTTCCGGTGCAAATCAGTTAAAGTCTGAAATTACCAACAAGCGCACATGTTTCCCTCCCACTACGATCGTCCTACGATCCTGGGTCCTTTAAACGGGGTGTGAAGAAGCATCTCACTAGGCCGCCATAGCGTGGGTCGTCATCCTGCATTGTCTTCACTCACAGTGAGTGCAGCGACCACTGCTCTTAGATTCTATTCATGCTTTCCATCAGGCAGAATAGAGTCAATTTAGTAGGCTTCTATATAAAAAAAATATACAGAACTTCAATTTTAAGATAACTATTGAATCTTTTACATTTCACCCTAACAAAACCTCTCTCTACATCTCACAATAATTTCTAAAGCAACCATTTTATTTCAATGACGTCAGCAATAATATACCCTTGTCAATACGTTATTGATTGAGTTGATCCCACAGATGAATTTCTTGCGTAATTCGAGAATGTTATTGCCTGTCAAATGCACTGTTATTAATGGAATACGTTTATATTACTATTTACTTTGAGTCTCAGTACTGGGTACGTCTATTACTATTGCCTCTAAGTCAATAGGGCATTTTACCCCTTTGTGCTTCCATATATTTGATGAATGGGAGTCTATAGAGTTCAAAATACCATATACTTTGGAGTTTATTACAAAATCATCGCAACAGTGATGACGATTCTGATAAAGGTAGGAAGAATTGAAAGAAACTGAGGGAGTAGAGTCACGCTGATTTCAGCACGAACGGGTCGACTCGATCGGAACAGTACTACACTTCCACGGAAGATCAACCTAAAGCGACAACATACCTGCTGTCGTGTTTCGATGGTGAGTGTAAGACCGGAGGCCCATTGATGTGCGGTGATGTGGTTGTGGTCACCATACTTATTGCGAATGCAGACAATGCAGTATGGTGACCACAACTTTGCTTTTCCACACCCCGCTTGGGGACGTAAAAGGTATGACAGTCATTGTGAAAGTGTAAGGCTTACACAGTTACTACGATAACTGTCACTCCTGCATCGATAGGCCTCCGGTCTCACAATCACCAACGAAACATGACAATACGGATGCTGTCGCTTTAGGTTGCTCTTCTGTGGGAGGGTAGTACTGCCCCGGTCGAGCCGGCCCGCTCGTGCTGCGACCTTTTTTTTTTTCTTGTCTTGCATAACCATATCTTTGCCTTATTTTTACGGGATTTTAATATCTTAACCATAATTAAATTAAAGTAACTGTGAGAGCTTTATAATGCTATGATGTCTATCATGTTTTACGTCCCCGAGTGATGTGTCAAAAAGCATCTCAGTAGGCCACCATAGTGTGGGTCACCATACTGCACTGTCTGCATTCGCAATGAGTGTGGTGACCACGATGCTGGGTTTTTCATGCTTTTCATCAGGCAAAGTAGAGTCATTATGGAAGGATCTTAAATAAAAAGGTGTAAGTTTCTTCTATAGTATATCTTCTCCTTGGAAAACTTGAAACAAAGCCTATTCTTACAGTAGGCCAAAACCTCCTTGCTAAGGAGAGGCCTATGTCCAGCAATGGACTGTGAAAGGCTGTTGATGATATCTTCTCCAGTTAATTTACACTTATTCACATAACATTATACCGATTACACAGGAGAGTCCTGGTAACAATACTACATATTCTAAAACATATGCATAAGGCACCAGTCTCACATGTTAGTATTGGGTTCTGTATTATATATTTATACTACCTATTTTCAAAAAAGTTGTAACGTAATTAATAAATAAAAAATATTAAAAGCTTAAGTCTGCACCAATGTCGAATACCTATTAACCTATTATTAATAACTAATTTATAACTGCCTCGATGGTACACTGATAGTGAATATGACTACAGTGCTTGAGGTCTCAGGTTCGATTCCCGGGTCGGACGAAATGCTTGTATGATATGCAAATATTTGTTTTGAATGTATTTAATTAATTATGTATTTATAAATAAAAAAAATTCTGTGTATTCTATCAGTCAGTCTGGTTCTCATAGCACAAGCTCTGCTTAGTTTGAAACAAGATGACGTTGTGTGTCAAATGTCCGAAATATTTATTATTATTTATTTTTTTATGACTTGATTGATAAATTCGATTGTAAATTCATAAAGGGGTAGATAAAAATTTATTAAATGACTTGAATTTAGTCCCAGTTAGGGTAAGTCTATTAGCATTAAGCGGGAAGTATGGAAATAAAGTGGAAAAATACTATACACTGTTTTCTACAATAGACTTTCAAAACTTTCATGAAACGGACACAAAGAACACCCAAATTCGGAACAATGATATGTAAATCATGTATAAAGTGTTGTCCCAATTGGGGATCGAACCCACGGCATTCATCGCAATAGAAAGCGGAGAGATGACTACTTAATCCCCGACGCTATTCATACGGTCAAATGTATACAAAATAGAAATATACAAGTGTTACATGGGTTCCCTATTTTGTAGGTTATGCTTGCCAACTTAAGAATATTATTAAAGATTGATGGGAGCGCTCAGAACACATTTGGCAATGAATTCAATGTACAATTAAAAATGTTGTTTTACAAACGAAGCATTGCCACGTAACTAACATTCAGCTGTGCCTCTATATTAAAACAATATTTAGTTGACATTTAGTTTGTCAGTTTTGTGCCTCATTTCTTCATTTTAGTGATTGATTTGTTTGTCTTTACAGCAACGAATCAAATATTTTTAAACAGATTTGCTACGTTATGAAATTTTATAAAACTCCATTTTGTTGCGTGTTTTTTTAATTACACGCCGGACTAATTACTCTGTCCTCATGTAATATAATTACGGGCGGGTCGGGCCACATATACAGTGTCTCTGTCATCAGGGCTATTCATCTCTAAAAGTCACCTAAGGGAGTAGATTATGCTGTATAACAGCTCTGCAATGAGAAGATACACTTAACATAAACCTTCTAAGGTACTTCTAGCCGATAGCGGTACAAATGTGTACGCAAATACGGGTGCATTCTCTGTTCCCTCACTCTCACAATCTAATAGGACAGCTATCCTATCCTTACACTGCCACTGTGACAGTCATCGTGGCAGTGTACTGCTCACACAGTTATCACGATTACTGTCACCCTTGCATTAATGAACCTTCGGTCTCGCACTCACCAATGAAACACGACAACAAGGATGCTGTCGCTTTAGGTTAGTCTTCTGTGAGAAGATAGTACTGCCCCGGTCGAACCGGCCCGTTCGTGTCAAAATTAACGTTTCTCTACTACCTACTAGCGATGATAACGATGACTGTCATGCCTTTTACGCCCCCAAGCGGGGTGTGAAAAAGTATCTCATTAGGCCACGATAGTGTTGGTCACCATACTACATTGTTTGTATTTGCAATGAATACGGTGCCCAAAACTCTTAGATTCTATTCATGCTTTCCATCAGGCAGAGTAGAGTCACTTTGCCAGATTCTTAACGTAGAAAAAACAAATAATCCGATACGACCCGGGCGAGAACAGGCACAAGACGACTTACGTGTTCTATGAGGTACAAATCCTATTCAAAATCACTCATAGTAGACCAAAGCCTTATTTCTATGTAGATACCTATATGTAGTTAATAGACTATTTGTCCGTGTGGTGACGGATTAAGAATACATAGTGTTACCACTCCTATTCATTCCGTGGGTGTCGTAAAAGGCGACTATAGGAACAAAGTATGGAAGACAACATCATGACAAAGAGAAGGAAAACTTGGATCAAACCCTATTCCAACCCGTCTGGCCAGCGTGGTATAGTAGACCAAAACCTCCTTGCTAAGGAGAGGTCTATGTCCAGTAGTGGACTGTAAAAGGCTGTTGATGAAGACTACTTAAAGACCAGTGATGAATGTAATTTCTGTAATTCCATCTTTAAGAATACAGTGAAAGAGTTTTTATTCCTTTGGAGATACAGAACCCTATTAAAACCAATTAATCCGGTCCACAGCTTAATATCAAACTCACGGATTAAGACCGCAACGTGCATTCCAATGTGATGCAGCGTCTGAAAGTCGATAACCAGATTAAAAGTTTCACACGAAGCTTTCGCTTTGCTGGAATATCATTGACTTTGAAGACAAACTGTTTTAATGTCAACACAAAGCTCTGATTTCCAATATACACTCACACAACTTTTTTTGTTTCTGAAAATTATATCTTATGATAATTCATTTAATAAATCAGACATGTTATTTATACATATAAATTCACCATCAACGGCCTTTAGCAGTCCACTGCTGGACATGGACCTCTCCTTAGTAAGAAGGTTTTGGCGTACTATACCACACTGGCCAGACGGGTTAGTATAGGGTTTTTTTCAGGTGGGGTGCTGGGCTAGAAAACCTCCACGTGGTGCACCCTGGTAACGTTGGCGACGGCACTGTTCCTTCCTGTGCCATTTGGAAGAGAACATCACCGCCAACGGCTAATATTCTAGCACGAAGAAGAGGACGCCATTTTCTTCGGTCATTCGGTTGAGGCTTGGTCCAACAGAGCGGGCATTTTTGTCGATTCCTCTGTTGGCTCTTCGCTCTTCGGAGCAATGAGGAGGAAAACCTAGATAAAAAATCATGATGGTGGGACCCTTTCATGGGTCGGCGTTTCTCCACTGTCAATGGTGGAGAAAGGAGAACGGGCCCGGTGTGTACTCACACTGCCGCCGAGCAGGCATTGAAAGATTTAATCTTCCTGCCACCGTTGTCACATCGTAATTCCGAAAGGAGTGTCGTGGTTATGTCTCGCGACACCAATCGGGGGCGAGGGTCTTGGCTTAGCCGCCCGGACTGCGAGGAAGAAAAGCTCTTTAAAAAATTACCCCGAATCCCGTGTTCTGGTGCGTGACCAGGAGATGCATGGCTGATGGGTAGTTCAGTCGTAAGCGCACTCCCAGCCGAGGCACCTGCGGACCCCTCGCTTGGACACAAATTTACGCTTGCCCGGGTATTGGGGGATCTCTGGCCGGGTCGACTTTTAGTTCTCCCCCACTCGTGGGTCTAATATGGAATCTCATAAAAATAACACAGAAAATAATAAAAAGGAAGGACAGAAGGAGAGGACAAGGAAGGGAAAGTTTAAAAAAGCAGAAGACTTTTCGTCCAACGATGAGGAAGTCGCACTTGGGACGCCTACCTCGATCAGGCTCCCAGAAGTCATATTGACAGCTGGGAGCCGACGAATATCGGAACGATTATGTTCCAGGTCTGCTATTACATCGGATGGTGGTAACTCCAGTACAAATCTGGATGTACTGGGATCAGCAGAAATGGCAGAAAACGCGGTCGGGACGATGAGAGTGATACGTCCCAGGAAATGCTACCCCCTAAAGTGAGTAGTAGCCGTAGAGGTAGGTCACGAACGTCGACCTCGGCCCCGTCAGGCTCTGTCTTTTGCAAGGCAGAAGCCTATAGACGAGTTAGAGCGGAAGGCGAAAGTACAGCGGAGGAGGAGATTGCGGATCTCCTGCAAAAAATTCGAGAACCAGCGGAAGGGGGTTCTGTCCCCATAACAACAGTATCTTTGCAGGAGACAGCAAATGCGGGGGTAGCCATTATCCAAAAGGTGGCTACCAAATCTCGGAACCTTAAGAGCTCTTTTGTAAGGGCTCTTAAGGACTCCTCCTCTGCAATTGCTGGGGTCGTTGAGACCCTCGTTGCGGATGTTGCTCGCCTCCAGGCTGCCAACGAATGCCTGACAGGGCAGGTGGCGGAACTGAGTGCCCAGTTTGCGCAGTTTCGGTCGCAGATAAATGTTCCGCCTTCGAGGCAACCTACCTCTACTCCTGGTTCCGGTGACGTCAGCGATGCCCAGTTGCGCCAAATTTTGGACGCAGTGGGACGTATGCTAGACGGGCGTCTTGCTAGCCTGGAAGCAAGACTACCTCCAGCCCCTGTTATTCGACCAGCACTCGCTGCAGACAGGCGAAAGGCTGCATCAATAGCGATTCCGCTTTCTATAGCAAATGAGCGCAAATCGTATGCGACAGCGGTCTCGGTGTCTGCATCTGCGGTTACCACGAAAACACGACAGATGACCAAGGCAGCAACAAAGACAGCTGCATCGGTGGCAGGGCCTAGAATGGCGGTAAAGCCTAGAGCAGAGTTCCCTCCGCTCCCCGCTCCAACACCTGTACCTGGCACTTCCACATCTGCCCCCTCCAATAACGGTTGGCAAGTTGTCGGAGGGGCTAAGAAGAAGTCCCGAAAGGGGAACAAAAAGGCTGCTCAAAACGCAGCTCCTACCCCGCAGTCATTATCAGTGATAATCAACAGCAAGAAGAAGCCACGGAAACTACAGCCCCCAAAAACTGCGGCTGTAGTGGTCACGGTGTCACCGGAAGCGGCCAATGGCGGATTGTCCTATGCGTCCTTATTTAAAAGGGCCCGGGACAGTCTCGCCACTGAATTCGGGACGGTAGGGGTCAGGTTGCGCCTCGCCCAGACGGGAGCTCGGGTCCTCGAGTTCCCCGGGGTTGAAGGTGCAAAAGTGGCGGACACTTTCGCCGAGAAATTAAGGGGAATTTTTGCAGCCACGGATGGTGTAAAGATCACCAGGCCTACGAAGTGCGCGGAGTTGCGCATTTCGGGCCTGGATGACTCCGTAACGATCGAGGATATCCGCGTTGCAATTAGCGAGAAGACGGGCTGCAACGCGGACAACATTTGGGTCGGCACCATCCGCCCCGGTCCTGGAGGGCTTGGCGCAGTGTGGATCAGCTATCCGGTAGCGTCGGCCAAAGTACTGGGCGACGCAGGCAGAATCCTTGTCGGTTTTGTGAATGCCAGAGTCACTGTACTGGCAGCAAGACCGATGAGGTGCTTTAAGTGCCTAGCATCCGGACACACACGCGCCAAGTGCACGAGTTGTTTTGACTGCAGCGGACTATGTTTCCGCTGCAGTCGACCGGGGCACAAGGCGGCAGAGTGCTCTGCTGGCCCTCATTGCCCGGTTTGTGCGGCGGGTAATAAGCCCGCCAATCACCAGACTGGGCAGGGGGGTTGTAAACCTCCCTACAATTCTCGGCAAGCGTCGGGGGCTAGCCAATCGACCCAGGCTGCCTCTGATGTCGTTCGCATGACGGCATCGTTGCCCATGGAGGAGGTTGTAGAGACGGTCCAGTAATGGACCAAGTCTCCAACCTCCTCGTCCAGACGAATCTGAACCACTGTGCCGCGGCGCAGGACCTTTTCCTGCAAACCATGGCACAGTGGTCGATCGGTGTTGCCGTAGCCGCGGAGCCCTACTACGTTCCTCCCCGTCCAAATTAGTTGGGTGACCGGGACGGCTCCGTGGCAGTCGTTGCCTCCACGGCGGCTCATTCCCCGCCCTTGTCGCTAAGAGACAAGGGCACTGGATATGTTGCTGCTGAGTGGGGGGGGATTACCATATATGGTATCTACTTCTCCCCCAACCGGAGTGTGAGTGACTTCGAGGTTTTCCTTAACAACTTGGAAACCTCGATGCGGCGACAAACGTCTGGGCACGTCTTAGTGCTGGGGGACTTCAACGCAAAATCCATTGCGTGGGGTTCCCCCAGGACGGACGCTAGAGGCGAGGCCGTAGAGGAGTGGGCGGCCTCGGTGGGCCTCTGTTTACTAAACAGGGGCTCCACCAACACGTGCGTGCGACAGCAGGGAGGGTCGATAGTGGACCTTTCGTTCGCTACCCCTACCCTCGCCGCACGAGTAAGGAACTGGCGCGTCCTGGAAGAGGTTGAGACGCTCTCGGATCACCTCTACATCCGAATGGAGCTCTCCCGGACTCAGGACCCCAGTAGGGGTCACGCGGCGCGGCGTTCTTCTCGCTTTCCACGGTGGGCTGTATCCAAACTAAATAGGGACCTACTAGAGGAGGCGGCCATCGTTCACTCTTGGCTGTCTCCGCAGGCCCCGACCGAGGAGGTTGACATGAGGGCTGGTCGCTTCCGCGATGCGATTACGCAGATCTGCGATGCGGCCATGCCCCGCATCCGAGGCTGTCGGCCTCCACGGAAGGAGGTTTACTGGTGGTCCCAGGACTTGGCGGACCTCCGCGCGGCCTGTACACGTGCCCGGAGGTCCTACACTCGTAGTCGGCGGCGACACCGCGAAGAAGGCGAGGAGGACCAGCTTCATGAGGATTACCGAGAGGCGCGGAAAACTCTGAAGCTGGCCATCAGCCGCGCCAAAGAAATTAAAAGAAAGGAGATGCTGGAGGGTCTCGATCGTGACCCCTGGGGTCGCCCATATCGTGCGGCGCGACAAAAGCTCCGCATGTCGGGCCCCCCCCTTACAGAGACACTCCAGCCCAGCTTCCTGCAGGAAGTGGTCGAGGGCCTTTTCCCGCAGCGGGTGGAACACACATCCCCGTCGATGGCCTTCATGTTCGGAGACGACGGGGACAACGAGGACAATGTTCCGCCCGTCAGGGAATCGGAGATAGGGGCGGTTGTTCTACGAATACGTTCTAAGAACACCGCCCCCGGGCCGGACGGGATACCTGCCCGAGTGCTGGCCCGGGCCCTTGAACACATGTCGGACCACCTCAGGGAGGTCTTGGATGCTAGCTTGGCGTCCGGACGCTTCCCTGAGTGCTGGAAAAGCGGGAAGCTGGTCCTATTAAGGAAACCGGGACGGCCAACCGAATCGGTAGCGGCCTATAGGCCCATCGTGTTGCTGGACGAGGTGGGTAAACTGTTTGAGAGGATACTCTCTGCCCGCATCGTCCGGCACCTCTGCGAGGTGGGCCCCGATGTGTCGGACGCCCAATTCGGTTTTCGAGCAGGGCGTTCGACAGTCGATGCTGTGTTGCGCCTGAGGGCCGTTACCGAAGAGGCGGTGGGCTGTGGCGGCGTGCTGTTGGCGGTGTCGTTGGACATCGCCAACGCATTTAATAGTCTGCCATTTAGCTGCATCAGGGAAGCACTCCACTACCACGGGGTGCCAGAGTACCTGAGGCGGCTTGTGGCAGACTATCTACAGGAGCGTATTGTCATGTACGAGGACCGAGACGGTGTTCTGAAGCGGCGGCTCATGTCGTGCGGTGTTCCACAGGGGTCTGTCCTCGGACCACTCTTGTGGAATATGGGATACGATTGGGCCCTTCGAGGTCGCCTCCCCCCCGGGCTGGGCGTAATTTGTTACGCCGATGACACATTGGTCACGGCCCGAGGGGCGAACTTTCAAGAGGCGGCGCGCCTGGCCACCGTGGGAGTCTCTTTGGTGGTCGGGCGTATTGAGGCGCTGGGTTTGTGGGTGGCCCTGGACAAGACGGAGGCCCTTTTGTTCCATGGGCCCCGTCGTGGTCCACCCTCCGGCGCCTCCATCGTAGTCAATTCGGTCCTCGTACCGGTTCAGGCCCAGATGAAGTATCTGGGCCAGATCCTCGACGGCAGGTGGCTCTTCGACGAGCACTTCCGACAGCTTTCTCCAAAGCTGGTCGGCGCTGCTTCTGCCCTTGGGCGACTTTTGCCCAATTTGGGTGGAGCCAGCATCGCGACGAGACGGCTATACACGGGGGTTGTCCGGTCAATGGCGCTGTATGGTGCACCGGTGTGGGCGGCGGCTCTGACCGCCCAGAATAGGGCTCGCCTCTGGCGCCCTCAGAGGATATTGGCGGTTAGAGCCATACGCGGTTACCGCACTGTATCGACGGAGGCGGCGTGCGCCTTAGCCGGGACTCCCCCGTGGGATTTGGAGGCGGAAGTGCTCGCTGAAGTTTATCGGCGAACGGCGGGTAGCAGCACCCCGCCCCCGCCCGAAGAGATACGCGAGTGGCGAGAGGCCGCTCGTCGAGCCACGATGGCTCGTTGGTCATCCCGGCTGGAGGCTCCACGTGCTGGCTTTGCCGCCGTGGAGGCTCTCCAGCCGGTCATTGCTGAGTGGGCGGGGCGACAACACGGGACTCTTTCCTTCCGACTGACGCAGATCCTTTCCGGGCATGGTTGCTTCGGGAAGTATCTGCACTCGGTCGCCAGGAGGGAATTGAGTCCCGCCTGTCACCACTGCGACTGCAGTGAGGACTCGGCTCAGCACACGCTGGCGGTTTGTTCCGCTTGGACTGCGCAGCGTGGGGTCCTCACTGCAGTTATTGGAGGAGATCTGTCGCTACCGGCCATCATACGCTCCATGGTCGGTAGCGACAGTTGTTTTACCGCGGTCGCAACCTTCTGCGAAGACGTAATTTCGCGGAAGGAGGCGGCGGAGAAGGCTCGGGAGGACGACGTCCACTCGGACCCAATTCGCCGCCGGCGAACCGGAGGCGCGCGTACCAGCGCCTCATGCCGCCTTGAGTGTGGCTGCGGGTGGACGGGACGGGTTTTCCCCTCCATCCGCTATAGTGGCCAGCCGCGAGGAGGCGACGTTCGCGTGTGCCGTACGTCGCCTAAATGGAGAGGTTTTCCGCAGACGGTGCCCGCTTTAGCGGGCAAGCGCTAGGAGGGATCTGGATGTCGTAATAACAGCTGTGCTTGGATCCCTCCTATGTCAGGCGCAGAGTGGCACACCGTGTGGTTTTAGTCGGTCCGATTCCGACACACCACCTCGCTGTAAACCCCGGTGGGGTGACGGCTCGAGGGGGTTTCCACACGTTAAAAAAAAAAAAAAAAAAAAAAAAGGTTTTTTTTCAGGTTTTCCTTCTCTTTACAGTGATGTTCTTGCATATTTTGTGGCTTTAGTCGTCTCTTACAACATTCATGGGAAGTGTGAGGGTGGTGACATACTGTATTCTTAAGCCGGCACCGGACAGGTAAGTTATGTATAATTTATATCCATTGAAGAGCCATGCTTCGGTGCTAAAGAGGTCTCAGCCAGAGCGATATTATGGCTTCACTGAAAATCGGTGCCATGGAATATTTTTATTGCAAATGTCTACTTTCTTATTCTCAAGGAGGAGGTGATTCTTAAGTTGGAGACCATGGATAGCAGAAGACATTTACCATACAACTGTTTTTCCCTAGTCACCGTGAATAAACCATGTGTGTATACTTACGTAACAAGGTAAATAAAAAAAAAAAAAATTTATCCTTCGCGTTATCCCATATTTGTAGAAAAAACGACACTTATAATAGAAAAAAAAGAATATTTAATACTTTGGAAGAAAGTTTGATTATAATGCATTATCTAGTTAAACAAATTACATTTAAGATCATGAAAGAATTATTCATGCATAATTAATAATAAAAAGAACAAAAAAATTGACTAGCAAGTGTCATGGTGTCGGATTCTCGTGACGCTGTGCGCGCGCATCCTAAAAATTTACTCTTATCATTTTCCCCAACGCGGCAAAATAATTATAACTTCAAAAATTATTTACAAAAATATAGATAGTTTGTACCGGATTGCTTTAGTTTTATTTTTCAGTTTAAACTAAAAAGTTCAGACATTCAGTCTAGAAGTAACTGTAAAAAATCTCCCGTCAACGATAAAACTGCAAGAACTTAGTTCAGCATTCCCTTGTACTTGTGACCGCAAAATCAAATTGAACGAGCGAACATCTATCTGAGTTGTCGGCTGAAGATAACCAAGATGAATTGTCGGGCGGAGGTCAGACATACGGGTGAGTATTTCAGAAGGATTTTATTATAATAAAGATTGAAGAAGAATAAACCTTACAATTACTGGAGTAATACTTTATTTAATATATTAAACATGTGAATATTAATCCTTATTCTTAGTGAAGGAGGTTTATATAGAAACCCTTAGTGTGAAAATCAAGGTAGTAGAGCCACGCTGATTTCAGCACCAACGGGACGGCTCAACCGGGGCAGTATTACCCTCTCACAGAAGACCAACCTAAAGCGACAGCATCCGTGCTGTCGTGTTTAGTAGATGAGTGCGAGACCGGAGGCCCATTAAAAAAATATATATAAGTACTCCATCAGTCTGTATAAGCTCTGCTAAGTTTGAAACTAGATGGCGCTGTGTGTCAAATGTCCGAAATATTTCTTTTTTACCCAAACTTATACATACAATATTGTTAACTAGATGACCCGCACAACCTGGTCTGCATCTCGCAAGAGTAATAAATTATCACCGTTTTTATTGATACTTGGCTGTTATTGATCATAGTACAATTTTATACAGCTTTCTCGATAAATACGCTATCTAAATTATATATATTAAAAATTCTCAAAAAAAATTCATCGAATTACGATACTAGCGCGTTCAAACAAATAAACTCTTCAGTTGTATAATATTAACAATAAATAAATAATAATGGCTTAATTTGCTTGCATGTTAATTTTAGCAGCAGAGTTAATTGGTGTCTGCAGGTGAATCAAAAAATATGTACGTTATTTATCGTTTCCACGATCCGATGTTTCGAGTTTATGAAGGACTAGCCTTGCAAATTTCATTTAGAATTTGGTCTGTCACATTAAGTTTCGTTATAGATCATTTTAATTAAATATTTTTTTTTAACATACAAACAATCCTACGGTACATCATCTTTGTGTAACTTCAATTATTTAGGCAGCGTACGCCAAGAGAGATCAGATTTTTTTCGACTTAATTGACATGTATCATTATGTTGCGTCAGAAATTACATAAAATCATTACAAATTGTAGTCTATATGATGTTCTGATGACCTATATTACTGTAAAGTTTCATCCAAATTCATCCAGTATTTTTTCGTGAAATAGTAACAAACGAAGGTTATAAAAAAACTTTGTTTCGCATCTCGTTTCGGTTGAACTTCTGTTGGGGTCTTTTATTGGGTTTAAGATTAGGGTTTTACAATCTCAAATTTCAAAAAAGCATACCCACGAACTTCGCACGTCGTTCAATGTGTTTTATATAAACTGTACCGTTAACAAAAGTCGATTTTTTTTCGTGACATGTTACATACACTTTCGTATAATTTATCACAGATGGTGCTACTTACATTAAAACAATATCATATTGGTAATAATTCTAATATTTATGTAATCACGACGTATAACATACAAAGCAACAGAAATAAAAAAATTGAAGATTCTCATTTTGACTATACTTTTTTCTAAAAGAATGGAATAAACAAATAATTCAGAAAGAAATCCAGATACACATAAGTACAAAAATGGACGAGTTAGAGCCGTGGTCGCCGTTTTTCTTTTATAGAAGTTCACCAAAGTGACTCTATTGTGCCTGGAGGAAAGCATGAATAGAATCCAAGAGTGGTGGTCGTCATACTCACTGCGAATGACGACAATGCAGTATAGCGACCCACGCTGTGGCGGCCTAGTGAGATGCTTCTTCACGCCCCACTTCAAGGACCCGTAACTGTAGTGGGAGGGAAACCCGTGCGCTGGTAATGAGTGACAGACTTTAAGTGATTTGCACAGGAACAAAGAGCCGAACCGTTTAGTTCGGGAGCGTATGTTTATCTTTGTTTATTTTTTATTTGATTCAGCATATTTTATCTTATGTCCCATTCAAATTTAAATCGTCTGAATGCTAAAATTTAACGAATGAAGAATATATGTTAGTTTACTATGTAACTTTTATCACGATATAGGCGTACTGAAGTAGGTGAATTTTTTTTAAAAGAAATTTTTGTGTTTCATAATTATCATCAACAGCCCTGTCCACCACTGGACATAGATCTTTTCTTAAAAAGAAGACTTTGGTCTAGTATATTATTCTGGTCAGACTATACGTATGTATGTATGGGATTTGTTCCAATTTTTGTATTGTATTGTGTATTTTTCTCTTCCAGTCAACCTTAGGGTGGTATAGAAATATTGTAAGGATGGTGCAGAGGTTGTTACATGTTTGTTCGGTTTGTTCCGCCTGGGCGGCGTAGCGTGGGCTACTCACTGCAGTTATTGGAGGAGATCTCTCGCTACCGGCCGTCATACGCTCCATCGTCGGTAGCGACAGTTGTTTTACCGCGGTCGCAACCTTTTGCGAAGACGTAATTTCGCGGAAGGAGGCGGCAGAGAGGGCTCGGGAGGATGACCTCCACTCGGACCAGATTCGCCCCCGGCGAGCGGCGGACAGCGCCTCATGCCGCCTTGAGCGTGGCCGCGGGTGTACGGGACGGGTTTTCCCCTCCATACGCTATAGTGGCCAGCCGCGACGAGACGACGTCCTCGTGTGCCATATGTTGCCTAAATGGAGAGTTTATCCGCAGATGGTGCCCGCGCTAGCAGGCAGGCGCTAGGAGGGATCTGGATGTCGTAATAACAGCGGTTCCCGGATCCCTTCTATCTAAGGTGCAGAGTGGCACACCGTGTGGTTTTAGTCGGTCCGATTCCGACACACCACCCCGCCGTAAACCCCGGCGGGGTGACGGCCCGAGGGGGTTTCCACACGTTAAAAAAAAATGTGTGCGTGTACTAGCGTAGAAGTGAAACTTCTTTATGACGTTATTTTTCAAAAAAATAATTTAAACCCGTCCAAAGAGTCGATGCAATCGCCACCTGGATTTCAAAAATGTAACTACTCAAAACGGGCCGCAAAATACATTGGAGACATTTATCAATCCCTACTCCGCTGGAGAAAGTATACTTCGAATCACGCGTGGTAGGGATAAGAAAAAGATGGCGCGTAACGAAAAAATGTGACGCGTAACGAAAAAATGTTACACTTAATTTTTTTCCAACCCCGATAAAGACGTTTCACTTCAAAAAAAAAGAGGTTGTAACATTGGCAATGAAAATATATCATACATGAGTATATATATGTACATACATAATATACGTCATAAATATACATATAAATATACATATAAATATACACATATATACATGAATATACACATACACACACATTTAGATTATATTCGTACACTATAACAACTTGACTATACTCGTAAGCTGAGCCAACTATCGGTTAGAGGATTCTTCAATCTCGTTAAGAAAGATGTTAAATATATTCTTTTGAAAGTAAAACGGCTTATGGACATCCTGACTTCGAGCAGAAGCGCATTCCAGAGTAGTACTGCCTAAATAAAGAATGAAGAGTTCACGAAATCTGAGTTGTGAGAGGGACATAAGAGAAGCAGATTATTTTCTGAGCGAAAGTTTCTGCCGTGATTAGAGGATCGATAATGGAGGGTCGGGAGTAAGATATGTAGGTGAAAATGGTGAGTTGAGAAATGAAAATAGGGTAATTAGTACTCGCTGATTGCGGCGCTGGCGAATGACCATTTTAATTGGGAACATAAAGCAGACACATGGTCATACTTTCGAAGATAAAAATATATATTATTGATTTATTTGACTTTTAATTGACTTTTAATAATATAATAACAAATTTACTCATTAGATTAAATGTAAATAATCTAAATTCCACATTGCCAGCCTGTTGCAAGAATGTAACAGAATTCGTTCTTCTTTTAGAATATGAACGAATTTTCAGCTGAAAAAAACAGCCACGAGATTCCTAATCTTGTAAAAAAATATCCTACGTCTTAAATTCTACATCATACAACGGCAGACACTCATTGTTATAGACAAATATTCTAATGTGCTAATTCTACTGTACCACTAAACTAAATTTTTTCTAAAATTCACTTTTATTCTTCTATTTTAGTGAAACGAATACCAAAATGTATATATGTATTCATATAACGTCAATTTTTAGTGTGACATATCTAACGTTACTGAATTTTTGATGTTTAAAACGTCGTTTGACGGCAAAAGAAAATTTGGACATTATTAGTTTAGTTTAGAGTGTTTTTAAACAGCAGAATTATCGCCATTGTGTGATAAAAATGTCTTCCTCGCTTATACGAAGCAACAATGTTTGGCATTTATAACATTCATAAACATGCTATAATAAAAGGCTGAATAAATACTGTATATTGTTGCGTGGCAATATACGGATGAATATATTGTCGAGGTTTTAGGGTAAGTTTTTAGTATTATAACTCTTTTTTGTACTAAGAAGGTGCTAAATATGTACCAGCATACACTGTGCGTTATTTGTTTGTAAGTTTATTACGATTCTTGTAATGTTCGTTGTCATTTAACCGCATGCAGTAATTCGTTCTTATTTTTTGTTTAGTAATGATATAGGTCAGGTATAATATGGTACATAGGATTCTTAACTTAGGACACATTCTTTTCTTTTTTAATGTGTGGAAACCTTCTCGGGCCGTCACCCACCGGGGTTAGCGGCGGGCTGGTGTGTCGGAATCGGACCGACTAAAACCACACGGTGTGTCACTGTGTGCCCGAAACAGGAGGGATCCGGGAACAACTGTTATTACAACATCCGGCAGAACTTAAAGCACTAAGTCAACTTCACCTACAAATGATACAGCTGCTGATTGACGTACTAGGCTCTGGTAGACAAAACATTACATACGGGACTAAAATACTGTTAAAAACGTGGGCGTTTAATACACCTCTGCCTACACCGTCGGGTAAATAAGTACGATTTTATATATGCATATAGTAATGATATTGTTAAGTACAGTATGAAATAAAAATGGTACAAACTTATTTAGGTCTTAAGGGTGTGATTCTACTTACCGTTGTAAGACAAGTAACCAATCCTTTTCTTATAATAACACTTAAATGTTTACCACACACAACACACGAAGTTTGTAGTTAGAAGCCACAATAACAGTCAGAAAAATAGTCAACACACGAAACACGACACAAGTTCATCTGCATCATCATCAACAGCCTTTTACAGTCCACTGCTGGACATAGGCCTCTCCTTAGTAAGGAGGTTTTGGCCTACTGTACCAAACTGGCCAGACGGGTTGGAATAGGGTTTGTTTCAAGTTTTCCTTCTCTTTGTATTGAAGTTGTCTTGTTATACTTTGTTCACTCAGTCGCCTTTTTACGATACCCACGGGATGAACAGGGGTGGTAATACTAAGTATTCTTAATCCGTCACCACACAGGTAAAAAATACACATGTACAATTTACACTACTCAAATATATATTTAACGTATGGACGCTGTAAGAATATTTTTATTCGCATTGTTTAACGTAAGGCACCGAAAGCATTAATCGTGGTAGTTGTGACTGGTTAGGTGTAGAAGAAAAATATAATACATTACGTCTACCCGCAATTTTATAGTTTTATCAGATGTGTAGAAAATGTTTATAGAAAATTACTGTTTTATATATTACGCTAGTGTTTATTTGTTTGTTTGTGACCAGCATTCGTGTTGCCGTGTTTCGTTGATGAGTGTGAGACCGAAGGCCCATTGCTGCAGGGGTGACAGTTGTCATGATAACTGTGTAAGCCTTACACTGTTACAATGACTGTCATACCTGTTACGTCCCCAAGCGGGGTGCGAAAAAGCATCTCACAAGGCCGCCATAATGTGGGTCACCATACTGCGTTGTCAGCATTTGCAATGAGTATGGTGACCACAACTCTTGGATTCTGTTCATGCTTTCCATCAGGCAGAGTAGAGTCACTTTGGCAGGCTCTAAAGATAGATAGAAATAATTTTCTATAAATATATGTATAATATATAACACGGACGTGTGGTGCCGGATTAAGAATATGTAGTGTCACCACTCTTTGTCATTCCGTGGGTGTTGTAAGAGACGACTAAGGCAACGAACTATCCATGAAATATCACTACAAAGAGAAGGAAAACTTGAAACAAACTCTATTCCAACCTGTCTTCTCAGGGTGGTATAGTAGGTTAAAACCTTCTTCCTAAGGAGAGACCTATGTCCAGCTGCGGACTGTTAAAGACTGTTGATGATGATGATGATGATGATAACATGTATAAGTATTCATATTGTTTATGGTGAATTTGACTTAAACTCTATGTATGTATATCACCAACATTTATTACACTTATACTCTCCGATACAAGGCAATCTTTTACATGTGGCAAACATTGCCTTCACTTAGATACTGCAATTTGTACAAAGCAGCATCACAAGTGCACGGTTTGAACAATATATATTGATTTATACGATGTTCAGTCATTGTTCAGTTTGCAAATGACGTCGACATTTGCCAATTGTATCACAAATATGTTTCTGAACTCTTAAAGAAACCATCTGAGCTTTATAAAGAAAAACTACCTAAATATAAAATTATCAGAAGTCAGTGCAAGAATACATTTTAAAGCGGCTCAATCAAAACTAGCTTGAGTTTTAAATTTGTCAGGCTAAACGATAGCGTCATTGGCATCATACATCAAAAGCCTTTAACAGACCACTGCTGGACTAATCACATTAAAAAGGAGGATTTCGCCAACTATTCGACCCTGGCTAGACAGGTTGGATGCAGTAATTGCAGTTATGTTGTCTTGATTAGCCCGTTCTCTTAGTTTCATACGACAACCAAGTGATTAATAGAGGTGGTTACACTTCGTATCGTATAGCCATCATCAAAACACCAAAACAAGGCTGCCATATTGTGAGTCACTATACTGCATTGTCTGCATTCGTAATAACTATGGTGACCACCACTTTTGGATTCTAATCATTCAATTAGTCAGAGTGGAGTCACATTAGTAGGCATTAATTAAAAATTAAAGCGCTAACATATAGCAAATTACTAAATGAATGATGTTTTGCAATCAACATCTATATTAATATTAATATTAATATAAATAATTAATTATTAATAATTTCGTCAAGGGGTACGGTAGACTCGATTAAAACTTTACTTAAATAATAAAACATAAAAAAATAATGATTTTGAGTCGACAACATATATCCGCAAAATTCGGATTCGTTAAATTCTAAATGTGAATGACAGTCACCATCTTGGGTAGGTAATAAACGTTCCGTTCTAAGAGATTATCTATTTTTCTGCAGTACGTGTCGCGAAAATATTGTTTTTGACATGTTTTTATGATATACTCTTTGCTCTGAGATTGACCGATTGCGGTAACAGTCATAGAAAAAAAAATACTAATCATAACCATAAATCAAATGTCATTTCATTGTGTGTCATTTTTAAAATAAAAAAAGTAATTTACACTTGGCTACACACTATGGATTATGATGATGTAGAGAAATTATTAGTACAAGAATTATGAACACACACCCACACACACACACACACACACACACACACACGCACGCACGCACACACGCACGCTCGCGCACACACACACACTCGCACACACACACTCACATACACATACACACACATGTACACACACACGCACATACTGTCACACACGCGCACATACAGTCACACACACGCACATACAGTCACACACACGCACATACAGTCACACACATGCACATACAGTCACACAATCACATACAGTCACACACGCACACATACACATACACACACACAGAAGCATGCCATATATAAAATAGTCTTAAATTATTTTCATTGTTGTGAACAGTAATAATTATCTACTTGATGTAAAACTGTACCTGTATGTGGGGAAGCCACTGACACCTGCAACACAGTTTTAACTAGCGCGGGTGTCAGCGTATTCTATAATTGAAATGTACCCATTTTTATGTCAATAAAGATTATTATTATTATTATTATTATTATTATTATTTCGTTTTGCATAGTGATTTCATTTGTTTGGATTACACACATCATGCCGAAAATTGTAAGTATTTCATTAAATCTTTCATTGGTCCTGTCCCTGTCTTCGTTTAATCTTTTGTTTGATGATAACTATGATGAAAAATTAGCGGGAAACAAAACAGCTTTGTGTGTCTTGGGAGAAGACTACGTTCAGCTGTGGACTTCAACGGTGGCCTTTTGGTGCAGATTGGGTGTTTCAGTGTATTTTAAACTTGCGAAAACTTGGATCATAATGATAAGCGTATCGATGTCCACTGCTGGACACAAGCACGCCACTTGGTTCGACCTCAGCTTATAAAATAGTTGGACAAACCTGCCAAATGGACTTAAATGGATTACTTTGTTTTATTGCTGCCTCGATGGCTTAACGGTAACAAAAGCGACTGCTGTGTTTGAGGTCTCGGGTTTGATGCGCGGGACGGACCAAATGTTTGTATGATCTGCAAATATTTCTCTCGGAGTTTGGGTGTTTTCTATGTATAATATGTATTTACAAAAAAAAAAATTTATATGAGTATTCTATCAGACAGTCTAGTATCTACATGTGTAAATACGACTGCCGGACCAAATGCTTGTATTATCTGCAAATATTTGTTTCGGAGTTTGGGTGTTTTATATGTATAATATGAAAGTGTTTACAAAAAAAAGTATATAAGTATTCTATCAGTGGGTCTAGTTATCATAGCACAAGCTCTGCTTAGTTTGAAACTAGATGATATTTTGTGTTAAATGTCCAAAATATTTGTAAATATGTCCATGTTTTACGTTCTTTCGTAAACTTAAGTTTCAATAGTCGTGTATGCACGGAGCTTCTGCAATGTACTGTGAACAATGGCCAGGATTGCACTCAGTGACTTAGCATATACTTTAAAGCTTTTAATTACTACTTCCTTTCCGGTTAAGCTGCGAGCGACGAACAAAAACAAGCGCTATGTAATTAATTGTGATACTAACCGAGCTGTAAGAGTAGATTGATAAAACTATTCTCATTTGAAAGTTGTTTATATTTTAGTTCAGTTATTTATCATTTATTTAGCATTTACGTTGCCTGCTTTCTATGAGGTACTTTTCCAATTTTACTCGATCGAAAACATTGCCAGGTAAACTATGATATTTTTTAATACAAATAATTTTGCATAAAGAGGTACTGGTAAATTAGAACTGGTCAGAACATGAAGCAATTCAAAGATAACTATATCAAGATTATTACCTGATTGCACTATTTTAGTACGCCTACATTATGTAAAATTGTATTTCATTTATTTAATGTGGATTTCATTTCGAACTTGTAAATCTTTCCAAAATATCCCGAAACATGAAAGTTTAAAAGTAGAAACAAATAGAATATATTATATCCCAGATTTAGTTGTTACTGATGTTAGTTGAGAATTGGAGTACTGATGAAGTTGAGAAAATTTGGTTGGTAACGACAAACGAACGACGCCAACTTGATACTTGTGATGTCTGCCGTCGAGTTTACGCGATCTGAAATCGCGCCCATTAAAACCATATACATGACTTTTGAAATGCTTCTCTTGTGAACTAAAAAGAACTGTACTGAATTGTGTCGAGAGTTTAATTTGGTTTAGGTTCTTTTATATGCAAATTGCTAGATTCCAAGTTGTTCGATAATTTACGGATTGTGACTCGTGCAGTGGGGCGTCTGACTCGCGCGTTTGATATCGTTAGTCGGCTATCTTGCGCAAATCGTCACGCCGCTTGATCCGTGGGCGACCCGCACTACGTTTGCCGAGACACTGTCACCACTCTAGAACTTTTTTAACCCAACAGTTGTCAGTTCTGTGGCTAATATCCTTATTGTGTATATAATATGAATGATATGTATATATAGTACGAATATATGTACACAGAACATAAACAAAAAATATAGAAAAAGAATTTATTACTACTGAAAATACACACAATACTTTTCCAATTAAAAATCTGAATTTATTTACAACTATTAACAACGCCCGCATTAGATATATTTCTCGTGTCGTGGGGGACTTCACATATATATAAGAAACGGACGAAAAGAACACACAGACTCAGAACAACAATTTATGGATCACACAAAATGTTGTGTGGTTTGAAACCACAATCCGTGCCGTAGATTCATAAATTTTCTTGATTACAACAGCACGTATAATTATGTATATTTAATTAATGAAGTTTAAATTTTTACTAGTTTGTTGGAGCAAGTTTTTATTCATAATCTCGGTACAAAAGTTAGCAAACGCGTCACAGTCTGTTCTTAATTAACTGAGTCCGTGCGCTTTATTCCATAATTAACTAGTAGTTTTAAATGTGTTCAACATCATTATCATCAACAGCCTTTAATATGATACTGGTGGGTAATAGACATTCGTATACGTTAAATGTGTATCTATGTATAACGCTTGAGAAACTCAAAAAGGTTTACATCGATTGAGGTCTACTTTTTGCAACTACAGTGTGCGACAGGAGCACATGGCAGGGAACAGCAAATTTCTCAAAAAAATGACAGTGATTTGACACCCAGACTCAGAGTAACATCTTGTTGATAACATAAAGTGTGGTCCCATTCAGGGTTGAACACGCAATACTAGCAGTAAAAACGGCGTCGTGATCGCTTCAAACACTATTCCATCCTTGCAGTCAAATATTACATTGAAGGCATACTTTTTTCTTATTTTACCTTCGAAAGTGACTCGACTCTGCCTGATGGAAAGCATGAATAGAATCCAAGAGTTGTGGGGAAAGGTGGCATAGTAAAATGTTTTTTTACCCTTCGCTTGGAGGTGAAAAAGGCATGACAGTCATCGTGACATTATATTGCACACACTTACCATGACAACTGTCACCCCTACGTCAATGGGCCTTCAGTCTCGCACTCACCAATGAAACACGACAGCACGTATGCAGTCGTTTGATTTTCTGTGAAAGGTTAGTACTGCCCTAGTTGGGCCGGCCCGTTCATGCTGAAATCAGCGTGTTTCTACTACCTATAGTCACTTCAATGAGTACATAAACAAGCCTTTTTTTTAGCGTGTGGTAACCCCCTCGGATCTTCAACCCACTGGGATTTTACGGCGGGGTGGTGTGTCGGACTCGAATCGCTTAAAATCACACGGTGTATGACTCTGCGCCTGTGATAGGAGGGAACCGGGAATAGCTACTATTACGACATCCAGATCCCTCCTTACGTCTGCCCATGAACACGGACCCCATTTGAGGGTAAACTCTATTTAGGCGACGTACGGACACACGCGGACGTCGCCTCTTCGCGGTTGGCCGGTGTAACAGAAGGGAAAAACCCACACATAAACCAGCCTATTATAATGTCATGAATAAAAAATATAATATATATTTTCACTCTGTTTCAATGTAACAATATTAAAATTTCAACAGCTCTCCCGGAACATTTTAAGGCCAAAAACCTGTGACTGAGATCATTTCAAGGCGCAATAATTTATGAGGAATGTTTGATCGCGGTATTTCGGAACAAAGCTCCGGCGGCGTAACGAACCACGTTACGAATTCTGGGGCAGAATAAAATTTGTTTATTTTGAACTTACATAAGTACATATTGACCTTTTTGGTCGATTTATCTTCTTGATAAAAAGAGAATGATTCGGGACAATTTATAATCGTTATGTGTTTTGGCAAGAATTCATAGAAATAAATGTAATACGTAATAGAAGCAGCATTTATTTTATGAAACTCTCATTTAGCTTCATAAAAATAAAGATAAATTCTGTAAAGGAAAGAAAAGAAAGGAAAGAAAGTAATTTAACACTGTTTTGGCTCACATTATAAAAGCAAATCTATTATACCTACTTCTAAAGCATAATTTGTAGAACACTTCATTTGAAGCAATGATATTTCACGCAGTACAAACAGATATTTTCATAACATACCTTACCAGATTCAGTTTAATACTAAACTACTCATAGTTCACCAGCCTACTGCCGTCTATTGTTAAGTGAAGGAATTCCCCACATAGCGCCAATCAACCTGGTCTTGGTCAGTGTTCGATATGGAAAAACAATAAAAATATCCTCATACAATTCACACATGGACGTGTGATCCGCAACTAAGCAAAGCCTGTGCTACGGTAACCAGACTGTTAATTAACATACTAATATATGGAGGGCCACAAATTCGTTAACATTTGAATCTAACATCCCGCACAAATATGTTACAGAAATTTTTGGGGCTGATGCTACTGAAACTTGCTGGCTATAATCGTAACACACGGTTTCAACAAGATAGAGCCACTTGTCACACATCCAATGAGTCCCTGCCGGTGGTCAAAGACATGTTTCCGGAAAAGCAGATTTCCAGGTGAGGTGATATTCATCATTCACCATCCAAAAGTCCAGTTCTATCGTATCTACATCAATAAGCTAAATAGACAACGATGTAGTCGATCTTGCGGTCTCCTTGCCGACGAGTATTCCAAAATTTCGGTGCTCGCTTAGAAGGGTGCAAACGTTTAACCGGCGGTTATTTTAGACGATGTAACTTTTTAAAATTAAATGTCAACTAATTGGTTTTTTTGTAAATAAACGATTTTTATATAGGTATATCAAATCGTTTTGATTATACTATATTTTGATATGTTAACTAATTTGTGGCCCACCCTATATATTTCTAAATACATACATATTATAGTTAGGTTATACACAGGCACAGCACGAATGTTTATTACACAAAGATTTGTACTGAATGGGAATTAAATCCACTACATCTGGCTGTACAGTGTCAGAATCGATAACCGAGACCGAAGGCTTTGAGTTCACCAGCAGATGCTTTCTCAAGTCTTCTGTTTCGGTTCAACACCGATCTCGGTATAGTCTTCACATTTCTTTATTTATTAATTGTAACTCCTTTTCATCTTGTCAACCATCTATCTCCATCAGTGGAATGCGATACGTAATGGCAAGTCCAATTTTTTAGAGATCTGACCTCCTTCTGGGATTCCAGCCACTAGATCTCTACCTTTCTCTCTCTACCTTTCCAGTCACGATCAAACGCTCCAGGATAATTATTCAAGTTTTTATTTATCTTTTCTATTTTCGAGTCACTTCTCTCTTAGATTCCTTATTTCATAGAATGTTGTAACTAAATATTATTATCCCAAACTAGTGATCTTTTGATAACGAACATAGCTGGTGGCCGCATCAGCTAACATTGACCGCAATGAATTATTGAACATCCTATGACTTTGTAATCTCATACCATTAAATCAATCTTATCCGAAGTATTTTCAGTGCTGCGACTATTTGGGGTCCAAACAGACAATAATGGATTCGGTGTAGGGACAGCCAGTATAAGTTTTATTGCTGAAATGACAAATGGCTTTGACTAGATCAAGTTTTGTTGATTCTGTGGCTGAAGTAGCTGGTTCAGACTGATAAATAATATTAACAAAAAGATACATTATTCTAATCTATTTTAAATGAGTTTATAATATTTAAGTTAAGACTTATAAACGTATTAAATTAATTTATTGGTTGTTTTATTTTTGATGTGGAAAATATGTGGATAGTCAGATCGGCTTATGGCTGCTGACTAGGCGCACACCGCATCACTACGGCATGCGTCGCTATGCTATTTGATAGTATATGTATAGGTAGGCCCCCTACAAGGTAGACCAACGACCTGGTGAGAGTCACAGCTAACCTTTAGAGGCGGGCAGCATGGAACCGGTTGTTGTGGAGAACCTTGGGTGAAACCTATGTCCAGTGGATGTCTCTTGGCTGAGATGACAAAGATGATGATGATTATTTTCATTGCTTTTCCTACCCTTACGGACATGGACTTTTCTTCAAATTTGAAAAGCACAACTAACTTGGGGACTCTTTATTCATCATCACATCAACAGCATTTAACAGTTCATTGTTGAACATAAGCCTCTTCTGAAATAAGAAGTTTTGGCCTGCTACACCACGCTGGTCATACGCTGGACGGATTGGTATAGTGTTTGATTCAAATTTTCCTTCTCTTTGCAGTGATGTTACCCTGCAAAGTTTGCTTCCCTAGTCGCCTCTTACGACATCCATATGATGAATATGACACTTCGTTTTAATTCGCCACCACAGGGACTATTTCGTTTTCTCTCTTCGGGTTTTCCTTATAAGTCGTCGCTTAGATAGAAAAAATGTTATACCTATAAACTGAAGCCTTTTTGCTGCCCTCTTTAGTTACTTAAGTACTTAAGTAACTAAAGAGGGTAGCGAAAAGGAAAAAATAATTAGGCAATGTTTTAGATGATTACTGTATATCAACAAGATTACTTTCAGGAAGTGAAATCATCCAAAAAAAGTGCAAAGCAGATTGTTAACCGTCATTTGCTTGATAAATATACTTATTTACGTGCTATTTTGGTTGCTCCTTAAGTCGTGTTAATCTCAAGGTCACCTAACTGTCTTCCTCTTCCCGCTCTTAAGATTATAAGAATATATAAAAAAGCGCAAATGTAAATGAAATGGACAGTTTGCATTTTTAATCTTTTATGAAGTCTCACTTATGTCGAAATTAGGCTATATCTGACTAGTATTACTGAGAACTTTGCCAGCCTAATTATTTCTTATTCTTAAGAAATAAACCTTGAAATTGGATAACATATTCATTGGTGAGCGCTAACAATATAAAGAGCATAAGCTCAGGTAGTAGAGATACACTGATTTCAATACGAACGGGTCAGCTCGACCAGAGAAGTACATACTACCCTCTCATAGAAGACCAACTTAAAGCGACAACATTCATGTTGTCGTATTTCGTCGATGAGTACGAGATCAGATACCCATTGACGCAGGGATAACAGCTATCATGGTATCAGTATGAGCCTTAGTGGGTCACTATACTGTATTGTCTGCAGTCGCAATAGGTATAGTGACCACAACTCTTCGATTCTATCCATGCCTTCCTTAAAATAAAGAGGAAAAAAAAATCTGCCAGAAATTCCAGTTTATAAACCTAGCAGCTTAGGTTCAGCGTTGATAAGTCAATCAGTTCGTCAGTGTCAGTCAGTAAAATCTCAGTCAAATATTTTCATACAATGTATAGAATTGGCTTTATTTTGTGAAACACTTTTTCAATAGCGATTTTCACTCACTCTATTTAAAATGAATCCAACTGCGCAAACACGAGACATGACTAAAATAGCAAAGCATTCTGGTGGTCATTCCTCTTTACGCTTGGAAATAGCTTCGTTTGCGCGTTTCCTAATTGTGTTAATTTTTAGCGTGTAGCCGCAATTCACTGTTTATTTATCTGCAAAATCCGCGTCAACAATATTTACCATATATACATACATTTACATACACATGCATTCATATAATATGTTACGTAAATATTGAACTGATGTGAGGGTAGGTGCGTCACGGGAAGAGTATGCTCGACTGGCATCAAGTTTTGGTGTAAATTATAGGCTGAACGATTTAAAAAATTAGTTCTTAGATATATTATGATCATAGTACTTAATCGCATAAAAGTGAGTAGTAAAAAATAAATTATAATTTCATCATCTCTTGATATAAATTTGTATCTCACTGCTGGACACAAGGCTCTCCTTAGAAAGAGGTTTTGGCCAACTATTTTACGCTGGCTAAACAAGTTGGTATAGGGTTTGTGTCAAGTTCTAATTCTCTTTACAATTATTATTATAGTATGCTTCGTAAAATTTCATGTAAAATGTTGTGGAATTAAATGTAGTAGAAAATAACAATGAAATTTTATTTGAATTTGAAATCAATACATACTTGCCCATTCATCTTCTTTTTAAAATAAAACGGTTACATCATCATAAACTTAACAAATTATATAGTAACATTATCTTTCGCTTGTTTCTGTGACATACACCCTAGAGATCCCAAAAATAAAACCGCAGAATTTATTTTGGACCTTCCTGTGATTGACAAGCCGCCGCGCAACGATTCCATTCTCACTATGATTTATAAACGAAAATTCTTTGTGTTTTGCCGACAAAATGTGTAGGTTTTCTACGAAAAGGGAAACTTGTAAAAATGTCCTATATTCTGTTGAGTTTATTAAAGTGACCTCGCATCATGTATACTTTTAAGATAAGAGTACAAAATATAAATATGAAAATCGTATCATCATCACCATCAGCCTATCGTGGTCCACTACCGGACGTAGCCCTCCCCGATTGCACGCCACTTGGTTCGATGCTCAGATTCTCTCATCCAGCTCCTGCCAGCCACCTTATAATAGACATTATTCTGCCTGGCCTGTGGGTATCCTACACTACGTTTGCCGAGACACGATTGCCACTCAAAACCACGCTTACCCTAACGATAATCGATTCTACGGCTAATATGGCCAGCCCAATGCCATTTCAGCTTGGTAATATTGGAAGCTACGTCGATAACCTTAGTTCTCTGCCAGATCACATCGTTCTAAACGCGATCCCTTAGAGAAAAGCTGAGCATAGCTCTTTGAACTTGTGGACCAGCCGTACCGTAAATGTCCACGTTCCAGCTCCGTATGTCATGCCGAGTAGAACGTACTGGCTTAACACCTTTGTCTTAAGGCACTTTGGGTTTGATAGTAAGACGTCTTTTCCTAATAATTTGAAACGATATTCCGCCGATATTACATTTGAAATAGCCATGTTTCTACTTATTTTATACCCAGTGACTGATGTTACCCGTTCTAATTCTGAAGGGTTAGGACTCAAAGGGCAACAACGCACTCGTGTTTATGTAGGTGCTTATGAGCAACGGTAGGTACTTACCATTAAGGTACTGGTAACCTACAAACAAATATACCAAAAAAAAATTTTTGATGTTACAAAATTTTGGCGCCCAACATGGGACTTATGAACTTTAATTGTTCAGAATTAAATTTGACTCATTTCGTCTGCGTCAAGTTGTCACGTACATTCATTACCTATTTAGTAATTCCCCTGTCATTTCAACAACATGTTAAATAATATATGTATTTTACATATTATTATGTAAATCTTAATTTTCGGATTGAATGAGTATGGGCTGTATCTAACTCTGTAAACACATTTAAAATTGTTTAACGCTTTGTAGGTATACGTGAAATTCATTTCTATTGTGATTTTGTAAAAAAATAAAAGAAGTCCACCATTACGTAAGTGGAAATAAGTGACATTAACACATGTATAAAAAAATATAATATTTTATATTTACTAAGAATAAATAGACTTTTAATATTTATATTATAGTTATCGGCAATCTCATACCCTCTTGAGGCTAGCTTATATACAA
This sequence comes from Hypercompe scribonia, assembly GCA_949316085.1. Lineage (NCBI taxonomy): Eukaryota > Metazoa > Arthropoda > Insecta > Lepidoptera > Erebidae > Hypercompe > Hypercompe scribonia. The sequence continues at coordinate 3,910,230 of OX438997.1, forward strand.
ATATATTTCTCTCATATCGAAAGAAAACTGCACTCAGTGCCATCTAGGACGAATGCATGAACTATTTGACTTATTGTAGCATTCTTGATACAACACAGGCCGACGGCCGTCATTTAGTACTCGAGATCACGATAGATGGCGTTATATTACTTGTGTTCAAATGACCTAATAATAATAATTTCTTTAGTTAAAACTATCCACATGAAAGAAATTTGTTAACAAGTATTGTAACAACGTGTCTTGTGACAGTATATCTGTGTGTCACTAAAGTCATTTGTGTTAACTGGAAAAGAAAAACACAATTGCGCAAAAAAGTACTATTGACTCGAATAATAGTGATAGATTAAAAATTATACAAATGCACAGTAAAGAATTACATTCATAATCTTAATTTACAACACTTTAACTTTCTCTGAAATCACCCTATTTGTAGGTAATACCCAAATGAAATGTGACTTTCGCGTTCTACCCGTAATGACATCGTAGCTGAGACGTGGACATTCACCATCGGACTGATCCACAAGTTTTAATTAGCTCAGCGTGCGATGGAGCGTGCGATGCTGGGTATTTCTCTGTCTGATAAAATTCGTAATGAGGTTATTCGACAGAGACCTGGAGTAATTGACATCACACGCAGAATCAGTATGCTGAAGTGGAAGTGGGCCGGTCATGTCTCCAGATGAACCGATGGACTCTGGTGCCTAAGTATGCTAGAGTCCACTCTAGCACACTTAGATATCACGATTAGGTAAACGTAGTGTAGGGTGCCCTGCAGTGCCCTGGACCGACGACTTGAAGAAAGTGACTAGTGGCGGATGGATGCGGGTTGCCTAAGACCAAGATGGTTAGCGCTCCTTGAGGGAAACCTTCGTTCAGCAGTAGCTGACGATAAGTTGATTTGATGTGACTGCTGCAAACACCCCAAGACAGGTGCCACTCCGGTGCGGTAGATGGGTGTCGTCTAAGGCGAGGCGCTATTCCACCTCTTACTGTATAGACCAGTGGGAGATGCGGTAGCGTCCTACTCTGGGGGTGACTTTGGTCATATTGTAATCTACCTCAATCGTAAGACACGGCAGAAAGAACACTAGAAGCCGCTGATGCGTTCCTGTAGTTCCTTCCGACTGTAGAAGTAGACTGCTGCGGGGTTGAGTAGGTAGACGGGTTCTCTGGTAATCCCACACACACTGTTCGTCTCCCTACCGAGGGCAAGGTGTGAAACATTGCCCGAGTAAAAACAAACAACAGACTCCACTCTTTTTCGGATTAAGGTTAACTCCCGTATCATGGAGGACTTTATTAATATACATGCAATAGAAACAAAGAACACCCAGACTCAAAACAACAATTTGTGGATCAAACAAAGTGTTGGGTATAGCATTTAAGCAGACTGACAGAAAGGTCGACTGAAGATGTTGACTTTATTTTGTAGTTATTTCTGTGAACTTTACTTACCCCAAAGTCTTCGTACTGATCAGCGGAGTTTTAAGATTAAGAAATCCATTCAATCTACTCGTAGGTTTTTCTCTCCCACCATCAGAGGATGGATCAGCCCTGAGGACAAAAACGTTATAAAATTTAGTATCAGAATAATTGTAAGATAAAACACGAAGTGTCACTACTCCTATTTACACCGTGAGTATCGTAAGAGCAGACTGGGGGATACATTACATAGAATAACACCACTGCATAGAAAAGTAACACTTGACACAAACGTAATACCAAGCAGTCAGCTAGCTGACTACCAGAGGAAACTCACAACGACACCGACAACAGCATTGTATGGAGAAGAAAAACTTGACATAAACTTAACAGCAACCAGGACGTCTGGTATGCTATAGCCAATTCCAGGCAGGCAGGCAGATGGATTGCTAAAAACTATTGGTAATGATCATGATAAATATGGCTGTAGCGTGAAATGGAATAAATATGAAAACAATCAAGGTATACCGAAGTATGTACTCGTAAGTATAATGACATTAGATAGCTAGTGGAGCAGTGGATGTTTTTTTATGTTGAAACGTTTGAATATTTCAAGTACATTAGTCCTTTAAAATAGGAGATTGCATTAAAAAATTGGACAATTTACTTAAAATTAGGAATAATGTAAATTTGACATATAATTCTGTATCATATTTTTTTTCCGTTTTAATTTTTATTTCTATGAATAAGGTTTCGCCCACCTAGGTTCGTTTTTATCAGTCGATAGTACCAGATGCATTATTACGATATTTTTAGTACATAATGTATTAGGGCCACTACGAAATTACACAAGTTTTTGTAACCAGAAAAGTTCAATAACACTTAACCCAACTTGGGAATCCTACCCGAGACCTTTGATTCGGCAGTCACATACGCTAACCGCTACACTGACGAGGCAGTTATTGAGCTGCTATGATAACGACACAATAGACACTTGCGTTACTCCGTCCTGTAATAACACGTCCAATATTATCTATCCATAATATTATAATGCACTTAGAATCTTAATAATCTATACTCTATATATATATTATCTAGGTAGTAGAGCCACGCTGATTTCAGCACGGGCGGGCCAGCTCGACCGGGGCAGTACTAACCTCCCACAGAAAACCAACCTAAAGCACCAGCATCCGTGTTGTCGTGTTTTGTTGGTGAGTATGAGACCGGAGGCCCATCGATGCAGGGGTGACAGTTATCGTGGTAACTTCGAAGCCTTGTACTGTCATAATGACTGTCACGCCTTTTACGTCCCCAAGTTGGGTGTGAAAAACAAGGCCGCCATAGTGTGGGTCACCATACTGCGTTGTCAGCCTTTGCAATGAGTATGGTGACCACAACTCTTGGATTCTATTCATGTTTTCCATCAGGCAGAGTAGAGTCACTTTTGGCAGGTTCTTAAGATAGATAGAAAAAAACTAATATTATAAAACTAATGAGTTGATTACGATTGAAATAAGTACGATTTGAAAATATCTTTCAGTATTAGATACTCCATTTATCGAGAAAACTATAGATTATATATCATCGCACTACGATTTATAAAAACGGAGTATCAATGAAAAATATAACCAAAATAGGGGAAAATTATTCTTTGTGAGCTTCCATTATGGCATACGTTGCGTAAACTATTATGCTTCGCAAAAATCATGAACAATAGAGTTGTTCTTCTCTAAAAGTACTCAAAAAAGTCTGCGACTGCATATATCTCTGCATATATCTATCTAAACATATTTATCCACTTTTACAGTCCACTGATGTATATAGGCCTCTTCTCGGCAAGAAGGTTTTGGCCACGCTGGCCAGACGGGTTGGAACAGGGTTTGTTTCAAGTTTTCCTTCTCTTTGTTGTGATATTTTCCTAAATATTTCGTTCCTTTAGTCACCTTTTACGACACCCACGGGATGAATAGGGGTGGTTACACTATGTATTCTTAACACACAGCTGTCACCACACAGATGAGATTTGCTTACTATAATCTTTTAATGGAACGAATGTGATGTAATGAATGAGACGAATTTGTTTAAGCTGTATAATATCACGCTTCGATCAATAGGAAACAGATGACGTTGCGCGGGTCAGCTAGTATCTTAACAATATAAGGAAGTTAAAGTTGATACCTAACTTACTGCTGTTCCTGTTTCTAATTCTTGGCTTAGTGATATTTTAAGTTAGTGGTGTACAGATTTTAGTGAGCTCTTTCCTTTGGAAGAAATATAATATAATACACCACGTATCTTAAACGAAGAATTAAAATACCTGTAATACAATAACAGTGCCATCTACCTTTCACCACAGCTAACTACAAAGAATTAAGTCACTTGGATATTACACGAATACGACGTCGTCTCCGGAGCTTAGTACAAGCGTAGAGCAACAGATGGCGTTGTGAGTTGACATGCTGAACTCGTAAAATATACCAAAGTGCGAACTTACTTAATATTTAATAATAATTTATAATTTAAAAATATCAAACACTCATTCGTCTCTTAGAGCTTTATACAGCAGTAGTGTGGTGACGATAAGGAATAAGCTGTATGACCCCTATTAATCACGTGGGTTTCGTAAGAGCTGAGTAAAAGAGCATTCTACGCAGGACAAAAGCATTGTTAAGAGAAGAAAAACTTGAAACAAAACCAACCGATCTTTCCAGTGTGGTGCAGTAGGCTATACCGTTCTTTCTAATTAGAAGTCCATGTCCAGCTGTAGACTATTAAAAATTGTTGGTAATGATATTGAAACACACTATAATCAACCTCAAGAAGTATCAATTTATTCAATTACAAAACAGAATGAAGAGTATGTTTAAATTCCGCACAAACATGTTACGGGAGTTCTTGGGACCGATGCTACTGGAATTTGCTGGCTACAATCGTAACACATGGTTTCAACAATTCGGAGCCACTTGGCACACATCCAATGAGTCCCTGCCGGTAGTTAAAGACATTTTTCTGGTTACCAGATGAGGTGACATTCTATGGCCACCCAGAAGTTCAAATCTATCCCCTGCAGACTTCTTTTTATGGGATTATTTGAAGAATCATGTCCAAATTAATAAATTAAATACACTATGTCAACTAAAAGAAAAATAAGCGAAGAGATGTGCGAAAAGGTGACCGTGCCGTCTCTTTGCCGACGAGTATTCACAAATTTCGTTGCGCAGAACGGTGATCATTTAGACTACGTAATTTTCAAAAAATAAAATCCAACTAATTAGCTTTCTTGTAAATAAACAATTTTTACAATATCTCAAACGGTTTTCTTAAACAATATTTCGAAATGGTAACTAATTCGTGGCCCACCCTTTAATACAATCTATAAGTTCGCCAAAATACTGTAAAACAACCTTCAAACTGCGTGTCTGAAATGATGAACTCGATAAGAATGTACTAATGCGTTTCCCAGCCACGTGAAATGGGTGCTCTATTAAATACCAAGGCCATATCTTTACACGTACCGCGATAGATATAGTCGTAGTAAAATATTACTAGAAACATTACGCGTAACTTTTTTTATAACTCTGTTTGTCACGAACGAAGTTCCCGGTCGATGAATGACTGTCAAGGTTGTTTATAATTTGTTACCATTGTACATGAATACGAGGAGATAATTTAAGCTAATTTGTCACCCCACCGGGGTTTACGGCGAGGCGGTGTGTCGGAATCGGACCGATTAAAACCACACGGTGTGCCACTCTGCGCCTGACATACGAGTAGGAGGGATCCGGGAACAACTGTTATTACGACATCCAGAGTTATTGTTGAACTGAGCTGGCTGCTAAGCCAGTTGTTGGTGACCTTTTTTTTGTTGTCTGGGTGGAAAATCCCTTCAGATCTCCGGTTCATCGGGGATGTAGGAGCCAGGAGTATGTGGTGTTTTTGATCTCATTCGTCCTTCTCTGAAGGGAACCCGGATTATATTATTTCAGGTCCCGTCCAGAATCAGCGTCACGCCTAGTTAGACCCTATCCTGGGAAGGCCACAAAGGCTTAAGCGCCTATCAGTCCGGTTGTCATAATTTGTTGTAACCTGATCGCATTGGTTGGTGACCTATGACTCAGGAGTAACATGTTCAGACCTTGACTACTTTTTTCTTTTTCTTTAAATAGACAATACCTTTATTAGGTACTAGCTTTTGCCCGCAGCTTTGCTCGCGTGGAATTTGGTCAGCTTCATTAAGTTTCGTAACAGATCATTGTAAATAATTTTTTTTTTGACATACAAACAATCCTACGGTACATCATCTTTATGTAACTTCAATGGTTTAGGCAGCGTACGCTAAGATAACACTCAGAGGGCAGATGTTTTTACGACTTAACTGACATGTATCATTATATTACGACCGAAATTGCAAAAAATCATTACAAATTGTAGCCTACATGTTATTCTGATATATAACCTCTATTACTGTAAAGTTTCATACAAATCCGTCCAGTAGTTTTTTCGTGAAAGAGCAACAAACATCCATTCAAACTTTCGTATTTACAATATTAGTAGGATATCTTATTATATGTGTAGCGGAGAAGTTTACATGTATACATATATTATACATGTAACGGACAGAAAGAACACTCAGACTACGAACAACAATTTGTGGATCACAAAAAGTGTTGTCCCATGTGGGACCTAGACATGCTTGAACCACAACACTCAGCGCAGTACAAAGCGGCGTGGAGACCACGTAAACCACTAGGCCAACTGTGCAGTTGAAATATTCAACATTTATTATGCGTCTGGCCAGCGTCGTACAGTCGGCCAAAATCTCCTTGCTAAGCTGAGGGTATGTTCGGCACTGGACTCTGATGATGAGGGTGATCAACTGCAATGGGCTTGCCCCATATAAATTTTGATAAGTTTCTGTCTACCCCTTCAAGAATGAAAGATGTGAGTGTTTATAATAGTTTTGTGGCGAATCCCACATTATAACACAATAAAAGTATATAACAGCGCCATCTAGCGAAGATACATTAAGCTACGTAGTATGATGAACTACTAAACAACTACTATCCTGTATCGTGATATAGAGATTCGCGTGGCAATTAACATATATACAACATCCCAACATCAACCGTTTGGCCGTGGCCCGCCAGGCATGATCACCTCGCCTGGTCGGAGGATTCTCCCTTTGTGCCAGAGGGACATATGATACACGTCCCTCCACAGTTTGAAATATAGTAAATAGTTTAGGCCTAAAATCCATTTGCAGACTGATAACAAACAGATCAACTTTATGTAGGCTCTACTTCGTAAATGGTTCTTGCAAACTTCGTTATAATGATAGAAGAATCGTGCCCTAAATCACTATGCCGAAAGTCATAAATTAAGCCAAATTTGTATAAGTTTGCTCAAGGTCGAATAAATTATCGGCTCAAAAGAACTTTGTATAAGCATAAATATTTTGCTTGTTAAAGATAACTTAGCGACTAGACAAATGTAGTGTAGGGCACCCTATGGCGCGGTAGCCCGACGAAGTAAGAAAAATGGCTGTCAGCAGATGGATGCGGATTTTACAAGACCGAGATGGTTGACGTTTTTTGTGGGAGGCCTTTATTCCACAGTGGACGATAAGAAGTCCATAAAACATGTATATTTAAGACATGAAGCTAACACTAACTAAAATGAGTACAGAAGAACTTGAAATTATTTCTAGAAGATAAACTCACCAAAATATAACAGACACTAATTAATTAACTTCATATTAGGTAACTAATTAGTTAAGTTAACTAGCCAATTAGTTGCTATTACTTAGTTAACTAATTAGTGTCTAGTATGTATCTATTGAAGGCTTTTTATTAGATTTATAGTACTTATGAGTATAAACTAAAATAACAATAACTAATAGTATTTAGGGTTAGCCAAGAATTCGTTAACATTTGAATCTAACATTCAGCAAAAATATGTTACGGGACTTCTTGTGAACAATGTTACTGGAATTTTCTGGCTACAGTCGTAACACACACGTCGTCACACACACATTTCAACCAGATAGAGCCACATGTCACACACCGAATGAATGCCTGCCGGTGGTCAAAGACGTGTTTCCGGATGAGGCTACATTCCACAGCCACCCAGAAGTCCAGATCTATCCCCTGCAGACTTCTTTATAACAGGTTATTTACAAAATCGTGTCTACAGCAATAAAAAAAATACACTAAGTCGACTAAAAGAAAAATCAGCGAATTGATGCCGGCGATCTCGCGGTCTCCTTGCCAACGAGTATTCAAAAATTTTGGTGCTCGCTTAGAAGCGTGTAAAAATCGAAACACTGGTCATTTAGATGATGCAATTTTTAAAAAATAATTCCAACGAATTACTTTTCTTATAAACAAACAATTTTTATATTATATCAAATGATTTTTTTTACTCGTGGCCCACCCCTTGTAATTTTTGAAACCGGCTTTGAAAGATGGGACGTAAATCGACCCGCGAATTTTAAACAAAACCATTTACTATAACACTAAAAGAAAGGAACATCTAAAATTTCATCACGCTGGTGATAAATTCCCTTATACGCTCGTAAGCCTATTAAATTTACTCTCAGCCAGACATAGCATCAGGCTCGTGTCGTATTATTCAATAAACGCCACATAATTGTGCGAGAGAAGCCATTACCATAGCGGCTGCTTTGAAACATAACTGCGCTATGATCTGTGATAAAGTATAATAATGGAGACGTGACAAATTTACAGTTGTGAAGATAGAGATAATTGTACCTCTATTAAATGGAGTGTTATTTTGATTTTGTTAAAGACTAGCTAAAATATGTAACTTTGTCTGCCTCTCTCTTAAGAAATAAATTTTCACCTTTTTTACAACATTCTTCAATTCGAACCAGTAATTTTTAACAGTGCTTTAACCAAACAAACTCTCATAATTTACAATAGTTGTAAATAAATATTAGGCCCGTGCAGTGAAGGATTAAAAATATAAAGTGTCAGTACCTCTATTGCACCGTGGGTGTCGTAAAAGCCGACTAAGAGAGCAAAATGCGCTGGACAACAGCGCTGCAATGAGAAGCAAAACTTGACGCAAGACCTGTACCCACCCGTCTGGCCAGCGTGGTATAACAGGCCAAAACCTTCTTTCTAAGGAGAGCTTTATGTCCAGTAATGGACTGTTAAAGGCTTATGATATATTTTATCGTTAAAGAGGCGGTATCAGAGAGATGCTATGGTTTCACAGAAAACTAGCGTTAATAAATTGTTTCATTGCTTTTCACCGAGTGAATAAGGTTTCTATTTTTCTCACCTATTCCCTAATGTCTGGGAGAGTGTGTGTATCTATGTGTGTGTGAATATAATATAAGCGAGACTTAAATTACAGTATTCCATACTAAAATTACAATATCTTTTAATAACTTAATTTATGCTTAAATTTATATTAATATTAAAAAGCTGAAGATTTCGTTTGTTTATTTATTTAAACACACTAATCTCAAAAACTACTGGTCCTATTTGAAAAAATACATCAGTATTAAACAGCCCATTTACCAAGGAAGGCTATAGGTTATATACCATTACGCTACATCCAATAAAAGTGGAATACCAATGAAAAATATTGCTAAAACCGGGCAAAATTATTCCTTTTCAGAGGTTCTATTACGTGCGCTGTATAAACAGTTAATGTTTCGCAAGGATAATGTACGACGCAAAGTTGGTGTACATAACTTTATTTCGAGTTATGCAACACTGTTGAAGAACAGTTCCAATTACTTAGTTTCAATCATTGTTCCCGTCAACAGTTTTCGCATGATATATGGTCAAAGTTGCAGCCATTACTGTCTCTTCGATGTCGATGTTCCATCTCATTCGGAGGGCGTTATCTGAGCGAGATGGTATTATAATTCTGTGGGTTATATGTATATAGGTATTGTTAAAGCCTATTCGTATACATTAAGTATATAAAAACTATTTTATACATTGCATGAAAAAACATCTCAATAGGTTGTCATAATGTTGGTTATAATGTCGCATTTTTTTCTATTTGAAGAACCTGCCAAAGTGACTCTACTCTGCCTGATGTATAGCATGCGTAGAAAACAAGAGTTGTGGTCATCATAGTTATTGCAAATGCAGACAATGAAGTATGGTGATCCACACTGTGGAAGCCTAGTCTGATACTTTTTCACGCCCACTTAGGGACGTGAAAGGCATGACAGTCATTGTGCAGTGTAAACTCACTTAGCTCACACTGTTACCATGATGACTGTCATCCCTGTATCATTAGGTTTCCGGTCTTGTACTCAGTAGCGAAACAAGACAATATGGATGCTGATGCTTTAGGTTTGCCTTCTGTGAGAGGGTAGTAAAAGTAAGTTTGCGCTGAAATCAGTGTGGCTCTACCCGAAAAGCATTGGCAATAAGTACAGTGGATTGTGAATTCTGTTCATGCTTTTCATCAGGCAAGCCATTTTGAAGTGCATAAAAAAACACATCCGATAATTAAAGACGGTTGAGTCTAACCAAAAATAAGACGGTTGGATGGCGTAATCGTTTGTGTAACAGACTGCTACTCATAGGATCGTGAGTTCGATTAACGTTTAAGTCAAACGTTTTGTGAGTTTGAATATTTAATGTTTGGTTTGGAGTATTGCCGGGGTATTTCTTTGTATAATATGTATTTCTAACACTTGTCTAATAACCACAGTACAAACTCTGCTTTGTTTAGGACTAGATGCTCTTGTGTGACAATCATCATCATTAACAATAGCTTTTAACGGTCCAGTGCTGGACATGAGCCTCTCTTTCGAAAAAAAGTTTTAGTTAAGGCTGCTATACCACGCTTGTTAGACGGGTCGATATAGAGTTTGGTATACTTTGTTGCCTTAGTCGGCTCTTGCGACACCTATGAGATAAAAAGAGGTGGTCACACTCTGTATTGATTGTGTGACTGTCGAAGAAAAATATTGTTAACTTCACCCACTCAGTGAAAATCAACAAACAAACTCAATATCAATTTTCTGTTAGGCCTTGGTACCATCTCGTTAGAGTCAGCCCTTTAGAGTAAGCCTTAAAACAAAGAATACAAAGTAGATGAAGATATTAAACAGCTAAAAATATAAGGATAAATAAAATATTCACTAAAAGATATATCTACTGCTTTGAGAGCATTCTAATACGTTATTTCAGACCGAAATTGTAAAGAAAAGACGTTATTAGACAGTTGAGAAGCATGTGCCGCAGATGTGACTGACATTTTTACATTTACTGTATTAAGTAATGGTATGAAGAGATTTGTAGTTATGAAAGAATATTATGTGTATTTTTCAGGTGTTTTCTGAACTCTTTTTGACCACAAATTGTTATCCCTACTAATATTACAAATGCGAATGTTTATTTGTTTGTTACGGTTTCACGCAAAAACTACTTAACTGATCACCACAAAATATTGCACACATTTTTTTGGAGATGTTAGAAGTAACATAGGATACTTTTCAGCCTCATATAACTCATGGAGGGCAAGATCGCGATGCGAATGCTTTCTACTATAAGGCAGGATCGATCTGATGAATTGCTCCGGGGTCCATTAAGGAACAAAATCTCGAATTGTGCAATCCCTACCCAAGACCCAGTTGACGAATACACTCCACAACTTGGGAAATCCAGGCCGTGGCCCTTGCCATCAGGGTTGCCCCTCGTTACGTCTTGACGCTCGCCGTTACAAGTGTATCATCTGCATAACACGTGACGGCGACACCATCTAAGAAATCATCACGAAGCACTCAATCGTAACCGATGTTCTACAGTAACCGGTCTGGAGTTGGAGGTCACAGAACGATCTGCATCCTCCATAAACGCAAAACAGGTCAGGTCATATTATATATAAATAAATGTAAGTGTACCAAAATTAATAAGGAAACTAATGATCTGTGACACTTACATGAGTCACAGGAGGCTGTAACACCCTGCGATGGCGGGTGCCTTTAAAAAAAAAACGCAAAACAGGTGAGAGCATCTATCATCGTAGCAGATCTAGGCTGAGATGGCAATGCGACACGACGTTGCGTGCACGCCCTTTTGGGTGCAGATTGCAAAATATCGGGCTTCCAACTCAGGATGGGGTCATCTGCAAGCTGTTGATGAACTGAGATACGCCAGAGTTCTAGGGAGTTCCTTTCTAGAGTACACTTGGTTACTCGGCTACTAGTATCTGAGATGGCTACTGACATATGATGAGTGACCATCAAAGATGGAATTATATTTGTATGTTTACAAATATAATTCCATCTTTGATGGTCACTAATAAACTAATATCGCATTTTAGATGAAAATTCAGTAGAAGCCTCCAGAAGTAGGGATCGCTCTCAAACCTTAGAAGTTTATACCATCGCTCAAAACGATATTAAATAACAAGGTGAGCAATTTACTGAGTTCCCTGTGTACATTTAGCGTCTGACATTAACACTCTTGTACCTTACTACGAACACATCCAAGAAATGTATTTTCTTCTGAAGTTAATAAAATACATTTTAATAGATCGCCATTACAAAGTGGAGAATGTTCTTTCTGTGCTTAAAACGAAACAAGCTTGTGCTGGAACAAACAAATCCGAGTTACTTCGTAGTTAAAGACCGTCTGTGCCAGATGTTGAGAACGCAGCCATATTAGCTTACAGGCGCTGGTGGTGCAAGGCAAATGAACTTGACTTAAGGAGTAGGTACTCTATGCAATTAAAGATACTTTTTATGGTATGAGTGGGCTTATGAGCAGACCTACGAGTAATCTGAGACCAGCGAGTCATCTGATTTGCTGCTCTTAAAGAAGGATAATGGTGAGAAAGGAATGAAGCTTCGAAAGAATTGTTTAACACGCTTTTTATCTGACTACGATGAAGCTAAAAAAAGCTAAATAAATAAATAAATCTAGTTTCAAACTAAGCAAAGCTTGTGCTATGATACTGACTGATAGATAGAATACTTAATTTATTTTTTAAATACATACATATTATACACAGAAAACACCCAATCTTCGAAACAGCATCTGTATGCTGATATTAATAGCTATATACAGCATACATTTGCAGATATTTATAGTAGTAGTATATTAATAATTTGGATTGACCCGGGAATCAAACCCGAGACCTCAAATACAATCACATTCACTACAGCTGCACTAACGAAGCATTTTGCGTGTTTGGCAAAATTTTTGAAAGACTATGCATGTTGTATGTTTTACGGTAGCACCTAAACTACTGAACCGATTATATTGAATAAGATGTCAATAGATTCGTAAAAAGACTTGTGTAACATAGACCACGTAAATTTAAAGTTTTTACTTTGCCAGTTTATAATTTTATAAAGTTTTTAATAAGTTATATGATTCAGTAGAGCCTACAAAAAATGTAGAAGACGATTCTCAATTAATTTAAAATCTCTTGAAGTTTGTTAGCTCCGGTTGAAATCAGTTATTCTATTCTAAAGATTAATTGAATGTCAAAATAACTAAAAAGATTTCAATGTTAGATAAAACAAAGTTTATCCCTGAAATCTTTTTCTCATCTACGTATCCTAGATCTCAAACTCGCTGCCGTTTATGCCTTAGATCACGATTTTAGAGTTACGAAATGGCACGGCTGTATGTAGAAATACACGCCTCGTTTATTACAGGCAGCTAATTTTAACAAATTCTGCAATATTGGATCTTGTTTGAAATGAAAGGATAATTTAATGTTCCTTATATTTTGTTTGACTTATAGATAACTGGGTTTTGCCACTCATTTTGGTAATAAAGTGTACAATTTTGACTGTTTCGGGTGCAAGTGTTCCGCGTCGATTCTCTTTGTACACTTTGCTAACGCCTCTATTGTCTTGTATTATTGGAACGAAGTTCCTTACGGCAGGTTTGGAGGGGATAGGGATTTTCGCTGCGGGACCGAAATGAAAAAAATGTGATAGTAAAACCGTAAGTGGAAAAAGTGCGTGGAATAAATCTGTGGAATAAATCTGTGGAAAAAAGTGCGTGGAATAAAACCGTTAAATGAGACGTGCGCAGGCGCGAAAGAGCGTCATGTGTGCTATTTTATTATTTTTTAATGTTTTGTTTAGACCACGTGACTTAACGTTGAAAGACGTTATTTCTATACGTTTTTAGTTGCTTAGTAACATTAACATTTGTGGAATGTCAGCTCTATCAGGTAACCGAGATTTACTTAGTTCGAAACTAGATGCTGTGTGGCAGCTGTTCTATAAAATATTATAAAAATAAAGTATATTAATAATATTTCGGACATCTTACACACAAAGCCATCTAGCGCCAAATTAAGTGGAGCTTGTATTATGGGTACTAGATAACTGATATAAATACATAAATATATCATTTTGTAATTGCATACATACATATTATGCATAGAAAACATCTTAACTCCGAAACAAATATTTGCAGATCATACAAACATTTTGTCGAACCCGCGATTCGATCCTAAGACCTCAAGCACAGCAATCAAAAAATATTATACATAATATTAATAAGCAACAAATTACAATTAAAAAATTGATAGCATTTACGCAGGTCCAAACCACACTGGTCATAGCAACTTGAAACTGATTAAAGAGAGATTCCTTGTCCTAAGTTCACTGACCAACTGACCATCTGAATTTGTTTTAAGCTAAGATCATAATTGGAACAAATAAGAACAAAGGTAGGTAGTAGGTAGTAGAGCCACGCTGATTTCAGCACGAGCGGTCCGGTACGACCGGGGCAGTACTACCCTCCCACAGAAGACCAACCTAAAGCGCTAGCATCCGTGTCATCGTGTTTCGTTGGTGAGTGTGAGACCGGAGGCCCATTGATGCACGGGTGACAGTTATCGTGGTAACTGTGTAAGCCTTACACTGTCACGGTGACTGTCATGCCTTTTACGTCCCCGAGCGGGTGTGACAAAGCATCTCACAAGCCCACTATAGTGTGGGTCACCATACTGCATTGTCTGCATTTGTAATGAGTATGGTGACCACAACTCTTGGATTCTATTCATGCTTTCCATCAGACAGAGTAGAGTCATTTTGGCAGGCTCTTAATATAGAAAAGAAAAAAAAACAAAGTAGAAAAAACACAAGCGAGATTCACGTAGTCACATGGTCTACATCTAACATCTTACCTGCCATCTGTCGGTAAACTTTAGCTCCCCGCGGGCTCATTGGGCAAATCAAATTACATACGCTTTCCCAACTTCCTGTAATAAACTTCCGTCCCTTTTTACGAAATCACGCCATAATTCATATTACAGAAATCCAAAGGAAAGATATTTTACATAAAAAAAGAATTTCTTAAATCTATACCAATGTTATAAAGGTGAAAAGTTTATTTGGTTGAACGCGCTCTACTTTTAATCATTTATCAATGAAATTTTTAGGGTAACATCACGCTGTAACCAATAAGAGCAGAGCGTCGGCAAAGAGACCGCGAGATCGCTGACATCCCTTCGCTGATTTTTCTTTGAGTTGACGTATTCTATTTTGTTTATTGATGAAGACACGAGTCTTCAAATAACCTCACAAAAAGAAGTATGCTGTTGATAGATTTCGACTTCTGGGTGACCATGGAATGTCGCCTCATCTGGAAGTCAGCTTTTTCGGAAACATGTCTTTGACCACCGACAGAGACTCATTGGACGTGTGGCAAGTGACTCCATCTTGTTGAAACTATATGTTACAATTGTAGCCAGAAAAATTCCAGTAGCATCGGTCCCTGAGAACTTCCGTAACATGTTTGCACGGGATGTTAGATTCAAATGCTAACGAATTCTTGGCCGTTTTTTTTTTTTTTTTTAACGTGTGGAAACCCCCTCGGGCCGTCACCCCACCGGGGTTTACGGCGGGGTGGTTCTCATATTTCCCTATGGTTCCCTATATTTTAACTGCTGAAATTCTTATTTAGGTTGCTTCACAATCATATTTAACTAAAAGGGACATACAAAATAATAGTGAATCCTTTTGTACCTCTTATTGCAAATGCTTGTGACAGCAGTTGAAGTTATGAAAAGGAGAAATACCTTGTTTCACATATGAAATAAGCAAATTTAGTATAAAAGGCCAAGTTAACATTCAAACATGACACGTATATAACAGACGTTCTACCTAATTTAAGACCAGACGGCCGTGAGTGAGATGTATCAAGTTATCATTGTTGTTACGACTCAACTAATAGCTTCAGAGTAAATGAATAAGTAAAATATATATACAGTATAAGTAAAGTAAAGTAATAAGATTGTATAAGCTCCAGAGTAAATTAATAAGCTCCAATAGGCTTCAGAATAAATTTTGTACTTTTAAAACGATTTGTTACGGTACGCTGTTTTCCTCATTCCGTCCTTAAAGGATAGCTTGATCTCTGTGACATGTGTCCCTTGTGTCAATTTAGAACTTACGACATACGAGTTATGAGGTACTTCATTTGTGATAAAACTGGCACATAAAGAAAAATAGGTGATGTGAATAAAACCGCGTATCTAAAGTTATTTCGTTGGTTTCGTGGTCATCTGTCACACTGATTAAGTAATATTTTAAGGACTTTAGGATAAACATTAAAGAATCATGCTTCAGTAGATATGACCCAGCTCGATTGATTTGATATCACAGCATCCTGGCAAATTATTTATTATTTTATTTTACTTTTCACCAAGTAAGTAACCTTTACTTATTCGCTGAAAAGTCTCGAGTCTGAAACTTTAACTCTAGAGGTCACAAAAAGAATGGCAGTACACTTATGTCTCTGGAAAAGCTAAGCAGCCATCCCATCGGATTTGGCGAGTGAGGGAACAGAGAGTGCACCTGTGTTTGCGCGCACATTTGTACACTACAATATGTCCTACGTTTGACTGGTCACCGTTGAGACTGGCCGCCATGGTCGAAATCGACTAGGAATACATTATCACTTGCCATCAAGTGACCCATCTGTCAGTGTTCTCCCTGTACCGATAAACAAAGAATTATTAAATTGAACTGTTTTTGAATCGAAGAAGATTGAAGTAGCTATTCTGTTTATTAGTAGCAGTGTTATCGTGTTTCGTTGGTGAGTGTGAGACCGGAGTCCCATTGATGCAGGGGTGACAGTTATCGTTATAAGTAAATATGTGCAATACAACGCCACGATGACTATCATGCCTTTTATGCGAGATGTGAAAAAGTATTTTACTAGGCTGCCATAGTGTGGGTCAACATACCGCATTGTCTGCATTCACAATGAGGGTGATGACCACAACTCTTGGATTCTATTCGTGCTTGCCGTCAGGTATTGTAGAGCCACTTTGGCAGTCTCTTAAAATAAAAATCAAATAAAATATCGACGCTTTTACTACCAGATGATAAATTTAAAATTTTCGGAAGGAACAGAACTCAAATTTATTTAGTGGATGTCTCTCGGGTGAGAAAATAAATATTTAGGACATTTGACACACAACGTCACCTAGTTTTCGAACTAAGTAGAGCCTGTGTTATGATAACTAGACTGACTGAAAGAATACTTACATACCGTAGTCCGACCCGGGAATCGAACCCAAGACCTCAAGCATAACAGCTACTGAGGCGGTTTAGATGATGATGATGATGATGACGCAAAAATTTCTAGAGACATTCCACTGTTTATTCATATTCATACAATAAATTTGTGATCGAGAAATATAATTCGTTTGTGATTAGAGTATTCTTAACGGAAAACCAATATAGCTTTACAATCATGGCTCTTTGGCTTCCATTGTTGTCTGTGACGTGTGATTACCGGAGGGTATAAATCAGACAGTGACGTGGCGTTTTCTGCACGCATTCAAGCGTATGACTCAAACAATTCAGTCGGAAAATATCAAGGAAAAGTGTGTTCGTAATCGTTATCTGTGGAGCCATTGTGCAATAATAATTAATTATCTACCTGTGATGTGACCGAAACTTAATCCCTCTGTTCCATTCTGGAGTAGAACGAACTTGAAGAGTGCCAACATATTTGTGCCTCTTAAGGTTTGTCTGTGCGTGGAGATAGTCATTAATCATTACATTACTTTGGCTCCTCCTCCGCTCTACTATCAAAAATTCTCAACCAATTCATTTTCCTTTAACATCTGCTGATACTCACAATAATTCAGGAAGCTCTTGACTTTCCTGTATTCCTTTACACTTGGTACATGAATCACGATTCAAGAGAAAAAGAAAATTGTGCAAACCAATGGCTAAAATCTGGATAAGAAAAGTGTCCTCCACATAAAATCCATTTAATAAAAAACAAAAGAATAAAAAAAACAATATTCGAGTAAATGTTACGATACCTAATTCTGCAATTATAGCATTAACACACACTAACAAACATGAATACAACGAAAGACTAATAAATCATTTAACATCCATTACTCGTAAATTAGTCACGTCAGCGTTTCAGTCGTATCACTGAAACTAATCAACGTCACTGAATATGTATGTGTTTCGACATTTAATATTATTGATTTACTTTTTATTGAGGCTCTGTCAAAGTGACTCACCTCTGCCTGATAGAAAGCGTGAATACAATCAAAGAGTAGTGGCCATCATACTCATACCGAATGCAAATAATGCAGTATGATGATCCACACTGTGATGGCCTAATGAGATGTTTTTGACGTCCTGCTTAAAGAATCTAGGACCACAGTGGGAGGGAAACACGTGCACTGGTTGTGAATTCCAGGCGGGTAAAATTAGAATGTTCAACACACTACTGTCTGTTTCTTTCAGGATATCAGAGTGAACTACAGGGTGTTCCAGCAAGCACCTCATCAGAATCATGATTGGAAGTAGCCCGAGTTACACTTATAATACTCTAAAATGCGATGCTTTTCGTTTTAGGTAAAAGTTTTGGTACCACATTCTAGAAACGTGGTCGACAGAGGATATTAATTAATGTGGATAATACAAACCAGGTTATTAATAGGTTGCTCAGACTCAGTGCATTTTTGAACACGGACACAGGTCCAGTTCTTATCACTGTGCAACTGAGGGATTATATTAAAACCACTTTGTCGAAAGGTCAATATCACATACTCTCATGACGTTGTTAACTGATCCAACTACACAATACATTGTTTTCCTCGTGTTAATTTATTATGTACACTTTGGAAACTGACAAGTTTCATCCAATTACACGAAAAGTTAGAGCTGGCCAATTCACGAATTGCTTTGTTGTCTAGGGAGCCATTTCTATATATGACAACATTCGAGAAACTTGGGAAGCGATCCATTGAGATAGATTATTTGTATCAGTAATAATTTTAAATGTTTGTCGCATTAAGTTGGTTAACTAAATGTTTAAAGTGCTAGACAAACGTCTATTAGAACAGTTAAAGCTTTTGTTTTGAAAAAATAGGATACATATTCGTACATGTAGTCTTACAATTTAGCAATTAATGGAAGGTGTTTCGTGTAGTGGGGCGATTGAGTTGCAGCCTGTGATATTGACATAGCGACGGGATGTGGGCCAGTGCAGTGTGATTATTATTCCTAGTTATGCGGAGGCTCAACGTTGCGTCTTCGGTAATAACAGGCAGCTCCATTTTTCGTGTACAGTCAGTACAATAAACACAATTGGTTGATACATCTGCATCACCATCATCATCATCATAAATATCCTCAAATTTTCGATAATTACGCTTCTGTCTGTCATCAAAATTATAATACAGAGTGCATTATAATTTAACGACACTTAAGGTTACACTATTATATTATAGTTACACTATTATAATATCAAGTTGGACTCCTTATGTAAATATTAATTTAAGTTCAAATAAGCAAAATAACACCAAAGATATGTAGTATATCTGTCATTGGATATGACTTTTAAGTATATCCTTCGACAAAAGACGAAGGGCCCTCCTTCAAACTCAAGTAGAACCTTTTACTTTAGTCGCTGACAAAGTAGTTAAAAGTTGGGAAAGTCACGAATCATTATTATTTAAGTAGTCTACACTGGTCTGGTACTTATAGCATTAATTCTCAATAAAAAAAAATAAAAACCTATAACTGACCACACATACAATGAAAATAGAAGATGTACTACAGCGCCATCTATAGTAAACACGCCGAACTACGGAGTAACTACTAATCCTACATCGCGATATAAAAATTCTCTCGCTATTAGCATATATAAAAATTCTCAATATCAACATCATCACCTCACCTAGTCGAGGAATCCTCCCTGTGTGTCGAAGGGACATAAAATCTAGAAGTACATAGAGCCGTGGCCCTGGAGGTGTTCCTAGTATTCACATAATTATAGTAGCCATATCTGAATTTCTATCTGAAATATTTTCTGTTTCGTCCTGTTTACACCTCTTTTTTACATAGTAGGGTTGTACTTTTTAAACTTATTTTTGTATTCAATACTTTCCCTTAGTTATTATACATATAACAAATGTACTACCCTTTTAAACTAATGTTCTAATGTAGTGGATGTGGTTGTACAACGCAATGTGGTTTGTTGTTTACGTAAACGAGTAAATATCTGAAACGAGTGCACTGTGCGAGCTGTACGACCACATTTCAAACATATTTATATTGACTTAAATCGTATTTGTAATGTACTCGACAAGACCAATTCTTTTGGCACTAAGCATGTGATGATTATCTGCTTTAATTCTTTAGGGTTTAAAACCAGATTTCTGGTAGTTTCTCGCATGAGGAATATATCCTGTATCGCGGGGGACTTTACAAATATACATGAAACTGACACATAAATCAACCAAACAAAGAATTTATTTAAATATTTATAATCCACAAAACTCAGTGTAGTAGAGAGCGCCCTGGCAATCGTTTAAACTAATAAACCATTTGTGCAACCAGTTAAATTTATATAGAATATGTCACCCGGGCAATCATTAGAAATCTACTGACATCTCATTTAATCGATCCTGTAGTTTAGGTGCTACAGTGGAACATACAAACATTCATAAACTACTAAAGCCACGATACTTCCTTTGCCGAAGTCAGTAAAGTATAATATTATATCATTTACACGCTCTTATTTAATATAAGTTTGTTTTGAATCACGAAAACCAATATGCTGTCACTCCAACGACACTCTCGCGGTAACTAAATTTGGCTCAGACACTGAAACATCCACGGCTACATCTGTATAAATGTAACATGGTTTGGCACTTACATTCTGAATATTCCTAAAGCTACAGTTATGTACTTGGTATAGAACATTTGTATAAATAGTTCAGGTCAAACTGAATTTGATGACAGCATCTGTGTGTAGTGGAAGTCGATACACTGTCTGAAGTTGAGGGTTTGATTTTCGTTCGCTTTTTGCCAACAACAGAGTGCAAGCTTAATACTGCCCACCGAGCATATGGTTGTTTTTTTTTTTTACTTTAAGAGGCTATCAAAGTGACTCTACTCTGCCTGACAGAAAGTACAAATAGAATCCAAGAGTTGTGGTCACCATACTCATTGAGAATAATGCAGTATGGGGAGGATGAGGATGGAGTATCTTAGTAGGATGCCACACTATGGCATCCTAGTAAGATACAATCACTCGCCTCGTTCGGTGACGTATAGTAAAAGGCTTAAGAGTCATCGTGGCATTGTACTGTACACACTTATAAACGACAACCGTCATTCCTGCACCAACGGGCCTCTGATCTCACACTTACCAACGAAACACTACAACACGTATGCTGTCGCTTTAGGTTAATCTTCTAAGGGTAGTACTGTCCTGGTCGAACCGACCCGTTCGTGCTGAAATCAGCGTGGCTCTGCTACCTATAAGTTGTATTCTTCTAGTTGCGGTGATGGATTATCGAGACAGAGAAACCCGTCCCTATTCGTCCCGTTGGTGTCATAATGTACTGTGTCCAGCAGTGGGCAAATAACGATGACAACAGGCATATTATTCATATATTATACAGAAATTTTATCCAAAAACAACAAAAAGAAGTTATCGGTGTGATCATGCAACATATGTTACGGTTGGGAATCGAACTAACTGTTAAATGCCAGACCATTTTAAAGAATCATCTAACTACAGAGATGGCGTAGTTCAAGCTGGTTGAAACCCCATATGGAATAATACTTTGTATGGTCTACACATTCTTTTTCTGAGTCTGGGTGTTCTTTATATCCATTTCACATATATTAAAAACGCGGGGATGGTCATAAAATTAAATACTAAAACTTTAATGGGACTCCAGTGAAACAAATCTTTTCCTTTACTAGAGTGATATTCGTGAAAGAAATACGTCCGTATGGTGATAAATTAAGAATATGGAGTATCACCAGCCCTACTCATCGCATGGGTGTTTAGAGACTACTCAAGACAACATCACTGTATATGTAAAGAGAAGGAATACTTGAAACATTGACTAGCCCATTTGATCAGTGTGATATAGTAGGACAAAATCACTTTGCTGACGAAAGACTGTTGTCCAGCAGTGGACTATTAAAGGCTTAATGATGATTGATGAAAGAAATCTAAAATAATATGTAAACTTCTT
The DNA here is from genome assembly GCA_949316085.1 of Hypercompe scribonia. Taxonomy (NCBI): domain Eukaryota; kingdom Metazoa; phylum Arthropoda; class Insecta; order Lepidoptera; family Erebidae; genus Hypercompe; species Hypercompe scribonia. The sequence goes on from OX438997.1 coordinate 3,932,154, forward strand.
GACAGGCAGTCAAACTAAATAAACAAGAAACCAAAAATAGTACTATACATTTTAAAATGTAACTCTACGCAACCGAATATCAAAACAATAAAACATGGTTTGTCGCGTGATAACATCTCTAATTTGAATATTTTGAAAGACTTTTTTCAAAGATACTCAAAAGAAGGGGTTGGAAATTGAATTTTATAATATTTTTGGCAAATATGTGACATTTCTTCAATATAAATAACGTCTAACTTCTATTTACAGTAAGATGATAAATAGTAACAGATAGTCTTGTGTATATGTCAATGAATACTTCCTAAACTGCTTACACAGTTTTGATGATTTTTTTTAAGTGTCTGCTTAAATGTCCTTTTGTAATTGGACCAGGTCGATAATCTTGCAAGCGCCCTCTACGATATGTAAAGTTCGAGTGGCCAATTGCAATAATACAGATGACATGCGTAGGGTATAATTGGCAAAATGATGGCAAATTTATTATAATTCTGCCTTTTTTGTTTGTTAACAGGTTGAAGATCCTCATAAATATCTTTCCCTCATTGGAATGGGACTAATGGGTCTGCCAGACTTATCGACTAAAAACTACCTAGGTTTTCCTCTGCTTGCCAATAACCAGGGAACGAGAATTGCATTTGCGTTTTTCCACTTCTACCGACAGATATCGATATAGTTCATGTATTAAAAAATATACTACCCAGATTTTTATAAAACAGTCTACGTCTACAAATGTCATTCTGCATAACGAATTCAGTAATACGAGATGAGATCAGAAACGATAACTATTTCTTGATAAAGTCTGTTTAAATATTTAATCACAGTTAATAGGCAGGAGAGGGAAAGTCATTTAGGTAAGTTTTGTTTGGCATAAAATTTGGAGGCTTATCAGTTTATTGGTCAGTATTTTGTTAACTAAATGGAGTAAGAATATTTTCTTGACGTATATTTTATGCGAAATGTTCGTCATTTGAAAGCCGAGTTTAATTCGCCTTATGAAATTTTATCATGTTCATTGTACACTTTAACGTGGGTAAAAAAATAAATTGGGCAAAAGAAAATTGTATTATAATGGTGTATTAAACAGGTCTTTCAGTTTCTACGACACAGTCAACGATCGACAAAGAAACTGTCCATAAAGAAAAAAGAGGAAACTATACCCCATTTCTATGGAAACATACAAAAAAATTATGAGTCACGGCTCTGCAATTTGTTATCCAACTACAAAAGATAATATCGTTTCCATGCTCATCGCCAGAAAATGCGAATCTTTCGAAGCAAAACAAACACATTTCCATAAGTTTTTTTTCTTTTACATAAGAGTAGAACTAACGGTACTGCGAACTATACTTCGAAGGTCTTTAGATAGCGGCAGTTATAATATAACTTGTGAAATATTTTACGCCACATCATATAAAGTAGTATACCAAGTCGCCTATAAATCAGAGTACGGATTGGTACATGTGTTAGGGTTGCCACTAGACAAAAATTATTATATTTGTTTAAAAAAAAAATTACAGTGCATGACTACCGCTATGAGGATTACAATTCGCAACCGACTTTTATACCATGCCTTTGAACGAATTTCATACCTTTGAATTACTTAATGTTTCTATAGGATTGCACTGGCCGAGGTCACAGACTGACTGAGTATTAATATCTATTATGAGCGTTTTCATTCCCATAATATATAATAGATTCGCAGTACAGGTGGTCCGATGACCTGGTGAAAATTGCAGGCAGCCGTTAGATATGGACAGCACAGGACTAGGGAAAGCCAAGTCCAGCAGTGAACGTGTTTTGTCTGAAGTGATGAGGATCAAGAAATAGATTTTTTTACCGTTCAATTTCAATTAAATTAACATCTATCTTGACGTTAGATAGGACAGGACATTTAAAATGATTTCGAAAGAAACTCTAAAAGGAAAAAAAATCTTTCACATTGGCAACCCTAAGTCACTTTAGAAACTTAGTTCACTGCCTCTTCCCCTGGACACGGCACATAAACCCGCCATTAACGCCGTCTTGCGATCAAGTCTGTAATTAATGACTCCCCAGTTTTCAACGTGTATTGGATCTAAATCAAGATGGACGATATTATATCGGGTAACGGATACTACGTAATATTGGATACCCTACTCAAGATGGTTTAAAAACTCGGCGCTCGCTATTCCGCTGCTATGTTACTTAGATTTCATTAGGTATTGTGGCACGGTCAGTTTAAAAGGGATTTTTTTTGGACCTCTGCCAGTATTTCTAATATCAAAGGTTAAGAGTACAAATTAATTTCTGTGTATTATAATTTTTTACCGTAAAAAAATGTGTTACACAAATTTGTTATGTCGTTATTTACGACCTAAGTAAAACTCTTAAGACCTACGTTTCTAATGAGCTTAAACCGCTTAAGCAACACAGGATATAATCTAAGTGCCCATTTCCATGCAAATCTGTTCAGTAGTTAAGGATTTTAATGAGAAACATGTACCTACACAATAATACAATGAGTTACCTGCGCTTCTGTATATATACACTACTACTGCACACATACAAGCACGCTTATTCCCTCTATAGCCAGCAGTAAGCCAGCAAAAGTTTACCTAAATAAATTTTAAAAATATTAAAAATCATCTGTTGTCAAAAAATACATAAATACAGGGTGTGCTTAGAATTTGTTTGAACTTGAATCTAACATTCCTTGCAAACAAATGCTACGAGGGGCGCAGGGAGGGCTTTGACCACTAGCTCGTTTCTCAGAAGTTTTGTCGCAACGAATCGCTTCACGGGCTCGCAGCGTGCTTACTGTGTGAAACAATTTTAGTTAAACAACAGTTCGCTTCTTACTTTAATAAAGAAAGAAAGAGGCATACCATAAGAGTAGGTTTGAACCTACTATACCACGCTGGTCAGGGTTAGTAAAGTGCTTATATTAAGTTTTCTTACTTTGTATATTTATGCAGTGACATTTTCCTGCGTAGTTTCTTCCCTTAGTCGCTTCTTACGACACTTAAGGGATGAATAAAGGTGGTAACAAAACGTATTCTTTATCCGTCACCACAGAGATATATTATGGATTCCAGTAGCCAGAAGCTATAAGTTCATTCTGTTATTAGGTTAGACGTTGACGTGAAAAAGGCATTTCTCTGGGTAGATGGACTCAACAGGAGTGATAACCAAGGCCGTACAGAAAATCGATATTCAGTAGTTTTTCATTCTTTTTTACCAAGTAAATAATATTCACTGAGCCCAACCCTCTCTTGATTTAAAGGCTGGTAACACACTCTGTAACTCTTGAGCTGCAAGTGTCCATAGGTGGTGATAATCACTTAACACCATTAACTAACATAATCATAAACCCATAGAAATATATTCTACTAGCAGACCCGGCCACGCGTTGCTGTGCCTAAATTTTTTGTTATATTGCATTGTAGTAAGCTATTAAATTATGTAAGCTATCCTATCTTTCAAGTTGGATCAAACTGCACACAGTGTGCAAATTTGATTAAAATCGGTTAAGTAGTTTAGGAGTCCATCGTGGACACACACCGTGACACGTAATTTATATACAATAAGATATCCACCATAATTTAACTCTGTAATTGAATAAAATATTTGTTAACGTCTTTATGGGTTTTCAAAAATATAAAAGTCAACTTTGACGATAATTCATAACTTTGTCTTTCGTAGACTGTTAAGTACTCGTATTTACAAGCAGCAACTTTGTATTGGGTAACAATAGCTTTAAAGATAAAATTATATCACTGATGGTAACATTATTATCGTTCATACTGAGATTTTTTGTTGTTGACAGGCTGGAAAAACTCTTGGGATCTCTGTGTTTCTTGAGATTCAGGATACAGGCTTATATAGGTGGGCTACAAATTTGTAACATTTGAGAAAATCGTCTAAAAAAAATGAATTGATATATTATAAAAATTGTTTATTTACAAGAAAGCTAATTAGTTGGAATTTATTTCTTTAAAAAAGTACATCGTCTAAATGACCATCGTTTCGATGTTTACACTCTTCTAAGTGAGCACCGAAATTTTTGTCGGCAAGGAGAATGCGAGATCGCCGACAATTCTTGGTGGATTTTTCTTTGTGACGTAGTGTATTTTGTTTATTGATTTAGACACGATTCTTCAAATAACCGTGGCAATTTTTTCAATTTTAGTTTCCAGTCAGTTTGATTCGAGTTGTTTGTAGTTTAACAGTTTCAAGCTAAAAATATTTTATACACTGCATTGCGGTCAACATTTGAATAAAAATATATTAAGTGAATATGAATTTGTTATTGCACTAAGTTATGAACTTAATTTAGCTTAGTTTCTTATGAAAACACAACTTATGTAGTAACACACGCACGCGATGAGTGACGACGCGAATTTTTATTCAAATATAGTTCCGTCTTTATATTTCACAGAAAACTGGTGTAAAGGAATTCTCTCTTTGAAGAAAATCAATTGTCTGTAAAGTCGATTTACTGACGATAGTTGAACGTGACAACGTCATATCATTGCACTTCATACTTAACGAAAACATGTAAATGTATTATTGTATAGCAGCAGTCCACACGAACGCATCGCTCACTCAAGTAGGAGAGAGATAGATATCGAACGCTGCCGAACGCGGAGGCCGATTGTGCCTCTTTGTCGCTCGTTCCGCGCTCTCGCTTGCACTTCAAGCCTTAATTGGAACGCCTCAGAGCGAGGTAACGCCGCATGAGTCATATTTTGATGCGTACAGCCGGCTCCATCGAATTATAAGACGTTGTCACGTCAAAAACATTTAAACCTCATTAGGTTTAGTCTTTTTCTTTTTTAAAAACGTTTTTACAAGCTTCACCTGTATGTTTGTTTGTAACCGAATTCTGCAAATGTGTTTTTTTTTAATTTTTTAAGTAAGTTTTTATTATCTGTAGGGTAGCGGGCAGACGGGTTACTTGATAGTAAGCGACTACTGCTACCCATGGCCACCAGTTCAAGAGTTACAAGTTTATCCATGGAGACCCCTCCTTGAATCGTGTGGTGGGGAGGTTAGGCACCGTGAAACCCTTAAATATAGCTTAATCGTTGACTAGTGTCATTCTACAACTCACGACGTGTAGTTTAGGTGTGAATTTTGTGTTTATAATGTATGGCACTACATTTGTGATGAAACTGGCACGTAACGAATGAAAATATACGTGATACAACATAAAACCGGATGTTCAACGTTACGTTGGTTTATATTTTAAGGACTTTAGAAAGTGAATTCACGAAGCCAGACACAACAAGAAAAACTGAGGTAAAATTACTTAACATTACCAATTAGTCATTATTTTTTATTATTAGCGTTACACTTGGTTTTTATCGTCCTTTAAGTGTTAATTTCTCATGTGAATTTATGAGAAATAAAGCAATTTTTAACCTTAAACAATATTATTTTTCCAAAGTAAAGACATTCTTAATAAATATTTACAATGGAAGTATAAATGGCCTTCGTCATGTCAGTAAAACTTAACATCGAAGAACAGCTATCGTAAAATACCGATTTTATTCTTATAGACTTTGGTAACACAGATCACTGTTTGTCACGAAATATTAGGGTGAATAGTCTTGTTATCGTCCGTTCGGATATTGTTTTTTTATTTTCATTTTGTTTTGTTTTTGTGTGGAAAATTAATGTTCAATATCTATAGCCTCCAGTGTGTATCTAGTTAGTCATAAATTAGTAGTAATCAAAAATACCAATAACATCAAAGGTGTGCGGGTAAATCAAGAAATTTTTACATCATAGAGTCAACATGAACCTGGTCAATCTGAATTTAACACCTACTGTGAATTACTGATAATAGTTACTGAGATTAGTGCATTCAACTAAACAAATAAACTTGTCAGATTAATATAGACTGTCAAAGTGGTTTACTACGCACTCATTTAATATATATAAAGTTTGTTGTTTTAAACCTAACTTACTGTCACTTAGAGTTTAGACAATGACAGATATAAAATGGCGGCTGGCGTAAAATTGAATACTTTACTTAACTCAATTAAGTTGAGTTGCATTAAAATAAACATAAAACAAATATCCCTACCAATATTATAAATGTGAATGTAAGTTTATTTGTTACTTTTTCACGCGAAAACTACTCAACCGATCATCATGAAATTTTGTACACATGTTCTTAGAAGTATTAAAAGTAACATAGGATACTTTTTATTAATAAAATGAAAATAAAATGGTTTTTTACGAAAATAATGTGGCAGACTGTGACCCACGCGAGTGATGCTAATTGCAAACGCTAGTTTTATTTATAAATGAAGGTGTGAAAGGCAAAACAATACGTAGTTTTATAGCGAATATTTTTTACGTCATCAACAGGAAAGCAGTCTTTAGGCTATACCACACTAGCCAGACTGATTGATATGGAGTTTGTGTGTTTTTTCTTTTTACAGTACTGTTATTCTGCTTAGCTTGCTTCCTATGTCGACTTTCAAGATGCCCATGATATAAATTGATGTGACGATATACCATATTCGTAATCCATCACCACACGGATAGTTTAGAAAAATGAAAATTGGTGAGCGTAAAATTTGAGCAAAAACTAAAATATAAATAAATAAACCGGGCATTTGACACCCAACGTCACCTGGTTTCAAACTAAGCAGACCTTGCGCAATGATAACTAGACTGACTGACAGAATACTTATATACCTTTTTTTGTACATATTATACGTAGTAAATACCCAAACTTTGAAACAAATATTTACAGATCGTACAAACATCCGACCCGGGATCGAGCTCGAGACCTCAAGCGTAGCAGTCGCATTCACTACAGCTGTGCCACCGAAGCTGATTGATTCTGATCCTACGTATCTCAATTGTATTGTAATTGTGAAGATTAGAACTGTAGTTTAAAACCTTTACTATAAACCTCTACTACCAGCTGATGATAGTATTGAAGCAACACTAGCAACAGCCTTTCACAATCCACTGCTGAACGTAACCGTCTCTATCGAAAGGAAGTTTTGGTTTGTTCAAGGTTTCCTTCTCTTTGCCACTGCAAAGACAGGCGGACAGCTGTGCAGGAGGATGCAGGACAACATCACTATGTTGTCCTGCATAATGTGTTCTATTAGTCAGCTTTTACGACACCTATGAATGAATAGAGTTTTTTTTTATTTAAGAGCCTGCCAAAGCGACTCTACTCTGCCTGATGGAAAGCATGAATAGAATGAGAGTTGTGGTCGCCATACTCATTGTGAATACAGACAACGCAATATAGCGACACACACTATGCTGCCCTAGTGAGATGCTTCTTTGTGCCCCACTTTGAGACGTAAAAGGCATGACAGATAGTATAGCATTGTAATGCTAACACACCACGACAACTGCATCAATGAACCTCGGGTCTCATACTCACAACACGAGTACGGATTCTGTCGCTTTAGGTTGATCTTCTGTGAGAGGATAGTACTGCCCCGGTCGAGCCGGCTCATTTGTGCTGAAATCAGCGTGGCTCTACTACCTATAAACACACTCTGTATCCTTAATCCATCAACACACAGAGAGCAGTTACACTTTACTTCGACTTAACGATTCTGATAATATAACTTACAAGTTCTATTTCCCGCTTTTTGTTCAATACAAACTTCATTATCAAATCTCGTGTGTTTCATTTCATATATAAATAATGCTGAACATCAATATTTTTAACAGATATTATTCTGTTTTTCCGTTGGCTTAATTCTGTTTTCGATAATCGTTTTGCTTTAGTACTCCAACCTTGAAATAAACATCGACGTTAACATATTATTGGATATGTCGTTTGCAATATATTACAGCTGGCACTGCTTTGTTGATTTAGCGGGTAGGGTACGCGACTTGTCCGTGTGGTGACGGATTAAGAATACACAGTGTTACCACCCGTATTCATACCGTGGGTGTCGTAAAAAACGACTAAGGGAACAAAGTATGCAAGACACCATCATTACAAAGAGAAGGAAAACTTGAAAGAAACGCTATTCCAACCCGTCTGGTCAGCGTGGTATAGCAGGCCAAAACTTCCTTACTAAGGAGAGGCCTATGTCCAGCAGTGGACTGTAAAAGGCTGTCGATGTATGCGACTGCTGATCAAGAGGTCTCGGGTTCGATTCCCTGGTCGGATCAATAAGTATTATAGGGTTTTTTTCTGATTAAAAAATTTTTTAATGACAAACTGATGTATGAAAATTGGGATCTTATATCCTGTGCCTTGGAGAACGTGTAAGCCATCAGTTCTGCGCCTGATCTCTCTCCATTCCATTCCATCTCATCGGATGGTTATCAGAACAGAGAACACACCAGTGTTTACGCAAACACTTGTACTTTATAACACCTCCTTCGCAGTTGGTTTGTTTCTGTTGAGACTGGCTGCCGTGGCCGAAATCGCCCCTTTTTGTTGACGAGGTGGAAAATCTTTTCGGATCTTCTGCTCCTTGGAGTACAGGAGTCAGGAGTATGTGGAGTTCCCACTAAAAGCCGTCCCGAACGGCCGGCCTCTGGCACCCTACTCTGGAGGGGGAGGCCGAAATTACCTAGGAGTACATTACAGCTATCAAAATACATAATTATAACTGGACAGTTTGTTTACAATATCAAAATAACGAGCAAAATGAAATGCAATACCAATTATTAATTTTTAAAGAAGCACAACTGGTCTTTATATTTATTTATTTTATAATTGGAGCTTATTTTTCAATCAAATTTAAGTGACATCTGTCGGAAAGTACCTTTCATAATGAAATAATAACAATAATGTAATATTTTTTTTGCCTAATTGTAGTATAAGAGGGTGGTAAAAAAATAAAAATTAACATGGTACACATTTCGCCTGTAATATGTATGTAAATATAACGTTGGAGTCTCTCGTTCAATAATTACTGAAAATAACTTGATTGCTATATTAATTCGAATAATATACATGTAACACCTTGAAATGACGTATAGTAATTACTTTATATCGTAACACACTCTTACAATACATTTCAATAATAAAACCAACATGAGTTTTTTTTTTTTAATGAATTCGCTGATGAAAAGCAACAATTGTCTTCAATTATTTTCTAAGCACAACGCAAAACTTCTTGAGTAACAGTTCAGTAATCCGCTTGGGTATTGTACTTGAATTTGTAACAATTCAATTGTTTTTGAAGTGGTTCATTAACAGAATAAAGCTAATAATAGAAGAAAGAGAGGAGGCTTAAAATTGAGTAAACATTAGAGTTCTAAGTTAAAAAAATTACAACTAAATCGAGAAATAACTTCTTTTTTAAATCGGTCAAATACTCAATTAAAACTTTATCTATCTCTGTCTGTGTTCTGGTTTGCCAATAAAAACAAAACAAACAAATTTCGAGGTATTTTCACTAGCTTCTACCATCCTTAGTCCATTGCGTCTATAAAGGTACATTTACTTGTGACATACATATATATAGTGACGTTATTATTGTTAATATAGAACGAGATCCGGACGCAGCTAACATGCTTGTCGGTCTATGGAACCCATCCGCAAAAGCTGACCTCGTTAGAGACGCCGGATATCCCAAGGACCCAACCAAGTGACCCGCCTGTAGCCTCAGGCGGCGCCGAGGACCACTTCGACAGGCCGTAGACCTGATAAAGTCACTCTGAGACTCCTCCCAAACGGGTCTACGAGAAGAACCACAAGAAACATACATATACACATGCTAAAGTATGAGTTTCCAAACAACAAAATCTTAAAAAAAAAGAACAGAGAAACAGATGAAAATGTTACCTATTTCGAATTTGCGTTCTAAAATGATCATCATACGATTATCGCTTGCCATCATATCGTTTTACAGAGCTTTTGGTATCCCACATTCATTGTTTCATTTCTAACACAGATTAATAATATCACAAATAAAAGGTGCAGGTCAACATCAAAATTTTAATTGCGTTGAAATTGATCTTTTGAATTGGGGCGTCGATTTTAATTAAGCTTTTGATAAAGTTGATCACCCTATAATTTGTAATAGCTATCCCTTTGGCTGGATTATGTGGCACGTGACAATATTATTTGTTGTGTGACTGATTTTCTCTTGATCCAATTAAACTTATTTATCATAGGCTTGTTTATATTGGACCACTTTTGAATTACCTTGAAACATAATTTGTTGAATTATCATAATAAAAGACGTGGAGGAATCAACGTTTCAAACTTTGTATTATTCTTAAGGCGGTTTTTGTAACTTTGGAAGTGTTTGACTTAACCTCGTGATGACAAATACCTTTTGTATTCGTGTGATATATTATCATATATTGTAAAGTAATTGGACTGTACGGTTGGCCTAGCTGCGAAGAGGTAATTTGGCAGAAGGAGGCGGCGGAGAGGGCCCATGGGCTCATGACGCCTTGAATGTGGCCGCGGGTGGACGGGACGGGTTTTCCCCTCCATCCGCTATAGTGGCCCGCCGCGAGGAGGCGACGTTCGTTTGTGCCGTACTTCGCCTAAATGGAGAGTTTATCCGCAGATGGTGCCCGCGCTAGCAGGCAGGCGTTAGAAAGGATATAGATGTCATAATAGCAGCGGTTCCCGGATCCCTCCTATCTCAGGCGCAGAGAGGCACACCGTGTGGTTTTAGTCGGTTCGATTCCAACACACCACCCCGCCGTAAACCCCGGTGGGGGCCTGCGGGGGCTTCCACACGTTAAAAAAAAAAGAATGAAAAAAAAAGTGGTTTAAGCGGTCGCCACGCCGCTCTCTACTGCGATGAGTGTTGTGGGTCAACACTTTGTGTGATCCGTAAATTGTTGTTGTGAGGCTGGGTGTTCTTTGTTTCCGTTTCTTGTATGGTTTTTTTTTTATACCACGACGGTGGCAAACAAGCATACGGCCCGCCTGATGGTAAGCGGTTACCGCAGCCTATGAACGCCTGCGGCACCAGGGGCATCACGTGCGCGTTGCCGACCCTTTAAAAACCTATTTACCCCCTTCTTGAAGAGCCCCATACTGTAGTTTCCAGGGAAAACCTCGGCAGGGAGCTCATTCCATAACGGGATTGTTCGCGGGAGAAAATTTCTCTGAAACCGCACTGTGCGCGACCATTTAGGTTCCAATGTATGTGGATGAGCTCCCTGACGATGGCGAGCGGTGCGATGGTAGAAAGTGGCTGTGGGCATCATATCAAACAATTCTTCAGAACACAGCCCATTGTAGAGACGATAGAGCACACACAAGGAGGCAAAGTCTCTCCTAAGACTTAGTGGCTCGATACCGTCTGTGAGATCAGGATCGTCGACTATTCTCACAGCACGTCTCTGAACTGAATCGAAAGGCTCAAGCTGGTACTTCGGTGCTCCCGCCCAGAGATGACAGCAATACTCCATGTGAGGTCGAACTTGTGTTTTGTAAAGTAGTAGCCTTTGTGCCGGTGTGAAGTATCGCTTCGCTCTATTCAGAACACCAAGTTTTTTTGATGCCAGCTTGACCTTCTCTTCCAAATGAGCTCGAAATTGGACGTCACTGGAGATGTCGACACCGAGGATTCCAATACTCTGTGAGATGGTAAGGGGTGTATTCTGGAATTGTGGAACCACAGTGAACGGGGTTTTCTTAGCGGTAAACGCACAGACTTGTGTCTTAGAGGGGTTAAATTGGACCAGGTTATCCCGACCCCAATCGGAGACTCTGTGTAAGGTGCTCTCGATTTGAGACACAAGTTGTTCGCGACTTTCTACTACAACGGTACAAGGGATGTTAGCTCGGCCCGTGTAATACGCATCTCCAGTACTGTCGTCCGCATAACAATGGATACCATCCGTGGACAGCATATCATTGATATGCAGCAAGAACAGCGTTGGAGATAGCACGGAGCCTTGCGGGACACCAGCGTTTATGTCCATGCTTTCGGAACAGCTACCATCGACGACGGCTTTTATGCGTCTGCCGGACAAAAAGCTAGCCACCCACTTGCACAAACCCTCGGGCAGGCCGTAGGATGGTAACTTCGATAGAAGACCCCTGTGCCAGACCCGATCGAACGCCTTCGCTATATCCAGGCTAACTGCCAAAGCCTCACCTTGACTCTCAATGGCTGAAGCCCACCGGTGAGTGAGATACACTAGAAGATCACCAGTCGAGCGACCGTGGCGGAAACCATACTGGCGGTCGCTGATCAAATCGTGCTCCTCTAGGTAACTGAGGAGCCGTGTGTTGATTACACGCTCCATCACCTTAGAGAGAAGGGAAGTTATAGCTATAGGCCTGTAATTCGATGGGTCCGATCTATCACCCTTTTTTGCCACTGGATGCACATGGGCAGTCTTCCACGAAGACGGCACTTGCCTTTTGCGGTAGGAAAGCGCGAAAAGTCGCGTTAGTACAGGGCACAACTCAGGAGCACACTGCTTGAGCACCACTGCAGGTATGCCGTCTGGCCCACTCGACTTATGAACGTCTAGACAGTTTAGTTCCCGCCGCACTTCTCTTTGCGAAATGTGTATTTCCGGCAAAGAGTGTTGGCACGGCGGGTTAGTAGGCGGTACCGCACTTCCATCCTCGTTCATGGTCGAGTTTGAGGCAAAGAGTTGCCCAAGTAGGTCGGCTTTCTCTTTGGCACTGTGGGCCAAGTTACCAACGGCATTTCGCAATGGTGGTAAAGACGACTGGCAAAAGTTTCCCTCGGCCGCCTTAGCAAGAGACCAAAAGGCACGACTCCCAGAGGGGTAGCCCGTAAGTCGCTCACCAATCCTGCCGATGAAATCGAATTTGGCTCTGGCAATTGTCTTTTTGCAGGATCTCGAGGCAGCATTTAGTTTGCGTCTCACATCAGAGATGTTCGGATCCTTATTAGCACGGGCCGTGGTCCAAGCCCTGTAGGCAGTCTGCTTGACTAGTCTGGCTTCCTTGCAGAGCCGGTTAAACCACGGTCGCTTTTGTTTTCCCGCAGCTACTGATGAGTTAGGAATAAGATACTCCATACCCACCAGGATCGTCTCAGTGACAGCGGCTGCGCAGGGGTCGGGGTCTTCTGACGCGAAACAAAGCTGCCTCCACGGGTACGATGCGTAGAATTCACGCAATCCATCCCAGTCTGCTGATTTATATTGCCACATGCGGCGCAGGTCGGCTGGGCGAGGTGGAATATGCCGCGCGCATGGGACTACGGTCCGGACGAGGCAGTGGTCGGATGAGCCGAGAGGTGCGTCCACTGTGATAGTGTAGTCGTCCGGACGCGTCGTCAGCAGAAGGTCCAGCAAAGAGTGCGCATGGCCAGGTATTCTTGTTGGGGAATGTACCAGTTGTGAGAGGCCATGGGCCAGAGCAAATTCATGAGTAGACCTTCCCGCAAAGTCGGTGGATCGAGAATTTAGCCACTCACAGTGGTGGGTATTAAAGTCTCCTAAAATCACCAACTCAGCACGGGGGTACTGCTCAAGAACTTTGTCAGTCGTCACTTGCAGGTGCTCAAAGAGTGCTCTAGTCTCCCTGTCGCCGCTATGAGACCTGTATAGGCACGCATAGATTCGAGTCTGACCTCCGTAGTCTACGCGCACCCACATTACTGACAGGTCCCTGTCTTCATAAAAATGAAGACGGCGACAGCAGATATCCTCCCGGACGTACATGCATACACCGGCACGTCTCAGGAATTTGTGTTCGAGTTTGTAGCCGGGGTAGTGTAGGTATGATGTATCAGCCGGGCAGGATATCTGTGTCTCCGTAAGAAATAAGAGGGTCGGCTGCACAATCTCCAGATGAAGGTGGACTGCGTTCAGGTTGGAGTGAAGTCCCCTGATATTGCAGAAGTCCATATACGTGGAAGAGGATGCTGCTGTAGGTACTCTTTTTCTACTTTTCTTTATCATTTTTTTTGGGGGGGTTCAATTGGTTTGTGAGGATTTACTGTGTTGGCAGCTAAGGGGGCAATGGGGCGGTGCCAATCCGCACATGGCTGATGTGGGTAGTGCGATTTGTCGGCGCGGCGTACGAAAGGGCCCCCGCTCCCCTCCTGCAGCAGCAACCGGGTTCCACTCCGGTCTCCTCCTCCGGCACGACTACTACTGCAGGGATTTTTCGCAGGCTGGCGGTTCGGCCTCCCAGGGTGGAGGTTGTAGTGATCCCTGGGTTCGGGAACCCATCTATCCTGCGGGCGGCCAGCGGACAACCGTTTCAGCGGGTCTTCCTGACTTCCGCGCCCACATCCCGCGCCCACACGAGCCAGTAGCAGTATTATAAGCACCACTGGTCCCCCGTTGTCAAAACAGCGAATCCTCTAGAGCTCTGGATACCTTACTCACCACAGGAACACAGCACTGCTGAAAAACGCTGTGCTATTTGGCCGTGGTCTTCTGTAAGGCGGAGGTCCTTCCCCAGTCGGGCTGCTCTAATGTTTGAGCGGAAAATATCGCAAATACCGAAAATATCATATATATAATATATGTTTGTAGGAAGTCCCCCGCGACACAGGATTAATGACTAGTGCGGGCGTTGTCTTTTTTCAAAAAAAAAGAATTCTAATTGTATGTCTAAAATTGTTACTAAAGGTTAAGATTAACATTTTAACAACTTCTGTTTATATTTTATAAGATTTAGGGATAGTCTCAATAGTTCCTGATTAAGTTTTAGATCTTGTATATGATATGTGATGAAAATGACGTATTAGTTCATCACCTCTTATTGTGCTAATATGTATGCACGGATATGTATGTGTATTATACATGTATATATATTATATATGTATGTGTTTATGTACGTATATTTACTTATTTATAGCCAAACTAGTCTATATATACTAAATCCTCTGTCAATTACTCCTTATCCTTAAATGTACCTACCTCTTTCTTTCTCTGCATCACCCAATCGGTTGACTGGCAGAAAATACCTTAGGCATTATGTCTGCCGATGCATACATTTGTGCATAAAAATAAATATGACACTATTTAACAGATAAAAGCTGCTGTTACCTCTACCAGAGACTTGCAAAATCAAAATCTGTAGTTATCAGTCAGATAAGTTCAAAATAGTCAATCAGGAACTTTATCAGTAAGTGGTGAAACTGGTCCTTAATCTGATAATTAAAGACCCTACATCGTCGTATCCTTACATAAGTCAAGGGCATTAATAGATTCTAGTTTTCCTTCAGTTTTCTTGTCTACAATAGTGTAAGAAGTAGAAGAGTATAATTCAATAGAAATATTTCAAATTGGTTTTATTTATTTATTGTTGAGGGAACAGGTTTCATTTCTCAACTACACAAAGAGAGGATCTTCCGACCAGGTGAGGTGATCATGCCTGGCGGGCCACGGCTCAACGGTCGATGTTGGGATGTTGTATATATATGCTAATTTTTACGAGAATCTCTATTTCGCGATACAGGATTAGTAGTAGCTCCATAGTTCATTATACTCTGTAGTTCGATATATAATTGCTAGATGGCGCTGTAGTATGTTTTTCTGTTTGCATTGTAAGTAGAAGTCGCCGCAATAGTTTAAGGTACATCTACAATATACATATAGAGAATCGGTTTACATTAGAAAATAAGAATAAAAACTTATACGTATATCGATTATACACGTACAAAACATTTTTTTGTGTAGAATATTTAACAAAAAAGAAAAATACAATTTAAGCGTAAAGCATAGTCAATGCAAATTAAACAAAACATTATTTCAAAAAAAGAAATAAAAGCAAAATAAAATAAAATAAACTGCAGTACATTATCTCTTGCTTAAAAACTTTAAATGACACGAAAAATGTTAAGACGATCTGAGCGTCCACATAACAAATTTTTTTCGAGACACATACGCATTAATATAATGTAATAATATACATAAAGATAGAAATTTATATTTCTTTTTTTAATTTCTCTCCAGGTCTACATCCAGCATTGACCAGTGGTTGATGTGGTGACATGAATTCTATATTTGTTAAATTCATGATTTGAATTTTTTCTTCTTCGTCGTCTTTTAATCGGTTATTATTACAATTTATTCGTGAGAAATTTATTTCTTTTTTATTTCCTATCACTACTACTTTGTTTAAACTTTACTTTTTATTACTTTTACTTAATATTTTTTATTGCTTTTCAATTGTAAATCGTAAGTAATTTGGTTAAATTTAGCGTTGAAATTAACCTTCGCCTTTTCTGTCCAAGATGCGTATGCGTGAGTATAAGTTATATTAACAATGTGTGGAGGAACGTCTGACCAGGCTTTTTTCTGTATGCGCTGTATGTGGAAGTCGGCACATATGCATCTAAAACTACAAAAAAACTATCTAATCTCTGGGCGGCACGCTACCGGGGGAAGCTGCTGGATGCGGGCGGCACAACACCTGCTATTGTGGAGAACCTTCAGGGAGGTATATGTCCAGCAGTGAATGTCTTTTGGTTGAGATGATGACGATGAACCTCTGTTTTGTTCGGTGAGTGATTAAGTATACGGTTTGTTACCACTCTTATTCATCCTATGGGGTTCGTAAGAATCGAGTAAGAGAGCAAAGCATGAAAGGTAACACTGCAAAGTGAAGGAATATCAAAAATAAACCCACCAATTTGTAAAACCAGGGTTGTAGACTAAAATATCCTTTCTAAGGAGAGGCTTATGTCCAACAGTGGACTGCTATAGTCTAATTATGAGACGAATACCAAATATATTAAAACCAAATTTACCTCAATATTTGTTTTCATACCGTTCAAATACTATAGGGTGGGTCAGGAATTCGGTAACATCTGAATCTAACATCCCGTGCAAACGTGCTATGGGAGTTTTTGGGACTGGAAATTGCTGGCTACAATCGTAACACATGGTTTCAATAAGACGGAGCCACTTGTCACACTCCCAATGAGTCCCTGCCGGTGGTCAAAGACATGTTTCCGGATAAGTTGCTTTCCAGACGAGACGACATTCCATGACCACCCAGAAGTCCAGATCTTTCCCCAGCAGACTTTTTTTATGAAATTATTTGAAGAATCCTGTCTACATCAATATACACATCAACTAAAGTTATATTATTTAGACGATGTAATTTTTAAAAAATAAATTTTAACTATTTAGCTTTCATGTGGAGAAACAATTTTTATAATATATCAAATGGTTTTTCAAATCTTAACTAATTCGTGGCCCACCCTATATATAAGACGTGCAAATAAAATCTAAATTAAGTATTCTCTTTGACGCAGATAATTTAATATATTATTGACAGTTCTACTCCGAGTTTTTGACTCATATATCACATATATTTTTACTAAAACATGTAAAGAGATCTCATAAAATGATAGGAAATTACATTAGGCTAACTTGATACAGTGTCTTTGAGACCTAATGGAGCAGAAATATGATTTAGATTTTCTGCGCAGATGGTGTTACGAAACATACTATCTTTTTTTTACTTTTAAATTATATATATTTATATTGGAACAAAGTATCTTATCGTGCCTTACGAAGGAGGCTAGACGAAAAAAAAATCTGACGAAAAGTTGTCACGACACTTTTTGCTCTAGTGTAGTAAGCCGTGCGAGTATGCATGTTTCTCTGCTTGTCTCTCTCTCTCTCTCTCTCATAGAGAGCAAGCCAATTATTTTCGTTTCGTCCTTCTATTTTGCTTTGAACATGCGCGACGATTATTTTTACTTTGTTAAGTTTATACAGATTTTTTGTACATAATAAAGAATAAAAAATATATCTTAATGATAGAGTTTGTACCGTTAATGGACGCTAAGATGACAAATACCCATAAAAAGGAACTTCATGCCATCCGGGTGTCCCTTGATACCTCCCATTTTTTTATATATATATATTATTATATTTACTGTTGAGTTATCAAGACCAGAAGTCGAACTGCAAAGGTTTTCCGCAAAATAATTTAGGACGGAATTTTTTATTTCGACAGCACACGCAATAGCAACAATTAGTTATTGTGTGTTTATTTATGACTTCTGTGTCTATATTGGAGAAGATTTGAAATAATTTTATCAAATAAAAATATTTGGTTTTAACTTGTAGATTACCATCATCATCATCTCAGCCAAAAGACGTCCACTGCAGGACATACACCACCTCCAAAATGCTCTGCAACAACCGGTCCCGTGCCGCCCGCTTTCAGCAGCTACCAGCGACCTTCACCAGGTCATCGGATCACCTTGTGTCGGGCCTACCAACGCTGCGTTTCCTCGTGGTCACCACTCCAGAACTTTATGGCCCCTTTGGCCATCGTTTCTGCATGTAACGTGCCCCACCCACTTGCCACTTAAGTTGTAGATATATTAATATTTCTGCTAAGTGATACTTTATTCTAAACTTGAAAAGTTATCGAATGAAAAGAAAAACTAATTATTTCTGACCAAAATGTTTTAATATTTTTTTTTTTTTTTTTATTTTACAGCCTGCCAAAGTGAGTCTACTCTACCTGATGGAAAGCATGAATAGAATCCAAAAGTTGTAGTCACCATAGTCATTGCGAATGCTGACAATGTAGTATGGTGACCCACACTGTAGTGGCCTATTAAGATGCTTTTTACGCCTCACTTGGAAACCTAAAAGGCATGACAGTCACCGCAGCATTGTATTGCACACACTTACTACGACAACTGTCCTACCATCAACCTGTGCATTAATGGGCCTCTGGTCTTAATTTATAATGTTCCTAACACATAAACTATATCTTTCTATACCACGCTGTGTATATCGCTACATTTCCATCTTATTATTTAATTGAATAAGTAGTTAGGAAATTTTCATTTTCCTAAGTGCACGAAAAGCTAAAAGCTTAAAGCTAAATAAGTTTTTATTCAAGAATAATGAAACTTGATGCTGTGGAACTACGATACCCTAGTTAGCTTTAGAAACTTGTTTTCTTATTTATTTATTTAAAAATAAGGCACATGTTGTACAAAGGCGGACTTTAGGTGAACCTTTAGGTGATGTGGTAGGTGCAAAGGTAAAATAGAGAAGTTGACATGGTAAAATAATTATTTGTACCCACACGATTTTTTTTGTCGGTCCGTGTGGTTACGGATTAAGAATACAAAGTGTCACTACTCCTATTCATCTCCTGCGTGTCATGAGAGTCAATTAATGGAGAAAATTTCGCAAGACAACACCACTCCAAAGAGAAGGAAAACTTGACACAAACCCTGTACTAATTCGTGTGGCCAGTGTGGTAAGAAAAAATCTATTTCCAGCAGATTGTATTTTTATGGTTTTTGTATTTTAGGCAACTAATCAATTATCGACCACTCCTGTTCCCCTTACAATATTAATTTACTGACTGCACGGTTGGGATTCAAATCCTACATGGGGCAACACTTTGTGTGATGCAAAAATTGTTGTTCTGAGTCTGGGTGTTGTTTGTGTCCGTTTCTTGTATGTTTGCAAAGTCCCCGACACAGGATTTATTCATAACGCGGGCGTTGTCTTTTTTTGAAGAAAAAAAATAAAGAAAGAAAGAAATTCAATGAAAGATTTTCTGCGAGATATTGCTTATACCAATAAAGTGGTCCTTTGTATGTTACATATTGACATGATATCTTCACTGTAATAATGTAAAATACTTTCAAATGTGTAAATAAAAAGGTCTCTGCTATTCTACCTAGGTTTGTATGACATCATAGAAAATAGTGTAGGTATCTGACTTTAAATCCTAAATGAGGTAGTTCATTGCGTACTAAGAATGTGTCAAAAGTTTCTGATAAACTTTGAGATAACATATTTAACAGATAAAAGTAACATCAAGTCTAACAGCCATCTGACACTTATCATCGTATATAGAAAGAAATTTTTTTATTTATACACTTAATTTATTTCAAGAGAGCATAAACATTGTCAGATATATAATGTACAAAGGGTGGCTTTATTGGCAAAAGCAATCTCTACCAGGCAACCTTAGGATGGATTAAAATATTTCGGAGAAACAGTGGTAGATGGTGCATTGAGTGCTCAAAAGATATTTGATAATAAATATAATTAGAAACCATATACATACACATACACACATATAAATGTAAAACACATACCTTATTTGACATATAAGTTTAGAATAGGTTATCAGGACTTTATCGGCTTGTAATGAAACGGGCCAAAAGTGTCACAGTGAGGAGGAACGGAAATCATGTCCCTCCGACACAAATGGAGGATCCACTGGCTAGATGAGGTGTTCATGCTTGGCGGGCCGCGACCCAACGGTTGATGTTGGGATGTTGTGTATACGCTAATTGCCACGCGAATCTCTATTTCGCGATGCAAGATTTGTAGTTGCTCCGTAGTTCGATGCATCTTCGCTAGATGGTGCTGTGGTATGTTTTTCTGTTTGTACTGTATGTGGAAGTCACCACAACTAATTATACTAGTATTAAGGATTATGTTTCAATAGAAATATTTCCCCTAACATTTAAAATACTTTGTATATCGATTTAAATTAAGATATTTTTAAAATTTAACGGTCCAACATTTATAAATGACGAACGTACACTAAATTATACGAATAAAAACAATTAAATTTTAAAATATACAACGACAACGACTCATCCGAATTTCAGAAAATAAGATTGTTTTTCCACCGAATTTTTACAAAGTTTGTTTTTATTTTCACGGATTTTTCACAAATTATTTTCTCACAAGTTGAAAAGAGATTCTTCGTACACAATTTTTGCCAGTTGGATGGTTTATAAATAAGACTGGTGTTTTTTAATAATATTAATGATTTGGGATAAAATTCACGTTAATATTAGATATTTAGGAAAATATTATTAACGTAGAAGAGGTATGCCGCTATATCTTTTGTACTAGATTTAATTCAAATCAAAAGTTTTATCGAAAGATAATCGTAATTCAACAAAGATACGCTGAATTGATTTAAAATACTGCAGAATATAAAATCATTCAGTTTAGCAGAATCTGTTGTTACACAACTCTAAACTGTATCAAGATTAAATAAGATTCAATTTGGTTCTGTAAAACGACGTTCCGCATTCTTAAAAGGTAGAACTCAACCTGAATACAGCGTAAAGTGGTTAAGTTGCTCACAATAGCTTCGTTGGTATTTAGTAATATACCTTAAAACCCGTGTCAATCTGAAATAATCCTTACTCTTAGACTATAGGGTTTAAATCAATCTAAGTAATATATACATCAACACGATTCAATAAGAGACTAGTTCTTTATTCTTTTTGTTATCTTTAAAAAGGCAAATCCTGCATTGTACATACATATACCGTGTCGCGAGCGACTTAACAAATTTACATGAAACGGACACAAAGGAAATTATATAATGTGTGTCGTATGTGGTAAAGGAACCCACAACACACAGCCCAATAGAAAATCAACTGGCGTATTTCGTTGGTGAGTGCGAGACCGGAGGCCCTTGATGCAGGAGTGACAGTTATCATGGTATGAGTTACACTGCCACGATGACTGACATGTCTCTTACGTCCCCAAGCGGGGAATACAAAAGCATTTCACTAGGCCGCCATAGTTGGGTTATCATACTGCATTGTCTGCATTCTCATGTTTGGATTTTATTCAAATTTACCCTCGCAGAGTAAAAGAAAAAAAAAATAAAAAGCGGTTTGGCAAACACTTAAATCACTACGTCACACGTGCAATTTATCCACGTGAAAGAGGAAATTAATCATTTAAATAGATCTTACCGACACATGATTGTGTGCTCGTTTACCGATAGAATCATCGTGGATTATCTCCAAAAGAAAACACACGTGTTATTACCAATGTATTACTGGTTTCTAATTTATCATATATTGGTCTCATTTTCAGTTTTGAACAATTTCTGAGAGCTTACTTCACAATAGGAATATATAAAATCGACTAACCGATATAACCTGACCAGGATCTTAGGTTATAACGCAAACACGCCTAATATGGCCAAGATAAACCTAAAAAAGTTAAAGTTAAAGAAGTAACCTAGAAGTTTAATCATGAATTTTACCTATTGATTTTTATATTTGAATACTAGATGCTGCCCGCGACGTCGTCTGCGTGAAGGTTCTACAGTACTAAACATACCTAAGATGCCAGTGTCGCTATAGCATTATAAATAAACAATTTTTAAAATAGCATTAAAATATTACGTATAATATACGTGTTTTTGCAAGCAAAGCAAAAGAAGAGAGTTATATGGGAATCCTGCTGAGTTCAGTCATAAGATGTGACTGAAGAAAATAGAGAAAATAATGCAGGAATATATTCCACGACACAAAAGATTAAAAATACGTACAAAGGTACCTTACAAAATAGGTTTCGTTAGATTACATGCTGTCACAGAATACATAAGAAAAATAAAGTTTCACAGCTCATCTCCCGTAGGTGATAACGTGATAATATGTAGCCTATATGTTGACCCGACCTGTTAGTAATATTCATGCAAAATTTGAAGTAAATCCATGCAGTATTTTTTGAGTTTAGCCCGGAAATACATAAAGACAAACAGAGAAACACAAAAATTCTAAAAACCATATATTTGGCTTCGATATCGATTGTAGATCACGCTCTAAGTATTCTATTAAAAAAATATTCAATGTACAGTTTCGACTTTCCTACGATTTTCTTATATGTTCATATGTATAGATAAATACATGAATATTAAGTTGTAATTTGCTCGTATAGTCACCTCTAACACCACCACCACCACCACGGGATAAATAAGGGTGGTATCACTGCCTATTTTTAATCCATCACCACATAAAAACATGTATATATCTAAAATATATATAAATATTAATGAAAACATATTATTATTGGCAGTCTGGTAATCCTAGTACAGGTTCAACCAACTTTAAGATCAGAGTGCTGTGCGTGGGACGTCTTTGGTTAATAAATGTCACTTTACCTTAAGCGATATCGTAGACCGATATTTGTGGCTGTGAGGTAACCGTTATATAATTTTAGATAATAATAGTCCACAGCTTAGCCAGAAAACGAATGATATAATAAGTATAGTAGTATTATATTGCAGTTACTAGGTTGATTTTCGAATATTACACCTTGAATCTTCAATAGCCTTTTACAATCCACTGTAGGGCAAAGGCCTTTCCTTAGCAAGGAGGTTTTGGCCTACTATACATCGCTGGCGAGACGGATTGAAATAGGGTTTGTTTCAAGTCTTTGTGTCTTGTAATGCTATTTTCCTGAATAATTTCTTCCCTTAGTCGCCTCTTACGACGCCCACGGGCTGAATAGGGGTGGTAACACTATGTATCCTCAATCCGTCAGCATACGTAATGATTAGTTATTTTGTTATTCATTAATATAGTTCAAGGATTTGAGAGGTGTAATGGTATAGTCTTGACTACTGAACCAGTGCTTGAAGGTTCCACTACTACCCAAGATGATTAATTGTGTATTAACTACGATCATTTATTCCATGTCTGAAAAGTACATTTAAAGTGTATATTAGACTTAGAATGCACAGTTGACCTAGTGATTTAAGCGGTCGTCACGCTGCTCTCTACTGCGCTGAGTGTTGTGGGTTTAAACTCCACATGGGATAATGCTTTGTGTGATCCACAAATTGTTGTTCTGAGTCTGGATGTTGTTTGTGTCCGTTTCTTGTATGTTTGTATAGTCCCCCGCGGTACAGGATTTATTCCAAGTGCAGGTGTAGTCTCTTTAAATATATATATTAAAAATATATAAGCATGCTTATTAACAGTCAGAATATTATAGTATAGGTCGACCGCGTGGTTGGTCTAGTGTTTAGCGTATACAATTGCCGATCAACAGATATCGGGTTCGATTTGGGAATCGAGTCCAAATATAAAAAAGCCCTGAGTTTCGCAGTTAGGGTATTCGTGTCATCCCCCGGAGAGCATGTAAAGGTATCGTAACCACTTCCCGGTCGTGTCGGATAGACTTCTCATACGCGTACACACTAATGCTCTATAACATCTACTGCGTAATTGTCTGGTCTCTGTTGAGGCCGGCCGCCGCGACCCAAACATGGTGGAAGTACAGTTTCAGCCGGCCGTGTGTAAGACGCGTGAGATTATTACAATTATAATGAAATAATGACTTCATCAATAACATGTTAAAATTGTCTCTTAAGTTTTGATAATAAAGTCGCCTTTTGTACAATATATATCTGACATTTTATATACTCTCTTGTTACTCTGTGGTTTTATATATAATAAAGAGTTCTCTGTTTATTTATTGATACATCATACGCATTTGGTAAATTATACAAGTCTAAAAAAAGCATCTCACTATGTCACCGTAGCACCGGACGCCATACTGCACTGTCTTCATTCGCAATGAGTACGGTGACCACCGTTCTTGGATTTTATCATGCTTTCCATCAGGCAGAATAGAGTCTCTTTGGTGGGTTTCTATATAAAAAATAAAAAAGTCTGCCAATGCACCAAATGACGCCTACGGCATTCTTTATTAGTCAACCATTGAGTGAGGCTGAGAAAACAGGAAGTAGGTGCATTTATAGATATATCAAACAAACATAAAATATAAACCTTTCATACACTTATATCACACATATACATATACACATATATACACAACATACATATGAATACACATACAATATATATATGACGAATCGATGAACGCCGGAGCCGAAGTGTGCTAGAGTAGAGACCACGATTGGGCAAACGTAATGTAGGGCGCCCTGGGGTACGAGGGACCGACGACTTGAAGAAGGTGGCTGGCAGCGGATGAATGTGAATTACCCAAGACCAGTATAGTTGGCACTCCTTGGGGGAGAACTTCGTTCAGCAGAGACAAAGCTATCGTTACCATAGACTGAAGCTAGTGTCACTTTCTTCTCATCTATATTTTTCTCTGTAACAACTATATGCTACATTTGTATGTGTATGTTTGTTTTTATATTTATATACGTATGTAAGTGTATGAATATGTATACGGATATATATGTGTGTGTATGTTATGTGATTTAGGACCGGGATTGACCTTCGTTCAGCAGTGGATGGTGATAGGTAGATTTGAAGTCATATAGATACTATTAATAATGATGATGACAATTATGTAGTAGTTATTTGTGCTTGTTGTATCTGACTCTCTGAAGTGTTCCACTAAATCGTATTAAGATAAAAAATAACTTTAATACATTTGCAAATAATTATGTGGAGAAGAAACCGTGTTATATAAATCTATTGTAGGTACAACAAGGGAACAAAACACTCACCTTTATGAAATATTGTATTTTCTTTGTATCCTTGATTGCTACGCGTCCGTACCTTTTCAATTATTTTATCTTAATGTTTGGACTTCTCATCTATCTCTCTTAGAATAACGTTACATAGGATTATATTTTGTTCGGGACTCATGGCCTGATGATAATGTACTCGTAGCCGAATTTGGCCACGGCGGTTAATCTCAACGGTGTGAATGTAAACACAGGTGCACTCTCTGTTCCGTCACTCTTACAATGTGATGGGACGGTTTTTCGACACGACTGGGGAGAGATCAGGTGCCGGACCGAAGTCTTTACGAGCTCTCCGAGATACAGGAGTTAAGACCACAACTTCCAAGCTCTGGATTGTCATTAAAGATTTCTGTAACCAGAAAAACCCAATAACACTTTTGTTTCGACCCAGGAATTGAACACGAGACTCTTGATCGTCAGTTGCATATGCTAACTGCTAGACCAACGAAGCAGTAGCCTGTCAATAGATAACCGACCGCAGAAAATAGAGAGACACGGTGACTGCTCCACCGATAAAGGCCCTTAAGTTTCGAGAGAGATTCGCTTTGTGTCATATAGTAAGGCTAACGAACAGATGAACCATTTGATAGTGAGTAACTATCTTCGGATATAATCCAATCAGGTTGAATTAAAAGCAACTAAAGAATGATTAAACTCGGCCTTTCTGTGAAACCATGGTATGCGTTTTTCTTTTTATTCAGGACCTGCCAAAGTAACTCTACTCTGCTTGATGGAAAGCACAAATAGAATCCAAGAGAGATGATCATTGCGAATACAGACAATGCAGTATGGTGATCTATACTATGGTGACCCAATGAGATGCTTTTACTATAGTTACGGTGGCTAATACGCACTTTGAGTGTTATCATGACTCTATCACTATTAAAGGGTCTTTAAGGTTATATGAAGCAAAACGCTAGTTTCAGGCAAACTTCTGATATGTATAGAAAGATTTATAAATTAACATAAGTAATAATTCTAAAAATATTGGCAGGGTGTCACCAACTGTGAGGAAATGTCTAACATCGAAGAAATACGCAAAGAAATAATATAAGCATACAAATAAGATGCATTTTTCAAATACTTCTGATTCTTTAGTCAAACTTAGCTATTCCTCAACTATAAAACTCCAATTTTCGTACAAAATTCAAGTGGATCCCAATAACGTTTCGCCGGAATAGTCATATCCTGTCGCTATTGTATAACATCTTATATAATCCTACAACTCGTATTTACTTAAAAAAAGTTTTACTTATATTCATGACACATATACACAATGCTTAAGGTCATTGTAAAATCGAACGTTGGAAATCCCAACACTCACACCACGTCTCTCGCTGATAAGTCTCTCGTAGTGCAGGCTGTACGCCTGTGGAACTCCTTACCGGAAACTATTAGGCGGGCACGGGTCGGTTAACGCTTTTAAGGAACTCGTCAAGGATCACTATCGTAACAACTATATGCTGTATGGGTAGGTGTATGTATGTTTATGTATGTATTCATATTTATATGCGTATGCAAGTGTATGAATATGTATTCGTATATATGTAGGTGTGGTTATACTATGTAATGGTCGCTAATATACGTGAATTGTAATGTGCACCACAAACTACATAATGCTATACAGTACAGCCCGTCTAACGGTTGCCTGGAAGAGATCGCAGACTGTGATAAGGCCGCCCATTGTACCACTATTTTTTTTTGTATCCTACTTTGTATGTTTCCTAGTTATGGTGTTCAATAAAGAGTACCTATCCATCAATCTATAAAAAAGAATTCGAAAATGTTTATTTTTAGTATTTAAGTATTCAAACAAACTGACACAGGTACTATTAAAAACAGCCATAATTATAAAGCCTTATTTTGAATACACAACAAAATTTATAGCTGTCTGCTAAATCATACCATACTCTGCACAATTTGTCCGACCCGGAAATACGACGCTCAAATACAATTACGACTTACTTATATCTATCTAAGTACAATTCTAAGACAACCGAGTAAGTTTATATCTAAATATAGATATTTAACAATAATAAATGGTAATATATTCCATAGGAATTATACCTAAAAGCCTTCAATGTAGTTTGGTCCGTGTGATGATGAATTAAGAATACATAGTGTTACCACCCCTATTCATCCCGTGGGTGTCGTAAAAGGTGACTGAGGGAACAAAATATGCAAGACAACATCATTACAAAGTGAAGGAAAACTTGAAACAAACCTTTTTTTTTTTTTTTTTTTTTTTTAACGTGTGGAAACCCCCTCGGGCCGTCACCCCACCGGGGTTTACGGCGGGGTGGTGTGTCGGAATCGGACCGACTAAAACCACACGGTGTGCCACTCTGCGCCTGAGACAGGAGGGATCCGGGAACCGCTGCTATTACGACATCCAGATCCCTCCTAGCGCCTGCCCGCCAAAGCGGGCACCATCTGCGGATAAACTCTCTATATAGGCGACGTACGGCACACGCGGACGTCGCCTCCTCGCGGCTGGCCATGATAGCGGGTGGAGGGGAAAACCCGTCCCGTCCACCCGCGGCCACACTCAAGGCGGCATGAGGCGCTGGTATGCGCGCCTCCGCCGCCCGGCTCGCCGGCGGCGAATTGGGTCCGAGTGGATATCGTCCTCCCGGGCCTTCTCCGCCGCCTCCTTCCGCGAAATTACGTCTTCGCAGAAGGTTGCGACCGCGGTAAAACAACTGTCGCTACCGGCCATGGAGCGTATGACGGCCGGTAGCGAGAGATCTCCTCCAATAACTGCAGTGAGGACCCCACGCTGCGCCGCCCAGGCGGAACAAACCGCTAGCGTGTGCTGAGCCGAGTCCTCACTGCAGTCGCAGTGGTAACAGGCGGGACTCAATTCCCTCCTGGCGACCGAGTGCAGATACTTCCCGAAGCAACCATGCCCGGAAAGGACCTGCGTCAGCCGGAAGGAAAGGGTCCCGTGCTGCCGCCCTGCCCACTCGGCGATGACCGGCTGGAGAGCCTCCACGAGGGCAAAGCCAGCACGTGGAGTCTCCAACCGGAACGACCAACGAGCCATCGTGGCTCGACGAGCGGCCTCACGCCACTCGCGTATCTCCTCGGGCGGGGGCCGTATGCCGCTACCCGCCCGGAAGTCAGCCGTCCGCCGATAAACTTCGGCGAGCACTTCCGCCTCCAAATCCCACGGGGGAGTTCCGGCCAGGGCGCACGCCGCCTCCGTCGATACGGTGCGGTAACCGCGTATGGCTCTAACCGCCAATATCCTCTGAGGGCGCCAGAGGCGAGCCCTATTCTGGGCGGTCAGAGCCGCCGCCCACACCGGTGCACCATACAGCGCCATTGACCGAACAACCCCCGTGTATAACCGTCTCGTGGCGACGCTGGCTCCACCCAAATTGGGCAAAAGTCGCCCAAGAGCAGAAGCAGCGCCGACCAGCTTTGGAACTTGAAACAAACCTTGTTCTAACCCGTCTGGCCAGCGTGGTATAGTAGGCCAAAACTTCCTTCCTAAGGAGAGGCCTATGTCTAGCAGTGGATTGTACGAAGCTGTTGATGATCATATTTTTACATTTTGCTAATAAATAAATGTCCCTTGATAACTGCCGTGAAGAACCCACGCTGCGCCGCCCAGACGGAACAAACAACCAGCGTTTGCTGAGCCGAGGTGGCGTAGCATCACAGGCGTTTACAGTCGGCAGGCAAAGGACCTACGTCAATCGGTAGAAAAGGGTCACGTACTGCCGTGTTCGACGATGATCAACTGAAGAGCTTCCAGAGTGGTAAGGCAAGCACATGGAGCCTCAAGCTGGGATAATCAACTAGCCATCGTGGCACGACGATCGGCCTCACGCTATTTGCGTACCTGTTCGGGTGGGGACCGTGTGGTGCCCCCACACCCACCCGAAAGTCAGCCATCCGCGCGTTGATGCAAACCCTATAATAACTCTTCTGGCTTCTTTCTAACTTCTTTTCTAAAAAGAGTCCTGTGTCCAGCGACAGACTATGAAAGGTTGCTGATGGGAAACCAAACTCCATCTAAGAAGAGTATGCTGTGTGTATAGTGAGTGTACGTTTAGTCTTGAATGGGAATTGAATACACGACAATTGACTTAGCGGTCAGGAGCTACTAGTATTCATAAGAGCACCAGACCAACAGACCCGTCTTCTTTCGAATCCCTGTCCTATTTTTATGAACAATTACCCAACTTTAAAATATATTCCAATTAGGCAGGTCATCTTGTAATGCCTGTAATTTCTTTTCAGTTCAGTTCAAACTTTAACTTGATACCCCTAATGAGAACAAAAACCAATTATTTTATAAGAAAGTATAGAAACATTACACTAATATTGTTTTAAAAACCTCACCTTCTCAAACTCATGTTGACATAAAAGCACTTGGCCACAAAAACACTGAAATGTCACTGTCCAATAAACAAAAAATAAGTTTTATCAGTTTTTTTTATTATTTATTTAATTGTATTTCATTTAAAATGTACTCAATAATTGTACTTGCATTTAAAAGATTATATTTCACTTTTGTTTCACTCTTAAATACTGTTATCACTTAATTGGCAAATAACATTGATTTTGATTAAAAATATAATATAATTTAATATTAAACAGTATAAGATGTTATTAAAAACAAGATAAAAATATATCATAATCCATTTTTGTATTCATCATTTTAGGATATCTTACATTTTAAGACAAACACAAAACATCAATACAAAAACAACAACCACAGCAGAATAATAAAACACTGAACAAGAACACAAATAATTAAATAAGTACCTATACGAAATAATTTATACTCCAAATATGATGACACAAAGTTTTGTTTACCATATTATAAGGATGAAATCATAAAAAAAAAAATTAATTGACGTTTAGCATTTAAATATTACATAAAAAAAAACAAACTTAAAAACAAATTAACTTGTTCTAATTTCGAATACTTTTTTAGAACCAAATAAAGAAACGATGAATCACAGTTTAATAATGTAGGCCAATCAAAACCGTTTATACACAAAATTATCTTTCATAGAACACATAAAGCGCGGCAAACCTGATTACACTGACATTCGTATTTTGAAAATTTTGGTGCAAATTTGGCCGAGACAACTTTGACGTTCGACTCACACGGGTGAACTGAATCTAAACGCGATTTCAGCTCTAACCCTTGAAGGATACTATCCGTCGAAAATAGACCTTATGGCCTTAGGAATAAAATATCATGACCAAAACCTTTCTAAGTCTTGAACTACTAAGAAGTACTAATCATATTAATTAATAAAAATAATCTATAAAGTATATATCCTCTTTTTTAATTTCTAACCTTGTCATTTTCGTTTGTAAAAGTTGGTTGATAAAGAAATTTCGACCATATAAATTTACAGGTAAAGTTAGTTTTTCAATGTTTCATGAGATTGCAGCATACCATTAATGTACATAGTTATCGATGGTATACATTTGTTTGCCTAGTTTGACTTTTTATTTGATTAGAAATATATTGTTGACAATTCCTGATTTAATAGTAGGGGACTACGTGGGCAAGTCTGTAAGCAAACAACCAAAATAATGCGGGTGTCACAGAAACCGCACTGACCTAAAAACTAATGCGAACTTGTTTATCACCTCAACATTGACAATAAACACATTTAAAACTGTTAAATATTCCAATTTGACTTCACCGTATGGTCAGGTATTAAAAAGCTAGCTAGGAGAAAACTGAAGGAAAATTTGAAACGAACTCTATACCAACTTGTCTGGCCAGCGTGGTATAGTCGGCCAAAATCTATTTTTTTTATGAGCTTGCCAAAGTGACTTTACTCTGCCTGATGGAAAGTGTGAATAGAATCCAAGAGTTGTGGCCACCATACTTACTGCGAATGCAGATAATGCAGTGCAATGCAGTGCTTGGGGACGTAAAAGGCATGATAGTCGTCGTGGCATTGTATTGCTCACACTTACCACGAATACTGTCACCACTGCATCAATAAACCTCCGGTCTCACACTCACCAACGAAACATGACAGCACGGATGTTGTCGCTTTAGGTTGATCTTCTGTGGGAGGGTAGTACTGCCACGGTCGAGTCGGCGCGTTCGTCCACTTCCTATTAATCCTTACTAAAGAAAGGCCTATATCCAGAAGTGGACTGTTAAGCTATGGATGATGATAAAATACTGCAAATGTGGCAAACCGGTATCGATCACTTAATAGTTAGTGAGCACATACGCCAATAGACACAGACCAATTGATTAGACTTTTTTAAATTGATAGAGTGGTAAATAAATATCAACTTCTAAATTAAAAAATTCAGAAATTAAAATTTAGTATATTAGTAGGACTTTTAGTCTGCGGCAATGTTTGATATGGCTGTAGAGCCCAATAGGACAAGGCCAGTAGCGTCCATATGTTTGCACTTTAGTAGAGGATCGTTAGGTGTTCGAAAACGTGTGTTTACCAGTCAATAAATGACTAGAGTTTGACCAAGATTTTCTGTACCTGTTGCGGTTGTTGGCGTGGTCTGCTTTGGGCTGATACCAAAAGAAAGTATGTCGTGCTTTGTACAATCCTTGAAACGTAACATGCATCTTCCCATTCTGGTAATAAAAGCAATTATACAAGTCACAAATCTACACAAAGAATACAATTATAGATCATAATAGAATGTAGAGACGGCAAAAAAGCAGACGAGTAACCTGACAATAAGAGACTGCCTGCGTTCTTGGCTTTATGAGTTTCATGTACTTTAATTCCACTTCATCTTTCAAGGTTAAGAAGGAGGAAAAACTTGGTGAACCAGTAAGCTCACTTAGTAAATACTGTAACAATTACTTTACATAGATATTCAGTTTTCTTTCATTTTATGGAAATTTCTAGGTTATTTAAAGTCTAGACTAAGCTATAACTAGCTGATTGATATTTCTACAGATTTGTATGTTGACCTTATGCCTCCTTAATAAGACTATGGAACCCCATAAATTATATGGTGCCAACATCTGCCTTTACTTAGCGTGATGAGTTGCTTTTTTTGGAAATGATTCAGCAATATTTCGGTGTATGCTTTCCCCATTAATTTTTTCTTATATATGTTCCTGACAGATACTTCATCGGTCCCGAAAATTTTTCGTTTCATTTGTAGAGCTAATATTGATTTTATAATTCTGATAGTATTTATAAGTTTTATTTATTTATTTGTACATCATGCACTGTATATACATAGGTGGACTTAATGCCTAAGGCATTCTCTACCAGGCAACGTTTGGGTGATGCAGAGACAATAGGAAGTAGGTGCGTTTCATGTGATATTGCTTTGTAATAAAAGAAGTACACATAAATAATCTTATCATATACTAATATTTATACAAATTATACATAAATACATAGTTACCTAAGTTATACATACCTAAGTTAATATAAATCTATATAGATACATACATACACAAATAAATATCATAAAAAGTATAAGATGATAACCACGTATTGGTTGATTCTGCCAGCTGTTTCAATAGATACTGTTTCACTTTTTTTTTAATAGAAAAACATTTTATAACAATACATATTTCTGTTAAAGAAAAATACTTGAAATAAACCGCATGAATGGTGTAGTAGTTTACACCTCACATAGTATAGGATGGGCTATAAATTCTTAACATTTGAATCTAAAATCTAGAAACATGCTACGGGAGTCCTTGGGACCGATGCTACTGAAATTTGCTGACCATAATCGTAGCACATGGGTTCAACAAGATAGAGCCACTTATCACACGTCCAATGAGTCCTTGCCGATGGTCAAGGACATGTTTCAAAAGCTGATTTCCAGATGAGGTGTCGTTCCATGGCCACCAAGAGGTCAAGATCTATCGCCAGCAGACTTCTGCTTATGGGGTTAGTTGAAGAATCGTGTCTACATCAATAAACCCAATACACTACGTCAACTAAGAGAAAAATCAGCAAAGAGATGTCGGCGATCTCGCGGTCTCTTTAGCGACGAGTATTCAAAAAATTTCAGTTCAGAAGGGTGTAAACGTCGGAACGTAAGTCATTTAGACGATGTAATTTTTAAAACACAAATTTCAACTAATTAACTTTCTTCTAAATAAACATTGTTTGTAATATATCAAATTTTTTTTGTTTATGTTTGAAAATCCCCACGATATAGAAATATTCCTAGTGCAAGAGTTACCATTCTAAAAATCACATAAAATGTTGTCCCATGTGGACATCTGTGTTATACGAATCTGCGATCAGCCAGGCTATAAGCAGATGGGTTTTGCGGTTTGGCTTGTAGAGTGTGGTCTCCATTGAAAACACTACTCTTAACTTCCATACTTTATTTTATCCTAGAATGGTAGGATATCTTTTCTTTTAAGGCGTTTTTGGTAGGTGCGGGTTAGCAGAGCTGTAGCCAAGGTATTGGGGTGGCTCTCCAGCCTCTCTTGATATGTCCGGCTGATATTCAGGACTTCTTCGTAGACTGTATTCATGTTTGAATAGTGGTGGACTTCAGGATTAGTCATAAACCATGGGGCATTGCATATGGTGCGTAGTATGATATTTTGCATTCTTTGCAGGATCTGAATATTGCTAGAGCTCGCGCTACCCCATAGTTGTATGCTGTACATCCAAACTGGTTTCAATACGGCCTTATAAATCAGCAGTTTGTTGTCTGTTGAGAGTTTGCTGTTCCTTCTCAGAAGCCAGAGGAGTGATTTATATTTAGTCTTTAGTTCCTCTCTCTTGTTCTTTATGTGCTGCTTCCACGTAAGTCGTCTATCAAGATGTAACCCCAGGTATCTCACGCTGTCTTTGTGTGGCAGCACAGTACTGTTGAGAGACACTGGAGGACAATTCTCCTTTCGTAAAGTGAAAGTTACCTGTACTGATTTGGGGCCACTAACTAAGATTCTCCATTTCCTCATCCAGTTTGCTACTTCGTCAAGGCCTTTTTGCAGAGTTTGTGTGGCTAATCACGTGGCATCTGATTAATAAAAACAATTTGTTACGGATGTCATTTTAATCACGTAACTATTTCAGTGACTAATTATGTCTGTGTAGCAATTCGTGTAGTGATGGATTAAGAGTATAGAGTGATACATCCCTATTAGTCCCATGGGTGCTCTAAGTGGGGACTAAAGGAACAAACTACGCAGGACTACATGACTGCAAAAACTGGCAAACTTGAAATAAAATCTTTTTTTTTAACATGTGGAAACCCCTTCGGGCCGTCACCCCACCGGGACTTACGGCGGGGTGGTGTGTCGGAATCGGACTGACTAACACCACACGGTGTGCCACTCTGAGCCTGACATAGGAGGGATCCGGGAACAGCTGTTATTACGACATCCATTTGAAACAAAACCCTAAACCAACTCGTTTGGTCAGCGTGGTATAGCAGTCCAAAATCTCTTTGGGAAGGAGTTTAAGTCCAGCACTGGATGACAATGATCTAGCAACAGACTGAAGAGAACCCTCTCAGATTTTTGCATATTTTGGGTCAGGTGGCCATACGTGAGATGTGTCAAGCCGTGTTATTACGACAAGTTATTCTTATTAATAATATATACATCTGGACATTAAACTCATACAAAAACTACAGTATCAAAGTTGGGTTTAAAGCTAGCTAGGCCTGACCTTTGTTTAATTAAATTAATACTTAATGGAGTGAACTTAAGACCCTTTCAGAAATTAGCTGATGAATCACAGATGTTTGCAAAGGGCATTCCATTAAAGAGAAGGGTAAAGGCTCTCCCACACAGACACGTTATTATTGGTGGATAATATCGTATACGCTGTAGTGTGTACGGTTATGGAAACCCTAACCCGGTACTATTACGTAGTATATGTGAGATGGTAGTACTCAAGGAACTGTTGAGGCAGCGAGGTAAAAGTAACCTGACGTACGCACAGGTAGTTCAGACGTGATCTATTGACACCGCCTACATCACACGATATGACGCACATTGGATGATTCTGTGCCTCGTGGATTGTTAGGATCATCACACAATTATTTGGGTCCAGACGGGATCGAACCTGTGACTTTCTGCAGCACTATTGCCATGCGTTCTGCTCCCTTGCACATAACTGCGTTTTTATCGTCCGGTGAATCTATTTCTTATTCGTGTTTTTGGCAGGTTTTTCACCCACACTGTACAGCATAGATCCTATGCCGGTTTCTGATGGTGTCTTCCATTGTTACTGTTAGTAATAAAAATTATTTGTCTGATAATAAATTAGTATCCATACTATGGTTGCTTAGATGACTTGTCAGTGTCGGTACGTCGTGACAATTACCGCAACTGTGTTTACTTGCATCTTAATACAATTTATTTAAGAACTTACACGTCAATATCACAGGATAGAGGTACTCAAGCGTCCTACTTCGTGTTTCTTCATAGCCTTCCTAACATATAATGTATTAAAAACATATATCACAGTAACGTGTTCAGTATTAACGATTGATAAAAACGTATCTATGTAGGAGGGGTTTGAACGTATCGTTTATGCCATTGTTCTAGGTGTTTTAATTTAAATATTGAATAAGTCTGTGGAGGAGTGGGTGTTATGCCCCTCCGACACAAAGGGAGGGTCCTTCGACCAGGTGAGGTGATCATGCCTGGCGAGTCGCTTCCCGACGTTTGATGTAGGGAAATTGTGTATGTGCTATCGTCGCAAGAATTTCTATATCGCGATTCAGGATTGCCGTCGTTTGATGTGTTTTCGCTAGATGGTGCTGTACTATGTATTTCAGTGTGCGATGTATGTAAAAGTCGCCACAACTTCATGAGTTTGTCTTAATTAATGATCTGATTGCCTGAGTTTTAGCGGACAATTGTCAAAATTAACTATAACAAAAAAATATCAGGCTGGAATATATTCAACTTAATAAGAGGAAAAAGTTTCACGGCTAGAATATTATTTGTTAGTTTAAACTTTTCAATGAACTGATTGTTGAACTTAAACAAATATATACCTACGTACAAGAAATTTCAAAGTACATCAAATCCAGACGCTGACTTTACCACCAGACTAGACATCAACTTCAAATAAACTTACCAAAGCTATCGAATAACAAACAAATTAACAACATTTCTTAGCAGCAGATAACAGTTATTTGTTTTCTACGTTCAAACAAATTTATATTTTATGCGACCTGTAATAGGGTCGTAAATGTTTGAGCAAGCAAGTTTCAGATTCTCATTAGCTGCATCTGATACCTAAATAGAAGTGTTTATGAACTTTGAGCTCATGAATTTAAGATTTAAATTTGAGGGAAGATAAAGTTTACTAACTTCAGTCGTTTTTAATTTAGATCTAAAACAGTTATCTGATACTACTTACCTACCACTTTTTTTCATTAATCATTAATAGCCTTTAACAGTCCACTGCTGAACATAGGCATTTCTTTAGTAAGGAGGTTTTGGCCTACTATACATCTTTGTAGTTACAATGAATGTAATACTCCATTGTCTATTTTTATTTAATTCTACTCCTTGAATGGCCAAATTAAACACAGATTATGTGAATTTACTATTTTTTTTCTATATTAAAAGCCTGTCAAAGTGACTCTACTCCGCTTGATGGAAAGCATGAATAGACTACAACAGTTGTGGTCACCATATTCATTGCAAATGCAGACGATGCAGTATGGTGACGCACACTATGGCAGCCTAGTGAGATGCTTTTTCACGCCTCGTTTGGAGATGTAAAATACATAACAGTCATCGTGCTAGCGTAAGGTTCACACTTCTTCTTCTCAGTCAAAAGATGTCCACTGCTACATAGGCCTCCTCCAAGGTTCTCCACAAGAACTGGTCTCGTGCCGCCCACATCCAGCGGCTACCTGTGAACTTCACCAGGTCGTCGGACCACCTTGTGGGAGGCCTACCAACGCCGCGTTTCCCAGTATGCGATCGCCATTCCAGAACTTTAACGCCTCATAGGCCATCGTTTCTACGTGTAACGTGCCCCGCCCACTATCACATAAGTTTAGCAATTTTACTGGCAATGTCAGTGACCTTGGTTCGTCTGCGGATCTCCTTATTCCTGATTCGATCACGCAAAGAAACTTCGAGCATTGCCCTCTCCATTGCTCTTTGGATGACTTTGAGCATTCTTATCAAGCCCATAGTGAGCGGCCACGTCTCTGAGCCGTAAGTCATCGCTGGCAACACACACTCGTCAAAGAATTTTGTCTTGAGACACTGCGGTATTTGTGACGAGAAAACATAACGCTAAGGCTCACACAGTTACCATGATAACTGTCACCCCTAAATAAATGGACCTCCGGTCTCGCACTCACTAACAAAACACGACAACATCGATGCTGTCGCTTTAGGTTGGTCTTCTGTGGGAGGATAGTACTGCCTCGGTCGAGCCGGCCCATTCGTGCTGAAATCAGCGTGGTTCTACTAAATATTAGTAAATTGTAAAGATGGTACAAATATTCGCAATATTTACTCCAAGAACTTGAACTACAATTTTTGTCAATCACGCTGTCTACTTAACATGTTTGTAACCAAGAACACAGACGTTGTCAAACAGTGTTGCCACATGAACGCTGCAACTTCTACACTATATTATTTCTGCGAAGTATTTTCCCTTAGTCATCTCTTACGACATCCATGGGATCAGTGGGCGTGGTGATACTGCATTCTTAATCTGTCACCACACGAACTATTTACATAATGTTAACTTCTTTAAAGACATATAATAATGTGTCATTTCCTCAAACCAGTTTGGGGTTGCCTCTCACTCTGTTACGATTGCCACTAAGCCTCCATAACTAAGTTGTGAAGGTTTATCAAGATTCTGTAGATAGTAGTCAAAAATGATAGATCGCCAACTACCCGTAGTAATTACCACAGATGTTCATCCAATGGTTACCCAACGATTGAAAGTTTAACCTGACTTATGATGCTCAAACCTCAGAGACATAAACAAAAATCACACTGACAAATCCAGCCTTCTTTGTTGGCAAATCCAGTCAAGATAAGTCTCATCAAAACTATAATATGAAAAATAAAGAAAGTCTCGCAACGCAAATCTTCCTCTCTAAAAAGTTTTCAAGTCAAATTTTTGCCAACTTTTTATTTAACAACATTTCATAGACACGATCTCAGTATGAGACACATATACTCTTTAATTAAATAGAATAACCTGTAAGTCTATAGCATGAGAACAAGTTCGTATGAGAATGTACTACACCATAAATCACTACTTTTGATCCAATCTAATCTGACATTACCTATCTAACTTCTTATCATATATGCACAAATATGTATATGGCTCTCTATAAAAGAGACAATTAATAATGCGCGTATGTTTTGTCCGTGTGGTGACAGATTAAGAATACGGCATCACCACCCTTATTCATCCCGTGAATGTCGTAAGAGGCGACTAAAGGAACAAATTACACAAAACAAGAGAAGAGAAGAAAAACTTGAAACAAACTCTGTACAACACAACAGACCAGTGTGGTATAGTAGGTCAAAATGTCCTTGCTAAGGAGAAACCTATGACCAGCAGTGGACTGTTCAAGGCCTGGTGATGATGTGTGCATGTTTTTAACACTAATTGTTTTTAAGCACACACTTTATATTTCTGCTAGAAGTACCTCAGCATTTACAATCATTTCTTCTTTTCAACTTATTTATTGTTAAACAAAAAAGAACAATAAAAAATATATTTAAATATTTAGAAGATAGATTATTGTCAACTTATGAACAACAGCTCAAAATTGAGCGTCTTCCTATTTCCAATGACCATTAACGAACAATTTACTTAGATGTTTATTTATCATTGTATGTTCAGATATAGAAATATTTGTCCACAAAACGTTATAGGAGGATAGAAAATGTCCTGAATATATCCTAGAATAGAATCTTTAAGACGGATGTGGTGGTGGATTATCATTTCGTTCCTTGTCGGTAGCACTGCCACGCACCCAAATATATCCAATAGGCTCACGTCACTCAAATAAAGATCGTATTATATGTAGATACGGATAAAATCAGAAGCTATGTAAATAGACACTCCAAAATCCGAGCATTTTCTGATTTCACTGTATTCTGGCAAATAAACAATATTATTTTCAATGGCGACGTCTCTAGTGTGACAGACTGGAAAGAAAGTTATTTGGATTAGAGATAACTCTATAAACTCCTGTAGAGGCCTATTCGTTGTACGCTGTCTATCTTTCTTACGGATAATTTAAAACTAGGTTGATATATCATGTTTACGTAACGGGCCCTCTATATTAATTTATTTAGGTAATCCGACGACCTGGTGAAGGTCGCAGGAAGCTGCTGGGTGCGAGCGGCACGGGACCGGCTGTTGTGAAGAACCTTGGGGAAGGCCTATTTTGGCTCAGATGATGATGATTTATTTACAGTTTGTGCATTTTGTACATCGGTGAACTTAATGCTCAAGGCATTTTCTTCCAGTCAACCTTAGGCTGGTGTAGAAATATTGTAAGAAAATATACTCTACATGAGTACATATACATACATGAACACATACATAGGTCACAAACTAGATCGACCTCTCAATAACTATTGAGAAGTCGGTCTAGTTTGTTAAGAAGGTCTGCATTTAGGTCGAAATAACACATCACACACATACATTTATTAATCATATACTTACAAAATTCCTGATATTTCGACCAGGTGACTCGTAATTGCATTAGTCACATGCTGATCGATAAAACCTATTTTATTGATTTTTTTTGTACTAGTAGATGTAAAGTGAGAGTATGTATACCGAGATGGTTTGAAGTGGAAACATCACATACTCCTTTTATGTCTAAAAAGAGGAGCTGGAGTTTTGAAAAAATTTTACACAGCGTCAACAATAAAAAAATGATATTATGTGAGACCTTATAAATTGTAATTGCAGTAATGTATAGCTAAAGTTATAATCATAATCTGTCACTAGAGTGCGCCACCTCGCTAGAGTGTGTGCTCCCGATGCATTTAGTCTCTATATTTTTATTGTCTGTGGACACAAACCTCTGTACAAGCCAACAAGACAATATGGCGGCCTGAATAAAAGTTCATTAATTATTATAACGAATTTCCTTTTCAATGTAACCTACGGTACTATTTAACAGTAACATAATTTAATTTATATTAATTCTGAGATCGGTTCGATTCTATTATAACATTTTCACAAAGAAAAAAAAAGGCTCAACTAATATGATGACACGTTCACACCAAAACCCCAATTACTTTTCGCCGAGTAAGGTAAATTATTTGACGGATGTATCAAATGGTGACAATGACCTTGACTATTGACTTGCAGTGAGATATTACTATCAAGAGCACATTAATCAAATATTTATGAAACATGGACACTTTCAGAGGAAACCCTGATGGTGAAACTTCGCATTCTCGGCTCAATCAGCCTTAGTCACGATTCGGGATTGTTCCTGTGGGTCTACAACCGTATCTTATTCGTTTTATTCGAGTTACGCGGAACACAAGTGTCTATTTCAACGTATACTCGTATATTGCCTTCGTTTCCTTTGTTATTCCACGTACACATAAGAGAAAGGTTGTTTACAAGAAATTTTTGTTTGGAAAATCTTACACAATGTTCGCAATTTATACATTATATAAGTTTACTTGCCATGAGTGATTCATCACGAAGCTTAAGCCACTAGGGTTTCAAACTTGACACTTTGGCAGTTATTGCTATCTATATTGTAAGCACTCACAACGAAAAGTTGTTTGGTAATTCCACCCCTAAGGGAGTAGTAATATGAAGGATGAACAAAGTGATATGTGAAACTGTTTTGTTTGATTTTAAGAAATTTTGTGTTAACTTCGCATCTTCGCATTTCAGTAGAATAAAGTTCATCTCATAAGACAATTTTTTTTATATCTCACAGGTTACACACACAGTGAACACCTGTAACGTAATGGATATACATAGGTGTATACTTGTATACACAACCCCCTGTGATTGGGGAAAGGGAGCGGGTAGTATTAGCCACCAGCAATATTTTTTTTTGTGTTAGCTGTCAAATTGTCTACTCTGTCTGATGGAAAATATGAATGAAGTCCAGGGAAAGTGGTTTGTGACCCACACTGGTGAGATGACTTTTCACGTCATGCTTAAAGGACCGGATCCTAGTAGGAGGACAACACGTACTCTGGTTCAATTCCAGGTTTTAATTGATTGACACAGGAAAATAGACCCAAACTATTTAGTTCAAAAGCCTATATCTACCCTTCTAAAACAGTGAGCACATACTGTCATGTAGAGGTAGGAAGAAGAAATACTCTTCATGATTAAGGGGATAGATAACTGCCACACGGATGACATCTCTTTGCCATTACAAAGGCTTTAAAATTACATAAAAGTCAATTTATTAGAAAACAGGCAACCCTGGAGCTCACTACCAAAAGACGTGCTTCTCTCCCACTATGATTCCTTTAAGTGGAGTGTAAAAAAAACAT
This sequence comes from Hypercompe scribonia, assembly GCA_949316085.1. Lineage (NCBI taxonomy): Eukaryota > Metazoa > Arthropoda > Insecta > Lepidoptera > Erebidae > Hypercompe > Hypercompe scribonia. Next base: position 3,973,772 of record OX438997.1, read on the forward strand.
CTCACTAGACTAGTCTGACTTACAATTCTATACTGTCTGCGTTGGCAGTGAGTATACCACCACTTTTGAATTCTATTCATTTCCATCAAGTGAGTTACTTTAGCCGGTTCTAAAATAAAAAACTAAACCACATGCCCCAAATAAACGTAATACTAGCGTTTGGTTACATAGACAATGACAAACCTTTTTAGTAGGACATGTTCATAAAGATTTCATATGCTAATGATTTAATAATACCAGGCTTAACAAATTCACCTTTTATTTTAACCCAGAAAGCCGTTCGCTATATAGTTACCGTTGTTTTGGACATAACTACATATGTAACATGTTATTTGCCTCACTTTTTTATTGAGATTGATTTCTATTAATATATGAGACAATTGAACAGACGGCTCAGGATAAGGTACTGTAGCCGTCTATATATGGGTAAATATCAAAGCCGGCATTGTATGAGTAAATATTACAGCAGTCCATGTTTGGGCAAACTAAGAGACAAGTGCTTTGCCGCTCTTTGAGGGTAGAATGAGAAGAGAAAAGGTTTGCCCTCCAGTAATTTATCCACTCCGTGAAAAACATCAAAAGAATTGTATTTACTAATTTTCCGAGAATCAATTTAAATTCATATGTGTTAAAGCATGAGTCAAGTAACTATATCTTGTTTTTTCTTTGTTGTCAGAGTAGAAAATCTCTTCGGATCTCCGGCTCCTCAGGGAGCAGGAATACGTGGTGTTCCCACTGAAAACTACCCCGGTGGCCGGTCTAAGGCGTTCTACTCTGAAAGGGACCCGAACCGTATTATGTCAGGTCCCCTCCAGATTCAACGCCGCCTAGTCAGGCCCTATCCTGAGGAGAAGTTACTGTATCCAGCGTTCAGGTTTCGAAACTTACTTTTGGGGGGTTTTCTTTTTTGCTTTTTTGAAGCATTATTACTGGGTTTATTATTGGTGTTTGTATTGAAATCAGAAATCTCTGTTAAAATCCTAATTATTTTGTAAGATACCTTCGGGAACATCATCTGTTTGGTTTTCTTTATCGCTCTTAAATCTCTGGTTGGTAACCAATACACGTAGAATTGTTTCTGTCTTTTGGGCACAGTAAGAAATAAAAATAAAAAAGACTACATCAGTAGTGTATATTCCTACAAGATAATGAACTTTTGTATAAAACAATGTTCCTATTAGATAAAAAAATGTCGTAAAAATCTTAGAAATATTACGCACAGAAGGAACTGGCACGATTTTATTAAATGAACTTTACCAGAAAAATCTAGATAGCGTTGTGTGACAGACATCCGAAATATTATATTATTATTATTATGTAATCATTATAATCAAAATAATTTAGGTGCGCTTCAAGGCTTATGGCTAACTAACTAAAATCTATGTATCGAACAGACATTAAGTACAACACTAGTGTAGACATATGGTAATAAGGGTAAATGGTAAATAATAAATCTATTCTATCACATACAAGTTATTGAGCATTATCTTCATCATTATCATCTTCATCAAGGGCCTTCATAGTCCACTACTGGACATAGGCCTCTCCTTAGCAAGGAGGTTTTGGCCTACTACACCACGCTAGCCAAACGGGATGGAATAGGGTTTGTTTTAAGTTTTCCTTCTCTTTGTAATGATGTTGTCTTGCATACTTTGTTCCCTTAGTCGCCTTTTATGACACCCACGGGATGAAGAGCCACGCTGATTTTAGCATAAACGGGCCGACTCGTCCGGGGCAGTACTACCCTCCCACAGAACACCAACCTAAACCGACAGCATCCGTGCTATCGTGTTTCGTTGGTGAGTGTGAGACTAGAGGCCCATTGTGCAAGGGTGACAGTTGTCGCAGTAAGTGTGTGTAATACAGTGCTACGATGACTGTCATGTCTTTTACGTCCCCAAGTGAGGCGTAAAAAATCGTAAGAGGCCGCCGTAGTGTGGGTCACCATACTGCACTGTCAGCATTCGCAATGAGTATGGTGACTAAAACTTTTGTATTCTATTCATGCTTTCCATCAAGCAGAGTAGAGTCACTTTAGAAGGTTATTAAAATAAATAAATAAATTAAATAAACGTAATACTATGTATTCTTAATCTGACTGCCTCGAATGCGTAGCGGTAGCAAAAGCGACTGCTGTGGTTGAGGTCTCAGGTTCGATGCCCGGGTCGGACCAAATGTTTGTATGATCTACAAATATTTGTTTCGGAGTTTGGGTGTTTTCTATGTATAATATGTATGTATTTACAAAAAAAAAGTATAAGTATTCTATCAGTCAGTCTAGTTATCATAGCACAAGCTCTGCTTAGTTTGAAACTAGATGACGTTGTGTGTCAAATGTCCGAAATATTTATTTATTGAATCCATCACCACACGGACAGAACGTTATCTATGAATTATTATTTACCAATAGTACTTTCGTGAAACATAGTCTGCTCGCTCAGTCGGTTTTGTTAATGTAGTAGCTGTAAGGCAGCTTAATAATATGTTGCAAAACATTTTTTTTTTTAAAGCCAACACCCGTACTAGAAATACTTGTGTCGCGGTGGATTTATACACAAAGATTACCCAGACTCAGAACAACAGTTTGTGGAACTTATAAAGTATTGTCCCATGTGGGATTTAAACCCACAACACTAAGCGTAGTAGAGAGCGGCGTGGCGACCGCTTAAACCATTAGGCCAACCGTGCAATCAAACATGAAAACAAACAAATTTCATGTATGTATTTATATCTGTTTTGGAATTTATTTATTTGGTGCACAATAGAGAGAGAACTTACTAACTTTGTGTAATCTTTTTCTACGACTTATTCACAGAAACTTTACGAAAACATGACCATTAGTCTTGGGACAAACCTTTTATTGACTTGTTTGTAAAAGAGTTTCATTTATCCTCCTTACCTACCCCCCCCCCTCCCTCTTATGCGACCATGCCTTACTTAACACTTTCCTTTGTTTCAAGCGAGATGTGGAATATTTTTTGCTTGTAAATCTTTTTTTGTGCTCTATTTGAGTAAACAAGTACGCAAACGATTGGAGATCACTCAATATTTTCCTAAAATACTAAATAAAATTTAGTGTAGTTTATAATTCACGATATTATAAGGTAAAAATCGGATGATGCTGCACCCTCCTAGCCATGTTGACATTCTACAAACGTAAACTTAATAAGAAACGATAACGACTTTAATTTATTTATTTTACAACTTTATGTACAAATACATGCACGGGCGGACTTAATGCCTACGGCATTTTCTGCCAGTCAACCGATTGCGCGATGCAGAGAAAATATGAGGTAGGTACACTTAAGCATAATAAGTAATTGACAGAAGATTTAGTATATAGACTATTTTGATCATAAATGAGCAAATATACTTACATAAACACATAAATATATAACACATATGTACATATAACTCACACATATCCATGCATACTCGTACATATTGCCATTATAAGATATAATAATATCCAGATACCAGATGAAGAACTAAGACGTCGCCAATTCAGCCAGTAAAAGCTTCTTCACTTTAATTTTAAACAAGTCGCGACTTTTAGCCAGACTTCGAGCGGAAGCGCGTTCCAAGAAAGGATAGCCTGCATGGAGAACGAAGAACCGACAAACCCAGTGGAGTAATAAGGACACAGTAGAAGGAGATTAGGCGAACGTAGGCTTCATTTAACCTTAAGTCTGGTGGTCAAAACAAAATTTAAGGCAATAATACAGGAAAATAGAGTTGTTAGCGATTGTAGAAAGTAAATCGACGCGATATAGTTACATCTTGGCTAAGTAGGCTGATCTACTTAATCTTTCATTCATATTTTGCTCACTGTAAAGTAATATTTGTAATACACATTCTACGCAACATGAAGGAACCTCTAAGGTCCTGCTAATGATGCAAGGAAGGCATGTATGTAAAATATATGTATCAATGTTAGAGCTCAAATTGCAAGACGTAAGTTAAGTAAGTGGTTTTGGTTGTTCGCCGATAGATAGCGCTAAAATAAATATTTGATAAACTTGTAGCAACAAATGTTAACATCAACTGTACCTATTGTTATTAGAAACTACTATTATAATAGTAACCACATTATTATTCGTATCTAGAGGTGGAGGTGTTCCTGGTACTCACATAATCTTAGTAGATATGCAGCAGGTGCGACCACGGCTCTACTTCGTCCATTTTTGTACCCATATATTTCTGGATTTCTTTCTGAATTATTTGTTTATTTCGTCTTGTTAGACTCACTGTTTACATTTCATTAATTAATTTATTTTCACAAAAAAATTGAGTTACAAATTATTTAAACGCAATATATATATATATGTATATACATATATATGTATATATTGACACTGCTTGCACAGTAAGATTTACCTTCAAATTTTGTAGAATGTTTTGGTATTTTTTATTTTAAATTCTCTGATCCCCTCAGGTCTCTGTAATGATTTCAGGGCTTTCCATTCTAGGGTACACCTGATTCTCCGGCTACTGGTACCTGAGACGACTTGCGGTTTTTGGTCGGTTTGAGTCCGACATAACCACCAGTAGGAGGTATCCGGGGGGTTACCGCACGGAAAAAAAAAAGGTCTCTGTAACGAGTGTTTGTAAGAACTGAAAACGTTCTTTAAGACTAAAGGGTGCGTGAGGATAAAAGAGAACAGAGAAAGAATATAAACACTCTGGCTAAAGTAAAGTATTCATACTAGTGCCTATTAATTGTGATACTATCAGTAGTCAGCCACGCTTCCCTGATACGTATCATAGTTACATTGGGGAGCAAAATCTGACATTAGTATAAAACCATCTTTCAAGTGGATTGTATCACATCACAACATCACATCAAGACGGTTTCATAGTCTATTGCTGGACATAGACCTCTCCTGAGAAAGGAGTTTTGGCCTACGACCACACTGGTCAGATGGGCCGGTATAGAATTTGTATCCAGCTTTCCTTCTATTTGTAGTTTTGTTGCCTTGTTTAGTTTTTTCCTATATGGAGAACCTGCCAAATTGACTCTACTCTGTCTGATGAAAAGCATGATTAGAATCCAAACAGTTGTGGTCACCATACTCATTGCAAATGCAGACAATGTAGTGTGGTGACCTATGCTATGGCGGCCTAGTGAGATGCTTTTTCACGCCACGATTGGGGTTGTCAAAGGCATGACAGTCATCGTGACAGTATAAGGCTCACACAGTTATACGATACTGTCACGTCTTCATCAATGGGCCTCCGGTTTCGCACTCACCAAGGAAACACGACAGCATAATTTGCTATCTTAGTTGCCTCTTACGACACCCAGGGGATGAATAAGAGTGATAACAGTCTGTAGTCTTACTTCGACACCACAGGAAACGTTTATGTACCAGTTTTATCGTAAAATCAGTATAATACATTAAAAAAAAAGTTCAGTGAATTGTATATCGTGTCTTCCAGCTTCATTGGTGCAGTCATTTTGAATTTTGAAACACAAACAGCTTTCTATACATATGTATTACTAATTTTATAAATGCGAAAGTTTGTTACTCTTTCACGAAAAAACTACTGGATGGATTTGGATGTAACTTTACTGTAATATAGGTTATACATGAGAGTTACATATACACTACAATTTGTAATGATTTTATGTAATTTTAGTCCTAATATAACGATACATGTCAATTAATTTGGCAAAAAATCTGGCCTCTGAGAGTTATCTTGGCGTATGCTGCCTAAACTACTTAAGTTACACAAAGATGATGTACCGTAGGATTGTTTGTATGTTAAAAAAAAACAGTAGCAGTCGTGGGACTGCCGATAGAAGTGAAAACGGAACTATTAAGTTGAGAGTAATTAAAACTATATGCAAAAATTATATGAAATTTTTTATGTTTCATATATAGCTATATATAATATATAATATCATATATAATATATAATAATAATAAATTTCATATATAATATATAAAATCATATTCTCCATAGCTATAGATATACCATTATCATTAGCATGTCGGTGACGCGAACCGAGGATTTTACCCTCTACCAAAACGCTCAACGCACCTAAAGAAGTTTTCACTTCAAAAAAAATTAAACTGACCTGTTACGAAACTTAATGTGGCAGACCAAAGTCCACGCGAGCAAAGCCGTGGGCAAAAGCTAGATTTCAATATATTGCGTTAGATACAGTAGATTAACAAGAGCTTTGATGTAGTGCCAACACAAATGAGAGCCAAATCCTTTAACATATTATTTTAAATTCCATTGTCCCGCAAGTTATCAGATTATTTTTTTAAATATGTATGACTCGGTCAAACGAAAATGGTTTTAAATTAAAAAACTTTATATTAGGTTTTTAGTCCAACAAAAAGGGTCAGCAGCGTTAAACTTTTAGGCTTGAATAAATAAAACTTTTGTGTGTTATATACCGAAATCATTATTGTATTATAAACAGAAAATTTGTTTAGTCTATTATTTAAATTTAAGAGCCTGCTAAAGTGACTACTTAGTCTGATAGAAAATACGAACAGAATTGAAGAACTGTGGTCACCATACTCATTTCGAATGCGGACAATGCAGTATGGTGTCCCACACTATGGAGACCTAGTGAAATGATTTTTCACGCCCCGTTTGAGGATGTAAATAGCCTGACAGTATCGTGGCAGTCTAAGGTTCACACTCTTATCACACTAACCGTCACCCTGTATCAGTGAGCCTCGCGACAGCATGGATGCTGTCGCCTTAGGTTGGTCTTCCCTGGTCGCACTAGCCCTTTCGTACTGAAACCTTCGTGGTTTTAATATTATAAAACTTTTTGTCGACTGTCAAAAACATGCAATTGTTCGTGATTAACAGCTGAACGCTAGACTACGAGGTTTTGGTCTACTATAGCACGGTTGGTCAGATGGGTGATGAGCTGATGTGCTCTTTGTGATACCGTCCTACGTAATATGCTCCCTTATTCGTCTATTACGCCACCCATAATAAGACTACGGGTAGTGACACTCTATATTTTCAATTCATCGTTACATGGACTATATAAAAATAATAGTATCAAGTTTATTTTAAAGAATTTCACATAATATTTTCAACATAAAAAGGAAACATACTTGGGTGTTATTTTACGAAAATACAGCGAACTATGAAAGTGACTGAGCATGTCGTGTTTTTACGTCCTCAAGCGAGGCGTAAAAAAGTATCTTACTAGTCCGCCATAGTGTGGGTCACCATACTGCATTGTCTGCATTCGCAATGTGTATCGTGACCAAAATCTTGAATTGCATTCATACTTTCCATCAGGTAGAGTAGAGTCACTTGGGCAGGCTCCTAAAAAAAAATCTTCGAGGATGAATATGTGATCCACAAATTATTGTTCTGAGTCTGGATGTTCTTTGTGTCCGTTTCTTGTATGTTTGTAAAGTCTCCCGCACCACATGTTTTATTCTTAACACGGACGTTGTCTTTTAAAATAAAAAAAAATAAGCTTGAACGTAAATTACTTTTTTTAAATTTAACAAGACCCTAATTTAAGAACGATAGAAAAGAAAAGTAAAAAACATATTGGACTAAAATAAAAGAGCTTTTGTACTACAATATAGCAATTAAAACCTCTGTTGTATAAAGTTATGGTCAATAAAGCAATTATCTCTCACTATGTTCAAATCGCTGGAATACAAAATTGATCATAAATTGTATTCAGACTCCGTGTTAGATATGGTTATCTAAAAATGGCACCGCTCCAGGCTCATATTTTACTTTAACATTACAGAATATGTAGGTACAGAAAATCCAAGCTTTTGTAATATTTTTGAGGAAGGCATTGCATATAGTACCTCCTATAAAAATAACGAGACGCTAGGTTTTAGTATACTCGTGATTCTACGCTTTGTTAGAATTTTGCAGTTTATTTCCTTTGGGGGCAATCGGGTTGCCTGATGGTAGGTGACCACCGCCCCTAAATGTTACCTGCAACTCAAAAGTTACAAGGGTGTTAGAACTTCAGGGAGGGCCCACGACCAGCAGTGAGCGTCTTTTGTTTGAGAGAAATAGAATATAGATAAATGATAATGAAATAATATAATAAAATAACAAATGAAGCGATGTAATGAAACTTAAGTTAATGATACACGCCAAAACCAGGCTAAATATTAGTAATAGCTAAGTTGGTTTTTTACACAAAATATACGTTACAAGCAACCGATGGTACTATTGAATGGAACCAAAGAAATAGCAGAACAATTTCGAATAAAATTTTTACAAAATCAAAACAAATAACTTTAAACGTTTAATAAAATATAGAGATTACCAAAGGTATTAGTCAGTCAGTTATTGTGGTGTACTTGGCACAGCACTGTCTTGGCAATCGATGTCGATTATTTCTCATTCGAAATATGGCCGTTAACAATAGTTCCAAGGCTATGTTTGGTTTAATTGCATTTTTTTTGTCATTTGAAACGTCAAAATAAAATAATAATAGCACACATTTCTCTACAAAAGGCCAACTTGAAAGAAAACTTGAAACAAACACTATTCCACCCCGTCTGGCCAGCGTGCTATAGTAGGCCAAAACCTCCTTGGTTAGGAGAGGCCTATGTCCCGTAGTGGACTGTAAAAGGCTGTTGATATACACATTTCTCTCGGTAGCAGCAGAAATTATATATGTTTCGATCGATCTGAGAATTCATTGGTTAGGTCCAATAATTCAGATCCGAAGGGATTTTCCACCCCAACAAAAAGAAAAAAAAAAAAAAGGTTCACTGATTCACTATTTGTTAGAAAAATTAAAAACTTTCGGCCGTGAGCACCGGGTAGAAAAGTAAATATATACCAAAATACATATTTGTAGGTCATTAAAACAAGAGTCAATTTCATAAGTAAATAACTTGTATAATGCTTTATTTTATATTAGTAAATAGTATGAGTGGATGTAGATGCACGCATTTGAAAATAATTCTGTCGACGCTCATGTTTGCGTGGCATTTCAATATTTAACCTAAATGTTTATTGTGAAACCTATAAACATCCGAATACCTAGGGCTGTTCTGTACGTCCTTTGAACGAAATTTCATTCACTCTAAAACATTAGATTAAAATAAAACTTTGCAAAGTTATCTAGGAACAATGACAATACAGTAATTAAATACAAAAAAAATAATAAAAATGAATATTCGAGTACCCTGATCTGAATCTTTGCAATTAAAGGCTTTTTGATGTAAAAATAATAATCGTCGTTAATTTAAAAAAAACGTTAAAAAAACCTAAAAGAACCACGCTTTTGTAACTTACCTAAATAAACAGATAATTGTATAAAAAAACTATCGTAAAAAGAGTAAATTTTGTTTTTTTTTAATCTCTTTTATTAATGAATATATTTTTGAAAAGATGAAATAGTTCATTTATTTCGTTACTTCTCATAATGAATTCATATACTCTACACTTATCATTCAACCTATCAAATATTTAAAAATCTAAATCGACAATTTAGTCAATATTTCTAATTGTTTAAGATCTTAAAGCACAAAGTCTAACAATTCAATTCAGGCAAATATTTCTAAGCCTTACCTAATAGCACAACTGGTTCCATCCTCTTCGTCTTGTCCCTTTCTCGTACATCTCTTTATATACAGGTAGACCGCGAGCGCACAGAGTACAACAGCGGCACCCACACTCAAGGTGATGATCAGCACAACGGTAAAGGTCCTCATTTTGACCTGGAATAAAAGAGATGCATGTGATTAGAATAATATGTCGTTAGAGTCATCAGTGTGGTGACAGTTGAAGAGTACAGAATGTCATCACCCTCATTCATCACGTAGGTGTCTTAATATCAGACCAAGTGAGTAAAATATGCAGGACAACAGAACTGCATAGAGAAGAGAAATTTGAAACAAACGTTATACTAATCCTTCTGGCATGCGTGGTATAGTAGGCCAACACCTCCTTTCTGGGTGGAACTTCTGACTATTAAAGGTGAATGATAAGTTAGAGTAATGACCTTACTCAAGACGAACAACTGTGATTAAAAAATGACTATCCTGCTCTGAATAAATGTAACTTGGGTGTTCGATTGTTTCTTGTTTCAATTTTGGTCAATTCTTGGAACGGGGAATTCCCTGTCATAAACCATATCTGAAATATTTTCGACAGTTTCTTAAATGTAGGATTTCTATTATGAGATTTAAGGCGCCTGATAATAAAACTATTATTTAGCTAGCCAGTATTTATATTTATTTTAAATTAGGTGTCATCATAGATTTGGTGAATAGTTTAAATAAACTCAAATAAAATCTGAATGGTCACATTATGTCCAATGAGAAGATCAATCATAAATAACTTAAAAATAAATTTGTAATATTACTGTCACATTCAAATTTAAAATTTGGTTTTTCTTTTTAAATATAGAAACTCTGTATTTCATATGAATTTTTCAATTTGTAATAAGAAAGGTTGCGCGTTTTTTTCCATCTTTGTGGTTAACAGGATTACAAATTATTTTAAGTTTTGAAAATAAACAAAAATATAATGTTAAATTTGGATTTTGCAATTTCATTTTAAAATCTTATATGTAAAAACGAATTGCTGTTTGTTAGTCTTACTAAAACTCGGGAATGGCTAGACCGATTTGGCTGATTACAGTGTCCATATATTTGTGGTCCAGAGAAAGTTTTAACAATAAGAAAATACGGTGAAATTCCAAACGACAATTCCTTTTGAGAAGTACAGACGAAGTTACGTGGGTCAGCTAGTTAAACTTATGTAAATATCGAATACTATTATAGTATTTAAAGATAGAAATAGACACTAATACTAAATTGATATATTAGTTTACGCTAAAATAAATTTTATTCTTCTCAGATTAGAACTCAAATTGTTTTGATGATGACATATTATTGTTGGATTCGTGCCAACGCGCAGTTTTGATAATAAATATGATTTACTTGTCATTAACTTCAACTTGTAGTTTCCATTTTATAGTTATTTAAACTGAAAGATGTGGTAGTTTTTTAGACTGAACTTGTACTATGGTAGCCAGACAATACTAAACACTGACGGACTTACATATATGTTTCTAAACAAATAATATTGTACATAAATTACATTGAAAAAATAATAAAAATTTATTCTCTTTACACAAATTACGACAAGATAACACATGCATACATATACCTTAAGACAAGATAATATAGGGCGGAGCCAAGAATTCATTAACATTTGAATCTAAGATCCCGCGCAAGCATGTTACAGGAGTTCACGAGACCGATGCTACTGGAATTTGCTGGCTACAATCGTAACACATGGTTTTAACAAGATGGAGCCAGTCGTCACACATCCAATGAAATCCTGGTGGTCAAAAACATGTTTTCGGAAAAGTTAATTTCTAGATGAGGCAACATTCTATGACCCAGAAGTCCAAATCTATCCCCAGCAGACTTCTTTTCTTGGAGTTATTTGAAGAATCATGTCTACATCAATAAACCAAATACACTACGTCAACTGAAAAAAAATTAGCGAAGAGATGTCGGTGATCTCGCTGTCTCTTTACCGACGAGTACTCGAAAATTTCGGTGCTCGCTTAGAAGAGTGCAAACGTCAAAACGGTGGTCATTTAAGCGAATTAATTTTTCTGTGAGAGGGTAGTACTTTCCCGCTGAGCTGGTCGGTTTGAGCTGAAATTAGTATGACTCTACTACCTTCCGACAGTATTCAGCTTGGTTCATACCTTAAATACTTCAGCTTGGCTTTCACGATCACTGAAGTTTAGGCCAACAGGACAGAAAAAAATGTAATAAACGCAGGTTCGTTAAACAGAACATGCTTCGTATAAATTGTTACTCTTATTACTTCCTTCGAATAATTGACAATTTCCACAAAAGATTAGATAACTGAAACACTTTAAAAAATTAGTTGGTTTTCATGCAGGAGTTTACACTATTACAAGAAAAAGAAACAGTCTATGTGTCACTAAAATTATAGGTAGCAAAACCATTTTTATTTTATAACGTGTAACGTTCTTGGCTCTTTACCAAAGCATTTTCAGGTTTGGTAACAAAATTATATGTCATTACAGTCATTTACTTTCAAATTGTTCAGCGACAAGACGAGACTAAATGTTATAGTTTTTGCTATTCTATTCGTAGGCCATGTTCTATCTGATCTAGTTTTTACTTTAGATATCAGTCTACTACTTAATAACGTATTTTACATAGGTTAAGCAATTTCTCTATCAGAGCTTTCAAACAGTATCGTATGAGCAAATGGTCGTCGCCTAGCGTTTAATATAACAAAATTTGGTATAATATTGTGTCAATTTTTATTTTATAGCAACTTCCACATACAGCACAAACAAAGACATACTACAGCGCCATCTAGTGAAGATATGACGAACTACCACGATACCTATATCACAATTAAAAAAAACTTGTGTCAATTAGCATGTATATTACTTCACGACATCAACCGTTGGCCCGTGACCTGCCAGGCATGATCATCTCGATCAGGATCCTCCTTTTGCGTTGAAGGGATACAACACCCGTTAATTACAGTGGTATCCCCAACATGAATATAGTTACGTATTATCTTAATTATTACATTTTAACAGACTAAAACAAGTGTTGACGTTCGTTTTCCATGCGGCAGAAGAGTTGAGAGGTCACCTAAGTGCCTATGGCCACCTGCCTCTGGGTCCCCCCTTCCTAAAATGATCGCTTCCTTTCCATTTAAAAAAACAAAAAAACACTAATTTCCTACGAGGTCATGGTGTTACTAACTGCCGTATATGCCGAAGTATGTCTCATTGATGCTTTCATAGTTTTTTCAGTTTTTTGTTTAAATGAAGGAAAGGCCCTGAAGGAATACTTTCAGCTGATAATACCCACAGAATTTTGAAGAGCTGCCAGAATTTCAGTGTCGCAATTACGTGTTGCCTTCCACATCCGTTTTCACAATGACCGGATGCGGAAAATGTAAATCGTTTCAATCAAATTGATTGCTTTATGAGGTACACCTCGTTTTCCTTTACAATATATTATGAGGATAATCTTTATGAGTATTATTTTATGTCGCTGGATTTATTAAATTGTACTACATGTACAAAAGTCTGTAAAAAATTTAAATAATCATTATCAAAAATAAACATCATTTGTCATTTATTGAAACAAACAAGCTGAAAATTTCATATTTATATATCTTTTTTTTAATATAGAGCCTGCCAAAAGCCTCTACTCTATGTTGTTTTGTAAATTGATGTATTTAATACCTAGGGCATTCCTGTCCAGTCAATCTTTAAGTGTTACAGAAATCATGCAAGGTACAGTGGTAATACATGTTTTCAATGAAAACATTATACATTTAAGCGGGACGTGAAGAAGTATCTCACTAGGCCACCATAGCGTCGGTTGTATTCATGCTTTCCATCAGAGAAGAGTCACTGTGGTAGGTTTCCATAAAAAAACCTAGTAATTATACACAGACCACTGCAAATGTAAATTTGTATAAATACATTTAAAAATATTTATACATTTGTATCATTTTCGTACACTATAATCGCTAGAATATAAGATATTTATATAGGAATTTCCTGCATTGCCTTATCTAGTGAGCATGGTTCTATTAAACATTGGTTGTAAGTTTCATCCTTACGTACGAGTAGTTCCGCCACTAAATACTAGATGTCTCTAACACATGTTATTTCAACGTTTATTACAGATTAAAATTTAAATAGTATCTTTAAATATATCTTATAAAATTATGAACCTTTTTTTGTTAAAGATGTTTACTATTTAATATGCCGCTAAGCTTAAAGACATCACTAGATGGCTCTGTAATCAAATATTTTTCCTACCTACTGAAATATTGCCGTAGTTTCCATAAAGGATTGTCTTAATATTTTGATACTACACTGGACTATTACGATATTCTTCTCTGTAAAATTAAAATATAAAAAAAATAGTTAAATCGATCAGAGCGACGTACGTAAAGCAGACACATGATCGTACTTGCGAAGATTAAAAACGAATCGAATGCTGTTATTGAGAAGGTGGTCTAGTTTATTGAGGAGGTCTGCATTCAGGCCAAAATAACACACATCACCATACTCGATCACGGGAATAATTGAGAACTGCATAAGCGTGGCTTTGATTTTAACAGGAAAGCAGTTCTCAAGACAGTATAAGGTTCGGAGACATGAGGTCACTTTCTGACTGATATTTGTAACTTGTGCCCGCCAATCGTTGTAAATACTGAATAGCCTTTCTTTTATTTTCCAATAAAACAGTTAATGTTAAATTTTATTTGTTCAACCTATCGCCGTCCACTGCTGAACGAAGGTCTCCCCCAAGGAACGCTAACCATCCCGGTCTTGGGCAATTTGCATCCATCTGCCGCCAGCCACCTTCTTCAAGTCATCGGTCCATCGCGCCGCAGGGTGTCATAGACTACGTTTACCTAATCGTGGTATCCACTATAGTACACCTCGGCTCCAGCGACCATCGATTCGTCTGGAAACAGGGCCGGTCCACTTCCACAATAAAATTAATAAATGATTATAAATTATTAAACTACATTATTAAATTCGTAATGTTAAATAAGTCCGACCAAATTATAATTCCGCAAAATTTAGAAGGTTTATTACACATCAACCTACCCATTTTGATATACAGGCTTGATAATACGTGTGTACCGTTAAAATACGTCGTTCTGTTAATATTTTCTATTTATAGTGCTCAAAGAGTTAGGTCCGGATCTTTCTGTGAGTCGAGTGCGTGAATTTGGACGTGTTGAAAGCTTGGCCAACACAGATAGCGGAGCTCTAATACCAATAGTTTACCAACGCTAAATTCTCTGTCAAAGTTCCGAACACGGTAGAGTATCTAGCATTAGCGCTATATTTTATTGTAACTCGCATTTCGACTATATTGAATGTTTTGTTTAAAAAAATCATTTGGTATATTATAAGAATTGTTTGTTTACAAGAAAGCTAATTAGTTGGACTTTATTTTTTTAAATCACATCGTATAAATTACCACCAGTTCGACGTTTGCACTCTTCTAAGTGAGCACCAAAATTTTTCGAATACTCGTCGGTAAAGAGACCGCGAGATCGCCGACATCTCTTCGCTGATTTTTTCTTTTAGTTGACGTAGTGTATTTAGTTTGTTCTTGAAGACACAATGCTTCAATAAACCCCATAAAAGGAAGTCAGCTGGGGATAGGAAACATGTCATTGACCACCGGCAGGGACTCATTGGATGTGTGACAAGTAGCTCCATCTTACCGAAACCATGTGTTACGATTGTAGCCAACAAATTCCGGTAATATCAGTCCCAAGAACTCCCGTAACATGTTTGCACAGGATGCTAGATTCAAATGTTAACGTATTCTTGGCCCTTGGAAGCTCTTGGAAGATGTGGAATAAGTAAAAACGTCTAGTTTTTCCCATAAAAAGATTTCTTCGTGCTCATGTTTGACCGGCTGTTGTGGAGAACCTTGGGAGATCTATGCGATGATGATATTTTGTAAGAAACGAGAACAAGATTTCCCTTTTTCGTATAAATACAGAACTTAATTGTTGTTTCTGTTTTGCAAACTGTAAGTACAGACGTAAACATGTAGCTAGGTTTGTATAGAGAATATCTTTTAATATCCTACTAGCATTATAAATGCGAAAGTTTGTGCGAATGTTCGATACTCTTTCATGAAAAAAGTACTGAACAGATTTAAATGTAATAGCTTATACACCAGAATAACATAGAGGCTACAATTTGTAATGATTTTATGTAATTTTGGTAGTAACATAACGATACATTTCAATTAAGTCGCAAAAAATCTGACCTCTGAGAGTTATCTTGGCGCACATTGTCTAAATCATTGAAGTTACACAAAAGATATTGTACCGCAGAATTGCTTGTACACTAAAACAAATGATATACGGCAGACTAAATTTCACGCGAGTAAAGCCTCGGGCAAAAACCAGTTTATAGTATAAATATACGATCATGGTATAGTAGGCCAACACCTCCTTGCAAAGGAGAGCCTATGTCCAGCAGTGGACTGTTAAAGATGATAATATATATCTGCCGAGTTGATTGTCGGACCACATCGTTTTTCGATTGATTTGTCATCATTGACAGAACTATTGTTACCATGGACCGAAGCTCTTCTCACTTTCTTCATAATCCATCTATATTTTTCTCTGTAACAACTATATACTACGAGTATATGGGTATGTATATACGTATATCATAACAATCTCAGCCAAAAATGTCCACTGCTGGACATAGTCCTCCACCAAAGTTCTCCACAACAGTCGGTCCTGCGCCGCCCGCATTCAGCAGCTTCCCGCGCCCTTTACCAGGTCGTCAGACCACCTTGTGGGGTGCCTACCAACGCTGCGTCGTTCGTCTACTCGGGGATTCTTCACACCCCCGTAATGTAAGTATACGTATACATATGTAAGTGTATATATATGTAGTTATGCTATGTAATGGTAGTTAATATACGTAAATTGTAATGTGCACCACAGACTACATAATACTATACAGTATAATCCGTCTAACGGTTGCCTGGAAGAGATCGCAGACTGCGATAAGACCGCCCATTGTACCACTGTTTTTTCATTTGTATCCCACATTGTATGTTTCCTACTTATGATGTGCAATAAAGAGTACATATCTATCTGTTTTATTTCCACTTGACTTCAAATAACAGTTCATTAAACTTGCAAACCTGAGAAAGGGTTCAACACTAGCACTTGTATTTCAGAAATAATGGGCGAAAACCCTTTTTTACGTCAATCTGGAGTCGAACCCGACATTCTCGATCCACAGTAAATTGCGAGGGTAAAACAAAAAGGTCTCATTGTGTGGTCAGAAAGTTAGCGGAGCGGTTTGATATTTTTTGAATTTGTGACCAAATGAGTTTAGTAAAGTGACTAAAGTGACTAAGGGACTGAGAGTAAATAGACCAAACCATTTCAGTAGATAAGAGTCAATTTATAGCTACAATAGTCTTGAGTCTGATACAGTAATAAGCACGAAATATTAGTATGACGGTCATGTCTTGTCATTATCTCAGCTAAAAGATATCCACTGCCGGATATAGACCTTCTCCAAGGTTCTCCACTATAGCCGGTCTCATGCCGCTCGCATCCAACGTCTTCCCGCAGCCCTCACCAGGTTGTCGGATGACCTTGTGAGGGGATCATCAACGCTACGTTTGTCAATACGCGATAACGTTTTTATGGCCCCATCGGCGGTATGATCAAACATTTCTACTCTGTACCTATAATCTACAAAAAAATCTATAATTGTTTCTTTGTCGTGGACGAGGTAACAGCATACGATTGTATGGACGTAATTACATCTGTTGGTAATGTATTCTCATATAAAAGCCAAAGGACTTAATGAAATTAAACCTAATTAAATAACAAGTCGTGTCTCTCCTGGCCACACCTCATGCGGATTGCGATGCGGCGTTGCAGAGCTAAAATCGACCCAAGTACGTTCAAACGTGCAAGTTCACAGGTGTAAGTATTAACAACAGTGCCGGTTGACTTGCCGCGTCCGATACACCATAATAACTTAAAAATATGATATGAATATGACTAATTATTAAAAATGTTATCTTAAAAATGAACTATTTACTGAATTTATTAAGAAAAATGTATAAAGAACCGATTAAAGCAGCAAATTGTGTAGGAGAACAGCGCTGTAAAAAGAAGGAAAATTTAAAACAAATCCCTACAACAACGTGTATGGACAGCGTGATAAAGCAGGTCAAAACTTTCCTTTTTAGGAGATGTGTGCCCAGCAGTGGACTATTAAAGACTATTGATGGAGATAATGACAGCTCATTGTAGTTGCTGAAAAAACAGGTGTTCGCAGAGGAAAGTCATGGTTACGCAACATTTGAGGATAGAAGTGAAATTCGAGTGTTGTAGATCTCTCACGTCGCGAAAATGCAAAAGTTCGTTATTGAGTGTAACGTTGACACCTATTTCGTGTAAATTGTCTAATATGTAGTGTAAAATAAATTTAAAGGAAAGACAAAAAAAATATTTATTCATACCAACTATTACCAACTCAGAAACCTTCGTAGGCTCATGCACAAGAACTTTGCTAAAGATAATCACATGATGAAATGCATAGTTTACGATTCTATAAAGGACATACAGACAGATTGATAGATAAACATTCATTTTTATATCTATAGACTAGTGACTGAAACGGTTTTGTAACTATATTAATTTGTTAATTTCTTGAAAAGTTATTTTGTTTCATTTTAAATAAAGAAAAAAACGAAATAAATGTAACATCTAGAAACGAATGCTACGTGTCTTACTTGTCAAATTTCTGGTTACTTAAAAGATAAATTATTGTTCACAAAAATATAATTTAAATATTGACTTTAAGTATTTAACTAGATGCTTTGTCTGCTGTATAGCAAAGCAAACATTTAAGATGAAAAATTATCAATTATAAAAATTTGTACCCTTACAAAAGTCATGAATCAAATTTACACCCTAACTTGGGGGGATTTCGCTCTAAAGGCGACGACTCTTACTTGTTTCTTTTGAGTAGTAACTTTCCATAGAGCGTCTGCTCATATAACCTCTTTAATCAAAACTTTTACAGGTAGTAAAGCCACGCTGATTTCAGCACAAGTGGGCTGCCTCGACCGAGGCAGTACTACCCTCCCACAGAAGACCAACCTAAAGCGCCAACATCCGTGTTGTCGTGTTTCGTTGGTGAGTGTGAGACCGGAGGTCCATCGATGCAGGGGTGACAATTACCGTGGTAACTGTGTAATCCTTACACTGTCACGAAGACTGTCATGCCTTTTACATTCCCAAGCGGGGTGTGAAAAAGCATATCACTAGGCCGCCTTAGTATGAGTCACCATACTGTATTGTCGGCATTTGAAATGAGTATGGTGACCACAACTCTTGGATTCTATTCAAGTTTTCCGTCGGGTAGAGTAGAGTCACTTCTGCAGGTTCTTAAGATAGAAAAAAAAACACTAATCGGCAAAACTTGAGCAAGTTGACTCTCCTGTTCAAACCAATCACAGCTCGCACAGTCACGGAGGTACGAACAGTTCGTGAAACAATTCGATCCCATTCAGATATGATTTGTTAAGATCCGAGATTTATTGAATTCTATTGGTGAAGGCTTGATTGGTATTTATAGCAATTTCTTTTTAGACTAGCTTGTGTCTTTGACTTCGTTCGCGGTAATTTATTATATATTTTTGTATCATCATCATCATTGTCATCAACAACCTTTTACAATCCATTGCTGGACATAGGCCTCTCCTTAACCGGTTTTGGCCTACTATACCACGCTGGCCAGACGGGTTGGAATAGGATTTGTTTCAAGTTTTCCTTCTCTTTGTAATGATGTTGTCTTGTATACTTTGTTCCCTTAGTCGCCTTTACGACACCCACGGGAAGAATAGGGGTGGAAACATTATATATTTTTAATACATCACCACACGGACGATAATAATATTTGTGTGTATATGGTGTATAATCCATGATAATCAGTCAAGCACTTTAGAGGTGAAGAAATAAAAAATAAATGATGTCTTCGTATCAAGAGAGACCAGCCACCTCCCCAGGAGATATACTGCACAAGTGTGTGCGCAAACACAGGTGCACTCTCTGTTCCCTCACACTCACAATCCGATAGTACGGCTAACACACACGACCGGTGAAAGATCAAGAACAGGATTTGCATAAAATGGTACCGTAAAAACTATTTTCTACTTAAAATCGTATGTTATTAAAGAATAAAAAACACCAAAAAAAATAGCGTTTGTTTGTGCTAATGTTAATTTTGACAATATTTACAGTTTTGGCCTGGTTTTCGAGTTCTCGACCTTTTCATTTTGGGATAAACAAACAGATGAGTAGCTTGATAGTAAGCGACTAACGCTGCTTATGAACACTTACAACTCAAGCGACACATAACCCACTCCTCAAGGGTTAGAAAGGTGTGGTAACTTTCACATACAAACGAAAATATACAGCAACGCCATCTATCGAAGATACATCGAACTACGAAGTAAGATAATCAACTACGAAGCAAACACTAATCCTGTATCGTTAAGTAGAGATCCGCGTGACAATTAGCATATATACAAGATCCCAACATCAACCGTTGGGCCGTGGCCCGCCAGACATGATCACCTCGCCTGGTCGGAGGTTCCTCCCTTTGTGTCAGAGGAAAGTAACACCTCGCCCCTCCACAAAGGTATAGAATTGAACCTACGCTGTCCTGACTCACTCGATTAAAGAAAACGTAACAACACTACTTCACTGGTCTACTGGGCGGCTATGGTATCATTCAGGTTCCTAAATACCCCAATAAAACCTTTAAATATTCACGAATAACCGCCCCCAATATTTCCAAAGTCTGTTAAATAAATAATATAAATTCCAATCACAGTAAACCCAGCAGACATAATCCCCAAAATACGTGACCTTTAGCCGCGGTAAGTATGTGTCATCTGTTTTCCGACATAATGCCACCGTCTTTTTACCAGATTTTTATTCTATAAAATATTTTCAAGTATGATAATTGAGGATAAACTTTATTATCGATAGCCTATAAAAGTCCACTATTGGACATAATGGATGTTGTCCGTGTGGTGATGGATTAAGAATACATAGTGTTACCACCCTTATTCATCCTGTGGGTGTCGCAAGAGGCGACTAAGGGAATAAAGTATGCAAGACAACATAAGTACAAAGAGAAGGAAAACTTGATATAAGCGTTCAACCCGTCTGGCCAGCGTGGTATAGTAGGCCACAACCTCCTTGCTAAGGAGAGGCCTAAGTCCAGTAGTGGACTGTAAAAGGCTGTTGATGATGATGATTGGACATAAGTCTCTCACCAGAACGGCGGATTTAGCCTTGTATACTACGCTGTTCAGATGGACTGGTTTAGGGCTTGTTACAAGTTTTCCTTCTAAAGGGTGGGCCAAGAATTCGTTAGCATTTGAATCTAACATCACACGTAAACATTTTACGGGAGTTCTTGGGATAGATGCTACTGGAATTTGTTGGCTACAATCGTAACACATGGTTTCAACAAGATGAAGCCAAAGAGTCAAGACATGTTTCCGGAAAAACTGATTTCCAGACGAGGTGATATTCCATGGCCACCCAGAAGTCCAAATCTATCCCTAACAAACTCTTTTTTATAGGGTTATTTGATGAATTCTGTCTATCATATATAGTCGTGTCTACATCAATAAACCAAATACACTACGTCAACTAAAAGAAAAAATCAGCGCAGAGATGTTGGCGATCTCGTGGTCTCTTTGCCGACGATTCTTTCTCGAAACGGTGGTCATTTAGACGATGTAATATTCAAAAAATAAATTTTAACTAATTAACCTTCTTGTAAATAAACATTTTTGTAATGTATCAAATGATTTTTTTATACGATTTTTCAAGTATTAATTAATTTGAGGCCCTCCCTTTATTTGCAGTGCTGTTGTTCTGCGGTGTCTCTCTCTGCCTCTGCGGTGTGTTTTTTTGCAATGTATCTTGGTCGTCTCTTACGATATCTACGGTATGAATGAGGATAGTAATACTTCGTATTCCTAATCCATCACCACACGGATCATAGTAAACATAGTAGATAATTATAATCCCTAAAATACGTGACCTTTAGCCGTGGCGTGAGTCATCTGTTTTTCAACAAAATACCGCCGTATTTTTACCAGATTTTCGTCCTTGAACATATTTAAAATTACGGTAATTGAGGATAAATTTTATGGAAATGAATAATTAGAAAAGGTTGCGTAGATTTTTATCGGCACAGTCATAATTTTTTTTTCTGCTATTCACTAAAGCCAGGAAATCTGTACCATATATGTAATTTTTGCTATAAAACTAAGGTATCTTAAAACCTAGTGGCCTAGTTGGCCTGGTGGCTTAAGAGGTCGCCCGGCCGCTCTCTACTAGTGTTGTGAGTTCAAATCCCACACGGGACAACACTGTGTGACCCACAAACTGTTGTTCTGAATCTGAGTGTTTTTTGTGTCCGATTCTTGTATGTTTATAAAGTCCCCCGTGACACAGGATTTATTCATAGTGCAGGTGTTATCTTTTTAAAAACCAAAAAAAAGATAATTCTAATTGGATTTTAGTCAATGGTTTGTAATCCTTACTTATTTAATAAGCGACGAATTGTTTAATGGTAAATGACAACTACTGCCCACGGATATTTACAACTCAAAGGCACAGGTTTGTTGAAGCTCTTTGAGTTGCTCACTCGCTCTCAACCAAAATTAAGGGTGAAATATAACAAAGAGAATTACGTAACAACAGTTTTGTGAGGCTAATGATTACCATAGACAGGCTACTTAAACCATGCCTTTTTTTTTTCACGGTGTGCCACTCTGCACCTGACATAGGAGGGATCCGGGAACAGCTGTTATTACGACATCCAGATCCCTCCTAGCGCCTGCCCGCTAAAACCTTGCCTGTCTACGGTAAGGCATGGTTCTTCCACCTAGCAAGTAATTCTCTCCGTCACATACGAATATTTTCAACCTCCACATAAGACCAACTTAAATTGACAGCATCTGTACTGACATCTTTCATTGGTGAATGCGAGTCCCGCGGCCCACATATGCAGGGGTGACAGTTATCATGGTAAGTGTCTGAGCCTTACACTACCACGATGAATGTCCTGCCGTCTGTATCCCTAAGCGGGTTGTGAAAAATCATCTCACTAGACCAGTAGACCAGTAGTAGTAGACTAGTGTGGGTCACAACCACAATGTTCACAATGAGTGTGGTGATCACAACTCTTGAATTCTATTTATGCTTTCTCAGTCTCAAAAGTCAGAGATATTTTTTGTGTTCCTCTAACACGTTATTCAGTTACAATAAAGACCCTGATATTCTGATTTTATCTCTTAAATAAACTACAAATTTTGATTTCTTAAATCTTGGATAAAAGTAATATATTACCTGAGTATTAGCAAATATTTATCTGTTAAATACTGTTTTACGACAGATAACAATCTGAATCGATATCAGGGACTACAGAAACTGGCTCTTGAATATATTATTTCATATCTTAAAGTGGTTAAAGGTAGCCCTAAACCATAATGTCGCAACTTTCATTCGTGTTTATTGAATATATCAAAATACTTTTATCTGACGTATACGATTTTTTGTCTAAGTTTCCTGTCTATGATCAAGCTTAGTACAACACATACATCGTGCTTAACACTACCAATCTGAGCTTATAACATCTGAAGTGCCTCACAAGAGGTAAATGCAATTGGTTCCTGTCTAAACATGTATCACATCAAAGAGACACGTGTGAAGAGGGTTGTCAACTCCGGAAAACTATTCCACGAGAACTAAAGTAATTTTAAAGTAGAGTTATATTCCTGCAGAGTAGTAAATCAAAATGCTTTCGTAAAAGATGCATCATAATAATTAGTTTGAAAAATTGAATTGAAATACAATCAACCAGTATATTGGCTCTCTAAATTTTGATCCTGCCCTATAGTTTCAGGGATATTAGTAGTCAAAACCCTACTTTTACCGGCATATAGCCAATACCTTTCATAGAAGCCTACTCATCAATCTATCCCAATTTAATTAATGATTGCAGAAATATGGGATATCTGTGTAAGACAGGTTTTATCAAAGCAAAAGAAGTAGGTAGAGTGAGAGTTTGCGAAAAACAGAAGCCTTTGTGTGACGTAGTCAATTGAAGGTTATAAAAAAGTAATTGCTCTATTTATTTTATATTTAAGCACAAATGAAAATACACAATGACGAATTTAAAGGCCGAGACATTTTTCTAAGTCTATCTTAATGTGGTGCAGAAGTGTGATTAGATTTATTAATTAGGATTGATGTTAAATCGAGGTCAAACGCAAAACTTGAATTTCGACGTCATATTTAGCATCCCTAAGAAGTACTGTCCTTTCACTGCTGATGTCTAGGTCAAGATTGTAAGGTTCAGTTGTGTTATCTTTCAATGGGTGAATGTCGTACAAAGTAGCTCTTTACATGCAGATATGCTTAATACTTGATAATGATGAGCGGTATGAAATAAAATTTAAAATCCCAGTTTATTTTTAAGGTAAGTTCGTAAGGTCGTTCACAGATATGTTTATACGTTCGACTTCATAGCTAGAAGGAGCCAGCATTTTCTAAAGTTCGGTCTAGAAAGCACTGCCGAAACACACCACAGACGTGTCATTTTTTAAGACCCTGAATATTCATAAATTAAAAACTATGCGAGTACAGTATAGGGTCTGAGTTTGTCTTTTGAAAAAAGGACCACAGTTTCAATTCTGCCTGTCCATAAAGACGGCATACGGGCCCCAGGCATCGTGTCACCCATTCAGAAGTATTAAGCCAACAGGTCAGTCAAATAATGAAAGCTTAACCTTTTCTTAATTATTATATTACATCAATGTATGTGTTGTACCAATTGTTTACTAAAAATTATGATAATATTTAATCCGAATTCCAAAGACATCCCCTTGCGATCATAATTCATTCATTTATCCTCTTTATCTCAATTTATGTAGTTTTTAAAGTAAAAATCGACAAACATCAAAATATAGTAACAAATTCTAAAACTCAGTCGTCCATGAAATTATTTAGAAATCGTTTTTTTTCCATTCTATTAAATAAATAAATAAATATTTCGGATATTTGACATATAATGCCATCCAGTTTCAAACTAAGTAGACCTTATACAATGATAACTAGACTGACTGATAGAATACTTATATACTTTTATTTTGTAAATACATATAAATCATATATAGAAAGAACCCAAACTCCGAAACAAATATTTGCATATCATACATATATAATAAATATTTGATCCGACCCAAAAATCGAACCTGAGACCTCAAGCATAGCAGTCGCGTTCGCTGCCCGCGCGCCACTGTGGCAGACATATATAACTCGCCTTTGACCTCATTTAAGGTGAGGGTAGGAATTAAAGTCGGAGCACACGCTCTTTTGGGGCAGAAAAAGGGTCATCTGTTAACCGTAGGTAGATGGCCCGAGGTACGTCAGGGTTCCAGGGATTTCCTTCCTAGGGTACACCTGGTTCTCCGGCTACTGGTAACTGAGACGGCGTGCGATTTTTCGTCGGTTCGAGTCCGACATAGCCACCGGAAGGTGGTATCCAGGGCGGAAAAAAAGAGAGTAAGAATTAAGATAATGAGAGTATAATAGTAAAGTTTGAAATTATTTTTAAAAGGTATTTATCAAATTTTTAAACGTATATGTCGAGAATACAGAAGGATTTTACCTAAACAAACCTGACGAAGTGTAATTTCATACATGACCGAATCCATTCAATTAATTTTCAAAACCCATTTGTGAGTGAGTGAACGACCCAGTGAACTGATATTTCCCTAAGAGAGCGATTAGAGCTAAAGTCAATTTTCTGTATATTACGACATAACGAGGTTTGATGGTGTACAGAATAATAATAATAATCTCACACACGGCGTCTGATTCCAATTTAGGCAGGTCTGGTATTACACACTTACATAAATATACATATAAGATCACACATACATACGTAAAATCATGCCTCTTTCCTCTTAGGCCAGAATTTTGATCCTACGTAATGTGTTGAGTCTATTACCATTTGTTGCTAATCGGGATGTTGGGTTTGTCAGAGCCACGCGATCAGCACGTGCATTACTTACAGGTGACGTTGGCTTGGTCTTAAGTTCTTAGTGAGAGTTTTATACATCTATGAAAATATACATATACAGATAGACATAAACATTTATATAATATTTTTTCCTAAAATAGACGATGGCCACACTAGGAATAAATCCTGTGTCGCGGGTAACTTTACAAACATACAAGAAATAATCACAAAATACACCCAGACTCAGAACAATAATTTGTGGATCACACAAAGTATAGTCCACTGTGGGGTTTGAACCCACGACACTCAGCACAGGAGATAGTGTCGCGGCGACCGCTTGAACTATTATACCAACCGTGCAGTCAAAATTATAGTTATGCACTATGAATACTGGAATATTAGGTATGCTATGGATTAGACAGTTTATTTTCCAACAAGCACGTGTAGCGTGGATCGCCATATTACACTGTCGTCATTTGCAGTGAGTATGGCGACCATCGCTCTTGGATTCTATTCATGATTTCCATCAGGCAGAATGGAGTCACTTTGGTAGGTAGTAAATTAAAAAAAAAAATATACTTTATGCACTTAAAAAGTGACAAAGATGGACTTAATGCCGTAGACATTTTCTGCCAATCAACCTTGGGGCGATGCAGAGCCCAAACAAGGTACAGAAACTAGAATGCGGATTTATGAAAAAAATAATAATAATAAAAGTAAGATTTCTACACACACCCACTTATGTGAATAGTGTTATGTCAATAAATGTGAATTCTAAAATGAGATAGTTCTCTCAACTCATCGAACAGGAAAATATGAACTTTTTTTTTGAATGTGAATCGGTTTGTAGACATACTGATTTATATTTATATGCGAAATGGCTCAATTCCGCTTTAATTGCAAAAATATTGAAGTCTTTATTTGTTTAATTGTGTATTGAAAGCAATATAACAGGTAGTCAGAGTACTCCATGTATACGTCAATACAAAAGTTTCATATACAATTGTCCGAATAAAAAGTTTTTCATAAAAAAAGTTTTTATTTCAAAATAACTCGTGTACATAATTGGAAAACTTTGACGGAACAAACACAAGTTTTGTAAACATCAAGTTTATGAACGGTCTTATTTCTTTTTTATTTTTCTTTGGTAAATAGTTTAATACAATCACTTTTATAGGTCAGACTATTTGGGGTTTCAGTTTTTCAACGGAGCGACTGGCATCGACCTGAGTCTGACCGCAATCCTGAGAACTGAATTCGAAGGTGGAACTAGTCGTCAGTATATTTGAGGGCACTGACTTCCCAGCAACAATTGCCATAGATGTTCGTGACTAATAGGACCGATGGCTTAACGAGTATTACAAGACACGGGCGTAAACTCCGCCAAACTTCCATACTATGAGTTGTTATTAGGAACTTCTTCTTACAACAACACTTTTGATCTGACCCGGACATCGAACCCAAGAACCGGAAAACGAAATTTATACACTGACAGGCAAAAAAATTGGCGATTCCTGATTGAAGTCAAGTGTCTACCATCGCCCGGCAACATCTGTAACTCAGAAGTTTGCTGACACCAAGATGAGTTTTTTATTCACAGTCATAATACACCCATTCAATTGAAAGTACTGTATTTTGTATTTTTTTTTGCATTCATTTTTTTAAAGTATTGGTCAATTTTAGATATTACAAAATCTGGTCTCAGACGGCGTACGTCTCTTTTGACCAATACTCCTGGCAACAATTGATCCTATGCTGCCCACATCTAACGGTCCCGCGACTTTCACCAGATCATCGGACCACCTTGTACGGGACCTACCTACCTAGCTCAAAATAGACGTTTAGTATAGACTGCACTAATTCACACACCCATGGTATGATATTATACGTATCATAATTTGTTTTTAAGTAGTTTATAGATGGCATACAGAGTTGCCTTACACATAAATGTTACAAGACAAGTTAGTACACCAAATCTATCCACCTGGTCTTAGGAAAGAGTAATCATATCGAGAGGTTTATTTGGCTTCCGAAAAGTGCTACATGGAGTTTACAAACAACATAATACAGAAAACATGGAGTTCTCCGACGAACTTGATTTTAAATCGTATATAAATGCAAAAGATGGATGCCGAAGACAAGCGCTAGCAGTTCTCCGTAATATCATAGAGAAAAGTGCATTGCCAACTGAATTGGAACTCTCTATATGATTTATTTAAAATGGGATACTTCTATTTAAATTATTCAGTTCACTGGAGTTTGATTTTTTTAAAATATGATTGTGAAATCTCTGAAGAAAATATCACTAGAAGTTTTATAACGGCTGTGTTTTCTAAGATAAACATATATGAAAACGTAGGAGGGAAGTGACTGCTATCAATAGAAACTTGTTAAAATCTACACCTAGCCTTTCAAGTGCAAATACGCTCATTTCTTATAGGTTTATTGCCGTATTAGTCAGGTTTTTTAATAGCCCAATTTTGTTTTTCAAATAAGCAGACAGGTTTTCTGATATGTTTCTAGAGCCGCACAAGAACACCCTAGAGTTAGAACGAGGAAATCTTTTATAAAGACAACACCTGCACCAGAAATAAATCCTGTGTAGCTTGGGACTTTACAGAGAGAGAAGAACAATTTGTGAATTATACTAAATGTTGTCCCATGTGAGGTTTTAACCCACAACACTCAGCGCAGTAAAAAGAGTTGTGGCGATCGCTTAAATCACTTTTTTTTTAACGTGTGGAAACCCCCTCGGGCCGTCACCCCACCGGGGTTTACGGTGAGGCGGTGTGTCAGAATCGGACCGACTAAAACCACGGATAATACACAGTGTGCCACTTTGCACCTAACATAGGAGGGATCCGGGAACAGCTGCTATGATCGCTTTAATCACTAGGCCAACCGTGCAGTCGACTCAGTTTGGGCACAGTATACTCATTCACTCGGTAAAAAGCATCAAAAAATAACTTGACTGCCTTATTTACTCGACTGCTTCCATGATACACTGGTAACTTATGCTAATACGGTGCATGAGATCTCGGATTCGATTCGTGGATCCGATGCCGGAGTTTAATTGTTTTCTAGTATGTATGTATTTACAAAAAAAAGTATGTAAATATTCTATTAGTCAATCTAGCTGTCATAGTACAAGCTTTGTTTAATTCAAAGCTAAATATTATTGTGTATCATATGTACAATCGTTTATTTATTTAAAGGATTGCTTATCACGGGTATTCTGTGAGGCTGTAGCATCACTAGGGACGAATTGGCCCATTTGTACCGAAGCATGGCCCACCAAGATGAACTAATGATGTTTAACCACAAATCGGTTGTGTGAGAATATATAAAGTTAATTGATTCACATTAAAACTGTATCAGTTAAACAGTATTTACTAGCTAATAAGTTAGTCGTTTTCCAATTATTACCAGAACCGTCCACTCCGCCACAAAATTCACTGTGTCTGAGAAAAATGAACTTGGAACTGACATATCTTTCAATGTTAATAAACTTCTACAGTGTTTATATATTTTTCACTGGTTATACTTGTAACTTCCGTGTAAAGTTAGTTAGTATACGCTTCAAAACTTAAAATCTACAATACGATATACAACTCACTACAAAGATAATCATCTTTGTACTTGCAACTTCTATGTAAAGTTGGTTAGTATACACTTCAAAAACTCAATATATACAATATGATATACAACTCACAAGATGACACTCAACACACACAAAGACGTTTTACCAGGTAATTTTGTTACTCATTCATAATTAGAATAAAATAGAACAAATATAGGCAATGGAACGTGGTGACTCAAACTATTACAATCTAGTGAGATGTTTTTTCACACCCTACTTAAAGGAACCAAGATAGTAGTGAGATGGAAGCATATGCATTGGTAGTAAGTTCCAGGTGTTAAGTAATTCTTTTGTAGTAGGGTTAGAGGAAGGCCAAATTCAATTTTTCCTCATTCATATGGTAAGCACACATATGATGGCAACGCACTAGTCATTCGTGAATTGCGGGTTATTTGTAGGTTATGAAGGATGGTAGTCATATCATTAACAGCCTTTAACAGTCCACTGCTGGACATAGGATTCTCCTTAGAAAGGAGGTTTTAGTTTCCACATAAAGCTGGCCAGACGGGTTGTTGCAGAGTCTGTTTCAGGTTTTCTTTCTCTTTGCAATGATGTTGCCTTGCACATTCTGTTCCCTTAGTCGACTCTTACAAGAACTCGGGGATGAATAGGAGTGGTGACATTCTGTATTCTTAACTTGTCCCCACACAAAAATATGGCAGTCACATACTATCAGGAAGCCTGCCTACTTTTTTGTCTCATATCCCATTAAATATTAATACAATTGTGGAAGAGATTCGCCTTTACGTTATGTTAAATATAAAACGCGTTTTACTTTGTTTCTCAATGATAATATTTTACGACCAATAACAATATAACGAGTTGTTAGTTTGTTAACTAGCCCATAAAAGATTTAAAAGCAGTTCGAGGTTTCAGGCTATAAATGTGAGAAAATAGTGCATCAGACTGCCTGTGTGGATGGAATAGTGTTGCACTGAGTGTTGTGGGTCCAAATCTTACATCGGACTACACGTTGTGTGATCCACAAATTGTTGTTCTGAGTCTGGGTGTTATTTGTGTCCATTTCTTATATGTTTGTAAAGTCCCCCGCGACACAGAATATATTCTTAATAAGGGTCTATTGTCTTTATAAAGTAAAAAAAGATTGTTAAACATCAAATATGTGACAACTGCTACCATTAAGTACTATTTTAAACTTAACACTTACTGATCGCAGTACACTGGTTTTTCATTGCAATATATCTAGTGCTACCAATAGCTACTTACCCCAATACCTATTGGCTGCTATTTTTCAATAGACCAATGGTGTGATGGTCAGGGTTACCATTATTTTTTTAGATAAATGACAAAAAAACAGCATACAAGTCACCCATTGTAAAATGAATACCACCAACCATCGGCATATTGTAACTCAAAAACCACAATTACTTTGCCGCCCTTTGGGTTCAAGTAAAACTAGGAATGGGAGCGCGTTTGGGCTACTGGCTCCTATCAACGACTTTCTCGTTTAGTTAAAGACTAAGCTTATGAGTGGGAACTGGTGTCCTGTCTCTTTAACACAAAGGAAAGATCCTCAGACTAGGCGAGGTTCCTATTCCTGGCTGGCTGCGGC
This sequence comes from Hypercompe scribonia, assembly GCA_949316085.1. Classification (NCBI taxonomy): domain Eukaryota; kingdom Metazoa; phylum Arthropoda; class Insecta; order Lepidoptera; family Erebidae; genus Hypercompe; species Hypercompe scribonia. Next base: position 4,004,627 of record OX438997.1, read on the forward strand.
CCTACGGTAGGTGTTGGACAGTTTTATATATGCTAATCGGTGCGAAAAATTCTATATTGTGATACAGGCTTAGTTACTACGTAGTTCAGTGTGTATTCGGTAGATGACGCCATAGTATCTTTTTGTTGCGCTTTTTGAGAAATTCATCACACTCAAAACGTTTAAGGGTTGAACATATGAAGCCTTTATCACTTCACATTCAAGTCACGGAGCTTGAAATACGACAGGGTCGACAAATTGCCAGATTTGCATATCCGATATTGCTCAACTCTGTGACTTTTTTCCCAGTATTAGTTCTGATATACACGAGTGACTCTTATCACCGTGTCTATAAATTATAGAACTAGTCTTTAGTCTGTAGATAAATAATAAAACACTCTTCACACTGGTTTCATTTCTAAGTAAGTAAAGATTAATGTATTTTATGTATATTTATTTATTTATTTTATTACATTTTTCCAAATTATTGCAACTCATAAACATTTTTTTTATTTGTATATTATATGTTATTATTATTATTCACCTTGTTATTTATGTATAGACTATGATATACTACAGTTGTAGAAGTACACTTAACATATAGCAACGTGAAATGTATTTCAGATATTTTCTTTAATAATGTACGTGATCTTAAAATAAATAAAAAGTATTGTTAACACAATTATTAAAACACACAGAAAATATAAAATATATCAGACGTCTTTAGTTTATAAGAGAGATATTTTGTTTTTACTAATAATTATAACACTTCATTGCAAAGTAAAGTTGCACAAAAGTTTACAAAGAAAAGGTTTTACATATTAAAATTTATTTTTACAAAAATAATGGGTCTCGTGGTTCCTCAACTAGGTTTACACATGTGACTTGGGAGTCCGTAAAAAAAGAAAAGAGTAAGAGAGTAAGAAATCCATTACCAAAGTCTGTTATAATTTATATTAGTAAAATTAGTAAAGTTTTATTATTTTTTTTTGGATGTGATAGTATTTTTTTTGACAAGAAAAAAATACCGTGTGCAATAGTCCTAAGAATAGTTTCATTTATTATATTGTAGCGACTCTAGCTAAGCGTAAGATTGAAACATTTATTTGTTGTAAGTCATAAAAGCACTGTTGTGTTTTAAGAACAGACTAAGAATAGGTTTTTTCTTCCTTTTTTAAATTAACCTTCGGTTGCGTTGGTAAGTGTTTAAAAATAGCTCAATTTTTTTTTTTGATTTTTGAATAATAAGTAATTAGTAAAAAAATTTGCTTTACTTAAATTGTTGCCTATATTTTTTTTTATCTAGAATTTTGTAGGAAAAGCAAAGAATCGGCTACATCCAGGAAAAAAAAAGGAATTTTAAATAAGATTATAATTAAAACGGCCTTAGTTAATCTAATTAGAAATTAAGGCTTATTGTCTTAAATGTTCTCAAAGATCTGGTAGTACAAAGACCTTACGCAATACCTTTGTTTAAATTTCTATCAAAAATTTATATTAATGAAGAGCTGAGGACTAAATTAAGGTAAGCTACGGCGTAGATAATCTCTACGGCGTAGGCATGGACGAACTACGACGTGGCTACAGGGGTGTGAAAATCATGATATAGCAGAGTAAATAAAATAAGAAAAAAAATGTGGGAAATTGTGACTAAATCTAGCGTATTACTGAACAAGGTATACCCCGTGCGAATCATTAACATAAAGAATTGAAAAATTCGTTTTCATATTGATTAAATATTTAATAAATTTATGGGATGTGTGTGTCCAATAGTAGATGTCTTTGGGCTGAGATGATGATGATGATGATGATGATGAAACGTTTCTATAATAACAAAATATGGCAGTCTAATCCGAAACTAGCTAGCACCTATGGTAACCCAACTGCTGCTAAATAGCCTACTTAATGTTATTTATGCGAAAGTTTGTAAGGATAGATGATGTTTTTTATTCCTCCAACGGAAACTACTGAACAGATTTAGATGAAATTTTGCAGTAATATAGATTATACACTAAAATAATACATACGCTATAATTTATTAAGATGTTGTTTACTTTGCCGATAACATAACAAATAGTATAAAGTAAAGGTTATTTTTGACATTTTTCAAATATAATTCATGGGTGGACCATGTAATAAAAACAGTATTCTATTGATTTGTATACATGTAGAGGTTAAAATATAAACACCAAGCAAAAATGGGGTATGTACTTGTAATTCTTTAGTTGACTGCACAGATGTCGTAGTGGTTAAAGCAGTCGCCACGCCTCTCTCAACTGTGCTGCTTGTTATGGGTTCAAACCCCACATAAGACGACACTTTGCGTGATTCACAAATTGTTGTGTTAAGTCTGAGTATTCTTAGTGTCCATTTTTCGTACATGTAGTTATAAGTGTCAACGGGTAGTGATATTTACCATAAAGTAGTACAAACAAATTCATACTTTTATATATATTTTTAAGAGTGTGTATTGTTATTGAAAGCGAAAAGGAGACGACTGTCTTAGTTTTACAGTTTTACTTTCAGTGACCTTGTCCTTAGTCTGAAGGTTGTCTGTTATCCATAGGGGTGTTATGGTAATAATTGTTTTGCTCTTGAAGGCTTTTTACATCTACAGTAATTCGTTACAATTTCAGAATTTCAGACTGGGATTAGATAGGGTTTTCTAGAGTTCTAGAGTTCTCTAGAGTTAATAAATGGATCAGTTTTTGTTAAACCAATACTTTTACCTTGCCACGCTTTGCTGTGGCATGTTGTGGATATATTGATGAGAAATAAAAAACAAGAATATCGCAAGAAATAGATGAAAGTAATCTTTAAAGCGGATTGTGTATCGTGTCAAAATTTGAATTTAATTGGTGCAGAGCTTTATGAGTTAAAACGTAGGTACACAAACGAACTTATTTTTTTATTTAAAGAGATTAACACTTTATAGGATGGGCCAAGAATTCGTTAACATTTGAATCTAGCGTCCCGCGCGGGGACGGGAGTTCTTTTAGACCGATGCTACTGGAATTTGCTGGCTACAAACGTAACACATTGTTTCAACAAGATGAAGCCACTTGTCACATATTCAATAAGTCCCTTCTGATGATCAAAAGCACGTTTCCGAAAAGCTGATTTCCAGACGAGGCGATATTACATGGCCACCCAGAAGTCCAGATCTATCCTCAGCAGACTTATTTTTACAGGGTTATTTGAAGAATCGTGTCTTGGTCAATAAACCAAATACACTGCGTTAACTAATAGAAATAATTAACGAAGAGATGTCGGCGATCTCATAGTGTCTTTGTCGACAAGTATTAAAAAAATTCGGGACAAACGTCGAAACGGTGGTCATTTAGACAATGTAATTTAGAAAAAAAAACAACTAATTAGTTTCCTTGTAAATAAACAATTTTTATAATGTACCAAATGTTAACTAATTCATGGCCCATCCTACATATGTATATAGTTACTTCTTTATGTCATCATCAACAGCCTCTAACCATCCACTCCTAGACATAGGCCTCTCCTCCATAAGAGAGTTTTAGCCTACTATACTACGCTGGCTGGCTGGGTGAGTATAGGATTGCTTTCAAGTTGCTCTGCGTAGTTTGTCCCTTAATCGTCTCTTACGACACCTACAGGATGATGGCATTTGGTGTTCTTAATACGTCATCACACGGACTCCTAAGTTACTTCTTAGGTAAAATTAATGTTTAAGTCATATAGGAGGACCATACTTTAATTAGGGACTGTACGCTTGGCCTAGTGGTTTAAGCGGTCCTCATGTCACTCTCTACTGCTGTTGCGGGTTCAAATCCCACATGGCAGAACATTTTCTGTGATCTACAAATTGTTTTTGTTCTAAGTGTGGGTGTTCTTTGTGTCTGTTTCTTGTATATTTTTTTAAAGTCCTTTGCGATACAGGATTTATTCATAGTGCGGACGTTGTCTTCAAAAATAAAAATGTTTATTAGTGTAGCAGTATTGAAGTGATTTTGAAAAAGTACTGATCTAAAAAATTGAAACAAATCATATACCACCTTATATGGCCAGCATGCTATTGTAAGTCAACACCTCCTGTCTAACTTGTTCAACAGTGAACTGTTAAAGACAAAGATAATGACAACGATGACTGAATACTGCAGAAAACTGACATCAGCTATTCAGTTCTTGTTGTAAGGTGACCAAAATCTTATGTACTATCCTTAGATATTACCTATCGCAAAGCTTATAAACCCACAAAATATAAAAACGTCAAATAAATATTAAACCATCGAACACCGTAATATAGTAAGACTCGCGCGAATTTTCACCTCATTTTTGTGGATCTGTCAAAGCTCCCTCGGGTTTTATTACAGCAGTTTATCTTGTGAAAATTGCCTTTTCTCACCCCAAGTGGGTAGGAAAATGTTTGCAAATATTTGTTAAATTTAGAGAACGCCACTTGTTCAAAAGAAGGGTAGTTCAGAATTACTTTGGCTTCTATCTGTCTGTTTGTTTTGTTATCTCGGCATTTGTTCAAATTTCCTTTGAAAGTTCTTAGACAGTGTATCTAAAACTATCTATCTCTATAAAATTTAATTTTAAAACTGACCCATTTTATAAACGTGATATTTTTTTTTATATCTATAGCCATAGAATTTTTAATTACTTAACAGTGTTTTATGCGGATATTCACACCCACTTTAAAATATTAGTTCTATTTAAAAACCATATTTATCACCGTAGCTGATCCAGTGCTTCATCGAATTCTAAAGTACTATAAAAAGCAGAGAACGTCACATAAAATAAAATCCTAAACAGGGTTTAAAATTATTTAAAAATATAGTATCCTGTATATTAGTTTACAACATTATGACAGTTTCTATAACTGCATGTTCGGCAAAAAATGTCAATATCAATCAGAGGTGAGAGCGATCGACTCCCGCCTTTGACATTGACATCACGATGGGCGCGGTCAGTACAGTATAATAAAAACGCTCGGTTAGTAGATTGCTATTTTTTCTAGTCGACAGCAAGCGATACCTAATTTCTCTCTTCTCGCGTTACGGAGATCCGCGTCAGAGTAATAAAATCACTACGTTGTAATTGGTGGTTGAGGTGAACCACTACGGGTAAGGTAGAGTTTAGGAAGTTCACTAAGGAAATTTAGATAGATTCAAATAGCACCAACACTTTACAACCATCAATCTACGACAAGGATATCAAGTCTTGATGATGTAAGTCTTTAAACACATTTGGTAACGAAGCGTTTAATAAACAAGTCGTTGGTAGTAGAGAGTGGTTAAGGGTAACTACTGGTTACGCTATATTACTGTATATCATGAAGTCGAAACTCAGCTCTGGTGGATTTTAATCAAAATATAAATTACATAACATGTTATTCTCTCTAGAACTTGAGCCAACTTTTTGTGCTCTTAAATGAAAAATGAAAAATTGAAGTAGGAAGGTTCACAATATTATACACAAGTTTGAGAAACAATGGTTGAAATAAAAGTTTGGTGAATTCAAGTACTTTGTTTTGATGTGATTATGTAATTGTGTTTAAAGCTCTGTTTGTTCGATTATACATATATTTATAGTGCCTTTCACAATTGAACTAATACAATCGACATTGGGTATAGTAACTCTTGTGTATATAAAAATGAACTGATCTTATAGTAGTCCAGTAGTAGAAAAAGTCATCAATATATATGTATACATATGAATGCAATAAAGAGAATAATAGTATTCATTCGGCTACACAAAATACAAGACCATCCTGTTTCAAATTAAGCAGCCTTTTTTTTCTGTGTGTATACTCTACCAAAGTGACTCTACTCTGCCTGATGGAAAGCATGAATAGGAGCCGAGAGTTATGGTCACCATACTCATTGTAAATAAGTAAAGTAAATAATAATAATAAGTAAATATTTCAGACATTTGACACACAACGTCATCTAGTTTCAAACTAAGCAGAGCTTGTGCTGTGATAACTAGACTGAATGATGTAATACTTAAAACTTTTTTTTTTTGTAAATACATATGTACATATTATACATAGAAAACACCCAAACTTCGAATCAAATATTTGCAGATCATAAAAAAATTTGGTCCGACCCGGGATTCGAACCCAAGACCTCAAGCGTACCAGTCGCATTCAAATGGTTGTTATTATTGTTGTTATTGTTTGAGTTATGGTTATCACACTCCTGGCGAATGCCGACAATTTAGTATGGTCACCCACACTATGGTGGCCTAGTGAGACACCTTTTCACTCCCCACTTCACTTGGGGACGTAGAAGGCATGACAGTCATCGTGGCTGTGTAAGACTCTCACAGTTATCACGATGACTGTCAACCCTGCATCAATGGGCCTCCGGTCTCGCACTCGCCAACGAAACACGACAGCACGGATGCTGGCGCTTTAGGTTGGTCTTCTGTGAGAGGGTAGTACTGCGCCGGTCGAGCCGGCCCGTGCTGAAATCAGCGTGTCTCTACTACATAATAAAGATTAAATAGAAATAAAGACTATTTATCATGAAACCTATATTTTCTTATGGAATAATCACATAATTTTTTGTATAAATACATACATATTAAATATAGAAAACACCACAATCCGAAATACTTGCGTATCATATCCAAACTACGAATCGAACCCGAGGCCTCAATACACAAAACTACTACGTGCTTACGCTGGAACTACGCGTACACCACAGAGGCAATCAATATGGTGTTACATCTCTTACATAACCTGTAATTTATAGGTTATGGGACAAGACCGCACACACTCATAACTCAAATCGAACAGCGTGCGCATTCCTAGTTTGATGTTACACACTTTTGTCAAAATTTTATAATTACCAAGACTATTGGAGTTTAGCTATCAGAGACCGGAGGCCCAGTTATGCAAGGGTGACAGTTATCGTGGTAGCTGTGTAAGCCTTACACTGTCACGATAACTGTCATGCCTTTTACGTCCCCAAGTGGGGTGTGAAAAAGCATCTCATAAGGCCGCCATAGTGTGGATCACCATACTGTATTGTCTGCATTTGCAATGAGTATGGTGACCACAACTCTTGGATTCTATTCATACTGCCTATCAGGCAGAGTAGAGTCACTTTGGCAGGTTCTTAATATAGAAAAAAAAATCAACCAATTTTGTCTGAATATCAATTTTTTCCACGTAGCGACTGGCATTGGATTAGACTAATTGTCAATATATTTGAGGACACTGACTGCCCAACAACGATTGTCAAAGATGTTCATATTAATTGGGACCGATGGCTTTAAGGCACGGGCTGTTGTTTTTGGGAAAAAAATCCAATAACACTTTTAGATCAACGCAGGAATTGAACCGGAAACCTCTTGATTGACAGTCGCATATGCTAACCGCTAAATGAACGAGGCAACACGTTACATTATATTTAAGTATATTAAAGTATTTAGTTAACTTTTGTACGTTTTAAAAACTTACAAACTTCTACTCCAATTGAGTTCAAATTTTGATATACATAGCGTTTTATAGATTATTTTGATTCATTTTTCGCGTCAAGTTTGTTTCTAATTTCTCATTAACGCAACGATAACATGCCACAGTCAGGCGTAATAGGTAGCATAGCCAGATATAACATTTATAAACTTAAACAGAAATTAACACAATCATTTCCTATGTGAATTAGAAGCCATTATCTCCTAAAAATCTATGACGTAACTCAATTACAGTTATCTTTTTTTATGTAACATTTTAATCTAAATTTATGGTAGGACAAAAACAGTCAGCCTTCTATTTTCTTCTATCATGTTGAACGCCTCATCTTACTACTTGCTCCAAAAGAGTGTGTAAAAGAATTACGATTAAACGAAATACTATTCCTTAGACCCACGTCTCAATTTCGTAAAACGAATAAAACTTCCATATATTAAGTAACATTCATCTTCTTGCAGATTAAATAAATTAAAGCCTTAAAGATGTGTGAATGTGTTCTTTGAATAATGATGAACGTCTTTTTAAGTAAGAACTTTTGTGGAAATTAGAGGTATATTGACGCTTATACCCCGTAAAGATTAGTAGAGGGGTTATGAATTCATGTGTTTTGCCAACTCTATTTTTAGTCAATCACTCATAATTAGGTGCAAGCCCTAGACGGAATATCAACAAAAGAAGTACCTTGTATTAATTAGTTATACTAATAAATTATTAAAAGGCTGAATAGCTTGTTCGGTTGGTTAACGCGATAATCTCAAGAACTATTGATTAGAAACGAAAAATATGTTATAATGTTGGAAAGACTACTCGTATTTATTGAGAAATGCAGTAGGCTGTAGTAATATAATATGAAGCTACGGTCAATAAATAAAAATAAAATTAATCGATGAAAAATTTTGTAGAAATAGGACAAATTTATTAATTTTGAGAAGTGCGTACGAATGCAATGATTCCATCAGACAGAGATCACAAATCTGTTACATTTGGCTATTACTTGAAAGCATGTACTCTAGTTTCTGTAAAATGTAGTACCAATTTCATCCAACACACAGAGGTACTTTTGAAAGAGCTATTGTATTCTTGAAAATCTCGAACTAAATTATAATTATAAACTGCTCGAACAGTCCACTGACGAACACAAGCCTCTCCATAATAAGATTTTGTTCTATTGCATATTAACACAAATTAGAGATTCAAAATGAATTGCGACCCCGAATACGTATTACGCAGATAATCGCCAATAATTCCCCATACCATATTAATTGATTTCCAATATTTAATCGCATCGAATAAGCGTTCGACATTTCGATGAATAGCCCTTTGTGCTAAAGAGGTTTGCGGCCAACATAAGAGCCTGGCTAATTTTTATGTCAGATTGACATTTAATACGTCACCTGTCACGTTATTACAGAATGGATAATTGAGTAATTTATTTTTAAACACTTCTAACACGATTGTATGTGGTTATGTATGAATAGAAAAGTACATTTACCTATATATGCGTAATTTAATATCCAATTACATTATTGTGAAAATATAATATTTAAATTAATAATAATACACAATGACTGACTTATTTGACTGCACAGATAGTGTAGTGGTTAAGCTGTCACCATGCTTTCTACTACGCTGAGGGTTGTGGATTCAAACCCCACACGGGACTACGCTTTGTGTGAACCACAATATTTAATTCTGATTGTGAGTATTTGTGTCCGTTAGTGCTCTCACTAACCACCTCACACTTCTTCTGCGGGTCGACAGCAGACTTATCCTTTCTCAAGCCTTTTTTTTTTTTTTTTTTTAACGTGTGGAAACCCCCTCGGGCCGTCACCCCACCGGGGTTTACGGCGGGGTGGTGTGTCGGAATCGGACCGACTAAAACCACACGGTGTGCCACTCTGCGCCTGACATAGGAGGGACCGGGAACAGCTGTTATTACGACATCCAGATCCCTCCTAGCGCCTGCCCGCTACCTCGGGCACCATCTGCGGATAAACTCTCTATTTTAGGCGACGTACGGCACACGCGGACGTCGCCTCCTCGCGGCTGGCCATTGTAGCGGATGGAGGGGAAAACCCATCCCGTCCACCCGCGGCCACACTCAAGGCGGCATGAGGCGCTGGTATGCTCACCTCCGCCGCCCGGCTCGCCGGCGGCGAATTGGGTCCGAGTGGATATCGTCCTCCCGGGCCTTCTCCGCCGCCTCCTTCCGCGAAATTACGTCTTCGCAGAAGGTTGCGAACGCGGTAAAACAACTGTCGCTACCGGCCATGGAGCGTATGACGGCCGGTAGCGAGAGGTCTCCTCCAATAACTGCAGTGAGGACCCCACGCTGCGCTGCCCAGGCGGAACAAACCGCCAGCGTGTGCTGAGCCGAGTCCTCACTGCAGTCGCAGTGGTGACAGGCGGGACTCAATTCCCTCCTGGCGACCGAGTGCAGATACTTCCCGAAGCAACCGTGCCCGGAAAGGACCTGCGTCAGTCGGAAGGAAAGGGTCCCGTACTGCCGCCCCGCCCACTCGGCGATGACCGGCTGGAGAGCTTCCACGGCGGCAAAGCCAGCACGTGGAGCCTCCAGCCGGGACGACCAACGAGCCATCGTGGCTCGACGAGCGGCCTCTCGCCACTCGCGTATCTCTTCGGGCGGGGGCCGTATGCCGCTGCCCGCCCGGAAGTCAGCCGTCCGCCGATAAACTTCGGCGAGCACTTCCGCCTCCAAATCCCACGGGGGAGTTCCGGCCAAGGCGCACGCCGCCTCCGTCGATACGGTGCGGTAACCGCGTATGGCTCTAACCGCCAATATCCTCTGAGGGCGCCAGAGGCGAGCCCTATTCTGGGCGGTCAGAGCCGCCGCCCACACCGGCGCACCATACAGCACCATTGACCGGACAACCTCCGTGTATAGCCGTCTCGTCGCGACGCTAGCTCCACCCAAATTCGGCAAAAGTCGCCCGAGGGCAGAGGCAGCGCCTACCAGCTTTGGAGAAAGCTGTCGGAAGTGCTCGTTGAAGAGCCACCTCCCGTCAAGGATCAGGCCCAGGTACTTCATCTGGGCCTGAACCGGTACGAGGACCGAATTGACTACGATAGAGGCGCCGGGTGGTGGACCACGACGGGGCCCATGGAACAAAAGGGCCTCCGTCTTATCTAGGGCCACCCGTAAACCCAGCGCCTCAATACGCTCGACCACCAAAGAGACTCCCGTGGTGGCCAAGCGCGCCGCCTCTTGAAAGTTCACTCCCCGGGCTGTGACCAATGTGTCATCTGCGTAACAAATTACGCCCAACCCGGGGGGAAGACGACCTCGGAGGGCCCAGTCGTATCCCATGTTCCACAGGAGTGGTCCGAGGACAGACCCCTGCAGAACACCGCACGTCATGGGCCGCCGCCTCAGAACACCGTCACGGTCCTCGTACATGACGGTACGCTCCTCAAGGTAGTCTGCCACAAGCCGCCTCAGGTACTCTGGCACCCCGTGGTATTGGAGGGCTTCCCTGATGCAGCTAAATGGCAGACTATTAAAAGCGTTTACGATGTCTAACGACACCGCCAACAGCACGCCGCCACAGCTCACCGCCTCTTCGGTAACGGCCCTCAGGCGCAGCACGGCATCGACCGTCGAACGCCCCGCCCGAAAACCAAATTGGGCGTCCGACAGATCGGGGCCCACCTCGCAGAGGTGCCGGACGATGCGGGCAGAGAGTATCCTCTCAAACAGTTTACCCGCCTCGTCCAGCAACACGATGGGCCTATAGGCCGCTACCGATTCGGCTGGCCGTCCCGGCTTCCTCAATAGGACCAGCTTCCCGCTTTTCCAGCACTCAGGAAAGCGTCCGGACGCCAAGCTAGCGTCCAGGACCTCCCTGAGGCGGTCCGACATGTGTTCGAGGGCTCGGGCCAGCACTCGGACAGGTATCCCGTCCGGCCCGGGGGCGGTGTTCTTAGAGCGGATCCGTAGAACAACCGCCCCTACCTCCGATTCCCTGACGGGCGGAACATTGTCTTCGTTCACCCCGTCGTCTTCGACCATGAAGGCCATCGACGGGGGCGTGTGCTCCGCCCGCTGCGGGAAAAGGCCCTCGACCACTTCCCGCAGGAAGCTGGGCTGGAGTGTCTCTGTAAGGGGGGGGCCCGACGTGCGGAGCTTTTGCCGCGCCGCACGATAGGGGCGACCCCAGGGGTCACGATCGAGACCCTCCAGCATTTCCTTTCTCTTAATTTCTTTGGCGCGGCTGATGGCCAGCTTCAGAGTTTTCCGCGCCTCTCGGTACTCCTCATGAAGCTGGTTCTCCCCGCCTTCTTCGCGGTGTCGCCGCCGACTACGGGTGTAGGACCTCCGGGCACGAGTACAGGCCGCACGGAGGTCCGCCAACTCCTGGGACCACCAGTAAACCTCCTTCCGTGGAGGCCGGCAACCTCGGATGCGGGGCATGGCCGCATCACAAATTTGTGCAATCGCTTCGCAGAAGCGACCAGCCCTCATGTCGACCTCCTCGTTCGGGGCCTGCGGAGACGGCCAAGAGTGAATAATGGCCGCCTCCTCTAGTAGGTCCCTATTTAATTTGGCTACAGCCCACCGCGGAAAGCGAGAAGAACGCCGCGCCGCGTGACCCCTACTGGCGTCCTGGGACCGGGAGAGCTCAAATCGGATATAGAGATGGTCCGAGAGCGTCTCAACCTCTTCCAGGACACGCCAGTTCCTTACTCGTGCGGCGAGGGCAGGGGTAGCGAACGAAAGGTCCACTATTGACCCTCCCTGCTGTCGCACGCACGTGTTGGTGGAGCCCCTGTTTAGTAAACAGAGGCCCACCGAGGCCGCCCACTCCTCTACGGCCTCGCCCCTAGCGTCCGTCCTGGGGGAACCCCACGCAATGGACTTTGCGTTGAAGTCCCCCAGCACTAAGACGTGCCCAGACGTTAGACGCCGCATCGAGGTTTGCAAGTTGTTAAGGAAAACCTCGAAGTCGTTCAAACTCCGGTTGGGGGAGAAGTATACACCATATACAGTGATCCCCCCCACTCGGCAGCAACATATCCAGTGCCCTTGTCTCTTAGCGACAAGGGCGGGGAATGAGCCGCCGTGGAGCCAACGACTGCCACGGAACCGTCCCGGTCACCCAACCAGTTTGGACGGGGAGGAACATAATAGGGTTCCGCGGCTACGGCAACACCGATCGACCACTGTGTCATGGTTTGCAGGAAAAGGTCCTGCGCCGCGGCACAGTGGTTCAGGTTCGTCTGGACCAGGAGGTTGGAGACTTGGGCCATTACTCGACCGTCTCTACAACCTCCTCCATGGGCAACGATGCCGACATGCGAACGACATCAGAGGCAGCCTGGGTCGATTGGCTAGCCCCCGACGCTTGCCGAGAATTATAGGGAGGTTTGCAGCCTCCCTGCCCAATTTGGTGATTGGCGGGCTTGTTACCCGCCGCACACACCGGGCAGTGAGGGGCGGCAGAGCATTCAGCCGCCTTGTGTCCCGGTCGATCGCAGCGGAAACATAATCCGCTGCAGTCAAAACAGCTGGCGCACTTGGCACGTGTGTGTCCCGATGCCGGACATTTAAAACATCTCATCGGTCTCGCTGCCAGGACTGTGATCCTAGCGCTCACGAAACCGATGAGCAGCCTACCTGCATCGCCCAAGATTTTGGCCGATGCTACGGGACAGCTGACCCACACTGCGCCAAGCCCTCCTGGACCGGGACGGATGGTGCCGACCCTAATGTTGTCCGCGTTGCACCCTGTCTTCTCTCTTACTGCAACACGGACATCCTCGGCCGTTATGGAGTCGTCCAGGCCTGAGATGCGCAACTCTGCACACTTGGTGGGCCTGGCGATCTTAACACCATCCGTGGCCACAAACATGCCCCGCAACTTTTCGGCAAACGTATCAGCCGTCTTTGCACCTTCGGCTCCAGGGAACTCTAGGACACGAGCTCCCGTCTGAGCGAGGCGCAACCTGACTCCTTCCGTCCCGATGTCGTTGGCGAGACTAGCCCGGGCCCTCTGGAAGATGGCTGCGTAAGACAGTCCGCCGTTAGCCGCTTCCGGTGACACGGTGACCACCACCGCCGCGGTCTTGGGCACCTGCAGCTTGCGCGGCCTCTTCGTAGTGGCAACTACCACCGATAGCGACTGCGGGGTAGAGGCTGCTTTTTGAGCAGCCTTTTTACCCCGTTTTCGGGACTTCTTAGTCCCCCCAACTACCTGCCAACCATCCGTGGAAGGGGCAGATATGGGGGGAGCAGACGTGGAGGTGCCAGGTACAGCGGCTGGAGTGGAGAGCGGAGGGAATTCCGCTCTAGACTTGGCCGCCGTTTTGGGCCCTGACCTCGGTGCACCTGTCTTGGCTGTTGCTTTAGCCGCCTGTCGTGCCCTCGGAGCAACCGCAGGAGCAGCAGACACAGACGCCACCGCCGCATAGGATACACGACCGCCCGCAACGGGAGGCGTTGATGGCACCGATACGGTCTTAGGTCTATTTGCCGCGAGCGGCGGTCGGACAACTGGGGCCGGAGGCAGCCTCGCCTCCAGGCCAGCGAGACGCCCGTCCATCATGCGCCAAACTGCGTCCGTGATTTGGCGCAGGTGGGCATCAGGAATACCCCCGAGGTTGGAAGAGGGGGTAAGTTGTGACGGAGGCGAGCCTTCTCTTTCGGGGCAATCTGCCCGGAATTGAGCAAACTGAGCACTGAGCTCAGTCACCTGCCCCGTCAGACGCTCGCTGGCTGCCTGGAGACGAGCCATGTCTCCGATAAGGCTCTCCACGACCCCCGCAATAGCGGCAGAGGAGTCCCTAAGGGCCTTCACAAAACAGCCCTCAAGGTTACTAGACTTGGTGGCCACTTTGTGGATGATGGCCACCGCCGCGTTTGCTCTCTCCTGCATGGACGATGGTGTTTGGAGAACAGAACTCCCTACCATCGGCTCCTTGATTTTAAGCAGGAGATCTGCGACCTCCTCTTCCGCTAATGCTTCGCCGTCCGCCCTGACTCTTCTGTAGGCTCCTGCCTTGCAGAAAACGGAGCCTGACGGGACCGAGGCCGGAGTTCGTGACCTCCCTCTACGGCTGCTTGCAACCTTGGGAGGTAACATCTCCTGAGACGTATCGCTGCCGTCATCCCTGGAGCGTCCGCGTTTCCGACTGGCACAGAGCTCCGTTTCCATAAGCTCCAGTGTGTCCTCCTTCGCATTGGAGCTACCACCCGCGACAGATTTTGAACGCAATCGTTCCGATATTCTACGGCTCCCAGCAGCCATAATGACTTCTGGGAGCCCCACCGAGATAGGCGTGCTAACCAATGTCTCCTCTTTGTTGGAAGAGAAGTCGTCCGTTCTTGCACTCCTTTCCCCTCTGTTTTTTTTCTCCTTCTTTTCGTCTGTATTTTTATTTTTATTTATAATTGATTCCATATTTGAACCCACGAGATGGGGAGAACAGAGGTCGACCCGGGCAGAGATCCCCAATACCCGGGCAAGCGTAAATTTATGCCCAACCGAGGGGTCCGCAGGTGCCTCGGCTGGGAGTGCGCTTACGACTGAACTGCCCATCAGCCATGCATCCCCTGGTCACGCACCAGAACACGGGATTCGGGGTAATTTTTTAAAGAGGTTTTCTTCCTCGCAGTCCGGGCGGCTAAGCCAAGACCCTCGCCCCCGATTGGTGTCGCGAGACATAACCACCACACTCCTTTCGGGATTACGATGTGACAACGGTGGCAGGAAGATTAAATCTTCCAATGCCTGCTCGGCGGTAGTGTGAGTACACACCGAGCCCATTCTCCTTTCTCCACCATTGACAGTGGAGAAATGCTGACCCATGAAAGGGTTCCACCCTAATGATTTTTTATCGAGGTTTTCCTCCTCATTGCTCCAAAGAGCGAAGAGCCAACGGAGGAATCGACATAAATGCCCGCTCTGTTGGACCAAGCCTCAGCCGAATGGCCGAAGAAAATGGCCTCCTCCTCTTCGTGCTAGAATATTAGCCGTTGGCGTGATGTCCTCTTCCAAATGGCACAGGAAGAAACAGTGCCATCGCCAACGTTACCAGGGTGCACCACGTGGAGGTTTTCTAGCCCAGCACCCCATCCTTTCTCAAGCCTAAGCCAGCGAAGGTGGCTGGCAGCGGATGGATGCGAATTGCCCAAGACTGGAATGGTTGGCGTTCTTTGGGACACCTTTGTTCAGCAGTAGACGGCGATAGGTTGATTGAGAA
This sequence comes from Hypercompe scribonia, assembly GCA_949316085.1. Taxonomy (NCBI): domain Eukaryota; kingdom Metazoa; phylum Arthropoda; class Insecta; order Lepidoptera; family Erebidae; genus Hypercompe; species Hypercompe scribonia. Next base: position 4,020,285 of record OX438997.1, read on the forward strand.
GCCAAAAGCACTTTTAGAAAACAATACAGTATTACACGCACTTACCAACCACAGCCAGGACCATAAACTCCAGTGAAAGTTACCGCACCATGAGTTTTTGCCTACTAGCTCTACATATTAATTTTATAAAAATGTCAAATATATGGTTGCTCTCTTCCCTTCGCGCATAACGTATATTATTCAAAACGCACAAAGAACTGGCACCTGACTTCCAAAACAATTCTTCATTAATATTCCCCTCGACAATTGCGTTAATTACCATTAATTAACAAAACAGCTTTTGGCCCTTTTGCATGTAAATTTTATGTAAATAGAAGGCAAGTGTTTTGATTGATTTGATTTCAACTTAGTACCAGCTTATGGATGAAAAATATTTGATTTTAACCGACCTGTCGGCCTAGTGATTAGTGATTCTAACTTCTAAACCTAATTTTGTATGCAGGCAACATAATTTTGTACTTATATTAAAATATATATATATACGAGTATACAGAATGGGCCAAGACTTCGTTAACATTTGAATCTAGCTTGCCGCGCAAACATGTTACAGGAGAACATGTTGCAAGAACCGATGCTACTGGAATTTGCTGGCTGCAATCGTAACACATGCTTTCGCACTTGTCACACATCCAATGATTCCCTGTCGGTGGTCAAAGACATGTTTCCGGAAAAGCTAATTGCCAGACGAGGCGATATTCTATGGCCACCCAGAAGTCCAGATCTATCCCCAGTAGCCTTCTTTTTATGGGGCTATTGGAAGAATCGTGTTTACATCAATAAACTAAACACACTTTGTTAACGAAAAGAAAAATCAGCGAAAAGTTGTCGGCGATCTCGTGGTCTCTTTGCTGACGAAAATTCGAAAATTTCGGTCATTTGGCCAATGTAATTTTTAGAAAATAAATTTCAACTAATTAGCTTACTTTTAAATACACAATTTTATTTTAAATAGTTTTTTACATGATTTTTTTAAAATGTTAACTTATTCGTGGCCCACCCTACATATTTATCTGTACGTAATATCAGTATGGAGACAGATTAAGAATACGGAGTAACAATACCTCTGCTTATCCTGTGGGTGTCTTAGGAAACGACTAAGGGAGCAAAAGTACGCAAGAGGACAGCATTGTAAAGAGAAAGAAAATTTAAAATAAACCCTATAACAACTCGTTTGGTAAGCGTAGTGTCATGTACCAATCAATCTATTGCCGTCAGGTCTTTGTTCTGCTGATCTGCTCAAAACCTGCTTTCTAATGAGAGATCTTTCTATTACCAGACGACTGTTAGAAGCTGCTGATAATGAGGACGATGATGAAATCTATTAATCATCATTATTATTATTTATCATTAACTGCCTCGGTGGCGCAGTGGTAGTGAATGTTGTGCTTGAGGTCTCAGGTTCGAATCCCTGCTCGGACCAAATGTTTGCATGATCTACAAATATTTGTTTCGAACTTTGGGTGTTTTCTATCTAGTCGTATTTACAATAAGTATTCTAGTAGTCTAGTTTTCATAGTACAAGCTCTGCTTAGTTTGAAACTAGATGACGTTGTGTGTCAATTGTCTGAAATATTTATTTGTTTATTATGTTAAGCCAGACAAACGGTCGATGCTATTACTACTCAAATTAAATATTTGTGACAGACAAGATTGTTTTTTCTGTATGTTAAAGTAATTTATGGTATGACTCTACGGTGCAATGGTGCATACTACATCACCCGGACACTATTATCTGCACCATATTCATTCATTTTACATTATTCTACATTTTTACACTAAACTTTAGACCTGTACTCACTACAATATGTGACAAATAATGCCTGTTTTTCCATCCATATACTTATTTTTTTAATTCATTTTAGGAGCCTGCCTAAGTGACCCTACTCTACCTGAAATTTGACTAGAATCCAAGAGTTGTGATCACCATATTCATTGCGAATGCAGACAATGTCGTATGCTGACCCACATTATGGTAGCCTAGTGAGATATTTTTGAAGCCCCGCTTAGGGACGTAAAGGGCATGACAATTATCAAGGTAGTGTAAGGTTCACGCACACTTGCTATTATAACTATCACTCTTACGTCAATTGGTCCCCGGGTTTGCACTCATAACGAAACACGACAACGCGGATGCCATCGCTTTAAATTGATCTTCTGTGAGAGGGTAGAACTGCTCCAGTTAAGCCGGCTGGTTTGTGCTGAAATCAACGTGGCTTTACTACATTTCTTTTCTTATCGAGCATTTTGCCATTACCGAAGTATTGACCACCTATTCTTAACACTATAATTATAAGCTTTAAAATAGCATGACACTGTGACGTATATGAAAAGTTTGAGCGTTTGATCGGTGTTCAACATATATAGTAAATTGAGTTACAAGTCAACGTGTATTAGTGATACCATGCTACTTTACATGCTATAACTAATACACATATGTATATATCCATAACTAGACTGACTGATAGAATACCTACATACTTTTTTGTAAATACATACATATTATACATAAAAAACACCCAAACTTTGAAACAAATATTTGCAGATCGTACAAACATTTGGTCCGACCCGGGAATTGAACCCCAGACCTCAAACACTGCACCACCGAGACAGTCATATAAAATATTACTGTGTAGGCAATCTTCTCAATAAATATTTATTTTATATTACATTTGTTTCAAAAACAAAAGAAGATGTCTACTCGTGGCAAATTAGTAATTGAGTAGGTTAACATTGCAAAATGAAGCTATCCTGGCCAGGTCAGTCTTTAGATGGATGACCGTTCTTAACACATTAAAAACTCTTCGTATTATACAACAATCCACGCCAATCGTTACGGATAGGTAGATATACGAGTATAGATATCACTTTATTTTCACACCAGGGTTTACAAAAATTATACAGCAATAAAACTAACAACAATTGTGATGTACAAAGGGCGGCCATATTGCGTTACGGGTAATTAGATTCCTAAAAATTGCGATAACAATCTTCCTGAAAAAGTTGATATGCCGAAGTATTTGGGTTGTAAAAGCCTGAAGGCAGTCACTCTAAATAATAAGAAAACGTATGTGTGTATATTATGTACGTACATTGTATTAACTATTGCTTTGGCGTAACAAGATAAAAATCGGTGTTAAATTTTTATCTTGTTGTCTTTCAAGTTATCCTATGTTTTATATATATATTTGTAATAGAATAGGCGTTTGTCTTCCATCTCACTTGATGGAAAGTGTAGATGAAGACGAAGGTAGTACACGCCCATCCAAAAGAAACCTATTCACTGTAATCTTAATGGCTCCAGAGTTCAACTTATCAGGAAAAATAGACCCAGGCAGGTCGTTCCAAAGGCGACTCTTAGCAAAAACGAGCTGTCAAACCGTTTAGTTTGACTTTTGGGTATATCAACAACGTATGGATGAAACTTTTGCCTACGCCTAGTAGTCCGGTAAAGGAATAGAGATGGCTCAATCAGTTCGAAAAGAGCCTTCGAACACTCTCCAAAGTGTATCCTATAAAAAACTGATAAGCTGGCAACTCGACGACGATGCTCAAGGGTGTATTGTCTGCTATTTGAGAGCTTTTCGTTGTTAATTAACCTACAGGCTCTTCGGTCAACTGAATCCAAAGCTTGTACAGAAAATGACATCAATCATAGAAAAATAAGTATTTAATACGTTAAAAGAAATTTTATTACATCTTAGTTAAATAAATTTTAATAAAATATCATAAAATAATTATTTGTTGCCTAGTTAATTTCAAGATGTTGGATTTTAGTGATTGTGTGCTTGTGCATCGTAAGAAATTACTTTCATAATTTTTCGATAACGTGACTGTTGTGTTTTGTGGGTTACAATTACACTACATTTTGTACAATCAACGTTATTACTTTATTAGTTGAATTTACAGAGCTTGATACCAGCTGACATAATCCGTAATTAGTGCTTAGTTTTCCTAGCGTCCACTAGAGGCGCTCGCGAGCCACACGTTCAGAAATGATTAACAGCACACGGGCCTAACACTCTTCCTCGTTATTAGTTCAAAGGTTCAACCGGTCCGGCATCCTTCTAGTTCTGATGCTTCGACGTGGTTCTATTTTGGCTGATGTTGGTGTAGGTAGAGGAAGTGTAAGTGTGACAGAAGAAAAATAACTTCAAAAATCTGAATTTAACTGTCTCAAAAACCGACCGATGCCTAGATTGAGAAAACAATCAAAGAAACTATTTCTTTAGGGTGGGTCAAGAATTCGTTCGAAACATTTGAATCTAACATCCCACGCAAATATGTTACGGGAGTTCTTGGGACCGATGCTACTGAAATTTGCTGGCTACAATTGTAATACATAGTTTCAACAAGATGGAGCCACCACTTGCCACGTATCCAATGAGTCCGTGCTGGTAGTCAAAGACATGTTTCCGGAAAAGCTGTTTTTCAGACGATACGACATTCCACAGCCATCCAGAAGTCCAGATCTATCCTAACAGACTTCTTTCAATGGGGTTATTTGAAGAACCACGTCTACATCAATAAACCCAATATTATACATCAACTAAAAGATAAAATCAGCGAAGACATGTCGGCGATCTCGCGTCTTTGCCTAGTATTCTAAAATTTCAGTGCTCGGTTAGAAGAGTGCAAAGCGTCGAAACAGTGGTCATTTAAATGATTTAAGTTTTAAAAAATAAAGTGTAGCTAATTAACTTTCTTGTAAATTAATACTTTTATAATATAATAAATGCTTTTTTTTAAACGATTTTTTCAAGTGTTAACTAATTCATGGCCCACGTATTCGCATCCTAGTTACTATAATGCGAAATAATGTCTCACGGGTAACATTATAAACGCTAACAAAACGTGTATCATATTTTATCAATTTTCAGTTCACACTGCAAGATGACGACATTTTCTTTTTTATGAAGCTCAGGAGACGTAAAAACATTCTTAACCTTTTTCAGGAGCATAAACTCAAGGTCACTCTGAAATTGCGCCCATGTGACTTCTGTTATATTGCCTATTTAGACATAAAGTTTCGAGTATTGTTGTAACTTAGAGAGGCTTTAGTGAAACTCGACGTATCCCAGAAGGGCTGTTTGAAAACCAGCATTCACTTACAGGATATTTCTGTTCTTTATATGTGTGTCAATGTTTTCACAGATACGTATATACTGTACAAGTGAAATACTGTACAAACAAGAGAATTGACACTGCTTAAGAGGACTGATAAGTAAAAATTTGCGGTCATTGACCAACAAAAATAGAGAGAGGGAAAAAACAAAACACAAAAAGATTGCAGGTTTATTTTTTTGTTTTTACTTTATAAATGACAACGCCCGTATTAGGAATAAAGCCTGTATCGCGGAAGACTTTACAAACATACGAGAAACAGACACATAGAACACTCAGACTCAGGACAACAATTTGTGGATCACACAAAGTCTTGTCTCAAGTGGGATTTGAATCCACAACACTCAGTGCAGTATTGAGCGGCGTGGCGATCTCTTAAGCCACTAGGCCCACCGTACAGTCGACACAGGTAGACGATAAATCGTTGAAGTCTTCAAAAGCTTTCTTCCAACAACTGAAGAACGACTCAAGTAGTATAATTAAGAAAAAAAATGAAGATTATAAGACGGTCTATTTACATATATTTATTTATTTATTTTCCTGTTTATACTTATAATACTTCCTGTATTACATTTGCATGAGGCAGACTTAACGCCATGTGGCTTTATCTACCAGTCAACCTTTAGGTGATTCAGTATCTGACTTGTCACCTACCATAGGTGTACGTGCATCTTTAAGAGAAGCAATGAATAATTGCATATAATAACCACGCTGATTTCAGCACGAACGGGCCAGCTCGACCGGGACAGTACTACCGTCCCACAGAAGGCCAACCTAAAACGCCAGCATCCGTGCTGTCGTGTTTCGTTGGTGAGTGCGAGACCGAAGGCCCATTGATGCAGAGGTGACAGTTATCGTGATAACTATGTACGCCTTACACTACCACGATGACTGTCGTACCTTTTGCGTCCCGAAACGTGGCATGAAAAAGCATCTCACTAAGCTGCTATGGTGTGGCACCACACTGCATTGTCTGCATTTGCAATCAGTATGGTGACTACAACTCTTTGGATTCTAATCATGTTTTCATCACTTTAGCAGGCTCTTTATATAGAAAAAAAATTCAATGAATTATTTAAGAAATAAAAAGATATATACTTAGGTGAAAACACAAATAAACATTTAAACAATTAACATACAGCAAAAAACATAGTATGTAAAATTATTAGACTATGGGGGAATATCTGCTAGCTGTCTCTTGTATAATTCTCTGACCTTGGCTTTAAAAATATCACGATTATGTATAATTTGTATGATAATAAGATTCTGATGTACAGATTTGACGTGGAACTGCCATTTTCAAGGTCGTTCGACTGGAGTAATATCACAGTCTCTAAGAAAATTGGTGTGAAGCAGTTCTTTCATTGCTTTTCACAGACTGAGTGAGATTACTGCTGCTCAACCCTAGTTATTATTTTATTTGATTACCATTTATTATTTTAGCATCAACATATCTACCCATTATGAAAGGGACCCTGGGTCTGCCTGGTGCACGAGACCCTGGAGTGTTAGAAGGTAAGACTTATAAGATTTAACCACTCAACACGACCCTACCAAAGTGACGCTACTCTATCTGATGGAAAGTATGATTAGAAACCAAGAATTGAGGTCACCATATTTTGTTTTATTTTTTTTTATTTATATAAAAAAAATATCCCTAATTCTCCACTCCTTGAAGGTGATTCGACAGAGAACCAAGGTTTTATTTAATTTTTTATTTTAGAGCCGGCCAAAGTGACTCTACTCTACGTTGTGGAGCTTACTAGCGGAAGTTCTCCTCAGTTCAAGGGGACTGACGATTTACACAAGATACCTGGCAGGAACTGAATACGAGAAGCCGTCGATGGAACTAAATATCGTACAATACTGCGTTAGGCTGATTGTGATAATGATCAGATACTCATGGACTGGAGCGGTGTTCGTTTATTACGTGTTCTTGAACAGGATGGGGTTGTTTATAAACCGTAGATGGTTTGGAGCCCATGCGGGTATCATGAATTTCTGTTCCAGGATACACCTAGTTTCTTGGCTACGGGCACCCAGCAGTTCGCGGTTTTATTTCGCAAGCGAATGTGCACACGATATCACCGTCAATAGTTTTTAACAGTTCATTGTTGGACTTAGGTATCCTCTTAGAAAAGAAGATTTAGTCTACTATATTGCTCATAGAAATATCGCTTAAAAAATGTATTGCCCAAGAATACGTCAGTATGCTTTCCTTCAGATACAATCCATTAAGATCCATTTCGTGAAGGACATTTATAGCTTAAGTTGAAAAGGGTCTTATACCATTGTGTTCTATGATTGATGGTGATGATACAAGAGAAGCTGAAGGATTTACTGATAACAAATGCTTTGTGTGACTTTAAGGTTCAGCATTCATCATATTCAGTCTGGTTTTGTGTTTGTGTATAATGTTTCTCAAAGTGTTTAGTTTTGGCCCCCTTTTAATCTTCTTTGTTTGAATTAATATATTTAACGATGCTTATGCAAAGTCTCATGAATCCTTTGATAAATTGATTGGCTATCTGGTTTGTAGGAGACCGTTTATGCTATAGAAATAATAATAACAATAACATTATTCCTTATTCACATAACGTCACATAATAGTTGTTTTATAGCACATATCACAGCAACATAAATGAATAAGGTAAAGTAAAAAAATAATCCAAATTAAAATAATACAACAGCTTAGAGAGACTCTGGTAGTGTCACTTGCAACAAATTTAGTATTCCTAGATCAAATCAATACTTAATATTGAGATTTATTTTGTATTATAAATCACATTTAGGCATTTGTCTCCACATAAAATACAAATAAAATAGCTATAACAAATGTACTAAATATTTTTCTTGCAAGAATAGAAGTAATAGTCCTTAATGCCTATGCAAAATAGACGTATTCGAATGTCTAGACTGATGAAATAAATTATTCAAGCTTACAACAGTTCGATTTGCGCATAAGCTTTTCTTCGAGCACTTACAGATGTAGGTGTTTGAATAATGAATTTGTGGAAAGAGATACATTAGGACAGTGTTTGTCAACGTGTATTTTTAGTCCTTTTATTAAGACATGAGTAACAAACAAACAGATTGGGGTCACCTGACAATTGGTGACTACCGTCACTCCGTGCCTGAGTGTATCTCAAAAAACATAACGCTGTTGCTACCTTTTGAGTTCCTTATCCTCCCGGAATTTGAAGGTGGGTGGGAGAGAATTATTTAATGTCTTTTTCATCGCGATTATTTTTAACATATACTATTCTTGTCAATACATAAAAAATATATGAGTTGCTGCTTTCTATGCACCATTTTAAACATCGACCCAAAGAAAATTTATCAATTAGTAAACAGTTTGTCTGACCTCAGAAAGGCTTAATGTAAATCTAATTGTAAATTTATAATTAACTACGAGCGAAATGAAATTCTATTTGAATCATTTATTTTCCCAGAATCCCAACCGTTTACAGATAGATGGTTCAACTTAAAACAGCATACGCTGTGGTGTTAGTTTAATTATTTTGGCGCGAAACTATCGGCCACGTGCAAGGGGCATTAAAAGTTTGCAACCTCACCATTAGGGACAATATTACAGGAGTTGTTACAGCCACTTTTAATGTATGTGTTAGTTCTGACCCTTTTATGTTAATTAAAGGAATACGTCGTACCTTCAGAAACAACTAGAATCAATTAATAGTTTTGAAACAGTACAGGGAAGAGTTGGAGTTAAACTTAATTGCTGGGTATACTTAATACGCATTTAATTTTGTTCTATCATAGTTATTGTGGCGTCTACCACATACAGTAACAGAAACATACTACAGCGCCATCTACTGAAGATACTCCTGTATCGCGATATAGAAATTCTCGCACCGATATCGAACCAATGGGCCACGACGAACCAGGTCGGAGGATCCTTTCTTTTTGTTGGAGGGGCATGTCTCCCATTCTACCACAATTGTTATGATCTGTCTGTGTATGTGTTATATAATAATTCCTGTCGAATTACTTAGATGGAGTGGTGCTTAAAGCGATCGCCTCATTGCTTTCTACTGTAGTGAGTTTAGTTTGGATTACACTTTACGTGATTCACAAATTGTTGTTCCGAATCTGGGTGTTTTGTCTGTTTTCATAAATTTTGTAAAGTCCGCCGTCAACGTTTCATGAATATTTATAAAGAAAATTTCTATTTTTTATAGTAATATACTCCAAGAAGTTATCTTCTAAAAAAGAAAAAGAAAGCATCTGTCCATCTGTGATCACGTTGTCAGGTCAGATGGCCTATCCTTTATGTTATAGGTGACATAACACCCTTACGTCCACAAGACAAAATTATTTTTTACTGATCACCAATGTGTCCGTATGACGATGGATTAAGAACATGGAGTATCACCACTCCTATTCATCCCAGGGGTATCGTAAAAACTAGAGAGGGAGCAAATTATGCAGGACGATCACTACAAAGATAAGGACAACTGGACGGCATGGTATAGTAGGCCTAAACCTCCTTGCTAAGGAAAAGCCTATATCTAGCAGTGGACTGGTAAAAGCTAATGATGATGTATCACTGAGAAACCTATAACTCTACTTCCTATTTTTCCTCTTTAATTTCACCAATACAACAGAACGATCACTTCAAAAGATTTTTTAACTTCTGAATTGTGTCTCGATTGCGGCTCGCTGCGGATATCCCTCAATACTGATTCAAGTCACGATCTATTGACTCGGCCCTATGTCCTTATTAACATTGAAAAGAATGAGATGAAATATCCTCCGAGATTACTATTAAATATAGGAGAAAAGGCAATAATGAACAGTTTACAGATTGCTCTTAAACGTAGTGTCGGAGAAATTGATGATGTTTGAAGAAAGTAATTTATCACGAGAAAGTCTGTTGGGAATTTTGGCTAAGATTGACTGTAAATAACAGACCTTGGTCCGGAATATGAATGGATACAATTAACTGTAACAAGTTTACGTAATGAAGCAAAACTATAGGAAATATCCAGGCAAACGAAATGGGGAAAATAAAAATAGAGATACTGTTTTCAAATCTAATGGAGATGAAAGATATTGTTATTTTTATACACTAAGGGACAAATGAGCAGACGGATCGCTAGATAGTAAGTGGGTACCACTATCCACTGATATTTGCGACTCAAAAGTCACACCTGTATTACCACCCTTTCAGTCCAGAGCATAGAATCAAGCGAAGAAAGGGTTTGGACTTCGACAACCTTATTCACTCAGGCACAAGCAACTCGAAAGAAGAAGAGTTTATTAATATTGATTCCTTTTTTTTTTTTATAACGTATGGAAACCCCCTCAGGCCCTCATCCCACCGGGGTTTACGGCGGGGTGGTGTGTCGGAATCGGACCGAATAAAACCACACGGTGTGCCACTCTGCGCCTGACATAGGAGGGATCTGGGAACCGCTGTTATTACGACATCCAGATCCCTCCTAGCGCCTGCCCGCTACTGCGGGCACCATCTATGGGTAAACTCTCTATTTTAGGCGACGTACGGCACACGCGGAAGTCGCCTCCTCGCGGCTGGCCATTGTAGCGGATGGAGGGGAAAACCCGTCCCGTCCACCCGCGACCACACTCAAGGCGGCATGAGGCGCTATTAATACCGATTCTATGTGAACCCATATTCACTGTGGTTGAGTCTCACTCATTTGTACTAAGGTATGGCTCTCCTATAGTTTCATTTAAATATATAAATTTAACTTTTGTACATGTTTGTGCATGCAGATAAGCAGGTTAGATGGCCTTTAATACTATAACATTACTAAAACTAATAAAAACTTCACTTCATTTTACATCTACAATAAATTCAGTAAAAAACTTTTAAAATTTAGTAAAAACTCAACACTGCGGTCTAAATTTCAAATAACGTGGACCTTTTTGCTTCAAAGTTAAAGGGAAAATGAGTTGTCCACGTCTGTCGCATAATAAAGAGTCTACCTTATCAGCAGTAGTTCTGTGTAGTTTTGGGTTCTAGACTGCCGTGTGTGAGATGTGTGAGGTTATTATGATCTAAAGCTAGGAACAGGTGAGATCTTTCTTTTTATTTAAGTGCCTACCAAAGTGACTGATGAAAAGCAGGAATAGAATCCTAGAGTTGTGGTCACCATACTTATTGTGAATGCAGACATTGAAATGTGATGAATGCAAGATGCCTTTTCACTCGTTCCTAGGGAACCTAAAATGCATTACAGTCACTGTGCCTCACACTCTTACCACGATAACTGTCACCCCTGCATTAATAGGCCTACAGTTTCGCACTCACTAACGAAACAAGAGCGTGGATGCTATCGCTTTAGTGAGACATACTATGAGTATATTAAGAGTTTGCCAAAGTGACGCTGCTCTGCCTGATAGAAGGCATGAATAAAATACAAAAGTTGTGGTCACCACGCTCATTGCAAATGCAGATACAGCAATATGGTGACTCACACTATGGTGGCCTGGTAAAATGATTTTTTACGCTCCGCTTGAGGACGTAAAAAGAATGACAGTCATCGTGGCAGTGTAAGGCTGAAACAGTTACCTCGATAACTGTCCCCCCTGTATCAATGGGTCTCCGGTCGAAACACGATATCATATACTGTTGCTTTAGGTTGGTCTTCTGTGGGAGAGTAGTACTGCCCCGGACCAGCCGATCCGTTCGGGCTGAAATCAGCGTGGCTTTACTACATACATAAAATCACGTCGCCGAAAAGAGGTGTAGACACTTTTCGGCAGTGTATCGGTTTCACGTAATAGGTGGCGACCCTGTTGCCACTAATCGGGATGTTTTGTTACCCAGAACCTCGTCCGTCGATCAGCAGGTTTTGATCGAAAGGTTTTTACATAGGGTATGTCCTAGTTTCCCTTCTCTTTGTAATGTTGTCCTACATAATTTCTTTGGTCACACACAAGTCACACACGTAACTTTTATATACTATGTGTATGATAGCGAAACATGATGCTCAACTTTTATTATAAGACTTTTTATACCATGTTTTATCGCAAAACCTACTAATATTACAAATGCGAAAGTTTGTATGGATGCTTGTTACTCTTTCACGAGAAAACTACTGGACGAATTTGGATGAAACATTATAGTAATACATACATAATGTACAAAATTTGTAATGATTTTATATAATTTTGGCCGTAATATAACGATACATGTAAATTAAGACGGAAAAAAATGTGGCTTCTGAGAGTTATCTTGGCGTACGCTGCCTAAACCATTGAAGTTACACAAAGATGACGTACCGTAGGATTGCTTGCAAGTTAAAAAAAAATATATTTAAAATGATCTGTTACGAAACGCAATTTGGTCCGCCACATGAGCGAAGCCGCTGGCAGGAACTAGTTAATAATATTATTATATTAAAGAACGTTTGTATGGTGTATAGTAGTAGAGAGCTCATTCGAAAAATAGTGGTTATGTTTGTCCAAAGTGTATAAAATATTGAAAAATTACATATATATTTATATTATATACGTGTTATATATATATATATATATAAATACATATATAATTTAAATTGACATTATGAGGTTAAATTTTTTCGGTATCATTTTTAAAGAGTCAATACATCTTCGGTAACTATCTGATTCATAAAACAGGGTATTCAACTTCAAATCACTGGGAATTAAATACACTAAAGATTATGTTATACCTTGATTTGTTTAAAAATGATTCACAAAAACACGTGCATGTAAAAACTATGCGCTAATGTCCTAGAAAAAAACGTACCGAAATTTAAAAAAAAAAATCATATTTACTGATCAGACATACACTTGTGAAACTAACAGAAAAAATATAAGATGTTAAGTCTACCTTAGTAAGTAAGTAAGTAGTATTTAAGTCTATTCATAAATTAATAAATTAATATTTTCGCCTTCTGACACACAACTCTATCTAGTTACAAACTAAGCAGAGCCTGTACTATAAAAGCAAGATAGATTGATAGATACTTTTTTTTTTAAATAAATACATGTTATACATAGAAAATATCTAAACGAAACCTAAAGTGACAGCATCCATTGATGCAAGGGTGACAGTTATCGTAGAAACTGCGTAAGACTTACACTGTTACGATGACTGTCACGCCTTTTACGTCCCCAAGCAGGGTGTGAAAAAGCATCTCACAAGGCCACCATAGCGTGGGTCGCCATACTACATTGTCTGTATTTGCAATAAGTATGGTGACTACAACTCTTGGATTCTATTCATGCTCTCCATCAGGCAGAATAGAGTCACTTTGGCAGGTTCTTAATATAGAAAAAAAATCCGTGCTGTCGTTTTTCGTAGGCGAGTCAGAGACCGAAGGATCTTCGATGCAGGGGTTAAAGTATCGTGATAAGTGTTCACCTTACACTGCCACGATGACCGTCATGCCTTTTACGCTCCCAAGCGGGGCGTTCACAATTATCTCACTAGGCCACCATAGCGTGAGTCACTGCACTGAATTGTCTACATTCGCACTGAGTATGATGATCACTATTCTTGGGTTTTATTCATGCTTTCCATCAGGCAGAGTAGTCACTTTGACAGGTTCTTGAAATAAGAAAAAATAAAAAAAACTTAAAAACAATTTTTGTGGTCATATAAATATTTGGTTCACAACAGTCACATATACTGTCACTTCATCACCGAAGCAGTTAACCAACCAATTAATACCATTAAGACTTACCTTATCATTAAGCATATTGCCTGAATATCGAAAGTTCTAAAAATACACGTGTACAAAGTCATCATCATCATCATCAACAGCCTTTTACAGTCCACTGCTGGACATAGGCCTCTCCTTAGCAAGGAGGTTTTGACCTATGTGTACAAAGTGTGAACTATTATTCTGCATGAACTACTTATCGCTGTTCTACCGTCATTTTGGTTATTGCTCCTCTTCTAACGGTCATAACATAATGGTAAGTAGCTCATAACCTACTTCACAAATTGGCTACTTACTATTGAAGGCAGAAAAACACCGAGAACCATAATCGAAGAAGGGTAAAGCTGTTCTACGCTTGTCTAGAGCAGATTGTGTTCGCACGAATACTCAAAACAAAGTTGCGCTGAGTGTTGTGGGTTACCTCACATAAGACAACACTTAGTGTGATCCATAAATTGTTGTTTTACGTCTGAATGTTCTTTGTGTCCACTTAATGTATGTTTATAAAGTCGTCCACACAATTTCCCACACAAATTACTAATTTCTAATGCCAGAGTTGTCTTAAAAACAACTAAAATAGCTTAATATAACTAATTTCATTGTAGGTATGTACAATAACTGGTCCGTGTGGTAACGGATTAAGAATACATAGTGTTACCACTCATATTCATCCCATGGGTGTCGTGGGTGGCGACTAAGGGAACAAAGTATGAAAGACAACATCTTTACAAAGAGAAGGAAAACTTGAAACAAACCCTATTCCAACCTGTCTGGCCAGCGTGGTATAGTAGGCCAAAACCTCCTTACTAAGGAGAGGCCTTTGTCCAGTAGTGGACTGTAAAAGGCTGTTGATAAAGAACTAATAGTTTTTAAGGTAGCGCGTCGGACCCGGTACCCAATTGTAATTGTAGGGCAGGTCTCAAAAGTGGACAACCACAAAGATGGACAACGCAATTGTGACTCTGGACTATCTACGGTCTATCGTATCTACGGTCAGAGGTAGTCAGTGATAGTCACTTACCGTCAGGTGATTTATCTGCACGCTTGCCTGTCTAGCCTTTATACCATAACAAAAACTATAATTATTACTATATACTACATTCAAGAGTATTTCAACACTCTCAGTGACACTGTAGTAGCGTATGTGACTGCTGTGCCTGAGGTCTCGCGTTCGATTTCTTGGTCGTACCAAATTTTTGTGCCCTCTAGAAATATTTACAAAAAATATAGGTATATATAAATATATGTTTTTTTTTTTAAATATCAGTTGTCTCTGCTCAGCTCTGCTCAGTTTGAGATTAGACGGCGTGGTATGAATTATTTAGAATAATTTTATTTATAACGCAAACATATACCCAACATAAGAACAGAAACTATATACTTCACTTTCATACATAACTAATCCTTTTAGAACTGAACATAAAGTGAAAACATGTCGCGTTATGCCAATGTATCGGATCTAGCTGCATATTAACACACGTGCCCGGCCATGCACCAGGATTGTAGTGAAATATAACATGTGAATGGATGTGGTAACATGGAATTTACATGCCTATAAAATATTTCATATTAATTCTCGTCTGTAGTCTATCGGATCACAATTGAACATTGATCTCCCCAAGAAAATATTTCCAGTCCATCGCCTTCAGCATCTAATCTATCTTAGAGCTCTTGTACAAATTTAGGACTTTTGGTTTAGTGTTAGTAATCCTGGCTTCTAAATTGGAGGTTATGATGTCGATTCTCATCCAGAACAAAATATTACGCATGATATTTTGTTGTTTCTGGATGTTTATGTTAATCAACAGTCTGGTAAAATCTATCTAGTTGGAAATCATATGAAGGTTTGTGAAATGTGTAAAATTTTAATTATATTGTATACTATTAATGTACACGAGTATGTGATATTTTTAATTTAATAAGCCACGTTTTTTTATTTAATTAAAAATATGGAAATTACACTTTAAAATAAGGCCCAATTGTATTATTGTATCAAATTATTGCTTTTATAATCATTAAAATATATTTTTTATAATAGCTGCTAAAATGACTCTACTCTGCCTGATGGGAAGTATAAGCAGTAGTAGTAGAATCCAAGAGTGATGATCATGGTGGTGTACGATGCAGCATGATGACCAAAACTATGGCGGTCTAGTGTGTTGCTTTTTCTCACCCCGCTTAAAGGAACTGGTATCATAGTTTTGACTGCTCAGTATAGGAAAGAGGAACCAAACCGTTTAGTTCCAGTGTTTATGTCGTGTTTCATTGGTGAGTGCGAGACCGAAGACCCATTTATGCAGGGGTGACAGTTATCGTGGTAACTGTGTGAGCCTTACTCAGCCACGATGACTGTCATGCCACTTACGTGCTCAAGCGTGACGTGAAAAAGCATCTCACTAGGCCGCCATAGTGTGGGTCACCACACTGCATTGTCTGCATTTGTAACGAGTGTGGTGACTACAACTCTTTGGATTCGAATCATTCTTTCCATCAGGCAGAGTAGAGTCAATTTTGTAGGCTCTTAATATAGAATTAAAAAACCTAAAGAAATGGAGAAGGTGAGACCAGTTGGAAGAGCTCGTCAGAACACTCTCTATGATAGTAGTGATAGAAGACTGCCATAGAAGCAACATCTCTTCTCATTTTCTATAGAAGTTATACAAGAGAATAATGCTTACATATGTTATAGACCGATTCGACCAGAGTGAGAAAACCACTATCAAGCAATGCGTTGCAATTCCCCGAGAGAATAAGATGAGTCTAACCTAGCATTTTATTTAATCCTGGTGAGGTCATTCAAATGTCGACAACGCACTTGAGCTTATTGACATCCCATTTATTCGTCCTCTCCTAGGTATACCAAAAGTTGACTTTTTGAAGTTGATTTTTTTGTTGACAGGGTGGAATATTCCTTTGAATCTCCGGCTCTTCAGGGATGCAGGAGCCAGGAACATGTGGTGTTTCCACTAAAGACCACCCCAACGGTCCGTCTCAGACGTCCTCTGAAGGGGATCCGGGCCATATTATTTCAGCTCCCCTCCAGGGTCAACCTATTCTAGTTGAAAAGCCTAGAATATCAGAAGAAATATTAAAGCAAAAAAATAAAAAGATTAAACACCATATCTATTTCTCGTATATCTTGTACAATTACGTGACCACGTGACAACATATGGAATGGAATCAAAGCACACAAGTCTCACAAACGTGATCTGATTCCATAAAGTTACGTAACTCGTGCTATAACTGGGCTTTGTCACAAAGTTAAAACAAATTTCTGTGAACTGTTTTCTTAGAAACACTCGTAATAGTTACATAAAATAAAAAAGAAAGTAGATGACTTTATGTAAGAATTTAAGCATTCATATTAAATAGTTATAATCGGATGGAGTAGGTATGTTGTTCACGACTGAGATGGTAATTTAAGCTCGAGATGGTGATTTGAGTCCAAGATAGTGATTTGAGACCGAGATGGTCATTTAAGTCCTAGATGGTGAGTTGAGTTTTCGGCCCATGTGTTGTTGTTTCGCAGGAGTCAAAAAATTATAGGACCGGTTCGAGGACAGACCTCTATAAAAGTATGAAACCCATTTCAGCAGTGATTCGACAGTTTCAAAAGAAGCTGATGGAAAACAATTTTTCATTTTCAACAAAGCAAGCAAGGTTAGGGACCGAAATCCATTCAAAAGGGCAGAAAAATAATAATACATCTCTTTATTGTACACCAGATTAAATACAAAGGTAACTAAAAGTCAAAAAAGATCAAAAAAAAGAAGGTACAAGTGGTGGTCTTATCAATCAATCAATCAACCTATCGCCTTCCACTGCTGAACGAAGGTCTCCCCCAAGGAACGCCAAGCAACCCGGTCTTGAACAATTCACAACCGTCCGCTGCCAGCCACCTTCTTCAAGTCGTCGGTCTATCGCGCCGCAGGGTGCTCTACACTACCTTTGCCCAATCGTGGTATCCACTCTAGTATACTTCGGTTCCAGCGACCATCAGTTCGTCTGGAGACATGGCCGGCGCACTTCCACTTCAGCATACTGATGCTCTGTGTGATGTCAGTTACTCTAGTTCTCTGTCGAATAACCTCGTTACGAATTTTATCAGTCAGAAAAACGCCCAGCATCGCACTCTCCATCGCACGCTGGCAATCTCTTACAGGCGGAAAGAAAAGCATGGGATAGAAAGTATAGGGCAGTATGACGCGTAAGAGTAGAAAATTAAGAAACGAAAAAGTAATCCATTCCTACTCATCACCATGAAGGTTTTTAGGCAGTAAGATGTTATGGTTATAAGATTCGTTGAATTTAGTAAAATTGATTCATTTTAATACCAAATTTTGCAATACCTTATTCTTTGGTGAAAATATTTTATTATCTACTAAATTTTGAACGTGTTTTTGACCGTATTTAAACGGGATAACCGATATACATGCATGTTAGGTACGCCTTGAAAAGGAACTTATAGTTTTTCCTCAATAATCAATGTATGCATGTAAAATTTTATCAAAATCGATCCAGCTCTTAAATTGTAAAAGCGTAACAGACAAACAAGTTATTTTCTAATTTTTAATATTAGTATGGAAGTAGGTAAGACATATTCTCACTCTCGATTGTCCATCCCCAATTTCTGTTACATTTCTATTCACTATAGCTAAAAGAACAGTACAATTTCTTATCTAATCAAGATTCTGTCGCTCTCATTTCTCAGAAACTAATAAGATGATAATTAAGCGTGACATAAACCAAGCCCGAAGTGCAGAAATGTGACTCGCTTATAACGAATTATTTAGAAGAATTAATCTGAAAATATACGCTTAATCAAATAGCGAGTAATAAAATTACAAAAAAAAATTGTAAATACATACATGTCGTATATAGAAAACTTCGAAGCAAATCTTTGCTGATCGTAAAAAGATTTGGTCCCACCCGGGACTTGAACTCGAGACCTTAAACATATGTGTATATAGGTGCAATTCGTAAATAAATTCATGCATTTTCATGCAATCATTCATGTAATTTATTCTGTGTAGTGTATACTGTAGTTGTTTAATCATGTAACCTATGTGAGTCTACGCTACAAGATTTCTGCACTACCCCAAGTTCGACAGGTAGAAATATCCTAGGCATTAAGTTCCCTGCTCTTTAAAAGTTCATAAAATAATATCAATAAATTAAATAACTAAATAATATATAAATTAATAAAAAGATAATAAATATATAAACATTTTTTTTTTAACATTAGAATGCCAATAAGAAACAAAAGAAAATAGTAAATAATTGAAAACATTGTTACATATTGGCTCCATTAATTTGAGAACAAAGCAATCATTTATTTCAACCAATGATCCGAATAAAAGGTATTTCATTTCGATAATTATTTTTTCTGGGTATAGTTTTTCTATAATACGTACGTATTTAGAAATATATAAGTATGTTTATCAGCAGTCTAATTACCACAGTACAGGTTTTGTCAGGTTTGAAATCAGACGACTGTGTGTGAAATGTGTGAAGAGGAGTGAGAAGTTTATTATTATTCTTTGGAACATATTACACAGAGCTATCGTCATCCCCAAGCCTTTTCTCAAGCTGGGTTAGGGTTGTTACTCAATCTAGTACAACACGACTTTGGTTGCTTCATGGAGCGTCCATCCCAAGAGCCATCCACCACCAAAATACAAAGCGATGTTGAATTTCTATTGATATGCTATTGACGGCAATTTTAGGGTTCCACCTGACCATTACGATTATCACAGATGTTCGTATGGTAACCAGGGCTAACAGTTTAATATGCTCTCTGAATATCAGATGCTGTAAATACAAATTAATGTAATCATGAGTGGACGCAGCAGTAGAAGCTTGGCAGGGAATATAGTTGTGAACAACTTTCTGTTTGAGTGATGCTAAAAGTATTTAACAGTTCCAGAGCGCATGGGATACCAGAACATTTGCGCGGTAGTAGTGTAAGGATCACACCAGAGGGATGGTATCTATGGACCTTGTAATAATTTTGGCATGTATAGGGTTCCTATCAAGAACTAGGGGTCCTAGGTCAACTTTATCTGCAAGGTGCACCCCTGCTGATCGCTGGATGAGGTTCTGGCAAATAAAATATAGCGATAAGCGGCAAAAGGCTCGCTACCTATAACGTGAGACCAAAACACTTGCAAAAAGTGAGTGTTTAATATGCCCCTGCCTACCCCTCCGGGCAACAGGTGTGATTTTACCTGTAGTTTATGAAAGAATTGGCTACATACGAAAAAAATATATTGAAACAATTTTTTCGTCTTACAGGAGACAGCACCAAGTGCTAGAGAGAGATAGATAAAATCAGGCCTTCATTAGCGCCGTCATCTTAAATGATGATAAATTTTGAATTATCTACACTATTAAACTAGTTACCGCTATTTTTAAATTAACTTAAGAATAAATTGAACTTTCGGGCATAAAATTTTTAGAAATTAATAATAAAATAAAATACATTGCTTGTAGACAAGTATTGTTATCTCTCATACTCTTGTCTCCAGGTGCTTTACTTTTGATACGCTTACAACAATTTCATTTTAGTGTTTTATGTTTTAAATGAACTATAAATGAAGTTAGCGGATTGATGTACGTACATGTCAAATGAGTGAACTCACAAAGGAATCCTATTACGACACCCACGGAATGAATAGGGCTGTTGATATTCTATATTCTTAAATACACTGTCCATTTAAAAGTAGACACGAGTGATACGTATCCAAGCTTGGTAACATACAATTACATGTCATCAATCCATTAATAATGGCTCTCCACCCACAAATATATATTTAAACAGAGTGTAAAAGCATTACTCATATACTGTAGAACAAGGTAAATTTTACAATATAGCCACAATGAAATGCTATTATACGATATATTGTATATCCCTTTCTCAAATTTTTTTCCTAATTCAAAAGATAAATATAGGCAGAAAGCAGACATAATTTATCTATCTGTACGTAGCAAATCACTTGCAATGATTGATTGATCAGACTGCCTCAGTGGGGCAATAGTAGCGTGTAACTCCTCTGCGTGACGTCTCGAGTTCGATTCCTGGATCGAGGGTTTGTATGATCTGTAAATATTTGTTTCGGACTTCGGATGTTTTCTATATGTGTATGTATTTACAAAAAAAAATACATATATATGTATTTATATAAAGTATCTAGTATCCCTTTTTTTTAACGTGTGAAAACCCCCTCGGGCCGTCACCCCACCGGGGTTTACGGCGGGGTGGTGTGTCGGAATCGGACCGACTAAAACCACACGGTGTGCCACTCTGCGCCTGACATAGGAGGGATCCGGGAACAGCTGTTATTACGATATCCAGAAGTATCTAGTACCCCTAGTACAAACTCTACTTAGTATGGGACTAAATGGCGTTGTGTCAAAGGGCCATATGTCCTAATTTAATGCCCAAATCTTAATTGATTCATCGTAAAGAGACTTAACCGCCAGGGCCATAAACTTGTAAGTGTATAAATATGTACTCGTATATATGTATGTGTAGTTATACTATATAATGGTAGTTAATATATGTGAATTGGACAAACTACATAAAACTATACAGTATAGTCCGTCTAACGGTTGCCTGGAAGAGATCACAGACTGCGATAAGGCCGCCACTTGTACCACCGTTTTTTGTTTGTACCCTAAATTGTATGTTTACTAGTTATGGTGTGCAATAAAGAGTACCTATCTATCTATCTATCTTGTGATTTTGGCAGCTAATACTTTTTGTGTTATAAAATTCACGTGAGAAAGATTTTTTGTCAATTTTAGTCGTAAGAGGTTAAAGTAAGCGATAACGGATGTTCGTCACTTTTAACTTTTACTTCTTCGACAGTGAAACGGCTTACATATGTACATGCCGTATAACTATGTCCTTTGTTTGGGCCGAATAATTTATATACCAGCTGGCGGAAAGGGAAACAAACTGTTAGATAACATCTATTTTTATTAAAAAAAAGACAACGTCCTGTGCCAATTGGGAATAAGTCCTATGTCGCGGAGAACTTTACAAACATACAAGAAACGGACACAAAGAACACCCAGACTCAGAACAACAATTTGTGCATCACACAAAGTGTTGTCCCATGTAGGATTTGGACCCACAACGCTCAGCGACGTGGAGTGTGGTGTGGCGACCGCTTTAAGCACTAGGCTAATCGTGCAATCGATTTGAATTGAAATCAACATTGTCGCAGTGACAAATTAATATACTAAATATATAATAATTAAAACTTTTTGCTGCTGTGTCCCCTATCTGAATTTTATGAAATAAACACCATCGCGTTTATTATCAGCCATAAACTACAGCGCCTAGAAAATTATGACTTCCAAAATCCAATTCCCATTCAAACCTTTCTGGAAATTCCCGTTGAGTACCTCATAAACTCCCATTAGTCACATTGTCGTGAAGAGATGATGATAAACTATTTACTGGAGCGCTAAAATGTTTACGGGCTATTCCATTAAGACGTTAAGGCGTTGCTTTGAATGTGAATGATTCAATCCAAGTCGTTAACTCAGGGTTATGAGTTATAATTAATGTGTTGTGTTTAAACTTAACAGATGCCTCTTAAGTCGTGTGTCTGTAAGTCATATTCGACATACGTGACTGACCTTAACACGACTTTCAGTTCAACCACTTATGACATTTGGTGAGAATTTATCGGGGAATCGAGCGTTATAATAAAACTAGCTATATAACTATTTATGATCCAAATAAGCATGCATGTCGACTGCCTCGATGGCGTAGCGGTAGCGGAAGCGGCTGCTGTGCTTGAGATCTCGGGTTCAATCCCGGGTCGGACCTAATGTTTGTATGATCTGCAAATATTCGTTTCGGCGTTTGAGTGTTTTCAATACAAGCTCTGCTTAGTTTGAAACTAGATGGCGTTGTGTGTTAAATGTCCAAAATATTTATATATTTTTTTTTTATCTATTAATCCGTTGTATTACGTGCTTAGGGTAGGCCTAATTTATTAATGGGGTGCTGGGCTAGAAAACCTCCACGTGGTGCACCCTGGTAACTTTGGCATCAGCGCCAACGGCTAATATTCTAGCACGAAGTGAAGGCCTTACTTCTTCGGCCATGTGATCGAGTTGTGGTCCAACAGAGAGGGTATAACTGCCGTTTCCTCTGTTGGCTCTTCGCTCCTCGGAGCAATGAGGAGGAAAACCTCATTAAAAAATCACGGAGGGGACCCTTTCATAGGTCGGAGTTTCTCCACTATCAGTGGTGGAGAAAGGAGAACGGGCTCGGTGTGTATTCACACTGCCACCGAGTAGGCATTGGGAGATTTAATCCTTCTGCCACCGTCGTCATATCGTAATCTCGAGAGGAGTGTTGTGGTTATGTCTCACAACTCTACTCGGGAGCGAGGGTCTTGGCTTTGCCGCCCGGATTGTGAGGAAGAAAACCTCTCTAAAAAATTACCCCGAATCCTGTGTTCTGGTGTGTGGCCAGGGGATGCATGGCTGATGGGTAGTTCAGTCGTAAGCACACTCCCAGCTGAGGCACCTGTGGACCCCTCAGTTGGGCACAAATTTACGCTTGCCCGGGTATTGGGGGATCTCTGCCCGGGTCGACCACTATTTCTCCCCCAATCGTGGGATTAAGCATGGAAAATTTAAATGACAAAAACCAAACCATAGAAAGAAAGAAGGAGAAAAAGAATAGAACGGAGAAAGGTATAAGAACGGACGATCGCTCTTCAAACGAGGAGGACGTATTGGTAGGCACGCCTATCTCGGCGGGGCTCGGTAGCCGAAGAACTTCGGAACGATTGCGTTCCAAATCCGCTATTCCGTCGGATGATAGTAGCTCCAGAACGCATATGGACGTAGTGGAGCCTATGGAGAAGAAACTTTGCGAAAGCAGGAAACGCGAACGTTCCAGGGATGAGGCGAGTGACACATCCCAAGAAATGCTACCTCCCAAAGTGGGCAGTAGCCGTAGAGGTAGGTCGCGAACATCGACCTTGGCTCCGTCTGGTTCTGTCTTTTCTAAGGCAGAAACCTATAGGCGGGTTCGAGCGGAGGGCGAAAGTGCAGCAGAGGAGGAGATTGCAGATCTCCTGCAGAAGATTCGAGAGCCGGTGGAAGGGGGTTCTGTCTCCCAAACAACTGTTTCTTTGCAGGAGACAGTAAATGCCGGGGTGGCCATCATCCAAAACGTGGCTACCAAATCACGGAACCTTAAGAGCTCTTTCGTGAGGGCTCTTAAGGACTCCTCCTCTGCCATTGCTGGGGTTGTTGAGACCCTCGTCGGGGATGTAGCTCCCCTTCAGGCAGCTAACGAATGTCTGACGGGGCAGGTGGCGGAGTTGAGTGCCCAGTTTGCCCAATTTCAGGCGCAGGTGGACATTCCAATACTGCAGGACATGGCTTCGAAGCAACCTGCCTCCACTACCAGTCCCAGTGACGTCAGTGACGCACACTTGCGTCAAATTTTGGACGCAGTGTGGCATATGCTGGATGGACGTCTCGCAGGCCTGGAAGCGAAACTGCCTCCTGCCCCTATTATGCGGCCATCACTTGCTGCAGACAGGCGAAAGGCCTCATCAGCTTCGACTCCGCTGTCTGTCGCGAGTGGTCGCAAATCGTATGCGACAGCGGTGTCAGTGTCTGCACCTGCTGTTGCCACGAGGACACAACAGGCGGCCAAGTCAACAACCAAGATGGTTGCACCGGTTACAGGGAATAAGACGGCGGTAAAGAGTGGAGCAAAATTTCCTCCGCTCCCCACTCCAACACCTACACCTGATCCCTCCACATCTGCCCTCTCCAATGACGGTTGGCAATTGGTCGGAGGGGCTAAGAAGAAGTCCCGAAAGCGGGGTAAAAAGGCTGCCCAGAAAGCAGCTCCTACCCCGCAGTCGCCATCGGTGGCAATAGCCACCAAGAAGCCACGGAAGCTAAAGCCGCCAAAAACCGTGGCTATAGTGGTTACCGTATCGCCGGAGGCGGCAAGTGGCGGACTGTCCTATGCGACTTTATTCAAGAAGGCTCGGGATAGTCTCGCTACTGATTTCGGGACGGTAGGGGTCAGGTTGCGCCTCGCCCAAACGGGAGCTCGAGTCCTGGAGTTCCCCGGGGCTGAAGGCGCAAAAACAGCAGATTCGATTGCCGAGAAACTGCGAAACATGTTTGCACCCACGGATGGTGTCAAGATCGCCAGGCCTACAAAGTGCGCAGAACTGCGCATTTCAGGCCTGGACGACTCAATAACGGCCGACGACGTCCGTGTTGCAGTTCGGGAGAAGACTGGATGCAACACGGATAACATCAGGGTTGGCACCATCCGCCCCGGCCCAGGGGGCCTTGGCGCAGTGTGGTTAAGTTGTCCCGTAGCGTCTGCCAAAGTTTTGGGCGACGCTGGCAAGATACTCATCGGTTTCGTAAACGCCAAAGTCACAGTTCTGGCGGCGAGACCGATGAGGTGTTTCAAATGCCTGGGCGTGGGACACACCCGCATCAAATGCGACAGCTGTTTTGACTGCAGCGGACTTTGTTTCCGCTGCGGTCGACCGGGTCACAAGGCGGCAGATTGTTCTGCTGCCCCTCACTGCCCCGCGTGTGCGGCGGGTAACCAACCCGCCAATCACCAGATTGGGCAGGGGGGTTGCAAACCTCCCCGCAGTTCTTGGCAGGCGTCAGGGGCTAGCCAGTCGGCCCAGGCTGCTTCTGACGTCGTTCGTGCGTCTATGCCGTCGCCCATGGAGGAGGCTGTAGAGACGGTCGAGTAATGGCCCAAGTCTCCAACCTCCTTGTCCAGACTAACCTGAACCACTGTGCCGCGGCGCAGGACCTTTTCCTGCAAACCATGGCACAGTGGTCGATCAGTGTTGCCGTAGCTGCGGAACCCTACTACGTTCCTCCCCGTCCAAACTGGTTGGGTGACCGGGATGGTTCCGTGGCAGTCGTCGGCTCCACAGCGGCTCATTCCCCGCCCTTGTCGCTAAGAGACAAGGGCACTGGATATGTTGCTGCTGAGTGGGGGGAGATCACCGTATACGGTGTGTATTTCTCCCCCAATCGGAGTTTGAGCGACTTCGAGGTCTTCCTCAACAGCCTGGAGATCTCGATGCGGCGACTAATGTCTGGGCACGTCCTTGTGCTGGGGGACTTCAACGCAAAGTCCGTTGCGTGGGGTTCCCCCAGGACGGACGCCAGGGGCGAGGCCGTAGAGGAGTGGGCGGCCTCGGTGGGCCTCTGTTTACTAAACAGGGGCTCCACCAACACGTGTGTGCGACAGCAGGGAGGGTCGATAGTGGACCTTTCGTTCGCTACCCCTGCCCTCGCCGCACGAGTAAGGAACTGGCGTGTCCTGGAAGAGGTTGAGATGCTCTCGGATCATCTCTATATCCGATTTGAGCTCTCCCGCTCCCGGGAACCCAGAAGGGGTCACGTGGCGCGGCGTTCTTCTCGCTTTCCGCGGTGGGCTATAGCCAAACTGAATAGGGACCTACTAGAGGAGGCAGCCATTATTCACTCTTGGCTGTCTCCGCAGGCTCCGACCGAGGAGGTCGACATGGGGGCTGGTCGTTTCCGCGATGCGA
The DNA here is from genome assembly GCA_949316085.1 of Hypercompe scribonia. Taxonomy (NCBI): domain Eukaryota; kingdom Metazoa; phylum Arthropoda; class Insecta; order Lepidoptera; family Erebidae; genus Hypercompe; species Hypercompe scribonia. The sequence goes on from OX438997.1 coordinate 4,046,671, forward strand.
TTACGCAGATCTGCGATGCGGCCATGCCCCGCATCCGAGGTTGTCGGCCTCCACGGAAGGAAGTTTACTGGTGGTCCCAGGAGTTGGCGGACCTCCGCGCGGCCTGTACTCGTGCCCGGAGGTCCTACACCCGTGGTCGGCGGCGACACCGCGAAGAAGGCGGGGAAGACCAGCTTCATGAAGAGTACCGAGAGGCGCGGAAAACTCTGAAGCTGGCCATCAGCCGCGCCAAGGAAATTAAGCGTAAGGAGATGCTGGAGGGTCACGATCGTGACCCCTGGGGTCGCCCTTATCGTGCGGCGCGACAAAAGCTCCGCACGTCGGGCCCCCCCCCCCCTTACAGAGACACTCCAGCCCAGCTTCCTGCGGGATGTGGTCGAGGGTCTTTTCCCGCGGCGGGTGGATCACACACCCCCGTCGATGGTCTTCATGGCCAGAGACGACGGGGGGAACGAGGACAATGTTCTGCTCGTTAGGGAATCGGAGGTGGGGGCGGTTGTTCTACGGATTCGCTCTAAGAACACCGCCCCTGGGCCAGATGTGATACCTGCCCGAGTATTGGCACGAACCCTCGATCACATGTCGGACCGCCTCAGGGAGGTCTTGGACGCTAGTTTGTCGTCCGGACGCTTCCCTGAGTGCTGGAAAAGCGGGAAGCTGGTCCTATTAAGGAAGCCGGGACGGCCTACCGATTCGGTGGCGGCCTATAGGCCCATTGTGTTGCTGGACGAGGCGGGTAAACTGTTTGAGAGGATACTCTCTGCCCGCATCGTCCGGCACCTCTGCGGGTGGTGGGCCCCGATCTGTCGGACGCCCAATTTGGTTTTCGGGCGGGGCGTTCGACGGTCGATGCTGTGCTGCGCCTGAGGGCCGTTACCGAAGAGGTGGTGAGCTGTGGCGGCGTGCTGTTAGCGGTGTCGTTGGACATCGCCAACGCATTTAATAGTCTGCCATTTAGCTGCATCAGGGAAGCACTCCACTACCACGGGGTGCCCGAGTACCTGAGGCGGCTTGTGGCAGACTATCTTGAGGAGCGTACCGTCGTGTACGAGGACCGAGATGGTATTCTGAGGCGGCGGCCCATGTCGTGCGGTGTTCCACAGGGGTCCGTCCTCGGACCACTCCTGTGGAATATGGGTTACGACTGGGCCCTTCTCGAGGTCGTCTTCCCCCCGGGCTGGGCGTAATTTGTTACGCCGATGACACATTGGTCACAGCCCGGGGGGCGAACTTTCAAGAGGCGGCGCGCCTGGCCACCGTGGGTGTCTCTTTGGTGGTCGGGCGCATTGAGGCGCTGGGTTTACGGGTGGCCCTAGATAAGACGGAAGCCCTTTTGTTTCATGGGCCCCGTCGTGGTCCACCCCCCGGTGCCTCTATCGTTGTCAATTCGGTCCTCGTACCGATTAAGGCCCAGATGAAGTATCTGGGCCTGATCCTTGACGGCAGGTGGCTCTTCGACGAGCACTTCCGACAGCTTACTCCAAAGCTGGTCGGCGCCGCTTCTGCTCTTGGGCGAATTTTGCCCAATTTGGGTGGAGCCAGCGTCGCGACGAGACGGCTATACACGGGGGTTGTTCGGTCAATGGCGCTGTATGGTGCACCGGTGTGGGCGGCGGCTCTGACCGCCCAGAATAGGGCTCGCCTCTGGCGCCCTCAGAGGATATTGGCGGTTAGAGCCATACGCGGTTACCGCACCGTATCGACGGAGGCGGCGTGCGCCCTGGCCGGAACTCCCCCGTGGGATTTGGAGGCGGAAGTGCTCGCCGAAGTTTATCGGCGGACGGCTGACTTCCGGGCGGGTAGCAGCATACGGCCCCCGCCCGAGGACATACGCGAGTGGCGTGAGGCCGCTCGTCGAGCCACGATGGCTCGTTGGTCGTCCCGGCTGGAGACTCCACGTGCTGGCTTTGCCGCCGTGGAGGCTCTCCAGCCGGTCATCGCCGAGTGGGCAGGGCGGCAGCACGGGACCCTTTCCTTCCGACTGACGCAGGTCCTTTCCGGGCACGGTTGCTTCGGGAAGTATCTGCACTCGGTCGCCAGGAGGGAATTGAGTCCCGTCTGTCACCACTGCGACTGCAGTGAGGACTCGGCTCAGCACACGCTAGCGGTTTGTTCCGCCTGGGCGGCGCAGCGTGGGGTCCTTACTGCAGTTATTGGAGGAGATCTCTTGCTACCGGCCATCATACGCTCCATGGCCGGTAGCGACAGTTGTTTTACCGCGGTCGCAACCTTCTGCGAAGACGTAATTTCGCGGAAGGAGGCGGCGGAGAAGGCCCGGGAGGACGATATCCACTCGGGCCCAATTCGCCGCCGGCGAGCCGGGCGGCGGAGGCGCGCATACCAGCGCCTCATGCCGCCTTGAGTGTGGCCGCGAGTGGACGGGACGGGTTTTCCCCTCCACCTGCTATAATGGCCAGCCGCGAGGAGGCGACGTCCGCGTGTGCCGTACTTCGCCTAAAATAGAGAGTTTATCCGCAGATGGTGCCCGAGGTACGGGCAGGCGCTAGGAGGAATCTGGATGTCGTAATAACAGCTATTACCAGATTCCTCCTCAGGTGCAGAGTGACATACCGTGTGGTTTTAGTCGATCCGATTCCCACACACCACACCACCATATACTCCGGTGTTTTCGCACTTTAAAAAAAGCAAGTACAGTCCGGCTCAAACGTATTCATACCCCAGCCACACAGACAAACGATGTAAAATATTGTTTTGTGTGGTAGGTGTAAATTCAACGCTCCTAACTCCTCCTAAGCTTTCTTTGTTCTCTAAATCAAACACGCGGCTGAAGGATTTTTCTTTGATTTCATATACTTAAATTGTACCCTTGTAACTTTGCCGTGGACTTTTTTTCTAAATAACTTCATAATATAACCTATTTCAAACTGCTATCTCTGCATGGTTCCACTGCTTTGTTCGCCTGATCGGACGACGAGGCCTTTGAAGTAGTGTTTATCAATCGTCCATATTTGCCCAGCAGTACTTTTTCTCCCACATATTAGAGGGTAGGATGTCTGCCATCAGATATATAGTTTATGATAGCCAAGGGTGAGAAAACTGTGTTAAGATTGCAGTAAAAGAGAAGACAGGTAAGAAAGAAATATGCCATTATATACCTTTACTATCGGAAAGGAATATCTCTTAAGTGAGTAGATTGGGGAGTGTAGATTTAAACTAGTACTAACAGGTCAGGATCATATTATCATCATGATGTCAGCCCAAGGCGGTCTACTACTTGACATAGGTCTCTGCCAAGACTCTACACAACAACCGGTCCTATGCTCACCGCATCCAACCGTGACCTTCACCAGATTATCGGACTACTTTGTGCGGGGCCTGCTCACAAGAGCGCACACCTACAAATATTTCCAGAATAATTTACGGAACCCTAAGGACCTCGAGACTCGACACTTCGGCTTTCGATTTAATATTTATTCAAATACAATCTTATTTAAAGTCGAAACATGTTCAAGTTAATATATTCCAGGATCGATTGAACTAAAATTGAAATAAAATATTCTTAACGTAAGATTTACTTAGGGGTATATTAACCCTTAACTTGTTATTAGAAATATATTCAACGATTTATTAAATTACGTTTCGTTTTACGTCACTTTAGACAGTCACTGGATGATTGATAACACGAGTGTTATTTTAATAGCTGTCTGGAAAATACTGTTAAATGAGAAAAGAATTGCCTTTTGTATAAAATCTCTAGATTTTAAAATAATTGAATCAATATACTAACTCATCAATTCTATAAAATGTGGAAGGAACGGGTTTCATGTCCCTCCAACACGATAGGGGGATCTTTCGACCAGGCGAGGTGATCATGCCTGGCGGGTTACGGCCTATTTTTGTTTGTATGTGAAAGTCACTCATCACATAATTCCCCTCCAACACCAGAGGTCGATATACTGATGAGTCAGTTGTCTGTGCTCTGTTGTGGAGCACGCCAGTGCCAGGAGTGAGCAGTTGCAGTGAGTCGAAACTGAGTGCCGCAAGTTCCAGTGAGTCGGAACTGAATGCTGTTAGTCCCGGTAAGTCGGGCTGAAGTCCGTAGATCCCAATGAGTTGGGATTGCATGTGGTGCGCGGTGCTGCATATGTGGCTGGCTGTTGCGTAGACGGGAGAGAGATACTTCCAATCACGTCGGGGTCACCACTGTGGAGGGACGTGGTGTCATGTCCCTCCAACATAAAGGGAGGTTCCTCCGACCAGGCGAGATGATGATGCCTGGCGAGCCACGGCCCATTTTTGTTTGTATGTAGAAGTCGCCACAAAAGTGTGTGATTGTTACAAATAGGTTACCCTTAGGCTACGTAAGTGGTACTAAAATATCGGTGGTAAATATGTGTATGGCTCTATTATTCACATTTTAATTTTCTAGTACTTATATTACAAAAATAAATAGAAGTTTCTTTTCTAAATGTCAAATTTTGTTTTCAATAAACTTACATATCTCATTGTAAGCATTCCTAAAGTTTGATAGTAAGTAAAACAGTTGTAGCCACACAACATAGATTCGTGTGTTCGTATCTTAAATTAGAAGTCTTGTTATATTTACTGAAATTTATTCAAAGAGGTTACTCTTTTCGAATAAGCGGTGACATCCTTTGAGGTTGAGACTAATTGAAAGAGACTTTGAATTAGGCAATACTGATGTACTCAAAGCTTTCAAATCTTTATTCATTCTTTTCATATGTTGCCAGATTCAAAATGTAATGTGATAGAAATCAAAAATATTTACTTTCTCAATTTTATAACATTTGACGTAGATGCTGTATGTAATGTCTTCTGAAACACTTTGCCCAAGTGATATGAACAGTTTTTAACTTAATCCTTGGAGAAGTAAGCCCAAGATGGCGGCACGTCGTACTCGTCTAGAGCCTTGATCTCATTAGACCTAGTGCCTACCATATTTGCCGTAAATTCGACAGTAGTGGTTATAGATTCCGTTAATAGACAAAGCCTGAAGAATTAATTCTTTCTAAGTATTAATAGTTATGTCATCACTAAAAGTAATTCATAAATCAGATCCATTACACAATTTCTTAAATTCTATGCCTAATTGCCGAAGTTTTACAAACATGTACATTGTACATAAAAGAAAATATCCATACAAAACAATAATTATCAGCTGATGTGGTCATAAAGTTCTGGAGTGGCAACCGCGTACTGAGAAACGCAGCGTTGGTAGGCCGCCCACAAGGTGGTCCGACGACCTGGTGAGGGTCGTGGGAAACTGCTGGATGCGGGCGGCACGGGACCGGCTGTTGTGGAGAACCTTGGGAGAGGCCTACGTCCAGCTGTGGACGTTTTTAGCTGAGATGATGATGATGATGATGACAATTTTCATACGATGCAATAATTACTTGACACAGGTTTATGTGAGACTTTGATATGATTCTAATTCTGCCCTACCCATACGCGCTCAGGAAATTCACAACTTACGTGTTGGAAGTTTCTTTTTATGTATAAAAAATATCTGTTATAAATAAAATTTCATCTAAATCCGTTCACAAACGGATTTAAGAGAAATTTTACTGTCGACATTCACGCAGGTAAAACCGCAAGCGAGACCTAGTGCGGCATAAATTCAAAGAAAGGATATCGTAGAGACAAATGTTACACCATTTATTTCATTTTTTCCAGTTTGTTCACCATTTCGTTGAACATTTACGATTCCCAAGCGTCTCGTGACCGCTGGCATTGTAATGAACCCAAATAAAATCGTTTTCAGCAGACATTGTTAAATCGTTAAACGTCAGTATTTTGGTTTTTGTTTTGGCAGAGTTTATTGCGTGTAGTAACCAAAGATACAGCGCACCCTTTGTTGTATCCTTGGTTCCTTCTTTGGTAAACTGTTCATGGTATCATTCTGGTCGAGCCATGTTTCAGTTCAAAAGTACGGAAGCATGGCTCTCCCACGGTATTTCATCAATTTATTCGACGGTTTTGGGAAAAAACTGAAGTAAATCTTTGTCGTTCTCGTAAAAAAAAAACTTAATAAGACTGCTGATAGCTGAGAAAGCAAATAAATACATATCTGAAGGTTTATATGTTCTTTATAATCACTCCCCGTTCGGGCAACCGTTCCATCGGATTATGAGAACCAGGGATCAGAGTCTACGTTGCGACTAGCCACCATGGCTACATATTAACTGTATATACCTATATACAAGCTAATATTAGTTCTAAAACCTTTTTATATTATCAAAATCTGACAGAATACACCAAAAGTTTTGTAGCTGCTATACAATCTCTCGGAATTTGCATATGGATACGCAATTTGAATACAGATTTGTTTTACCTCCATACGCCTTTCATCCTATAGGATAAACAACTGTGAACCACGTCACGAGCAGCATTATAAACAGTGATTATGATATACACCAATAATAAAGGGGCAGGATTGCTTTCTTGAAAATTGCCCAGCTTAAGGGATTGGATGGATTATTTTACACAGGCTAAAATTGACGAATTACCATTATGTTGGTACTATATTATAGTGATATAACAATATTCCATACATCTGAGGGCCCAGTTCGTTAGTGTTATTATGTATCAACAATATCACTCATTACAAACTAATAGCGCCATCTATTGTGAAGTATGTGATCTGTATGTCTGTATCTATGTATGATGTTTTTTATGAAATAACGTCAGTTCTTGTCTGTGACTCAAGCGTTTCTTTTGTAATAGTTATAGAGCAAGAGCCCGTGAGTGCCAGACCTTCGTCTTTTTATAAAAGCTGAAAGTTCTTCTATGTGTGTCCCTAGTACAGGTAAGAATGATCCCCAAACATGAAGCTGAGGCAGCGGTGGCTTTGGCAGATAACAGGCAACAAAGGTGTGTAAAATTCCATCTCAAATTCGTCATGAAATAAAACTTGATTTTTTTACATTTGATTCATAATAATATCAAGCTTTATAATTTTAATAGCATTGACAATAATAAACTTCTTAAAAATGAAAAATAATATCAATTAAATTATTAGATTTTCGACATGATTGACATTGTATTAGAAAAATTTTACTCAGTATTATTTTAAATATTTGTTATTGAAATTGTAAAAATTAATTAATGAAATTTCTGGATTAAGAAAAAAATAAACTGCACAATTTAATGGATCAATGGATGCGCAGTGAAGGGCCGCAATAGACCAAGCGCTCTGTTTCATTCGCACTAGTTACTGTATACGCTCCTTGCTCTTCCGATTATTGCTCACTTTGAATGCGTCTGGGAAGATGATAGAACCTTCGAAACTGTCCGGCTACTATGTAAACATAGTTTAATAGGCTCCCAAAAAATTATATATGAAACTTAGGTTTTATAATATAACCTTTAGTTACTGTATACGCTACTTGCTCTCCCGATTATTGCTCACTTTGAATGCGTCTGGCAAGATGATAGAACCTTCGAAACTGTCCAGCTACTATGTAAACATAGTTTAATAGGCTCCCAAAAAATTATATATAAAACTTAGGTTTTATAATATAACATAAGTATAATTATAAATTATAATAGTTTAGGGGTGTCCGGCAGAGGGTTGGAACCATACTAACTGTCTGGCAATGAGCAACGCAAGTTTTGATATTATTATTAATCAAATATAAAAAAATCAAGTTTTATTTCATGACGAATTGAGATGGAATTTTACACACCTTTGTTGCCTGTTATCTGCCAAAGCCACCGCTGCCTCAGCTTCATGTTTGGGGATAATTCTTACCTGTACTAGGGACACACATAGAAGAACTTTCAGCTTTTATAAAAAGACGAAGGTCTGGTACTCATGGGCTCTTGGACTATTAGATATGGTATAAACAAAATCATGTTTGTCTCAGATCAACATGACTCCTCTCATAGAAGACCAACCTAAAGTGACAGCATCCGTGCTGTCGTGTTTCGTTGATTAGCACGAGCTCGCAGGCCCATTGTTGCAAGGGTGACAGTTATAGTAGTAACTGCGTAAACCTTACACTGCCTCGATGACTGTATACCTTTACCGTTCCTGGGCGGGTCGTGAAAAAACATCTTACTAGGCCGCCATAGTATATGTCACCACATTGTATTGTTTACATTCGCCAGGAGTTTGGTAACCATAACTCTTTTATTCTACTCTTGTTTTCCATCAGGCAGAGTAGAATCACTTGGGCAGGTTCTTAATACAGATTGTAACTGTGACCGCGTTCGCCGTTGTTATCGATTTGAAACTAAAATTTCAAGCATTTTTTTTTAACGTGTATGGTGTCACCCTACTGGGTCTTGCGACGTGGTGGTGAGTCGGAATCAGACTGACTAAAACCACATGGTGTGCCACTCTGTATTTAGAATGGGAGGAATCTGGGAACTGCTATTATTAAGCCTTCCGAACCCCTCCGTTCCTTGTCCGTTGCTTGTCTGCTCTGACACGGGTACCATCTAGGGCACACGCCGACATCACCCCCTCACGGCTGGCCACTATAGGGGATGGAGGGGAAAACCCGTCCCGTCTACCCACAGCCACACTCAGGGTGGCATGAAGCGCTGGTAGACGCGCCTCTGCCACCCCGTTCGCCTGTGGCGAATTGGGTTCGAGTGAAGATCGTCCGACCGCAACGCCGAACGCGTTCGTCGCCGTGATCGATGACAAAACTCTCATATTAGACCTTCTATACAGACTTTATGAAATTACATAAAAAATTAATATACGTAAGTTTAGATAACATTACACTGCATTTCGTATAGTTAAATAAAAGTCTTCAAGTCTTCGAGAAATTTTCCCTCAGTTTGAAGTGATTAAATATTCCTGTTTTTAAATGTGTAAAAAAGTATTCTGACAGTGATCGATGAATAGAAACCCGTGTTATTAGATTGTAGAGTCAGATTAAAGTAAAGTCCTATAACAAATGAAATTTTTGCAAAAGTTTAACCTGTTTTTGACTCAAGTTGATCACGTTGCAAACAACAAAGGAAAGTAACAGAATACTCTGAAACATTTCGAACCACATTTCCAAGTTTCCACTTCCGAGACATTCGTCAATAAAGTCTTGATCTGACAGGTTCAGTGGAAATTTACTGCGTTTAAAAATTTTAAAGAGAATTCTGCTGCATTGGATTTTTATTTTATTCTTGAAACATTTCGATATTCCAAAAGATATGGTATATGTTTTTAGTACTATGGTGTGGTATAGTACACACGATATATTTTTATTACACATCATCATCAACTTATTACAGTCCACTGCTGGGCATAGACCATGCACGTGTTTTGTGCGCTACTTTTGTAAAATTGGAGTACAAATAAAGAGCCGTCTGGTTATTGATATGTTGTTAAAAGATTTAGACTTTCTGAATTTCTTTTATATGTAAACTGATTTATATACAAATAATGACTGTACAAAGGGCCTAATAAGAAGGCTCAAAGTCTCCGAAAGAGCAATGTATCGATCAATGCTCGGAGTTTCTCTGTGTGATCGAATTAGTAAGGAAGAGATCTACAGACGAACTAAATTCACTGACATTGCCCGGAGAATTGGCAAATTTAAGTGGAAGTGGGCGGGCACATTGCTCGCAGCCAAGATGGCTGATTGTGCGAAAAAGTTCTGGAGTGCTAGACCTCCTACAATGTGTTCTGATGATGTAATGAATGTCGCTGGAAACTGTTAGGATGTGACCAGCAAAGGATCGATTGATTTGGAGAGTCTTGAGGGAGGCATATGTCCAGCAATGGACGTCTTGCGGCAGTGATGCTGATGATCTGGTTTGAGCGGTCACCTTGTCGCTTTCTACGGCGCTGAGTATTGTTTATTCAAACCCTATATGGAACAATACTTTGTGTGATTCGCAAATCGTTGTTCTGAATCTGAGTGTTCTTTGTGTCTGTTTCGTGTGTTTGTAGAGTCCCCCGCGGCACAGGATTTATTCCTAGCGCAGGCGTTGGCATTTTAAAAAACATGAAAACATGAAACTTATTTAACACCTTTATATGTATATCACGACAATCTACGAAAATATTATATTCCATGTAACTTTTACAATACAAGTTATGTGACAAACAAAATGGTGTTTGCTGAAAAATTCAACCTTGACCCACATTGGGGTTAACGTTTCTGTTTGTTACCGAAATATAAAATATTATATCGAATGATATACAGTTTCTGCGAGATTGATTGGAAATTATGAAATTTATGTAATATTACTTTCCATATATAAGTCCTTAAAAAAAATATTATTACGTTGGCCGATGGGGGTGTAGAGTTCTTGATTGGCGACCGTGTGGTAGTCCCCCACAAGGTTGTTTCACGACCTGATGAGGGTCGCGGTAAGCCTGCACGGCATGGGCAAAACTGTTATGAGAAACTTTGAGAGACGTCTATGTCCAGCAGTGGACGTCTCTCAGCTGAGATGATGATGAAGGCAACGCATGGATACATACATCCTAGGGAGGGATGCACACAACCTAGGAGACAGATATGTTATTGATACTAATTACGCTAAAGGTTTTGCTTCCATTTTTTCGGTATTTTGATCTCATAGGCGTCAAAAACAAAACTTGAAATAATGTTGTGTATACAAGGATTATACAGTCCATCTCATTACGATCCATGATTATTTAAACAAACTTAAAATATTAACGTGAAATTAAATAAAAAAAATGAATGGTGTCGTGGGACACCAGGTAGGAACGAAGTTCCTTTGGATAATGTGAAGAAAATCTTTCTTGATTTTTCTCTTAAATTTTGCTGATTAGTTTTTATTTAAGTACAAGAAAGTATTTAGGAAATTCAGTATTTTAGGAAATAAAATAATAAATTCCTTAAAATAATAAAATAGCACACATGACGCGCTTTCGCGCCTGCGCACGTCTCATTTAACGGTTTTATTCCACGCACTTTTTTCCACAGATTTATTCCACGCACTTTTTCCACTTACGGTTTTACTATCACATTTTTTTCATTTCGGTCCCGCAGCGAAATCCCTATCCCCTCCAAGCCTGCCGTAAGGAACTTCGTTCCAATAAATAATCTCACACATCCCATATACGGTTCTCTGATTCCAAATTAGGTAGAGCCTGTGCTATTATAACCAGGCTGCTGATAAACATAATTAAAGAATTCTAAATACGAGGGTAAGTTTTTAAGTTCGCGGAATGACAGTGAAAAAGGCGGGTAAACGCGCTCTTTTGATGCCTACCGTATTCAGTGACTCATAATTAGTCTGCATAGTAAAATTTGTTGTGATTGGATCATTAGTTATTAAACTATCGTTGACCAAGTATTTTAATCGGGAACGAAGTGAAAAAAATGGAGAAAATTGAATTCCGTGCGGTGATAAAGTTCCTTACTAAGCAAGGCAAGTCTGTTCAAACCATACTCAATGAGATGTCATCGGTTTACGGGGATTCTTGCCCAGGAAAAACAATGGTCTACAAGTGGCATAGTTTATTTAAACAAGGCAGGGAATCACTTGAAGACGACCCGAGGCCGGGGCGCTCCGTTGAGGTGACTACGCCAGAAGTTATTGCAAAAGTAGAAAAAATTGTATTGGAAGATGCTCGACTAAAAAAGAAACAACTCGCAGAAATGGTTTTAGTATCGGATACAACAATTTTTAAAATTTTACACGATCATCTTGGCATGACTAAGGTTAGCGCACGGTGGGTGCCGAGAATGCTCACGCCATTGCAAAAACAACAGCGCGTGGAATGTTCACGTGCGTTTTTGGACCTCTGCAATGAAGACAAGGATGGCGTATTGAATCAAATTGTTACTGGGGATGAAACTTGGGTTCATCATTATGAACCCGAGTCCAAACAAGACTCCATGCAGTGGCACAAAAAGGGCACAGCACCACCCAAGAAATTTAAAGTTTCACAGTCGGCTGGGAAACTCATGGCAACGATTTTTTGGGACTCAGAAGGAATATTATTGATAGATTATAAAGATAAAGGCATTTCTATAACGGAGGAATACTACGCTTCAATCTTAGAACAGTTAAAAGAAGCCATCAAAGAAAAAAGACGGGGAAAATTAACGAAAGGTGTCCTGCTATTGCATGACAATGCTCCCGTTCACAAGAGCCGAGTCGCACTGGCTGCCCTGCATAAGGTGGGCTTCGATATTTTGAATCACCCACCCTACAGTCCAGATTTGGCTCCGAGTGATTATTATCTCTTTCCAAAAATGAAAAAAGAATTACGTGGTAAGAAATTTTCAACTGATGAGGAGGTTAAGGAGGCGGTTTCGGCGTATTTTTCAGACAAAGATAAAACTTTTTTTTACGAAGGAATAAAAAAACTAATTGAAAGATCTGAAAAATGTATTCGTGTTGCAGGGGAATATATAGAAAAAGAAAAATAATTTTGTGTTTTTATTATTACTCAATACCCTCCATTCCGCGAACTTAAAAACGCCCCCTCGTACATACATATTATAGATAAAATACACTTAGACACAGAGTAAATAATCGTGCTCATCACACAAAGTGTATGTTGTATGTTGTAAGAGTATGTCAATAATGTTTGTCTTGGGTGGGAATCGAACCCACAATCTCTGGTTTAGCAGTCAGGGCCACCAACCACTAGATTAACAGGTATTTCAATAATAACAGTTGAAATTGTTATGTTCTAAAGAACTCTGTTTCCAGAGATAAGTTAATAGACTATATTTTAAAGACTAGAATTTTTATAATCTTGTTGTTTTTTTTTATATATGAAGAACCTGCCAAAGTGACTCTTCTCTGCCTGATGGAAAGCGTGAATAGAATCCAAGAGTTGTAGTCACCATACTTATTGCAAACGCAGACAATGCAATGTAGTGACCCATACTATGGTGGCCTAGTGATATGCTTTTTCATGCCACGCTTGGAGGCGTAAAAGGCATGATATTCATCATCAGTGTAAGGTTTACACAACTATCACGATAACTGTCACCCCTGCATCAATGGGCCTCCGGTCTCGCACTTACCAGCGAAACACGACAGCACGAATCCTGTCGCTTTAGGTTGGCTTCTGTGGGAGGATATTACTGTCCCGGTCGAGCCGGCCCATCGTGCTGAAATCAGCGTTACTCTACTACCTAATCTGTTTAAAGTAACACATTGCTCCCCCCCCTCCCCCTCTTTTTAGAGTAAAGTAATAAATTTGTCTGTGCATATGGAGCGAAAACATACTAGCTTAAAGCAGTATACATTTCTCAAAGAGTAATATAATTATTTTATCAGGCTTTGATGTTTAACACTCACTAGTTGATTGTGTGAAATATTGGCAACAGAGGAACTCGTTAATGTGCAAATATAGGGTGGTCCAAGAATTAGTTAACATCTGAATCTAACATCCCGCGCAAACATGTTACGGGAGTTCTTGGGACCGATGCTTCTGGAATTTACAGGCTATAATCGTAACATTTGGTTTCAACAAGATGGAGCCACTTGTCACGCATCCCGCATCCAGTCCCTGCCAGTGACCAAAGACATGTCTTCGGAAAAGTTGATTTCCAGACGAGGCGACATTACATAACTACCCAGAAGTCCAGATCTATCCCCAACAGATTTGTTTTTATGGGATAATTTAAAGAATCGTAATCAACATCAATAAACCAAATACTCCAAGTCAACAAAAAAAAAATTGTAAGAGATTTGTCAGCTTTCTCACAGTCGCTGCCGACGAGTATTCGAAAATTTCGGTGCTCGCTTAGACGAGTGCACAGGTCGAAACGGTGGTCATTTAGACGACGTGTTTTTAAAAAATAAATTCGAATTAATTAACTTTCTTGTGAATCAACAATTTTTATAATATATCAAATGATTTTTTTTATACGATTTTATCAAATGTTAACTAATTCGTGGTCCACCCTATATAATCTTAATGTGTACTATGTAGGACTCTTCATCAATATTTTATTAAATCCTGCTTTAAACGCGGCGGTAGATCATTTGAGATATTTGCACAACAATGACTGTCTCTTTCTTCTTAGTATTTTAGAATAAGCCAATATGAAGCTAACGTATTGTTTTGTAATATGTGTGAAATATGAACAACGATATTGTTTATACCTTCTCCAAGACTGGTAGTGGGCGTATGCCAAGAAGTGGGATACACAAAATAAAGAGTTATTTTCAATATTATATGAGGTAACTCTAAACTCATATCTTCCATAACCTCAGTGTAAAACCTTGACTGATTAACGTATTTCGATCGTATCTAGCTGGTGCGAAATGAAAAATCCATTTTGAAATTTTACTAAACTTGAGTGATATTATAATTTTAATTTAATACTTTTCAGCTTACTATCTGTGTGGTGATGGATTAAGAATACAAATGTTGCCACCTCTATCTATCCAATCCGTGTTGTAAGAGGCGACTAAGAAAACAAACTATTCAGGAGAATATCATTACAAAGAGAAGGAAAACTTGACACAAATACTTAACCAACCCATCTCGCCAGCGTGGTATCGTAGTCCAAAACCTCTTTTTTTAAGGAGAGGCCTATGTCCAGCAGTGGACTGTTAAAGATTGTTGATGATGATGACTATTCCATTGCCCGATTCGATGTACACTAGCCGTGCAATATTTATACCGTTGCATTTTAAGAAAGGGTCAAAACTGGAGCACACGTAGGCACAAATAAGAACTACCACTCATAATGAACGGAAGCACGGCACGACACACAGTAAAAGTTTGTATATTTTTGCATCTATACATTTAAATAAAATTGGAGTGTCTGTTTGTAATATTGAAACAACCGTTTTTTACTACATACGATACATACACCAAAATAACACTTTTACAATTTTTGTCTGTCTGTCTGTTTGTTCCAGCTAATTTCTGGAACGGCTGGCAAGATTTAAACGGGACTTTTACTGACAAATAGCTGATGTTATAGGGAAATACTTACATTTTAGAATTTAGGAACCATAAAAAAAACCAAGTGGACTAATTCGCGGGTGCAGCTAGTATATAATATAAGATATATTCAGTGTGCTCATGGATGTAGAATACATAGTGTTACCACCCCTATTCATCCCGTGGGTGTCGTAAGAGGCGACTAATGGAAAAAACTATTCAGGATAATATCATTACAAAGAGAGAGAAAACTTGAAATAAGCCATATTCCAACCCGTTCGGCCAACGTAATGTAGTAGGCCAAAACCTCCTTGCCAAGGAGAGGCTTATGTCTAGTGGACTGTAAAAATCTGTTGATATGATATAATTTGATATATATTGACGTGATATGAGTATAATATATATTTTTTTTTTTGTTTATTAGATCACTTTATTAATTTTTTACCGTCAAAATCTGAGTTTAAATTCCCTCATATAGAATTTTGTTGATATTTGTAACCTACAAATATGTCAACCAGATCCTCCTGCATTAAAATCGTTGCAGCAGTTTATGCACTACGGTAGAACAAACATACATACATACATAGATTTACAAAATCATAACTCGTCCTCTTCTAATCAAATTTTTCTTTTACAGATATTTTTAAGAGACGTGACAGAATATCTGAGACAAATTGCTTTCAGAAATAAACATATTTTTTATTTGCTGAAAAGGTATACCTGTGAAGCCGCATAAAGGTGTTTATTTAAATGAATTTGCTGTTTTTTAACAGTTTCTAGAAACCAAAGACATATTTAGTTTCACTATACGACGAAAATATTTCACATTCCTAAGAAAAAGTGTCTCAATAGTCAAAGAAAAGACAAGGCAGGTGAACTATCAGAATTACTTTTAATGATTTTTTTTAATAATAAATATTTTGCACACATTATTGTACATAGACAACATCTAAACTTCGAAACAAATATTTGCAGATCATACAATCATCTGGTCCGGCCCGACAATCGAACCCGCGACCTCAAGCACAGCAGTCACATTCACCACCACTGCGCCACTGAGACAGTTATATACTTTAGTGTAGCAAATTTTTTATATTAAAAATCCCAATTTCATAATAACTGTCTAGTAACTCTCACAGACTAGACATAATTTATGACATTGTTTTAATTAAATTGGGGCTTTAATTAACAAAAGAAACCAATAGTTTTCATTTTATTCAGCATAATAATATTTGGTAATGGTTATTTTAATATTGTTTGTTTATATTAATAATTCAGTGAAAAGTTACGAAATATTTACGTTGTCGTTCTCCGATAATTGAAAATCTTTTAACAAACGATGCATAATAAGTAATTGAAATATTTGGTACACTCTCAAGAAATTTGATTTCTCGAATAAAATATATATTTTAAAGAATACAGTTTGTCACCACTCGTATTCATCCCGTGGGTGACGTAAGAGGCGACTAAGGGAGCAATCTAGATAGGACGACATCACTGCAAGAAGAAGGCTAACTTAACATAAACTTTATACCACCCTACCAGTGTGGTGTAGTAGGCCAAAACCTCCTTTCTAAGGAGAAGCCTATGTCCAGCAGTGGACTATTAAGAACTGTTGATGATGATGATGATATTTAAATGCCTTTAAAACGGTTAAACCGATTTCCCAGAGGGTCTTACTAATAGATACTTGAAGTGAGTGATAGTACAATAAGAGTTCCGAGAGAATAATATACATATCTTATTTATTAACCACCGCAATCTTATTATTTGAAATAAAATGTTGACAGTAGAGGTGCTTAGATTGGTCTCTTACTGGGAGCATTCCCCGAGTGATTGCGAATTCCCCGTGTTCAAATGCAAGCAAAAGCCTGGTGGGCAGCTCTTGTGCACGAATAAACTGTCAATTTCTCGCACTTTGTAATCAAAAATACCTTCAAGCTGCTATATAAACAGTTACTTGATAGCAGAAGTTCATCTATAGCACTGCTATATTTTCCTTAATAATGGCGTACAGGGGATGTATATCAGACACTGGATTTTTGGCAACAGTCCAACAATAAAAGCAGTCCTCAAGTATCTCACGTCTAGACAAGTTTTTTTTTTCTGTAAATAAATTAATTTTGTATAAGTCCACAGGGTTATTAAGTTTGGACTCCAAGCCAACCTGACCTGCTAATGGTACATCTACTGATCTACGGCCGATGCCTTGCTAAGCAAAACATCCCGATTAACAGAAACCATCTATTACGTGGGACCAAAGTGGCGAAATGTGGGCGTTAAATATGAGTCTGTGACGTAGGCAGAGGCAAAACAGGCGTAATTTTATATATATAATTATCTAGTTTTATATCGATCAGAATCGTATGCAATGAGATTCTGTCTTTATCCAGTAGTGGACTCACAGAGGCTTATGATGATAATTTGGTTTTGCCACAAATATTGTTGCAAGGTAAAGTCTTTTCTATTCTATTGCAGGAAACATTTTTTTTAATAGCCTGCCAAAGTGACTCTACTCTGCCTGATGGAAAGCATGAATAGAATCTAAAAGTTGTAGTCACCATATTCGTTGCGGAAGCTGACAATACAATATGGAGACCCACACTATGGGGGCCTATTACGATACTTTTCTTTTGGACATAAAAGACATGACAGTCATCGTAGCATTGTATTGCACACACTTACCACGACAACTGATACCCTTGCAATGGGCCTGTAGTCTCGCAGTCACCAACGAAACAACAATGCACACACAAGACGGATGCTGTCGCTTTAGGTTTATCTTCTGTGGGAGGGTTGTACTGCCCCGGACAAGCTGGCTCATTCATTCCGAAATCAGTGTAGCTCTCTACCTGGTGAAACATTTAATACTGCAATGTGTGTTAGTTAATACATTACTACAATAGTTTTAAAACTACATAATGAAGCTCATTGGCTGACAGATTGTTATTATTCTATAGTTTCAACAATACAAAGTTTCTTAGAAAATTCTACACAGCTAATAGCATGGGTTGTTTTAGTAATTCCATAGTATGTCATACTCTCTAAAACTGACTATAAATCATAATTTAGCAAATTAGAACTGAGACTGGTGCTACAATTCGGTGAGTCCATGGTGTTGATACTGGTGACACTCTTTACAAGATTGCAGAGCCAAACTGTTTTGAGCACGAACGGGTCTACTCGACCGTAGCAGTACTACCCTCCCGCAGAAGGCCAACTTAAAGCGACAGCACCTGTGCTATCGTATTTGGTTAGTAAATGTGAAACTGGAGATCCATTGATGCAGGGGTGATAGTAACTGTGGTAAACGTGTGAGCATTACACTGCCACGATGACTGCCATGCGTTTTACGTCTCCAAGTAGGGTGTGAAGAAACATCTCAGGCCGCCATAGTATGTCACCATACTTTATTGTCTGTATTCGCAATAAGTATAGTGACCACAACTTTTAGATTCTATTCATGATTTCCATCTAGCAGAGTAGAGTCACTTTGGCATGCTCTTAAAAAAGAATCAAAAACAGAAGTTACAACAGAGGGTGTGTGGCAGGGATCAGTCTAAAAAAAGATAAGAGAACTAAACAAATGTTTGGTGATTGGTTCCTATCCAATTTTTTTCATATTTATAAACTAATAATTCATCTGCCTACTCTAATCATATTGACAAAACATTCTGAATTGATAATATTACGGAAAAATAACAGACTGCCTGAGGCTAACTCGTGTATTGAAATTATTTTATTATAACTAACCAATTTATTTATGAAGTTATGTTATCTACAAATAATAAAATACAATTTTTATTAATTTTATACCTCAACAACTTCGGAGTGCGTATCACCAACGATCTGCAAGTGTATTCGCAGGCAAGGGTGGAAGACATAACATAAGTTATTAACGTGGTCAACAGAGACTTGGATAGCATAAACTCGTGGTCGATGAAATTGGGAGTGACGGTTAATCCAACTAAATGTCGAGCGATCATAGTGGGCAGCAAACGTATTATGAGCATACGCGATACTGCGTCAATCTCACCAATCATCTTCAACGGATCAGTTATACCGTTCAGCCTCGTATTCAAAGATTTGGACTTACTCATCAACTCTACCGTTGATTGGCGAGCTCAAGTTACTCATGTCAACCAGAAAGTAACGAGAAGCCTGCTTTCTAATACCAAAACTACTCTCATGCAGTCCTTAATAATCCCAATAATCGATTATGGTGATGTGTGTTATTTCGACCTGAATGCAGACATTCATAACAAACTAGACCGACTTCTCAATAACTGCATTCGATACATTTTTAATCTTCGAAAGTATGACCATGTATCTGCTTTACGTTCCCAGTTAAAATGGTTACCTATTCATCAGCGCCGCAATCAGCAAGCACTAGCTGCACTATTTTTATTTCTCAACTCATCATTTTTACCTACATATCTTACTCTATACCTAGGTTATCTATCCTCTAATCACGACAGAAACCTTCGCTCAGAAAATAATCTGCTTCTCTTATGTCACTCGCACAACTCAGATTTCGTGAACTCTTCGTTCTTTGTTCCGACAGAACTACTCTGGAATGTGTTCCTGCTCGAAGTCTGGATGTCCACAAACCGTTTTACATTCAAAAAGAAAGTACACAATCTCCTTCCTAACGAGATTGAAGAATCATCTTATCGATATTTGGTTCAGCTTATATTCAAGTTGTTATAGTGTACGAATATAATCTAATTGTGTGTATATGTATATTTATGTATAAGAGTATATACATGTATATTTATATGTGTATTTAGGGCGTATGTATAGTATGTGTTGATTGTATATGTTACTCACGTAGAGTATATTTTTACTACTAATGTAACCTCTGTGTACCTCCCTTGCAATATTTCTACACCATCCTAAAGTTGACTGGAACAGGATGCCTTGGGTCAATAAGTTCACCGATGTACAAAGTGCATAAAGTGTAAATAAACAAAAATAAATAACAGCAATATTAAAATACTGGCATGCAAACCAAATCAATTACGTCAAATGAGTGGGAGTGCTATGCTCTTATGTCCTTGAATGTGGGGTCAGACAGGGTGGACTATCACCCATCTGGTTATTGAATGCATACATGAATGACCTGATAGAGGCACTTAACAGTACCCGCGTTGGTTATTATGTGGACAAAGTCTGCACTAACAATCTGAGTAATGTGGACGACATGGTGCTGTTGAGTGCCCCTGTGAGTAACATACGCTAGTTAGTGGCAATCTACGAATGCACTGTAAAACATAGCTTAAAATACAACCCTAGAAAGAATTTTTTTTTAAGAGCCTGCCAAAGTGATTCTACTCTGCCTGATGGAAAGCATGAATAGAATTCCAGAGTTGTGGTCACCATACTCATTGTAAATGATGCAATCAGACAATGCAGTATGGTGACCCATACTTTGGCGGCCTAGTGAGATGCTTTTTCACACCCCGCTTGGGGACGTAAAAGGCATGACAGTCATCGTGACAGTTTAAGGCTTACACAATTACCACGATAGCTGCCTCCAGTCTTACACTCACCATCGAAACACGACAACACGGATGCTGTCGCTTTAGGTTGGTCTTCTGTGGAAGGGTAGTACTGCTCCGGTCGAGCCGACCCCCTTTTGCTGAAATCAGCGTGGTACTACTACCTACTACATTGGTATTTGAGGGCAGTGGAAAATGTGCAGAGGCTGTTTCGTCTAACACTGAAAAGGCTGTCTCTGACTAGGGTGCAGCAGTTCAAATACCTTGGTCATTTGCTAACCACCGACCTCAAAGACGATGTACACATTAAAGGCGAACATGAGCGTTAAGAGTGTTGTCTGTAAGAGCACACATGCTGACTGGTAGATTTACCAGATGCTCACGTTAATTGAAAATCTTATATATTATACATTTTTTTTTATACATTTTTTTTTCTTATACATTTTTTTTTACGCACCCAGAATCAAAACAACAGTTTATGGATCACACAAAGTGTTGTCTATATGGAATCTAATATGGAATTTGAACCCACAACGCTCAGCGTAGTAGAGAGCGGCGTGACGATTACTTAGGCCAACCATGCAGTCATATGTTATTCTCTGCTTACTACACATCGCTTTACTAAAGCAGTCTGGGAGCCAGGTAAGCTTTAAAAGCTTACAACGCTCTGCAGGTGCAATACGAAAGCACGTTATGGGCGTTATTGGGGTTGCCTCGTTTCTGCAACGGATCAAGAATATTTGTCGAAACCGAGGTACATTACTTTTACTCCACAATTCGAAAGAAATGTGTATCACTGCTCTGCAGAGTGCCAGACACAATTTAATTCTTGCTATGATAGCTGCTAGGCTCGACTCCCTTTATATGAACCACAATTCCAAGGTTAATAACTGCCTTGGTGGCGCAGCGGTAGTGGATGCAACTGCTGTGCTTGAGGTCTCGGGTGCAATTCCCGGGTCGGACCAAATGTTTGTATGATCTGCAAATATTTGTTTCGAAGTTTAGGTATTTTCTATGTATAATATGTATGTATTTACAAAAAAAAGTATATAAGTATTCTATCAGTCGGTCTAGTTATCATAGCATAAGCTCTACGTAGTTTGAAACTAGATGACGTTGCGGGCCAAATGTCCGAAATATTTATTAAAAATATAGAAAGAGACTAGCAACGTGAGTTGTTTTTAATTTTATATCATATTTTATAACTGTATTTTATATCTTAGAGTTTTTATTGAGTCTAAGATATAAGATAATAAAGAGATTTATTATTACTTTTCTCTTAATTACTGTTGTAAATGAATTATTTAAATTTTTAAATATATAAAAAAAAAGGAAAAGAATACTAACTAGTATCATTATATTGCTGATAAGCATACTCAAATATAACACACGTTATGGACAAATTACACCTCATACAGAACCGATATAATCGTGTTCATCACACAATCATCTTGACTGGGAAATGAACCTACGACTGAGGAGCAGTCCGGGTCACTAACCACTAGACCAACAAGCGAAATTTCCTAAAACTTTTTTGTCCATCTCAAAAACTAGCCAAGTGTTCCAAACAGTGATAATTCGACCGCTAGAACATCTCTAAACAAAACAAATCTAGTTTACAGTCAAAACATTTTCTTATCGATTTATCATTATCATGTTGTTGACCTTGAAAGTACAGTAAACCTCGCATTTGATACTTTATTACGCTTCTAATAAACTCATCAATCATACATGTTTATCTTTGTTCATTTATACAGACAAGCCTTTTGTGTATATTCGTGAACTCCTAACAAACTCAAACTTAGTATTCTGCCGTATTACGTATTAATCTTTTCTTTATTTATTGTTCGTTATAAGCAACGAAATTCAGGTGATTCTTGATAGAAGTTTCAATAAAAAATGCTTCAAAATTAGTGGGTAACCGTTCGGTTCGGGAATTCGTAGATTCAATTCCTAGTAAGTGTGTGATCAGCACGTTTCTTCTGTATCTGTGTACAGCATATCCGCAATACTCATAGCGTAATTTTATTACGCTACATTTTTCAGCAGTTATGAGTAATATATGTGACTCTTGCCTGAGACTCTTACGTTATCCATTGCGAAGTAGACGTGAGAACATAACAAACAAATAAAAAAACTCGTATTTGCATTTTAAATATTAGCTCTGACGTTTGCCTCTCTAGTTAGGGATGCGAAGGCTGTGTGTAAAGTATCTCAAGTTTACTCATTAAGTTACTTTTCTATAGTACTACAGTGGATGTCATTATATCTTCTTTTATTGACAAGTCCCTCTCCTTAAACTTGAGTTTATGTTTGGTCTATGAACCGGTGTTGACAACTTCAAACTCTTGTGCTCATTTCTTCGTAAGAGGGACGAACACCGAACATATTTTTGAGACTCGAGTATCCTTAGTAAGGCAGCGATGTAAAAAGCATTTCGAGTGTTGAGCTTAGCGTTGTTTTTTTTTTGTAAATGAACGGATCGTGCTTTTTATGCTTGCTCTTAGATTAGAGTAAAATTTGAGTGTTTTTGTGATTTGTATTATAGTGTTGATAAATTTAAAGAAATCGGGTATCTGATCGGAGGTCACCTTATTTATGTTGATGCGATATAACATCCATTTCTCAAATATAAAATAATTTATTGCCAATAGAACAAAATAAATGAATTTGTAGTACTACAGTCGCATTGTAGCCAAATATATTGCCATCTAACGCATCTATAGTACCTGCTAATGCTGTATCGCGATATGAAAGTTCTCACGCCGATTAGCATACATCTTCCCAACGTCAGCCACAAGGCCGACTGTGGCCTGATTCAGGTATTATCATCTCGGCTAATCGGAGGATCGTTTCCGTATGACATAATTTTTCTTTTTTTATTTAGAGCGAAAGTGACTCTACTCTGCCTGATAGAAAATATGAATAGAAACCAAAAGTACTCGTATTTGGTACCACAACCATTGTGGTTGTGGACAAAGCAGTAAAGCAAAATTATGAAACACTAGTTTTTTCCCGCGGCTTCGTTCTCGTGGGATTTGGTCTGCCACATTAAGTTTTGTAACAGATCATTTTAAATAAATATATATTTTTTTACATACAAACAATCCTAAGGTACATCATCTTTGAGTAACTTCAATGGTTTAGACAGCGTACGCCAAGATAAATTTCGGAAGCCAGATTTTTTCCCGACTTAATTGTATTGTTATGTTACGACCAAAATTGAATAAAATCATTACAAATTGTAGTCTATATGTTATTCCGATGTATAACCTATATTACTGTGAAGGTTTATCTAAATCCGTCTAGTAGTTTTTTCGTGAAAGATTAACAAACATACATACTCACAAACTTTCGTGTTTATAATATTAGTAAGATAATAGTTACTTATGATTGACAATAATTTGATAAACTTGATTTACGATCTGATCCCGTTATCTATCATGCTATTTCTAAATTTTAATTTTTATTTATTTATTTATTTAAAATATGGAGGACTTACAACTAACACTACAAGGTTTGTAGTCAAGACAATTACAAGTCCTTACTTGCAGTGGCATGCTAAAGGTAAAAATCTGAGATTAACAATCTTGTAATGTTAGACACATTACTCTTTTTGCCGTTCAATCATTAAAAAGATTCTAATGATGAAAAAATAAATCATTAAATGTTCTGCTCGGACACCTACGCACATTTGAAACAAGACATATAAATAATGGATAAAAATCAAACCCACGACTTCCAGCTAGACAGGCAAGTCAATATAATATACCTCAAGAATTTAAATCCAGATATTGATAACATTAACCTAGAAGAAGAGACAGTAAGTCTCCAACAAAACAACAGGGCTATCAATTTTCATATAACAAAGTCCTTCAAAGACTTACCTCAAGTCTTGATAAACGACAGTGTGTTCAACAAACAGACTGCAATCTTGACAAACTCAAGTTCCGATTCATTACCTGTAAGAAAATGAAACTTAAGTTTAAGATCTTGTTTTAAGTTAAATAGTCTAAGTTGCTTAAGTCTAAGTTAGTTAAACAGTCAAAGTTATTTAGTTATGTCGATCTGTCTATTTGATCTAGTGATTAGCGTATGTGACTGACAATCAAGATGGTCCAGAAATGTCTTTGGGATTTTCTTACAAGAAATTCTTAATAACAGCCCAAATTATGGAACTTGGCGATGTTTCACGCCCGCGCTTTTAAGAGCACTTAAGCCATCGGACCCGGTTATCATATACACTTGTGAACTGCCTTGGTGGTGCAGCTGTATTTAATGTCACTGTTGTGCTTGAGGTCTCGGGTTCGATTCCCGGCTCGGACCAAATGTTTGTGTGATCTGCAAATATTTGTTTCGAAGTTTGTATGTTTACTATGCATAATATATATGTATTTACAAAAAAAAAACTATATAAGTATTCTATAGTTATATCGTATCGTATATTCTATTAGTCAGTCTAGTTATCATAGCACAAGCTCTGCTTAGTTTAAAACTAGATGACGTTGTGTTGAGTGTCCGAAATATTTATTTATTATTTATTAATTTTTATTGGGAAGTCTTTGCCCTCAAATATACTGATAACTAGTTCAACTTTTGAATTCAGTTCACCCTCAGGGTTGTGGAGATCTGATAAAAATGACTCGGCGGAAAACTGATATTTAGATAAAACCAGTTGAGCTAGTGGCAGATCACAAGTAATCTTACGAATAATAAAGGCTAGAATGATGATGAGTTTAAATCTAAGTTTAAGTACACTTTGACAGCACGGTCTCCGTAGATTTGAATGGTAAGCTTAACCTTACCGCTGCCGACTGTGAATGTTTTGGGATCAATCTCCACATGAGACAACACGTGATCGTGATGCGTGATCCACAACTGGTTATTCTGTTTTTAATATCGATTTCATTGATTTTTGTGTTTTTCCTTAATTTTTCTGTTTTAAACTAAAAATCATATACAACCTTAACTGTAGATTTCTATTTGACTGATTGTTATTGCATGTTAACAGCTTTTTAAGTCATACAGTAATAATTAATTTACTAATATGTTACCAATAATTTTTTAAATAAAAACAGGACTTTATAGAAAATAGATAAGTTGGAATTAGACAAAAAAAAATTCAAGAAATTAGGACAAAAATATTGTTTTTTTATATCTAATAGCATTAGGCAAGTTGTTTTTACAAGGATTTAAAAAATATGTACAAAAATCTTCAGTAATTTGACAAATTATCTTAAGTAGCCACTCTAAAACATTGAAGAGGGCATAATAAAACTGAATTTAAGTTTTTGCGCCTCATTTGAAATATCTTGGGAGAAAAATACAATGTCAAAATGCTACGCCAATTTCAACCGTAACACAAGAACATTAAAGCATAAATTCTTATACATTGCAATGTCAATATTTACATGTAGGCTACTTGAATATTCTGTCTACTCGAAGAAAACTTTTAGGCAACTTATAAACAATATTTTTACCATTTTTATTTCGTAAATTCGTACAAAGGAATGTTTTGCTTTAGTTGTAGAGAACGAGATAAATTATGAGTTGGACGACCATATTATTATATTCTTGTCAAGTTCCCCGCGGGAGTCTTATGCGTGAGCAGCTCGAACACTGTGATAAGGTTGGATATAAAACAGCTATTGTGTAGTTTTTTAATTGTTTTTTACGCAATGAGTGAGATCACCGCAATCCAAACATTTCCTCTGCTGCTGATTCTTGGGAGATGGACTGAAAGAACAGCAATGACTTGTGATTTGAATTGCATTCTTGATTTTTACAGAATTTTGATCCAACGTCAGCCAATCCTCATTTTTAGACGAAACAAAAGAATGTGTTCATTTAATTAAAAAACATGAATAAACTGAGACCTAAGGTAAATAAATAATAAAATAAAAAGAATTCTTTGTGTATATTTACTAAAACTTTCTACTTTTATTCACTTAATCTTGTAAGATAATGTCTTGACTTTTCTTTGTTAAGGGTCAGTTCTCTTTTTCTGCACTATAATATCTATTGATCACAAACAGAGACACTCGTTTTAATTAACTGTATGCATATTTCTTCTAAAAAAACAGTACATGAGAGTTAACAATTTGCTTAAAATTACTATATCGAAATGTCTCTTGCAGTTTAATTTAAGACTTAATTATAATCCGTTCACATTAACAAAATGGTTATGCGCCCAACCAAGAAAGACGTTTTGTACGCAAATTGACCTAATTAGTCAGGTCTGGACTTGATCAATGTGTCGCTATTTTTTTTATCACGAACGGACTACTTACAAAAAGTACTAATATAGTTTTATTCCTTTCTTGACTGTTCAACTTCTAAATATCCATGAAATTCAAATTATAATCCTATGTTTAAAAGAAAAAAAAATATTTTAAGCACATCGTCTAAATACTTTCTGTGTTATCTAATATATTTATTGTCATTGTATCTAATTTACTTTAATTTATGAGCAAAGTAATTATTACATGACCTTCGTAAT
The DNA here is from genome assembly GCA_949316085.1 of Hypercompe scribonia. Classification (NCBI taxonomy): domain Eukaryota; kingdom Metazoa; phylum Arthropoda; class Insecta; order Lepidoptera; family Erebidae; genus Hypercompe; species Hypercompe scribonia. Next base: position 4,073,498 of record OX438997.1, read on the forward strand.
CGAAAGAAAAACTGTAGAGGTGAAAATCGTTCTCATGACTGAAAATACTGTTATAAATTACGCTTATCTGTTCTCTTTCAACTTACCTTTATATATTTGTGATTAGTCATCATTTTACTAAAAGATTCTAAAACGGGTTAACTCAGCTAGTATTCAAACCTTAACAGCAAACGAGGAATCTAATCCCATTTCAGATTGTAATTTGGTAAGAGATTTACCACCGTAAGCCTTTGAACCGTACCAACAAATACCAGGGAGTACGCAATAAATTTTAAATCAATATTATAGGCCACAAAAATGTTAGTTGATAGGCTATCGTTACGTCTTATACAAAGCTTATCTGAGTGATGGGACAAGTGATAAGATACATGCGACTATAAAATTTAACTTAAATTGGATTACTCAAATCTATTCGGTTAAAATATAACTTTTCCAAGGTTTAGATTCAAAATTATAAAAATAAGTAATGAAGGGTAAATTATCCATAACCTTTCTTTATTTTTAAATTGTATTTTTCACTGTTACTAAAGTTAAAGAGAATTTAGACATCATGGCAAGAGTTATTTTACAAGAAATATTTACGATAGTAGTCTATGAGTATTTGGACATCAAGAAAGGTCAGTCATCTGTTGGGTATTAGGTGCTATAAACATCAACAAGTAGCACATTCAGACATTTCGTCATCCCAGTGGTTAGATGTCCACTGTTGGTAAAGAACCTCCTTCAAGCTCACCACTATAACTCGTAGTGTGCTGTCGGCATCCAGCGGCTTCGCGTGTGAAAAGTCATCTAGTTATATATTTTAACAATTTATATTTTACCAAATAAGATAATTTTCGAAGAGACAAACAATGTGTTAATCAGGCATACAATGAAAATAGAATTGTGAAAATATTTTATAGGTAATAGAGCCAAGCTGATTTCAGCACAAAAGGGCCGCCTCGATCGAGCAGTACTACCCTCCCACAAAAGATCAACCTAAAGCGACAACATCCGTGCTGTCGTGTTTCGTTGGTGAGTGCGAGACTGGAGGCCCATTGATACAGAAGTGACAGATGTCGTGGAAAGTGTATGTAATACAATGCCATGATGACTGTCATGTCCTTTATGTCTCCAAGCGAGGTGTAAAAAAGCATCTTACTAGGCCGCCATAGTGTGGGTTACCATATTGCAATGTCTGCATTCGCAATGAATATGGTGACCAAAACTCTTGGATTCTACTCATGCTTTCCATCAGGCAGAGTAGAGTCACTTTGGTAAGTTCTAAAAATAAAAAAAATAACAAAAAATCTAAATCTAAATGCACATGCCGTTTTCTCTCTCCCAAAAAGTACTTCTACATTTCTTTTGTACCCATTAGAACATCGTCAATTGATATACGTTACAAAACTTAGTATTTTTATTAAATCTTACTCCTATTACATGTATTAGTAATATCGATTATATGAATAATGATCTAAATTGATACTAAATGGCACAGGTCTCTCACAGGAATTAAAATTATAAAATAATGCGAATTTGATATCAGGTCGTCACTTAGTCCTAACTGTCGAAGTAATTCTTTTTACGCGTACCTTTAACCATTTTATGACGCATTCAATTCACTGAAATAATATAGCTGTTCTTGGGATTTAATAACAGGGCCCTTGATGTCGTTTCAGTGAATTACACATAAATGTTTAACTGAGATGGTGGATGTTGATGTCATTTGTAGTACGGCGTGTTTTGCTTTTAGAGGTTTTCTGTGATGTTCTAAGATACAAAACTTCTCGCCTAAGATAAAAATCTTTACTCTAGAATCTATTATATATTTGATGGGCTTTGTAATCTTAGTAATATTAAACTGTTTTGTGCTCTCTTGTGTACAAGTCATTATTATATATCTTTTTTTAAAACATAACTTCCGCTTTAAAAATATTTCTGTATCGCCGGAGACTTTACAAATGTACATGAAACGGACACAAACGGCACTCAGACTCAGAACAACAATCACACTAATAGTGTACATTAAACTCACGACACTGTGCATCAGGATGCGGTGAGTAGACTGCTTAAGCCACTATACCATGCGTGCAGTCTTTTAGTGTTGATTTTCTGAGATACAAAATTCCGAATACAATTGTGCTATTTATTCTATTATATGTATATATGGTAGGTTCTAAATTATAAGTAATAGCAAACCTTATTACGCTCCCACGTGTGCGTTTGAAATATTAATACGTTATCATTATGTAAGTATATTAAAATCGGATTGATAATAGTGTAGTGTGGATGTGTCTACGTATGGTAGGGATTCCCGTAGTATATAAGTGTCTATGACGAAAACAAACCTATAACTGGGTCCACCGTGAACTCATAACGAAATACAAGTAATGTTTCCTTTGACTAACTAGATGGCGCTATATCAGTTCTCTGAATCACGATATTGTTTGGTTATCAGGCTCAGTATAAAAGTTACCCCAAGTGATTGAATGTGGACAATTAATAATAAGCTTGTCAGATGAGCATATCAGTTCACAGTGGTTTTTTTTGGAATTCAAGTAACTCCCTAGTGAACACGTTAAGTGCTAGTACGGTATTTAACAATAAGTCATTTATAAAAGTCTGATAACTTAAAATGTTCTAAAAAATTGCAAGTGTTGCACATTTCATGGTCGTCGCATATTTTTGAATAGAAATCCTTCACTTCTTTGATGGAAGTTTTTCTGTAAATTGAAAGGGGATTAAACACACTAAAATAATCGGTTCACAAGTAACGAATATAATTATCGTAGAAATTACATTCAATTAAAAACTTCGGTTAGTATTTAATTTTCAATCGTGGAATATAGTTTCACTATATAACAAAATTATAAAACATCTTGCGTTTCTGTAATTTGTTCCGTGCGTTCCGTACGTAAGTACATTCCGTTAGGCACTTATCAGCAGAAATGATGGTCGAGAAAAATTAGCCAAATCTTTTCCTACATAGCGAGAAACCATAAACTACAGAGAATCTGGAATATGTACTACGTTGGGTAGGATAATATAACTACAATTGAGTAAGAATAAAGAAATACGCTCATTCATAGCGTATTTATGCGTATGTATGTCTGTTTGTATATATAGAAAGGCAACTATGCTTTCATTAACTATGACAAATTAGTTATAAAACAGGAAAAATCAGGAAATGAAAAACGCAAAAGAGAATCCTCAACCTCACCTAATGTAAGAGGACAGCCTCGCAAACAGCAATTACTAACAAAAGCAAATCGTATAAATGTTTTCGATGTAATGAGGAATAGAAGCAACTCTCTGCCATCTGCCAACTTGCCAACTGCTCAAAAACCATAGGATGTGGTCATCAGCCACCGGAACAAACCTTTAAACAACCAAGAACACAAAAATATCAGAAACAAAACATTCCCCAACCCGATTTGTCCTCGTGGGGAATTAGACTACAACCCGCCACCAAATTCAAAACTGAATCAAGATATAAAACTTACTCTCAAAATTTGCACTTATAATGTAAGAACACTTGCATCAAGTAATCATCATCATAATCATCAATGAACGTATAAATAAATCAAAATATTACCTGCTTACACCTGGCTGCAAGGTAGTTGCGGCCGAGCGTGCAACGGCTCCTATGGATTTTTGAATTCTTTATACGCATTATTATGATGTGGATGACATTTTATTTAAAAGAGAAGTGAACGGAATTTTTTTTGGAAAATGAATTAACATTAATTTAATTAAAATTACTTGCGGCCACTTTTTACTGGCTGCGTGTTGATCAATGTATTCTCCTATTCATAAACGTATGTAGAAATGTGTGTTTCACTCAAAACGTAATGAACGTAGTGTTTTTGCAGCGGGATCTCGTACTAATAGAAAAGTACTGAGAATATAATAGACCTTTGTATGTGGCCTTCATTGACTACAGCAAAGCGTTTGACAGTATCAGCCACTGTTCAATTTGGAATGCACTGCAACAATTAAATATTAACTACAAATATATCAACATCTTAAAATATATATACACAAATAGTACGAGCAGAGTCAAATTAGAAACTAGAGGAGACGTAATAAACATAGAACGAGGAGTAAGACAGGGAGATCCTCTTTCTCCGAAGTTGTTTATAGTAGTACTTGAGAATGTCTTTCGAGAACTAGACTGGAAAAACAAGGGTGTGTACATAAACGGACAATATTTAAATCATCTGAGGTTCGCTGATAATATTGTCATAATTGCTGAAACTGCCAAGGACCTAGAGGAAATGATGAAATCTCTGAATTACGAAAGCTTCCACATCGGCCTAGAAATAAATTTAAATAAAACTAAGATACTGACCAACAATTGCGAACGCCCAAAAATGATCAAAGAAAACAAAATAGAATACGTCAGCGAATACATCTACTTGGGTAAGCACATTTCATTTAAAACTACAAGCAACGAAGAAGAAGTAACAAGAAGAATCAACGCAACCTGGAAGAAGTACTGGGCATTAAAAGAAATTCTAAAAGGGAACTACAGTTTACATATGAAAAGGACAACATTTGAGACGTGTCTACTACCCTGCTTGTTGTATGGCTGCCAAACATGGGTATACACAAATAAAATAAAACAACGAATTAAATGCAGTCAGACAGCAATAGAAAGGAGCATGTTAAGACTAAGACGAATACATAAAATTAGGAATGACAATATCCGTCAAAAAACTAAGCTCACCGATGCTCTTCGGCACGCACTCTCACTCAAGTGGAAATGGGCAGGACACATCTCACGATACCCAGACAGAAGATGGACCATTGAAGCCACACGATGGAAAGGACCGGTGGGAAAACGGAATGTTGGCAGACAAATAAGACGGTGGGCTGATGACATTACACACGTCGTAGAAAACGACTGGATAAAGTTAGGCAAGGATAGAGAAGCATGGAACAGGATGGAGGAGGCCTTTACCCAATGGGGGTTTCAAATTTCAGAATAACACAAGCACCAAATAAATGAAAAATACAAATAAATTATAGTACTAATATTATTTTTGTAATACTGTTCGCATGAGAAATTTGAAATAAATGGCTTATTTATTTATTTATTATTTATTTATGTCTGTTTGTATATATTCCTTTATGTACATTTATATTTGTGTACATGACGTGTTCTATTGTGAGTGTGTATTATCCGTGTGATGACGGATTAAGAACACATAGTGTTACCACCCCTATTCATTCCATGGGTGTCGTAAGAGCCGATTAAGGAACCAAGTATACAAGACAACATCATTACAAAGAGAAGGAAAACTTGAAACACACTATTCCAACCCATCTGGCCAGCATGAAATAGTAGGCCAAAACCTCCTTGCTAAGAAGAGGCCTATGTCTAACAGTGGACTGTAAAAGGCTGTTGATGATATGTGTGTAAATACCATATACACAATATGTTCCTAACCTCTTTGCACCTACTACCTTACAAAGGTTCTACAGCACCCGAAGGTTGGTGGTTGAAGAATGTCCTGGGCATTAAATCTGCCGATGTACAAATGCAGTGCATAAACTTATTGAATAAATAAATATTAATATATAAACAGATGAAAAGAACAAAACCATAAAAAAAACGTAATGAAAGCAACTTAAAAGAGATACATACTTTTATGCTAAAATAAACAAAAAGAAACATAGGGTTTCCACCAAAAACTTAGGGCCCCAAATCAACTTCACTTGCAAGTGATGCAGTGCTGACAAGCGAACAAAGTTCTGGCAAACAAAACATTCCCATTAACGCCAATAGACTCGCCACCAATAACACGGACCAAAATTTTGGCAACAAGACGTTTAATACGCCTCTATCTACACCTCCCGGGAAACCCCCGTGATTTTATGTATGTATGTTACAAATAAAAAAGCTACGATAAGTCCAATCACGTAAATATATAACCACCATCGAGCTCAGTCGTGCAGAAAAAAATAATTGGGCGGCACGGAAAACGAAGAATTCAATTTTCATATATATTGATATGCCCGTTTGTCATAGAAAGAAAATAAAATATTTGTGTTAAATGAGTTTGTGCGTAGGCTGTATTATTTTGATGTGTTTGATATCAGTGAAGTAAAAAAACTTCTTTGAAACTAAAAGTTTACTGTTTTTTTTAATACATTTATATGAAATAGATTCGTATTTTGGCAGAAAAGATCGATGTTAAACTATTCTTTCGTTAATTTTCAACAAGTAAGTAAGGTTACCGGAGTCTGAATTCCTTTTCTGACTCTATGGAGAGGGACTCCTAGTACGGCCACACCCTTGTGACTCTCAAGTTGCAGGTGGTGCAGTACCAGCTTATGCGAATGCTGTGCTTAGGTCTCAGTTTCATTTCCGCGTCAGATCAAACATTTTTATGATTTGTAAATATGTGTTTTAGAGTTTATGTATTTTGTTTGTATACGTATGTATGTACTTAAAAAGGTATGTAAGTATTCTATCAGTCAATCTAACTTTAGCATAGCATTTTATAAGCATTGCTGAGTTGACGCGTTGTGTGTTAGCTGCCCAATTTTTTTTTTCCTCTTCTGTCTGCTTCTTCTGCCTCATTATCATAAAAAAAATACACTGATCTTTACTACGTGTGTCAGGTTTTTCTTCAAATTCTAGCAACACACAGTCCTCAAAATGTCAGTCCTCATTTCTATGAAAGATGGCTACGTTGCTGACAAAGTAACTTTCAACAAGCGATTTTATTTTGGATCGTTTATATTTTCATTCTTCACGAGCCAGTTGTATTAAACATAAATAAATAAAACAGTAAATATTTCGGACATTTTACACGCTATCTAGTTTCAAACTAAGCACAACTTGTACTGTGATAACTAGACTGACTGATAGAGTACTTATATACTTTTATTTTTGTAGAAACATACACATACATAGAGAGCGCCCTAACGGTGAAACAATTTTTTTTTTCTAAGTTAAGAACCTTCCAAAGTGACTTTACTTTGTCTGATAGAAAGCATGAATATAATCCAAAAGTTGTGGTCACCATACTTTTGCAAATGCAGACAATGCGATATGGTGACCCACACTATGCCGGCCTAGTGAGATGCTGTTTCACGCCCTGTTTGGGGACGTAAAAGGCATAACAGTCATCGCGGCAGTGTAAGACTCACACAGTTACCACGATAACTGTCACCCTTGCATCAATGGGCCTCCGGTCTCCGGCCTCCGGTTTGCACATCATACAAATATTTGGTCGAACCTAGGAATCGAACCCGAGACCTCAAGCACAGCGGTCGCATTAAATAAAACGCAATACATTATACATATGAAAGTTCACACCTAAAGCGAAATATATCTGTTTATTCACCCCCATTCCACAACATTCTATTCTTGTTACATATCTTTTCATAATAACAATTGCATAAACATCATTTTAATTAAATTCATCCACAAGTACTCACATAAAATCACATACGTTGGCCCTATTCACATAAATTTCAACTCAAGCAGTTTCATGCTCGAATAATGCCTACCGGCGTTTCTACTAAATTGTTTTCTTCATAAAATTGGATGAATTGAAAATGGCAATTTATTTCGGGTACTAAACAACTGTTCTTATTAATTACTTGCAATTGTTTTTATGTGGCCATTATTGAAGCGGAAATAAGAAATATAATAATTACTAATTACAGTTTTAGAGGCTCGCAAGGGTCTGATACAGAAGGAAAGGTTCTTAAAAACACCACGCCAGCACTAGGAATAAACGCTGTGTCGCGGGGGACTTTACAAACATACAAGAAACGGACACAAAGAACACCCAGACTCAGAACAACAATTTATGGATGGTGTTGTCCCATGTGGAGTTTGAACCCACAACACTCAGCGTAGTAGAGACACCGTGTAGTTTTCATACGGCTCGTATAGTGAAATTTCTATCTTTGTAGCCCTAACCACCTGTGTCTTGGTCCCAGTACTCAAAGTCGGTGGTCTACTATTTTTAAATATGTGTTTTTATTTTTCATTTTTATGTATATATATTTTTCTTCTAAGAACATGATAATTTAGTAAGCTAACTAGGTTTCTTTTACTCTACTAGTATATAGAGCGAGCATACCATTCAACCAATAGCAAATAACCATCAGCAACCAAAAACAGGTGCAAGTCAATTTATACTAAATTATAAAACTGAAGAGTTTGTTTGTTTGTTTGGTTGAACATAGTGTTAGGAACTACTCGCCCGAAGTTGAAAAATTCTTTCAATGTTAGATAGTTTATTTATCGTGAAAGGATATATAAACCATTACGCTACGATCACTAGGAACTGAATGTCAAAGATAAATGTATAAAAATGGGGGCAACTTATAACCTTTAAGAGCTTCCATAGCGTGTGATGCGTTAATTGTTAAAGTTTTACGAAAATCATAGATCACGCAAATAAAAGACGAAGGCTAAATTGAGCGGGTCAGCTAGTATGTTATACAAGCAAACCAATGTGTTGCCTTTCCCTCCTACACCCTCCTTCTCAACTGGTTGGGAGTAGGTTCCTCCTGGATATTAACCGAGAAAGTCCTAGTAAACATATTTTCTAAATACATTAAAGATAAATTACAATCAGATCAAACAAATGATTGTACTCAGTACACAATTCTTTATCCTGAGTTGGAATTGAACCCATGATCTCTGGTCTTATTTGATCAATAAGCCAGTCAGTCAAGCCATAAATTGACATTTACTTTTAGTGATCATTGCGATCAAATTAAAAATTATGCACAGGGTGGGCCAAGATTTCGTTAACATTTGAATCTAACATCCCGTGCAAACATGTTGCGGGAGTTCTTGGGACCGATGCTACTGGAATTTGTTGGCTACAATCGCAACTCATGGTTTTAATAAGATAGAGCCACTTGTCATACATCCAATAAGTCCCTGCCAGTGGTGAAAGACATGTTTTCGGAAAAGCTGATTTCCAGACGAGGCGACATTCCATGGTCACCCAGAAGTTCAGATCTATCCCCAGCAAACTGCCGACGAGTATTCGAAAATTTCGGTTCACGCTTAGAAGAGTGCCAACGACTCAACGGCTGTTATTTAGACGATGTATTTTTAAAAAATAAATTGCAACTACATAATTAGCTTTCTTGTAAATATGTAAACAATTTTCATAACATATCAAATGATTTTTTATACGATTTTTTCTAATGTTAGCTAAATTGTGGCCCACCCTATATAATTTAAATTCTTTAAACGCTGTCATTCTGGCCACACCTTTAGCTATAAATTTACATACTAAGGTGAAAGTCAGCGGAAATATCGTCACAATTAACATAGTAATTTTATAATGCGAAAAGAAAAAGCTTTTATACTTCCTTCATTGAATTTTTTTGCTACGTCATAGTTAACATTAACCTAGTTACTCGTAACGAGGCCCCTATATACGGATAGAGCTCTATAAAAAACAAACTCAGTCATTTTTAACAGCTTCTTCAATTACAGGACAAACCGTAGCAGAGTCAAAGTGCTCTGCTTCTGGACCTTCACGAAAATCGGTAGTTAGATTTCATGTTCAAATCGACAACGGAATTTTGATATATTACTCTATTTTGATATAAAACTCAGCACATGTAACAAACCACAATCAAATTTAAAATATGATTTCGTAACAAAGGGTCCTGTCCAGAATTGACTGACAATTATGTCAACATGTAATGAAAATTTGTATCGAAATCATGCTGGCGCCCAGAGTTCTTATCAGTTAGGCATTTACCTGGTTATTCTTGTCGTAGACCAACGATTGTAAAGTGTTGGTGCCATTTGAATGTATGTAAGTGTTTGGAAGACTGATTACACGATGTTTGAGCCAGGGTAAATCTCTGGAATCCCTACTTCATTCGAAAAGTCCAAAACTTCTTGATACAACAAGCTAAAAATTTCCTAGTGACTGTTACCACTACATACGTATATCAGTCACAATTCCAAAACGTAATGACTTTCGCGACATACATAGAAGTCTTCTGTTATTCTGTTGCGGGATACTAAACTACAGTTTTTTCATGAAAAATTTATTATCTATCACTTATCGCTCAAGAACTTTTATTAAACTGAAACATTGTCGAATTGTCATTTTTTGACTTATACCAACTCCAGTTGTCCTGTCGTCCAGATTGAGAAGCAATTGTGATTCTTCAGTTGTAGACAGGTTGACTGATTATAAGAAACTACCGGCATTAACCTACCTAATCATAAATTGTGTGAAAAACTACGCTTTGATACAAAAAACTGTACCGAAATCCACAGTCTACTGCCAGAAACTACATGGTACTTAGCTGACTGCTTACCTGATTATCCTTGTCGTAGACCGAGGTTTATAAAGTATATTCCGAAAGTATATACCGGTGATATTTCAACGTGGGCCACTATCGTGACACGAGAAGAGATGGCTGCTATACCGACGGCGCGACGCTACACTACGCGAGCAAGTTGTCTAGTACTACTACGCGTCAACCGACACTGATCGACAACGTAGCCGCAAGATAACCGAACACAAGTACCTTACCAGTCTTGGATTGTTCCAATCAGAATTAAAAGGCCTATATTCTGACGAAAGCCAACAGCATAATCGTTCAACGTTTCTGTGTTTTCTGTGAGGTCATGGTATCACTTCGATCCGGCAAATAACATAACGAACCACGGCTATCCAAGCAGCTACACTATTATATGAGGTTGCTAACGTTGATATGTGAAGAAGAGCCCATGTTAACAATTGTATATAGACTTAGATTATACTTTGATAAAATGAACCGTACTTATACAAACATATGTACATTAAATAAAAAAACAAGGCTCTCCCACGTCAAAATTCGTGAATAAACAATATTATAAACAGCATTTTAAAAATGTTGCTTCAATTTTCAGTGTTTACCTAAGTCGTGAAGCCAGGAATAAAACTTAAATAGCTTATTCTATCATGATTGTGTACGTTCAGTCCTAAGAGAATAGGTTGCGTGCTCCACTATAGTAATTAAGTATGAACTGAATATGGTGTCACGGGCAATAATTCCAATTATTAAATGCCGGGGAAATACCTACCGCTGGTAGAAGAAAGTGAAGTGAAAAATCTGACTTAGAGAGAGTTCCTTTCGAGTTTCTGCTAACTCGGAAAGTTTAATTTATTATTATTTAGGTAAAATATCAATCAATTCTTTGGTGTTTTAATTATTTTACGATTTTAGCATTCTCAATTAAATAATGATTCGTTAGAACTGAGTTTCACCATCCCTATTTATCCCAAGGGTGTCGTAAGAGGTGACTAAGGGTGCAAATTATGCAGGACAATATCACTGTAAAGAGAAGGAAAATTTGATACAAACTCTATACCAACTCGTCTGGCCAGCGTGATATAGTACACCAAAATATACTTTTTAAAGAGAAGCCCATGTCCAGCTATGGACTGGTAAAGGCTGTAGATGATGATAATCTACTGATGACGAACTGAACTGCATAATAACTGCCGATTCATCATCGTTCAATGTAAGTTTCCGCACCCATTACATCAACCGTTAGGCCGCTGTCTGTCTGGCATGATCGTGTAGCTTTCTTGCAGAAGACTGACTTTTTGTTAGAAGGATATCACACTCGATTCAGAAAAATTGTAAGTGACTTCCTATCGAGAATGTATGGTAGTCATCTAACACAATTACTGTAATAATAAAGTACCAAGGGAATTACATTACTCCCTGACTATACTTATGTAATGTGAGACCTTGGCACGTTACACTCATATATGATATTGTGTGGTTAAATGTTTAAAAATTCAAACTATCGTATTTTTTCGTGCTCGAAATTATTAGGAAAGAAATAAAATTGTACGGTCCAAATATAATTATATTTAATTTTTACTAACCATGTCGTTTCACAAATTGTCTATATTTTTCTCTTTCGCTTGAAAAGCCAATAATAACAAACGTATTTGACGTCCCAAATAACCTAAAAAATAAGAAATAGACCAACTACCATCAAGCTCTGCACATAAGAAGTTATGAAATCTACGCGTCCGTTCGGGAAAAATTGTGTTTACACATAGTCAATCTTAGGAAATATCAATATATTGGGTTGAAAAGTAACGTTTCGAGGGTATTTCTTGGTAGTAATTTCTCGACGAATTCTTTTATACTATTAACTACTATTTTGTTTTGACCACGTGCCTTAGAGTCGACAGACGTCATTCCCAGACGTTTGTTAGTTTTATACTTTACTTTTCTAGAATGTCTACTCGACTAGGGTGGCTGGTCAGAATTACTATAGGATGGGCCAAGAATTCGTTAACATTTGAATCTAACATCCAGCGTAAACATGTTACTGGAGTTCTTGGGACCGATGCTACTGGAATTTGCTGGCTACAATTGTAATACATAGTTTTAATAAGATGGAACCACTTGTCACACATCCAATGAGTCCCTGTCGGTGGTCAGACATGATTCCGGAAAAGCTGATTTCCAAACGAAGCGTCATTCCATGGCCACCCAAAAGTCCAGACCTATCCCCACCAGATCTCTTTTTATGGGGTTATGTGAAGAATTGTCTCCCTATATATGGGGTTTCTGCTTGCTTGTTTGCTCTTTTTTTTAATAAATCTTCTTAATTTTGTAATTACTTGTATTTAATATACTTTGGTTGTAAAGCCCTTCACAGCGTTTGTTAGCAGTACTGCTTCATCGGAACTACCTCATAAAATAACTGCTTTAAACTGTAACGATTACTATCATGCCTTTTACGTCTCCAAGCAGGGCGTGAAAAAGCATCTCACTAGGCCGCCATAGTGTGAGTCACCATACTACATTGTCTACTTTTCCAATGAGTATGGTGACCACAACTCTTGGATCCTATTCATGCTTTCCATCACACAGAGTAGAGTCACTTTGGCAGGCTCTTAATATAGAAAAGAAGTGATGTTTTCTTACGTAGTTTGTTCCCTTAGTCGCCTCTTACGACACTCATGCGATGAATAGGATTAGTGATTCTGCATTCATTCCGTCACCACACAGATAACACAGTTCCTCTACTTGTAACAGAGATTGACTTCTACGACCAGAGTGTAGTCTTGTCCTACTATGGTGGCGGCTACAGTTGATTACGCTTCTTTATATTTTTACACTATACATTTATGTACTCCGGTAATATATTTAATGAAAATAAAATATATTCTTATCCTTTGATGAAGATAAAGAAACTAGATCTTGACCCGGGTCTTCACTTGACATTTTATGTGTAAATGTGTCGATACCTACATACAACGTCATCTACCGAAGACACAACGAACAACGCAGCAACTTAACCTGTATCGCGATATAGAAGTTCTCGCACTGATTAGCATATTTACTACATTCTAACATTAACAATTGAACTGCAGCCCGTTAGGCATGATCACCACGCCTGATCAAAAGATCTCCTCTTTGTTTTGAAGGGGCATGACACTCTTTCTTCCACAGTGAATATTTTTTTTTATTTACATTTATACTATATAAAAATCTTGATCAAAACAAAAAATGAATTTTAACGTTCTGAAATTTGAAAAGGAAATAAATTACAATCCCACTTTACGTCAATTTAAAAGTTAGTACCAAAGTCTAACTTCTAAGCAACCGTCCACTGTGACGCCGTTTAGAAACGATTTGCCAACGTTTTAATATTTAAATTCTTTGTTCCAAAGAATTCAAAATGGACGCTTGTAATTTCTGAACGAGAAATTTTTACTTCCTTCATTAACCATCATTTCCCTTGAGAATAAAAGTAATATAAATATGAATTAAGTTGAGACACTGGCATTTGGATCTCTTAATTTAAATGATAAAACAGATCTTCTGTTTAAAAAAAAAAGAGTATTTAAAGGTTAAGTCTATAGACGCCTATAACCATCAACGTTTTAAATTAGTCTTTTTTCTTTAATTTTCTTGCCCTTTTCCTAATTTCCCAATGAACTTTGGCTGATTTATTTTGTTACTGACAGGTGGCTAGATGCTCTTCCTCCTTGGAAATACAATCCTTTAGATAGAGTAAAAGAAGAAGTTAGATTGAAGTAAAGAAAACAGGACGAGAGAGGTAGAGCCAAAGATGTAGCAAGTTTAAGACTTAATAAGGGACTAAAAATAACATTACCGCAAAGATGTTGGTTTGATTTTAGGTATATTTTATACGAAATCTGTTCAATTGTTCTAAAAACGTCAATTCTTTTCAAATTGATATGATTTTTGAGTGCAGATTATTCTCAATTTATTTATTCTTAAATTTTGTAACCTGCAATCTGTTTCACATATTTTTCGGACGGACATTTGACTCACAACGTCATCTAGTTTCAAACTAAGCAGAGCTTGTACTATGATGACTAGACTGACTGATGGAATACTTATATACTTTTTTTGTAACAGCCCAACTCCGAAACAAACATTTGCAGATCATGCAAACATTTGGCTCGACCCAACATGGACAAACATTAATTTATTTTCATTCATTTTGTTTTAAATAAAGCAACTTTTGCTACAGTTGAACTTCAAACGGATAAAAAGTGTATGTCGATATTGAGAATGTTTACTAAATATAAAAATTTATATTAATCATTTAGTGGTGGTTAGTGGATTGATCTTTAGCGTAGTTTATTAAATCAAAACTAGTTTTTTACGCTTCAAACGAAACTTTTTTGTCCGTTCTGTCTATAGGTATATCTATTTGCATGAAAAGTCATTCAATTATGAACCGAACTGATAAATCTGTGTTGTTCTTCCTTAATTTCTTATTCTTAGAAGTCTTGAGAATGTCTAATTGCTTGTAAGTACTGGTCATTGGGGGTAGCCAAACAACATGACCGATACCTATAAGCTCGTATATACAGCAGGCTGTCGATTTTTTTTTTATTTTCTCTTAGTAAAAGACAACGCTTTGTGTGATCCAAAAATTGTTGTTCTGAGTCTGGATGTTCTTTGTTTCCGTTTCTTGTATGTTTGTAAAGTCCCTCGCGACACAGGATTTATTCCTACTGTGGGTGTTCTTTTAATAAAAAAAAAGGTTAACGGAATAGGATTACTACTAAATTTATCGTACTGAACACATTACAGTAGTTTATACTTTTTGTGACTGACACTTTCTCTGTTTTTCTAATTCTTCTGAGCCATCTTTTGGTTCTGGTATGATTTCTAGCATTTATTTTACCATTAAACATTCTTACGTCGTTATGCTATTCTGATAACATGCTAGTAATTTCAGTACTCTTTTTGTGATAATCACTCTATCTGCGCGTTAAGTACATACACACACAACACACACTATTGTGTGTTTATTTCATATAAATTCATGTTTAACTTCGCTTTTAATATTATTTGCTTTTTAACTAATCTGTGGAGTGTACGGGTGTCATGATCCTCCAACCAAGTGAAGTGAGCATGTCTGGCGGAACGCGACACAACACGAATGTTTATATCGCGATTCAGGTTTAGTAGTTACTTCGTAGTTTATTAGTAGTAATTCCATGTATCTCCACTAGATGGCGCTGTAATATGTATTTTTGTTTGTGCTGTATGTGGAAGTCGCCACAATTCAATTGCACAACTTTTTATTATTATTAATATTCTGAACTATTTTCGTTGGTTAGTAAAAACAAAAATTGTAATAGTATTTATTAGTAGAAGTGGATACTGGTGCTGATAACACAAGTTAATGCTTACCATGAGGGTCAGTGCCTTCAATTTTGTTAATTTCGTGCACAGTAATGTTGATGTAATCGCTAGTTCATATTATACTTGCATCTCTTTTATTAAAAATAAATGATTATTGTTTATTACTATTAAATAGTTCGTTAGTTTTTAATTTTTAAGGTACTTTTTTATTTGTAGCTATAATTTTTCTATAATTGTATTCGACAATGTACAAGAATATTTATCATTTGTTTTGGTTACGATAGCGCAGGCTCTACATATGTAGTTTGGAATTGGGATGCCGTATGTCAAGTGTTTGAAGTTATTATTATTATTCGCTCAAAACTTCACTCAGTGGTAAAAAGATATTATTATGATCATGAAGAATCTACATTGCTATTCATTACGGGTATATATTTTAATTTACTACTAGCCTCTGTGAAGTTCATTCAATTATTCATCAAATACACTTTACATTTGAATAACTAAAGATTCCATGAATATATAGAGCTGAAATAAGTACAATTTTACAAGGTTATAATTGCTTGAACAGTTGTAAATCACTTAAAGCCGAAATTAATAATACTCGAATCAAAGAAATACTTGTAAATCCTTTTCATTAATCTCGGTACAATGTTGATATAAAACGATCTGATGAGTTGCCTGTTCAACTTTTCTCTACTTGTATTCACCGAAATATAGGTAACTGTTCTTAGACTAGATATATCAAGTATCATGTACAGGTAGTGGAGCCACGCTGAATTCAGCACGAGCAGGCCGGCTCGACCGGGGTAGTACTACCCACAGAAGATAAACCTAAAGCGACAGAATCCATGCTGTCGTGTTTTATTGGTGAGTGCGGAGCCCATTGATGCAGGGGTGACAGGTGTTGTGGTAAGTGTGTGCAATACAACACCACGATGACTATCATGCCTTTTGGGTCCCCAAACGATACTTGAAAAAGCAACTTACTAGGCCACCATTGTGTGGGTCACCATACTGCGTTGTCTGCATTCACAATGAGTATGGTAACCACAACACTTGGATTCTATTCATACTTTCTATCAGGTAAAGTAGAATTACTTTTTAAAGTTCTTAAAAAAAAACAAGCAATCTACTGTGCTGGTCATAGGTCTCGTCTTACAAAGTAGGTTTTGGTTTATTATAAGACGCTATTAGAGGTCAAATGATCAAATTTTTCTCGAGACAAACTTGTCAAGTCGGTTATTACGATTAAATATTATGTTATATAGTATACAGTAGTGCTTATTAATTTAAATACATTTAAATGCTTTATTTGGTTTTCATATGCTTGTACGACATTCAAAGTAAATCTATTTGTCTATGTGTACTGGAGCAACGCCTGCCAGCTTTGTAGAAAGCTATCGGGAGTGCTCGTCGAAGAGCCACCTCCCGTCAAGGATCAGGCCCAGCGCTCGACCTACAGAGAGACTCCGAGGCAACCTCCAAGGAATACTGACTATCTAAGAAGAGTTTACAAAATTAACATAACATATGTTATAATGACAGTGCAAGAGGCATGCTTGTATAGCTGAACCAATAAACCGATTTTAATGAAATGCAGCATTTAGATAGCCGCGGGTACCAATACATTACATACGTCAGCGAAGTTACAGTAAGAGTGTACAATTTCAAACATGTGAATAAAATAACGTAAATTTCAGGCTGGCCTTTCAGGATTATGATAATCCTGGAAAAACCTATCATTAGGCTAATTGACATTTTATTTAAAATGGCGTGTAAAATTTGCAACCCCAATTACGTTTTAATGTACGTTGCCTGGAATAGAATATTTTTTTTGAAGTAATTCCCTCTGATCCTTATTGGCGCCCCACCGTGGGGCCGTTAATTATGTTTGCGTATTAATTTTCAGGACGGTTTCTTAAATGCTATTAAGTTGATAATACACCTTTAAACAATTAATATTATTTTACTTTACTTACAAATTGTGAAACATAAATTACGTCACAATCTCATGATTATTTGACCTCTATCCCGTCCTTGAGACGGTGACGGTGACACAGTACACTCCGTGAGGAGGCAACGGGCATAAGAAAACTGGTCTACTCACTAAACTCCGCGGTGGACTAATTCGACAGTCGGGAGGAGCTTCAGAATTGCAGCGGCGGCTTCTGAAGTCCTACCTGCCGTATCCGACCGAAGAATGTCCTGGGATGACTAGAATCACCCTCAAGGCAGGACGCTATATAGTTTAGCTTTTTTTAACCACCTTAAAATCAACATGATTTGCAAATGGTCTCCTATAAGTTCAGATAAAGGATTCCTTACTTCGTCTGGAAGTACCGAGATTAATGAAAAGGATTTACAAGTATTTCTTTGATTCGAGTATTATTAATTTCGGCTTTAAGAAAGAAGAGACCCGTCAAAAAACCTATTATCTTTATTAAAAATTTTTATTCAATTACTTGTTTTTTTGTTCAATTGATCGGTTGCATTGAGAAAAACTGTTTCAATTATCTCAAAACCCAGGAGCAGTTAACAAGGATTTGTAAATTCCCATCATCATGTTTCCATATTACTTAGTCTTTCCAATTTCAGCAATATAAAACGTGGCTTACGGATGAAGGTCACTTCTGAAATTGAAATACCTACGTAGCCGGATCACAAGCATAAATAAGTAGAGGCATTCCTTGCCTTAAATTCCAGATCAAGAAACCCTAACACTTAATATATTTTCTAGTAACCGAATATCTAATCATATCGTAACATTCGATACGAAAATTTATCAATTAAATGCTTTTTTGACTGACTTCAAGTAAAGAAAATCATTCGACAGATATTTTTCGTTCCACTGTGAGTATAGTGGACAGCATTACTCTTAAATTATATTCATGCTTTCCATCAATGTTAATTTTATGGGTGTGGAATACGATTACATAATAAATTTATGTGTGTATGTTTTTTTAGACACTAACACAAATATTATATTTACATTTATGCCAACTTAAGGTATTCATCTTTTTATTCGTAAATTAATAGCAAACCCTTATAATTAGAAATAAGATAGAGAACCACAATATCAAAAATCATCCTAAGTATATCATAAAACAATGTATTTTTTAGGTCACCGATATATAAATCTCGATAATGCGATTCAGTAACTTATACATCGCCATCTGCTGGGCTAGAACAAAAAGGTAGAAGAGCCACGCTGATTTAAGCACAAGCGGGCCGGCTCGACCGGGTCAGTACAACCCTCCCACAGAAGACCAACCTAAAGCGCCAGCATCCGTGTTGTGTTTCGTTGATGAGTGTGAGACCGGAGGCCCATTGATGCAGGGATGACAGTTATCGTGGTAACTGTGTAAGCCTTACACTCTCACAATGACAGTCATACCTTTTACGTCCCCGAACGGGGTGTGAAAAAGCATCTCACAAAGCCGCCATAGTCTGGGTCACCATACTGCATTGTCTGCATTTGCAATGGGTGTGGTGACCACAACTCTTGGATTCTATTCATGCTTTCCATTAGGCAGAGTAGAGTTATTTTGGAAGGCTCTTAATTTAGAAAAAAAAATATAATCACAACTTTGTCTATGGATTCTCTATCTACAGAAAATAAAATATTAATCGTTAAAATACCAGTCTTTTTAAAATTCGAATTGAATTTGCGATAAATAAACACTTATTTCTTCGAAGCCTCTGTGTTTTCATTACTGGCCTTTAAACTATTGAGAAAACCTTTTTAATACTTTATTGAGTTTCTTCCAAGTAAAAACAACTTTATTCTCTCAGGGGTGTAGTTCAATTTGTGTTGTTTGAAAGAATCAGATCGAAGTTCCCTAGCTTATAGGTCAAATAGGTTAGGAACTTGGGTTACTCATTATATTTTACTATTAAAAGTGTTAGTGGTTATGCTGTTCATAGCTTTGACGGGGATGTGTTTTAATTCTTTAACTTTTTTTTAACCCCCTTGGAGTCGACACGATTTACAAATGGTTCTAATATAAGTTCAGATAAAGGATTAAAGTAGGATTTTTGGTGTTATTTTGTCCGTGTGGTGACGGATTAAGAATACATAGTGTTACCACCCTTATTCAGCCCGTGAGTGTCGTAAAAGGCGACTAAGGGAACAAAGTATGCAAGACAACATCATTACAAGGAGAAGGAAAACTTGAAACAAACCCTATTCCAACCCGTCTGGCCAGCGTGGTATAGTAGGCCAAAACCTCTTTGGTGAGGAGAGGCCTGTGTCCAGCAGTGGATTGTAAAAGACTGTTGATGATGATGATCTTAATTTGTTAATTTACTTAAGTTTCATACCAGCTGTTGTAAAAAACTTCTAAAATCTGGTTCACAATTTAGTTATAATATTTAGGTTTAAAATATAGTAACGTGTTCTATCTGTTTTTATTTTGCATTTTTGTTAAAAAACCTATTAGACTTGTGGCTAGTGACACTGACTGCTAAGTAGGGTCGTGACTTCGACCCCAACTTGATACAAATAATTACATTATTTGCACGATCATTTGTTTTTCTTATTTATCTACGATATTAGTGCTGATATTAAATAAATATTTCGGATATTTAACACGCAAAACCATCTAGTTTCAAACTAAGCAGAGCTTGTACTACGATAACTAGACTGAGTGACAGAATACTTATATACTTTTGTTTTGTAAATACATACACATTTTACATAGAAACAAATATTTGCAGATCATATAAACGTTTGGCCCGACCTGGGAATCGAACACAAGACCTCAAACAAAGCTGTCATATACGCTACCGCTGAACCATTGAAGCAGTTGAATCGTATGACTCTGTCTAGTTTAGGCTCAGACTGTAAAATATGTGAAGCTCTTCCAACTGAGCGCACCTTCGCTCTTTCTCTACAGGACAACACGTGCTTCCCTTGGAAGTGACCATTTTAGACTGGTAGAGATACACTCCCGTACTAAACCGTTCAGATCTGCGTTCCAGCCAAAACTCGAGACTCGCTACTAGCGCACGTGTTTCCCTCCCACTATAATCCCGAGTTCTTTAAGCGGGATGTGAAAACGCATCTCAGTATCACCACCATAGTGCGAGTCAATGAGTATGGTGACCACTGCTTTTTGATTTTATTCATGCTTTCCATCAGGCAGAGGAGAATCACTTTGATAGGGTCTGAATTATAACAAAATACTGTTACCATTACTCAATACTTAACTATTTCGCTTTGGTTTTTGATGGTATCTACAAAATTTTTATCGTGTGGTGACGGAATAAGAATACAAAATGTAAACCTTTATACTTCTCATATGTGTCGTTAGAGGCGACTAAAGAAACAAAAATATAACAAGACAACATCCCTGCAAACAGAAGGAAAACTTGAAATAAAGTCTGTACCAACTCATCTGGCCAGAATCGTATAGGAGGCATAAACCTTCTTACTGAAGAAGCTATGCCCAACAGTGGACTGTTAAAGACTGTTGATGACTCGATGATATGAAAATTTAAATAGTCTAAAATAATGCTATGTCGAAAAGGGTAGGATTCATTAGCTATCTTAGTAGTAAAACAACGATTAAAATAAGATTAATAGCAATGTTTGTGAATAATAAAGCTCTCGTATTGTCTATAATTTTATTCATTAGTAATAAAATATTAGAAATGAAGTTCATTAAAGAAGAATTAAACCAAAGTAATTGGTAGTAAAAGATTTCTGCAAGTAGATCCATGTCCCACTGTTAGCGGAGAGCGGAGCAAAACTTTTTCTTGAAACTATTTACCATAATTTATGATATATATTAAACTGCCTCGGTGGCGCAGCGGTCGTGAATACGACTGCTGTATTTGAAGTCTCGGGTTCGATTTCCGGGTCGGACCAAATGCTATAATATGTATGTATTTATAAAAAAAAGTATATAAGTATTTCATCACTGAGTCTAGTTATCATAGTACAAGCTCTGCTTAGTTTGAAACTAAATGACGTTGTGTGTCAAATGTCAATATTCATTTATTTATATCTCGATTCTCATAGATTTATAATCTTAATCATATAGAGTTCATATAAAACAACTACAAAAAGACCTTCTGAGCGACTCTAAACGTAACATAATATTTTTTTTATTTTTTTAAATAAATAATCCAACATCTGATACATAACACCATATAGTTTCAAAACTAAGCAGAACTAGTACTATGATAATTAGACTGACTGATAAAATACTTATATACTTTGTTTTTTGGCAAATAATATACACACATATATATTTCAGAAAACACCAAAACACAGAAACGAATATTTGTAAATCATACAATCATATGGCCCGACCTGGGAATCGAACCCAAACCTCATGTATAGCAGTCGCATACGCTACCACTGGCCACGGAAACAGTCATGTCTGTAATATAGCATCGCTGTCTAGTTTTTATGCAAATGTAAAAGCTACTGTTGTACATGACGGCAATAATGGGGTATACATGAATGCTATCACATTAAAGTATTTAACGTCTTTGATAAATATAAAAATGTTAAGTTAAAATACGTATTGACAGTTAGTTGACAGCACAGTTGCCTTAGTGGTTTAAGCAGTCGCCACGCCACTCTTTACTGCGCTGAGTGTTGTGGGTTCAAACCTCAGATGAGACAACACTTTGTGTAATCCACAAATTGTTGTTCTGAGTCTAGGTGTTCTTTGTTTCCGTGTCTTGTTTTGTGTTTGTAAAGTCCCCCACAATACAGAATTTATTCCTAGTGTGGGCGTTGTTTCTTTTTTAAAAAGAAAGAAAAAAAGTATGGTTTTCAACTCAAAAACCTCTACACAGATTGAACTCAAACTTGTACAAATCTCTATTCGTTCGGTTTATTTTAAAACATGTCAACAATATGTCGCAGCAAAGCATAACAGGGTACAGTTATTCTTACTAATATTACAAATGTGAAAATTTGTAAGTATGAATGTTTGTTACTCTTTCACGAAAAAACTACTGGACGGATTTGGATGAAACTCTACAGTAATATAGTTTATACAGCAGAATAATATATAGGCTACAATTTGTAATGATTTCAAGTAATTTTGATAGTAATATAACGATACATGTCAATTAAGTCGGAAAAAAAACTGGCCCCTGAAAGTTGGCCGCTTGGCGTACGCTGCCTAATCCATTGAAGTTACACAAAGATGATGTACCGTAGGATTGTTTGTGTGGAAAAAGAAATATATATTTATTTAAAATGATCTGTTACGAAACTTAATGTGGCAGACCAAATGCCACGCAAGCGAAGCGATTACTTTCCGAGTTTTAACTCATTTAAAAAAGATATAGGTGATGTAGGCTAAGAGAAAATAAATTATATTATCTGCTAATCGCTGCTAAAGGCGCCTGTGCCTAACATCACGAGACATAAGTTTTTATAGCTGAATGTAAAGCAGTTCAGCGCTGGTATATTGTCAACGTCATGAAACTGATAAGGGTGGGAGATTATAAAGTAAATTAAACAAGAATATTCAGTTAATCTTGTCCGTCATTCCAGTTTATTTAGATGAGATTAAATATTAAAAATTCCTTTGAAGCGTTTATAATGGCAACTTTGTGAATATTTTCTCTTATAACGTAAAGGGCAAATGAGCAGAGTTGATGATGTAAAGTGACTACCCTCGTTCATAGGCACTTGCAACTCATGGGACACTGCCATTCTTTAAATACTCCCTCTGATCAGAATAAAAGGGGAGGGGGTTTAGACTCTAATAACCTCACATACTCGGTGAAAAACAAATCAAATGTTTAACACCACTTTTCTGTTATTACGTGGTATCGCTAAGGTCAAGGGAGCCCGTGTGCTGAAGCATACCTCTCCCACGAAAATTTAATTTGGGATCCAAATTAACATTACAATGCTCAATTTTTGACGCTAAAATATACAAGGTCTTCTATTAAGAGCCGGTCAAAGTGACTCTACTATACCTGATGGAAAACATGAATAGAATCCAAGAGTTGTGGTCACCATACCTATCGCAAATACAGACAATGCAGTAAGGTGACCCACACTATGGTGGCCTAGTGATACGCTTTTTAACACCCCGCTTGGGGACGTAAAAGGCAGGTCATCGTGACAGTGTAAGGCTTACACAGTTACCACGATAACTGTCACCCCTGCATCAACGGGTCTCCGGTCGCACTGTGAAAATATTTGTTAATTTGAAAATTTTTAAATTACAGTATAACTACATATGCATTTAAGTTATAACCTCCTTTTAATGTCAGTAAATAAACAATGAACTAGAAACTTCAACTCTATGGTACACAGACACAAAGTTTTAAATATAACCCACGTTCCAAATCCTCAATATCGAAGAAAAATATATTTTCGTCGAACTTTCTCGAACCTTCTCGAAGATCTGAAAATAACCTGCCAGTGTAACGCCTTCGTGTTACAGTTTCAATTACAGGAGTTTGTGCTCGAGAGACGTAAAAACGTATATGTGACTGTTGAGCGGATACCGCGAAAGGAGTTTAAGGATTTTGTTCGAAAAATAACAATAAGAAACGGAACTCAAACTGCCTGTACAAAGTCGAATTTACGCAATGAGGCAATTTATTTTTCACATTATATAGGGTGGGCAAAGAATTCGTAAACATTTGAATCTAACATCTCGTGCAAACATGTTACGGGAGTTCTTGGGACCGATGTTACTGGAATTTGCTGGCTACAAATACACAGTTGAACAAAATGGAGCTACTTGTCACACATTCAATAAGTCCCTGTCGGTGGTCAAAGACACACTTCCAGAAAAGTTGATTTCTAGACGAGAACGAAATAATTGCCAACTAATTAGTTTTCTTGCAAATAAACAATTTTTATAACATATCAAATGGTTTTTTGTATACAATTTTCTCAAATGTTAACTAATTCGTGGCCCGCCGTATATACAATGCGATTTTCTCTGTGTGGCGACGCATTAAGAATACAAAGTGTTACCATTCCTGTTCACTCTGTTTGTGTAATTATCGCGACTAAAGTAGCAAATTTAACATGACAACATCACTACAAAGAAAAAGGAAAATTTTAAACAAATCTTACATCAGTTCACCTGGCCAACGTGGTATAGTACTCCAAAACTTTCTTTTCAAAGAGAGGCCTATGTCCAGCAGTGGACTGTTAAACGCTGTTGATACTTTAATATGGTGTCGCGCTCGTGAGTAAGTGGTAACCAAGCAGCTTAATACGTTGCAGTTATGCAATCCTAGTCAAATCTCCCACAGAAGATCAACCTAAAGCGACAGTATCCGTGCTGTCGTGTTTCTTTGGTGAGTGCGAGACCGGAGGTCCATTGATGCAGGGGTGACAGTTGTCGTGGCAAATGTGTACAATACAATATAACGATGACTGTCATGCCTTTTACGTCCTCAAACGAGGCGTGAAAAAGCATGTTACTAAGCCGCCATAGTGTGGGTTATCATACTGCATTGTCTGCATTCGCAATGAGTATGGTGACCACAATTCTTGGATTCTATTCATGCTTTCCATTAGGCAGAGTAGAGTTACTTTGGTAGGCTCGTAAATAAACAAAAAAAAATAAAAAATAAACAATCAGTCCATAGACATAATGGATCGAAGGTGGTCCTGGTGGCCGTTAGAGACCTAAAAAATCTGACAGCAGTCTTCCTATAGAACTTCGGTAAAGCCTAGCGCTTTAGGTTGCGGTGTTTCATAAAAAATTGAAAGTTTTCAGCCGTTTTGTAATGAACTTAAGGCAAACTTCACGGTTGGTCTAGCGATTTCAGCGGTCGCCAAGCCTCTCCCTACTAGGTGGAGTGTTGTGGGTTCAAACCCCGCATGGGATAAAACCTTGTGTGATCCACAAATGGTTGTTCTGAGTCTGGGTGTTCTTTATGTTCGTTTCTTGTATATTTGTAAAGCCACCCGCGAAACAAGATTTATTCCTACTGCAGTGTCTTTTAAAAACAAAAAAAAAACAACAAAAAAACAAACAAGTAAATTCGATATTTTGATTCAAATTGAGATCACTTAGTCTTCCTCTCGTCTTTAAAAACAAATAAAGTTTCAACAAAATATGTATCGGCATGAATATCTTGACAAATACTATTTAGATCTCATTAAATGATACCACATGTAAAGCAACAGCTTTCAAAGATAAAAAGGATCATCAAAATCGGTACATTCAGTGACAAGCTATGAGGTAACAAACATAAAACAAAACAGTCGAATTACGCAGCTACTCCTCTTTGGAAGTCGGTTACTTAAGTATTTTTTACGTGAATAATTAGATACGTACTTATATCCTCGAAATAACCAGAGGCCTACTAAATAGCCACATTATACCAAATATTACTTTAGACCAAACTCTAGCATAGAGTAAGATAAAAAAAATTTTAAAACTATATTATATTATAAGATCTATTTCCAGAAAAGTACAGAGGGTCACGGTGAAGTTTTGCGTCAAATCGTCCCTCCGTGAAAAATTTATGTGACAGATAACCCAAACCCAACCGCTGTCACGAGCAGAGAGAAAAAGGGATATTTTACCGATTATTCTGTCAATTAAGTAGTGTGAAGATTAAATTTCTTTCATACTTGTATTTTTTCCGAGAATATAAGGTCAGACGAGTACAATGCCACCTCACTGTAAGTGACTAGCCACTACCGCTCTTACATACATGGCAACTCCAGAGACATGTGTGTCTGCCTTTTGAACGCTCACCCTATCCACTCAGGTTTACAAGAGGTCCGGTAAATTATCCGTTATCTTAATCGTGAGTTTGATTCATATCCAGGACAATATTTTTCCTGCTCCCACATCTTTGCATTGCTCTTTTTTTTAACACGTACATATTATTAGCATCTAGTCATCCATCAAATGTCCGTATGGTGACGGATTAATGTCCGTGTACTGACGGATTAAGAATACATAGTGTTACCACCCCTATTCATCCCGTAGGTGTCGTAAGAGACGACTTAGGAACCAAGTATACAAGACAACATCATTACAAAGAGAAGGAAAACTTGAAATAAAGCCTATTTCAACCCGTCTGAACAGCGTGAACGGTAGGCCAAAACCTGCTTGCTAAGAAGAGGTCTATGTCCAGCAATGGACTGTAAAAGAGTGTTGATGATGATGATGAATCCATCAATGGAAACATAATAAAAGGCCACAACTCAGCTTATACTGTATTACTTAAAATAGTCACAGCGCTTATTTTCAGCTGACACTCGTACAAAAAGGAAAAAAAATACATAACATCGGTTATCTGAGAGACTCTAGCACCACTCCAGTCAAGACGACCGAAATATGCTAAACACATGGCTCTCACACCGTATTTTTATTAAGCCTACCAAAGTGACTCTACTCTGCCTGATGAAAAGCATAAACAGAATCTAAGAGTTGTGGTCACCATACTCATTGTGAATGTAAACAGTATAGTGACACACACTAAAATATCCTAGTGAGATGCTTCTTCACTATCACTCGCTCGCATCGCTTGGGGACGTAAAAGGCATGACAGTCATCGTAGCATTGTAATGCTCGCACACTTACTATGACAACTGTGACCCCTGCATCAATGGGCTTCAGGTCTCACACTTATAAATGAAACACGGCAGCACGGATGCTGTCGCTTTAAGTTGATCTTTTGTGGCCGGTCCGTTCGTGCTAAAATCAACGTGGCTCTACTACCTACAAAATTAACCTGGATTTAATTGAGTGAATACCAGTTTAAACCAACCTTTTTAAAATACCAGTTAGACATAAAGTATTATTGATGTGCTAATTTCTTAATTTAAAACTTTCTATCAAGTAAATGTTCCTAAAAATCTTCCATAATGCGCTTTGCCCGTTTTATAGACATAATTAATTAAATTATAGGGCCAGACGTTGAGCGTCCATAAGGCTTGCCTCCCTCTAAGGAGATTAAGCCATTTTTTCTTAAATGAATAGTAGAATTTACTATATCTTCCAGAAACTCATCTAATGGTTCTTCTATTTAAAATCATTTGATAAAAGTACTACGTGAAAAAATCGCTCATAAAAACAAATATTTTAAAATAAAATCTTACTGATTTCATTTATATGCTTTATTTAACTTGATTGGCTGATTAAATTAACATTTTCTTTTTGGATAACAGGTACTACACCATCTAGTCCCAAATTAAACAGAGCTTGTACAATGGGTACTAGATAACTGATATAAATACATGTAATGTTATATTTATATATATTATGTAATATATATAAATATATTTGTAAACACATATATATAATTAACATTCACTCAAACTCTGAAACAAATATTCGCAAATCATACGTATATTTGGTCCAACCTAGGGATCAAACCTGAGATCGTCAGCAAAGCAATCGGATAAAATATCACTGGGCCACCAAGGCAGTTAAAATAAAATTTGGTTTAATCCTCGACGGCAAAGTTACGAATTAGGGACAAAAAAACTAGATCTAGATTTTCTATAATTGTATGGTAGTTTTTATGTATAATAAACATGTATTTACAAAAAAAGTATATTTACCAGTTATCTACACTAACGGAAAAATTAAGGGATCAAAAAAAATTCCAAATTTTTGGGCAGTTTTCAACAGGCCGTAACTTCGAGAAAAATGGTCGTACAGGAAATCAAGAAAAAGAAAATTATAGCTCCAAGTGTCTAGTTTTTGGATTCAAACTTGAAAACTTTATAGCCTCCGCGGTTTTTGAGTAATCGTAGAAAAACCAGCAACAAAAAAATTTTAAAAATTTTTTTAGGTTTTTTTTTGGTCTACGGACGTGGAAAAAATTGTTTAGCTTAAACACTATAAGGATCGGATACTTTGTTCATTTAGCTTTAATTTGCTTTTTTATACACCCTGATTTGCTTACTTCTCGCCGAGATATCGGTTTTCAAATGGAAAAGGATCCTTTTGTCTTTGATTATCGATATTTCAGCAACCAATGATTTCACATAAATTTAAAGGTGGGTTTCAAGAATTTGAATAAATTTTCCCTAACGACTGGCTATAGTTTTTCCGAAAAAAAAAAATTCTTTCTGTCACATGAATTTGAAAATGCAACAAAAAAAGAGCTTTTGGTGGTTTTTTGGAAAATCAAGCACTGGATCGAAAACATTGCGGAAACTACTAATCTTAAGTATGCATTTTACAGTTCAATATATCCACAAAAGTCCCACAAAAAACCAAATTAATCCAGCCAGCCGTTTTTTTGTTTCACTCGATCGAATTTTTGAAAAAATTAAAGAATCACGTTTTTTGCTCTGAAAAGCACATAATTTTTAAAACGGAAAAAAAAATTCCTAGCTTTTCCCACATTTTTGTTCCAGAAAGTGGATTTTTTCCATTAGTGTAGTACCCATAGTACAAGTTTTGCCTAGTTTGGGTCTACATAGAGTTGTGTATCAAATGTCTGAAATATTATAGTATTATAATATAGTTTGACAGTGATAGGTCACGGACTCCTGCAAGGCAAGAGACACGAGTGTGTTACCTGTTACCCTTTAAGTGTCACCTGTCTGTGGACCCTCACATCTAAAACGGGCGGTGGGTAGATATTACGAAGTTTGAGTCAATTTAACCTCTTACTCAATGAAAAATAACTTAGATAACGTTTAACATCGGGTTTCTTTGATACTGTGTATTTAAACACTATAATAATAACCTGCCAAAGTGACTCTACTCTGCCTGATGGAAAGCATGAATAGAATCCAAGAGTTGTGGTCACCATACTCATTGAAAATGCAGACAGTGCAGTATTGTGACCCACACTATGGCGGCCTAGTGAAATGCTTTTTCACGCCGCACTTGGGGACGTAAAAGCCATGGCAGTCATCGTGACAGCGTAAGGCTTACACAGTTACCACCAGAACTGTCCTGCACCAATTGGCCGCCGGTCTCACATTCACCAACGAAACACAACAGCACGGATGTTAGCGCTTTAGGTTGGCTTTCTATAAGAGGGTAGTACTACCCCGTTCGTGAAAAAATCAGTGTGGCTCTACTACCTAGTAAATAAATAAACATTAAATATTTCAACAAATAACTAATCGATGTTAATATCAGAAAACTGAAGAGTTTATTTGTTTGGTTGAATGCACTTATCTGAGGAAGTACTGGGCCGATTTGAAAAAATATTTCAATGTTACTTAGCACATTTATTGAGAAAGGCCACATATCATCACGTTGAAACCAATAGAAGTGGAGTGTCAATGAAAAATGATGCAAAAGTGGGGAAAGATTATTCTTTTTGAAAGTTTCTATTGTGTGCTCGACACAAACGGTTAAAGTTTCGCAAAAATATGCCATAAAAGAATTGTTCCCCTTTAAAAGTATCAAAAAGTACGTAATAGCATGTCTATATTTTGGATTTGGCTCACTGTGATTTTTTAATGGTAAATGAATTAGTTTACGCTCTATAATAAAACGCTACGGGTAATAGGAAAGGTAGATAATGTTTACGTAGGTCAACTAGTATTTTGTTATCGTCATCTCAGCCAAAAGACGTCCACTATTAGACATAGGCTTCCCCCAAAGTTCTCCACAACAGCCGGTCCCGTGCTGCCCGCATCCAGCAGCTTCCCGCGACCTTCAGCAGGTCGTCGGGCCACCTTGTGGGGAGCCTACCAACGCTACGTTTTCCAGTACGACGTCGCCTCTCCGGAACTTTATAACCCCATCGGCCATCGTTTCTGCGTGTAATGTGCCCCACCACCTGCCACTTAAGTTTAGCAATTCTACTGGCAATATCGGTGACCTTGGTTTGTCTGTAGATCTCCTCGTTCCTGATTCGATGACGCAAAGAAATGCCGAGCATTGCCCTCTCCATTGTTCTTTGGGTGACTTTGAGATTTCTTATCAAGTTCATAGTGAGCGACCACGTCTCTGCCCCGTAAATTAGCACTGGTAACACACACTGGTCAAGGACTTTTAGCTTGAGACACTGCAGTATTTGTGACGCAAAAATGTTACGTAGCTTCATAGCACTTCCGTATTTTATACTAGTTAATTTTCTTATAGTTTCTTGTTTTACTCAGCCGTCCACACTCACGCTTTGTCAACTTCTACTCATTGATGCAAGGGTGATAGTTATCGTAGTAACAGTGTGAACGTTACACTGCCACGATGACTGTCATGCCTTTATCGTCCCCAAGCGTGAGAAGGCATTTCACTAGGCCACCATAGTGTGGGTCACCATACTACATTGTCTACATTTGTAATAAGTATGGTGACCACAACTCTTGGATTTTATTAACGTTTTCCATCAGTCAGAGTAGAGTTACTTTGGTAGGTTCTCAACATAAGAAAAAAGAAAATCAGATTAAATCGCATTTAAATGAAACAGCGAATGTAAAATTATATTTATACGCGAAGGTAATAAAGTAGTGGAAATGATTGAGAGTATTAATAAAATTATAGTCTCACAAGTCGTACTATTTTTCTCTCTAAAGTTTAAAAATATCTTTTAAATACACATTTATATGTATATACCATCCCTACTTCCTAGCCTTTTTTGTAAACGAAATCGAGGTCAGTTTTGAAGCATACCGCTGACTCTTTTACGTAGAGCGTCTGCCATCAAATCTCCATAGTCCTAGTACTAGGCTTAATAGAACTCGAGCTTTCTGTAAAGATTGGCACAGATGTTGGTATGATAACGGGGATTGACGGCTTAAAATGTTTCCCGAGACACGGAGGAGTTTCACTGTTGACACAGTGAAGAAGGGTCACCCATATAAAGACTGACCTGTCTACGATTGCTTAACTGCCCTATGTATTTACCTGTTTAATTACAACGCAGCCACGAACTTCATGCATGTACTCACATTACGTCTAGTACCTGTAAACCGAGATTTACTGGGTATTATTGTGTGATATTCGATTCGCAATTTACCAACTTCTTTTGTTCCATCCCTAATTTCGTGACACAGACAAATGTCAAAACGGGCCTATTAGATAAACATTTTCTTGCTTGAAAACACGGATAAAACAACGTTATCTAAAAACGAAACCTAGCTAGATGGATTTATCGCCTCCGGAACCCCTTGTATACTAAATTTCATGAAAATCGTTGGAGCCGTTTCCGACATTCAGATTACATATACATACATATATCTATGACGGTCACTTCACATCTACACAAGAATTGCTCGTTTAAAGGTATTAGATAATTTTAATAGATATAAGTTGTTGTCTGTGTGGTGACGGATTAAGAATACATAGTGTTACTACCCCTATTTATCCCATGGGAGTCGTCAAAGGCGACTAAGGGAACAAAGTACAAAAGACAACATCATTACAAAAAGAAGGAAAACTTGGAACAAACCCTATTCCAACTGCTTGCTAAGGAAAGCCCTAGCTAAAGCTACAGTCCAGCAGTGGATTGTAAAAGGCTGTTGATGATAAGTTGCTACGAAAATAAAATAGCAGTGAAAAAACCATGACCCAAGAACATTCACTTAATTACAAACGTATGTATGCCAAAGTAGAAAGTGTCGCATAATTTTTAATCAACTTCAGACGACTGTTCATTAAACTCAAAGTAACTTTAAACAAAATATAAACAAAAAGGGAAAATTATGGCACACAGCAGACTGACTTTAGTCTAATTACATGTTTTAGCTTGGAGCTTACGAAACAAAAATGGCGCCCAACGAGGGACACACCACTAAACCTTTTATTTTATGAAAGGGAATGTGATATGTTCATGTGTTTGTCTTGTGCTTATTTTACTTTAATTCTTCTCCTACCCACGATATAACTACACTTTTGTAAAATGAATCATTTCCTTAAAGGGTATTTTTTTTATGAAAAATAAAAACAGTATACACTAAAAATAAGAAACACCCATAAAACCTCAGTTGGTTTGATTGAGTGCGAATGTCAATTTCAGACTACGTAGTAGAACCACGCTGATTTCAGCATGAGCGGGCCGGCTCGACCGGAGCTGTACTACCCTCCCACAGAAGACCAACCTAAAGCACCAGCATCCATGTTGCCGTGTTTTGTTGGTGAGTGTGAGACCGGAGGCCCATTGATGCAGGGATGACAGTTATCGTGGTAACTGTGTAAGCCTTACACTTTCAAGATGACTGTCATGCCTTTTCCCTCCCCAAGCGGGGTGTGAAAAAGCATCTCACAAGGCCGCCATATTGTGGGTCACCATACTGCATTGTCTGCATTTGTAATGAGTATGGTGACCACAAATCTTGGATTCTATTCATGCTTTCCATCAGGCAGAGTACAGTTACTTTGGCAGGCTCATAATATAGAAAAAAAAATCCTCTGTTACTTTTAATGTATCCACATCCACTTCATAAACTAGTAATTATTTAAAACTATTACAATTTGTAATTAGCACTACGAGAAATAATAGGTGCAGGGTAGGTAGACGTATAAACCTTTGTAGCGTTCAAACAAATTGTTGTTTACATGTGGTGAACATTTTTTCTTCCTACTGTTGTGAATTTGTATAGTACTTACAGGGTGATTGGTTACGAGGGTTTTGTTTTTCGTTTTTGTACTTCACTTCTCAAACAATAGTTTTTAGACATTCACAAACAGGACATCAAGAACATTCAGACTCTATACAACAATTTTTGGTTTACATAAAATGTTATCCCATGAGAGGACCCATAACGCTCAGCGAAGTAGGAAGACAAGAAGTGACTACACTACTGCATTCACAATAAACACAGTGACCATCATTGTTGGATGCTGCTTGAGGTCTCGAGTTCGATTCCCGGGTCGGACCAAATGTTTGTATGATCTGCAAATATTTGTTCCAAAGTTTGGATGTTTCCTACGTATAATATGTTTGTATTTACAAAAAAAATAAGTATATAAGTATTCTATCGGTCAATCTAGTTATTATAGCACGAGCTCTGTTTAGTTTGAAACTAGATGACGTTGTGTATCAAATGTCTGAAATATTATATTACTATAACATAGTTAGAAACCGACGGGTCACGGACTCCTGCAAGCCAAAAGACACGAGTGTGTTACCATCTTTAAAATGTCCACTCATTACCCGTTTTAGATGTAGGAATAGAAGTATAAGTCGCATTAACCTCTTACTCAATGACAACTTAAGGTCCTGAATGAAAAAAAATTTTCTTCAGCTTCATGTTATCCGTGCAATCTTGTAATAAAATGATTAATCATAAAACTAGGTTACCCCGGAAGCCTATTCATTTATTGAGTTCCTGTCAAGTAAAATACACACAAAAAACAATGTTACAATTGGAAATAGTGAACGAGGTGTGAATTATGGGCGATTGGGTAAAACTATTAGTTTGATTAATAATTATGTAATGGAACTTCAAATATAGTGAGTTGAATAGTTACTTGGAATTTTTTTTTATTTAACTTCTGTGATATCATCACAATTAGCAGCCTATAACAGTCCACTGCTGGACATAGGCCACTTCTTAGCAAGAAGGTTTAACACAGAGGCTTACTTTTTTAAGCTTCCGGTTTTCTGTGATATAGGATGGGTCAATAATTCGTAAACATTTGAGTTTAACATCCCGCGCAAACATGTTACGGGAGTTCTTAGGACTGATGCTACTGGAATTTGTTGGCTACAATCGTAACACATAGTTTCAACAAGAAGGAGCCACTTGTCACGCATACAATGAGTCCTTGCTGGTGGTTAAAGACAGGTTTCCGGTAAAGCTGATTTCCAGACGAGGTGACATTGAATGGCCACCAAGAAGTCTAGAGTTCTTTTATGGGATTATTTTAAGGATCATGTCTACATCAATAAACCAAATACACTATGTCAACTAAAAGAAAAAATAGCGGTGAAAAGATGTCGGCGATCTCGCGTCTCCTTGTCGACGAGAATTCGAAAATTTCGGTGCTCACTTAGAAGAGTGCTAATGTCGAAACGATGGCTATTTAGACAATGTAGTTTGTAGAAAAAGAAATTCGAGTTGATTATTGGCTTTCTTGTAAATATACAATGTTTATAATACATTAAACGGTTTCTTTTATATACTTTTTCAAATGGTAACTAATTCATGGCCCACCCTATATAATCTAGCTTTATTTAAAAGACAGTTAGAAAAACAACAATGTTTTAAAAGGTAATTTTGTTTTCTAGTTAAAGTTTTAAATATTTATAAGAAATTAACTGTTCCATGCAACGTTTCGCTAAGGCACATTGTGATTTATTGAAAATGTCATGCTATATGACGTTCGATATGGTAGAGATTAGACTGATTGCTTTTGTTCTAAGGGTATAAAGTTCTAGTCCTATACGAATCAAGTCAAAATACTAAAGAGAAAAGGATATCTATACTTATGAACTAGTTCATTAACATAATTAACAATCTTTGTCCACTGCTGGACATAGGACTGCACGTAGGCCTAGTGGTTTAAGCGGTCGTCACACCGCTCTCCACTTTGCTGAGTGTTGTGGGTTCAAATCCTAGACGGGACAACACTTTGTGTGATCCACAAATTGTTGTTCTAAGTCTAGGTGTTCTTTGTGTCCGTTTCTTATATGTTTGTAAAGTCCCCCGCGACACAGGATTTATTCAAAGTGCGGGCGTTGTCTTTTTAAAAAAATAAAAAGTAGGCTTTTCCTTAGAAAGGAGGTTATACTAAGCCGGCGGTAACGCTGGCCAGACGGGTTTGTATTAAGTTTCCTTCTTTTCACAGTGCTGTTGTCTTTACCTTTGTTCCCTTAATCGCTTTTACGATGTCCATGGGATGCATAGGAGTGGTAACACCTTGTATTCTTAATCCATCACCACACAGAAACCACCATAAACTTAGTTCCACTTTAGTTTAAACTTTCCTAGAACTGTAATTAGTTTAAGTCATAAATTTACAGAAACAAATGGATTCCAAGCTACAATAGAAACAGATTGCTTTGATTTTAGTTTAATAATAAATTAATGGCTAGCTGGTTATACCGCTTTCCATGCTTCTATGTGGTATGTTGTGGTTGAATTCATCAGAAATGAGGAACAAAAATAACGCAAAGTTAATTTAAAAAATGATTTTTAAAGCGGATAGTATATTGGGTGAAAATTTGAGCGCGCTCTATTTGTGTAGATTTTTTTAAGTTTTTGAATACAGAAACCAACGTTTACATACTTGTATATAGATAACATACTGACATATCTAAAATCAAATACAATTAAGTCATTTATAGACGATTTTATATAAATATTTTCCATTGCTTTTTATATTCATGATTTCTTAAAATAGTTTAACGTTAACTGAAAGATTTATTGTAATTGCAACATTATACATTTTGTAATTACATTAATTAATTGCCTCGTTGGTATAGTAGTTAGCGTATGTGACTGCCGATCAAGAGATCTCGAGTTCAATGCCCGGGTCGAGCCAAAAAGCATTGAGTTTTTCTAGCAAGGCAAAAGACTGAAAAGGTAAAACACAGTGTAGATTTTTGCGTTTAGTGATCTATCAGTTCGAGTAGAGCGACTGGAAGTCACCAACAATCGTTAATAGTCTACTGTCTCCTTAGAAATTATTGTTTAATATGTATGTATTATTCTAAAAGATGAGACGTTCGATTCTCAGGTCGGGCCAAAAAAGTGTTATGGTGTTTTTCTGGTTAGTACAGGCCGGAGTTAAGAAGTTGGGGTCTAAACTCTCGTGCTCGGAGAACACGCAAAGCCGTCGGGCCTGCGCATTACATCTCGACAGTCGTATCGGATAACCGTTCCAAGGGATTGTGAGAGTAACGGAACAAAGAGTGCACCTGTGTCGGCGTGCACACTTGTGGACTATAATATCCACTGCGTAGTTGACGCTGGTCTCTGTTGAAGCTGACCGCCGTGGCTGAAATTAGCTAAGAGGACATCATCATCATATTCATTACTACTATAGGGTGGGCCAAGAATTCGTTTACATTTGAATCTAACATCCCGCTCAAACATGTTACGGGAGTTCTTGCGACCAATGCTACTGGAATTTGCTGGCTACAATCTAAACACATGGTCTTAACAAGATAAAGCCACTTGGCACACATCCAATGTCATCAGTCCCACCTGGTGGTCAAAGGAAAAGCTGATTTTGAAACAAGGCGACATTCCATGGCCATCCTGAAGTCCAGATCTATCCCCAGCAGACTTTTTATGGGATTATTTGAAGAATCATTTCTGCATCACTAAACTAAATAGACTACGTCAACTAAAAAAAATTTCGGTGCTCGCTTAGAAGAGTGCAAACGTCGAAGCGGTGATCATTTGAACGATATACTTTAAAAAAAATAAATTCCAATTAATTGATTTTCTTTTAAATAAACAATTTTTAAAATATATCAAATGGTTTTTTATACAATTTTTGCAAATGTTAACTAGCTTGTGGCCCACCTTATATGAATTATTCAGTTTAAAAAATAATGGCTTTTCTGTCAACTTAAATGATAATTACTAATATTTATTCACTGTAGATTATATAATCATAAACACTTGTCACACAATTATGTGTTTTATATCAAAATTCGATTAAATTATCTCTATAATATAAATAGGAAAACAAATTTATATATTTACATTCTTTGAAATACAAAATTTTATATCAGTCACCTACTCTAAAATTCACAAAGGATGAAAACATCGTGTCTTTAAAGACTATAGTACATATAAGCATGTCAAATAGACCCTGAATTGTACTCGAGACCAGATATATAAACACCACTCATAGTGCAGAAACAGGGAGAACAGCTACAAGCAATTGACGCGATTGGTTGTCGCTAGGCATGGTTCGGGGAGGACCTGAAATCACATGGTCTTTCATAGTCAGGCGAATGAGGCCAGCCATCGGGGTGTTCATGGTTAAGGATACTGAATGTCACTCCTTTTTATCCCATGGATGTCATAAGAGGCGATTAAGAGAGCAAATTATGCAGGACAACATCATTGCAAAGAGAAAGAAAATTTGAAACAAACCTATATCAACCCGTCTGTCCAGCGTAATATAGTAGGCCGAGACCTATGTCCCGCAGTAGACTGTTAAAGACTGTTGATGCTATACACTCCCAGCTCCTGTGTCTTCAAGGAATTGATGATCTGAAGAGATTGTTCACTCAATCAAAAAAATGATAAAATGGTATAGTTGGTGTTTACTGGTATGGTATAGCATTATTTTTGTTGAGTTTATCATAAGATATCCATTTTTTTTTTCATTCGGTTAGTGTAAACAGCGAGTTTACTCATGTATTCAAAAAATGATTATGGTTAAAAACACACAAGGGCTTATACTTGTAATTCTTTTGTACCCAAATAGGGAAATAAACCAGAATATTAGATGACGTCACGTACGCCCGCCATCTTGTTAAATATTAATGGCGGACGTGACGCTGTTGGGTATTATATGACAATTTAGGACAATCCAGGGCAATTTGGTTCATTACGTAGGTAAATAACATGGCTGTATCATGCCTAAGGGTAAATAAAGACGGATAAATTTGTACCCCAACGTCAAGTGACGTTCAATAGTACGCCTCTTGACGTTCTATAGCTGAAGTGTTTGTTTCTTTAGTTTGAGTAATCTTAGACACGAGGCTGTGTTTTAGATAGAAGTAAATGGATATTTTTTGGGTAAAATTATTCATTGTAACGGCACAGACCACCTAGGGGTGACTACCACCACTCTGCCACAACTGACAGCTGCAACCCAAGAGTTACAAGTGCCACCAAAGTCTGGCGGACAGTGATTTTCAGAGTGAAGTTTCCAAAAAATGGTTTCAAAACCACAAAATAAAATAAGCAAGTTGTGGTTGTTACATTCATGAAAAATCCCACTAATATTAGAAACACGAAAGTATGTGAGATTGGATGTATGCATCTTTGTTACTCTATTACGTGGAAACTACGGCACGGGTAAAGGTAAAACTTTACAGTAATATAACTCATACATCAGAAGAATGGATACGCCACTATTAACTGCAAAAACCAACATACTTGCGGGTGCAGTCGCGAACAGAAGCTAGTATAAATAAAATTGACTTGGAAAGTAGAGTGGGTTGTGTAGCGTTTCTGAATTTGAGCTCAATTTTTTATACATTTTGAGTTTTCGGCAGATACACAAACCAATTAAACATTTTTAAATATTTTTTTTTTATATTGCAACCTACCAAAGTGACTCTATTCTGCCTGATGGAAAGCATGAATAGAATGCAAGAGCGGTGGTCGCCGTGCTAACTGCGAATGAAGACAGTGCAGTATGGCGACCCACGCTATGGCGGCCTAGCGAGATGCTTTTTCACGTCCCGCTTAATGGACCCGGGATCGTAGTGGGAGGGAAACACGTGCGCAATTGTGATGCACTCTTGGCTAATTTCAGCCAGTCTTAACAGAAATAGTGCACAAGTTCCTCTCACTCTCACAATACGATGGTACGGAACACAACGCCAATGGCTTATTTGCTCTGCGAGGCATGGGGGTTAAGACCGGGGCTTTCTAACTTCATTACTGATCAATCCAAGCATACTGTGCTACAGAGAAGCAGTGGTACGCCCAATTAGCTAGAAATTTATTGATAAACTCTAACAGAAATTACATCAATATATTTTGAATATAGTTTAGAATCTACTTGCGCCTACTCTCTTTAACATTTTAACTTACCTTTTTTCTCAACAAATTAGAACTTAATCCACGTGGTTAAGTCCCCAACTTTAAACTCTGGGCTGTTATTAAGTATCTCGGTAACCAGAAAAAATCAACAACACGTTTTGGTCCCGACCCGAGAATCGAACCCGAGAGCTCTTGATCAGCACTCGCATACTTTACCTGCTACCAACGCAGCAGAGACAGCATATGAACATATGTATATTCAACATGCATTTTTAAAAAGTAGGCCAGGCATTAATGAACCATGTTCACCCAATGCACTGCTATTTAATATTAAATAATGTCAAACAGCCGCGTGCAGTTGCCTTTACGTGTCTTAACGTTGTGTATTTAAGTGCTAGGGAAGTGCTATATATACGTATCCGCATTCAATTTTACTTATATCCGAGTCTTTCAAAACATCTACATCCGTATTATTACACTTAGTGTCTATGAAATACTAAATATATTATTGTTTTTATTTTTTAAGCAATCATCTTTAAATTTAATTGGTTACATTCAAATTTGTGAGTTATTACAACGAGTATTTGACTTTCTTTTCTATTTCTGATGCATGTGTAGTTTAAGTTCTGTTCAGTAGTTTATATTATTTATTAATGTTCTAAATGTGAACTTTTTTATGAACTTGTGTAAAGAATTGTTTTTCAATTAATAACTAATGCACTTGCATGTTTTAAATGTGCTGCTTATTCGTCTAAAAGTCATAAGTGACAAATGACATGAAACCCGAAGTCTGTATACGTCTATAAGAATTATTATTATAAAAAATGCATAGTGAAATTATTACGATACATGTTGAATTATTCTATCGTTTCTTAATCACGTGTTTTACTATTAAGAAAAAAAAACTGAACGCTCATGATCGTATCTTTTTGTGAATCTAAAGTCCAAACATTCGTATTTGTATCCGTATCCGCATATTTTGATGATATAGCACATCACTAATAAGTGAGCACGGAGTCACGTAAAGCAAAAACACACGGATAATAAAAATCACGTGTTATTGTGGTGTGGAAAATTAATTCCCAAATGTGGTGATTCATGATAATAGGCTAGATGACACCTTAGTCAAAATAGTTACTTTTTATCATCTGTCGAAACGACAACTTCGTGTAAAAAATGTACTAAATACTCAATTGTGACGTCACTGTTTTAGACTACTCAATTGAACAATATCTATCACTGTATATTTGATTGAACTTCGTAATAATAATAAAAAGCTATGTTAATTGTATTTGCCGAGTTGTTTTGCGATATTAATTTTAATTAAATGTACATTGGTATTTATTTGTGATACGATCACCTACCCAATTATGTATTAAACGTTCACATAAAGTATAAAATTTCATACAGTTCATTCATCTTTTCTTTGGTCATACTCTACCCTTATATTCGTTAGCTTTCATATACAAAACTTTTGTCACTGCATTTGTCCTACATGTTATACATTGTTGAAACACCCAACATATTTCCATAGAACGGGAATAAAACCCACAATACGTGATATCGTTGAATTTTCTTTTTTCTATATGAAGAGGCTGCCAAAGAGACTCTACCCTGCCTGATGGAAAGCATGAATAGAATCCAAAAAGTTGTGGTCATCATACTCATTGCAAATGCAGACAATGCAGTATGGTGACCCACACTATCATAGCCTAGTGAGATGCTTTTTCACGCCACGCTTGAGGACGTAAAAGTCATGACAGTCATCGTGACAGTGTAAGGCTCGTAAATACGTGAATACGTCATCAACAATCTTTTACCGTGCACTGCTGTACATAGACCTTTCGATTCAAAGGAAGTTTTGGCCTACTATACCACGCTAGATAAATTGACATAGGGTTTGTTTCAAATTTTCCTTTTTTTTTGCAGTGATGTTATTCTGTGTAGATCGCTCAGTAAGTCGCCTTATCTCCGTGTGGTGATGGATCAAATATACCACCACTTCTGTTTACCTGAGTACCACTACCTCAATTTATCTCATGGGTGCCATAAGAAGTTGACAAACTTGAATAACTTTTTTTTTTTGACTGCCTCGATGGCGTAGCGGTAACGAAAAGACTGCTGTGCTTGAAGTCTCGGGTTCGATTCCCGGGTGGACCAAATATTTGTATGATATACAAATGTTTGTTTCAGAGTCTGAGTGTTTTCTATATATAACATGTATGTAATTACTAAAAAAAAGTGTTTAAGTATTCTATCAGTCAGTCTAGTTATCATAGCACAAGCTCTGCTTAGTTTGAAACTAGATGGCGTTGTGTGTTAAATGTCCGAGATATTTATGTAAATATTACTGTTCAGTTTCTGTAGTTAAATGCAGGGTAGTGATAATTTACTAGTGAACACGCTCCGGGACCACAGTGTTTGCTCTGCAATAATTATAATTAATTACGTATCAACTTGTGATGACACGATTGAACGCTGAATTTGATACTGATGAGCACATGTCCTGTGTTCCTATAAACATTTTGTATGGTTCTTGTAACTGTGAATCACATCTCAGGTCAGCCAGTCTTCAGAGGTAAGTGGTCTTTCTATTACCATCCAGTCATTGTAGAGACGGGTGCTTTCAACACACATTCACTCAGTTTCGCTAATCCAATATTTACAGTCTATGCTACAGTTACCGCTTTTTAAATTTTCTTATTCAATAATATAAAATAATGTTTAAATGTAAACATCATTATACATTTTAAATATTGGATATATGTACGTACTTTTGAAAGAATTCATAAGCTTTTGGTTTTGAATTCTGTGAATTGCTTGCACTGGTTAAAACGAAAGCGCATTCTAAGATACTACCTATATTAATACCTTTTTTTTTGTTGACGAGGTGGAAAATCCCTTTGGATCTCCTGCTCCTTGGGATACAGGAGTCAGGAGTATGTTGTGTTCCCACTAAAAACCGCCCCGAGGGCCGGCCTCTGGCTACCCTACTCTGGGGGAGCCCGGACTATATGATTTCAGGTCGCCTCTCAAATTGACACCATGTCCCGTTAGACCCTACCCCGGGGGCAAACCTACATTAATACCGAGTATAAATTATATATTCTGTTGTTTATGGGAATTAACACGCTCAGAGTATTAATTCCCAAAATCTAAATTTGTAATGACTTTTTATGTAAAGATATTGTTTCTAGTTTAGACGTGACATATTTTACTCTAATGTTTACGACATTAATAAGAATTATTTTATATCAACGAACAGTTTTCAATACTGCACAAAGCTTTGTTACCATTCAAGAATTCGTTAACATTTGAATCTAACATCCCGCGCAAACATGTTACGGGAGTTCTTAGGACCGATGATATTGGAATTTGTTGATTACAATCGTAATACATGGTTTCAACAAGATGGAGCCACTTGTCACACATCCAATGAGTCCGTGATAGTAGTCAAATACATGTATCCGGCAAAGCTGATTTCCAGACGAGGTGAAATTACATGGCCACCCAGAAGTCTAGATCTATCCCCAACAGACTTCTTTTTATGGGGTTATCTGAAGAATCGTGTCTACATCAATAAACCAAATACACTACAATAATTAAAAGAAAAATCAGCGAAGAGATATCGGTCATCTCGCGATCTCTTTGATGACAAATTTTCGAAAATTTCGGTGCTCGCTTAGAAGAGTGCAAACATCGAAACGATGGTCATTCAAACAATATAATTTAAAAAAAAACAACTAATTAGCTTTCTTGTAAATAAACAATTTTTATAATATATCAAATGGTTTTTTTACATTTTTTTCAAATGTACCACCCTATACATTGAAAAGTGAAGGAACATGGTGACCCTTCCAACATTTATTCACCTCATAGTAATGAATAAATTAAGAAAGATACTAAACCAACAAGCATCACGTATATAAAAGATTATAAAAAATAGAATGAGAAATACAAATTAGAATTTAACTTGAGTCATGACCGTTTTCCTGACCCAGAACTTTATATCATATTTTCTGAGGCAGATAACCTCGTTCGAGATGATGATAAATTCAACAGTACTTATCCATTTTAATTTCTTATTTAACATTCTATGAAGATGTAGGTGGACGTTAATTGGGTTTACAAAGTGCGTTTTTTTTTTGTTCTATAATAAGAACCTGCCAAAGTGACTACTCTGCCTGGTGAAAAACATGAATAGAATCTAAGAGTTGTGACCACACTTACTGCAAATGCAGACAATGCAGTGTGGTGACCCACACTATGGCGACCTAGTGAGATGCTTTTTCACGCTCCGTTTGCGAACATAAAAGGCATGACAGGCATCGTGGTGTAAGGCTCACACAGTTACCACGATAACTGTCACCCCTGCATCAATACGCCTCCGGTTTCGTACTCACCAACGCTTTAGGTTGGTTTTCTGTGAGAGGATAGTACTGCCCTAATCGAGGCGGTACATTCGTGCTGTAATCAGCGTGGTTCTACTATCTAAATTGGAAGTTTTAACAATTTCTACCAGGTCTAGATGTGATGTGACACTTAAGCTACAGCTCGTTGAAGACAAGTAATAGTGTGACGAGTCTGATAATTTGGTTCATATTTGGATGAAAATGGGTCGGCCATGTGTCCAAACGAACCGATGGTCGTTGGAACCGAAGTGTACTAGAGTGGACACCACAATTGGGTAAGCGTAGTGTTGGGCGCACTGCAGCACGATGGACCGACGACTTGAAAAACGTGGCTGGCAGCGGATGGATGCGGATTGCCCAAGACCTGGATGATTATTGCTCCTTGGGGGAGACCTTCAATGTGATCAATCTATAATGTGTTTTTACTTACGTTTATACAGGAAGTCAACAATCCTTCGCTTATAATAACACTTTAATGTTCACACCCAAGACACAAAGTTTATAGTTAGAGGGCACAACAAAAGTTAATAAGATAGCCAACACACAGAACACGATAAAAGTAACACATATAATTCACCCTAATCAAATATATTTGAAACTTTGTAAGTATATTTTTATTCGCATTTGCGACTGGCGTCAGGTGTCGAAGAAAAATACATTGTATTACAACTACCCACATTTTACAATATGTCCGATGTGTAGAAAATATCTTAGACAAATATTTTATATATGATATGCTAGTGTTTGTTTGTTTGTGTGGAAATATTATCGTATAATAAATATATAAAAGAAAGGTAAAATACATCTTTTAACATTGTTTATGTTAAATTTATAAAACGTACGATATATGTTACCTACGTAATTAGAAATATATGTAATGAAACGTTATTTCATTAGTTCATTCATTGTCCGCGCTCCGCGCGTTTTTAGGTTATCTGTGGCGCATAGAGAGATTGACACGTCATTTTTAATGGTGGATAATATTTTAGATTGTTTCGTGAACATTGGTTGTTATAAAAACTTATAGAGTGATAAACGAAAGGATATAGTTAAGGAATCGATATTAGTAAACTTTAAATGTCTTTATTTTGATAATCCTCGATAACATACCTTATATATATTATACAAGCTTTTGCCTGTGGCTTCACTCGCGTCGAATTTGGTCTGCCACATTAAGTT
Organism: Hypercompe scribonia; assembly: GCA_949316085.1. Classification (NCBI taxonomy): domain Eukaryota; kingdom Metazoa; phylum Arthropoda; class Insecta; order Lepidoptera; family Erebidae; genus Hypercompe; species Hypercompe scribonia. The sequence goes on from OX438997.1 coordinate 4,118,285, forward strand.
TCGTAATATATCATTCTAAATAAATATATAGTTATTTTTTTTACAAAAAGTATCCTATATTACTTCTAATACCTCTAAGAACATGCGTACAAATTCAAAAAAAAATCATGATGATATGTTGAGTAATTTTCATATGAAACCGTAACAAATAAACTTACGTTTTCATTTATTATATTAGTAGGGATAAGTGTATTTATCAGCAGTGTGGCCGTGGTCATAGGCTAGCTAGTATTGTGGCGAAAAAATCGCATTGCTAACTTGAATTGATCATTTCTTTGTTGTATATAAGAAACATCAAACTTAATTATTAACATTGGTTATAGTGTAATGGTTACAGTGCGCAAACACAAGTGCACTCTCTGTTCTCTCACTCACGTCACACGGTAGACGGTATACACGACCGGATAGAGACCAGGCGCAGGGCTGACGGCTTTATTTATTTATTTATTTGCACTATGCATTTTGTACCTCGGCGTGCCCAAGGCATTCTCTTCCAGTCAACCTTAGGATGGTATAGAAATATTGCAAAAGTGGTACACAGAGGTTACATTGAAAATGAAAATGTAACATACTTGAGTACATATACATACATACATGAACACATATAATACACACTTCATAAATACACATATAAATATACATAAATATACACATACACACACATTCAGATTACATTCGTACACTATAACAATGGAATATGAGCTTTGGCTTATCATGGTGGCTTTACATTCGAGACACGGGGGTTAAGACTCCAACTTCCTGATGATCTGATTCCTGGGCTGTTATTAAACGTTTCTATAATCAGAAGAACACAATAAAACTTTTCAGGCTCGATCCAAGAATCGAACTTCTAGTCTCTTACAACAATACACCCAAGCGAAAATAAATTCTAAAGAGAGACCATATTGGCAGTGGGCTATTAAACACTTGTTTATTTCCAGCTGGTCTACCCGAACTGATGGATCTAAAAATGCAAAATTAGAAGCTGTATTTTGCCCTTGACATTTAAAACCACGATAATAATAGAATACCTCAATCCAGTCTATTGTTATATGTAAGCTGACGTAAAACGCAAAGAAGAATTGTTTACGCGTAAATGAACACGAAATTCGCTTTAGTATTCAACAATTTGATTAATATATTATCATCAAAACGTCGTAACTACGCACGTAGCGGTTTATTACATAAGAATTTTTTGATAAACTGTCAATAATCATTATTATCTTTAAAAACAGTCTTTAATAGTCCAACACTGGACATACCCCTCTCTTTACAAGAAAGTTTACTGTACATAAAACCGTATACAAAAGAAGACTTCGTAACTTTCTGCCCACCAATACGAAAATCGTTCTTTTTTTTAACATGTGGAAACCCCTTCGGGCCGTCACCCTACCGGGTCTAAATCGGACCAACTAAAACCACACGGTGTACCACTCTGCGTCTGGGATAGGAGAGATCTGGGAACAGTTGTTATTACGACATCCGGATTCCTCCTAGTGACTGCCCGCTTGTGCGGACACCATCTTCGGGTAAAACTCTCTATTTAGGCGACGTATGGCATACGCAGACGTTGCCTCTTCGCGGCTGGCCACTGTAGCAGATGGAGGGGAAAACACGAAAATCGTTATAGCACAATCCTTCTCCTTCCTATCCTTGACTATAGCGATGTTAGCTATCTGGATCTTACCGAAGAACAACTGAACAATCTTGTGCGTCTCAAAAATGTCTGCATAAGATTCATATTTGTTTTACGTAAATATGATCACATTTCTAAATACCGTGTTAACCTCAAATGGTACTAATACGGCTTCGTTGGAATGCTCATATTCTTTCTATATTTGCCACCCTATCTATCACAAACAACGTTTTGCGTTCCTTCACAATTCACATTGTGAAGATTTCAGAAGCCTGAAATTGTCGGAAAATGCCCAAGCATTCTTTGAAATTTACTGACAGATTTGTATCGGTACAAGTAGTAAGACTGTGGAAAAATCTACCTGAGACGGTTAGAAAGACTAGATTTCTGCAAGCCTTTAAGAAAAAAATCACTTATATTGCTTGACCGTGTAAAGGCTACTTAAGGAGTGTTTATTGTGGTTAATGTGTGGTACGTCATAATGTAATGTGTGTTAGTAGTATATGCATTGTATTAGTGTGTGAGTAAATGTATATTATTATTTCAGTATATTATTATAAAAGTACACCACAGACTACCTAGAATTTTACAATATTCGTACAAAGGTTGTCTGGAAGAGATCGCCGTGAGCGATACGACCGCCTTTTGTAATACCACATGTAGATCTCCATCTATATCTGTACAAAATTTAAACAGTAGTGGTGTACAATGAAGTTGTATAAATAAAAAATAAATAAAATAAAATAAATAAAAGTACTATATTTTATTTATGCATAATATTTCTACTTAAAGTTGATTCAAAGTGTTTATTGATTGCAAAATATATAGAGTATAGACGAATTACACCTTTTTTTGTTGACGAGATGAATTCCTTCAGATCGCCGGCTGCTGAAGGACGCAGCAGTTAGGACTACGTGGTGTTACCACTAAAAACTACCCTGCTGGCCGATCTCAAGCGTGCTACTCTGAAGGAATCCAGAACATATTATTTCAGGTTCCCTCCAGGATCAACACACGTCTGGTCATCAAAATAGTTGATCGTGCACTTGACACAATTTTTTAGCCACAGTAGAAACCAAACCTACCACCTTTTGGCTTAGCAGTCAGAATCAGTAACCACTAAATCAACAGGCCAGCTGAAATTTGAAGTGAATAACAAAATCTACTCACGTACAGCACATATTCCATAAAATTTGATGGAAAGTATGAATACAAGGAAAGATTTGTGGTCACCATACTTATCCATAACAATATAGTATAGTGACCCACACGATGGTGGCCTAGTAAGATTAACTCTTTTCCGCTCCCCTTGATGATCTAAAAGGTATGACAATCATCGTGACAGTATAAGGACTCATACACTCACCACGATAACTGTCACCCCTGCATCAATGGGCTACCGGTCTCGCACTCACTAACTAAAGACGATAACAGCCTTAGGTTAGTCTTCTATGAGAGGGTAGTACTGACCCGGTCAAGCCAGCCTATTTGTGCTAAAATCAGTGTGACTCTACTATCTATCGAATTGCCTTGGATTGCTTTGATGTAATTCACTTTAGAATTTTAATTGTTCCTACAGTGACGACTGCATGCAAAGAAACAGCATCTAGACTAATTTCTAATTATTTTTTTACAAAATTCATAGTAGAAATCTACAATACAGTATCTTAAACTAACATAAGAGACTGGTTGATATAGTCTTAACAAAATCGATATTACAGACGCCAAAAGCCCCAGCTTCAGTGCAATGAAATGTGTACATTTTTAAATTTATAACACAAAGATCTACCAAAAAAAAGGTGGCAGTGGGCAGGATACAATACACGCAGAAATAATGGCCCATGGGGCCTGGTAGGCCTCCACAAGGTGGTCTGATGACCTAGTGAAGGTCACGGGCTGCTTCTGGACGCGGGTTGTGGAGAACCTTGGGGGAGACCTACATCCAACAGTGGACGTCTATTGGCTGAGATAATGATGATGATGATGATGATCCATCAAAACGTATTCCAGATAAACATTGTCATAATATAACATGCGAATCCTAACCAAATTCTCCGTTTCTTAAAGTTTAACGAAGCATGTTTGTCTTTCAATAAAAGTCTATCATTATACTCGTACATTTACATTTCCAGAATATTCCACAAAATGTTTCTCCCCTTAATGAAATCAATCATTTCCTTTAACCAAATCAACAAACTTGTAGCGATTAATACAAAATACTCAAAGGAGAAAATTCTTGAGAAGCTTTGTGAAAGCACTTATAATTAATGTAGGCTTGAGCTTCGATACTCAACGTTATTGAATAAGTGTGATGATGGCTTTGGCTGAAAATCAAAAATCTAAAAAGGGAAGTTTACTTTGAAATCTGCAAAAGTATTAAAATTTTCCACAGATACAAAATATAGTTACGCTGAAAACTGGGATAAATATAGATGTATTAAAAGCGAAAATATTTTCATCTGTTTTTATTTATTTGTTTTTATAATAACTTGCCAAAGTGACTCTACTTTGTCTGATGGAAAGTGTGAATAGAATCAAAGAGTTGTGGTCATCATAGTCACTGCGAATGCAGACAATAACTAATACTACGGTGACCTAGTGAGATGCTTTTTCACGCTCCGCTTGAGAACGAAAAAGGCATGATAGTCGTCGTGGTAGTGTAAGGTTCACACACCACGATAACTGTCACCCCTGCTCGAGTGAGACATCATATGTCTGTCGTGCAATTGGTCATTAAAGAATATTATTTGAGCTCTCTAATAAAGATTGTGGTTCAAATAGCACAACAAGAGGTTGGTATAATATATATTTTATATCTTAAAATTAGAAAATACCACAAGTATTTGTAATTCCAATGAAGCCGAATTCAGGAGGTCTTAACTTGTTCAGTTGTGACAATTGAATAATAACTAAATTATATTTGAGCCAACTCAAAGCAGTGTTACGATATTTGCGAGAGTTTCGACGTCTAGACATTCATCAAGTGTCAAAAATATTATTCAAGTTAAAATCAATTTTATTCGTGCCGGTTTTAAGACTTATTTTAGTAAGTTTTCTGACAATTTCTAAGCTATTTTTAATAGTGCAGTAAAACCAAATTCTCAAAATGTTTCTGGAAGCTAATTTTTAGTCATCAACAGTCTTTAGCTGTCCGCTTCCAGACATAGGTCTTAACTAGAAAGTTTTGGCCTGCTATACCACGTTGTAATGAGACTTCTGTTTACTGTACTGTACAGTAGTAAATTTCTAAACACATGCATATCATAGATAATTTACACCCAAACACAGAATTATATACTTTTTAATCGAACACACAATCTCACATCTAGGATCTCAATCGCAGGATCACTGACCACTATGCCAACAAAGCCGTCAAATAATTTATCTATTAAATATCAAATATCAATAATTATAATATACATTCAATTTCTTATCCATTCATCTAACCGTCTCCGTTTTTGTCTGTGCAAAAATCACTCACTGGTGGTTATATTGGAGCCGAACCTACCAAAAACCACATGCTTATCGGGTACCAGTAGTCGGGGAATCCGGATAAGGAAATCTCTGGAACACCAACAGATCCTTGACCACCTACAATTTGTACTTGTTGACCCCTTCTGTGTGGGAACCCTGATGTACCTTTTCACCCCGTCCTACTTCTGCTAGGGTAACAGATAGCCGCACCTGTCACTTACAGGCTTGCGCTTATGGAGGTAAGCCGTTTGTGGTACTTGATCCGTTCCAGGCCTGGTTCACCGGTAGAGTTCTGAGGCCCTCCCGGTCCCACTTCGCCATCTCTTTCGCAAGCATAACTTGCTCGCAAAAAGAAACGGAATTCCACTCCAACACAATTCTCGTACCTACTTGCGCCACTGATAAAGAGACACAAGGGCTCACGCCTACAGGATCATGGCGGATTATGTGTACAATTGTATAAATATTATTGGGCTTCATTGAAACGTAGATCGTCTTCATAAATATTTATTATTTCGGATATAATAGGTGAACATAATAGAGGATTATTTCATTCACGCCTGATTCATTGCTTCAATGGTATTGTTTTAATTTCATTGTCTTAACATTGCTCACCCGACTAAGCCATGGATCAAGGTTTGCACTTACTTGTGCTTATAGATTAATGTTTCTTAATTAAGTCGAAAGCTTTCAACGTTGGCAGAACGAATTATTGCTGCATTTAATATTTAATTTTCTTTTAGATTGGTTTAATTAATTATGATTTCTAAAGAATCAGGTTGTTCCATTACGCTTTTTCTTTTTGTTGTGTTTCGTTTGATTTGATTAGTTTTATGAATACGTTATTTAGGGCTGCCTCAAACTATATTTAGGAATAGCGTAGTGATTTAAGTTGGTGTCTTTATGTCTCCAAAAAATCCCGATAGTTTTTCGATAAAGTTTTCTAGAGTTACCTTCAAATAAAATACCCTGTTAGCCTAAGATTCATGTATAAAAAATTCAATGGATTTCTTAAATACTAGTTTCGGTAATAAAATATTTGGACATCTAATTCGACGCCTTTTTTATCCATAGATAAAAAAGGCGTCGAATTAGATGTCCAAATATTTTATCCATAGAATGAAAAAGAAACAATCAAAAAACAAGATTGACGCTGCCGCCTTGAAATCCAGTGGGTTCAGTCTCGACTGTCTTTAGTTTGGTTTTCACATATGTGAAAATCACCGAAGATAATAATTATTCAAATGAATTTTTTATTTCTTTTTATAAAAAAAAATGCGAACACCTACACTACGAATAAATTCTAGGACACACACCTAAAAAAACCACCCAGACTCAAACTAACAATTTATGGATCACACATAGTGTTGTCCCATGTGGGGTTTGAACTCACAACACTCAGCGAAGTAGAGAGCGGTGTAGCGACCGCTTAAACCACTAGGTCAACCGTGTCAAAATCGAAGTATCTATTGGGTTTCGGGTTAATTTGACTGGATATCACTTGAAAATAATTTAATATTAACTAAAATAAAAACACACTAGTGTGCACTTATTTGTTTTTTGGGTCGTGTTTATACAGTTTTTTTCTATTTTAATAAAGATTAACAATGAGAAAAATGTGATACAGTTATTCAGTACTGACTCATAACCATAACTCATAAATAACCCATATAAAAACACAATCAAGACCAATAAAAATATGTTTCGGTGACCACGACAGTATTATTGACATTGTTGACAGCGAAACCCTACTTACATAATTTTTCACTCATGTTTTTTCATCTTAGCAAAGCGGAATAATCGAGACAATCGTAACTGAAATATTTAACCCAGAATTTATGAACATGGACAAACAGAATCAATATAAATTCTCTTAATTATTTCAATATTACATCACATAATCTTGAAATAAAAAAAGTAATAAAAATTCTTGTAAGTAGTGCACACAACAACCATTCACACTTCTCGTATGTTCGACGGTCGTTGCATTTCCGGCCCAATACCACCCAATCCACGCAATAAAGTAGAACCATTCGCATTGTTACATTCTAAACCGTAGTCCTAATATGGACGAATGTGGAATGCCAATAAATAAAACGAAGTATTTCTGAGAATAAAGCCTAGGCTTAAACACAATGAATTAGGACTTAAACATTTTTGTTTTTGCAACACAGTCTAAAAAAAGTTGTTGTAGACTTGTTACAATAAGATACATTTTTTAACATTTTGACCTGATTTTTTTTATTAAATAAAGTAGAAGTTATATACCATATAACAGATGAAAAAAACTGTGCAAGGAAAGTCTCACTCTGCTACCAGTAACTGTATTGAAAACCACACTCTGCCAAACCAAATACGTAGAGATGTCGGCGATCTCGCGGTCTCTGTGCCGACGAGTATTCGAAAATGTCCGGTGCTCGCTTAGGTGAGTGCAAACGTCAAAACAGTGGTTATTTTGACGATGTAATTTTTAAAAAATTAATTTCAGCTATTTAGCTTTCTTGTAAATAAACAAGTTTTATAATTGTCAAATGGTTTTTTATACGATATTTTCAAATGTTAACTAATTCGTGGCTTATCCTCTATTAGAGTAATTGGTTATATTGATAACCGAGACTAATTTTATCAGTTAGTATATTAATGGCGTAACAGAATGGACACGTACAGCAAAAGACAAACTGTTAAGAGCGGAGACAAGCCGAATGTCGAATAACGAGAATATATGCTTAGTTTAAGTTTTTTTTCTCATCTCTATCATTATAATTTTATGTAATGTTTTATCGTTATATTTTTATTTTAAGATCGACTAGAAGAAAATGCCTACGGCATTAAGTCCGCCTTATGCAACGTAACTTATTTGCGGAAATTATAAATAAATAAATAATGTTTGTTCAAATAGGTAACAGCAATAAAGGTTTATTTTTTTATTAATTATTTAAAGGCGTGACATAACCAGAAATGTCTAAAAATATGCATTACAATTAAAAAACGTCCCCAAGAATTGAAAAAAAAACGTAAAGACTCCGAGGTCTACTTGGTTTCTGAAAAGGATCTATTTAAATAGAACATACAAAAAGGACAGACAGGTACACATATAGAAAATGTTAGCAAAACATTAAACCATCTGCTGCCATTAATTCAAGCAACATGGACATCATGTCCTCCAATATTAGCACAGTACTTAATCCCTGAACCCTGAACACGGGTCCTAAGCAAACAGATAATAATTTTGTAATAAAGAATAAATTATTCGCCACAATTTCAGGTCCTAAGCTAACAGATGTGTATATTATTTTTAACAGTCAAACAGACATCTTATAACCTCATCGTGTATTTCTTTTTTTTTATATGACAATTTTGGGACCAACTTGACGAAAACCACAAGTCTGCTTGAGACAAATAAATAAATATTTCAGTCATTTGACACACAACGTCATCTAGTTTCAAACTAAGCAGAGCTTGTGCTATGATAACTAGACTGACTGATAGAATACTTACATACTTTTTTATAAACAGAAAACACCCAAACTTTGAAACAAATATTTGCAGATACAAACATTTGGTAAGACCCGGTAATCGAATCTGAGACCTCGAGCACAGCAGTCGTAATCACTACCGCTGCACCACCGGGACAGGTAATAAATATTAAAATTAAATCAATTGAAATCTGAACATCAATACCAGCGCACGTGTTTCCCTCCTTCTACGATCCTGGGTCCTTTAAGTGGGCATGAAAAAGCATCTCGCTAAGCTACCATAATGTGGGTCACCATTCTGCATAGTCTACTGCGTGCAATGAGACTGGTTGATTGACTCTTGGTTCTTATATTTTAGTCACATTTTTGATGATAAAATTTTAGTATTTACCAAAGCTTAGCTTCAAAACTGAGCTTATACATGATTGATGAACTTTTAAGTGGCAATTAATGGCTAAATTGAATAATTTTTCATGAATAGTAATTTTAGTCATATTTTTCACTTTAAATTTGTTTAACACTCAGATAGTAAATAAATTAGTCTTTTAGATCAGTTATTTTTTTATAAAAAGACAACGCCCTCACTGGGAATAAATCTTGATTGAATTAAATCCTGATGAAGATTTACAAACATATAAGAAATAAACATAAAGAACACCCAGACTCAGAATAAAAAATTGTGGATCACACAAAGTGTTGTCCTATGTGGGTTTGAACCAACAATACTCAGTGTAGTAGAGAGCGGCGTGGCGACCGCTTAAACTACTAGGCCAACCATGCAGTCAGTTTGCTAAGTGCTTTAGGACTTAATGTGTATGTATTTAATTTAAGTAGTGCCATCGTATATTACATTTTGTCTGGTGATTTCACTGTGCTATAATGAACAGAATAAGTGCATATTTATTTTTTTTATATCTTCAGTTAATCTGACATGGTAAGGCAATTCTAACAGTGCCAGTTTCGCTTATGCTAGAATTTTTATATATATTCCTACATATACACCCTACGCTTAGATGTATGTTTCTAAAAGAAATACACAATATACCTATTCACCACCAACGTCCAATCAAATAAAAAATTGGTATACAAAACTTCAAAAAATAAAATAAATAAAATTCTTGGAAATAAATCGTTTCTATGAGAAACGTCATGTTAGACATTCTCAAGAAATTGCAGAGTATTACGCTTCGACAGTCATTGTTCTTTGTTTTGTTGACTCGAACAAAACAAAGCAAGAACACAACAAAGGAAGCACAAACAAAGTTTTAAACACTTATGAATTAAAATGTGGGGCATGAGATGTGACCTATATCTGTATTATTGGTGTGTCCCGCAACTCCACCCAGTTTAACACAGCAGAATATTATATAACTAACTCCTGGAAGCAAATATTTCAAATCTATGAAATATAAACACATCTCTTTAACCCTTTTTTTATGTTGTTTTTAGTAAAAAACACAATTCTAGGTGAGATTATTTGTCGACGCTTATTTAATGTGGGTTTCTTTCTATGTATTTAATTTTTAAGTTATACCTATTTCGGCGTGTTAGAGAAAAACATGAGAGTAAATTTTTACGATGTGCGCGCTCACCGTCACGAAAAACCGACACCATGAAATTAGTTAGTCAACATTTTGGTTCTTTTTTTATTATTTTACATATTGTACAAATAATTCTTTTATATTTTTATTAAATTTACTTAACTAGATACTGCATTATAATAAAACTTTCTTCCAAATTATAAAATACCTTTTTTTTTCTATTATTAGTGTCGTTTTCTCTAGAAATATAGGATAACGCGAAAGATAACATTTTTAGAAAGATTTTTATCTTGTAACCCCAAAGAAGTAAAACTTCTTACGTGCGTACATAAGTACACTCACATCGTTTTTTTTATTTTTATTGTTATAGACAAAGTAGTGACGAACCTTAGGGGAAGCATATGTCCAACAATCTTTCAGCTGAGATGATGTTTAGTTATTCAAAACCTGTTCCCGAGAAATAAAGAGCTTTACAGACCTACGCCTCTGGCTTTCCTATTACACAAACAAGAACAATATCTATCGATATTTATAGTAATGTGTACTTTTGACCGATATAAACACACACTTCAAAGTGGGTTACTCTCTATGTTTTCATATCAGTTTTATTCCACATCTTTCATTAATGCATCTATAATATGCCACAGCGAGCATGGCAAGGTTTAGTTAGTTTAATATATAGTTGTTTGTACGAAACCGGATTATACAAGCCCTTAGGATACGCAACAGAATTGAATACCATAATTGTAACAAGCCTTTGTTCAATTTACAAATGAGTTTCAGTTCCGGCATCTCAATGTTGATTTGAGTAGTGAACTCAATGAAGGGCTGTAAGGCATCTATGTAAAAGATTCGAGACTAATTATGAGTTACTACAGTAACTTCTGAGTCCTATTAAGGTCGTGGTAAATTGGTAATTGCTTATGTTTTATTACTATGTAATTGAATATCACAAAGTTTCGGTAATAATATTTAAGTTTACTATAGGAACACTATGTCATTATTGTTCTGGCAACAGTGCAATTAAATGTTAACATGGAAGGGGTACATAAAATCTTAAATATTGAGACGTGAATAGTGAAACAGTTTAAAATCGACATGCTCATGACAAAACATATTTAAGGCACTTTTGAACGTGGAAGAAGCATATTGGCTTCACGATTGGCATTGTGGTTTAGGCTCTTTACTGCGCTGAGTGTTGTGGGTTCAAAGCCTACATGGGACAACACTTTGTGTGATCCACAAATTGTTGTTCTGAGTCTGGCTGTTCTTTGTGTCCGTTACTTGTATGTTTGTAAAGTCCCTCACGACACAGGACACAAAAATAGACACAAATAGTAAATCAATCAATTTGGCTTTTAAATTACTAGCTCTGTATAGTTTTAAACTAGATGACGCTGTGTGCCAGATGTCTGACAATGTTATTATTATTAAATATGCCAGCTGGATAGGATTAACACCAAAGTATCAGGAAATGCTGCTATTAAGCATTTCTTAGTAACTTCATATGGAATAGAAGACAGATACGAAGTGTCAATCCTCTCTATTCATCCTTTAGGCTTCGTAAGAACAGAAAACCACACAGGGCAACGCCGCTGCAAAGAGAAGGAAAACGCCTGGCTAGCCTGGTATAGTAGACCAAAATCTCTCTCTAAGGTCTACCTGTGTTTAGTAATGAACTATTAAAAGTTCTTAATGCGATGATGGTCACGTGTGTAGGGTGTGTTATCTAGAATGTTCTATGTAATTGCATCATTTACTATGTGTCATGTGTAACCCCATTATTTTAATATTTAATTGATGATTTATACAATAAATGCGCAGTCTTAATTATGACTTCATTGTTTTACTTGGTCTCCTAATACTTCCCGTACATGGCGACCCTGCCGAAACGGTCGACCGTCCGCGCATCTCGGTTATATGATACCGCGTTACCATAATCAGTGTGGAACTTTTCTCGATTACGTGTTGCAATTAATATAACGTTATGAAGAAGATTATAGACGTATAATGGCACAATTAGAACAAAGCGGCCAGTCTTACAAATTAGACGTAGTTATCGTGTCTTGTGAATCTCCAAAGAATTGTGATGGGTAACCAAAAGTCTCAAGAAGTTGTGATTGCCCAGAATGCTGCAGGCGGAGAAAACAAAGCTAAGGCAGACGAAATACAGCAACATATGTCGACTACGAATTTGTTGCTCATGGTAATATCGGTATGTATTTTCTTGGGAGTGCTGTATTTTGCATATAAGCTCTATAAGAAGTGTCATGTGCAATGGATATCGCGACAAATTAATAGAGCTACGTTGAGAGCTTCCTTTTACCGACGACAACCAGGGGCGATTCCCGGGTGTCTCAAGGACGAGGCACAGGCTCCAAATAAACTCTATCCCGGCGTTGTGTAGTGAAAAGCGTTAACGATTGGGTTGTGCGATGAGTGTTCGGTTCGGTTAAATGCGTGGTAACCATTGTGCGAATAATGCGGCTAAATAAATAGTGCGACAAGTGCGTTTTCTATACGGTACGGCTCGTTATTACGGTATACAACGAAAGTAAATAGTGGTAAAGTACAGGCTAAAAATAACTATATAGTGGACTCTATTAGTAATACATTATTATGTTAGTTGTTTACGTTCTGGTGGTATGTTATGGCAATTATCTTACAGTCTTTATATAATGAATTAAAAGAAGTAAGAACTTATTTAATAAAAATTGGCTCAAGTAGACGGCAAGGTAATATTCTAAAAAATAAGTTAAATGAAGCTAATAGTATATATGAGAGATATTTAAGTTGGTTAAATGAATATAATGTAAAGTTAAGAAAAGACGATGATGATGATCCTCTTGTGAGTAGTTTTTGTAAACAATTTTTGATATTATATAACGAGGTAACTGATTTATGTCATAGTGAGACATCAACTTCTAAGAATACTTTAACAATGAATACTTTTGATTTAAAAACCGCTTTAAACTTATTGCCCTGTATGAATGATACAGAGGCTAATACTAAACAATTAATAGATAATATCGATTATTATAATACTTTATTGGAAAGAGATGTATGTAAAATTAATTTAATTAATTTTATTTTGAAAAGTAGGCTTTCTCAAGCTGCTAAATTAAAGTTAAAGTCGAGTTATTCTAATGTGAGTGATTTAATAGCGGACATGAAAAGTCATCTTTTACCACGTAAGGCGGCAACTTCGATTTCGTGTAAATTAGAACAAATTAAACAAAATAATTTATCTATTTCAGATTATGGAAAAAAAATATCGGCATTATTGGTGAACCTCACGATATCGCAAGCAGACGGAAATTCTGACAATTATTCAATTTTAAAACCATTAAATGAAAAGATAGCCATTAAAAAATTTGCGGACGGCTTGCGAAATCGTAGGCTCAGTACTATTATTGCAGCTAGGAATTTTAGCAACCTGAAGGACGCAATCCAAGCGGCTTTGGATGAAGAGGTCACCAGCGCGTCAGGTTCAGGAGAAATTATGGGTATGCATAAAAAATATTATTTTAATTCAAACTATAGAGGTACAAGGACTCAGTTTAGTGGTCAACGAGGTGGATACTACAACCCGGCTTCGTCTCATAGGGGGCCCGGACAAGGCTTCCGTGGCAACCAGCGAGGTTACAACCAGCGAGGTTACAACCAGCGAGGTTACAACCAGCGAGGATACAACCAACGAGGCTACAACCCGCAGGCCATGACTCGAAGTACTCGAGGAACTGGAAGTTACCAGTTCAGAGGTCAACATTTTACAGGTATGTCTAGAGGAAACCAAAGGATACGCCAACAACCAAATGTTCACATTATGAATGAAAGTCGGCCTATAGATTCATTTCAACATTCAGAAAATGCAGAAAAATTTTTTCGTGACTAATTTTAATGAACATTCTATTTTATCATGTGATAGTAATTTTTTCACAAATTTTTCCGTATATGACAAAACATTTTCATTTTTAATAGATTCTGGCGCATCGTTGTGTGCTATTAAATATGAATGTATTTTAGACTTGAATCTTATACTACACAAAGAGAACATTATTATAAATGGTCTTGGAGGTAAAGTCAATGCAATAGGATACGTGTTTATAAAATTGAGCTATGATGATTTCATTGTTAGTCATAAGTTTTATGTTTTCAATACTTTGCCAATTATGTCTAATGCAGCGGTTCTCAATCTTTTTTGGTGACGGAACCCTTTTGGAAAGCGAAATACTTGACGGAACCCTATAATAAAACAATAGTTTTTAAAAGTGTATTCTTTATTAATAAGCATAATAAAAGTACAATGTAACAGTTAGTTATTACTTACTTACATAACAAGTATAATAATAGAAGTTATTAAAAAAGAAAAAAAATCTAATGGGAGGTATGAAACTGTTTTTTATTTTTCATCAATTGGTTGATATCAGGTTTGATAGAGGACAGTTGAAGTCTCATATCAGGTTCGGCGTCCAGTCTATTGCGGTATTTTGTTTTCGTAGCTGCATAGGTTGAGAATCCTGTTTCGCACAAATATGTTGTTGGGAACGGGAGAAGAATATTCAGAGCCATTTTGGCAAGCATTGGAGATTCATCACGAATTCTGCACCAAAAATCGTTGAGAGGCGTCGTTTTGAACAGTACCTCCATACTTGTGTCTGATGACATATCTAAAAGAGATTCATATATCTCGTTTGACATACTTTCGGGCTTTTGTAAGTTGGGTAAAAAAGGATTATGAATCCATGAATTCAGTTTCATTTTTGTATTTTGTTCTTCGGGAAAATACTTCTCAAAAGATGCGCGCATCGAAGTGAGATATTTGACCAATTCCTCAAATACATCATCTTGAAACATTTCTGAATCGTTATCGCTAACAAACTCATTGAGTGAGGTAAAGCTTTCTATTTCTCTCTTTCCAACGCAAATAATCCAAAAATCTAATTTTCTTTTGAAGGCAGTTATTTTATCACAGGCCTGGAACACTGTTGTCTGTTTACCTTGCAATGATACATTTAATTCGTTCAGTTTTTGAAAGATATCCGCCATAAAAGACAGTCGGAACAACCAAGTTTTATCATACAAACGGTCTTTCAAATTAAAAGCAGTATCTGAAAGAAACATTTGTAACTCGGCTCTAAGTTCAAATAGCCTTGTTAAAGTTTTACCCCTAGACAGCCATCGCACTTCTGTATGGAGCAGCAGTGTTTTATGTTTGCTGCCATAATCTTCACACAATAATGAGAACAATCGGGATTGTAGTGGTCGTGTTTTGATAAAATTAATTATTTTTACCGCTTCTTCCATAACTAATTTTAGATTTGACGGCATTTGCTTCATCGCAAGTGCTTGTCTATGCAGGATACAATGGCTGGAACTACAATTAGGCGCTTTATTTTTTATTCGTGACACTAGTCCTGCTGTAATACCCGTCATCGCCTTGGCCCCATCTGTACAAATGTCAATGCAATTGTTCCAACTGAGATTATTTTCCCCAAAAAATATATTTATTTTATTAAAAATTTCTTCTCCGGTAGTTTTTGTGGGCAGCGGTGAACACATAAGCATATCTTCTTCCAAAGAACTTTCATATGGATATCTCACGATAACCAGCAAGATAGCCAGACCAGCGACATCAGTAGACTCATCTATTTGCAAGACGAATCGTGTTTCTTGTAGACGTGTAACTAATTCTTGTTTGACGTAGCTTGCCAGATCATGAATTCGCCGTGAAACAGTATCGTTTGATAGCGGCACAGTAGAAACATGCTTTGCAGATTTTTCATCGAGCATACATTTTGTTATGTCTAACACACATGGTTTTATTAAATTCTCAGCGATAGTGTGCGCTTCACCTGCTTGTGCAATGCGATAGCTAACTAAATATGATGCCTCTGTGGCCTTTTCATTGATAGTTTGGGTTACATGCATCATAGTTTTTTGACTTTCCAATAACTGTTCTTTTTTACGTACAAAAAATTCTTTATTTTTGTCTTTAGACTCGGGGTGTACAGTTTCTAAATGCCGGCGCAACTTGGCAGGTGCCATGGAACTATTAGGAAGCAGTTTACTACATAACATGCAGAGAGGTGAGCCGTTGGAATCAACAAATCCGAAATTGATATATGATTCATCATACTTCCTTTTTTTCGCCTTTGAAACCGTGGAACTTGACGTCGTTGCATAATCGTCTGGATCGGTAATTGCTGTATACTCCGCGCGATCTGATTTTGAACATTCGGCTTCGTTAGAAGATGTTGTTGCAACACGTTTAACGCCTGTAAGCCAACGTTCCATTCTTCTTTATTAATAATGTTACATGTCAGGATGGTGGGGTCAAAATAACGCACGATCGTTACTGCGTAAAAGAGTTTAGTCCAAAGAAGAAATGTACAATCAGAATACAGCAGTAGAACACTAAACACTTTGTTTCTAGCAAGTAGGTACTAATCACTCCGAACACTAATCGTCGACTAACTAAGCGTCGATTTTTTTTTTTTTTTTTTTTTTTTAATATATTTTGCTGTTGGCCTCAGACGGCCTCTACAACTTTACCCGGTTTAGTTACGGTGAGCGCTGAGGGCTCTCAACCGGCCTTTATTAAGCAACATTGCCCAAGGGCACCCCCTGCGGGGTACGAACCTCGGCTTGGGGTGTTGCTGAAACACTGGGGCGGCCTACTCCCATGTTTTGTTGACGGTTTACGCGGCCCGTGTTCCGCCCCCGCCGGCGGGGACGAAAACGCGGACGGTTCGCACCTAGTGTGTTCGCTCTGCGTTGAGCGCGTGTAATGTCGTCGTCTAGCTCCCCTAACGCGTGTTTGGGTCGACGTATTTTTGATATTTTGCTCGGTGTGTAATTTACAGCCGCAACCACTAGAGGGTTGGGGTGAGTCGGAGCAGAGTCAAAGTAGCTAAGGGAGCACTGTTTAATGAATTGCTTGATGGTCGGCAATCTGAGGTCGATGTGAAGATCGACGTTGCGTACATACCACGGTGCTCCCGTAGCTGTGCGCATGAACCTATTCTGTAGTGTTTGAAGCCTATGGATCCTGTGTGGCCTAACGTGTGCGAATACTACACTGCCGTACGTCATTATAGGACGTATACACGCAGTGTATAATCGAACTTTGTTTTTTAAATTTAATTTCGAACGCGAATTAACTAGACAGTGTAGACGTCCTAGCACGAAGGCAGCCCGGCTGCGGACTGCCTTGATGTGGGGGCCGAAGGATAGACGGTCGTCAAGGGTTATGCCTAGGTATTTGGCCTGCCTAGTCCAAGGGATAGACTTGCCGAACATCCTAATCTGAGGGGTATCCTAATCTGAGGGGTATCCTAATCTGAGGGGTATCCTAAGCGTCGAGGCGCGATCGCCGCTTTTATAGTCCTAGCCAGATCTCGAACATTCTCAAAAATACTCGAGTCGGCGCCTTTGATAAATAACAAGCCGAAATAAAAATAGAAATACAAAAAATGCTGTGTAAACAATTTCGACTTTACGTTTTAAAATTAGAGCCGAAAGTAGCTTGTTTACAATTATTGTTAATCTCAGGGGCGGCTTTTATCAAAGGGACTCGCGCGCTTTTATCAAAGGGACTCGCGCTCACAAGTAGATATCCGCGGTGGCGGCATAGTAAAATTGTACGAGGTGACTAAGGTCGGCTGCGCCTCGTGAATCGTGATACGCCGCGTCAGAACGGTCGACCAGAGAGAGGTGTTTGGAATTTTTTCTAAATTCTTGCGGAACCCCTACAGGGATGTCGCGGAACCCTAGGGTTCCGCGGAACACACTTAGAGAATGGCGGGTCTAATGGTATAATAGGTCGAGACTTTTTAAGAAAATACAAATCGGTTTTAGATTTCGAAGAGAATATTTTAACAATGCGTGATAGGTTTAATAAAATAATTAGTATGCCCATTACAAATAAACTAAATAATCAGTTAGAAATATCGGCTAGATGCGAGTCCATTCATTATATTATACGGTAGTATACCTATTAAAATATTGAATACTACGGAAAATAATATCATTTTGCCACAATTAAATCCGAATATTCATAAATTGAGTGATTACAATATTTGTTCCTTTAATAAGATAGAGAATAAAGCAGATAGAGTTAAACAATTATTTTCTTGTATGAATTTATCGCATATGAATGAGGAGGAACAAACGTCCATTAGGAATTTATGTGCTAAATATGCTGATATCTTTTATTTAGCGGGAGATAAATTAAGTACGACTGATATTTATACTCACACTATAACGTTGAAACCAGGGACTACACCGATATTTTCGAAACAATATAGATTACCTCACGTACAGAAAAATGAAATAAAAAAGCAGATCGACAAAATGGTTCAAGAGGGAATAGCGGAACCAAGTAAAAGCGATTTGTCAAGTCCTGTGTTATTAGTACCGAAAAAAGTAGACGCGACAGGTTCTAAAAAATGGCGTTTAGTAGTTGACTACCGGAAATTAAACAATTGTGTAGTAGATGACAAGTACCCATTACCTGACATAACGGAAATATTAGAATCATTGTCTGGCAGTATTTATTTCAGTCATTTAGATCTTCACCAAGGTTACTATAACGTAAAATTAGATGAAAATAGTCGAAAATTAACAGCATTTGCATCTGGTCAATTTCAAATGACTAGAATGCCAATGGGCTTGAAAACAAGTCCCAGTTCTTTCTCTCGTATGATGAATATAGCTTTAACAGGTCTTAATCACGAAAAATGTCTAATTTATTTGGACGATTTAATTTGCTTCGGAAAAAATTTAAATATACACAATAAAAATTTACAGGACATTTTTGAAAGATTACGTAAAGTAAATTTAAAATTGAACCCCTCAAAATGTGATTTTTTAAGAAAAGAAATTTTGTATCTGGGTCATGTAATATCTAACAAAGGTATACAACCTGATCCGGCGAAAATTAATACAGTAAAAAATTACCCATGTCCGAAAAATTGTAATGAAGTTAAGAGATTTGTAGCTTTCGTGAATTATTATCGAAAATTTATTAAAAACTTTGCAGAGATTGCACATCCTTTAAATTCACTATGTCGAAAAAATGTATCATTTCATTGGGATCAAAAATGTCAAAATGCTTTTGAAACCCTTAGACACAAAATTATATCACCTCCAATTTTACAATATCCCGATTTCTCACCACAAAATGAATTTATTCTTGAAACGGATGCGTCTAATTATGCTATAGGATCTGTTCTAGCCAATAGAGATGGGCGTCCCATTGCATTTGCAAGTAGAAGTCTAAACAAAGCTGAAAAGCACTATCCCGTGATAGAGAAAGAATTATTAGCAATAGTATGGGCGGTAAAACATTTTCGTCCGTATCTATATGGCAGGCATTTTAAAATTCGTACAGATCATAGACCTTTAATTTATCTTTTTAATATGAAAGACCCATCAAGTAGGTTAATTAAATTCAGACTTGCTCTAGAAGAATATAATTTTGATATAGAATATGTGAAAGGTTGTAATAATAGCGCTGCAGATGCTCTATCTCGAATTTCGTCAGATGAACTAAAAGAAATGCATGAAGGTATTGTACATGTTTTAACGCGTGCACAAGCTAGGAAATTGAAAGATTCTTCGGTTGGTATAGCACCCTCAGACAGTTGGCCTGATCATCCAAAAGTTGTAGGGTCTCATATTAGGCCGAAAGAATCAGTCGAGCTAGTATTTATAGATTTAAATAGTTATAAAAGAATAAAAAGTGAAGGTATTATTACTAAAGAGACGCAATTATTTTGCTTTGTAAGCAGCAACCGTACGATATTTATTAAATATTTAGGATCTCAATCGCGAAGTACACGAAGTGAATTCGTGAGAGAACTAGATAATTTGTGTAAAGATATTAAAGTCGAAGAAGTTTGTATAGTTAAAAAGAAAGATAATGAAGATTTTATTAGTAAATTATTAGAAAATATAAAGAATATAAGAGATAGGACCGGTCCGCGAATATGTATTGTTAAGGATGTTGAGAGAATAAGTGATAAAGACGATAGACGAGTAATCCTTAATGACTTTCATCTCTTACCCAGTAGTGGCCATGCTGGTATGAGAAGAATGTCTAATAATATTAAAAAATATTATTATTGGCCTGGTATTGATAAAGACGTAAAAGAATTTGTAAGACGTTGTGATAAATGCCAACGACAAAAACATTTTACTCCTAATAAAGAACCCATGAGTATTACAACTACAGCCAATTCGGCATTTGAAAAAATATTTTTAGATCTTGTTGGACCCTTAGAAACCGACAACGATAATTTTAGTTATATACTCACTTTGCAATGTGAACTTAGCAAATATGTTGAAGCTTATCCTTTAGTTTCTAAAAAGACCAATGACGTTGCTAAATCCTTAGTTGATAATTTTATTCTTAGGTATGGCGTGCCAAAGGAGATAGCTACTGATCGAGGTAAGGAATTTATATCATCCACATTTCAAGAAGTTTGTAAATTATTGAAAATTAAACAATTAACCTCTACGGCCTATCACCATCAAAGTATAGGTGCGTTAGAAGTATCTCACAAACATTTAAATTCATTTCTTAGAATTCATACTGATAAGCATCCAAAGACTTGGAGCCAATGGCTTCCCTTTTGGTGTTTTGCATATAATACTTCGGTACATACAGAAACGAAGTTTACTCCTTATGAATTAGTTTTTGGTAAAAGGTGTAATCTACCAAGTAACTTATGTAAAGATTTAGTGGAACCAATATATAATTATGAAAGCTACCCATGTGAACTGAAATACCGTATACAGCTTTCACAGAAAGAAGCTAGAGAAAACTTACTTAGTAGTAAAATGAAAAGAAAAGAAATTTACGATAAATGTATAAAACCTGTTACATATTGTGAAAATGATTTAGTTTTAGTAAAAAATGAAGTAGGCAATAAATTGGAAGATTTGTATTCAGGTCCTTATAAAGTTGTTAGAGATATACCACCAAACGTCGAAATTTTAAAAATAATAAACTAGATGTCGTTCATAAGAATAGGACTAAGCTATATTATTCTTAATAACCTATGTAATCATGTTAACCATAAATTGATATTATTATAAAGCATGTTAACTTTAGACAACTAAGATATAATATAAAAAAAAAAAAACATTGTACAACGTATTTTTTTTTAAGAAGAAGGGAGATGTAGGGTGTGTTATCTAGAATGTTCTATGTAATTGCATCATTTACTATGTGTCATGTGTAACCCCATTATTTTGATATTTAATCGATGATTTATACAATAAATGCGCAGTCTTAATTATGACTTCATTGTTTTACTTGGTCTCCTAATACTTCCCGTACACGTGAACAGTGTGTTTACAGAGCCTTAAATCACTCCTTACCCTAATTTGGCAAGTGCTCAAGAGCCGCACCGCACTTATCGCTTGTATAGGCCGCGGTAGTCACTTTACATCGGGTAAAGGTAAATTTCAGTTTAAAAATATAATAAAAAAAAAATACATTCGCTAATTCATTGAGAACCTTCATGCTTGTATGTAAAATTAATGTATACATAAAAGATATGTTCGTTCAGCTGCGGACGGCAATAAGCTGAACGATAGGATGCGAAAACAAATAGGTGTGTAGTCTGTACACTGTCAAAAATTAAAACCGTTGATCAGAAATGGACTGTCATAATGCTTTTAACCTTTTTATTATCCGGGCACCTGGATTATTGATCTATGAAATCTAAGATCAAAAGATAGAATATGTAATGAAACTGGTAACGTACCTATGGGTGGTGGAACGGGGGTCATATCTCTTTAACACAAAAAATAGGATCATGTGACCAGACGTGGTTATAACTGACGGTCCACAGTCCAACGGTTTCTTCAGACTAATCGGCAGGAGAATTATTCATATCGTGATACAGGATTACCAGTTACTTCTTAGTTCGATGTATTTTAGTTAGATGGCGCTGTAGTATTTTTGTTTCAGTGTATATGGAAGTCACCACGAGGACCGACTAGATGTAGCTTTGTATATTCACATCAACCATAATCTCTTTGTACTTTTCATCCAATCATTCAGGCATGAGCACAAGACGTCTAACCTCAAAAACTTTAACGTTTATGATGTTAATGGAATGTATATCGCATCCTATGTAAACGCTTTTGGTATATTTTTTGTTACAAAATTGAGTTTATCTTTCAAAGTGTATGGTGTTATTAGATAATGTTAGCTGTGTGGGCTAAAAGGGAATTGAAAGTGTTGCGAATCTTAGTAAAACGTTTTACGATATAAGGTTACGGATATATTATTTTGCTTATAATATAATACTGCGGAGGAGAAAATCGAATAAAGATATCAGTACAATTCAAAGTATCCTTTAATTTGGTTTTGTATTATATGTGGCAAGCTGACACCAGTTTTTAACCACCGGCTTTTAAACGTCGGTCCGCGAGACCGTGCGCGGGTATAGGTGTTACTCTAATTGGTGCGGGTACAGCAAGGTTAACTATCAAAAATTTAACTCCAAAAGTCTGAAAGTGGTTGCATAAGATTCTCAAGACGCATAGAGTTCCCACCACGTCAACCTCACCTGCAAGTGGTGCACCTGCACCTACTGATCGACGGCTTGACAAACAGAACATCTCGATCACCAGAAATAGGTTCATCGAAAAGTGGGCGTTTAATGTACCTCTGCCTACCCTTCCAGGGAAACAGGCGTGACTTTATGTGCCTGTATTTATGTAAGAAAAGTAAGTATCTAAGTAAGAAAAATTTAAACAAAAACCCAGTTCTGTAGAAGTGTAAATATTCAGAAGAATTTTAATGAAGTATCCACTAAAGAGAAGCCTCCACTGTACTTAGGTAGCTGCCTACCCCTTCTGAATGTGTGTGAAACACAATACATTACTGTAAGTTTGTGTAAAGTCAATAGAAACCATATTAAAGACATGAAGATTTATATATGAGAGTAAGTAATTGAACACTGCACTTCCTACCTAAGAAAACTATTTGAATTATTTACTTAGTGGTGTTCAAAGACTGCAGTAGTCGGTTTAACAGCTGTTATTTACAGTTGCACAGTAGCTTTATGTTGTAAGTATATTATCCGCCATTTTATACGATAAAGAAACTTCAAGAAAATAAACGTTAAGTGTAAACATGAAAACAGATATTACGTGTAAACATTTTTGTGATACTATTTTTGGCTCGCTACATTTGTTTTTCTATCCTATATTTTCTTTATTCTAATATAATTTTCTTTGTTTCGCGTTTCGTAATTTACGATTATTATTACGTCAATTCAGTCAAATAATACAAAGATTTATAATATTATTGTTGAATATTGTACTTGACAGGTCTCTTGTCTAGTGTTTGGTGATCCTGACAGCTAAGGGTTCTAGTGGGTTCGATTTCCACTTAGAATAAATCTTTGTGTGAACACAATTGTTTGTTTTGTGTCCTGGTGTATTTATTTATAACTGCCTCGATAGTGTAGTGGTAGCCAAAGCGACTGTTGTAGTTGAGATCTCGGGTTCAATTCCCGGGTCGGATCAAATGTTGTTGCATTTTGCATGTTTTCGATGTTTGCATAACAAACATTTTTTGGTCAAAATGTTTTGTATTCACATTTATTTCATTGTCGTGCACGTCTCTGTATCTTAGGACGAACACTTAACAAATATCTTGATAGAATTAAACAGGTCAAGATGTAAAAATATAAGTAGCATAAGTTAGCCTCTTAGCTCTAGCCATTAGTTTTATCTGTAATGACAGTAACAGTGACATAAGAAATAAATAAATCATTTATAAAGATGTACTCTAACTAAAGGTTTAGAAAACAAGCTAAAACACATCGTTAGGGCTGTAAATCTTGAAAGTTTTCTTCGATTTCTCTGGATAACATCATTAGATTCTAACATGGTGCTAATGGGACCACTTTGGGAGTACGCTCTTTCGAATAGAAAAATCATTTTGAAAATCGATCTACACATAACGAAGATATCGAGTAACAAACATACGAAAAAATACATTTAAATTGAGAAACTCCTCCTTAAAAATAATTGTCTTTGCCTTAGTAAAGTGTGGCAAATAAATCTATCAAAAAAAACCAGAATACGTCGAATAAAGACTACGTGTTACGTAACATAACAAAATTCAACACAGAACTATCTCCACTAACCTTCACATCCAATCGTAACAAACAATAAACAGCCAAGACACGATTTTTGGAATTAACAGCAACGTAATAAAAAAACGATTTCAAACACTCAATCAATTATATCGGGGTAACAGTATTGCTACAGAATAGTAAATTATACGAAGAAAAATATACGGACGTATTTCGATATTTGGTAATTTTCTTTTTATGTAACAGGGCGACCGTGCTCCGTATGGTAACAGATTAAAAATACGGAGTATCAGTGTTCTTATTCATGCCATGGATGTTATGAAGCAAACTATGGAAAATAACATGCAATAACATGCGTAAAGCGATGGAAAACTTGAAACAAATTCTATATCAAGCCGTCTGCACTGCGTAGTATAAGCTAAAACCTCCTTTTGGTGAAAAGGCTACGTCCAGTCGTGGATTATTATTTTTTCTCTCTTCTCTCACTCCACCTGATGGAAAGCATGAATAAAATCCAAAAGTGGTGGTCACTATACTCATTGCAAATGCAGACATTACAGTATGGTGATCCACACTATGGTGGCCTAGTGAGTTGCTTTTTCGTGCTCTACTTGAGGACATATAAGGCATGACAGGCAGGCAGGTGGCAGTTATCATGGCAGTGTAAGGCTCACACAATTACCACGATAACTGTCACCCCAGTATTAATAGATTTCCGGTCTCGCATTCACCAACGAAACACGACAGCACAGATCCTGTCGCTTTAGGTTGGTCTTCTGTGAAAGGTTAGTACTGCTCCGGACGAGCTGGCCCGTTTGTGCTGAAACCAACGTGGCTCTACTACCTACGAAAAGGTCATTGATGTTAATTGATAGGAAGGCAAGAGGAATACTGCTACTCTGGAGTCATAAGTATTTTGCCGCCTATTGAGTCCTCTCCCCAAAATCAGGGAAGGAAAATTTGAGTTCCAGTAACTTCACTCAATTTATAATATGCAACGAAAGCATTGATATTATCACTGTGGTCGAGTCTGACCTTTGGTGTGGATATTAGGTTCTCTCGTGCCATATATTACATCTTTATACATATCATCAATCTCATTGGTCTAGTGATTAGCGTATGCGATTGGCGATCAAGAGGCTTCAGGTTCGATTGCCGGGTTAGGCCAAAAATTGATATTGGGTTCTTCTTATAAGAAATTGTTAAGAGCAACACGGTGTATGGAAGTTGGAAGTGTTTCACGCAAGTGTCTCGGAGAGCACGTTAAATCATTGGTCCCAGTTGTCAGGAACATCGATGATAATTATTGCAAAGACAATGACCTCAAACACACTGACAATAGTCCAATCTTCGAATCCAGTTCACCTCAGGATTGTGGAGCTCCAGCGAAAGAAAGCCAGTTGATCGAATAGCCGACCTAAATAATATTGAGAATAATAAAGGCTAGGAAGAAGACATATCATCAATCGGTCTTCAATACTAAACGAAGGCCAACTGTCCTGGTCATTCACAGTCCGCAATCATACAAAGTACGAGTATAATACATATACAAGCTAGGTAATGCAAAAAATTCAAAAATAACTATTTTCAATGCACCCTTTACGCATTCCTAAGCTGGTTTAAATTGAGAAGTAACAATCATACACATATTATTTAGAAATATTTCCTACATATAAATATTAAGTATGCCAAATACGGTTTGCCTCCGAGTGCCATATTTATTAAATAATTTATTTAATAAGAGGTTCAAAGAGAGTTCTTCACGTATTAAAATTTAGATTATGCGCTACGTTTTCCATCCTCTACGAAGTGCTACGACAAGCTACGAAGCTACGATGAAATATTCTTATAAATTAAGCTTGCCTTCAATTAAGGTCTAAATTGAGTTGGAGTTCTGTTGTAAAAGGCCCGTGGAGAATTTTAATACACCCCCGTTCTCAGTAAAGATGACGGTTGAATGTTGATTTAGATTATTTTGTACAATCTTATTGTAAAGTTTCATGTTTTTTAACAGTATCTGAATACAGACTAATTTAAATCACGAAATCTGATTATAGAAGGAAGTTAAAGAGTACAAAATATTTTGAATCAAGGCTAAGGTGGCCCGTTTCATCAGAAGGTAGACGGTTTGTGTGATTATTGAAGACTCGACCTGACAATTTTAAATTAAAAAAAAATACTGTCCAACACAACTAAAATATAACACATTCGAGATTTCCTGAAATTTTACATTGCGTTTATTCCAAATTACTTTAAGAGCTCTCTAGTAGCATGATGCAGCCACTCGCTAAGAGAATTTTAATTGTAATATAAGCTTGTATAAGCTACTCTGATAAAAGGACCACGCTGTATATTCAAAAACTTATTTAAAGTTCAAAAATGCCTTAAATGTAAACTATTATATATATTTATTTATTTATTTATTTATAACTTTATGCATCAGCGGACTTAATGCCTAAGGTATTTTCTGCCAGTCAACCGATTGGGTGATGCAGAGAAGATATGAGATAGGTGCACTTAAGGATAAAAAGTAATTGCCAGAGGATTTAGTATATATAGACCAGATAGACCATAAATAAGTAAATATACTTACATAAACACATAAATATATAACACATACATACATACATACATATATAATACACATACACACAACTCATATTACCACTATAAGATATAATAATAACAGGTGGTGAACTAAGACTTCGCCATTTCAGCCAGCAAAAGCTTCTTCACCCGAACCCTAAACGAGTCGCGACTTTTAGCCATCTTGACTTCGAGGAGAAGCGCGATCCAAAAAAGGATAGCCTGCACGAAGAACGAAGAACCGACAAACTCAGTGGAGTGAGAAGGACAGATTAAAAGGAGGTTATTAGCCGAATGTAGATTTCTGTTATGGTTGTTGCTCAATAATTGAATTTGTGATGTTAAATAAGTGAGAGGATAGGGAATTGAGAAAAGAATATAGTAATGTGAGTGCACGCAATTTTCTGCGTTAACGAATAGGTAGCCATGTGAGCTGGGTCCGGAAACTGGTGATATGATCATACTTACGAAGGTTAAAGGTGAATCGAATGCAGTAATTGAGAAGACGTTCTAGCTTGTTGAGGAGATCTGCATTCAGGTCGTAATAGCACACGTCATCATAGTCGATCAGAGGGAAGATCAGAGATTGCACGAGCGTTGCCTTAGTTTTCACGGGAAGGAAGTTTTTCAGGCGGTATAGTGTTCTCAGGATTCCAGTAACCCTCTGACACACGTATGTAACTTGATCACGCCAGTTCAGTGTACAATCAAGTTGTAAGCCTAAGTCTTTCACTGTTGCTGTAGGTATAGTGGCACCATTTAAAGTAATCTTGGGCAGCACATCAAGGTTAACTCGGGTCATCAAACGGCTGCTGCCAATAATTATTGCCTGACACTTTGTCGGGTTCACAGATAGCCCAAACCTCTCCGACCAGTTTTGCATAGCTTTAAGATCTGTGTTAATGAAATCGATTACTGTTGCTATGTCTTCAACGCTGGCTTGAGCGTACAGTTGCAAGTCGTCAGCATACAGATGACACGCACTACGAAGTTCAAGAGTTAAGAGGTTAATAAACAAAGAGAAAAGCAGAGGAGAGAGTATGCCGCGTTGAGGGACACCAGAGTCGACATCGCACCAATCAGAGAAGAGATTATCCACATGAACGGACTGCTGGCGTCCCAGAAGATAAGATGAGAACCATTTCAGTACTTCGGGCGAGATCGCTAGATAGGAGAGGATGGATAAGAGAATATCGTGACTGACGGTGTTAAAGGCGTTTGAGTAATCAATTAAAACTAAGACCGTCACTTTTTTATCCTCCAAAGCCGCTCTGATATCACCAGTCACCTTGAGTAGGGCAGTGGTAGTGCTGTAGCCAGGTCTAAAACCGGATTGAAATGGGCTTAATAAATCATTTTTGTAAATGAAGTCAGAGAGCTGCTTATGCACATAGGTTTCAAGAACTTTGGAGAGGAATGGAAGGATAGATATCGGTCTGAAGTGATTGGGCAGAACAGGATTTGTGATCTTAGGTAGAAGAATGGTGTAAGCTTGACGCCAAAGTGAGGGGAAAGTGCCAGAATATAAGGAATGATTAATGATGTGGGTAATGGCGGGGAGAAGTTGGTCAAGTATATTTATGATCATGCGTCTGATAATTTAATCGTAACCCACAGCGTTGGATTTGATGGAAAGGATTATCTTTTTGATCTCATCCTGCGTAACTGGAACAAATTGAAAAGAGTTGATATTAGGAGAATTTAACCTCGCCAGGTAATTGACAGTACGATGCTTAGTTAGGGGATCTAAATAAGTAGAAGTAGAGAAATGTAAATTAATGTCTGCGTACCAATACCCAGGCTTCCAAGGAATTTCCAAGTATCAGCAGGGGAGGAATAGGCGAGGTTATCTAAAATAAAGCGGCGTTTAGCATTACGTATCGTCTGGTTACATCGGTTTCTTGCTCCTTTGTACAGATTCCATTTTTCATCAGTGCGATCCCTCCTACATCTACAGAAAGCCTTATCCCTTCGCCCCATAGCTAAAAGAATGTCCCTTGTCATTCAGGTTGCAGGTGGTCTCTTGAGCTTGATTTTTTTATAGGTGCATGTGTCTGGTATAAGCTACTAACCGTGTTATTGAAAGCTTCAACTTTATCGTCCAAGGTGGAAGCCGCATTAAATAAATCTCAGTTGAGTCCTGAAGCATCACCACGTAGTCCGTCCACATCCAAGCGACCAAAACAACGCCGGCGCAATACTCTGGGAGGATGTTTAGGAGGTTTCAAGGTATACGAAAGGAAAATGAGGTCATGGTTTGAAAAACCGGGTGCAGGAAGTTGACCGTGTTTACGGGCGAATGTTGGGTTAGATGTGACGATCAAATCAAGCAATGTATCTTTTCCCAGATTATTGTGGTGAGTCGGTTAAAGAGGTAAGACTTGCATGCCGGCTGATTCGATCATCTGTAGGAGTTTACAAGAATCAATACAAAGAAGAAGTTTTACAAGAAGAAGAAGAGGATTGGTGGGTAAGATCAGTATTAAAATCACCCATGGTGACATGATGTGTATAATCTGACCCTAAAGATTCCAGCACTGTTTCCAGGCTGGAGAAATAATCGACAGAGGCAGGACAATAAACGACACCCAGGACCATCTTGGTTCCCTTGACATTCACCTCTAGGAAAAGGTATTCAGAATCAGCAGAGTAGGAGGCAGGAGAAGAAGCTAGAATTTTGTGTGGTAGAGAACTGTGGATATAAATAGCTACCCCACCACCTCTCCTATCAATTCGGTCGTTGCGTACAAGAATGTAACCAGGGAGAGAATAAGATGTGGAGGCGAGGTTAGGTTTGAGCCAACTCTCAGAGATCAGAACGGCATGGACGTTTGTGTCAGTGAAAGCTTCTGTCAGGTCCCCAAAGTGGCTTGGAATACTCTGTGAATTAATGTGACACACATTTAGTACATGTTTCGATTGCTGGTTAAGTGTGTTTCGCAAGCGATCGCCCAAAGTCTCAAGTAAAGAAGCGAAACTGTCTTCATCAGTGGAGAATGCAGGCTCATAGACAGAACTACAAGAGTCGTCGTTATCGGAAGTCATCGGCTTAAAAATAATTTAAACTATATATTTTATAAGAATGTACAGCGAATTAATGATGTATAAATATAACTATATGCACTATAATCCCTAAAGATACCGATAAACCCACTCAATGAATAGGTAAGAAAAATTCTCTGCACCACCCACCAGCACACACTACATAATATAAGAACAATGATCGCAAACACAGAGGAAACATAGGTTAAGATAACAAAACAAAAAAAAAGTTTAAAAAGAATAAATGTGAAACGGAACGTTACATGTGTATATCCGAACGCAACTCGCCAGACTAAATGTCACTTGAGAAGTGTCACATTTGTTTACAATTAACATCAACAATATGAAATGTGAGGCGAATTAAACACTGTTTGTGGGTAAATTACTTAGCAAAAAGAAAACAGAGCAAGAAGAAAAGATATGTTTACCTCAATACTAGTGACTACCGTCTAGCAGGTTACGCGAACCCAAAGTTACGATTTTGTTGGATGACACAGGTTTCATGACGCCGAACAAATTAAACTCTGCCCACTATGTTCTTATGTGGACCGGACGAGGCAGTCTTTTTGGCTCCACTCCGTGCCTGGAACGCCGCTACGTTAGGAGCACCTGGATACTTGGCAATTAAGGGCATTAGTTCTTCCAAGGATTTAATTTTGTGACGATCCCCATCAGGTGCTTTAATTATTATAACGCCGTCCTGTGTCCAACATGCATAAGCACCAAAATGAAGCCTAGCCTTGGTTAACGTTGACTGCCTAACTTTAGTTAAAAACTCTCGTATTGAAACCGACGAACCCTTGAGTGCAGTCTTCGCTCTCCAAACAGAGGCCCGCAGATCCGTGCTACGGAACCTTACCAACATAGGTCTGTGATGTTCAGTGTTGGGGGCTCCGAGCCTGTGGCAGATGGTAAATGATTCCTCAGGGAGGTGCTTCAATTGCAGCTTGTTTTGGATAATGTCTGCTATAGTTTTGCTGCTTTCTTCACCTTCAGATTCGGGGACCCCCATAAAGAGAAGAGCTTTGCGTCGATGCCTAGTTTCAATAGCATCAACAGCCTTGGAGCACTCATTGATTTGCTTGCGAAGAAGTCCCAGCATGTTATAGATTAACTCTTTGAATGTACGGAACTCCTCTGCTACCTTGGCGACGGTGTCCTTTGCAGTCCCCGCTGAATGAAGTTGTGCTTCCAGTTCTTCCATCCTCCGGGCAAAGCACTCCTCCAGGGTCTTTTGTGCTGCCTCAATGTTCAAGAGTTGCGGCATTTTCACTGTAGTGAAGGGTGTTGGTACGTGGTGATGTTAAGTCCAATAATTTACCATATACACTGTTGCAAACGTGAATTGCAAACGTGAAAAGATTTAAACCATAGATTACTTGTATCTGCAATATTTTTGCAGAAAATGTAGAAATTAAAATTAAAATAAAGTTTTTAATTTTTAAGTATTTCTCTACTTTTTTAGCACCTACCGCCGAAAAAAAATGGATCTAATGTAAACAAACTAATCACCTTCCATAATTCTCCCACAGTCGTCTGATCCTAAGCCAAGTTCTTTTTTTTTCTATAATAAGAGCCTGCCAAAGTGACTTTACTTTGCCTGATGTAAAGCATGAATAGAATCAAATGCAGACAATGCAGTATGGTGACCCACATTATGACGACCTTGTGAGATGCTTTTTCACACCCTGCTTGAGGACGTAAAAGGCATGACAGTCATCGTGGCAGTGTACGGCTTACACAGTTACACAGTACCACACTACCTCGTTCAACTAAATACAACAAAAATTGTTTCGCAATGTGCATACGCGTTTATAATAAGATACCTAATCATTTAAAATAATTATATTTAAGGCTCTTTTGTTAGAGTTATTGGATTATGTAGAATTTATTTGAAATTAATGAAAAGTTTTATAGTACAACAACAGTCTTTTAATGATGCCCACAGAGTATAAAAAGGAATAGACAAACATTGAAAAAGGTGCGAATTTGCACCACAGACTATATAACTATTACTAGTGTGTTACTTAGTATATCAGGCACAATATAGAAACTAATATTTTAACACTCCTACCAAATTCAAGCCTTTCATCGGTTTTATACAGTAACAAAAGTTCAACAGAAGTTTACTAGACTTCTAAATAATGTAATCTATCTAATACTCTACAACACACATACAAATTAATTTAGTTTTGACATTCCAATACTATTTCTCATGAATATAAATTTGTCTTTAGACAAGGCTTTAGTAAACATATCAGCATACTGATTATTAGTGTGTACATAGTTCAGACTGATTATATTATTATAATATTTTTCTTTTATAAAGTTATACTTAATATCTATGTGTTTACATCGCTTATGAAATTCACTGTTTTTAATCACGTTTATTGCACTCTGATTGTCAATGTTTATGCACACGGATTTTTGTCTGAATACACCTAAATCACTGAGTAACTGTCTAAGCCACATAGCCTCTTTAGTTGCAGCACAAGCAGCCATGAATTCGGCTTCTGTCGTGGATAAGGCCACAGTAGGCTGGCGTTGTGATGACCAAGTGACAGCTGCTCCACTTTTTAAAAAAACATAGCCAGTCGTTGAGCGTCTGTTTTCCAAGTCATTAGCAAAATCTGAATCGCTGTATCCAGTTAAATCCGTGCTGTCACAGTTAGATGTATAGCATAATCCATAACTTTTTGTCTCTTTCAGGTATTTTAGTATTTTCTTTACAGCGTTCCAGTGGGGTTCATCATGGGAATGTAAGTATCGACTCACCTGGTTTACAGCAAGCATTATATCAGGTCTGCTCACCGTTGCTGCATGTACAAGTGATCCTACAGCTTCTCGGTAAGGATAATCTTTCTTCAGTACATTCTCAGGCTTCATATTAGGATTGCAGTCTAGTCCCTCAGGTGCTGTCGTCAGGATGTTTTCCTTTAGCTCCCCATACAGAAAAGCAGTAGTAACATCAAATTGACTTATTTCTAACTTTTCTTGAGCTGCAATGGACAATAAAACTCTAATGGAGTCATACCTGACTGTTGGCGAAAAAGTATCATCATAATCAATGCCCTCTTTTTGTGCATACCCTTTTGCACACAGACGAGCTTTATAACGAGGGCCTGTTGGTTCATCTTTGACTCGAAAAACCCATTTGCATCCAATTGGCTTCGCATCTTTAGGCTTTTCTACCAATACCCAAGTTCCATTTTGCTTATGTGATTCTAGTTCCTTTTCTATTGAACATTTCCATTTTTCGGAATCAGGTGATGAGATCGCCTCACTATAGTTCAGCGGTACAGGAATATCTTCACTACAGCACAGGTAACCTTTTCCTTCATCATCTTTTTGTTTTGAAAATAATTCTTTATTTCTTGGTCTCAGTGTTATATTGGAGTGAGACGGTATTTCAACCTTTTGGTTTGGTGAGTAGTCACTGTCAGTACCTTGATCTTGATCAGAGTCAGCAGTGGCAGATTGTAATGTGTCATTAGAGCTCTCAAATGTGTCATCATCAGTTGATTCGGATGATGAGTGACACATTGTGCTGTCCTGTATCAAAACCTCTGAAACATAATTTCTCTCTACAGTTGTTTCAAGAAAAACTGCATCTCTACTTTTGATTACTGTTTTGGTGCCAGGAATAATAAATCTGAATCCTTTAGTATTATCACAATAGCCAATAAATATTGCTTTTTGTGCTTTTGGGTCCCACTTTCTTCTTTTTTCTTTTGGAAGATGAATCATTGCTTCACACCCAAATATTCTTAAGTGACTGATATTTGGTTTGCTTCCGGACCACATTTCTTCTGGTGTCTTGAAGTTCAGTGACTTAATTGGAGATCTATTGATGAGATAAGCAGCAGTGTGTATAGATTCAGCCCAGTATCCTTTAGATAATTTGGCGTCAATTAACAAGCACTTAGCTTTTTCAACCAATGTCCTGTTCATGCGTTCTGCAACTCCATTTTGCTCTGGAGTATATGGAGTGGTGGTTTGATGAACAATTCCGGCAGCTTTTAAGAACTCACAGAAATTTGCATTCATATATTCAAGACCGTTGTCAGAGCGAAGACACTTTATACTACATTCTAGTTGTTTCTCCACTTGGCTCTTGAATTCTTTAAATTTCTCAAATGCATCAGATTTCTTGTGTAGAAAATAAACAAAAACTTTCTTTGAGTAGTCATCAATTAGGGTCATAAAGTATCTTGCACCACTCAGCGAGCTAGTCTCCATCGGACCGCAGATGTCGGAGTGTACCAACTGAAGTACTTTAGTAGTGCTGGTTTCACTTTGTTTTAGAGGTAAGCGAGTTTGTTTTCCTTGCAGGCAGGTGACACATGTAATATTCTTATTTTTCTTAGACAACTGTACACCTTCAGTGTTATCTATTAATTTTTCCAGACTTTCAAAATTCAGATGGCCCATGCGTTGATGCCAGAGGTACATGTCTTGCTTGTCAACTTCAGATATGTATGCATGTTCACTTTTCATATCTAGCCTGTACATATTATTGATTAAGCTTGCCCTTGCAACAACAACATTGTTTTTATTAAATATTAAACAGCCTTTACTGTTGAATTTTACCTGACCTCCATTCTTTATAATCTGACTGACTGATAGTAGATTTGTTGCCAGTTCAGGTACATACAAAACATTTTGGAACAGAATTTTGTTGTACTGATTTTTATCATTACACACATCTAATGTCAACTGACCAGTACTGTGAACTGATAATAACTTGTCATTTGCTACCTTTATAGTCTTGATAAGTGGCTCCTTTTCCTGTTGTAATAGATTTCTATGTTTGGTCATATGTACAGAAGCGCCAGAGTCTATATACCAAGGATCTTGTTCCAGGCTATGTGTTGAAGCTATGAAAGCAGCGGCATAACTTGAACTCTCTTGATTCTTTTTAGAAGATTTCGACTTACACTCCGCAGAAAAATGGCCATATCTATTACAGTTGTAGCAGCGCGGGCCTCTTCTAGGTTGTTTCTTGTTACCCTTATTCTTGTAGTTATGGTTGGCGGCAAATGCAGATGAGTCATTTTCACATATTTTGACATCTTGTAGAATTTTTGACTTAACTGAGTCAGCAGTTATTTTCATACCAGAGCTTTCTATACCCATAATCATCGGCTTGTATGTTTCGGGTAGACCGGATAGTAGCAGTGTCCCGAGCCACTCGTCATCTACTTTAAAGCCGATGTTCCGGAGCTTGTGAGCCGTGGTCATAATTTTGCTCACGTATTCTTCGACATTTAGACATCCAGTAAGATTTGTTGTACACAGATCTCTAAGTAATCCCACACGGCGTGTTAGCCCCGAGTCGTCGAATGCACTTGCCAAGCAGTCCCACACTTCTTTTGCAGACTTTGCATCTTGAATGTGAACGTAGTTTACAGAGTCCACCAGTAAGATGATCTTAGATTTTGCTTTTATGTCGCGTTTTGAGTCGACAGAGTCACCGGGCGCGGGTTCAACACAGTCCCACAAGTCTTCGTGTTGGAGATATGTTTTGACTGCAAATCTCCATGTGGAATAGTTTTCCCGACCAGTAAGCTTTTCGATCATTACGAGAGGATTGCTTGACGACATTTTTGACACAATATTTGTAATGTTCAGTGTTTTCGATCCGTAAAACCAACAGTCACTTTGAGGTTATGTTTTACCGGCGTGCGATATTTTCACAATTTTCACTGTAATTTTATGTTCACTGACTTTCACTTCGATTATCAGGGCTATACTGGGCCCATAACCTGTTAGAGTTATTGGATTATGTAGAATTTATTTGAAATTAATGAAAAGTTTTATAGTACAACAACAGTCTTTTAATGATGCCCACAGAGTATAAAAAGGAATAGATATGCAAAAAGGAAATTACATGAATGGCTACTCAATTATAGTTTTTATAGTATTAAGGCGTTCCTTCAATAGATTAAGTAAAATTTTTGCATGCTAGTAGTTATTAGCAAAACATGTATGTACTCTAAAAATTTAATTGTAACACCTCTTTAAACCATGTTTAAAGCAAATAAAATATATTATTATTATTTTCTTTATTTCATTATATACACTTATTTATTACATTTTTAAATATATAAAAAGTAGAAAATACACATTTAAAAATATAAAAAATAGTAGTAGACCATCGACATCGGGTACAGGGACCAAGACGCCGGTAGTTAGGGCTCCAAAGACAGGACCCTCCTCACAATACGGGCCGTGTCAAGGAGGACTGCCTTCTGCATCAGACCCTTGATCCAACCTTCTAACGCGAGCCTCTTAAGGTGTTGGTCGAGGCTCTTCGCTATCAATCCATGAATAGATATGATTATCGGAACAATAATCACCGAATCCACATTTCACATGTCGGCAATCTCGTGAGACAGATCCAAATACTTCAATTGTTTTTCTTTTTCAACTTTCACGAGATTCTCGTCATGAGGAACAGCGCTATCGACAATCATTGCGCGGCGCTCTAATCGATCTATCACCACAATATCAGGCTTATTGGCAACAATAGTCCTATCTGTGATAATAGATCGATCCCAATATAACGTAGCACGACCGTTTTCGAGAACTGGGTCGGGCACATACCTGTAGTAAGGTACTTCGAAATTGATAAGTTGGTATTTAAGGGCAAGTTGTTGGTGTACGATCCTGGCTACTTGGTTGTGCCTGTGCAAATACTCACCGTTAGCAAGACGAGAACAACCGGAAATAATATGCCTAATAGATTCTCCAGGACGGTGGCACGCCCGACAGGTGTCAGCCGTACTATCTTTCAGGATATATTTCCGGTAGTTATTCGTCATGATAACTTCGTCCATAATTGCACAAACAAAACCTTCAGATTCTCCGAAGAGGTCACCAAACCGTAGCCAAGACGTCGACGCTTTAAAGTCTATATCAGACCCGTGTAGGGCCTGATAAAATCGGCCATGAAGTTCTTTACCCTTCCATACTTCCTTGCGATCAGTAGTACTAAGTACTACAGGTTTGCGCCAATTCTCTTTAGCCAGAGCGAGCGGGGTAAAACCAGTATCCACTGCAACTACATTGCGATGCACTACCGCATTCGTCTGTAGAAAATATTCTCTGAGATTGTATATCTCGCGATTGTGTAGAGTCTTGATATTTAATAGACCACGACCTCCAAACTTTCGCGGAATATACAATCTCATAACCGATGAACGTGGGTGGTGCATGCGGAATGCAGTCAGCAATGTACGAACTCTCCTGTCAAGGGCATCTAATTCGGTCTGAGTCCGTCTAAGTACACCAAAGGAATACATCAGAACCGGCATGACCCAACTGTTACAGGCTCGCACCTTGTTACCGCCTGATAAAAGACTTTTAAGTACTTTTTTTAGGCGGCCAAAGAAGCATTCCTGTAACATTTGTTTCACACCAGGTTCTGGTATTCCCAAAGACTGTGAAAAACCTAGATACTTGTAAGTTTCGGTGGCAGACACAGATCTGAGTTTTGTTGAATTTGAAAGTTCTATTCCTTCAGATTCTACAATCACGCCCTACTTTACATATATGACTGCACGCTTGTCTACACTAAATTCCATTTTGATAGAATTACTAAAGTTTTCAGTGACCCTTAATAACGCCGTCAATTGTAATTTTGTGGAGGCGAGTAATTTCAAATCATCCATATAAAGAAGGTGAGATATAACTTGATCATCTTTCTGCAACCGATAGCCTAACCCTGAACCCTCTAACAGAGTGCTGAGAGGGTTCAAAGCTAGACAAAACCACAAGGGACTCAGACTATCACCTTGAAATATACCTCGCTCGATCTTTATAAGTATGTCGTTTATCGCAGTCTGCCGACATCCTGGATAGCGAAGTGTTGTTCTCCATTGACTCATACACGACTTTAAGAAAGTGCACAGAGTTGCATCAATTTTGTACAACTCTAGCACTTTCAAAAGCCATGTATGTGGAACTGAGTCATAAGCCTTCTTATAATCTATCCAACATGTCGCCAGACTCTTACGATTACGACGTACCTGTTGGCTAATGGTCCTGTATATGATAAGGAGCTCTTTAGTGCCACGGGCCCCACTTCTACATCCATTTTGAGAAATAGAGAGTACCGAATTATTAATTATATGTGTAGTAATTTTGAGTCTCAAAATAGATGTTAGAAGTTTATATGTAGTTGGTAAACAAGTAATAGGTCTAAAATTTTTGGGATCCATGGCACCACCAGATTTGTAGAGTAAATGGGTTACACCAGTGGTTAAAAATTGTGGTAATGAACCAGAATCCAAAGCTGCTTGGAATTGTGATGCCAAACACGCATGTGAGCTTCGGTACCACTTAAGCCAAAAGTTGTGCAGTCCATCTGGACCAGGTGATTTCCAATTCGGTAATGAACGGACTGCACAACTTACATCATCTTTATTAATAACAATGGGTTCCATAGCTGTTATAGACTCACACGAACGTTTGACATCCTCCAACCAATCACCCTCTGTATGAGTGACAGGCACTGACCAGATGTTACGCCAAAATGAATTAGTGGTATTTTCATCTGGAAAATGCCCATCACTCACACATGGATTCGGTTCCTCCCACTTCCGGTAAACCCATTTCTCATTCCTATGGAACATTCGATTCTGATTATACCGGTCAACTCGTTTTCTATAACGTCTTATCCTGTTTGCCCACGCATAAACTTTCTGCTTTAGAAAGTCTATGCGCTCTGTGACACAGGACATGTATTGTTGAGGACTAATGGTAGTCCCCAAGAATGCCTGTTTCACAAAGCGCATGACTCTCGGCCGTGTATTACCACTTTGAAAACAAGTTAATTTAGCGATGAGTGTCCTAGTCTCAGCAATACGACGTTCGATTCTACACTGCCAAGCTGGTACAGCATTTTTGTTGCGAGTAGCACTTACGCGTTCAATAAATTTAACACCAGCTACTCTACAAACTGCAACAGCTGCACAGTACAGAATGAAATGTGTATCACTAAGATCTTCGCTATTATCAAAGTAGTCTGATAGTAACGAATCCAGGGCACCCACAAGCGCTAAATTACGTTTATGAATGGGCAAACGGCATAACCGTGGTCTACTATTATTATTTACGAATCGGTATTTTTGAATCACATCCTCCAAAGCACTCCTTATCTTATCGTTACATTGGGTACTTACGGAAATAACTTCACTCTCCACTAGTTCATCAGCATCTTCATTTGATAATGCCAACAGAGGTGTGCTGTTGGCTACCATAGTGCGTGACGAAGAAGGGACAGTAAGGTTTCTCCGTATGTCAGAGCGTATCCTCTCAAGTACTGCATCATCCAGCAGGTGATAGCGCTGTATAGCTCGTACTTGATCCGACAATCTTTGTGCTGATACGTTAACGGCTGGTTCAAGCTCCTGAAGCAGAGAGACTAGTCTAACACGGTACGCAGTAAGGTTTGTTCCCAACTCTGTAGCCCGAAAATATGCCCGCATGACATTCTCATTTATAGATTTTGTCCACTTCATGCGGCGCACATCACCACCGGTAGCGGGGACCCTGTTTGAGGTCAGTGATCCTCGTGATCCCAAGCTGGTCGGCGGCCGGGTACTCTCCTGTCGACGTACAGGTGTTGGCGACGTCGGTGGAGAGAAAAACTCGTCGCTAGAACTAGAGCTCGACGCCTCTGCAGCAGCCGGAACTTCCATTATTGCTGCCGGGGATGGCAAGGCGGAGCGGAGCGACGAGTCCGAAGATGTTAATTGTGCTTTTTTTCTAGCTCTCGTAAGCATATTGGCAATTTCTTGAAAATAATTGTATTGACATGACGTTTAAACGTCATGTCTTCGGTAACATATTTTTATTTTAAATGCATTTTGATTGTAGTTTTATTCAAATAATTTCTTGTATACATGTTCATTTTTGTTTCGCGTGATACTTTATACTTTTTGATGATGAATTTGGTAAGTTTGTAGTAATATATTATGTATTTTTAAAATGTGTATGAAAAATGCCAACTGCTTCTGGTGTTGCCAGTTTATTATTATTATTATAACTATTATTTTAACTAACTATTAAAAAAACTATATTTATATTTATAACTATATTTATTTATTTTTACTATATTTTTTTTTACTATTATTTTAACTAACTTATTATTTTAACTATTATTTTATTACTTTATTATTATTATTATTATTATAACTGCATCAATGGGCCTCCGGTCGCACACTCACCAACGAAACACGAAAATACGGATGCTGGCGCAGCCTGTCGAACCAGCCCACTCTTGCTGAAATCAGCGTGGCTCTACTACCTACTCATAATGAAACCTATACTGCTAATATACTGTACTATGGTAACCAGACTGCTCAGAAAGAGACTCATATATTTTAACTCGTAGTGCCTGCAGTTTTACCTGCATCTTTAATCACAGCTTTTAATTAGAGTTGTAATGTAGGAACGAATTCGCTTGTCGCCGTCTCCATTTTTATGAAGACAGGGACCTGTCAGTAATGTGGGTGCGCGTAGACTACGGAGGTGAGACTCGAATCTATGCGTGCCTATACAGGTCTCATAGCGGTGACAGGGAGACTAAAGCACTCTTTGAGCACCTGCAGGTGACGACTGACAAAGTTCTTGAGCGGTACCCTCGTGCTGAGTTGGTGATTTTAGGGGATTTTAATGCCCACCACTGTGAGTGGCTAAGTTCTCGATCCACCGACTTTGCGGGCAGGTCTACTCACGAATTTGCTCTGGCCCATGGCCTCTCACAACTGGTACATTCTCCAACAAGAATACCTGATATTGAGTGCCATGCACACTCTTTGCTGGACCTTCTGCTGACGACGCGTCCGGACGACTACACTATTGCAGTGGACGCACCTCTCGGCTCGTCCGACCACTGCCTCGTCCGGACCGAAGTCCCATGCCCTCGGCATATTCCACCTCGCCCAGCCAATTTGCGCCACATGTGGCAATATAAATCAGCAGACTGGGATGGATTGCGTGAATTCTACGCGTCGTACCCGTGGAAACAGCTTTGCTTCACGCCAGAAGATCCTGACTCCTGCGCAGCCGCTGTCACTGAGACGATCCTGGTGGGTATGGAGTATTTTATTCCCAACCCATCAGTAGCTGCGGGGGAAAAAAAGCGACCGTGGTTTAACCGGCTTTGCAAGGAAGCCAGGCTAGTCAAGCAGGCCGCCTATAGGGCTTGGACCACGGCCCGTACCAATAAGGATCCGAACATCTCTGATGTGAGACGCAAACTAAATGCTGCCTCGAGGTCCAGCAAAAAGACAATTGCCAGAGCCAAATTCGATTTCATCAGCAGGATTGGTGAGCGACTTACGAGCTATCCCTCTGGGAGTCGTGCGTTTTGGTCTCTTGCTAAGGCTGCCGAGGGAAATTTTTGCCAGTCGTCTTTACCACCATTGCGAAATGCCGATGGTAACTTGGCCCATAGTGCTAAAGAGAAAGCCGACCTACTTGGGCAACTCTTTGCCGCGAACTCGACTATGAACGAGGATGGAAGTGCGGTACCGCCTATTAACCCGCCGTGCCAACACACTTTGCCGGAAATACACATTTCGCAAAGAGAAGTGCGGCGGGAACTAAACTGTCTAGACGTTCATAAGTCGAGTGGGCCAGACGGCATACCTGCAGTGGTACTCAAAAAGTGTGCCCCTGAGTTGTGCCCTGTACTAACGCGACTTTTCGCGATTTCCTACCGCAAAAGGCAAGTGCCGTCTTCGTGGAAGACTGCTCATGTGCATCCAGTGCCAAAAAAGGGTGATAGATCGGACCCATCGAATTACAGGCCTATAGCTATAACCTCCCTTCTCTCTAAGGTGATGGAGCGTGTAATCAACACACGGCTCCTCAGTTACCTGGAAGAGCACGATTTGATCAGCGACCGCCAGTACGGTTTCCGCCGCGGTCGCTCGACTGGTGATCTTCTAGTGTATCTCACTCACCGGTGGGCTTCAGCCATTGAGAGTCAAGGTGAGGCCTTGGCAGTTGGCCTGGATATAGCAAAGGCGTTCGATCGGGTCTGGCACAGGGGCCTTCTATCGAAGTTACCGTCCTACGGCCTGCCCGAGGGTTTGTGCAAATGGGTGGCTAGCTTTTTGTCTGGCAGACGCATAAAAGCCGTCGTCGACGGTAGCTGCTCTGAAAGCATGGACATAAACGCTGGTGGGACACGCAAGGCTCCGTGCTATCTCCAACACTATTCTTGCTGCATATCAATGATATGTTGACCATAGATAGCATTCATTGTTATGCGGATGACAGTACTGGAGATGCGTATTACACGGGCCGGGCTAACATCCCTCGTACCGCTGTAGTAGAAAGTCGCGAACAACTTGTGTCTCAAATCGAGAGCACTTTACACAGAGTCTCCGATTGGGGTCGGGATAACCTGGTCCAATTTAACCCCTCTAAGACACAAGTTTGTGCGTTTACTGCTAAAAAAACCCCGTTCACTGTGGTTCCACAATTCCAGAATACACCCCTTACCATCTCACAGAGTATTGGGATCCTCGGTGTCGACATCTCCAGTGACGTCCAATTTCGGACTCATTTGGAGGGAAAGGTGAGGCTGGCATCAAAAAAGCTTGGTGTTCTGAATAGAGCGAAGCGATATTTCACACCGGCACAAAGGCTACTACTGTACAAAGCACAAGTTCGGCCTCACATGGAGTATTGCTGTCATCTCTGGGCGGGAGCACCGAAGTACCAGCTTGAGCCTTTCGATTCAGTCCAGAGACGTGCTGTGAGAATAGTCGACGATCCTGATCTCACGGACGGTATCGAGCCACTAAGTCTTAGGAGAGACTTTGCCTCCCTGTGTGTACTCTACCGTCTCTACAATGGGTTGTGTTCAGAAGAATTGTTTGATATGATGCCCACAGCCACATTCTACCATCGCACCGCTCGCCATCGTCAGGGAGCTCATCCACATACATTGGAACCTAAATGGTCGCGCACAGTGCGGTTTCAGAGAAATTTTCTCCCGCGAACAATCCCGTTATGGAATGAGCTCCCTGCCACGGTTTTCCCTGGGAACTACAGCATGGGGTTCTTCAAGAAGGGGGTTAATAGGTTTTTGAAGGGTCGGCAACGCGCACGTGATGCCCCTGGTGTCGCAGGCGTCCATAGGCTGCGGTAGCCGCTTACCATCAGGCGGGCCGTATGCTTGTTTGCCACCGTCGTGGTATAAAAAAAAAAAAAAAAAAATTCCTATTTCTAAAGTGGTTGTTGAACAACGCCCACACTGAGAATAAATCCCGAGTCACGGGGACTTTACAAACACACAAGAAACGGACACCAAGAACTCCCACAATTAGAACTATACACGTATACATATTATTATCGATTGTCAAGTACCCACTGGACAAGCTTGGTTTCGTGTAGTGTTTAGTTTAATTTAACTTTGACTATATGAATGATGCAGAGTTTAACTGGTCACCTCGCTGCTTTATATTACGCTTTTTTTTACAGAAACGTACCAAAATGACTCTATTCTGCCTGAAGGAAACCATGCATAGAATGTAAGAACGGTGGTCGCCATACTCACTGTGAATAAATACAATGCAGAATGGCGATCCTCGCTGTGGCGGCCTAGTAAAATGCTTCTTCACGCCCCGCCTTAAGGACCCGGGATCGTAGTAGTAGGGAAACGAAGGAAAGACGCTGAGTGTTATGGATTCAAACCCTGCTTGTGATCATATTCCCTGATACGCAAATTATGTTCTGAGTCAGAGTTTTTTTTTGTGACCGTTTCATGAATTTTTGTGAAGTCCCGTGCGACAGGATTATTCCGAATGCGGGGTAAGGTTGTTTACGAGTAGATGCTTTAGAAAAATTGCTTCCATACTAATTGATTGTGCTTATATCTTTATCATCATCATCAACAGTCCTTAACAGATGACTGCTAGACATAAGCCTCTCGTTACCAAGGAGGTTTACGCTTAATATACTACACTGGACAGACGGGTTGGTATACGGTTTATTTCAAGTTTTCTTTCTCCTTGCAGAGATAATGTCTTGCATTGTTCCCTTAATTGCCTCATTCAACACCCATGCTAAGAACAGGGGTGATGAAACTCTGTATCCTAATGGAAAACACAATATTTATACTAGGTGGAAATCGAACCTAAAACTAGAAGACCATAACCTATTTAAGACCCTTAAATCTTACTTAGTTAGAGTCAGTGGCGTATTCTAGAATTGTATAGTTACTTGAATTAAATTTTGTTATACATAGCACACCCTATTGCATAAAATTTTATAAATAATTAATTCCAGGCTTTTCGCTATGTATTCCT
Source organism: Hypercompe scribonia (assembly GCA_949316085.1). Lineage (NCBI taxonomy): Eukaryota > Metazoa > Arthropoda > Insecta > Lepidoptera > Erebidae > Hypercompe > Hypercompe scribonia. The sequence continues at coordinate 4,162,496 of OX438997.1, forward strand.
TTGCCTCAATACACCCTGTTTAGTTATAAGTTTATGTTCTACGTGAAAATAAAAAAAAATATCTGAAATTTTTGCCTCCATAAAAATGTTAAAGATTCTAATAACAAACATCAAATTAATAGAATAAACTAATTTTATTCGCAATTCGATTAATTAGTCGAGATATCACGTACAAGATATTTACCTCTTTTTTTTAAAGGCACTAAAATTACTTTGCCGATTTCGTACCTGGTAGAGTCACTTGCGTTTGACAAATAATACGCATTTAGGGCAAAATTTCATGTTCAATTACTTACTAACTATTATTTAAATTAGTTACAGATAAAAACCGATAAATTAATACAGTTTCAGGCATTATATGTGAATTGAAATAACAAAAGACCTTAAGGTGTAGAGAGTGTATGAGCAGACGAATTGTCTGATGGTACTAGCAGCTCAGGAATCACAAGTGTGTTACTGATAATTGAACTGAAGTAATGCATGAATATTGGAGGGATTTGACTTGGACTTCTGATACACTCAAAGAAATACAGCGAACTTTACAGCAGTTTACTACCCGGCCGTAGTATCATAAAACCCCAAAGTCACTTAATCCCTTGAGTCTTTGCAGTTGCGAAGAGACGTCGCCTCTAGGGCAGTCCTCTATCGCCTTTATCACGTAGAATGTTCTGATGAACTCTTTAAATTGATCGCACCTTCTCCCTTCCTCTATAGGACAACTCGTGCTGGCCTTGGAAGTCACCATTTTAGAATGGTAGATATACGCTCCCGAACTAAACTCTTCGCCTCTTCCTTCCTGTGCAGATTGGTTAAAGTCTGAAACTCGTAACCAGCGCACGTGTTTCCCTCCCACTACGATCACGAGTCTTTTAAAAAAAAACCACGCCAGCGGCACCGACCTCTATGTACAACACAAGTAGTTTCTCAATGACACAGAAGATACTTTGAGCCGTTAATCTTGTAACAGCTTGCGAAGAATCATTCTTCGTTTCAAGCTCGAAATATTAGTAAGATTTATCGGTATACATAAGTTAGTTCTGTTCGTAATGCCGTCAACGTAGTTTATTTTACTAGTATCAAATCAGGTCACAAATTACCAGGATAACTCCTCAATGTACCTACTTGTCCATATACCACAATTTAAGATAAGTTATTGCAACTTAGAAAACTGTTCCCTCTTAATTTATGTAATAGGTTGTTTTTTATTAGGATAATGGCACAATACAGTTTATTACCTTCTTCATATAGATGCATTATAATATGATTACTGTAATTTAAAAAATATTTAAAATTTAAAAATTTAGTGCCCTAAGTCAATGTCGACGTGGAAACAACACGTGGAACCAAAACATTATCGAAAAGTGGGCATTCAATATGCCTCTGTCTACCCCTCCGGGAAAGTAGGCATGGTTTTGTGTATCTTTAAGTATTAAAATTGAGAAATAATGAGAAACCGTTCAACTGTTTGAGTTTAATTAATTCAAAACTCAAACAAAGTTCCCCAAACAGAGCTCAAATATAAAATTATGTAATTATAATCATATTTGTCTCTTAGAAACCAAGTCAAAGAAAAGTCAACAAATTATTGTAATGGGCGTTTAATTATTGTAATGTCGGTAAGTATAGATAGAAGTGACGTTAGTCTGTAATGTCAGTTAGGGGTTGTCATAGTTACGTAAGGACGTACAAAGGACTTTAATAATTTCTACTTTCAGATTTTGTTTGTTCTGAAGTAATTTTCTCAACAATATAGAGGGCACAGTTTGTGTCTATAAAACTTACTTAAAATTGGGATTATCCTAGGGCTTTATCTTGATGTTTAGTTTTTCTTCTTAAGAATACGGTATTATTTTAAATTTACATAAAATTTGTGAGTTACCAATACAATTTGCTGCTTGTCGTAACGGAATTAGATTACAAAGTGCCACCGTTCCTATTCATGTTATGGATGATGTGAGAGGTAATGAAAGCAACAAACTTGCAAATAGAAGGAAAACTTCCAATAAACCTTTTAAGGACCCATCTGGCCAGCGTCGTATAGTAGGCTAATACCTAGTTTCGAGGCGTCTATATTCACTAGTGGTCTACTAAAGGTAGTTGTTGATATGATGATGTAAAGCTTTCGAATTACCTAATAAAAAATTATAATGATAAACACTTGTTATGTAGTAACTATTGGTCTTTTTTTTTTTAACATGTGGAAACCCCCTCGAGCCGTCACCCCGCCGGGATTTACGGCGGGGTGGTGTGTCGGAATCGGACCGACTAAAACCACACGGTGTGCCACTTTGTGTCTGAGATGTAAAGGATCCAGGAACAACTGTTATTCCTCCTAGCGCCTGCCCGCTAGCGCGGGCACCATCTTCGGATAAACTCTCCATTTAGGCGACGTACAGCACACGCGAATGTCGTCTCCTCGCGGTTGGCCACTATAGCGGATAGAGGGGAAAACTCGTCCCGTCCACCCGCGGTCACACTCAAGGAAGTAACTATTGGTCTTTTTTTTTTTCTTTTTTAATGTGTGGAAACCCCCTCGGGCCGTCACCCCACCGGGGTTTACGGCGGGGTGGTGTGTCGGAATCGGACCGACTAAAACCACACGGTGTGCCACTCTGCGCCTGACGTAGGAGGGATCCGGGAACCGCTGCTATTACGACATCCAGAAGTAACTATTGGTCTAAAGTCAACCATAGCACTAAGTTAAAATTCAATGCTATCATACATATAATTAGTATTACTTAACTACTCACAGTTGTTGGTGGTCTATGGCCTAACTCATCAACTAGTACTCTCTTTTCGACTACCTGCAATAAAAAATAAGAATAGTTAATAAAGTTATAAATACACAACTTAAGAATGGAAATCGAAGGTGGATTGCTGATTGGATGAATATTGTACACTTTTATCATTCTAATATTATGAAATCGAAACAGGCAAAGCAAATATTACAATCGCAAAATGCAAACAACAAACACTAGTTTCTGGAAATTCCACGATAATTATTCCAAGTAAAACGATGTTGTAATTAAATCGTTGTGTCTCTCGTCACGTTATCCGATCGCAGAAGACACTCACTTCTCATGACCCATAACTTAATATAGCGATCAATTGATTTTCTTTTATTTTAAGTACATAAAAGCAACGTGACGTCATCATTTACCTATTCTATCAGAAGATACGTTTAAAACTATTAGCAGCATAACAGAAAATTCAGTGTTAGGATATTGTTATGTTCACACTTGACTCGGCAGCGCAATGGTAGCGTATGCGACTGCTGTGCTGGAGGTCTCGGGTTCAGTTCCCAAGTCGGCCCGGTCGGAGGTATAATATGTATGTATTTACAGAAAAAAAAAGGTATATACGTATTTATATCAGTTGTCTACATCTACTCATGGTACAAGCTTTACTTAGTTTGAGACTAGATGGCGTTGTATGTCATATGTATCATCAACAGCCTTTTACAGCCACTACTGGACATAGGCCTCTCCTTAGGAAAGAGGTCTTGGCCTACTTTACCACGCTGGCCAGACGGGTTGGAATAGGGTTTGTTTCAAGTTTTCCTTCTCTTTGTAAATATTTATATTTATATTTATTTAAAATATACCAATAAAAATGATCGAGTCCTTCAACCACTATGGACGTAGTCTGCAGTCTATCTCAGAATAGAAACAATGCGGTCAATAGTAACTGCAAACTCCAATGTCTCTGAGCTTAGATACTGCAATTCGCTTCAATGGTTTTTTTTGCAATATCCCAAATGCATGTTAAGCAGTATTAACTTATCTCTTTACTTTAACTGAAAGACTAAATACTGTACTATTAACAAAGAACTACCAGTAAACAACCTCCTTGTAAAGCGACACCCTAATCCTACTTCCTAATATTATTTGTATTTTGCTTTGTCAGGGTTGCTTCGTGTTTGTAATTCGATCACGCTCTAACTTCTAACAAGATAAGTCGAAATGTGGGACAAAGATAGCCTAGATCCCGAATGAACACGCAACGAACTCGAACGAATGGAGATCGGATTTTGAACAAGCAGTTTTTATTTTGAGGCGAATTCGAGCTTTCAATGTGTTGAAATCTCTTCAAGTTATCACCACACCGGAATTTTCGTTGACTAAAACTGCATAGATTGCGCTTTGTTTACAATAGTAGAGATTCAAAAATATTTTATAATATGGACCCTTCCTAGCGCCGGTCCGGTCCGGTCAGGTATACGCAAAAGTGGTCTTTTGAGAATATACTTCCGAATTTAAGTGAATGTTACACAATAATATATTAAGTAAGTTGCTAATGAATTAAATGTCTCAAGAGATAGATATTTTAACACAAATACAGCTTGAAATAACTCAAATAAAACGTGCATGACTAAATAAAACATATTGAAATTTAGCACAAACTACTTGAGCGACAATGCCCGCATTGGGTTTATATCCTGTATTGCGTGAGACTTTACAAACATACAAGAAATGAACACAAAGAACACCCAGACTCAGAACAATAACTTGTGGATCCCACAAAGTGTTGTTCCATGTTTTTTTCTATATTAAGATCCTGCCAAAGTTACTCTACTCTGCCTGATGGAAAGCATGAATAGAATCCAAGAGTTGTGGTCACCATACTCATTGCAAATGCAGACAATGCAGTATGGTGACAGACACTATGGTGGCCTTGTGAGATGTTTTTTCACACCCCGCTTGGGGACGTAAAAGGCATGACAGTCATCGTGAGAGTGTAAGGCTTACACAGTTACCACGATAACTATCACCCCTGCATCAATGAGCCTCTGGTCTCACACTTACCAACGAAACACGACAACACGGATGCTGGCGCTATATGGGACTTATATCCATAACACTCAGTGCTGTAGTAAGCGACGTGACGACCGCTTAAAGCAATACGCCATCCGAGCAGAATGGATTTATTACGCGCCAATCGTTAAAGGTTTACGCTGTAAGATTTATGTTTATGTACAAATATATAAAGGAATTATCGAGGCTAAGTAACAGGTATTACATACCTGTGAATATCTGTTATATAAATTAAACTAAATGCTATTTCATCCAGGTTGCATTGACCGCATTCACAATTTACGTAATCCTGTTATTACCCGTTCCATTTTATTGAAATCTTGCACAAAGAGATTAACTCAAATTAACATGAATATTTAATCTTATTATTTTACTACTTTTTATTTAGAATTATACCATAATAAACAAACTATTAATATCGTACATTTTGTAGTCTTTCCGTACATCTTTTAGCAATCATCATAATGTGTGTTGCCAAAACCATCAACTATAGGAAAGCCAACGTTTTGGTAGGTATGAGTGCGCTTCACTGGCTATCATCAAATGAGAATAATACTGAATCATCATTATCATCAACAGCTTTTAATAGTCTACTGCGGGACATTATCCTCTCCTTAGCAAGCAGGTTTTTTGTCTACACCACGCTGGTCAGACGAGTTGGTAGAGAATTTGTTTCAAATTTTCCTTCTCGTTGCAGTGATGTTGTCCTGTGTAGATACCGAATAGCTTCACAAAAAATTGGTGTTAAATATTTTCATCATTCATTCGTCGGTCATGTCTCAACACAAACTGAGGGTCACTGGAGCTAAATTGTGCTACGACAATCTTTTATACAATAAATACGTAAAACAAGGCCAGTATGATATTTTTTTTGCTTTAGTATAGGCAAAGCAAATAATTTTTTTATCTGAATTTTTCCACGGAGCAACTGGCATCAGACCTCCGTAAACCTAAGGGCGAACTAAACTCGAAGGTTGAGCTAGTTGTCAGTATACTTGACGGCACTGACTTACCAATAATGGTTGCGATGAATGTACAGAAACCCTGGACCGGACGTCTTAACATGTTCTCCGAGACAGAGACGATAATGTAAAAAACTAGATCAACATTATCATCATCATCTTAGCCAAAATACGTCCACTGGATAGGCCTCCCCAAAGGATTCCACAACAGCCGGTCCCGTGCCGCCTACCAACGCTGCGTTTCCCAGTACGTGGTCGCCACTCTAAGACTTTACGGCCCCATTATTTTTTTTTTAACGTGTGGAAACCCCCTCGGGCCGTCACCCGACCGGGGTTTACGGCGGGGTGGTGTGTCGGAATCGGACCGATTAAAACCACACGGTGTGCCACTCTGCGCCTGACATAGGAGGGATCCGGGAACAGCTGTTATTACGACATCCAGATCCCTCCTAGCGCCTGCCCGCTACCGCGGGCACCATCTGCGGATAAACTCTCCTTTTAGGTGACGTACGGCACACACGGACGTCGCCTCCTCGCGGCTGGCCACTATAGCGAATGGAGGGAAAAACCCGTCCCATTCACCCGCGGCCACACTCAAGGCGGCATGAGGCGCTGGTACGCGCGCCTCCGCCGCCCGGTTCGCCGGCAGCGAATTGGGTCCGAATGGGGGTTATCCTCCCGAACTGCTGGGAAAGCTGTCGGAAGTGCTCGTCGAAGAGCCACCTGTCGTCAAGGATCAGGTCCAGATACTTCAACTGGGCCTGAATCGGTACGAGGACCGAATTGACTACAATGGAGGCGCCGGAGGGTGGACCACGACGGGGCCCATGGAACAAAAGGGTCTCCGTCTTATCCAGGACCACCCGTAAACCCAGCGCCTGAATACGCCTGACTACCAGAGAGACTCCCGCGGTGGCTAGGCGCGCCACCTCTTGAAAGTTCGCTGCCCGGGCCGTGACCAATGTGTCATTGGCGTAACAAATTACGCCCAGCCCGGAAACTTTACGGCCCCATCTGCCAACGTTTCTGCATGTAATGTGGCCCGTCTACTGCCACTTAAGTTTAGTAAAAAAATGAGATAATTTAAGAAAAATACGAAAATACCAATATTTGTTTTAAAACCGGCTGAAAGCAGGTCCAACAACATCATTTCATTTCATACTACATTGAAATCTATTTGGACCTCTCCTTTGTGTTTCAGAATTGTATTTTCCGCCTGGATGGATGGCTTTTACATCGTTAATATCCTAACTGATCATTTACTCATCAATTTATAAATTAAAGTTTGTTAGAATAATGGTTATTTACCAGTTAGAATAATGTTTTACAAATATAAAGCTTCCCTCTAAATCGATCGCTCTATGTATGAAAACTACATAAAAATCCTTTGCAAATTTTTTTTTAAAAGAACGCCTGCGTTCGGAATAAATCCTGTGTCGCAGAAGACTTTACGAACATACGAAAAACGGACACAAAGAACACTCAAACTCAGAACAACAATTTGTGGATCACACAAAGTGTTGTCCCCTGTGGGGTCATGCACCTTTTTTATTTCATTCAACGCTTTTTTAAATACTGCTCGCTGTATTGTATAAGTTTAAATTATATTTTGTTTATAGAAGCCTACTTAAGGGACTCTACTCTGCCTGATGGTAAGCATGAATAGAATCCAAGAGTGATATAGTAGGTCAAAATCTTATTTCGAAAGAAAGGCCTAAGTCCGATAGAGGAGTATTAAAGTTTTTTTTTTATTTCAATAGCCTACCACAGTGACTCCAGTATTCCTGATGGAAAGCATGAATAGACTCCAAGAGTTGTTGTAACCAAACTTATTGTGAAAGTAGACAATGTATTATGGCGACTCACTCCACGGCGGCCTAGGGAGATACTTTTTCACGCCCCGCTTAAAAGCGTAAATGCATTACAGTCATCATGGCAGTATAAGGTTCACATACTTATTACAATAACCATCACCACTACGTCAATGGGCCAGTCGTTGGTTATAAAAAAAACAGTAGCAGTCGTGGGACTGCCGATAGAAGTGAAAACGGAACTATTAAGTTGAGAGTAATTAAAACTATATGCAAAAATTATATGAAATTTTTTATGTTTCATATATAGCTACATATAATATATAATATCATATATAATATATAATAATAATAAATTTCATATATAATATATAATATCATATTCTCCATAGCTATAGATATACTATTATCATTAGCATGTCGGTGACGCGAACCGAGGATTTTACCCTCTACGAAAACGCTCAACACGCCTAAAGAAGTTTTCACTTCAAAAAAACTATAACAAAGAACAACAGAACCGGACATAGCAAACATTATCGTTTAGCACAGTAAATAGACTGCTGATAAACATATTTAAATATTTGTTAATACGTTTATATTATAATTAAATTACCCCTAACACAAAAGAAAATATCTTACTGGACATACAATTACTTCTGTCTTGGATGGGAAACACACCCACGTCTTCCAATTCTTTCATTATCGCAGACAAACAAACAATTTTTAATAAATGAACACGCTATTGTAAAAGATGGCCATCGATTTATGAAGACTAAACGATTTTACTCATGTGTGTATTTCGGGGATGCTTGACTTGTTTCGGACCGGACTTATAGGACGAAAAACACATATGAGTAAAGCCGTATATCGTTTATAAGTCTGAATAGTACTCACGAAAATTTATGAAATACGGCTTCGTAAAATTATTCATGAATTCTTGAATAATTTTTGTTACATGTTTATTCTTTTCCTAGCTTTATTCTATAATAATAATATAATCATCATCATCAACAGACTTTTTCAATCCACTGCTGGACATAGGCCTCTCCTTAGCAAGGAGACTTGGCCTGCCATTCCACGCTGGCCAGATGGGTTCAAATAGAGTTTGTTTCAAGTTTTTCTTCTTTCTACTGTAATGTTGTCTTACATATTTTTTACCCTTAGTTACCTCTTACGACACCCACGGGATCAATAGGGATGGTGATACTCTGTACTCTTAATCCGTCACCACACGGACTCTTTGTGTCCGTCCGTTTCTTGTATGTTTGTAAAGTACTCTGCAGCACAGAATTTATTCCTGGTGCGAACGTTCTTTTAAAAACAAAAATGTACAAAACTTACACATCCATTCCAATCCTGAAAAATTAAAGTATAAATTGTTTATATTTTTGAAAATAAAATAATTATATACTTTATTAAGTTCAGTATATTTGTTTTCAGGTCATTTTGATTTTCACGAAATTTTCAAGGCTAAGTATGTACTGACTTTTATTCTTAATATTTTTGTTTTACGATCGACGGTTAACCTGATTTCAAGCAACAATCGCTGAAATGGACTCCTGTAACTCAAGAAATACGCTGCACTCTGACTCCCATCATTCACCGTTGTACTGTGTAAACTCAAGAATTACACTAAGTCAGAAATTTCTGAATCAACGTGAGTAAACCTACAAACAAAACATCCATTAGACGAATGTTGATTTTAACATAATTGAAAGCGATGTTATTAACCTATCAAAATATTACGTTGCTTTTGGATTTGCTTGTATTTATAGCAAAGGCATTATTTTTGCAAATCTTCATGACACTTTTTCTTGTTGACTTAGAGGAAAATCCCTTCGGACTCCCTGTTCTTTGAGGATTCAAGATTCAGGAGTATGTGAACGAACCCCCCCATGCCTTTTTTTTTTTTTTTTTTTTTCTTTTTTTTTTTTTTTTTTTTTTTTTACGTGTGGAAACCCCCTCGGGCCGTCACCCCACCGGGGTTTACGGCAGGGTGGTGTGTCGGAATCGGACCGACTAAAACCACACGGTGTGCCACTCTGCGCCTGAGATAGGAGGGATCCGGGAACCACTGCTATTACGACATCCAGATTCCTCCTAGCGCCTGCCCGTACCTCGGGCACCATCTGCGGATAAACTCTCTATTTTAGGCGACGTACGGCACACGCGGACGTCGCCTCCTCGCGGCTGGCCATTATAGCGGGTGGAGGGGAAAACCCGTCCCGTCCACCCGCGGCCACACTCAAGGCGGCATGAGGCGCTGGTATGCGCGCCTCCGCCGCCCGGCTCGCCGGCGGCGAATTGGGTCTGAGTGGATATCGTCCTCCCGGGCCTTCTCCGCCGCCTCCTTCCGCGAAATTACGTCTTCGCAGAAGGTTGCGACCGCGGTAAAACAACTGTCGCTACCGGCCATGGAGCGTATGACGGCCGGTAGCGAGAGATCTCCTCCAATAACTGCAGTAAGGACCCCACGCTGCGCCGCCCAGGCGGAACAAACCGCTAGCGTGTGCTGAGCCGAGTCCTCACTGCAGTCGCAGTGGTGACAGGCGGGACTCAATTCCCTCCTGGCGACCGAGTGCAGATACTTCCCGAAGCAACCGTGCCCGGAAAGGACCTGCGTCAGTCGAAAGGAAAGGGTCCCGTGCTGCCGCCCTGCCCACTCGGCGATGACCGGCTGGAGAGCCTCCACGGCGGCAAAGCCAGCACGTGGAGCCCCCAGCCGGGACGACCAACGAGCCATCGTGGCTCGACGAGCGGCCTCACGCCACTCGCGTATGTCCTCGGGCGGGGGCCGTATGTTGCTACCCGCCCGGAAGTCAGCCGTCCGCCGATAAACTTCGGCGAGCACTTCCGCCTCCAAATCCCACGGGGGAGTTCCGGCCAGGGCGCACGCCGCCTCCGTCGATACGGTGCGGTAACCGCGTATGGCTCTAACTGCCAATATCCTCTGAGGGCGCCAGAGGCGAGCCCTATTCTGGGCGGTCAGAGCCGCCGCCCACACCGGTGCACCATACAGCGCCATTGACCGAACAACCCCCGTGTATAGCCGTCTCGTCGCGACGCTGGCTCCACCCAAATTGGGCAAAAGTCGCCCAAGAGCAGAAGCGGCGCCGACCAGCTTTGGAGTAAGCTGTCGGAAGTGCTCGTCGAAGAGCCACCTGCCGTCAAGGATCAGGCCCAGATACTTCATCTGGGCCTTAATCGGTACGAGGATCGAATTGACCACGATAGAGGCACCGGGAGGTGGACCACGACGGGGCCCATGAAACAAAAGGGCTTCCGTCTTATCTAGGGCCACCCGTAAACCCAGCGCCTCAATGCGCCCGACCACCAAAGAGACTCCCACGGTGGCCAGGCGCGCCGCCTCTTGAAAGTTCGCCCCCCGGGCTGTGACTAATGTGTCATCGGCGTAACAAATTACGCCCAGCCCGGGGGGAAGACGACCTCGAAGGGCCCAGTCGTATCCCATATTCCACAGGAGTGGTCCGAGGACGGACCCCTGTGGAACACCGCACGACATGGGCCGCCGCCTCAGAATACCACCTCGGTCCTCGTACACGACGGTACGCTCCTCAAGATAGTCTGCCACAAGCCGCCTCAGGTACTCGGGCACCCCGTGGTAGTGGAGTGCTTCCCTGATGCAGCTAAATGGCAGACTATTAAATGCGTTGGCGATGTCCAACGACACCGCTAACAGCACGCCGCCACAGCTCACCACCTCTTCGGTAACGGCCCTCAGGCGCAGCACAGCATCGACCGTCGAACGCCCCGCCCGAAAACCAAATTGGGCGTCCGACAGATCGGGGCCCACCTCGCAGAGGTGCCGGACGATGCGAGCAGAGAGTATCCTCTCAAACAGTTTACCCGCCTCGTCCAGCAACACAATGGGCCTATAGGCCGCCACCGAATCGGTAGGCCGTCCCGGCTTCCTTAATAGGACCAGCTGCCCGCTTTTCCAGCACTCAGGGAAGCGACCGGACGACAAACTAGCGTCCAAGACCTCCCTGAGGCGGTCCGACATGTGATCGAGGGTTCGTGCCAATACTCGGGCAGGTATCCCATCTGGCCCAGGGGCGGTGTTCTTAGAGCGAATCCGTAGAACAACCGCCCCCACCTCCGATTCCCTAACGGGCGGAACATTGTCCTCGTTCCCCCCGTCGTCTCTGGCCATGAAGACCATCGACGGGGGTGTGTGATCCACCCGCCGCAGGAAAAGGCCCTCGATCACATCCCGCAGGAAGCTGGGCCATGTATGGCATCAATGTGGGCAAACCATGTGGGCATGGTGTCTCTGTAAGGGGGGGGCCCGACATGCGGAGCTTTTGTCGCGCCGCACGATAAGGGCGACCCCAGGGGTCACGATCGAGACCCTCCAGCATCTCCTTACGCTTAATTTCCTTGGCGCGGCTGATGGCCAGCTTCAGAGTTTTCCGCGCCTCTCGGTACTCCTCATGAAGCTGGTCTTCCCCGCCTTCTTCGCGGTGTCGCCGCCGACCACGGGTGTAGGACCTCCGGGCACGAGTACAGGCCGCGCGGAGGTCCGCCAACTCCTGGGACCACCAGTAAACTTCCTTCCGTGAAGGCCGACAACCTCGGATGCGGGGCATGGCCGCATCGCAGATCTGCGTAATCGCATCGCGGAAACGACCAGCCCCCATGTCGACCTCCTCGGTCGGAGCCTGCGGAGACAGCCAAGAGTGAATAATGGCTGCCTCCTCTAGTAGGTCCCTATTCAGTTTGGCTATAGCCCACCGCGGAAAGCGAGAAGAACGCCGCGCCACGTGACCCCTTCTGGGTTCCTGGGAGCGGGAGAGCTCAAATCGGATATACAGGTGATCTGAGAGCGTCTCAACCTCTTCCAGGACACGCCAGTTCCTTACTCGTGCGGCGAGGGCAGGGGTAGCGAACGAAAGGTCCACTATCGACCCTCCCTGCTGTCGCACACACGTGTTGGTGGAGCCCCTGTTTAGTAAACAGAGGCCCACCGAGGCCGCCCACTCCTCTACGGCCTCGCCCCTAGCGTCCGTCCTGGGGGAACACCACGCAACGGACTTTGCGTTGAAGTCCCCCAGCACAAGGACGTGCCCAGACATTAGTCGCCGCATCGAGATCTCCAGGCTGTTAAGGAAGACCTCGAAGTCGCTCAAACTCCGGTTGGGGGAGAAATACACACCGTATACGGTGATCTCCCCCCACTCAGCAGCAACATATCCAGTGCCCTTGTCTCTTAGCGACAAGGGCGGGGAATGAGCCGCTGTGGAGCCGACGACTGCCACGGAACCGTCCCGGTCACCCAACCAGTTTGGACGGGGAGGAACGTAGTAGGGTTCCGCGGCTACGGCAACACCGATCGACCACTGTGCCATGGTTTGCAGGAAAAGGTCCTGCGCCGCGGCACAGTGGTTCAGGTTAGTCTGGACAAGGAGGTTGGAGACTTGAGCCATTACTCGACCGTCTCTACAGCCTCCTCCATGGGCGACGGCATAGACGCACGAACGACGTCAGAAGCAGCCTGGGCCGACTGGCTAGCCCCTGACGCCTGCCGAGAACTGCGAGGAGGTTTGCAACCCCCCTGCCCAGTCTGGTGATTGGCGGGTTTGTTACCCGCCGCACACGTGGGGCAGTGAGGGGCAGCAGAACAATCTGCCGCCTTGTGACCCGGTCGACCGCAGCGGAAACAAAGTCCGCTGCAGTCAAAACAGCTGTCGCATTTGATGCGGGTGTGTCCCACGCCCAGGCATTTGAAACACCTCATCAGTCTCGCCGCCAGAACTGTGACTTTGGCGTTTACGAAACCGATGAGTATCTTGCCAGCGTCGCCCAAAACTTTGGCTGACGCTACGGGACAACTTAACCACACTGCGCCTAGGCCCCCTGGGCCGGGGCGGATGGTGCCAACCCTGATGTTATCCGTGTTGCATCCAGTCCTCTCCCGAACTGCAACACGGACATCGTCGGCCGTTATTGAGTCGTCCAGGCCTGAAATGCGCAGTTCTGCGCACTTTGTAGGCCTGGCGATCTTGACACCATCCGTGGGTGCAAACATGTTTCGCAGTTTCTCGGCAATCGAATCTGCTGTTTTTGCGCCTTCAGCCCCGGGGAACTCCAGGACTCGAGCTCCCGTTTGGGCGAGGCGCAACCTGACCCCTACCGTCCCGCCCCCCTCCCCCCCCCCATGCCTACCCAAGCTTCGAGGATGCAAGCACTTGTCGGTGATACTACGACTACTATTAGCTTTTTTTTATTTATTTATGAATATAGATTATAGTTTAAAAAAGAAAATTAAAAAAATTCATCGTTGTATAAGTTCAACAATAAAAACTATTTCATCAGCCCTTAACGTACATCAATTGTCAGGGAAAACTTGCAGTTTCCCCCAGGATAGAGTCTGGCGCAACGACAGTTCGGAACACAGTTTTAATTGGAACACTACATACTGCTGTGAATATGCTAGAACGGAGACCGCGATTGGGCAAACGTAGTGTAAGGCGACCTGGGTTTGGATGGACCGACGACTTGAAGAAGGTGGCTGGCAAGACCTGACTGGTTGGTGCTCCTTGGGAGAGACTTGCATTCAACGGTTGATATAATTTGATACTGCTAGTTCCAGTACTGTCTCAATGAGATCCATGGATAGCCGGAGATCTTAGTTTTAAACACGCCGATCTACTTACACTCCTCTTCAGCAGAAAGCAAACCAAGTAATGACTTTAACCTTCTCACCATTTTAATAATCAACAAATTGCCTTGAAACTCCTCTTCACTAATCAGCTTACAAATAACCGAGGCAGTGTGTCATATCCGAGATATTAAATATATTCTAACAACGCGGTCCCTCCCTGAGGAAATTGTTCACAAGTAGGACATCAATCCAGTGAGACTTTTCTGCCGATATCGGCCCACGATAAGAATTATCTTAAAATTGAATCGGCAGTCGATTCTGTTAGAAACTTGGCCTAAAGTACTTGTGTAAACTTAATTTGGAAGTCTTTTAGCAATTTTGCCACTGTTTTATACTTTTTCCATTATTATAAAAATCTGTAGTACTTGGTAGTTTATTATAGAAATAGAATTCTTATTTTTAAAGAAAAACATTGTGGTTTGTAGACCTTAGAAAGAACTTTTTTGTGGCATAGCTGGCAAATGATCTAACGTCTAAGATCTGAAGTTAAGCAACTCAAGTATATTATCTCTCCTGCCCACTTAGCCAAGGTGTAAGTGTTTAGCGCCGATTCTCTTTCTGCAATTACTGAACGTCTCTATTCTCTTGTATTATTTGCTTATATTTCGTTTTGACCACGCGAGACGAAAGCCGTTCGCTTACTCTGGCTTTCTGTGTGTCTGTCATTACCTCGAAGCTATTAAGTTTCCCTCCGTGGAAAAATAACAATTATGTCACGTCCAACAGAAAATGAGGATCTCCCGACCAGTAGAGGTGATCATACCTGGTGGGATGCGACTGTACGGTAGGTGTTGGGATGTTGTATACATGCTAATCGACGCGAGAACTTCTATATCGCGATACAGGATTAGTTTTTCCACAGTTTGTCTTTATTCACGCTGCAAGTGGAAGTCACCGCAATAGTAAAGGTGATGTAATAGATAAATAAATCAATAAGAAGTCGTATACTTTTCAATCAAATTGGCTATTCAAGGCAAATACAAGTCATCTAATCTTTTCTAACTACAAATATTTTGCTATACTCTAACAAGGCGAACTCTCAAACGCCACTGATAATTCTCTTTAGACTTATTTGATACATTGCATAACGAGACACATCGAACCTAACGAAACTCGAATATAACTTTAATGCATCGCTTCAAAAGTATGTAGATTGGAGCATGTTCTATGTTGGCACACACACACTACATAACATGAAATATTCATTACTGAATCTGAATACTGAAAACTTGGAGAATTCCTTTAAAGAGCCGATGTAACTATTCACATCGATCTCGTGGATGTGTTGTTAAATATTAAATTTATATATTACTGTCTTTAAGACATTTTTATTAGTTTCACCTGTTTGTTTGTTTATAACCTGACTTGACTGCCACTGTGGTGCAGCAGTAGCGAATGCGACTGCTGAACTTGAGGTCTCGAGTTCGATTGCTCGGTCATACCAAATGTTTACATGACCAGCAAATATTTCTTTCGGAGTTTAGGTGTTTTTTATGTAAATATAATGTTGTTGCGTTCACTGTTTTTGACGACGCCAATTTTTATACACACAGTTGGGTACACAAAAATGTTAAGTGGACTCTGATTAACAAAGCGTGTAATTCAATCTCTTGGAGACAAATATTGTGAATATTGGTACCACCTGAGCAGTAAATCCATATTGAATATATACTGTGTTTAATTTGACCATTCAAGTGGTAGATGCATCAAATAGAAATATATTGTGGAGTACACAAACATAGTAACTCCCAAAATGTGTTTGTTTTTGAAAAAAAAAGTATATAAGTATTCTATCAGTCAGTCTAGTTATCATAGTACAAGCTGTGTTTAGTTTAAAAACTAGATGGCGCTGTGTGTCAGATGTTCGAAATATTTATTATTTATTAACCGACTTTTGTAAGCGTGTTCTTTTTTGTTTTTTTTTTATTATATTTTAATTATAATTATTACTTTTGTATGTATGTACACGTGGGTACAAATTAATAATAGTTTTCTACTAGGCACAACGTAACTATTGAAATAGATGTTCATGATAACCGGGACCTGGGGTTTAAAATTTCACACTCTGGGCTTAAGAATTTATTATAAGGAAAACCCAAAAAAACTCGGGTATCGAACCCGAGACCTCTTGATCGGCATTCCTATACTTTACTCGCTAGACGAACTGAAAATTTCTTCTTGCATTAATTTGTATATATTAGTTAAAAAAGGAAAACATTTTCATGGACTTTAAGTTATTATATTGCGTCAGAAACATAAAATCGCAAAATCAATGGGTAATTTGAAGATAAAGCCCAAATACCTATATCTGAGTCAGTGGACTAGAATTCCTTACCTAAACAAGTACATCTCATATCAATTTCTTGTACTAGAACAAAAGGGGTAGCTATAATCGAAGTTAGGGTAGGCTGTACTAAATTTTAAGAACTGGTTACACTGCAAGCGTTAAAGACGTAAGGAATATCATTTAAAAAATTTAATAACTATTATCAACCATAGAGTATTCTTATTTTATGAGCCTGACAAAGTAACTACTCCGTTTGATAGAAAATAGAAATTGAATCCAAGAGTTATAGTCACCATACTCATTGTGAATGCAGATAATGGAATATGGTGACCCATATTATAGTGGTCTATGGCCTGAGGAAGATAAAGACATGACAGTCATCGTTTCAGTGTAAGGTTCACGCACTTACCACGATAACTGTCACCCCTGCATTAATGCGCCTCTAGTCTTGGTTATAAGGAGTTACATCGTCACGTCCTTGGTATGTTGATTGACTATATATCATCGTGCTAATTATATTGTGTGTGCGTGTGTTTGTTTTTGTGTGTGTGTCTTCACTGTTAGTTAGTAAGTAGTAGTAGTTAGCATAGTTTTACTTGACGTAGTGTATTTGTTTTAATAATGTAGAGACCATTCTTCAAATAACCCCATAAAAAGAAGTCTGCTGGGCATAAATCTGGACTTCTGGATGGCCATGGAATGTTGCCATGTTGGAAAACAGCTTTTCTGGCAACAGGTCTTTAACTCCCGGCACGGACTCATTGGAGTTATCCATCTTCTTGAAACCATGTGTTATGACTGTAGCCAACAAATTCCAATAGCATCGGTCCCAAGAACTGCCGTAACATGTCTGCGCAGGATGTTAGATTCAAATGTTAACGAATTTTTGGCCCACTTTATAGTTTTAGAAATCTATAAAACTCGTTAGTAAATGAACACGCTCACACTAAAACCCGACCTTTCAACAACAAATTCGATAAACCAAACTTGTCCTTCGGTACCCAGTTCAGTATCGCCCTTTCAGTTCGCAAATTAGTTCATAATTGAAATCCAATCGCCTGAAGGATCCCCGATCAACAATGTAGAGACAAACTCAGTGATGGCGATCAATATATTTTTTTAATTAAATTTATCTACACCCTATCTGGGCACATATCTCTAAATATTTAATTAATCGTAATTCCGACACGAGTTTTACGCGAATTGCTATCTGAGTCTCGTATCAATAAACCTTTACTCACTTGTGCGATCATGCTGGCCTAGTGGTGATCCTGATTACGAAGCCAGAGATTGTGGCTTCGATTTCTACCCATAATTAAAAGTTGTGTGATGTTTCTGTCGAAGGACAGGCCTATATCCAGGAGAAGATTATCAAAGCACGACAATTATATATATACATATATGTGTATAAAAATGAATGTTTGTCTATCTGTTTGCATGTCCTATATAGAATGGTAAACTATACATTTGATCATGTGATTATCTTTAGCAAAGTTGTTGTGCATGAGCCCACGAAGGTTTCTGAGTTTGTAAAAATAGTTTTTTTATTATGTCTTTCCTTCATAGCTGATGGTGTAGCAACGTGTACAGCTAATTAATTATATAACTGGGTGTAATTTATTCATAATATACGAGTCTTCTGACGAGCTCTACTAACTGGTCCCATCTTTTCCCTTCCTATACAGAACAACACGTGCTGACTTTGAAATTCACTGTTTCAGAATGGTAGATATTCGCCCCCGCAGAAAACTGTTTAGGTCTTCCTTCCTGTGCAAATCAGTTTAAACCTAGAACTCACTATCAGTGCACGTGTTTCGCTCCCACTATGAAATCGAGTTCTTTAAGTGGGGCGTGAAAAGCATCTCACTAGGCCAGCATAGCGTAGGTCTTTTATCTGCATTCGCAATGAATATGGCGACCACCAATCTTGGGATTTATTCATGCTTTGCAACAGGCAGAGGAAAATCACTCTGACAAAGTCTAAATTAAAAAAAAATGGCATTACTATTACTCAATACATAACTACTTCACCTTGCTTTTGTCTCTATGAAATTTTCATCGTGTGTTGATGGATTAAGCGTACAGAGGGTTGATGGGTGATTTGCCAAAGTAGAGTCACTTTAACAGGCCGTGAAAAATGATTATCAGCAACAGTTGTTATCAGTACAAGCTCTGCCAAGTTTAAAAACAAAAGGCCGTGTGTGAGATGTGTGTGGTTATTACTATTATTACGGGAATTTGAACACAGTGAAAGAAAACCAAGCGATTTTACGAAGTAAAAATAAATTGAACGTATTAAATTCAGTTATTAAACCAGAGACAAACTTTATTTCAAGCCAGAAGAAAAACTCCATTTAAAAAGGAAATTATCGCTATATAAAAAGTTGCGAGAAACTTCATTTCCGATTATAATTGGATCTCTTAAGATATTAATCTACCAAGTGAGTGGCTGGTATACTATAAAGTGTGACAGACAGTGTGATTAAAATTCTAAAACTTTTTTAGGTTATAGTGGATTCAAATTTAAAAATAAACCTGGTTTTAGAGATTTTGACTGCTGAGTGTAAGACAGATCAACTTTAGTTCAGGACAAGTGGATATGTGATTTTTGGAACGAAGTTCCTTAGACAGAAAAAAATCAGACGAAAAGTTATCACGACACTTTTTGCTAGAGTGTAGTAAGGCGTGCGGCGTGCGCATGTTTCTCTGTCTGTCTCTCTCTCTCTCTCTTATAGAAAGCAAGCCAATTATTTTCGTTTCGTCTTTCTGTTTTGCTTTGAACAGTGTAGTGTAGCGACGATTATTTTTGTTTTTTTTGTAACTTAAAAGAAATAAAAAAAAAATATTACAATTCCTTCATTAATTAATCAAAAGGAACTTCGTTCCATCCGGGTGTCCTTTGACACCTCTCAACTTTTTTTGTGTCTAGATGTATCTATTATGTCTATATTATGAGTCTAACACCATCTATTAGCTAGACGGGTGTGTGCGAGAAGGAATTGTCATTATTTTAGTTTTATGTGCTTAAAAACATTTTTTTGTTTTATGAAAACTAGCATTTGTGCATATTTCATTTATCATCATCATCATTTCAGCCAAAAGACGTCTAGTGCTGGCCATAGGCCTCCTCCAAGGTTCTCCACAACTGTCGGTCCCATACTGCCCGCACCCAGCGGCTGCTCCCTACCTTCACCAGGCTGTCGGATCATCTTGCGGGAGCCATACCAATGCAGCGTTACCTTATATGTTCCCATTTAAATGGTAATAAATATTTTTATTATTAGTTCTACCCTACCACAAACATTTTAATCATATTGATGTGTAATGAGAAAGCGATGATTTGAGCGGGACGTGAAAAAGCATCTCAGCAGACCACCATAGCGTGGGTCGCCATACTGCACTGTCTTCATTCGCAGTGAGTACGGTGACCACCGCTCTTTGATTCTATTCATGCTTTCCATCAGGCAGAATAGAGTCACTTTGGTAGGTTGCTATTAAAAAAAAAACGAAAAACGATACGAGAAATAATCTTTGAAGCAGTTTATACATCGTGTCGACATTTGAGCTCAATTGATCAACTGATTTAGAATTTTTTGAGTATTTGAAGCATGTCCAAACTTACTTAACATTTTCATTAATAATTAATATAGTTTAAAAGTTTTTGAAGAGAAGGAAAACTTGACACAACTCCTCTTAGCTAAGGAGAGGGCTACAACCCGCAGTGGGCTGTTAAATGCAGTTGCTGGTCTATTACAAACAAACATACAGGTTAAGCTAATAAAAGTGTTAAAATTCACATTTTCCCCAAGATTGACTTCACCTTTCGAGAATATTCTATGTCTAGCTTACATCACGAAGGTGTGACAAATTACATTTCCCGAAGCTATCTTAAACATGCCTATACTCATCAATTAATCTGTCTCAGAAATGTTTCGTGCGTTAAATTGATTGGCCCTTTATGTATGCATTAAAGTAATGAAATTAGTTTCCTGAAGATTTAATCAAAGTTTGGAAATTAGGTTGTAAACTTACTACACGAAACCACAAATTAGACTGCTATCGCGTAACTGTGTATAATGGGGCACGTTAGCCTAGAATATTTTCTTTTTCGGGGTACAAGCTTAAACGAACAGATGGTATCGTACGGTACCTCTAACTAGCAATCCCATCAAAACTATTCGATGGGTTGGTCCTCTGGTTAACCCACTCACTCAGTGAAATGCAACGAAAAAATTTCTGAACATCGTAATAACCATTCTGTGGGGTGGTATCACTGCGTTAGAGCCTTTCATCTTAAGACTGATAATAATAAGGTTTATTAAGATTTACAAAAAAAAAGGAAACTTGAAACAATCCCTATGCCAACTATCTAGCTAGCGTGTAGTAAGCCTAAAGTTTCTTGCTGTGGAGGAACGGGTGTCATATCCCTCCGTCACAAAGGAACGATTCTCCGACCAGTCGAGGTGACCATGCCTGGCGGGCCGTGGACACACTTGCTAAGGAGAGGCTTATGGCCACCAGTGGACTATGAGAAGCTGTTGATGATGATGAAGATTCACAAAATTTAAGATTTTCAATTTTATTTTTTAACTTGCAACTAATCTTTATGTCAGCCTATGCAAATGTATTATAAATCACACTTATCATGGTATTACTGGCACTTAAGCTGAAATTGTGCTTGTGAGTACCAGAGCTCTCTTTTAACATCTGACATATTAAAAAAGTTAAGAGTTACATTGGCTTAACTTATTTGCTCGAAAAAGGGTAATGATGTAATAGACCAAAATTATAAATTAATCAGAAAGGTATAAATGAAATATAAAATAAAAAAAAATAAAAAATAAATAAACTATCTTAAAGCTTCTAGAAGTACTGTGTGTGAGTGTTTATGTCTGTGGTTGTGCGTGCGTACGTCTGTGTGAGTATAAGAGCCAGCTCATGTGTGTGCTCCACTGCACGGTTCTTACATTAGTAATTACTAGAAATCTAAATCGAATTTACAAAATAATTTCTAGAAATCTAAAGAGAATGTCTAAAGAGATATAATTATTTTACCATATCATTAACTGGTAGAAAAACTAGAACACGCGTGATACGTTATTTATTTAAATAATTCATGAGTATTTTCTTTTCTTTTAGTGGTTTAATATCAAGATTGAATCTAAAAACATGTTAAAATAATGTAAAAATATTGTTAACGTATCGTTATGGTATACCAAATGTCACCTAACTATAGAGCTTTGCACTTACCTACAAAATGTACACAACGAATACTATATGTTCAAATGATATGATTTATTCAAATGAATAGTAATAGCCCGCTTTGTTACACACACAATATCCATCGCGTCGTGTGAGCTAAGTATGTTTTCATTAAATTATTCATTTCTTATGAATTCAGAACCTTTTGTTGTGTATCCATTTATTAGATTCAATGTGTTTGTTTTCGAAATTGTGTTTTGAATGTGTGTCTTGGCGAGGGAGTGTCCAGATGTATTATTTTGTTTTAACAGTAACTTATCGGAAATATATATTGTTGTGAATTGAGGACGGATTATTTACTATACCAAGCAATTATTTGTTAAGAATATAATTGTTTTCGTTTGAGGTAAGGAAAGACAAAAGAGAGAGGTAGAATTTACATAAGGTAAGGGAGCTAGCTAAAGCAGATATCAAATGCCGAGATGGAGAACGGTTCTGGGACTCTAGTAACTCGAAGTGACTATGGTTGAGTGCTAATATAATTAAACTGTTACGTTATTTATAAAAATCGAGTCTGTTTTCCTAAACATTCAGCTTTTTCAGACTACTTATTTAAACTTTCTTTCTCTAAAACCCTCATTTCTCTATATATTGATGTTAATTAAATGAATCATTGCTTTAAAATCAATTATTAATAGTACTGGGGACGCAGTAAAGCAGTACGTGGGGTGGGGCTATTCTAAACCCACCCTACTCGTTAATACACGATAAGCTTTGTTGGTCGGCTTATGGCGTGCAGCCTCGTACACAACCATCTTGAGCTCAATGTTGTCAAGCGTTCAGAAGCTCCTTCTAACGCACCTCGACCATCTCTTGATACGACAGAGTGATGCTTGCTACAATAACCTTAAATAAATATTATTATTGATGACGTTTTTTTGTGTAATTTTTGGATCCGCAATCTACAATTGTTTCTCTGAATGGGTGTAGCTTCACTATTTTATATGTGTGTTATAGTCAATGTTTGATGCACAGTCTCTTTGCTGAACGACTGGTTCATTGTAAGTTTATGTCGGCGAAGGTATATTATTTATTATTGTATATTGTTTATTTCTTTACACTGCATGTTGTTTTCCATACCCAAAAGTCGAACTAAACGGTTTTTGCAGCTCTTTTTTGGTGAAAGTCGCCAAGATTTGGAACGACCTGCCTGGATCTATTTTTCCTGATGATTTGAACTCTGGAGCTTTTAAGAGTAGAGTGAACAGGTGTCTTTTGGATGGGCGTATACCACCTTCGTCTTCATCGACACTTTCCATCAGGTGAATCGAGGGACAAACGCCTATTCTATTACAAATGTAAAAAAAAACGCCTTCAGGCGATCCCTGAAATATATTTCAATTTCGCCCTTTGACTGAAGTATTTTTAGTCAAACCTAACCAAATTTGTCTCTCCTAGACTTGTCGAAAATTCCTTAGTCAAAGGCCGAAAAACGTAATTTATTTGAGTTTTGACTAAATCTTTAAGTCAGACCTGAGGATTGATCAGTCCAACCTAGGAACGCCGCGACATTGCAACATATGTTTTTAAAAATATATAAGCATGTTTTTCAGCAATCTCTCCACTATAATAGAGACACTGTCATATCATTATATCATTACACAACTGTTTGCCTATTTGCCACCAGCTGAGCTAATCCCGCACTGAGCTCATATCTACTCCAAGATACTAACAATTCATTTCTCTATAACTCCGTTGTGATAACCCTAATAAAACATAATATCTTCTGAGATAATGCCTTTTACATCAAAATAGATCTTATTCGTATAGCAGTTAGAGTTTAAATTGTAACGGCAGAAATAACAATTTATTATTTAAGCCCTACATTTATGCAATAAGGTTTATATTTTGAAATGGAGAATTAGACCTTAAAGCTATAGGCATAGAGTTTTCTTTAGTATTATTACTTTTGGGTCATTAACAGATACTAAAATCAAGGAAATATTGTCTATGACCCTACTTTTGAATGTGTTTCATTTAGTATTGAGCGCTGTTTGATGGTGTAGGAAATGATCTGGTGGTAAGCGCTTATCGGCACGCACTGACATCTGCAACTCAGTCATTTGTTTACCTTCTTTTAAATGACCTATCCCCCTCCTTCCTACAAAAGCAAGATGAAGGATTTGGCGTCACTGAGTCAGCGCAAACAGACAAAAAAATTGCTCTATGCCAGTTTTCTGCGAAGTCGTGTTATCACTGATGTAGAAGGAGTCCATTTGTGCCAATAGTTGGTTCCCCATGGTTGTCTACACCAATATTATAAAGCTGAAAAGATTGTTTGGTTAAACGCGATAATCTCAGGAACTACTGGCCGAATTGTAATGACGGGCATGTTGGTTATTAATCCTGACTGCTAAGCAAGAGGTTGTGGGTTCGATTCCCAATCTGAACAAATTTTCGCGTGATGAACACGATCATTATTTTGTGTCTCGGTTTAATTCATTTCTTTTTTATAAAAAAAAAACACAACACCCGTTCGAGGAATAAATCCTGTGTCGCGGGGGACTTTGCAAACATACAAGAAACTGACACAAGGAACACCCAGACTCAGAACAACAATTTATGGATCAAACAAAGTGTTGTCACGGGTTTGAACCCACAATACTCAACGCAGTAGAGAGCGGCGTAGCGCTTAAACTACTAGGCCAAACGTGCAGTCGCATAATATGTATGTATTTAGAAATATATAAGTATGTTTATCAGCAATCTGGTATTATAGTACGAACTCTGCCTAGTTTGTTATCAGACGGCCGTCTGTGTGATGTGTGAGGACATTATTATTATTAATTTCAAACAATTCTTTCAGTGTCAGATAGTAAAGGTTATATATTATGACGCTACGCCGAAAGGAAGCGAAGTACCAACGAAAAATGTTGTGAAACGGAGAAAAAATATTCCATTTGAGAGCTTCCATTGTGTGAACTGCGTAAATGGTTTAAGTTACTCAAAAATAATGTACCAAAGAATTGTTTCCCTTTAAAAATCTTAAAAAAAAGTCCACGACAGCATGTCTGTCTGTCATGTTGGCTTACTAGAAACTTTTTTATAGTAAACAAATTTATTCACTGTATAAGATACAAGTAGTAGGAGACGCAAACAAGACTACGCGGGTCAGCTACGTGGTTATTTCGTGCTACGTGTAGCTAGGCTACGGCTAGCTACGTAGAACAAGAGTTCGTTTACATCCCGCGCAAACATATTACGGCAGTGCTTGGGACCGCTGCTACTGGCATTTATTGGTTACAATCGTAACACAGCGTTTCAACAAGATGGAGCCACTTGTCACACATCCAATGAGTGCCTACCGGTAGTCAAAGATAAATAAATTCCAACTAATTAGCTTTTTTGTAAACAAACAATTTCTGTAGTATTTCGAATGGTTTTTTTATATGATTATTTCAAATGATAAGTAATTCGTGGCCCATTCTATATAACCACAATAACCTGGTGACTTTATTTTTCTTGTTCCTCAAGAATGTCTTCTTACTTTCACTGTGCCTCAATAGTCAATAGTTATAAGTATATGTAGTTATCATCATCATCATCATCTCAGCCAAAATACGTCCACTGCTGGTCATAGGCCTCCCCCAAGGTTTTTCAAAACAGCTGCGTTGCTATATATATGTATATACATATATATATATATATATGTATTACTATATATATATATATTACTATATATATATATATATATATATAGTAATTTATATTCCAAATCACCCACCCAGGTGTACACCTTTAGCACATTGACTGGGCGCATTCAGAAATACAGGTGTTTTCTTATAAAGGTGTGTGGAGATACAAATATTATGTCCCTCTAACACAAAGAGAGGATCCTCCAACCGGGCCTTACATAGTCTATCAGGATGAAAACTTTTCATATCGTGTTTCAGGATTAACAGTTACTCTATAGTTTACCATATCTTCGGGAGATGGCGCTGAAGTTTGTTTTGTTTAAATATAAGAGGATTTGCAAAAACTGTCTTGCCGTTTAAGCTACAGAACGGACCAAAGAAATAAACATACTAACATATGTACGTATGAAAAATACACATATTATTTACATAGTTAGGTAAATAGTACGGCAATGTTAAATATCACAGTTTTAACATCTGGAAATAATAAATATGCCGCATAATACTTGCCCGAGACTCCCTGCTACGAAATAAATTTATCACTGAGTGAAGTTTAGAGCTCGTAAAACCCTCTAAATCTAAGAGAATCTAATAGTTTACCCTCAAATTATCCCCTTAAAGTACTAATAATCCCGCAAACTAATTTGACAGGTATGTATTATCTTGGCAACATTTAATACAACCCAGACACCTTTAAATTTGTTAATCTGATAAAATTCAAACTTTACTAAATTATATTTTTATCTCTCACAACTGTTTCCTGTCATAATTTATTTAATTTTACGCATAATAAATATTTCATTGTTCTATAATAAAACTGAGCATAATTTGTGTATATTGTGTGTATTGTACATGTGTTTACAAAAAAATAGTATTTAAGAATTCTATCGGTCAGTCTAGTTATCATAGCACAAGCTCTGCTTAGTTTGAAACTAGATGACGTTGTATGTCAAATGTCCTGAATGTTCCTGAATGTGTATTTTTAATTACATAAATAAACCAACACAATAGTAGAAGTCGGGTGAGAGACACACTCTTCGTACGAGCCAGCTTGATCAGAGAAATATCCATAATAAAATGGTTTTAACTAATTCTTTCGTTGCCTTTGCCGAGTGAGTACGGTTACTGGCGCAAAAAAAATTCAAATCCTTATGATTCTGGAGAAACACTAGTGTGTAGACTTGTAGGTGTTCATGAGCGACGGTAATTACATCTATCAGGTGAACCTTTGGATGTTTTGCTTTTTTAAGTCCATAAGCAGTCCATATAGTATTACACATCATAAATTGCTCGCTAAGTTGTCTCGACTCCCATTTATCAAATATTTAACGGACATCAGTTTTGCACCCTTGCTGTCATTGTAGTGTGCGCAGTGGCCTGAAAACATAAATTATTGACATCCTACTTGCTGTGTTGGCCTTTGTAACGTTAAAAAGTAATTTAGACTTTCAGACCGCATGTCCGTTTTGTAATTTGAACAAGTACAAGTGCTTAAAGTGTGGAAGTACAAACAATTTTTTTTTTAAATTGGACGTGGTCTGTTCTTTAATAAAATAAATGAAAGAGTTTTTTGGTTTTAGACATTTGATATTTGTCTAGTTCGACGCAAACATATAATTGATCTTACTAGGTTGTCTGGCGGTCAAATTTCGACTGTGAATATTTTAATTTAATTGACTAGAATAATTTAAATTGTCACAGTACAAACATTTATGTCATGTGGTAAGATTTATGTAGCTGCACTGTGTGGCACATACTATTTAAAAATATTATATAGGGTGGGCCAAGGATTCGTTAACTTTTGAATCTAACATCCCATGCAAACATGTTACGGGAGTTCTTGGGACCGATGCTACCGGAATTTGCTGGCTACAATCGTAACATATGGTTTCGACAAGATAGAGCTACTTGTCACACATCTAACGAGTTTCTGACGGTTGTCAAAAATATGTTTCGGTAAAAGCTGATTTCCAGACGAGGCGATATTCCATGGCCACCCAGAAATCCAAATCTATCCCCAGCACTTCTTTTTATGGAATAATTTGAAAAATTGTGTTTACATCAATAAACCAAATGTACTATGTCAACCAAAAGAAAAACATCAGCGAAGAGATGTCGGTGATCTCGTGGGCTCTTTACCGACGAGTATTCGTAAATTTCGGTGCTTGTTTAAAAGAGTGCAAACGTCGAAACGGTGGTCATTTAGATGATGTAATTTTTAAAAAATAAATGCCAGCTAATTAGCTTTCTTGTAAATAAACAATTTTTATAAAATATCAAATGTTTTTATATGATTTCTTCAAATGTTAACTAATTCGTAGCCCGTCCTACATAATAATAAAACTAGCAACCATTGTGATCTACAAAGGGTAAGATGTAATCAGGCTTTTATTTTAGAACGTATAAGTTAAAGTGACGAGTTTTTGTTGATGACAAACAAACCTACAGCCCGACATTGACTTACCACAATGAGTTCTGTTGACATCTGATACACGGGCGTCTGTTCTCAAACTCTTTGGAGCCTCTACTATATTTATAAAAGCATTTTTTTTTCATTTTAAGAGCCTGCTCAGGTGACTCTATTCTGCCTGATGGAAAGCATGAATAGAATCTAAGAGTTGTGGTCACCATACTCATTGCGAATGCAGAAAATGCAGTACGGTGACCCACACTATGGTGGGACTACAAACTAACTATTTGTTTTTTTTACACATTAGTCTTAAAAATAGCAATGACGAATGCGCTTTATTTATAAAAAAGGGTGAATACAAAGACTTTATCTATAGCTATATAAATTAATTATTTAACTTATACAAATAGATGTAGAAAGAATTTTCAAATGTACTTTGTTATAGCTTATTTTATAAGCTTAATTATTAGTCATCATTATCTCAACATAATTGCAAGTTTTTATATCCCATTGTAAGCAAATAGCTTGTGATCTCTTATAGAAGCGAAAGTAAACAAAATATCATGTGTGTTATTGGATACTTTTATTATCCAAGCTGTACCTGTGTGTACCTGTAAGTGGCGAGATGTTTAGTTTGAAGAATTATGTGTTTGTAATTACATTGTAATAGTGTACGAGCCAATGTTGATCCAATAAATAAATATTTATTCGCTGAAAATAATATAATAATGATATAATATTCTCACACAAACTATTTAAAGCCTGTGCTATTTTAACTAAACTATTGAGAAATATACTTGTTCTACTCTCTGCTATTTCTAAACACACATATATAGATAATTTACAACCAGACACAGAACAAATGATCGTGTTCACCACACAAAAATTTGTCCTGGATGGGAATCGAACCCATGACCTCTGGGTTAGTTCAAGATCCCTAGCCACTGGACTAACAGGCCCGCCAAAGCATGATGGCTACATTTTTTTTAATATCTTGCATCTCATATCTTACTCTGTGTATGTAACTCATGTTTTGGACAAATAAATTATCTTATCATACGCTGCTTTCCTCTTATGAATGTATGTGTTTATCCTACCAATATTATAAATGCGAAAGTATGTAAGTATGGATGTCTGTTACTGTTTCAGGAAAAAACTGCTGGACAGATTTGGATGAAACTTTACAGTAATATAGATTATACATCGGAATAGCATATAGGCTCTAATTGGTAATGATTTTATGTTATTTTGATCGTAATATAACGATAAAAAAATCTGTCCTCTAAGAGTTATCTTGGCGTACGCTGCCTAAACCATTGCAGCTACATAAAGATGATGTACCGTAGGATTATTTATATGTTAAAACATTAAAATGATCTGTCACGACACTTAATGTGGCAGGCCAAATTCTACGCGAGTGAAGCCGCGGGCAAAAGCTAGTATATTATAAGAAAACCAATTTGGGAATGACATATTCTAAACCATCACCACTTTACCATAAACAATCCAATATTTATTAATTACTCCCCTAAACACACTAATACATCTGTTTCCAATCCCATGTTGTCCAAACTAATTTATTAGTGGTATCGATTGACACGACCAGAGATACCATGGTATCACCAAACGTGTAACAAATTAGGTCAGAACCTTGAACTATTACGGTGATTCTGTTTTATGGTGTAAGGCAGTACTGTCGAGGTTATAACATTTGTAAAATGGGTGATTTTAGGGCAGTTAGTTACGGTTATTAAGGTTTTTAGTTAACGTCGGTGAATTTGTATTTTTAATGTTGTATTGTTAAGATGGCCGCCGAAATGAAATGAAACTAACTTGTTATTTGATGAGACCTAAATGAAGACAGTTGTATTTATCCATTAGCTTATTTTTTTAAGAATATAATGCATCTTAGTTCTTCATTTATAATATGACATCTCACACATGTCTGTCTGACTCCAAACTGGGCAAACTCTGTACTATGGTAACTAGCTACTGATCAAAATACTGATATATTTCTAAATACACACACAATATAGATAACAATAGACTCAGAACAAATGATCGTACTCATCACAGGAAGATTTGTCCTGGGTGTGCATCGAACCTATGACCTATGGCTTTTCATTCAGGATTACTTACCACTAGACGAAAAAGCCCCTCAAATGCAAACAAGTTTATTTTTGTATGATATAGGTGACTAGCGAACCGAATGGTAAGCGACTAACCCCACACATATACTTAAAAATACAAGTGCTTTGACACTCTGCATAAAGTATTAGGCATATTTCGGATGAAACACACATACAATATCATAAACATAAGTGCACCCTTGTGCTGCTCGTGTCGTAACGGAAACCAAGGGTCATTATTAGAATATACGGTGTCTATAACCAACGCGTCCAACCCATAACGATGTACGGAACCGAGACATAGAAACTCGCCGTTGTACTGATCCACAAATTTCAAATAGTTGAGAGCGCGCAATGCTGCGTGTTTTTCTGTCCGTTAAAATTTGTAATGAAAGTTTTCGACAGGGGAGTAGCACTCTACTCTCTCTATATTGGAGATTTATTGGTCATGTTTGGACTAACCGATTGTCGCTGGAGCCGGAATGTGCTAGAGGGGAGACCACAATTAGGCAAACGTAGTGTAGACATGTTGGATGGATGCAAACTGCCTTATATCGAGATAGGTGCTTCTTGGATGATAATAGGTTAAATGGATTTGATTGAGGATATACATGTATATAAATATTTAGTTACTTTTTTGGTGGATTGAGCTCAAATTCGACACGATATATACCCGCTCAAAAGATTGCTCTCAAGTCTTTTTCGCGTCTAATTTATTTCCCCTTTCTCATCAATGTTGTCACAATGTGCCACAATAAAGCATGTCAGCATATAATGAATTATTACTACCTAAATTATAGCTAATAATTCCAGTTATTACCGTTTAGCGTGTACAATTAGTGGTACTTGATTAAATCATTCTCTAATTGCAGTAATAGATTCTCGAATTTGTAAACTATGTTCGAAACTAAGGGTATTTACATGCTATACAAAGTGTAGTATATAATTAATTGAGCTTCAGGCATTAATAACTTCCAACAGCCGACCAAGTGCATGTCGAGCTACGCGCAATCTAGGATTTCGTAGTAAGGGGCGTTTTATAGTTATGGGATTTGACTAAACTATGGATTCTGTATTTGCCATTATTCTACTGAACCCTAACAAGTATCAGAAATTTTAACGTAACTACACCATACACATCGTTCTCTAAATCATTTGTTTTAATTTTATTTTCGCGTAACCCTTTTTTTTTGTACTGTGTGGAAATCCCCATGGATACCACCAAAGGGTGGTTATGGACTCGAACCGACCAAAAACCGCACGCCGTCTCAGGTACCAATAACCAGGGGACCAGGTGCACCCTAGTAAAAAAATCCCTGGAACCCCGACATACCTCGCGTAACCCTATTTTTTTTCCCAACAAGTTTCTACTCTACTTACATTTTCTTTGCTTTCTTCGCATACTATGATGCAATAATCGACTAGGCAAACACTTGTTTGTTAGAACAAAGTTATTTTTAGTGCCATCTTTTTCGTTGTTCTATTCTGACATATCTTTTTTATTGTTGTCTTAAAAGGGAAATATTGGCTGAGTGATGTGAAGTCAACATGTTTTTGACGCTATCTAAGTTTACTTTTGATATGGAATTTGTGAACTGACTATTATTCTTGATATTCAACAGAACGAAAGTTATGTTCTTGGCAAAATATGCGTGTAAACCTTTGATGCTAAATATGTCTATATTTCGCAAACTTCTAAATGAATGAATTCTTTTTTAGTATTTTTATTTAGTTTCACAACACGTTCTTTTTATAAAATATAGCACCAAACGTAAACCAAGCCACCTCATCGTAAATGACTGCCACCATTTAAAGACATCAGCGACTCTAAAGTATTTTAATGAGCTCTTCCATATGGTCCCACCTTCTCTCTTCCTCTACACGACAATACGTACTGGCCTTGGAAGTCACATATAATGACAAATGCTCCCGTAAAAAATGGTGTGAAAACGTATTTGCAACTATGATCCCTAGGTCCTTTTAATGGTCCGGGTCCCCTTCAGAGAAGGACGCCTGAGACCGGCCGCCGGGGTGGTCTTTAGTGAAATCACCACATACTCCTGGCTCTGGCATCCCTGAGGAGCCGGCGATCCGCAGGAATTTGCCACCCCAACAACAAAAAAAAAAGGTCCGTTAAGTGGGTCGTAAAAAGTCATCTTAGCAGGCTGCCATAGTCTGAGTCTGCATTCGCAAGGAGTATATTGACCACTACTCTTGAATTCTATTCATGATTAGCATCCAGTAGAGTAGATTCACTATGACAGACATGTTAAAAAAAAACAAGAGAATATTGCCGGCTGTTGAGATGCGATAATAATTTTCTCTTGAAGCTCGTCTAAAACTTAATGCAGAAATGTTAATTTTTTTTCGAATGTTTGATACAAAACATCATCTAGTTTCTAACTAAGCCGGACTTGTGCTATGATAACTAGACTGACTGTCTATCAGTGTACTTACATACTTTTGTGTTTGTAAATACATACATATTAAACATAGAAAACACCCAAACTTCGAAACATATATTTGCAGATCCTACAAACATTTGGTCCGACCCGGGAATTCAAACCGAGGCCTCAAGCTCAGCAGTCGCATTCACTATCACTGCGCCACCCAAGCAGTTATAACGAACTTTATACAACGAACAATTATATGACGGATGAGGGTGAAATACAATTTGTACAAACTCACGTTATTACATTCAATTCTATTAAACAGATTATTGTTATTAAATCAATGTAAGCAGTTAAACTGTGCCTCTGGAACAAAATTTGATATGCTTTTGAATTCCAGGTGTTTTGAAGGCTATTGGTACCTGAGACGGCGTGCGGTTTTTGGTCGGTTCGAGTCCGACATAACCACCCTGCGGTGGTATCCGTGGGGATTTCCGCACAGAACAAAAAAAAAAAAAAAAAAAAATGTTCACAAATACATCTCTCTCTACATTGCTCAATATGTGGATAAGTGAGTAAACGATATAAGCGTTAATTTTTGCATAAATACATAAGTGTTTTTAGACTTTCACGATTTTAACATACAGCTTTCTTGTTCAGCGGGACACATTCTCTACAAAATTATTTAAGAAAGATTACGATACTTTCCATTTCCCGACGTTTGGAATGGGTTACACCGCTCGCGGTCATGGGTAGACTGGTGTGAGCTTAACGATGCCTTCGTGACGCGCTAGGTATGACCACCCTCACTTGAACACGTTGATTGTTTGAATTGTCGGTATTTCTACACTTACAATGTTTCGTCCCTATGGTGGTGATTGCAACTACTGAAAGGATGCTCGAAGCATTTCCTGATATTCCTGACGTCTTCCCAGTTTGATCTGTGGAGAGTTCCTCTGCACAGACTATTTTTGTAGAATAGTACATGAAGCGATGGAAATTAAAAAATATAAAAATTTCAACCGGAAAGACGGATAACGACTATCAACATCATGAAATCCTGTCATCAGCGGGTGCAATTCTAATATAATTAGTGAATACTCACAGAAAAAACTAAAAAATAAAAGTTGTTGTGGAAAGTAGAATCACAAGTTTATTTTAACAGTTATTAGCACGGTACAGAAAACAGTTAAGAGAAATGTAAATACAGAAAGACACGAAATAACATGTAGTCATCTATGAAATGAATGTGAATTTTTTACCCAACGGTTCCGCGACCGAGGGCAGTACAAAAATTAATTCCTCGCGCCGACCGATGCGCCTGCACCGACCGACGGCGGAAACAGTAGTCCTCGTATAATAACGTGTGGCCCCGTTACGGCAAAGGAAATATAAACAATTCAATTCCCTCAAATATTTAAATAAAGTGAAAGAATAAGTACTAGTAGTATTATCTTTAAGTAAATTGTTTTATATTGTTATAATAATCTATACATATAAATAAAATTGGAGAGTATGTTTGTAATATTGAAATAACCGCTTTTTACTGCATGTATATGAATATACATACGATATATACACCAAAATAACATTTTTTACATTTTTTGTCTGTCTGTCTGTGTGTTTGTTCTGGCTTATCTCTGAAATGGCTGAACTAATTTTTTGTAAGTTAAAACTGCCTTTCTCAAAAGAGGTCTTTTTGATTTAGGCCTACCAAATTAACTGCACACACTCACAACTGAATATAATTTCTAGGCCGTCATAGCGTGGATTGCCATACTGTATTTATTCTATTTATGTTTTCCATCAGGCAGAGTAGAGTCACTTTGGTAAGCTTCTATGAAAAAAATGAAAAAAAACCAAGAGTGTTGATAGCCATACTCATTGCGAATGCTGATAATTCAGCATGGTGACCCACACAATGGTGGCTTAGTAATCCTCAAGCGGTGTACTATCAAAAACTGTTCTTTGTATGTTTAGCAATCACTATGTATGTATCATAGAGCATAGAATGAGAAGTTTAAGTAATATCTGTAGCCAATCAAAACCTTTAAACTATTTTTTTCATATATACTAACATACCTAATGTGACTGCACGGTTGGCGTAGTGGTTTAAGAAGTCGATTTGGATGTCGTAACAACAGATTTTACCGGATCCCTCCTATGTCAGGCGCAGAGTGACACACCGTATGGTTTTAGTCGGTCCCATTCCGACACACCGTCCCGCCGTAAACTCCGGTGGGGTGACGGCCCGAGGGTGTTACCACAAGTTCAAGAAAAAGTGGTTTAAGCGGTCACTACGCCGGTCACTGCTGCGCTGCGTGTTGTACGTTCACATATTGTTGTTATGAGTCTGGGTGTTCTTTGTGTCCGTTTCTTGTATGTTTGTAAAGTCCCCCACGACACAGGATTGAATCTGCGGGTGTTGTCTTTTTAAAAGAAAAAAAGTATGTGTTTAGTAAAAATGTCCAAGAATGGGTTATATAACAATAAGTTACGTCATGTCGCCATTAACGATATGTTCGTACAACTTCGCGTCTTAAAATGTACACGAATTTTGTATTCTTCACCCATACGCTGTAGCGTTCTCAACGCCTTAATCTAACAAAGTCATTAGAGAAATATTTATTATCTGTGTCACGACTCAATATATCAACCCGGTATACGAAGAACATAAATTGGGCCATTTGTTAGCTCTCCTTGACAAATTTATTTAAGAGGTTTCTTTTATTTTATATGTTTAATGAAATCCATATATCATTCGATAGATATTGTTTCTGTTTCCCCTTATATTTGAAGAACTGTCTTTGGCTTAAATATCCTATAGTTATTCTTAATCCTTTTAGTTTTTGTAGGAGTTTAAACGGCGGTAGCTTCGCATCGGGTGTGAAATCCGACTGCCGCGCGCGCACCTCATTCTTAAAGAATACATATTGTCGCGCAGCCGGTTGCCGTGACGTCACGCTTGATCGACGCTGCATCGGTCGTTTGCTATATGCAATAAGAATGTGTGTCCGTCATTATCAATGTAAATTACAATAACACAACATACAAAACAAAAAACATATCATGCCACAGTTTTATTAGAAAATTATTGGGTTTTAATAAATTTAAGCTAACTATCACCAACAACATATTTTGTTTCTAAATTTCATACGTTCTAATGCAATCAATCATAAAAAACTTCGAATAAAGTAAATTTAATTAAATAACAATGTTTGAACTGGTCCTGAAATGATATCATGTAGCAATGATAAATCTGAAGCTGAAATGAGAAGCTCCACTTTTTGGGTGCCATTTTATCTGTAGTGTATTTATACCTATTTTTTCTCTTTTTATTTTGAACTGCCGTCAGTATAATTGGGCTATTATCAATTTAGTTCAGAGAGTAATTAGCGTTTGTGGTGCAGAGGTGAGTACCAGTGCTACCCTATGAGACAACATGCTCTCTTCTTAGTATCGGAGTGCGATAACTATAGGGTGGGCCAGGAATTTGTTAACATTTGAATCTAACATCCCGCGCAAACATGTAACGGGAGTTTTTGGGACCGATGCTACTGGAATTCGCTGCCTATAATCTTAACACATGGTTTTAACAAAATGGAACCGCTTGTTGTGACAATAAAGACAAGACAAAAACACAAGACAAGTGGCCATGAAGTGAATCCACTTCATGGCCACTTGTCTTGTGACCCAGACGTCCAGTTCTATCCCCAGCAGACTTCTTTTTATGGAGTTACTTGAAGAATCGTGTCTACATCAATAAACCAAATACACAACGTCAATTAAATCTCGCGGTCTCTTTGATATCGAGAGGTCTTTTCGAAAATTTCGGTGCTCGTTTTAAAGAGTGCAAACGTCGAAACAGTGGTTATTTCGGCAATGTATAGCCATAGACTTGGCAGCCATTATTATTAGCGGGATGGTTGCATGAGCACAGAGCACATTTAACTTGAGGATGCTTAGATGTATGCAATTTTTTCGTTATAGTTTCTTGCTGAAGGGTCTTATCCCCTCCCTTGTCGAAACCTCATAAACTCGCACACCATAGCAGTGTACTTGTGTATCTTGAGTTGTAGGTATCCATTAACTGTACTCGACGATCGAATGAACTGGGGACCCGGTATTCGTAACTTTGTGCTTGCCAACGTAATCATGTAAAAAATCTACCTATGTGCCAAACAAACCGTAAGGCGACGGATTATGAATATAGAGTTTCACTACATCACATGAATTTCTAAACAAACGTGGGTGTATTTTTATTTTAATCTGCAAACACATCTTTTTTAAATATTGTCTGTGTACTTGATATGAGAAAAACAATATTTATTTTTTAGTTCTTTATCATAGACAATATACTTTGTGTTTGAAATTGCCCTGAAAACCGTTCAAACAATTATGTAAATAAAACATTAAAAATTCAGAGTAAAAACAGATTTGACCTACATTAAACGTAATTCGACAAAGCTAATTCTACAAATTATAAGTTAGTTAAATTTAAAATACATGTCAGAAAAATAATTTTATGAAATTAATATATAATTAGAAAACGTGTCAATGCAATAACTGATTATCATCTTATACTTGTTATGGTATTTATTTGTGTATGTATAACTTGTATAAATTTTAGTATATGATAGATTTATATATGTGTACTTTATTTGTTACAAATTAACATCACCTAAAACGCACCTACTTCGTATTTCCTCTGCATCACCCAAAGGTTAGCCATACGATAGATATTTGACCCACAAGACTTTTATCATAGATGTGTAATAAATCTTAGTCCAAACACTCCTTTGGTTTGTAGAACGGAAAGAAAATTGTGTTTTAAAGTAATTAATCTTATCGGTGTCTTATTAGAAAGCTTTACCACAAAACAGCTGTCTAGGGCGGGAAGATTTATTAAAGGCGTCAAAGTACACGATTTTAATCGCTTTAAAAAGTTTATTGGAAAATTAGGTCAACTTTTTACGATAACAGAGAAAATTATGTTTGTTTTGATTTAATTAAAACGGCCTCAAGACACCTAGAGCCACGCTGATTTAGGCAAAAACGGGTCGCCACGACCGGGGCAGTACTATCCACCCACCGAAGATCAACCTAAAGCGACAGCATTCGTACTTATTTCGTTGGTCAGTGTGAAACCGGAGGCCTATTGTTGCAGGGTTGACAGTTGTCGTGGTAAGTGTGTGCAATATAATATCACGATGACTATCGTGCCTTTTACGTCCCCAAGCAAGACGGGAAAGGCATCTTACCAGGCCGTCATAGTGTGGGCTCACCATACTGCATTGCACTGAGTACATTGACCACAACTCTTAGACTCATGCTTTCCATCAGTCAGAGTAGAGTCACTTTAGCAGGCACTTAATAAAAATAAAAATAAAATAATAAAGTTAACATTTACCACGGGGATCTTGCTTGACACATATGGACCTGGTGACGACACCATGGTCTCGTGGAAAATATAAATTAAATAATTATTTCGTTGCTTTGCGAGCAATTTTACCGGGACCCAAAAACCTTTCCTCTTTCCGTTCTAGTGGGAGGAGATATTAAAACTGTGGCAGCCCACTCAAGTCTCTTGAATTGGGTGTGTTACTTACCCTCAGTGGACTCGTCAACTCGTTAGCCTTTTATACTATAACAACTTGATGCCATCATTAAATTACTAATTTCCAAATAGTCTCATCCAATGGATTTAAACTATTACAACTCTTGACGGACGATTACAAAACGTTTCATAAATGACAAAATGGACGTCATTACTAAAGAGTCAGGAATGTGTTAGAATTCTTGGCCGTCGCGTGATCTGCGACTGTTACGCATTGTTAGTAAATTGCCTTCACTTAGATGTATACTTTGTAATGGACGTGACATTTATTTGTCAACTAGCTAACCGGTGCAACTTTGAGGCAGCTCTCTGAAATATAACCTCCCATACTACCCTCCTAGGGAAGACCAACCTAAAGTGCCAGCGTCCGTGTTATCGTGTTTCGTTGGTGAGTGTGAGACCGGAGGCCCATAATGTGGGTCACCATACTGCATTGTTTGCATTTGCAATGAGTATGGTGACCACAACTCTTTGGATTCTATTCATGCTTTCCATCAGGCAGAGTAGAGTCACTTTGGCAGGCTCTTCATATAGAAAAAAAATATAGCAGTATACATAATTTCTTTAAAATTCAGCTCTAGTTTACGGATTGTTTGATAATTGGAAATTTTGTGTGTGTTCCAGAGATATTATAGCAGTCAAAAGGTCAGGCATATTTTACGTGGCTTCTATATATTAAAAAAAAATCTGCCGGTAAAAACTAAGAATATGTTAGTGTATACTTTAAATTTGCCTATCATCGATTATGGTGATGTATGATATCGACCTGAGCGCAGATCTGCTCAATAAATTAGACCGACTTCTCAACAATTGCATTCGCTTCATGTCCAACTTAAGTAAATGTGATCATGTGTCCGCTTACCGGAAGCAACTATCATGGCTACCTATTAGACAGCGCCGCAGTTTACGGACGTTGCCTATGTAACACTCTCTTTTCCACTCTCCTAACCTACCCAGTTATCTAACAACCCACATGTAATATCTCTGCTCTAAACCTGACAGATATCTCCGTTCCTTCGATAATCGCTTACTTCTTTGTCCTTCACATTATTCCCGTATTGCCCCTCCGCGCCCTCCCCTTAAATATAAGAAAGTCTATCAACCCATTAACTTTCAAGGTGAGAGTACGCAAGCTTTACCGAGACTTATTGACAGAGTCATCAGAATAATTATTTGTCTATTCAGATGAATAGACGATTGCACGAGTATGTACGTATTTACGCGTGGCTGTATGTATGTGTTTTATTTTGTAAATATACAAACATATAGGCATTTTTTTATATTTATACCATTATGTAATATATAAAACTAACTATACGTAATTTAAATAATCCTTCTCACTAACTCCAATGTTACACCTGCTACACACATCTTTGCATCAACGAAAGGCCGACTGGGAAAAATGCCTATGGCATTAAGCCCGCCTTATGTAATGAAAATTATTAGTAGGAAGTGTATAAATAAATATACGTGTATACTACATACTATCTTGTTATTTGTAACAAGAGACAATATCACCATCTGATCTTTAAGAATCTAGATAAACAATGCCATAACCCTAGGGCATCTGACAAACGTTTGGATAAATAATTTGTGTTAGCGAGTTAAGGTGTTTGCTGATGTGATTTAGCGTAACCTTGTGACTCCATATTGTTTTTGTACGTCGCTAAAATGTTTGCACTGCTTTTATTGCGTACGTAATGTTTATGTACTTAGTAATATTTTTCTTGTTCATTACGTAAATAAATGTACATTTTAGGAGATCAAAATAAGGATTTGACTTCACGGCTAGTGTAGTAAATTAAGCGATGACCTCGTCGATAGTTACTGCACTGAGTGTTATGGATTTGATCTTCATTTGGATCGACACACTCAAAGTAGTTCACAAATTACTGTTTCGAGTTGGAGTGTTCTTTGTGTTCGTTTTATAAATGTGGTGTAAAATCTCTGGTTACACACTATATAAATCTTCTTCTCGTTAATGGAGTAAAAAATCTCATCGGATCGACTGCTCTGATCGGGATTTAGGTGTCAGAAGAACGGAGAGAATCCGGACTATGCAACTTTAAATAATTTCCGAATCGAAAAATACTTCGACTCTCAACCTAGGTGTGACGGTCCGATAGCATCTTTATACAATCATGCCGCTGACCCATCCCCTCCCGCAGCAAATAATCTGCCACCAAAGTTCCCCAGTCTCCAGTAGCACGTGTTCCCGTCAGCGGTTCCTGCTGCCACCGACGTATTTTTTGCTTGGAATCAGCTCTCTCTCGCTCCCGGTTAAAAGTTTCCTTCCGGAGTAGAAAGAAACCACTGCACCTTAGCCCTCGTTAACTGTCAGTATGGCAGCAATTATTGCTAATGGAGACAGGTCTCGTCCAATTTGGAAGACAAGGACATCGTGTTCAGGCGCTCACGTGGGGTAGTCCTCTATTGTATGCTGGGCTGGGTCCCAGTCGCCTGCGCAAGAGTGGCATTACGTCCTCTTTTCGCACTAGATCTGATTCAGATACTCACCGAAGTAACCATGCCTAGTACCATAGCATCCTAGAGCGGGATATGTGCTTTTTTTGTGGTTTCTGAAATATATTTCAGAAGAATCGTAATTCAGGTCAAAATTTTGTTTTACCTGTTTGCCTGCTTTTAAATGTAACTTTACCTTTCAATTAGTTAACTGATAGATAATGCCTATTCTTCGTCTAACTATAGGCAGACTTTAAGGCGAATACTTAATATTTTTCATCACTTCTAACTCCTGACTTTTCCCTGTTCATTTTTCATCAAATAACTGCTTGTAATGTTAAAAAGTGTATAACATCCACAACTTTCAATGCTATAGGAAGTGACTGCATAAGGTGCAATAGATAATTTGCACTGTAAACGCCCATTAGCGACCGCATATACTAATCGGTTTAAAAACTTTCATTGCGCGACACAGGATTAGTAGTTATTCGGAAGTTCAGAAGTCGCCGAAGTGTTCATCATATGATCATGTGGGAATCAAATCTCCGACATCTAATTTTGCAGTCAGAATTTCAACGTCAGTTAAATAAATGCCACATCCATTTTTAACGCATTAATGTTACACAACAGTGTTTCATTTTCAATTTATTCATCGTAATATTTCACAGGCGACATTATTTACGTAAGCCGGCTAAGTTCTTTTCTTATATTAATGAAAACTGCCAAGCCTGTAACACTATGTATACGGAATTTCCGGTAACCGGAACTCACAATTTGTTGAGACCATAAAAAAATTAGTGAGGTGAAAATGTTTGGTATATTTATGGCTTAACTAGTACTTAAAACGCCACACGACAAGTTATATTAAATGGTGTATATTTTAACATAGTAAAATTTAAATTATACATTAGACTAGGTGAGTCTACTGTTACAGTTGAATAGAAGTGTGAATAAATAGACTCTTGGGAAAGAATAGATCTTAACTGGTGTGAAAACAATATCATGCTGTCATGAAACGGGTGTTTGTGGGAGACGCTATATCAGGATCGAACAAACGAACACCACACGGTGTGACATTCATGCATCTTAAATACATTATAATATCAACTTATGGTAAAAATTCTTATTAAGTTATTAAGTTTAATAATAATAAATTATAATAATTAATTGGGACACTTGACACACAACGTCATTTAATTTCAAACTAAGCAGAGCTTGTGCTATGATTACTAGACTGACTGATAGAATACTTATACTTTGTTTTGTAAATACATATATACATACTATACACAGAAAACACTCAAACTTCGAAACAAAAATTTGTAGGTCGTACAAACATTTGGTCCAATCCGGGAATCAAACCCGAGACTTCAAGCACAACAGTTGCATTCACTACCACTGCGCCTTTTAGGCAGTTACTGTGAATTGGATCAAATGAAAAAATAATAATGTAAATAATAATAAAAAAATATTTTCAACCCAATTCAAAAGTGACAGAGACCTGAGGAAACAAACATTACAAATTAAAATTACTGGAAAACCTCTTTCTTTTCTTTAAATTCAATAAATAACAAATAATAACAATAAAAAAATAAAACTGTAAAAGTCTACTACTATTTTCTAAATAGTAGTAGACTTTTACAGTTTCTAAACTAACAGTTTGAACTTAAACCATAGTTATGTAGAATCGAAATCTCTCCAATCAATAGTTCCATTATTTGAACTACCGATTGCAGATATTCAGGTCGAGTGGAGATAACTGAAAAGCTTTAAGCAAACAATACTCTAGAAAAAAATCATTTAGATTGGTTAGACTTAAATTTAAAAGACGCAGGAATTATTTTTGCCACCAGTCACCGGATGGTAAGTAAGATGACTTCTATGCGACAACAGAAACATGATACAGCGCCACCTATCGAAAACACGACGAACTACGGGGTATTTATTAAACCTGAACCGTGATATAGAAATTCTCACGCCGATTTGCATGTATTCTTTCACATGAGACATAGCATGTAATCAGGGACATCACCTATTCAAATGTCACAGGCATTGTTGCCGCCTTTTGAATGTCCCGCTTCCTCCTCCGAAAATCAGAGGAGGGGGGAAGTTTAAGCTTCGGTAACCTCACTATTTCAGAAAAAAACAGTGAAAGTATTGCTTAACGCCAGTTTTCGGTAGGGGGATCTCTCTCAGGTGATCAGATCAGATTTCTTTATACATAGAACAGTACCTATGTGCACCCGTAGACACTTATAACTCAATAGACACTCAAATATCTTACCGCTCTTTGAGTCCGAACATAGCGTCCGAATAGCTATCAAGTTATCCTCAACTCAGATCTAAACATCGCTTTTCTAATTACAGAATTCTTTGAAATATTATACGTCCAATGTTAACAATGACTGACTAAATAAAAGTAACCCTTTCTAAAGCTCGGATCAAATTTCAAAGAAACAACATTTGCGATTAGAAGAGGCAATTTTGTTGTCTTTCTTGTTTTTCGTTTTTAAATTAAAAACCTTGTTTTTAACATTTTTCTTTATTCAAATTAGTATTTAAACAAATTACTATCGTATCTTGTTACGATTAAAAATAGCCTTGCTTTTTAGCTGATCTAGATTAAAATCTCTTCGGCGTTACATTTCCTTTCCATTTTAAAAGTTATAGAGGAACGAGTGTTAAGTCCCTTCAACACAAAGGAAGTATCCTCCGACGAGGTGAGGTAATCGTACATGACAGGCCATGACCTAACTGTTGGATTTTTGTATGGATAATTTCTATATCACGATACAGGATTAATAGTTACTCTGTAGTTCGTTACTCCGTAGTTTGATGTGTCTTCAACAGATGGTGTTGTAGCATGTCTTTGCTTTGTGCTGGATGTGTCTTTTGACACGAAAGTTATGAAAATCTACATGTTTACCACCTCTAATTATTCCATCTGTTTTAAATGCTAATAAAAACATAGTCTCTGTAAGTTTCTAAAACAAATTTGATTTTCTTGTTAAACCACAGTACGAATTTCAATGTGATTTTTTCTATTTCTTATTTATTTTTTGAGCTAAGATTTTTACATAATAAATGTTAATTAAGTTTCTACTTAAATAAAAAATTATGAGAAAAAAATAATCAATGCCACTCCACGCCATTATCATTGAAAAGTAGATACAAACTCCAGATCTAACTAGGTTAAACTTTAAGAATTTCTTAGAAATTATGGACTTTAGACATATAGCCAAATTTCGTCACTAATACTAAAAAAACAGTTTCGGAGAGAAAATAGCATACATATTAGAGATTATATCTGCCTACAACTTCGTTCGAATAGATTTTAACGTCAACGTGCTATTTTTAATAATATATTACATAATTCTAAATTAATTTTAAGTATCTTGAAACTGCAAGTAACTTTTCTCACATCAATTGGGTAGATGACTGTATCGTAAATAAATACCAATGTCTACTTCAAAACAAACATCGCCAAACATCTCGGAAAATACAATTAACATAGCTTTTTATTATTATTACGAATTTCAATCAAATATACAGTGAAATATACTGTTCAATTGAGAAGCCTAAAACAGTGACGTCACAATTTGATATTTAGTACATTTTTCGTAGAAAATTGTCGTTTTGACAGATGATAAAAAGTAACTAATTTGACTAAGGTGTCATCTAGCCTATTGTAACATTGTTAATACATTAGACCCCGATCGATCAATAAGTACATATTTTTGACAACAAAATATAAATGTCATTGCGCTTAATTTGATATTATTTTGTTTTTTGGAGAGCTGTTTATGTCTTTCGTGTATCCATAATTTATTTTTTTATTTTTAGATGGAGAATCACGCGATGAAATGAGAATGAAGTTTAATGCTGTTTATGGGGATTATTCGCCATGACAACCGTTAGATACTGGTTCAATGAATTTAAGCGTGGTCGTACAACTGTTTTGGATGAGCAACGGCCAGATCACCTGTCAGACGTGGTTACCGAGGAAATCATCCAAAAGGTCTATGATATCATTATTACTGATTGTCGCACGAAGTAGTTGAGGCCGTAGGAATTGTGTGGAA
This sequence comes from Hypercompe scribonia, assembly GCA_949316085.1. Taxonomy (NCBI): domain Eukaryota; kingdom Metazoa; phylum Arthropoda; class Insecta; order Lepidoptera; family Erebidae; genus Hypercompe; species Hypercompe scribonia. The sequence goes on from OX438997.1 coordinate 4,207,043, forward strand.
TTGTAATCAAAATTTTGAAAGATAAAATAGGTGAGAAATTGGTGTGGAAGCGATCAATGCCGCGATTGCAAAAAAATGCGTAACAAGCAGTTACAACTAATAACGTCGAAGAAACGTTTAGACCGTTTTAAACTAAACCACCGAAGTTTTTACGTCGAGTAATCACTGTTGATGAAATCTGGATATATTATTTTACACCAGAGACCAAGAGACAATCAATGGATTTTTCCTGGCGACTCTGGCCCGAAGGAAGCATTGATAGCTTCACAGCCGGAAAAAAATATCCTGACCGACTATTTACAGAAAGTAATAATGATTATGGTAAATTATTAGGCAGATTCAATAAGAAATTGAGACATAGCAGCAATCGTTCAATAAAGGTAGTAGAGCTATGCTGGTTTCAGTACGAACGAATCGGCTTAATCCGAGCAGTACTAGCCTCTCACAGAAGATCGACCTAAAACGACAGCAGCCGTGCTGTCGTGTTTCGTTGGTAAATATAATACCTTTATGTCCCTAAGCGGGACGCGAAAAAGCATCTCACTAGGTCACCATTGTGTGGGTCAGGATACTGTAGTGTCTGTATTCACAATGACTAAGGTGATCACAATCTTAGGATTCTGTTGATGCTTAGCATCAGGCCGAGCAGAATAATTTTGACAAACTCTTAAAATAAAAAGAAAAAATCTTGTTTAAACATGACATTGCACCGCCGCATCTCTGATTGTGACGGCAAAATGGCAGCACCTGCACTATGACTTAATACCATGCATGCCTTACTCACCCAACTTGACACCCTGTAACTGTTTTCTATTTCTCAATGTGAAACCTTCAAAAATCAAATCAATCTATCACCTTCTACTGCTGAATGGAAACCTCCCCAAAGGAACGCCAACTATCCAGATTTTGGGCACCCTGTGGCACGATGGACCGACGACCTTTTTTAAGTCGTCGGTCCATCGTGCCACAGGGCGTCCTACACGCCTATGAAAGCATGGCTAGTAGAAAAAATATTTACATTAAATGAAGATCGCATAAACCACTTTGGTTTGGTTGCAGAGTTTAAGTAAAATATTATTTTTGGAGCTGCTAAAGAAATTATAGAAACGATAAGAAAAGTGTGTAGCCGAAAAGGACACCACATTAAAAATAAATTTTAAAAAATTGGCAAAAATTGTGTCTTCGTTTCTACCGTAGGTACTTGTTAATCGACACACGAAGTCCGTCGACCTATCATAACTACATATAACTTCGATGAATACTTTGATAGATGTGTACAATAAACAAATACAAAAACGTAAAGACAGACTGAATGTAATACTAAAATTAACCCTCTTAGTCTGATTCTACATTATACATATAGCTTTTACTAAACTGAAGATTTGGGGCAAGAATAGTTTCAGGAACGTCGGTCTTGACGTGACAAATCGATTCACCCTTGAAGAATGATTCCCGTGGAGCCCAAAACTATTCAGGTTTGATCAAAACCATATATCTTTTATATATCTTGTATAATTTCCCTTCTTCTCTTTGTCGATAAGATTTAACTGTTACGTCATACTTTATCTAATACTTTTAAACGAGCAATTCTTGTATATATGTATATATGTATATATATATATATACAAGAATTGCTCGTATATATATATATATATATATATATATATATATATATATATATATATGTGTATATATATACAGAAACGGCTGAAACGCTTTTACATTTGTATATATATATGTACAAGAATTGCTCGTTTAATATAAATTTCCTGTTACGAAAGTTTTTAGCAGTACATAACTTTAACCACAATATGCATCGGTGGATTTTATGGTTAAGCAGAAGGGGTGAAGCAGAAAAAGAATAAGGTAGGTACAATTATTGAGCAGTAGTAGATGATAGAGAATGGATTAGAGTTCTTGGGACCAATCCTACTGGATTTGCTGGCTACAATCGTAAGACATGGTTTCAATAGGATAAAACCACTTGTCACACATCCAATGAGTCCCTGCCGGTGCTGAAAGACTACTTTCTAGCTTACAGGTTTCCAGAATGCCAAACGAGGCGATATTCCATGACCACCTAGAAGTCCAGATCTATCCCCAGCAAACTTCTTTTTATGGGTTTAGTCGAAGAATCATCTAAATCAATAAACAAAATACACTGCGTTAACTCAAAGAAAAACCAGCAAAGAGATGTCGGCGATGTCGCGGTCTCTTTACCGACGTATTCAAAATTTCGGTGCTCGTTTAGAAGAGTGCAAATGTCGAAACAGTGGTCATTTAGACGATGTAATTTTTAAAAAATAAATTCCATTTAGCTTTCTTGTAAATAAACATTTTTTTAATATAACAAATGGTTTTTTTTTTTTTCAATTTTTCAAATGTTATCTAATTAGTGTCCTACCTATATACTAATTTAATGTGGTTGACAACTCTTTGATCAATCACAGTGTACTACAATGTTACAAATTACACATGCAAGGTTGCAATTGCCATCTATTCACCATATAATGGTGTATTCGTGTCGGTTGTGGGTTATTAGTGGATATTACTTGCGTTGTGCTATATTGCCCTTTATTTTGTACCACTATAGGTCGTGTGTTCTATGAATAATTTAAAAATCGTTTCAATATAGAATATTAATATTTATTTTGAATTGAAGTGAATTCTAGTTATGATATTCAGAGTTAGCAATTACGTTGATTTATCATTTAAAAATGAAATTCAAAAAGAATACATTAAAATTTTCTTCATTCTAGACAGAATAAAACGACAATAGTTTTTTCTGTTATTGTTAAAGTAAGGTACAAGGGTCGCTTTGAGTGATCTCTAGCCGACATTTGTATGTTTTTCTACATTAGCTATGTATAACTAACATAGAAAGACGTCTAAATACCTAATGCCTATTATGGTAAATTGACAAGTATAGGGTGGACCATGAATTAATTAACATTTAAAAAAAATCGTATAAAAACCATTTGATATATTATAAAAAATATTTGTTTACAATAAGGTCAATTAGTTGGAATTTATTTTTTAAAAATTACATCCTCTAAATGACCACCACTTCGACGTGTGAACTCTTTTAAGCAAGCACCGTAATTTTCAAAGACACGTCGGTAAAGAGACCACGAGATCGCCGACATCTTTTCACTGGTTTTTTCTTTTAGTTTACGTAGTGTATTTAGTTTATTGATGTAAACACGATTCTTCTAATAACCCCATAAAAAGAAGTCTGCTGGGGATAGATCTGAACTTCTGGGTAGCCATGGAATGTCGCCTCGTCTGGAAATCAGCTTTGCCGTAAACATATCTTTGACCACCAGTAGGGACTCATTGGATGTGTTAAGTGGCTCCGTCTTGTTGAAACAATGTGTTACGATTGTAGCCAACAATTGTCAATAGCATCGGTCCCAAGAATAAGGTAATAAGTTTCAGTAGGATTTTGTGAGTGAGAAAACAGAAAGAGAAATAACTGCCTCAGTGACGCAGCTGTAGCGAATATGACTTTTTTATATAGAAACCTACCAAAGTGACTCTATCCTGATGGAAAGCATGAATAGAATCCAAGAACGGTGGTCGCCATACTCACTGCGAATGAAGACAGTGCAGTATGGCGTCCCACGCTATGGCGGCCTAATGAAATGCTTTTTACGCCCCGCTTAAAGGACCCGAGATCGTAGTGGGAAGGAAACGAGACGACTGCTGTGCTTGGTTTTAGGTTCGATGCCCGGGTTGCACCAAATATTTGCATCATCTGTAAATATTTGCTTTGAAGTTTGGGTGTTTTCTATATATCATATGTATGTATTTACAAAAAAAAGTATACAAGTATTCTATCAGAGAGTCTAGTTATTACAGCACAAGCTATTCTCAGTTTGAAACCGGATGACGTTGTGTGTCAAATGTCCGTAATATTGTTTTTTTTTCTTTAAAAAGACCACGCTCGCAAACGCAAACATACAAGAAACGGACACAAAATACTCTGACTCGGAACAACAATTTGTGGATCACACAAAGTGTTGTCCCATGTAGGTTTTCAACCCACAACATTCATTGAAGTGTAGAGCGGCGTGGCGACCGCTTAAACCACTAGATCAATCGTGCAGTTGAAATTTATTTATCTGGGCTTGCGCATTCGCTTTTACGCTGTAATATTTCCTTGACTGATCTCCATTAAGCCTGAGGGCCGGGGCTGAAATTGGCATCATCATCATCTACTTTTAAACAAAACTGTTCTGACACATTATGCTATCGCGAGATCCAATTATGCCGAAACATGATTACGTACGATATAGATCTAATATTTAAAGATTTAACAAAGGTGGCATGTAGCTACTAATTTCTTGTAAGTCATCTAAGTACGATACTAGGCATAGTGCTACAAAATTCCTGACGGATAGTAACTATCGCCGTCCAAGGATATCTGCAATAAACGAGAACATCTGGAATCCCAATCAGAATCAAAGGGAGAAAAGATTTCGGTTCGAATTTAAATAGTTGCTCCCATTTAAACAAGAAAATCCAACGTCACGCACATAAAAGGGATTTATTTTTATTTTATTATGGAACCTGCAGAGTGACTACTTGGCCTGATGGAAAGTATTAATAGAATCCAAGAGTCCTGGTACCATATTAATTACAAATGTAGAGATTACACTATGGTAAACCACACTATGGAGGCCTGGTATGCTTTTTCACGTCCCTCTTGGAGACGTAAAAGGCATAATAGTCATCGTGGCAGTGTAAAGCCCACACAGTTGCCACGATAACTATCACTTTTGCATCAATAGGTCTCCGGTCTCGCACTCACCAACGAAATACGACAGTATGGATGCTATCACTTTAGGTTGAGAGAGTAATACTGTCCCGGTCGAGCCGGTACATTCGTGCTGTAATCAACGTGGCTCTACTATTCTGGAGGGACGTGTGTCATATCCCTCTGGCACAAAGGGAGAATCCTCCGACCAGGCGAGGTGATCATGGCGGGCCACGGCCCAACGGTTGATGTTGGGATATTGTATATATGCTAATTACCAAGCGAATCTCTATATCGCGATACAGGATTAGTAATTGCATTGTAGTTCATTACATTCCTACGTTTCGTTCATACTTCGTAGTTAGATGTATCTTCGCTAGATGGCGCTATTATATATATTTTCATTTTTGTTATAATGTGAAATCGCCACACTATCATATTATCACTATCACTATCATCAACCTTAAATAGGCGCCTTAAATAGGCGATAAATAGACCTCTTGTTAGTTTATTTACAATTCACGTGAGATGCAAGTCCCGTCTAAAGATTCTTCTTCAATCAAGTTGGTATACCATTATTAAAATGGAGACTGACACAAAACCATCACTTCGTACAAATTCAGCATGTAATTATGTTACACTTTAATGTTCCAATATATCACCACGAGTAATGTAGTAGAGAGTAATTAAAACAATACTTCCAGTTGAGCGAGAATGACAAAGAACATTATGAATATTATTGGTATAATTTACAAAACAGCTTCTTAAAAAGCTTTATTGATGAGGGATGGCAATTTATTTTGTTTACACTCAAATTCGCTAAACAATAAAGTTGTGACGCGAAAGGCAATTCTTTTTTTTTTTCAAAAAGACAACACCCGTCTTAGCAATATATTGTATGTCGCAGGAAACTTTACAAGCATACAAGACACAAAGAACACCCAGGCTCAGAACAACAATTTGTGGATCATACAAATTGTTGTCCTATGTGGGGTACACAACACTCAGCACAGCAGAGAGCGACGTGGCGACCACTAAAACTACTAGGCCAATTGTGCAGTCGTATTGTGAATATGAGTGTCTCTCTGTGACATCAGATCTAGTAACAATATTAATTAGTACTAACAAATTTAGGAAGGTTGATAGGGTTTTCACCGGGAACTAAGGGCCCCAAGTCCTGCAAGACACCTGCAAGTGGTGCATCGGCTAATCAACGGACAAGGTTTTAGCAAACGAAACATCCCGAGTGGTGGCAATAGATCTAGGTTGGACCAAAACAAAGACGAAAAGTGGGTGTTTAAAAAGCTTCTGCCTGCCCCCTCTGGGGAAACAGGTGCTGGTGAAATGAGAGAAGCCTATGTCCAGCAGTGGGCTGCGATGGGAAACGATAATGGTGATAACGATGTGTTTATGGATTGTTGACTTTGTTTAAATAAAATAATGATGGTTCGATTGTATAATTACATACTTTTATTGTATAAATATTGTAACTAATATATTATATTCCTATCAAAGGGACATAGTATGTACTCAATATTGTAATTGACATCTGTAACCAGTAATATTTCTAAAAATTAAAAAGAATAGTATAGAGTAGAAGAATTCTAATAATGACTGCCTCAGTGGTACAGCGGTAGTAAATGTGACTGCTGTGCTTCAGGTCTCGGGTTCGGTTTCCCGTTGTATGACCTGCAAATATTCGTTTCGAAGTATGGGTGTTTTTTATGTATAATACGTACGTATTTAAAAGAAAAAGTATATAAGTCAGTCAATGCAATCAGTCAATATATGTTGTAGTATGTGTTTACATAGTATAAAATCAAATTGCTTTTTCTCTTGTGGACTTAGATCTCCCATTTGAGTTATTATATAAATAGAACATATAAAAGTTTTTTTTTTAAAAAAATAAATTTTGTGAACGCTTTACATTGCTGATGCTGACGAAACTTTACTAGATATATCAAAATGATGTACTACGAAATTGTATATCATAAAAATATCTACAAAAAAGTCTATGGTGGTATATCTATAATGTATGTACATCCTACTGTGAACAATTTTTCAATTTCAAAGTAATTTTAACCAATATAATATTAATCCTTATCCACTTAAATACGTTATATATATTGTGCATTACTGTTATGTAGACCAAAATTTTCTTGAACAGGTTTAGAAGATTTCAGAGGATTAAAATGAATAGGCAGAGCAGCCACCGCTGTCGATTACATCCGTGTAAAGCCGAGGCGGATAGGTAGTTTATATATATACCTGTTACGATCTGAATACAAAAATAAACAAACTACACTACTGGAAAAAATTAAAGGATCAAAAAAAAATTCCAAATTTTTGGGCAGTTTTCAACAGGCCGTAACTTCGAGAGAAATAGTCTTACAGAAAATAAAAAAAAAGAAAATTGTAGCTCCAAGTGTCTAGTTTTTGGATTTGAATTTTAAAATTTTATAGCCTCCGCGGTTTTTGAATAATCGTAGAAAAACCAGCAACAAAAAAATTTTTTAAATTTTTTTAGTTTTTTTTTTTGGTCTACGGACGTGGAAAAAATTTTTTAGCTTAACCACTATAAAAATCGGATAGCTTGTTTACTTAGCTTTAATTTGTTTTCTTATACACTCTGATACGCCCACTTCTCGCCCAGATATCGGTTTTCAAATGGAAAAAGATCCTTTTGTCTTTGATTATCGATATCTCAGCAACCAATGATTGCACAGAAATTTAAAGGTAGGTTTCAGGAACATGAATAAATGTTGCTTAACAACTGGCCATTGTTTTTTCGAAAAAAATTTTTTTCTTTTTGTCACATGAATTTGAAAATGCAACAAAAAAAGGGCTTTTGGTAGTTTTTTGGAAAATCAAGCGCTGGATCGAAAATATTGAGGAAACCACTAATGTTAAGTGTGCCTTTTACAGTTCAATATGTCCACAAAAACCCTACAAAAAACCAAATTAATCTAGCTAGCTGTGTTTTTGTTTCACTCGATTGAATTTTTGAAAAAATGAAAGGATCACGTTTTTTGCTCTGAATGCTCATAATTTTTAAAATGAGAGAAAAAAACTTGTTTTTCCGAGCTTTCCCCACATTTTTGTTCCAGAAAGTGCTTAAATTGAAAAAAAAGGAAATTCAAATAAAAAAAAAATTCTTTTGAGAAGTTTAATAAAATTATTATAATTATCGCCGGTATTAGCGCTATCCAAAACGTACCACGTGGAGGTAGCGCGGTCGAAGAATTTACGCTTCTGTGTGTGTGTGTGTGTGTGTGTGTATGTATGTGTGTGTGTGTGTGTGTGTGTGTGTGTGTGTGTAGTATTTCAGGAGAATTGAGAACCGGTGGCTCGTCAGTTCCACCGTATTTAATGACTCCAAACTCATGTTCCGAAGATTTTTGTTTATTTAATACGGGATGTTACCACCTCTGTTTTCAATAACGGCTTTCAAACGTTCAGCCATGTTAATGCAGACGGAATTGAATTGAATTTCCTTTTTTTTCAATTTAAGCACTTTCTGGAACAAAAATGTGGGGAAAGCTCGGAAAAAAAAAATTTTTTCTCTCATTTTAAAAATTATGAGCATTCAGAGCAAAAAACGTGATCCTTTCATTTTTTCAAAAATTCAATCGAGTGAAACAAAAACACAGCTAGCTAGATTAATTTGGTTTTCTGTGGGGTTTTTGTGGATATATTGAACTGTAAAAGGCACACTTAACATTAGTGGTTTCCTCAATATTTTCGATCCAGCGCTTGATTTTCCAAAAAACCACCAAAAGCCCTTTTTTTGTTGCATTTTCAAATTCGTGCGACAAAATGAAAAAATTTTTTTTCGAAAAAACAATGGCCAGTTGTTAAGCAACATTTATTCATGTTCTTGAAACCTACCTTTAAATTTCTGTGCAATCATTGGTTGCTGAGATATCGATAATCAAAGACAAAAGGATCTTTTTCCATTTGAAAACCGATATCTGGGCGAGAAGTGGGCGTATCAGAGTGTATAAAAAAACAAATTAAAGCTAAGTAAACAAGGTATCCGATCTTTATAGTGGTTAAGCTAAAAAATTTTTTCCACGTCCGTAGACCAAAAAGCAAAACTAAAAAAATTTAAAAAATTTTTTTGTTGCTGGTTTTTCTACGATTATTCAAAAACCGCGGAGGCTATAAAATTTTAAAATTCAAATCCAAAAACTAGACACTTGGAGCTACAATTTTCTTTTTTTTTATTTTCTGTAAGACTATTTCTCTCGAAGTTACGGCCTGTTGAAAACTGCCCAAAAATTTGGAATTTTTTTTTGATCCTTTAATTTTTTCCAGTAGTGTAGTATAATTAGAAATTATACTTAAGCAGATGCATTGTCTGTGGGTAAGTTACTACGGCTTCAGCTATACGTTAAAATTAGGGCTTGGTATCTAGTCCAACTGATTGGTGACTCGCAACAAGAAGTATTTGAAATCGATTTTGTGTACCATTATCTTACTACATTCACATTAATCCATTTACGCCGAAGCCTATCACATCTTAATTATTAGTTCTATGTCTAAAGCTGCAAATAGCAGGACTATCCTTATTCTTACAGTTAAAAAAAATATTTCCAAATGCGAGTCGGACTCGCCCATGAAGGGTTCCGCAGCAGCGATTTATGACGTTTCAAGAAAAATTACTTACTAGATCTCGTTCAAACCAATTTTCGGTAGAAGTTTACATTGTAATGTATGTACATCATATATTTTTGTAGTTTTATCATTCTTTTATTTTAGAAGTTTAAGAGGGAGGGGGACACATTTTAAAACTTTGGAAGTGTCTCTCGAGCAAACAATTCAAATTAGAAACCTCAATATCATGTTTGAAGACCTGTCCTTACATCTCAAACGTATGGGTTTAAAGAAAAAAAATCAATTTTAGTTCTAAATATGTGAGACTCCCAAAATTTGCTGTTTTTTTCTATTTCTGTGACAATCTTAATGCGGTTCACAGAATACATCTACTTACCAAGTTTCAACAGTTTAGTTCTTATAATTTGGTATAAAATGACTGTGACATACAGACGGATGGACAGACAGACAGACATGACATATCTATACGGGTTCTATTTTTTGCTGTTTGACTACGGAACCCTAAGAAGGAAAACAGATGGAAATTTCTTTTTACCTGCCATTATAAGTCAGTTCATGATCTCTTTCTCAATGAATAGGCAGAATTATCTAATCTAGAACATATCTTATATTTCTATATTTATAGCATATGTATGTGTGTCTATTTGTATGTGTATATATTCCTTTATGTTAGTTTGTATTTATATATGTGACGTGTTCTATCGTGAGTATGTATACGTGTATAAGAATACACAATATGTATCTTACTTCTGTGCACCTATTACCTTACACAATTTCTATACCAGCCGAAGGTTGACTGGAAGAGAATGGCCTGGGTTGTATTAAGTACACCGAAGTAAAAATGTAGTGTATAAAGTTTGTAAATAAAAGAAAATATATATAAATGAAGTATATTACGCAGAAACATTATCATCCAATATTATTGATCGAGTCATTAAGCCCCGAGTATGTCGTTAAGAGATATTGTGTAGATATACCACAAGGTCAAGAAAGTCACCTGTCACGATCGCAACGGTCTATTAGCGTAATTATATGTGATGGATGGGCACTTGGACATTGTAATGGACTCTTAATTAAGTAATTAGATATTATTAATGCAGATTAGATTGAAAAATACGAAGTGTTAGTCCCATTCGTCCCATGGGTGTCGTTAGAGGTGTTTAAAGGAGCGAGCTACGTAGGGAAATAGCACCGCAAAGAAAAGGAAAACTGGACGCAAACCATATACTAAACTGTCTAGCAAGCGTAATATAGTAGGTCGACACCTCGTCTAGGAAGCGGCCTAAGTCCAGAAAGGGGTATTTAAGACTATGTCTGATGTGTATTGGTACTTTAGTATGTTTTTTAAACTACTCACGCACTAAAAACTTTATTAGTATCGCAGGGGACTTTATAAACATTCATAAAACGTAAACAATGAGCACTCAGACTCAGAACAACAATTTGTGGATCACATAAAGTACTGTCCCAATTGGGGATCGAACTCTCAACATTCAGTACAGCAGAAAGGGGGTGAGATGATCGTTTAAACCACTACGCCACCTGTGCAGTTATCATAACTCTTCTCTTCGTACATGTTTTTATCAAAAATACGTTTTGTTTTTATTTAAGAACCTGTCACAGAGACTACTCTACCTGATGAAAAGTATGAATAAAATTCAAGAGTTGTAGTCACCATACTCATTGTGAATGCAGACAATGCAGTATGGTGACCCACACTATGCTGGCTTAGTGAGATGATTTTTCACGTACCCGCTTGGGGACGTAAAAGGCATGACAGTCATCGTGGCATTGTACTGAACACACTCACCACGACAACTATCACCCCTGTATCAATACATTTATTTTTATTTTTTAAAAATACAACATCCGCACTAGGAATAAATCCTGTATCGCGGGGAACTTTATAAACATACAAGAAACGGACACAAAGAACATTCAGACTCAGAACAACAATTTATGGATCCCACAAAGTGTTGTTTGAACTCGCAACACTCAGTGTAGTAGAGAGCGACGTGGCGACCGCTTAAACCACTAGGCCGACCGTGCAGTCGAAGTTATTTGTTAATATTATGGTCCTTCTTTTATAAATGAAAATTAATTTATAGAATTAATCAAAGTAAAGTAAATTGTAGACTTATATAAGTCTCACTTATATAAGAACAGCAAATCTGTTGATGTCAACTACATTATAAAGATTAGATAGAAAAATTGTAAGCGAGTAAAAAGAAAAGTAAATGAAAATTGAAAATTAAATTTAAATATTTATTACCAACTAAGTGTAGGTACTTAGAATAGTCTTATATTATTGTAAGACGTCTTATGTACTTACACATAGTTAAGATAGCTACCTAACTTAGGCTAATAGTTCTCGTCCGAATGTCGTAATAACTGCTGTTTCCAGATCCCTTCTACCTTTTTTTTCTATATTAAGAGCCTGCCAAAATGACTCTACTCTGTCTGATAGAAAGCATAAATAGAATCCAAGAGTTGTGGTCACCATACTCATTGCAGATACAGACACAATATGGCGGCCTTGACACACCCTCCTTTGGGACGTAAAAGGCATGACGCTCACTGTGACAGTGTAAGGCTTACACAGTTACCACGATAACTATCACCCCTGCAGAATGGCACACCGTGTGGTTTTAGTCGGTCTGATTCCGATGTACCACCCCACGGCAAACCCCGGTGGGATGACGGTCCACGGGGGTTCCACGCGTTAGAAAAAGAGACTAATGGTCTTAAACTTTTTTATTATACATACAGATTTATCATCAAACAATATGCCTGCTTTTATTTCACAGTATGATTTGTTTTATAAAAATATCCCAAAAAAATTTGAAAGTAGGGTATATTCATAAAACGCCCTAAGCCCGCATATAGCACACGTTCCGTCTATAAATTCGTTTCGTTAATCTGCTCGTACATGGATGAACATTTAAATTTGCACTCCAGTGGTTCAGAATCACTGCGTAGAAATACGAATTTTTCAGAAAAAAATCAACTATACATTTTACTCTTTTTCTACTTAGTAACAAGATTAATTTTGACGCTGAGGTTTAGTCGTAGCTCTATACATTTATAAAATATTTAAAAAGCAATGGTGAGAGTTATCAGCGGGATATTTTGGGGATTAACACACGTCACAAATTATCGTCAGCTTCACAAACAATGTCCGTGTGATAACAGATTACACAGGACAAGAATAACACTGTGGATATACGGAAAACTTGAAACAAACCATATAACTGTCTGGTCATAGTAGACCAAAACCCCTTTTCCAAGGAGGAGTCCTATGCTTAATCAATGATGATGATAACGAATCTTCAAAAATATACAGCCAACACGTTCTCAAAAGTTTTCTAACGTGTTTTTCAGCTTCACTAGTACTAATATTTAATACGCGTGCGTTTATTTACGAGTCATTGGAACCAGGTTTTACTTGATGGACAAACTTTGAATTGTACAGGAGGGTTAGCGAACAGACGGGTCACGTCGAATAAGATAGTAAGTAATTGAATTGCCTCAAATATATACACAGAATATGAATACATCCCTTGCTATTATTGTACAGTATCGTCGAGTCCTTTCCTTGGTTATCCTTCCCTTTGTTGGAAATATAGCCACTTATTTGAGAGGTTTAAGTTTAGACATGGGTCCAACATACAAGGCTTTAGAGAATATTATTGTAGAATTGTTATTGGAACATTTACGGCGCTAAATTTTGATAAAACGTTTGATATTCAAACATTTGTTAAACAAACGTAGTAATATGTCACTGTGGTTGTAACTTAAAATTAATTCATAGAGTTTTCTATATATACACATATATATATAAAGTCAATATGGTCCGGCAAACCGGTGAAGGAAAATAAATCGAAAAAGTACAGAAAGAAAGCTATATCATCGTAAACAGTATGAATTAACGACATTGTCTAAATTATACACAAAAATAAAATTGTAGGCGTCCAGAACAGTGTAATAACTTGTATATGGGACTAATCCCTCTCCCACACTAAGTATTGTAACATCTGTTCCCATTCAGGAAGTCCTAGTAAAACTTACACTGTGTTCGAATCCACAACAAAACCAACTAAAAGTGAATTAGAGGAATTCGAAATACAAAAGTCCACTTACTTGTGACTTGTAATATTGCCTTTGAAGAAATAGAGAATACAAAATTTGATGAATTCCGCTGTAATGTGATCACTTGGTGAAAAATAACGAGCGCACATCTTCGTTACATCGTTGTCATCTCCATAGGCCATAATTTAAACTTTCTTTAAGACACTTGATATCCGATTATTTCGGTTCATTGTTTTAACTTTTTTTCTCATAACTTCCGTGTGGTGATGGATTAAGATTACAGAGTGTGACCACCCCAATCTTCCCGCGGGTGTTATAAGAGGTAAATAACTTCACTGGAAAGAGAAGGAAAAATTGACACAAACCCTATACCAACTCGTTTGGCCAGCGTGGTATTGTAGGAGAAAACCTCTTTTCTAAGGAGAGGCGTATGTCCAACAGTGTATTAAGAAAGGGTGTTAATGATGATGTACATACAAAATTATCAAATTGCTTCACATTTATACATATTTACATCACTGAATGATGATGATTATGATTTTCTCATGAGTAATTTATTGAATGGAGCCAATAAAAGGACTTCTTACTGCGATGGGTTTTTTCCGAGCTGAATAGAGATTTAAATCTTAAGAGAGTGATTTTACTTACGGTAGTAAGAAATGTAGATAATCCTTAGCTTATAATAACACTTTAACGTTCACCTCACACAAGACACGAGGTTTATAGTTAGAAGGCACAATAAAAGTTAGAAAGATAGTCAACACAAAACACGACAAAAGTACACATTAACAAATTATGCTACTCAAATATTTATAATAATACGAGTAAATATATATTTAACGTATGGACGTACTTTGTAAGAATATTTTATTCGCATTCTTTAACGTAAGGCACCGAAAACATTAAACGCGGTAGTCAGTTGTGACTGGTGTCGAAGAAAATACAATACATTACGTCTACCCGCAATTTTTAGTTTTATCGGATGTGTAGAAAATGTTTATAGAAAAATACTATTATATATGTCATGATAATGTTTATTTGTTTGTTTGGATATAATATTGTATAATACATATAAGTGGTTTTCTTTTCTTATTTTTTTTAATTTAAAAGCCTGCCAAAGTGACTCTACTCTGCCTGATGAAAAGCATGAATAGAATCCAAGAGTTGTGGTTACCATACTCATTACAAAGCAGACAATGCAGTATGGTGACCCACACTATGGCGGCCTAGTGAGATGCTTCTTCACGCCCCGCTTGGGGACGTAAAAAGCATGACAGTGACCGTGGTAGTGTAAGGCTTATACGCTTACCACAATAACTGCGACCCGTGCATCAATGGGCAAGTGTATGAATATATGTCCCATACAGGAACTTACTAGAGGAGGCAAGAGGCATTCACTTTTGACTGCCTCCGTAGGCCTCGGCTGAGGAGATCAATGTGAAGGCTAGTCGCTTTCGTGACGTGATTACGCAGATTTGCAATGCAGTCATGCCTCACATCCGAGGTTATGAGTCTCCACAGAAGGAGGTTTACAAGTTGTCTCTGGAGTTGATGGACAACCATGCAAACTATCTTTTGCCCGATGGCCCTACATCTGTAACGGTAACGTCATCGTGGAGACGGTAAGAAAGATCATACACCTGAGAAGTACTAAAAGGCGTGAAGCTGGCCATTAGCAGCACCAAAGAAGTTTAGAGAACAAAGGAGATGGTAGAGAGCCTCAATCATGATTTAGGGATCATCGTTATCACGACAAAAGCTCCGCGCTATGCCTCCTCACTCTTACGGAGACTCTCCAACTTAGTTTGCTGCATGCAGGTTATTGAAGGTCTTTTCTCGCAGTAGGTGGAACACCCTCGTCGATGGCATCCTTGGTAGGAGATGACAATGAGAACATATTGATATTTATTGACAAGATGATATTCCGCCTGTCAGAAATCAGACCTCGGGGCACCAGTTGCCGCTACGAGAACATCGCCCCCGGGCCGGGATACCTGCCCAAGTGCTGGCCCAAGCCGTCGATTACTGTCAAACCGCCTTAGGAAGGTGGTGCATGATCAGGAAGCTGGTTTTACTTCGTTATTAAATGGCATCTGAATATACTATACATGGTATGATGGATTTTATTAAAAACTTATTTTATTCATCGCTTAATAATTAAATTCCAAACAAAAATATCTAAAGATATCCAATTAGCCGATAAACGAGTGCTACACCCTTCCCGCATCCCGCAAACTATCAAGAGGCCCAAGCTTCTGGCAATTCGACTATAACAACAAAGTAATTTTGGATATTTCTCCCCTAAGGTGCTCAAGTAAGAAATTACTGATGATATGGTAGTTAAAAACACGAAATAACCACACGAATGAAGCCGTGTGCAATAGCTAGTAGACACGTAAACCATTTCAATATTGTTAAGTCTGTTAACTGTTCAGACAAGGATAGATGGTCTCTATCTAAATGTACCCTGAAAGTTAATGTGCTGTAAGCATTCCGAACCAGCGAGCGCGAGACTGACGTCACTTATTTATAAATTCAAAGAGGTTCTGTCAATACAATTCATATACACTGCATGTTATTTTAATACCAGCTGTTTCTTCAAGTTTCGTCTAAGTTCATGGTGACTTGAAGGTCACAGTTGTGATGTTCTTTAATCCATTTCATTAGCATATTATAAAATATACTATTATCTGTGTGGTGATAGATTAAGAACACATAGTGTTAGCACTCCTATTCATCCCGTGGGTGTCGTAAAAGACGACTAAGGGAACAAAGTATGCAAGATAACATCATTACAAAGAGAAGAAAAACTTGAAATAAACCCTATTCCAACCCGTCTGGCCAGAGTGGTATAGTAGGCCAAAACCTCCTTGCTAAGGAGAGGCTAATGTCCAGCAGTGGACTGTAACAGGCTGTTGATCATTAGCTATTACATTTTATTATTTTATTTTATTTTAAGAGCCTGCCAAAGTGACTCTACTCTGCCTGATGGAAAGCATGAATAGAATTCAAAAAGTGTAGTCATCATACTCATAGCGAATGCTGAAAATACAGTATGGTGACCCACACTACGGCGGCTTATTAAGATGCTTTTTTACACCTTACTTGGGTACGTAAAAGGCATGACAGTCATCGTAGCATTGTATTGCACACACATACCATGACAACTGTTACCCCTGTGTCAATGGGCTGCCGGTCTCGCACTCACCAATGAAACTCGACAGCACGGATGCTGTTGCTTTAGGTTGATCTTCTGTGGAAGGGTAGTCCCGGTCGAGCTGGCTCATTCACTTAAATCAGCGTGGCTCTACTACCTACTCTACTCCCATTAACCCTCGATTACGTATCCTTATGGTGATGGATTAAGAATACGGCACGTCACAACCCCTATTCATCCCAACGGTTGCGTAAGACTGAGAAAAGACAACAACGCAATAACTTAAAGTTGAAACGAGCCAACGTGGTATAAAAGACCATAGTCTCCTTTCAAGGGAGAAACCTGTGTCCAGTAGTAGATTGCTTAAGACTTTTAATGACTCTCACTTTTATAAAATCATATTTCGGGCATTTAACACACAACGTCATCTAGTTTCAAACTAAGCGAAGCTTGTACTATGATAACTAAACCGACATATAGAATAGTTTTAACCCTTTTTTTTGTAAATATATACATAGGAAATTCCCAAACTCCGAAACGAATATTTGCAGATCATACAAATGTTTGGTCCGACCCGGAATTCGAACCCGAGACCTCAAGTTCAGCAGTCGCGTATGTTAGCACTTTGGGACCGAGGTAGTTGAAGTAAAATGTTGGCTAAATAAAGGTATTGTATTTGTTCAAAAAAGAAAAACTGGCATTTCAGTTTTACCTTATCATTTATCAATCATATATCATATCATATCAACTCATATCGGATCATTTTGCAATATATCAAACAATTTGCAGACATACCAGTATCGTAATCGATAATTTGTGTCCGACAATTTTTTTGTTATTTGGCATGTAAGGCTCTGGATGTAATAGTGCCAGCATAAATACGGCAAGATAAAAACTATTTTTTGAAGTTATACTCCTTTTGGTGCAATTGGGAAAAATGATGAAAGTTAATTTTTACAACGCGCGTGCACACCGACAGAAAAAAGCAACAGTCTGAAGTTAGTTGCTACCGACAGAAAAAAGCAACAGTCTGAAGTTAGTTGCTACCGATAGAAAAAAGCAACAGTCTGAAGTTAGTTGCTACCGATAGAAAAAAGCAACAGTCTGAAGTTAGTTGCTACCGACAGAAAAAAGCAACAGTCTGAAGTTAGTTGCTACCGATAGAAAAAAGCAACAGTCTGAAGTTAGTTGCTACCGACAGAAAAAAGCAACAGTCTGAAGTTAGTTGCTACCGACAGAAAAAAGCAACAGTCTGAAGTTAGTTGCTACCGATAGAAAAAAGCAACAGTCTGAAGTTAGTTGCTACCGATAGAAAAAAGCAACAGTCTGAAGTTAGTTGCTAACGTGTATTGTATCAGTACAAATAATCAGTGTGAATAAATAAAAAATATATTGGCGTTTATATTAATTCAATCGTATTGATGACGGTGACAGATATTTTTATTTGTTATTTTTGTATTGCTACGCCAAAGAAGTGTAACTTCTTACGTACATACGAGGGTAAGTTTTTAAGTTCGCGGAATGACAGTGAAAAAGGCGGGTAAACGCGTTCTTTTAATGCCTACCGTATTCAGTGACTCATAATTAGTCTGCATAGTAAAATTTGTTGTGATTGGATCATTAGTTATTAAACTATCGTTGACCAAGTATTTTAATCGGGAACGAAGTGAAAAAAATTGAGAAAATTGAATTCCGTGCGGTGATAAAGTTCCTTACTAAGCAAGGAAAGTCTGTTCAAACCATACTCAATGAGATGTCATCGGTTTACGGGGATTCTTGCCCAGGAAAAACAATGGTCTACAAGTGGCATAGTTTATTTAAACAAGGCAGGGAATCACTTGAAGACGACCCGAGGCCGGGGCGCTCCGTTGAGGTGACTACGCCAGAAGTTATTGCAAAAGTAGAAAAAATTGTATTGGAAGATGCTCGACTAAAAAAGAAACAACTCGCAGAAATGGTTGGAGTATCGGATACAACAATTTTTAAAATTTTACACGATCATCTTGGCATGACTAAGGTTAGCGCACGGTGGGTGCCGAGAATGCTCACGCCATTGCAAAAACAACAGCGCGTGGAATGTTCACGTGCGTTTTTGGACCTCTGCAATGAAGACAAGGATGGCGTATTGAATCAAATTGTTACTGGGGATGAAACTTGGGTTCATCATTATGAACCCGAGTCCAAACAAGACTCCATGCAGTGGCACAAAAAGGGCACAGCACCACCCAAGAAATTTAAGGTTTCACAGTCGGCTGGGAAACTCATGGCAACGATTTTTTGGGACTCAGAAGGAATATTATTGATAGATTATAAAGATAAAGGCATTTCTATAACGGGGGAATACTACGCTTCAATCTTAGAACAGTTAAAAGAAGCCATCAAAGAAAAAAGACGGGGAAAATTAACGAAAGGTGTCCTGCTATTGCATGACAATGCTCCCGTTCACAAGAGCGGAGTCGCACTGGCTGCCCTGCATAAGGTGGGCTTCGATATTTTGAATCACCCACCCTACAGTCCAGATTTGGCTCCGAGTGATTATTATCTCTTTCCAAAAATGAAAAAAGAATTACGTGGTAAGAAATTTTCAACTGATGAGGAGGTTAAGGAGGCGGTTTCGGTGTATTTTTCAGACAAAGATAAAACTTTTTTTTACGAGGGAATAAAAAAACTAATTGAAAGATCTGAAAAATGTATTCGTGTTGCAGGGGAATATATAGAAAAAGAAAAATAATTTTGTGTTTTTATTATTACTCAATACCCTCCATTCCGCGAACTTAAAAACGCCCCCTCGTACATGAGTAAACACACTCTGTTTTTTTTCTTCTGCACTCCAACCAACTTGATTTCTGAATTGAAAAAGAACTAAAACTCTAAGTCAAACTGCTTGCTATTTGCAACTTTTTCAAATTATCTAATAACGTTAACGAATAAAACGAAGATAAACAGTCTTGTTACACGAATTATAATTTATTTATTTATTTAATCATGTACTTGCTGTACAAAGGCGGACTTAATGCCATGTGGCATTCTCTCCCAGTCGACCTTCAAGTGATGTAGAAATAAGATGCGATAGGTGCAAAGTTATCGAGCTTATAAATTTACTTTGAATATAAATAACATACATGAACTGAGAACTAAGAATACATGAGTAATACATTATGATCATATGTTAATAATATATAAATAAATACTACATGCACAATATATATAACAAACATACATATACCTAGGTAAATAGAACATTGTATATAATTCCCACTTATGCACAAGTACATACATCGTCAGACTTAATGCCTAAGGCATTTTCTGCCAGTACACCGATTGGGTGATGCAGAGGGAAGATGAGTTAGGTGCACTTAAGGATAAGTAGTAATTGACAGAGGATTCAGCATGTATAGACTACACACATACATAACACATACATATTCATGCATACATGTTTCAACAATAAGATACAATAATGCCAGGTGATGAACTAAGACGTCACGCAATTCTCCCAGTAAAGCTCCTTGACTTTACTTTTAAACGAGTAACGACTTCTAGCCATTCTTCGAGGGGAAGCGCGTACCACGAAAGGATAGCTTGCACGAAGAATGAAGAACCGACAAACTCAGTGGAGTGAGAAGGACAGAGTCGAAGGAGATTATTAGCCGACCGTAGGTTTCTGTTATGGTTGTTGCTCAATAGTTGAATTTGTTATGTTAAATAAGTGGGAGGGGATGGGAAATTTAGAAAATTATACAGTAATGTGAGTTCGTGCAATTTTCTAAGCAGACGAATAGGTAGCCAATAGTATTCCTAATACGGACGATTTAAAAAATCTGATATTTGAGATATAATACGTAAATTTTCTAGAAAAATAAATTATTAGATATTTGGCATATGTGTGTGTACATTTTTTTTATCAGAGTGGAAAATCTCTTCGTATCTCCGGCTCCTCGAGGACGCCAGAGGCAGGAGTATGTGGTGATTCCACTAAAAATCACCCCAGCGGCCAGTCTTAGGCGTCCTTCTCTGAAGGGGACCCGGACCATATTATTTCAGGTTCCCTCCAGAATCAACATCGCGCCTAGTCAGACCCTATCCTGGGGAGGCCACAAAGGCTTCCCTACCTAATACGTGTGTGTACCTAAACTACAATTTCAGTTTTTGAAATAAAGAGTATTTTAGCTAGAAAATGTCAGTCGGGATCGATAGTTAAAAAACATTGAATAAATTTAATTGAATAAAAACATTAGTCTGTATAATATTCAGTTTTGCCTCATGGCCATTTCAATATCATCCGAATAAACAACTAAAAACAAAACGACATTTATCTAGATGTACCTTTGAGCCAAAGCGAGTCAATCTTTTGTTGTTTGATAAAAGAGATGTACAGCAGCAAATATTTAGATGAAAAGAATAAATATGCCATTGTTCTGTGCTTACAACAAACAGAATTTTTGGTGTAAATGAAAATTACGTGAAGGCAATTAAATAGAAACAAAACGTGGTTTTAGGTATTGTATTTTCAACCTACAATGTAAATCTCAAGGTACATTTTTAAATGTTTGTATTTTGATTGCAAAAAATATAATATTATTTATTATTTTCAGGCAGTAGAGCTAGGCTGATTTCAGCACAAACGAGTCGACTCGACCGGGACCGTACTACCCTCTCATAAATGATCAATCCAAAGCAATAGCATCCATGCTGTCATGTTTCTTGGGTGAGTGCGAGACCGGAGATCCATTGATGCAGGTGACAGTTATCATGGTAAAAGTATGAACCTTAGACAGTCACGCTGACTGTCATGTCTTTTACGTCCCCAAGCAGGGTGTAAAAAGGCATCTCACTAGGCTACCATAGTATGAGTCAATATATTGCATTGTCTGCATTCGCAATAAGTATGGTGACCACAACTCTTGAATTCTATTCAGGCTTTTCTTCAGACAGAGTAGAGTCGTAGAGTCACTTTGGCAGGCACATAAATTAAAAAAATAAAAGACTGAAGAAATGAGAAACAGTTTTTGCAAGTATCTGCTTTAATTAGAAGTGGATTATACCATAGGTGTTAAAACAGATAGAAAAGCAAAAGAGTACATAAATCAACTCATCATTTTTATATAATAAATATAAATTATTTTTTTAAATTGACTTAAAAAAAAATCACCTAAAAGTTTTCAATGTGGTGACAGATTAAGAATACAAAGTGTCACTATCTCTAGTCATTTCATGCGTGTCGTAAGAGGTAACTAAGGGAGCAAATTATGCAGCCACTAGCATTGTCAAGAAAAAGGAAACTTGATACAAACTCTATTCCAACCCGTCCGGCCAGCGTGATATAGTAGGCCAAAACCTCCTTGCTAAGCATAGGCCTATGTCCAGCAGTAGACTGTAAAAGGCTATTGATGATATATCTATTGAAGGCTTTTATGAGTATAAACTAAAATAACAATGACTTATAGTTATATAGGGTGGACCCAGAATTCGTTAACATTTAAATCTAACATCCAGCGAAAATATGTTACGGGAGTTCTTGGGACCGATACTACTGGAATTTGCTGGCTATAGTCACAACACATGGTTTCAATAAGATGGAGTCACATGTCACACATCGAATGAATCCCTGCCGGTAGTCAAAGACGTGTGCACATCCATCGAGAAGTCCAGATCTATCCCCTGCAGACTTATTTTTAACGGGTTATTTGAAAAATCGTGTCTAAATGAATAAAGCAAATATACTACGTCAACTAAAAAAAAAATCAGCGAAGAGATGTCGGTGATCTCGTGGTCCCTTTGCCCACGAGTATTCGAATTTTGGTGCTCACTTGCCTTCTTCCTAACCAGACGCCTATATCCAGTAGAGGACTGTGAAAAATTGCTAATATAAAAGTTCTAAACTATCACAATCTTTCCTACAAAAAATATATGATTTCTATAAAAAACCTCTTATAAAGATACCCGGATATTACGGTTTTTGTAAGTTTTTCACGTCAATACTCGGAGCGGCTTTCGACATCGGAAATATTTAATCCACTTCATTAAGCAGACTATTTATTGAAGGACAAAAGCTATGTTGATTACTTGGTTACCGTTCGACTTTGAGCTTTTAATGAATTCTAAATAAGAAGTTATCACAAAAGATTGTCTTCACTAACGTAAAACATGGAAACAGTAAAATTATTGGGAAGAAACAACTTAATGCTAGCAAAGTTGCAGGAAAAAGCTAGTCGTATATTTGTCACTTCCTATTATATGTAAATATATTTGTTCCCTAAAATTTACATAAATTTAGAGAAATACAATTGTCGCATTGCTGTGACTTTTATGTACATACAGCAACAAACACACACTACAGCGCCCTCTATTGACGACACGCCGAACTACAGAGTAAGTATTTCTGCATCGCGATTAAGAATTTCGAGTGCTGATTAACATAAACACAACTTCTCAACATCAATCGCTGGGCCGTGGCCCAAGACATAATCACCTCGCCAAGTTAGAGGATCCTCCCTCAGTGTTGGAGGGGCTTGGCACCTGTTCCCCCACAACATTGTGATATTATTCCTCAAATTTTATGTTTCAGTAATATTTATCAAAAAAAAAAAATTTCCCAAATCACAACACTTAGTGTACAGTCATCACTGCGACTGTGTTGTCTTATGTTATGTACGTCTTTCTTAGATGATAATAGGTACAAAGTTACTCGTAAAAAGTAGTAATTTCAATCTAACCAGAAAATATTTGCTCTCAATTGTAATTTAACCGTTAACAGCTACCTCGAATTACGTAACCCCGAAAATCAACGGTCTTAGAGACAGAATTTTGTGAAAATAATCTTACTCCATATTAGAGCATGAGAAAAATATATATTTGGGAGAAAATTTTCAATCCTGTGAATAACAAGATACAGTAAACCAAGGTCACGAAGACGACCTTTCGCCACATGACGCATAGATCGATAGTTTGGCAGCCATTTATGACCTTTATTACGAATCGGGACATTTGAGTCACTAATCACATGGGAATTGTAGGCCTTCAAGTTTGTTTTCGAGTTTCGTTGGAGGATGAAATTCCTTTTGAGGTTTGCCGACAAACAGATATCGCTTCAGCTACAAAACATATCTCACAAAACGTGCACTGAAGTGAGGAGTTTAGTGTGGGTTGTAACTCACCTCCTAAAGGACAAATGAGCAATCGTATCCTAGAGCAGATGACTGCACGATTGGCCTAGTGATTTAAGCGGTCGCCACGCCGCCCTCTACTGCGCTGAGTGTTGTGGATTCAACCCCACATGACAAAACACTTTGAGTGATCCACAAATTGTTGTTCTGAGTCTGGGTGTTCTGTGTGTCCGTTTCTTGTATGTTTGTAAAGTCTCCCGCGACATAGGATTAGTTCCTAGTGTGAGTTTTATCCTTTTAAAAAAAGAGAGAAGAAAATAAAGGATACCGCAAACGTAGACGTAAAGTAGGACAGTCTCCTACCCCATGCTGGCGGGTGAGAGGAATGGGGCGCAGTGCAAAAAAAGATCACTGAACGGGATCGGAAGAGGGCTAATCCCCAGCGGAGAAGGCGTCGGCGGCGTGAGTAGCCGCCAACAGGACCGCAAGCTGCCAGAGAATAGGTACCTCTCGCGGTGAATAAATCGCTGAGGCAATGAGGCCTGGTCGCAAAAACACGATCGGGCCACAACTATAACTATAGCAACCAGATCAGCAGGGATACCTTTGTAGCGTCCCCCAGGAGAGGGTCTGACCAGGCATGGCGCTGATTTTGGAGGAGACCTGAAGTAACATGGCCCGGGTTCCCTTCAGAGTAGGACACCTGAGACCAGCGGCCGGGATGGTTTTTAGTGGAAACACCACATACTCCTGGTTCTTGTTCTCTGAGGAGCCGGATATCTGAAGGGATTTTCCACCCCTTCAACAATAAAAAAGGACGATCTCCTATCAGATAAGAAAGCCTGACGAAAGTAACTTATGGTACATGTTCTTTGAGGCTTATGTCCTACAATGGACTATTACAGATTGATTGATGATAGAATCATCAGGTCAATCGAAATCATCAAATTGTACAAATAAAAACTAATGGCGTAGCAGTTTAAGTGGTCATTTCGCTGCTTTGTGTGATCCTCAATTTGTTGTTTTGAGTGCGAATGCTCTTTGTGTCTGTTTCATCAACTGTAAAATCCTGCGCGACATAGACGTCCTCTTTATTAATAAAAACATTTTTCTACTACTTCTTTAAATATTGTCGAAGTTGGAAGAGGTGGATCCAGATAAAGCTCAACCGAAAGACAGCTTGGAACCCTCGCTACTTTTTGACCGAAAAACCGAAAACCGACATTAACGCAAGCGAAACTGCAAGCATAAGCAGGTTTTTTTAATAATTAAGTACACAGAGATAAGCAACGCTAAACTAAGTCTATAAGTATATCAGACGTCTCATAAACTACTATTGAAAATACGCACAAAGACAAAATATCGGATTTAATAAGGAACGTGCTTACACCACAGTGATCATGTGTTTCTTTCACAGAATATATAAAACAACTTTTTAATACGCATGCCAAACTAAACTCAAAATCAATAATAATATGGTCATTAATTATCATGGAAATTTTAGGGCTAAATAGATCGAGAGCGTTACGCGATCTACAAAACTGAAACATGAGATACCACGTCGCCGTATGTTTGTGTCTAACCCAGTATTACCAACATAAGTGTATACTTATTATAGATAACTCAACTGTGAGATCTAGCCTCTTGCCAAACAGCGTAATTCTGGGTCAATGGGATATAATCCTTGCAGTTTTATTGCCCAGTGTTTTAAGAGGCTTTAAATTTTATTAAACCAACTTTTATAATGCCGTGCCAATGCAATTAAAACTTTTTATCTTGAAAAATTTATTGAAATGACAACATTTTATAATACATAAAAAAAATGTAAACATTATACACTAGCTTATTGAACGAATTAAATAATATATTTCTTTAACTACTATTAGGTATAATTGTTTAAAGAAACCAACCAAAGTGACTCTATTCTGCCTGACAGAAAGCATGAATAGAATCCAAGAGCGGAGGTCGCCAAACTCACTAGCAGAAGCACGCTATGGCGGCCTACTGAAATGCTTCTTCACGCCCCACTTAAAGCACCCGAGATCGTAGTGGGAGGGCAACACGTGCGCTAGTGTTGAGTGCCAGACTTTAACTGATTTGCACAGAAAGGAAGAGCCGAACCGTTTAGTTCAGAAGTGTATGTCTTCCATTCTCAAACGGTGACTTCCACGGCCAGCATGAGTTGTCTTTTAGTGGAATGGAGAGGATGAGATCAGTTAGAAGAGTTCGTCAGAACACTCTCCTTGATAAAGGCGATAGAGGACTGCCATAGAGGCAAGAGCTCTTCGCGGCTGCAAAAACTCGAGAGATTCTGTGACTTTAGGTGGTCGTTGCTTCAGATAACTTCTTACCATCAGATGTTTTATATTGAAGAACTTTGTTTATTGAAGAAATAAAAGCATTGTGGGACAGGTATTATGCGTTTTGTGTTTGAGGGACGTAATACCTAAAATTAGATGACGTACTTGAGTCTCCTCAATACAACCCCTCATATCTATCTATCTATCATATATATCAATATATTGAGGAGTTGTATCATCATCATCATCATTATCACCAAATGAGTCAGTTATTATTGTGTCTGAGTCATGGATCTATTCTAACCAAATCTGCAAGCATGTGTAACTACTATTAGAATGGAAATAAGTCTAGAATGTTAATCATTTCGAAGAACGAAAAAAGTTCTCAAATGATCTGAAAAAAGCACAGAAAATCTTCGTAGTCCTTGCAGAGCTCTTTCTGCACTATTTGTTCCCTTTGTCGCTCCTTACGACACCTATGTGATGAATAGAGAGGATGGTACTCCTTATCCTTAAGCCATCATCACACAGACAACAACATTAGAAAGAACGCCAGGCCGCCATAGCGTGGGTCTAGGCCGCCATAGCGTGGGTCTAGGCCGCCATAGCGTGGGTAACCATACTGCATTGTCTGCATTCAAAACAAATATGGCGACCATCACTCTTGGATTCCATTCATGCTTTCCATCAGGTAGATTAGAATCACTTTGATAGATTTTTATAAAAAAGTAAAACCATATTATTATAAATGCGTTACAATCAGGACCAAAATTTTAAACGAAATATCCAGTGCCCATAAGTGATTGTGAAAAAAATTAACCTATACCCTGGAAAATAGATTTCGGAGCTTTTTCCCAAACGTTGTGAGCCCTCATTGAATACATTATAGACCCAAGACCGACTATTACATTCCTAAGGGAAAATGAATTAAAAAATTCATGTCAGAACTTCTTGCTACAAACTTTTCTTATAAAATATAAACGAATAAATATGTATGTAGGTACATTTTTTATGTATTAATATTCAAATAAGACCTGTTTTGTTGACCTTTATTTTTGGAATAGTTTTTTTTTTACAAAATATGAGTAAAACAAGTGGATTGATCCACTACTGTCTCTCCAAAACGTTCTGATCCATTCTAAGGGTGCCTGGAAGAGATTAGTTTTGGTAATGAGGCCGTGCATTGTACATCCTGATCAGTTTACTGCTAGGCATAAGCCTCTTGAAAGAAAGGAGGGTTTGGCTTACTATATCAGGCTGGCCAGCTGTGTTGGTATAGGGTGTGTTTCCTTCTCTTTGTAGTGATGTTTTTCTGCTTGGTTGACTTATAATTCTCCCTCTCCTCCGCCTCATACGAAACCCATAGGAAGAATTGGGACGGTGATACTGTATTCCTAAATTCGTCACCATACAGATACATTTTATGTAACTTTTTGATATGACACACAAAGATTTTTTTATCTGTCTATTCATCACTTGAAGGAAAGCGACTACCGTCTTTCGTGATTACGTGTTGACACCGTTTGTTTTATTCTAAGAGGGGTTCGACAGGTAGTAGAGCCACGCTGATATCAGCATGAACGGGCTGGCTTGACCGGGGCAGTATTAACCTTCCACAGACGATTAACCTAAAGCGATAACATCCGTGCTGTCGTGTTTCGTTGGTAAGTGCGAGACCGCCAGCGCATTGATGCAAGGGTGACAGTTGTCGTGGTAGGTGTGTTTAATACAATGCTACGATGACTGTCATGCCTTTTACGACCCCAAGTGAGGCGTAAAAAAACATCTTAATAGGCCGCCATACTGTGGGTCACCATACTACATTGTCAGCATTCCCAATGACTATGGTGACTACAACTTTTGGATTCTATTAATGCTTTCCATCAGGCAGAGTAGAGTTACTTTGGCAGGCTCTCAAATAAAAAAAAATACTTCACTCGGTGGAAAACAACAAAAAGAGTGTTACACCGGAACACCGGTTTTTTGTGGAGAATGAACCCGGTCGAGATGACCTACTCGTGCTGAAAAAATGATTGAGATAAGAGGGATCCGAGAACAATTTTTATTACGACACCCAGACCCCTAGCGCCTACCCGTTAGCCGAGCACAATCTTCAGGTAAGCTCTCTGTTTAGGCGACATCATCTCGTCGCGGCTAGCCAGTGTAGTGAATGGGGGGGAAAACCTATCCCGTACACACGCGGCCAGGGCGAAAAAAATAATTAAATACATGAAAAAGATGTTATAGAATTTTAACTATATTTTTAGTTATTTTTTAACTGCCTCGGTGGTGCAGCGGTATTGAATACGACTGCTATGTTTGAGGTATTGGGTACCATTCCCGGGTCGGACCAAATGTTTGTATGATCTGCAAATATTTGTTCCCAAGTTTGGGTATTGCCGATGCATAATGTGTATGTATTTACAAAAAAAAAGTATGTAAGTATTCTATCAGTCAGTCTAGTTATCATAGCACAAGCTCTGCTTAGCTTCAAACTAGACGATGTTGGTGTTAAATGTCCGAAGTATTTATTTATTTATTATTTATTATTATTTAATTACAAGAACATAATTTCTCTATGTTCTGCCGTAGCCATTTTATGGTTTTATAACACAATATTATAGTTTAGATTTGTGAATGTAATTTATATACAATATAAAATTATTTGCCCAGACCGACTAGTCTGATTTATCGATGTAAAGATCAAACCGCTGCGGCATCAAACTTGAAATTTCGGCAGCTATTCCTTTTTATGCTGTCCCAGTAAGAACGGGTTTTCGGCAATTCCACTGTTAAAGGATAAAATAAGCAATGTTTGAAACTTCGTCATTCTCAAAGTTAGAAACATGAAATAAGAAATAATCACGCGAGGAAAGCCGCACTAGATTGTGGTATAATATTATAGTTGAGAATTCTGTGTATAATGTTACGTAAACGGCTGAACTTTGTAACAAAACTTTAGTACAAGATATTGTTACGATATATCTTATGTTGGTGGTCGGTTATTTGTGATACTCTTTTTTTATTAAGAAATTGTAGTTTTCTTGTTGAGAGATAAGATCTTAGTTTTTATATGGACGCTTTATAAGCGAGTAAAAACTTGTATATCACGAAAAGATGTAAGGGACTAGGTCTCAACGTCTGGCCCAAATAGCCACCGTGTAATGTAGTATCAACTTTTTTTAGTATTGTTATGAACGTTACGGAAGAACGGATGAGTTGATCGGTATGAAATTTGACATAGAGATAGATTACAGCCTTAAGTTCTTTAGTAACTGTGCTTGAACTTTTTTCAAAGCACTAAAATAATTTAGATGTAACTGTGAATCTCACGTTGGTTTAGATTTGTTAAATGGGCTGTAATAGGTACCAATATAATCGATTTCTAAATTGTGTAATTAATAACGATGATGAACCAAGAATACAGGGTGGTGGTGATACCCTATTCTTTCCATAGCGCGCCATCTTTGGGTAAATTCTCTGTTTAGGCGAGGTACGGTACACACGTACTTCGCCTCCTCGCGGCAGGCCACTGTAGCCGATGAAGGGAAAAATTATTCCGTACCAACGCGGCCACACTCAGGGTGAATTTGTTTTCACACCATGCCAAGCAAAAAGTTTTCAATAAGATCCCGATATCACTTCTTTTGAGCCAGCTTGTGTGACTGTACCACGGATTACAAGTAGATTAAGATTCGGTATCCCATCAACAGCCTTGTGGTGACGGATTAAGAATACGGATTGTTACCACCCTTATTCATCACGTGGGTGTCTGAAAGAGGTGACTCAGAGAGTAAATTGTACAGGACAACATCACTGCAAAGAGATGGAAAACAAACGCTGTACTAACCCGTCTGACCAGCGTGGTATAGTAGGCCAAAATTTTCTTGCTAAGGAGAGGCCTACGTCCAACAATGGACTGTTAAAGGTTGTTATGTTTCAGTACAACCAATTTTTACTTCACTTTTGGACAAAGATATTGTGTGTGTGTGTGTGTTTCAGTAAATCTCTAAGCTCTTTAAAACTGTTTTAGATTCATGGTTAAACCCGAGAGGTGGCACTACAAACACACTATAAATTTCACTAAAGTTTTACCAGTTTCTATGTGTTTTATTGTTATCAGTTATAAAACTAAAGATATCATCTGTTGGGGTTAGTAATGTGACTATAGATGTATATACTACTTAATTTTTTGTTTATTTAATAGACTGCCATAGTAACTCTACTTTGTCTGATGGAAAGCGTGAATAAACGGTGTGCTGTTGGCGGTGTCGTTGGACATTGGCACATCTCACTGCCTCTTCGGTCACGGCCCTCAGACACACACGGCATCATTTGTCGAACGCCCCACTCAAAAACGAAATTGGACGTCCGACAGCCAAGCATCGGGTTCCACCTCGCAGTAGTGCCGGACGATGCTGACAGAGAGTATCCTCTCAGTAACTGTCTCTCCTGCATCAATGTCCGTTTCATATGTTAATTACATGTTTTTATATTACATATCACATTTTCTCACATATGAAACGGACACAAAGGACACCCAAACTTGGATCACACAAAGTATTGTGACACATGGGGATCTAACCTATAAAACTCAGCGTAGTAGGAAGTGGCAATGTTTACGCTTAAACCACTAAACCACCCGTACAATAAAATATTGGCTATTTTGTATTCCCACGAACGTTTTTCTCCGAATTCTTTATGGTAGAAACTAATGTTCCAGACATTCAAACTGTCCACCATCTTTATCAATTCCACTAAGTTAACTGTACACACACACATATATACGTTATACACACTAACGCAATACTTACAGACATCAAATAAAACTCGTTATCCGTTATCAGCGATAAGGGTTTTCATAACAGTGCACTTAGTTAATGAAAGTGCCTCTGATACTGTATCAACACGCGCCAGAGCCGAGGATACGTAGATATATATGTATTCGAAACGAAATAACATTCAAAACTTCACACTTACATCAGAATTGTGACATTTTTTTTTAACGTGTGGAAATCCCCTCGGGCCGTCACCCCACCGGGGTTTACGGCGGGGTGGTGTGTCGGAATCGGACCGACTAAAACCACACGGTGTGCCACTCTGCGCCTGAGATAGGAGGGATCCGGGAACCGCTGCTATTAAGACATCCAGATCATCAGAAATGTGACATAGTTTGACTATCGTCAAGAGCTTTTAATAGTCTACTGCTGGATATGTGCCTGTCCTTTGAAAAGATTTTTTGGTCTACGATACCATCCTAACCAGACAAATTGAAAAAGATTATGTTTGCAATTTTTTTGACTTTGCAAGGCTGTTGTCCTTTGTAATTAGTTCCCTTAGCTGACATTCCATATTTTTTCTTCTTTTTCTTTATTTTAAGAGCCTGCCAAAGCGACCCTACTCTGCTTGATGGAAGGCATGAATAGAACCTAAGAGTTGTGGTCACCATGCTCATTGTGAATACAGACAATGCAGTAGGGTGAGCCACACTATGGCGGCCTAGTGAGATGCTTTTTCACGCCCCGCTTGAGGACGTAAAAGGCATGACAATTGTGATCCCTGCATCAATGGGCCTATGGTCTCGCACTCACCAACGAAACACGACAGCACGGATAGAGCCGGCCCGTTCACACTGAAATTTGCGTGGTTCTTCTATCTGTTTTTATTCCATCAATATGCGAAAATTGTTTAACATATCACATTAAATTCTACAAATATATTTTTAAACAATCATCACCATTATTCAGGTATTGACTCTAGATCAAAGAAACAAAAGCATTAGCAAAATGATAAAAAGATATAATATTCATGAAATTGAACGGCATTTAATCAAGCCAGTAGGTATGATATAGTTCTACTTAACTCTTAACTTAAATCTAAGTTCATTATGAAAATATTTCGCATACTCCTGTCAGAGACGCGGATTTACACTGCTCGGCTGTAACGTACCTTCAACGTATTTCAGTTTTATGTTCCCATGAAGTATTGAGCCTGATATTTCTCGGCATTTTAAAAGGTTTATGTAACAACATAAATGTGAGGCTTTTGTTATCGGTGGAGAGGTAGTCGGGAACAAAATGAATTCTGAAATTACACTTTGCTTAATATATTGAAATTGGCTTAGGTGTTTCGTTCTGAACACACGATGAGGAAACTTTAGTATTAGTTACGTAAAATGTGTGTATTGATGTGTTTTTCGTATATTAGTTCAGATAGAGAATGGAAATATAGAATCGAGTATCAGCAAAATGATGCAATGCATAACAAAACGAATGTGTATTACAATTTCAGCTAACTTAAGTTATTTTTAAGGAATACTTCTAATTAAATATTCTGGAGTACTGCGATATTTCTTCATCAATCATCTTAATACGAACCTTTGTTGAATAAAAAGAATAATTGTTATTTTTTTATCTTTTATACACTGAAACATCATTCAATCAGTTATAACGATATTTGAAAGTAAACATCAAAGTACCTAAAGTATTTTAATTTGAGAAAAAATTGAAAGTAATTTAAAACGATGACAAAAGTTAGTACCCTAACGTGCGACATTCAAATCAAAGCATATTTTTAGGGTTGGAGTGCTTAATTTATTCAATCTTTACAAATTAAATCAATTCAAGACTTCAAGAAAATGAAGAAAAGAAATATAGTTGATCGTTAAAAATGGCGAAAATGTGAACTTGTAACCACTTTAAGGTCGTCTTAATGGACTTAAAATGAAGGCTGCGAGGGCTTCTGAACTTATTCGTAACTTTAATATTGACCTCAATAAAGGCTAGTACGAAAAGTTCATTAATATAGATAAGTCTGACAGCGTCCAAGTTCGTAGCCCTCGGTGATACCGTGATCGAAATCCGTGGCGGAAAAATTGTTAATGAAGGAAATTGTGCGAAGATTTAATTCAGGAAAAGTTTATACATAGGACGTTTGGAAAACATATAAAAGTGTTTTTAAAGTAAGAATTTGTGAAAAGCAAAAGTTTTTAATTGACATTTAAAAAGGAATGGAAAAAATGATTTTACAAAAGATAGCTGACACGAATAAATACACTGGTAAAAAAATCTACTTGAATAAACAGAAATTAGATTCAAGAACGTCTAGACTAATTTAATAAAAACCCACTTTCTAAGGAGGGACCTACATATGTGCAGCAGTGGACTATTAAACAATGTTGACGTGACGTAAAACTGAATTGAGTTTTTTTTTATTTTATACTTAAATTTTAAGAAAATTTAGGCAAAGGATAATATTATAAAAATCTAAGCTTGGTTAATAATAGTCTACCGATGGTCAAAGTTTGTGAAGATTAAGTTCGTGAACGTTTGAAGATAGACTCATGTTAAGTGGAAGTTAAACACACAAACAGTGACACTTGATACAAAGGAATCGACACACCAGAACCAACAAAAGGAGTAAGTGGACAGTAGACTTCAGGACTACTCTACTTGAGCAGAATAATACCATAGTCTCAGAGAACAATTTAGCGTCGGTTGATTTTAAGGACTTGTTTGCAACCTGAAATAATTAGAAGTCGAGCTAATTCAGTTATATTTATCACTAAGAAAACAGTCGTTTAATAAATTTAATTGCGCGATGCAGAATCATTTATTTTCAAGTAGTTCAAGCTTTTTTAAAATAGATGGCGCGCTTAGCAACACAGTATCACCTCCTATATAGTTGCGAGTCACTTATCTACATAATGATATTTCATAACAGCAATGTTAATTAAAACCACGCTCGCGACGTGACACATCATATATGTCTTTCATGAAATATTGACCTACCCTCATATCATTCCTGAGGGTATTAGATGACATTTTTTTTTACTTTATAATGATAACGATATTTTTTTTCTTCTACCTTTCCTTTCATTGACCTGTAGGTCTAGTGGTTAGTTGATCTTCACTGCTAAGCCAGAGATCGTAAGTTCGATTCTCACTAAAGACAACAAAACGTGTAATAAGCACGATCGTTTCTTCTATGTCTGAATGTGATTTGTCTATAATATTCATGTTTTTCAGCAATCTGGTTGCTATATTACAGATCCTGACTGCTGTGGGATGTTTTTGGACACATATTATTCTTTGTGATGAGTCCAATAAATTTGGTAATGATGTGATGATGAAGGTAGAAGCCACGCGCTGATTTCAGAACGAACGGGTCGGCTCGATCGGGGTATTACTATCCTGTCACAGAAGACCTACCTAAAGCGAAGGCACCCATGCTGTCGTGTTGTGTTGGCGAGTGCGAGACCGGAGGGCCATTGATGTAGAGGTGACAGTTATCGTAGTAAGTGTTTAAGTTTTATACAGCTATGGTGAACGTTATGCCTTTTAAAGAAAAGCATCTTACTAGGCTACCATAGTGCAGGTCACCACACTGCATTCGCAATGAGTATGGTGATCATAACTCTTGGATTCATGTTTTCCATCAAGCCGAGTAGAGTCACTTTGGCATGCTCTTAAAATAACAAAAAATAAGAAAAAAGCTAAAAAGTCAATATCGAAATTCTTTGATTGCTTATTTCAATCTATCACAAAAGTGCTTTCTTTAGTATTACAGTAATATAAATTATTGAATTTTAGTTTGTGATTAGTGTTTAGCTCCTAAACGTTTACGTAATAGGATTAATAAGTAAACATGGCATTTCATAAATACAAAGTAAATGGTGTACTGCAGATCAATATCTATTTAGTATTGCACACCCAAAGCTTGCCTCCTACAGATCCTAGTCTACGATAAGACCACCTATTGTCACGTTACAACGGGTGGTTGTAAAGCCTATCTATGTGTTTATCTAGATGCTAAATGCTTCCTAAGCCTTCAAAACTTATTAACTTTGTGATCCTTATTTTGTCCCATCAAAAAAATGTATAAAATCTTGAAATCCCGGACTACGGTAAAACTTAATATGAGATTTACCAATTGACGGTAGTAAAAGTACGAAATATGCGGTTCAGATTTTACCATTAAGAATTAATAAATCTTATATTTCACTTTAAAATCTTAGGGTTTACCATAGTTCTAGTTTTTACAGTAACATAGACACAAGTAAATTATTTACCAGTTGAAACACAATTACTTAAGCGTAGATCTACGACGTCGCAACTCGGCTACGGCGTAGCAATGAGTCACAGATCTTTAATATTATACAGCATTAATTACATGCGTACACATTAACTGCTGGCTTACCAAAAGGTAAGCCAGCAGTTAATGTTAGTGTTAATGTAGTAGTAATGTAGTGTAGTAGCGTTAATGTTTGTCCCTACAATATTAAAAAATATTGTTTGGGCAAACAATGACATGGCGAATGTGGAGTTTTCTGCATAAATACAAGAACACAAAAAAAATCTGGCTAAGAGTTCGTAGGAGGTTCAAAGAGGGTACACACTTAATTAAAAAAAATAATCTCTCTCTTTTGCTCTTACAGCAGTTTACTAGACTAACTCATCCTTCGATTATTAATTTAACTTCGAAATCACAAGTGCCGTCAAGTGCAAAATTGTCATACCAAAATAGATTCACATTCATCTCAACCAAGTTTTCTTCGTATTAGTTTATCATTTTTCATCACAAAAATATTTCAGAATATCCTACACAAAGTTTTGACTACATAACATGAATAAGCCCCAAGGCTTACAAAAATAATCCGTCGTTAAAAATTCAATTGCTGGAATGGCTGGCAACAAATTTAAGATGGCCGCAATAAAAAAAAAAAAAATATTTAGAATTTCTTTTTTGAAAGTTGTTGTATCATTTTGGTTTTGTCATAATAAGAATATTTGTTTTAGAGTTTTATGTAAAGCCTACTTACCTATTAAGTAAAGAGGATTAACTGTTACGTAGGTTGGTAAAATTTGGGCATTTTTATACGTCTGTGTTAATGTCTACAGGGATGTAAACTGACTGACTGCACGGTTGGCGTTCGCCTCGCCGCTGTCTACTTGCGCTGAGTGTTGTAGGTTCAAACCCCACATGTAACAATACTTTGTGTGATCCATAATTTATTGTTCTAAGTCTGGGTGTTCTTTGTGTCCGTTTCTTGTATATTTGTAAAGTTCACCGAGACACAAGATTTATTCCTAGGGCGACAAAAGGTCAACAATAATTATAAGAGCCTAACGCAGAAAGCAATACTCTCTAACACGGCCCGTATAGTGAAGTTCACATCTTTGGAGCCCTGACCACCGGGGTCCCTGTACCTGAAATTGGTGGTCTACTATTTTTATATTTAAAAAATGTAAATTATATGTAATAATAGATTAATTGTACACCAGATAACTACAAAAGGACTTAAAACTATATATGTGGTTACAGTGGTGGTCTTACGTCTCGGAGGCACATATAAGCAATCATGGGATGGAGTGAAAACATTGGTGAGAAAAACTATAGAGTACGTGAGTATGGTATACGTTTACAAGAATTAACGAACTCACAATGCTCACCTGTATCCACGATCCGTGCTACCTGCTAATTAACACGCTTTTATTAGCGTCACTTGTACGTTTATTTATTTGTAATTGACTTTTGTCAGTGTTTCTTAAGCCATATTTTTTTATTGCTTTTTGCCTTATTTGTGAGGTGGGTAAAAACCCAATCACACATCTTGTGCTAGGAGCGGAAAGGCTCTGGATGTCGTAATAGCAGCTGTTCCCGGATCTCTCCTATGTCAGGCACAGAGTGGCACACCGTGTGGTTTTAGTCGGTCCGATTCCGATACACCACCCCTTTTTTTTTTTTTTTTTTAACTTGTGGAAACCCCCTCGGGCCGTCACCCCACCGGGGTTTACGGCGAGGTGGTGTGTCGGAATCGGACCGACTAAAACCACACGGTGTGCCACTCTGCGCCTGAGATAGGAGGGATCCGGGAACCGCTGCTGTTACAACATCCAGATCCTTCCCAGCGCCTGCCCGCTAAAGCGGGCACCATCTGCGGATAAACTCTCTATTTAGGCGACGTACGGCACACGTGCACATCACCTCCTCGCGGCTGGCCACTACAGCGGATGGAGGGGAAAACCCGTCCCGTCCACCCGCGGCCACACTCAAGGCGGCATGAGGCGCTGGCATGCGCGCCTCCGCCGCCCGGCTCGCCGGCGGCGAATTGGGTCCGAGTGGATATCATCCTCCCGGGCCTTCTCCGCCGCCTCCTTCTGCGAAATTACGTCTTCGCAGAAGGTTGCGACCGCGGTAAAACAACTGTCGCTACCGGCCATGGAGCGTATGACGGCCGGTAGCGAGAGATCACCTCCAATAACTGCAGTGAGGACCCCACGCTGCGCCGCCCAAGCGGAACAAAACCGCTAGCGTGTGCTGAGCCGAGTCCTCACTACAGTCGCAGTGGTGACAGGTGGGACTCAATTCCCTCCTGACGACCGAGTGCAGATACTTCCCGAAGCAACCGTGCCCGGAAAGGACCTGCGTCAGTCGGAAGGAAAGGGTCCCGTGCTGCCGCCCTGCCCACTCGGCGATGACCGGCTGGAGAGCCTCCACGGCGGCAAAGCCAGCACGTGGAGCCTCCAGCCGGGACGACCAACGAGCCATCGTGGCTCGACGAACGGCCTCTCGCCACTCGCGTATCACTTCGGGCGGGGGCCGTATGCCGCTACCCGCCCGGAAGTCAGCCGTCCGCCGATAATCTTCGGCGAGCACTTCCGCCTCCAAATCCCACGGGGGAGTTCCGGCCAAGGCACACGCCGCCTCCGTCGATACGGTGCGGTAACCACGTATGGCTCTAACCGCCAATATCCTCTGAGGGCGCCAGAGGCGAGCCCTATTCTGGGCGGTCAGAGCCGCCGCCCACACCGGTGCACCATACAGTGCCATTGACCGGACAACCCCCGTGTATAACCGTCTCGTCGCGACGCTGGCTCCACCCAAATTGGGCAAAAGTCGCCCAAGGGCAGAAGCAGCGCCGACCAGCTTTGAAGTAAGCTGTCGGAAGTGCTCGTCGAAGAGCCACCTGCCGTCTAGGATCAGGCCCAGATACTTCATCTGGGCCTTAATCGGTACGAGGACCGAATTGACAACGATAGAGGCGCCGGGGGGTCCGATACACCACCCCGTCGTAAGCCCCGGTGGGGTGACGGCTTGAGGGGGCTTCCACGAGTAAAGAATAAAAAAAGGAGCAGAAAGGCTATAGCTCTTTAGTTATAGGAGTTCATGGTCTATGGTAGTCCTGTTATTTATGTACACGAGTACTCGTAATGGCAGACAATATTTTTAATTTTATTATTTCAAAGATAACTCTCGCGTTAGTAATATATTCCGTATTACGTATTACTTCATAAAAATACACGAAACTGACAAGAATAATACCTAGTCTCAGAACAATAATTTGTGAATTACACAACGTGTTGCCAGATATAGGGTTAGAACCCACATTTAGTGCAGTAGAAAACAGCGTGGCAACCATTTAAACCACTACGCCATACGTGCAATCAAACATACAACTATATATTTTTATATGTATTATTTATTAGGCTTATTTAATGTGTAAAAACAGTAATTGTATCCGTAACCTTTCTGTACGCTGTAAACCTATAATGAAATTATACGGTACAGTAAATTTTACATTTTCTGCCCCAATTTTAAGCACCTAATCGCTTTCTCAGGCCACGACTCCTCCTCCTTGTGTCGTTATCCTCAATTCGGAGGGTCGTGACCTCTATTTGGAACTATTCTGTGAGTGATAGCTCGCTACCTGTTCCTGCTTGAGCAGTGTAGGTCAGAATGG
Organism: Hypercompe scribonia; assembly: GCA_949316085.1. Taxonomy (NCBI): domain Eukaryota; kingdom Metazoa; phylum Arthropoda; class Insecta; order Lepidoptera; family Erebidae; genus Hypercompe; species Hypercompe scribonia. Next base: position 4,245,813 of record OX438997.1, read on the forward strand.
ATCTCAGTGACGAGAGTAGAGTAAGTTTGGTCTGCTCAATGCAACGGGCTACGGTCTCTGGGTCTTTTTCCTTCGATTTTACCTGTCACTTTTCGAGGTTAGCGTTTTATCTCTCTCTATTTGAAGGTCCTACTGAGGCATAGGATCGATAGGCGCTCACAAATTTCCAGTCCTTTTAGGATGGATGCGTTGTTCACGATATTCGTAGCAGTTCTACGACGAAGTTATAAACATACCGAAGACAGATTTCTCTTGAAATTGTATTTATTTAATGAATATCTTAAATATAATCAAACATGTATTTTTTCATTTTATTTAATTTTCATTTATACTTAATAGGTTGACCCACGCAACTTTTTCTATCTGACGCAGAATATTTCTTTCTCGGTTTTGTAACATTTTATCAACGTATGGTTCCTATTAATTCTAAACAATTTTCTTTTGACCTAGACTCAAACGTTTAGACGATTCGTTTGTTGATTAGTTACTAGATCTTGTACACAAAAGTACTGTTTTTAATGTTTTGAGGTCGTATTGGTGGAACTTAAATATAAGCGATCAAATTTCTAACTTTTAATCAAAAAATCATTATCAAAATCATCAACATTTGTACTGTAATTTACCTATAACATGTATTTACTTAGCATACTCCCTATTTTGGGTATAATTTTGTAATAATTATAATTTCAAACCTCAATATACTGCCGATGTTGATAAAGGCTGCTACGTGACATACTGTGACGTAAATTTCTGCTACAAAGACAAACTAGATTATCTTCTCTATGACAATGGTTATGCCGGTAATAAACTTTGGTTTCACGTTGCAGAGTAAACAAATAAGGGTCAAACAAAATAGGTCACACCAGGTCATCGAACCGTATGTCGTACACGATAATTTTAACTTTTCCAGACCAACACAATATATTTAAGCACTGGTATTGTTTTCTTTTGTGATATATAATCTTGCTTCATTACCAAAAAATTAGGGGAGAGAATATTAAGCCGCGGTCTTGAAGGAGGCGGGCGCAGAGTGTTCTGGCGGTTTCTGCAATATAGACTCTGCTCTCCGCTTCCAGCGCTGCTGCCTTCGCGGTCAGCTCCATTTAAATTTATGCATTAAAAGGGACCACTACGCACTGCCGCCACCGCCGCTCTGCTTCCGCTCTGTCTGAGGCCTAAAAGCGACAACGTATTTGTAAATCTAGAGTTGTAACGATCTTTGGGCGGCGGTAGTCACTTACTTATTTATTTATTTTGAGCTATAGGCGTTTTCGTACATCAGCGGAGTAAATGACCAGACCATCCTCAAACAGTAACTTTCGGGTGGTGTAGAAATTCTGTAAGGTACGTGCATAGAGGTTACATATAAAGAGCAAATGTAAATATAAACACTTCACTACATATAAAACTTACTATCAGTGAACCGAGTGCTCGTTAGCACCCTGTACCACAAAACTTAAATTAATCATACTCTTTTCCTAAAACTCTAGAAATACATCCCCCTTCCCCTTATTCAAAGCTTAAGTTCCAATTTCACGATTAATACTAAAAAATTTTAATTCTATAAATCTCTACAATAGAGAGAAATAAATTAATTTGTTTTATAACAAAAGACGAACGCACCGAAAACAAAGTTTGACAGAAACAACTTTGCAACAAACTCGTTAATTTAAATTAGTTAATAATTAATCAGACAAATTTAAATTATTAAATCTTGGTTATGAGGCGTGCTTTAGCAACCCTAGCCTTCCCTCTTCAATTTCGCCATGAAGTTTTGACAGCTCTATTTATTTTACCCCAGTACTATTGGGTAATCAATTTTTACCTGACCGTTCGAAGTGGATACGTAGTTGATACGAAAATGGCCTCTGAGTTGAGTGTTGTAATTTGACCTACATTGAACAATTGTGTTTCATTAGACGATCTATATCTCAATGACATAAAAAACATAGATTAAAAAGTATTTCTCTTACCTATGTCCGGCAAATATCTTAAAAAATTTAAGAATTTTGTAATAAAATCTCGTTTTAATTTTACACCATATATAATAGATAACCAAAAAATTGATTTCTATATTCACTTTAAAATTTAAAACAAAAGTTAAAATTTACAGTCTTGCAACACTTAAATAAGCCGAAAAGACATGACACATCAACAGCCTCCAAGATTCCACCGCTGGACATAGGTCTCTCGTTACAAAGGAGATTTTAACCTATTATACCACGCTGACCAGACTGACCGAAACAAAAAAATAATGTTTGCTGCCTCAGTCGCCTCTTAAGACACATGAAAAATTTACGAGACATTTACTACTGGACATAGGCCTCTCCCAGGGTTCTCCACAACAACAGATTCACGTAGTTAGACCTAGGACAACTAATTGAATATTATTTGAGGTATTATACAACTTTTGTAGTAATTTTTTATGTTAATTGATTGATAAAAATATAAACATTTATGTTAATATTATATCCACAGTTATAAATTGAAAGAGAACTGCCACATTGGTTGCCGTTAGCGTATGTGACTGTTATCAAGAGATCGATTCTCGGGTCGGATCAATAGTGTTGTTGGTTTTTTCTAGTAAGAAATAATTAATAACGGCCCGCAGTATGGAAGTTGGTTGTGTTTCACGGCCGTGTCTCGGAGTGCACGTTAACCTGTCGATTCCGATCGTCATGAAAACCTTTTTTTTTTTTTTTTAACGTGTGGAAACCCCCTCGGGCCGTCACCCCACCGGGGTTTACGGCGGGGTGGTGTGTCGGAATCGGACCGACTAAAACCACACGGTGTGCCACTCTGCGCCTGAGATAGGAGGGATCCGGGAACCGCTGCTATTACGACATCCAGATCCCTCCTAGCGCCTGCCCGAAACTGCGGGCACCATCTATGGGTAAACTCTCTATTTTAGGCGACGTACGGCACACGCGGACGTCGCCTCCTCGCGGCTGGCTATTATAGCGGGTGGAGGGGAAAACCCGTCCTGTCCACCCGCGGCCACACTCATTGCGGCATGAGGCGCTGGTATGCGCGCCTCCGCCGCCCGGTTCGCCGGCGGCGAATTGGGTTCGAGTGGATATCGTCCTCCCGGGCCTTCTCCGCCGCCTCCTTCCGCGAAATTACGTCTTCGCAGAAGGTTGCGACCGCGGTAAAACAACTGTCGCTACCGGCCATGGAGCGTATGACGGCCGGTAGCGAGAGATCTCCTCCAATAACTGCAGTGAGGACCCCACGCTGCGCCGCCCAGGCGGAACAAACCGCTACCGTGTGTTGAGCCGAGACCTCACTGCAGTCGCAGTGGTAACAGGCGGGACTCAATTCCCTCCTGGCGACCGAGTGCAGATACTTCCCGAAGCAACCATGCCCGGAAAGGACCTGCGTCAGTCGGAAGGAAAGGGTCCCGTGCTGCCGCCCTGCCCACTCGGCGATGACCGGCTGGAGTGCCTCCACGAGGGCGAAGCCAGCACGTGGAGTCTCCAACCGGAACGACCAACGAGCCATCGTGGCTCGACGAGCGGCCTCACGCCACTCGCGTATCTCCTCGGGCGGGGGCCGTATGCCGCTACCCGCCCGGAAGTCAGCCGTCCGCCGATAAACTTCGGCGAGCACTTCCGCCTCCAAATCCCACGGGGGAGTTCCGGCCAAGGCGCACGCCGCCTCCGTCGATACGGTGCGGTAGCCGCGTATGGCTCTAACCGCCAATATCCTCTGAGGGCGCCAGAGGCGAGCCCTATTCTGGGCGGTCAGAGCCGCCGCCCACACCGGTGCACCATATAGCGCCATTGACCGAACAACCCCCGTGTATAGCCGTCTCGTCGCGACGCTGGCTCCACCCAAATTGGGCAAAAGTCGCCCAAGAGCAGAGGCAGCGCCGACCAGCTTTGGAGTAAGCTGTCGGAAGTGCTCGTCGAAGAGCCACCTGCCATCGAGGATCAGGCCCAGATACTTCATCTGGGCCTTAATCGGTACGAGGACCGAATTGACTACGATGGAGGCGCCGGGGGGTGGACCACGACGGGGCCCATGAAACAAAAGGGCTTCCGTTTTGTCTAGGGCCACCCGTAAACCCAGCGCCTCAATGCGCCCGACCACCGAAGAGACTCCCACGGCGGCCAGGCGCGCCGCCTCTTGAAAGTTCACCCCCCGGGCCGTGACCAATGTGTCATCGGCGTAACAAATTACGCCCAGCCCGGGGGGAAGACGACCTCGAAGGGCCTAGTCGTATCCCATATTCCACAGGAGTGGTCCGAGGACGGACCCCTGCGGAACACCGCACGACATGGGCCGCCGCCTTAGAATACCATCTCGGTCCTCGTACACGACGGTACGCTCCTCAAGATAGTCTGCCACAAGCCGCCTCAGGTACTCTGGCACCCCGTGGTAGTGGAGTGCTTCCCTGATGCAGCTAAATGGCAGACTATTAAATGCGTTGGCGATGTCCAACGACACCGCCAACAGCACGCCGCCACAGATTGTCATGAAAACCTATACCAACCGTATGATGTCAGCACGAATGGCGTAGTGATTTAAGCAATCACCGCGCCATTTCCTGCTGCGCTTAAGTACTGTAGCCTTACACACCATAAGAGATAACACTTTATCATCATCATCATCATCATCATCATCATCAGCAGCAGCAGCAGCCTGTTGCAGTCCACTACTGGACATAAGTCCGGTAGTGGACTGCACCAGCTCTCTTACGCAAGTCATACCGTCTACAAATTGCTCTTCTGAGTCTGAGTGCTCCGTGTCCATTGCATATATGTTTCTAAAGTTAGACAGAGGGTTTATTACTAACGCGGGAGTTATAAAAAGAAAAAAATCATAAAAATGATATTTTGTGGAGTTGCAATATCATTGTGCTCGAGTCAATTCGTAGGTGCTGTAGTTTGACTCCACTTTTAAAGATAGTACCTTGTGTTTTAGTAACTAGTAACATTACAATCATTATCAGCTCTTAATGATTATTGAGTGGGCGTATCGAAGGTGACGTGATTGCTTGTCTTATCTTCATATCAAGAAAACTCTGGAACTATTTTGTATACATATTTGGAGTTACTATGTATGAGATACTCTACAGCATATTTTTGTTTGATGCATCTACCACTTGAATGACCAAATTAAACACAAAATATATTTAATATGGATTTACTGTTAAAATGGTACTGTGGAGGGAACGAGTGTCATATTCCTCCGACACAAAGGGAGGATCCTCCGACCAGGCGAGGTGATCATGCCTGGCGGGTCATGGCCCAACGGTTGATGTTGGGATGTTATATATATGCTAATTGCCACGCGAGTCTCTATATCGCGATACAGGATTAGTAGTTGCATTGTAGTTCATTACATTCATACGTTTCGTTCATACTTCGTAGTTCAATGTATCTTCGCTAGACGGCGCTGTTACATATTATCGTTTGTGCTATAATGTGGAATCGCCACAGTACCAATATTCAGAGTATTGTCTCCAAGAGTTTGAATTACACTTTTTGCTAATCAGAGTAGCTACTTAACATTTTTGTACCCAACTTTATATAAGAATTGGCGTGGTCAAAACAGTGTTGCCACATCAACGCTATACATATAGTATCTAAAACGGTCTAAAACTTTCATAATGTTGCCTTAATGACCGACTATATACGACTGCCGAACAATTGTTTGCCTTCCAGGTCGGGTTAAAACGTTTTATTGATTTTTTCTGGTTACAGCAATACTTTGGAACTTGGGTTCTTAACCACCGTGCCTTGGAGAGCACTTAAATCCATCAGTCTTATGAACGATGTCGCCCTGGTCGTGTCGGATAACCGACCTATCGGATTGTGAAAATAAGGGAACAGAGTGTGCACCTCTGTTTGCGCACATACTTGTGCACTATGATATCTTCTGTGAGGTAGGCTGGTCTCCTTTGAGACTGGCTATCGTGACCAAAAACTTCGAGGTGTACAGTATCAACAACAAAGTAATGGATAAATATTTATTATATATATATTTTAGTGTGAGATAGATTTATATAAAAAAGTATATAAGTATTCTATCAGTCAGTCTAGTTATCATAGCACAAGCTCTGCTTAGTTTGAAACTAGATGACGTTGTGTTTCAAATGTCTGAAATATTTATTTATTTATTTATTTATTTATTTACACTTTATGCACTTTGTACAGCGGCGGACTTAATGCCCAAGGCATTCTCTTCCAGTCAACCTTAAGGTGGTATAGTAATATTGTAGGGGAGGTACACAGCGGTTATATTGACAATTAAGATATATAATACATGAGTACATATACATACATGAACACATACAATACGTACGTTATATATATATATATATATATAATTATATTTATTTGATATATAATTTAGTTTGTTTATTCTCATATAAATTTCAACCAAAATGCACGTACTTCCTATCGTGGTAGAGAATGTAGGTATTAAGTCCACCTATATTACATCTCCAAGTGGGCGTGAAAAAGCATCTCACTTGGCCGCCATAATGTTAATCACTATTTTTTTTTATATAGAAACCTACTAAAGTGACTCTATTCTGCCTGATGGAAAGCATGAATAGAATTCAAGAGCGGTGGTCCCCGTACTCACTGCGAATGAAGACAGTGCAGTGAGCCACGCTATGGCGACCTAGTGAGATGATAGTTGTAGTGGGAGGAAAACACATGCTTTGGTGATGAATTCGAGGCTTTAAAATCCTATACTGTATTGTTTGTATTCGCAGTGAGTATGGTGACCACAACTCTCAGATTATATTCACGCTTTCTTGAGGCAGGGTGGTGGTTAATTTACAATAAAATAAGAAAACAAGAAATAGAACCATTATTTTAAAAATAATATTGCTAACGTGTTACATAAGAAGACCTTTGGCAAAGCCAACTATCGCCCTGACATTACATTATCAGTAAGTGAGGGTAAACTTTCTTCTCACGTTCTATATGTACGTGTCGCGACCCCTGATGTTAGGGGTGTAAAACCTTCCAAATTTTATGTAATTTAATTTGTTTTGTTAAAGTTTTGACGATAAATATAAAAGACTATAACGTACTATATCTACAAATGCATTTAAATGTTACAAAGTAACAAAAATTTACATTTGTAATGGTTTAGGAGATACACCTGATACGTTGAAACACAAACAGACATCTCAAGCTTAGTCATAGAGTCCCTGAGTGAGGTAATCAGAACCTGCCCCTCCCCTTGATTAGAGCGAATCAAAGGCTGCCAAAGCATTACTGACACTTGAGTACCAGGTATCTACGGATGTTGGAAGTAACTTACAGTCAGGTGATCCATTAGCACCCTTGTCTATCACACACAAAAAAAAACAAATTAAGTAATGTTAATACCATGTTAAAGAATTTTCTCTTACAAATCTTAAATGTTTTTGTCGAGAACACTTTTCCTCGACAAGTGACATCGCGTGTTCATATAATATTAATTTCTAATTTCACTCAAAGCCAGTAAATATGCCAGATATACTCGTACATAAACCTGATACCGTTAGATTTCATAATTAAATATTAATGAGTTTATCACTGATTGTAACAGAGACAGGAAAATATTATTTTTCTTGAGACATCTTGTTCTTGTTATTCAATGTATCTTTGTGATTCAGCCTCGTTGATCCAGCGATTATCGAATGCGACTGCCGATCAATAGGTCTCGAGTTCAATTCCTGGACCGGGTCAAAAACATGTTATTAAGTTTTTCAGAAGTGACAGTGGGCAGGGTACACGCAGAAACGATAACCGATGGGGCCATAAAGTTCTGGAGCGGTGACTGCGTAATGGTACATGGAAACGCAGCGTTGGTAGGTCCCCCACTAGGTGGACCGACGACCGGGCGAAAGCCGTGGGACAAATTTGGAGAGGTTTATGACCAGCAGTGGACTATATTAGATATACATATATATTGACAGCGTATGACATTTTGATTCATAGTAAGTAGTAGAGCCACGCTGATTTCAGCATGAACGGGCGGGATGTCGCTACGTTAGGCAAGGCTCTTTGAGCGCGTACTAAAGGCTAATAAAAATAATATTGACTTTGATCAATGCAATATTATTTAATTGTTCTAGAATTAGATAGAGTATTTATTTAGAACCAGTTGATCTGGCAACTTCCTCTGCGTCTCTCAAGAATAATTTAAACTTTCCTAGGACTTCTACAAATATTTCAAAATCCATTAATTTTTAATACAAAACATATAGAATACAAAACATCATTAAAAATGGAGCTGTTCCCATTTATTAGCTATTTAATATTAAATATCTACCTTCATTCAAATTTTATCAATATCAACTGGTTACTGCAATAAAAGGAACGGTTGGCCTAGTGGTTTAAGCAGTCGCCACATCGCTCTCTGCTACGCTGAGTGTTGTAAGTTAAAACCCCATATGGGGCAACACTGTTTGTGATCCAAAAATTGTTGTTCTGAGTCTAGGTGTTCTTTGTGTTCGTTTCTGGCGTATTTGTAAAGTCCTCGACACAGGATTTGTTCCTAGCATGAGCGTTTTCTTTTTAAAAAGAAAGGAAATAAAGCTTGAACTCAAAACACTCAGCACAGTAGAAAGCGGTGTGGCGACCGCCTCAACCACTTTTTATCGTGTGGAAACCCCCTCGGGCCGTCACCCCACCGGGGTTTACGGCGGGGCGGTGTGTCGGAATCGGACCGACTAAAACCACACGGTGTGCCACTCTGCGCCTGACATAGGAGGGACCGGGAACAGCTGTTATTACGACATCCAGATCCCTCCCAGCGCCTGCCCGCTAATGCAGGCACCATCTATGGGTAAACTCTCTATTTTAGGCGACGTACGGCACACGCGGACGTCGCCTCCTCGCGGCTGGCCATTGTAGCGGATGGAGGGGAAAACCCGTCCCGTCCACCCGCGGCCACACTCAAGGCGGCATGAGGCGCTGGTATGCGCGCCTCCGCCGCCCGGCTCGCCGGCGGCGAATTGGGTCCGAGTGGATATTGTCCTCCCGGGCCTTCTCCGCCGCCTCCTTCCGCGAAATTACGTCTTCGCAGAAGGTTGCGACCGCGGTAAAACAACTGTCGCTACCGACCATGGAGCGTATTACGGCCGGTAGCGAGAGATCTACTCCAATAACTGCAGTGAGGACCCCACGCTGCGCCGCCCAGGCGGAACAAACCGCCAGCGTGTGCTGAGCCGAGTCCTCACTGCAGTCGCAGTGGTGACAGGCGGGACTCAATTCCCTCCTGGCGACCGAGTGCAGATACTTCCCGAAGCAACCGTGCCCGGAAAGAATCTGCGTCAGTCGGAAGGAAAGGGTCCCGTGCTGCCGCCCTGCCCACTCGGCGATGACCGGCTGGAGAGCCTCCACGGCGGCAAAGCCAGCACGTGGAGCCTCCAGCCGGGACGACCAACGAGCCATCGTGGCTCGACGAGCGGCCTCTCGCCACTCGCGTATCTCTTCGGGCGGGGGCCGAATGCCGCTACCCACCCAAAAGTCTGCCGTTCGCCGATAAACTTCAGCGAGCACCTCCGCCTCCAAATCCCACGGGGGAGTTCCGGCCAACGCGCACGCCGCCTCCGTCGATACGGTGCGGTAACCGCGTATGGCTCTAACCGCCAATATCCTCTGAGGGCGCCAGAGGCGAGCCCTATTCTGGGCGGTCAGAGCCGCCGCCCACACCGGTGCACCATACAGTGCCATTGACCGAACAACCCCCGTGTATAGCCGTCTCGTCGCGACGCTGGCTCCACCCAAATTGGGCAAAAGTCGCCCAAGAGCAGAAGCAGCGCCGACCAGCTTTGGAGTAAGCTGTCGGAAGTGCTCGTCGAAGAGCCACCTGCCGTCAAGGATCAGGCCCAGATACTTCATCTGGGCCTTAATCGGTACGAGGACCGAATTGACTACGATAGAGGCACCGGGGGGTGGAACACGACGGGGCCCATGAAACAAAAGGGCTTCCGTCTTATCTAGGGCCACCCGTAAACCCAGCGCCTCAATGCGCCCGACCACCGAAGAGACTCCCACGGTGGCCAGGCGCGCCGCCTCCTGAAAGTTCGCCCCCCGGGCCGTGACCAATGTGTCATCGGCGTAACAAATTACGCCCAGCCCGGGGGGAAGACGACCTCGAAGGGCCCAGTCGTATCCCATATTCCACAGGAGTGGTCCGAGGACGGACCCCTGTGGAACACCGCACGACATGGGCCGCCGCCTCAGAATACCATCTCGGTCCTCGTACACGACGGTACGCTCCTCAAGATAGTCTGCCACAAGTCGCCTCAGGTACTCTGGCACCCCGTGGTAGTGCAGTGCTTCCCTGATGCAACTAAATGGCAGACTATTAAATGCGTTGGCGATGTCCAACGACACCGCCAACAGCACGCCGCCACAGCTCACTGCCTCTTCGGTAACGGCCCTCAGGCGCAGCACAGCATCGACCGTCGAACGCCCCGCCCGAAAACCAAATTGGGCGTCCGACAGATCGGGGCCCACCTCGCAGAGGTGCCGGACGATGCGGGCAGAGAGTATCCTCTCAAACAGTTTACCCGCCTCGTCCAGCAGTACAATGGGCCTATAGGCCGCCACTGAATCGGCAGGCCGTCCCGGCTTCCTTAATAGGACCAGCTTCCCGCTTTTCCAGCACTCAGGGAAGCGTCCGGACGACAAGTTAGCGTCCAAGATCTCCCTGAGGCGGTCCGACATGTGTTCGAGGGCACGGGCCAGCACACGGGCAGGTATCCCGTCTGGCCCAGGGGCGGTGTTCTTAGAGCGAATCCGTAGAACGACCGCCCCTATCTCCGATTCCCTGACGGGCGGAACATTATCCTCGTTCCGTCCCCCGTCGTCTTCGACCATGAAGGCCATCGACGGGGGTGTGTGCTCCGCCCGCTGCGGGAAAAGACCCTCGACCACTTCCCGCAGGAAGCTGGGCTGGAGTGTCTCTGTAAGGGGGGGGCCCGACGTGCGGAGCTTTTGTCGCACCGCACGATAAGGGCGACCCCAGGGGTCACGATCGAGACCCTCCAACATCTCCTTCCTCTTCACTTCTTTGGCGCGGCTAATGGCCAGCTTCAGAGTTTTCCGCGCCTCTTGGTACTCCTCATGAAGCTGGTCCTCCTCGCCGTCTACGCGGTGTCGCCGCCGACTACGGGTGTAGGACCTCCGGGCACGAGTACAGGCCGCGCGGAGGTCCGCCAACTCCTGGGACCACCAGTAAACCTCTTTCCGTGGAGGCCAACAACCTCGGATGCGGGGCATGGCCGCATCGCAAATCTGCGTAATCGCATCGCGGAAACGACCAGCCCCCATGTCGACCTCCTCGGTCGGTGCCTGCGGAGACAGCCAGGAGTAAATAATGGCTGCCTCCTCTAGTAGGTCCCTATTCAGTTTGGCTACAGCCCACCGCGGCAAGCGAGAAGAACGCCGCGCCGCGTGACCCCTACTGGGGTCCTGGGTCCGGGAGAGCTCGAATCGAATGTAGAGGTGATCCGAGAGCGTCTCAACCTCTTCCAGGACACACCAGTTCCTTACTCGTGCGGCGAGGGCAGGGGTAGCGAAAGAAAGGTCCACTATCGACCCTCCCTGCTGTCGCACGCACGTGTTGGTGGAGCCCCTGTGTCCTGTCCCTGGTGGGCCCCAGTAAACAGAGGCCCACCGAGGCCGCCCACTCCTCTACGGCCTCGCCCCTGGCGTCCGTCCTGGGGGAACCCCACGCAATGGACTTTGCGTTGAAATCCCCCAGCACTAAGACGTGCCCAGACGTTAGACGCCGCATCGAGGTTTCCAAGTTGTTAAGGAAAACCTCGAAGTCGTTCAAACTCCGGTTGGGGGAGAAGTATACACCATATACAGTGATCCCCCCCCACTCGGCAGCAACATATCCAGTGCCCTTGTCTCTTAGCGACAAGGGCGGGGAATGAGCCGCCGTAGAGCCGACGACTGCCACGGAACCGTCCCGGTCACCCAACCAGTTTGGACGGGGAGGAACATAATAGGGCTCCGCGGCTACGGCAACACCGATCGACCACTGTGCCATAGTTTGCAGGAAAAGGTCCTGCGCCGCAGCACAGTGGTTCAGGTTCGTCTGGACCAGGAGGCTGGAGACTTGGTCCATTACTGGACTGTCTCTACAGCCTCCTCCATGGGCGACAATGTCGACGTGCGAACGGCATCGGAGGCAGCCTGGGCCGACTGGCTAGCCCCCAACGTTCGCCGAGAATCGCGAGGAGGTTTGCAGCCCCCCTGCCCAATCTGATGATTAGCGGGCTTGTTACCCGCCGCACAAGCTGGGCAGTGAGGGGCGGCAGAGCACTCTGTCGCCTTGTGCCCCGGTCGACCGCAGCGGAAGCATAGTCCACTGCAGTCAAAACAACTCACGCACTTGGCGCGTGTGTGTCCGGATGCTAGGCATTTGAAGCACCTCATCGGTCTTGCCGCCAGAACAGTGACTCTGGCATTCACAAAACCGACGAGGATCCTGCCTGCGTCGCCCAAAACTTTAGCCGACGCTACCGGACAGCTGATCCACACTGCGCCAAGCCCTCCAGGACCGGGGCGGATGGTGCCGACCCTGATGTTGTCCGCGTTGCAGCCCGTCTTCTCGCTAATTGCAACGCGGACATCCTCGGTCGTTACGGAGTCATCCAGGCCCGAAATGCGCAACTCTGCGCACTTGACAGGCCTGGCGATCTTCACACCATCCGTGGCTGCAAAAATTCCTCTCAGTTTCTCGGCGAACCTGTCCGCCGTCTTTGCACCTTCAGCCCCGGGGAACTCGAGGACTCGAGCTCCCGTCTGGGCAAGGCACAATCTGACCCCTTCAGTCCCGAAATCAGTGGCGAGACTATCCCGGGCCTTCTTAAATAAGGCCGCATAGGACAGCCCGCCACTAGCCGCCTCCGGTGTTACGGTGACCACCACAGCCGCGCTTTTAGGCACCTGCAGCTTGCGCGGCTTTTTCGCGGTAGCCACCGCAACCGACGGCGACTGCGGGGTAGAGGCTGCTTTTTGAGCTGCTTTTTTACCCCGCTTTCGGGACTTAACCCCGCCGACTACCTGCCAACCATCTTTGGATGGGGCAGATGTGGAGGGGGCAGATGTAGTGGTGCCAGATACACCCGTTGGAGTGGGGAGCGGAGGATATTCCGCTCCAGCCTTTACCACTTTTTTGGGCCCAGACTTCGGTGCAGCCGTCTTGGTTATTACCTTGGCCGCCTGTCGTGCCCTCGGAGTGGCCACAGGAGTAGTCGACACCGACGCCGCCGCCGCATAGGACACACGACCGCCCACAACGGGCAGAGATGTTGGTGCTGATGTGACCTTTGGCCTATGGGCCCCAAGCGGCGGCCGGACAATAGGGGCAGGAGGCAGTCTTGCCTCTAGGCCAGCGAGACGGCCGTCCATCATGCGGCCGTCCCTGGAGCGTCCGCGTTTCCTGCTGTCACACAGCTCCGTCTCCATTATGTCCAGTGCAGATGCAAGGACAGATGTCCTTGTACTGGAGTTACTGCCCGCGGTGGATTTGGAACGCAACCGTTCCGATGTTCTCCGGCTCCCAGCAGCCATTATGACTTCTGGGAGCCCCACCGAGATAGGCGCTTCAACCAATACTTCGTCCTCGTTGGAAGAAAAGTCGTCCGCTCTCGTACTTTTTCCCTTCCTGTTTTTCTTCTCCTTCTTTTCTATATTATGATTGTTTGTGTTTGTTAATTTTTCCATTTTTAAACCCACGAGATGGGGAGAACTAAATGTCGACCCGGGCAGAGATCCCCAATACCCGGGCAAGCGTAAATTTGTGCCCAACCGAGGGGTCCGCAGGTGCCCCGGCTGGGAGTGCGCTTGCGACTGAACTACCCATCAGCCATGCATCCCCTGGTCACGCACCAAAACACGGGATTCGGGGTAATTTTTTAGAGAGGTTTTCTTCCTCGCAGTCCGGGCGGCTAAGCCAAGACCCTCGCCCCCGATTGGAGTCGCGAGACTCCAACTCGGGACTACGATATGTCGACGGCGGCAGGGAGACTATGTCTCCTGATGCCTGCACGGTGGCAGTGTAAGTGCACACCGAGCCCGTCCTACCTTTTCCACCGCTGAGCGGAGGAACTCCGACCCTAGAAAGGGTCCCACCATCGTGATTTTTTACCGAGGTTTTCCTCCTCATTGCTCCGAAGAGCGAAGAACCAACAGAGGATTCGACAGACACGCCCGCTCTGTTGGACCAAGTCTCAGCTGAATTGCCGGAGAAAATGGCTTCCTCTTCGTGCTAGAATATTAGCCGTTGGCAGTGATGAACACCATCGCCAACGTTACCAGGGTGCACCACGTGGAGGTTTTCTAGCCAAGCACCCCAACCGCCTCAACCACTAGGCCAACCGTGCAGTCATTTATTTCTCTTTATTGTACACATAAAACAAAACAAAAGAACAAATTTGTTATAAAATATGTAAATGTAACAATCGGTTGTCTTATCGCTCACGGTGATTTCTTCCCGACAACCTTAACACGGACATCAGGTGTTTTTAAAGCTAGCTCTTGTAATACAAGATAAATTTGTTCTTGTCTTAACAGAAAAGAAATAAAAACATTGTTCAAAAAGAGTTTAGCAAATTTTCCAAATTTCATAATTATTAGACATGCATCGGTGACTTGTTTAAATTCCACGTATTTATCAAACCCTTTCATATATAGGCATATTTATCAGTTAGCTTTTATCTGAACTAAGCTTTATAAACCTTTTTTTAATATTATTTTTATCCTTATCATCAATATGACTACACTGCAATGTAGCAACTTTTCCTGGTATATATTTATCTACACTACGTCTTTTTATAATCCGGTCTTTTTTTTTTATATCTGTCATCATCCCATCGGAGTGCGGCACGGGATGGTGTTTCAGAATCGGACCGACTAAAAAGACACGGTGGGCCACTTTGTGCCCTAGATATGAGGGAGCCGGACAACCCCAAAGTTTGTCATGTATTTTAAGTTTCATTCCTAATAATTGTAAAACCATAGTGTACAAATACTCTTATATCTCTCTACATCTAAAGAATAAGGTTTCCTGTTTTGGCTTCTGCTCTGTTCTGGCTTTGGTTCCTGGCTTTTTCTTAGGGTAATATAGATTCCTTTATAGTTCCTGTTTTTTAACGGCATACTCTTTGTTTTTTTTAAATTTTTATGTTAGGCATAATATAATAACAAAGATACTTACATTTGTATTTATAATTTAAAAAGTAATTATTTAATACAGATATATATTTCTGTAAAAGCCACAATATTAGCTAATCTTAGATTTTACCAGTAAATCTTAACATTTATCAACATGAGTTGATAAATGTAAAAATGTATAAAAATACTGATTTTTTCAGAATTTTATCATTATAATTAAGTATATGTTAGGTTTTACCAGTTGCAATTGGTAAATATTGATTTAAGAAATGAAACAATATACTCAAACTCATGTAACCCAAATGATTCAACAACAAAAGATGGGATCTAATGTTAATAGACACTATTCTAACCAAATCTCACTTACACGATACAATAACTATGTTCTTGTGACATATTTATTTCAACATTTATCGTGTCCTGGAGGCAAACATAAGATTTATCAATTTAACAGTGGTAAAAGTTCGAAATAAACGATGATGACAAAATGTGAGAGTTGGTAAATCTTAAATATTACTAGAAAATCTTAGAATTTACCGCAGTTTGGACTTTTACAGTAACAGTAACATATGCACAACTTAAAGGTCGAAGCCAAACTCTAAACCATAAAACTAGTTGGCAGGCTGTGCGAAAAGACATGACGATAAAAGTTCTGTATCAACGCCAATATCTAATGAATGTAGTAACAAAGACAATTCTGTCTCAATAATTATAATTTATTAACCAAATAATTTCTCGAGTTGTATGTGTCTTTGGGTGTCACCAGTCACTCTCCACCAGTTTTACACACATATTGTGACTGACACGGTTGACAACAGCACTGTGAAGATAAAAAACACTTGAAACAAACCCTATACCAACCAGTTTGGTGAATGTGGTATTGTTAACCAATAACTCCTTTCTGAAGAGATGCTTATATCCAGCAATGGAATATGAGTTGTTGATGATGACGATGATGGTGGTGATGAACCAATCTTCTATGTCTCTAATTATATAACTCTTACAGGATAAACCCTAATTAAGCTGTAATATATTGCATAAGTGTTGAAACAGCTACGTCAGACTCATAGACTCAATGAAGTGGGCGTAAATTATGTCCTATTTTAAATGATTTATTACTTTTTATAGTACCAAGTCGCTAACCGTTTTGTCTATGATTGACCATAAATGATATTTTTTTTTATTAAACAAATCCATAAAGACCACACGGGCAATTAGTTATATTTCATTTTAATTATATCTAATCTCAAATAATATTATTTTTATTTCTTAGTATTTTAATTTAATTTTAAAGCAGGTAAAATTTATAAATATAATAGTCTAAATATTAATAAATCTTTCTGTATATCATATTTTAATTATTGAAGAATATTTAATTATTAGTTTTATTTAATGATATTCATTTATACATTTATTTACTCATTTAAAATTTACACTCACAAATAAATATTAGTTACACCTAATTTGACTAAATCGTGACCAAAATCAATGATTACAATATTATTAAAACTTTTTAAGCTTACTTATACGTTTCAAAACCGAAATTTGCATTAAAAATAAAAAAAACTCACCTTATTTATTCCCACGTATTAAAAGTCATCCATGGCCAGCAAAAGTACACAATTCACAAATGGAACACTATTTCACAAACACGCACTACTGCACTTCACTACACTGAACTTTGCGTGATTCGAATTTCGCGGTAAAACAAGATGGCCGTTCTCGACCGACCGTTCCGCGCCGCGACTTTCGCCTCACTGAAGGAAATTCTGAAAGCTATACAAAGGTATGATGTAAAGCTTTTATACAATGTATGAATGGATTTTAAAACATGTATTATGAACTTTTTTATATTCATATAGGAAATTAATGAAAAGGTGTACACTTATTTTTTTTTAATTTTTAAGTACTCGCTGTTAGGTTTTGAGTATGGTTCTGTTTTGACTATTGATCATATACATTTCGCGTACTATACATGTAAATACGATATTCTTATAAAATAATAAAGTGCTATCTCACTGAATGCTGAGAGATGGCATTCTAGTTTGATAATATTATAGAACTAGCAAGACAAAACTTAAATTACACAAGGATATTTTGTTATGTGGGTACTCAGTTGTTAATGTATTTCTAGCGTAAATAAATATATTTTTTAAAAAAGATTTTTTTGCAATCGTTTAATGCATATATTTAATAATTAAATTAAATTTATACTTCATTGTGTGAACGTCCGTAACGCAATATCAAGCCCCCACCAAGGGCCCCAAACCAACCTCACCTCTAAGACTAACAAATAAAACATCCTGATTAGCGGCAATAAGCTCGACATCTATTACGTGGGACCAAAACACTTGCGAAAATTAGATATTTAGTTAGCCTCTGCCTACGTCTCCAGGGAAACAAGCGTGGTTTTATGTTTATACTATTGCACATCTAAGTGTGACAAAGTAAGAGATGAAAACTATACATACGTACACATAAGACTTTAGACATAATATTCTTATTCAAAGGTTACTGTTCTATCTTCAGCTTCGTTCCGAAATCGGTGGACAGTCAGACAGGGCGAGCCGTCCGAGAGTTTGTTCAAGGACGGCAGATTTAGACTGACACTGACATTATGTCTAGTTAAGATATAACCCTTCGAAAGTAGCCTAATACGACGTGACTGTATCATAAATGACTAATTTCTTAATTAGTATATTAGTTCTTACGAGCGTTTTTCCAAACTAGGTTCGTTAAGCTCTTTCGCTAGGCTTTAATTCAAGTGTGATATGTTTGAACTCATCAGACCTCCACAACTTAAGTGCTTTGGGTGCATTTTTTTAGGCATTCAACCGCCCCTAACGACTGTCATAAATAATCGTATTAAAACCAGGACAGTTTAAAGTGGTCTTCAAGGCACGAAGGGTTCTCAGTGTGTGAAAATGATCACCCATTCATAGAAAGACCTGGCTAGGATTACTTAACTTAGCCACGTGTTAACCTACTTCGTTACTACCCAGCCACGAGTGTGTAGCGTGTAATTGTTGATGGTTATGCACTTAACCAATATAGATTTTATAATTCTGAACAATTTGTTTGGTTAAATACGCCAATCTAAGAAACTACTGCTTTGAGTTGAAAAATTATTTTAGTGTTGGAAAGCCCATTACGTGAGATACATTATGATACTGTGGAGGAACGAGTGTCATGTCACCCCGACACAAAGAGAGGATCCTCCGACGGGCCGTATCCCAATGGTTGATGTTGAGATGTTGTATATATGCTAATTACCACGCGAATTTCTATTTCGCGATACAGGATTAGTAATTGTTCCGTTGTTCATTATTATACTTCGTAGTTCGATGTATCTTCGATAGATGGCGCTATTGTATATTTTTGTTTATGCTATATGTGGAAGTCGCCACAGCTACCACCAATAAGAACGTGCATCGATAAAAAATGTTGTTAAAACAGGTAAAATGTATTTCTTTTGAGAGTTTTTTTTTTCATAAGCATGTGGAATAGTATTATAAGCTTTGTCTCATATTATAGTAATCAAATAGCTCCACATACTCCCAATACCAGTATATGTATATATAAGCGTCTTCAATCTAAAATCTAATAAATCATTGGCCTATTTGCCCACATGGGAACCGAATCTGTAGCACTTGATTGACGAGGTGACTATGTCGATTAGTTGTCGGCAGTGAAAAGAATCAGAATCCGACAATATATTGGCCTCCCACGCAAAAAGAGGAGTATTGTATATTAGAAGTGTCTATTTCTGTTTGTGAAATTGGAGTTCCTAAATGAATGGACCATTTTTGATGCAAATTTCTTTTTTTTAAATCTAACGTCATCGAGATGGTTAATACCTATGATTTGGGAAAATGGTGAGATCACTTCTCAGTTAATAGATCTCATTAAGTTCCACAATTCCGATTGATTTGCAATTTGGTGTACTGTAAATTTACTGTCTCGTTGGTATAGCAGTTAGTGTGTGCAAATGCTGATCACAAGACTTCGGATTCGTCTCCCTGGTCGCGTCAAAGAGTTTTATTGAGTTTTTCTGATTATAGAAGTGCCAAACAGTATTCCAAAGTTAGGAAGCTGGGATCTTAACCCCCGTCACATCGGAGCACTTAAAGCGTTCTATCTTCCACCTGATCTCGGCCCGGTCGTGTCGGATAGCCGTCCCATCAGATTGTAAGGGCGAGAGAACAGAGAGTGCACCTGTGTTAGTGCACACACGTATGCACTATAACATGTCCTGTGTGGTGGCCACCGTGGCTGAATTCGGCTAGGTATACATCATCATCATCATCAATTCAGTGATAATACCAGGACAGTATAAACTTAACTCAATCAAAGTTTAGATTGACGCTGATGTCAGGATTATTACAAATATTTTATTATTTTTAAGTAATTAATATTTTGAGTGCCAAACGAGGGAAAGTGTCAGCTGATGGTAAGTGGCAACCGCTGCCCACGCACACGTGCTATTCACAAATCATGGGGGGATGACCTCAAAAAATGTATTAAAAGTGTTGTCATTGATTCATCAAATGCTTGGTTACAATTACCAATATCATGTATCTTGAATATTTTACCTCATGTTATGAGTTTCAATATAAACATAGTTTCATAGATTATACATTACCTTTCTTTCTAAAAATTCTATTTACTTTAAGAGCCTTCCAAAGTGATTTTATTCTGCTTAACGGAGAGCATGAATAAAATCCATCTCCATACTTTTGTAAATTGTTATATTTAGACACAATTATAATTTTGGTAATAAAATATAACAAGAAGATAAATAAACATTTTTTTTATTTTAGTACATTAGATATACATATCTTACAAACATTATAAATGCGAAAAATTGTGAGTGTGGATGTTTGTTACTCTTTCACGAAAAATCTACTAGACGGGTTTGGATGAAACTTTACAGTAATATAAGTATGACCTATCGGAATAACATAAAGGCTATAATTTGTAATGATTTTGAGTAATTTTGGTCGTAACATAACGATATATGCTAATTAAGTCGGAAAGAAATCTGTCCTCTTAGAGTTATATTGGCGTATGCTGCCTAAACTACTGAAATTACACAAAGATGATGTGATGTTAAAAAAAATATTTATAATGATCTGTTACGAAACAACACATAAATCCGTGAGGAATGTCCACATTTGAGCGCCCCTGCGGAATAATAAGCAGTCAACGTTCAACATTTTTTTTTGTACAAATTATTCATGAATATGTATACGTTTTTGCATGCTTAAATTGTACGGTAAAAAGATGATAAATTGTTGGTTTCGGCTTCATCGAGTATTCATTTTTTAATATATGAATATGAACAAATGTAAATATTTTATTTTAACTACGTTGAAGGTCATGCAAAAGCATTCATGAGTATCTAGTGCTGTTGACTGGCTTTTTAGATTTTCTTTTCTTTTTTCTTTTTAAAAAAACAACGGCCCGCAATAAGAATAAATCCTGTGTAGCTAGGCACTTTACAAACATACAACAAACGGACCCAAAGAACACCCGGACTCAGAACAACAATTTTTGGATCACACAAATTGTAGTCGAATGTAGGGTTTGAGCCCATAACACTCAGCGAAGTAGAGAGCGGCATGGCGACCGCTTAAACCACTAGACCAAGCGTGCAGTTTCTTTTGGAAATCGCTTACCTTTCCGTTATATTGTTCTTGTTATTTTTGAGTTAGCACCGACTTCAAACTAATTTTAAGTACCTAACACACATTATAATACTGCGGTATTTAAATCAATAGATGTAATATGATTGCTCCATACATTACAAACAAAAATACATATTATAGCGCCATCTAGCGAAGACACATCGAACTATGGAGTAATGAACTACGCACTAATGAACTACGGAGCAACTAGACTACTCAAAACAACTTAGGGCCCACTTGATTTTTTTCGGAACTTCGACCGTAATATTTTTATTGCCTGCTGATTTGTAAATTGAAGTGTGTAGACTCCAAGTGCATATGTTTACACATGGTCACACGTTTGGAATGTCACGTTTAGGGTGGTTCCTAAGTGGGTAGACGGAAAAAACTAAAAAATGGGTCAACTCAGCGTTTACGAACTTTTCTAATCACTTGTGTCTCATAACAAACACAAGTTGATATTGTATCGTTGTTTATCATTTGCTTCGGTGTTATTGCTTTGTTTAAAATAACAATGCCCGGATTTCGACGTCATATGGACCCGGAAACAGCTTCCAGAGCTGTAGTTTTGCTTCAAGAGGGCAATTCACAGAGATCGGTAGCTTCACGCCTCGGTGTGTCTAGGCATGCGATCCGAAATGTTTGGGAACGTTATCAGGAGACAGGTAGTGTTGCCAGGAGACGAGGTGGTGGTAGAAATCGGGCCACCACTTCCCAGGAAGATCGGTACGTTCGACTTACTGCACGTCGAGAGCGCACTGTGACAGCGCGTACCTTACAAAATCGCTTACGTGATGCTACTGGTACCCGTGTAAGCGATCAAACCATACGGAACAGACTTCATGAAGACCAACAAAGATCCAGAATGCGCGCTGTGCGAATAAAATTAACCAGGGCACATCGTGCAGCGCGTTTAAGGTTTGCACGTGAACATCTCGAATGGGCCATGGACAATTGGAGAACAGTGCTCTTTACAGATGAGTCTAAAGTTAAATTTTTCAGTGATGACAGACGGGTACGTGTCTGGAGAAAACCAGGGGAACGTTTTGAGGATCCTTGTATTCGAGAAACTGACCGTTTTGGTGGACCCAGTATTATGGTGTGGGGTGGAATCAGTCTACTGGGTAAAACTGAGCTGGTATTCTTGGATGAGGGCAACGTAAACGCCGCCAGCTACGTCCAACAGGTCATCCAACCTCATGTCATCCCATATTCACAGCGAGTTGGTCAGAATTTCATCTTGATGCAAGATAATGCACGTCCTCACACTGCCCGTCTGACTCAAAGTGCTCTTTCGGACGCGAATATTAATGTTTTGCCTTGGCCTGCAATGAGTCCCGACCTAAACCCGATTGAACATTTATGGGATCAACTCAAACGAAGCCTTAAAGAAACTTATACCGCTATCCACAGTCGACAGGAATTGGTGAATGCATTAAAACATTGTTGGGAACAGATTCCTGATGAAAACGTGGCTCACCTGATAGAGAGCGTCCCTAACCGGCTCAGGGAATGTGTAAGGAGCAGAGGAGGTCCTACACGTTACTAAACACTAGAATTAATCAACATCCGGCACCTTATCATCACATTAAATTGAAGTGCGTGTTGGGAAAATGATGGTTTAAAGTTTAGTGAATGTGAGTGAATTTATGAAAATTGTGATTTGCACATTTTTTTTGTGAAAACCGTAATAACTTGGACACATTTAGTTCTTATAGAACATGTAATTCATTTTTTTAAGTAAAAAATAACATAAGTTGTACGCATTTTTAATTAATTAATTTTTATTACCAAAAATGCAGGTGGGCCCTAAGTCCTGAATCGGAATTTAGACATTTTCACGACACACACATACACATATCAAACATCAACCGTTAGCGTCGCAGCCCGCCAGACATGATCACCACGCCTGGTCAAAGAATCCTCCCTTTGTGGCAGAGGGACATGACACCTGTTTCCTCCACATATGATAAGTTATAGACAATAATTGTCACAGTAATTTAAGCCACCAAAATGAAAGCCATTACTTTACGCTTTTCAATGTTTCTAGGCAGGGATTTTTCCTTGTTATGTTTTTGAGGTCCGTTTTTTTTTTGTTGTTTATTGACTTACTCATGGTTAGAACCTCACTAACTGTACGCTTGTTTTGCCATCTTATGCCTGGTTTACAAGCCGAGACCTAGCAACCATCCACAAGCTAGAAGCCTTGTACAAACGTTTGGTTTACACAATTATACTAGTGTGTTTCTAGCTGGCAAACACAGCTAACGTTAAATTTATATCATATAATATTAGATTTATTTTTTTTAATTTAAACGGAGAAAATAAACACTCGTCAACATGCAAATATATTGTCGCGCTTATCACAAGCTCCCTTTGACTCGTGTTCACAAACCGACACTAGCCGGATTGACGATTAGCTTACATCAGACAAGCCAATTATCCCGTTAACACGCTTGTGTCTGTGGACACTTGCCGAGACTTATCAAGCGTGAAAATGGTACCTTTGCACGCTTGGTAAGTCTCGGCAAGTGTAAATTAGTAGTAGTACTTGGTAGTAATTATACAAGTTCGATCATATTACTTACAAAACACTATTCCGAGACAGAACGTGATCACTCATCTTTTCAAGTAAATAGCATGGTCAGCTGAACTGAATATACCGGATATAAAATACCCGGTAACACTGGTCATAAATCGCCGGTCAGCAAAACGTGTACGCAAGAGAATGTTTGCTTGAGAGAAAATTCCATTTGAGAATAAATGCGAAACAATCTTGAAAAACAAGGAAATAAAAGTGTGTGAGTTTATCTTTTTTAAGGCCCTTTAAACAATAATTGTAATAAATAATAGTTTAAAAAAACTAATCTAATCGTCACATAATAGTCTAATCGTTAGTTTTAGTAGTAGTTTAATCGTGGGGTGCTCGATATTTTAAATATTACAATCATTCTATTGGCAACTATCTATGAGAGGATAGTTATGAATCGCAGTAAAATGCACCCCACGCTTTTTACTCTGAATTGAATTATTCTGTTAATAACTTCAATTTTATTATAATTTTATTTTGAGGCGATTCACTATAATTGATTGTTCGATCTTCTACTACTGTATTTAGATGATGATTAGATGTATATTAGACTCTTTGTCATTAAAGATTATTTTCTAGTTTTTAGTTCGATTAGCAATAAAAGCGTGTTTTTTAGTTTTTTTAAACTATTATTTATTTTTCATTTTTTAGTCTGTGACAAACTCGTAAATCTATTATCAAATTATCGCATTTTCATCAGTCCTTGAGACGTGTGCAAAGTTTCAAGTTGATCAGATTTTTACAAACCGGTGAAAATTAAGCTCGAAGATTCCGTTACATACATAAATACAACCCAAGCTAATAAAAGCGTGTTAAAAAGCAGGCACTCTGCATTGTTGTTTTTTAAAGTACTCTATGCTGAATATTGAGTCTTCGGTCTGATGTTATGTAGCCGTAAACACTCGCAAACTTGTATATATTCAACATTCCCTTTTACGTCGTGTTCCTAACTTGAAAAATAACAGACTTTCATACATTCATTCATCCTTTATTTTATCTCATTAGGGATGCAACTTCCTTGTTAAGTAAGTGTTCACAAATGAAAAAGTTACTGCCAAAATTTCAAGTGCGCCAGAAGTTTAGGCTTTGTGTTAAGAAATTAATCAATTTTCATGTATAGAAGATAAATTATTCCACTCTCTTGAGTGAGATTTTGAAATAAATTTGGAATAAAATCACTTTGAGAAGGCGGACGTTGCCTACGTACCTAACACGAATTCTGTTTTTATTGAAAATTTAGAAGCACATGGCAAGTCTAGTTTTAAGCATGCATGTTCGAATTGCAGATGTCTTGTATTTATTGAAAACGGATATAAAAACTGTTTTAAATGTATCACACGTTATCACAGGTATACACGTGAAATCCATGATGCCAAAACTGTAGGTGTCTGCTGCGCCAAAAATGTGTCCATGTCTAAATGCATTTAGCACCCATCACCTAACTAAGTTTTATAAGTTTCATGTAAAACGTATGTTTAAAAATACCTCTAAAAAGGATCAAGCATTTTCTAGAACAATTTTTCTTTATTTATTTTTTTAAGACAACGTCCACACTAGGAATAAATCCTGTGTCGCGGGAGACTTTACAAACATACTAGAAACGGACACAAAGAACACGTAAACTCAGAACAACAATTTATGGATCACACAAAGTGTTGTCCCATGTGGGGTTTGAACCCATAACACTTAGCGCAGTAGAGAGCGTCGTGGAAACCATTTAAACCGCTAGGATAACCGTGCAGTCAAACGCAGTAAACGAAAGTCGCGGTGCATTTTCTAGAAAAATGCTTTAAACTATACTTCGTTTAAGTCCTGATATCTTTGTGTATCGTATTTCAGTGAAAATAATAAAACAACCCCCTTAATTTTCAGTATTTCTAGTTAGCTTTTAGCTATTCAATAAGTAGAAGATTCATTTTCGCGGCATACGAATTAAACTCAATTAATTTGACGGTCAGTGTTAAAATTAGTAGGTAGACTGTCAACTGAAAAATTAGAACTTTTGACGTCCCCAAGCAAAGCGTGAAAAAATATCTTACTAGGGCGCCATAGTGTGGGTCACCATGTCTGCATTCGGAACGAGTATGGTGACCACCACTCGGTGATTCTATTCATACTTTTCATCAAACAGAGTAGAGTCACTTTAGCAGGCTCTTAAAAATAGAAAAAAAAACTTGTGATTATATAATCACGGAAATAATAATTAGAATTTCAAAATGGCAGATAACACTATGCAACAAATTTGAAAAAAAAAAATTTCACTCGACTTACAGTATGTAATTATGACTTATCACATTAAAACTATTCGGAGTGTATAAATAAAAATATTATATCACGTCACATTTAGTAGTGATAGGCATTTATTGATTTTGACAAAATTTGTATGAAGGAGAGACATAAATTTTTATTCTACATTAAAAAAACATTTTTTTTTTGAACGATTGGCTTTCCTCTTGTAACCAGTAGACACAGTATCCCTCTGGAGGCTCCAACAGTAGTCTGCAAGCATAGCTGGTTCCCATCTACCCTGATACCGCTTCTCATACTCTGTAATTTCTTGATGAAATCTTTTGCCATGTTCATCACTTACTGAACCCATGTTTTCTGGAAAAAAACTTAAATGGGAGTGTAGAAAATGGATTTTAAGTGACATATTGCATCCTAGTTTGTGATAAGCATCCAGCATTATTTTTATTTTTTCATGGAAATCGGGTGATTTGTGATTGCCGAGAAAATTTTTTGTGACTTCAACAAAAGCCAACCATGCCTGTTTTTCAATGGGTCTGAGGCTGGATAAAAAATCGGGATCATTGATTAATTTTCGTATGTCAGGTCCTATAAAAATTCCTTCTTTAATTTTCGCCTCACTTAGCGTAGGAAATTTGTTTTCGAGGAATGAAAATCCAGGTCCGTCTCTGGGAAGTGCTTTCACAAAATTCTTTATCGAACCAAGCTTGATGTGTAGCGGAGGTAAAATGATTTTGTCAGGTGATAATAATGGTCCAAGCACGAACCCTGTTCTTAGAGGCCAGTTTTGTTTTGTGTAGTGATCGGAACGCGCTCTGGTATCCCATTCACAGAGAAAACAACAATATTTCGTATAACCAGTTTGCAATCCTATTATAAAATTAACGCTACTACCTTTAAATCTGCACATATTTGCCATTTGTATTTTACATAATCAACTTTTTCCAGAATTAGTTTTAAAATATTCTATGTTTGTTGTGTGGGTATGTTTTATTTAAAGTGAGCGCCGTACGCAACAGGCAAAGATGGCAGTATGTTACCGTTATGAAGTAAAACTCTCTGACAAGATCATTTAATTCATATTGGCTAATCAAAGTTCTGTGGTTATTTGACCTTGAAATACGTCTCCACTACTAGATGGGTCTGCTTCTTCGTCTTCTTCCGTACTTGAACTCGATGAACTATGAAATCTTACCGGTACTGGAATGTCTGAAGAATGTGGTAGTGGCATCGACACTGATGTCACGTTAGCATATTTAATCGACTGTCTTGATTTTTTTGGAAAACCTTTCAATGTTGTCAAACAGAAGTAACAGTCGTCTACGTGATTTTTGGGTTCACGCCACTGCATTGGTACAACAAAAGGCATTTGTTTTATACTTCTCAAACAACGGGGAAATGGTTTTTTTTTCACTTTTAGGAGTGAATTCACCACAAGCATAACAAAATAAGTCAGGTGAATTAACATAAACACGCGGCATTTTGTACAATAATGAGTAATCTAAAAGTTTTGATGACTGGTGTACCAAGAAAAGATATATTTTTATGACTACCCTCAAAAAAGTGAAGCAGACAGTAAACAAATCAAGATTCTCCTTATCTCTTTTTTGTGACGTGATATATAAATATAAATGTGTTTTCTGTATTACACTAAGTATGCTTAATACGAATTACCATTCGGGGTCCCAGTGAATTTTTTGGTGTTGCATAGTGTAATTAGTCTTATACATTATAAAAGTCTGTCTGTCTTTTATATTTATCGCTATGAATAAATTAAAACTAATAATATTGATAAGCCGTCCAATAATTACACGTTTGTTTATCGATATTCAAGCGATACAAAGGCACTTTATAATAAACTAGCTTTCCTTTCTTAAACTTATTTTTTCCCAATAAAGCCTATGTACCATTTCAGGTTATAATTTTAAACTTCTTATTGGTCTCCTCACTATGAATATATCCAGTGTTTTGCCTGGATTTTTACAAACAGACACAAACACACAGGCTCAGAATTAATTATTGATAATTTGTCGCGTTTGGAAATCAGACCTAAAACAGCGCAATAGGAAGCGGTGAGCGGGTCACTTGAACCACTACGCCATCTATTCTATCATCCAAAACAAACAACCTTGAGCTCAAAATTATCCAGGATAAGTTCCCTATAAAAAACCAGATGATTTCAAGTTATAACAGCTGGGACGACCATTACATCTAAGTTGGTTCCATAAAAACTGGGTCAATTTTATATACGGGGCTAACGACATTTGAGTATTAAGAACACGAGGTTTTATTATCGTAATCATATACGGGTTAAAGATAGAATGGGTCCAGTACGGGTTCGTTTGCTAGTGAATAATATATAACTTCATTAAACAAACAAACTTTTACGGGCTGTCGGAGATTGTGGGTTCGATACCCACGTAGAGTTAGTAATTGTGTGATGAATACGATCTTCTATTCTGTGTCTAGGTGTGATTTATCTTTGATATGCATAGGGTGGGCTATGAATTAGTTAACATTTGAAAAAATCGTTTAAAAACACCATTTGATATATTATAAAAATTGTTATTTCGACATTTGCACTCTTCTAAGCGAGCACCAGAATTTTACAATACTTCTCGGCAAAGAGACCACGACATCGCCGTCATCTCTTCGCTGACTTTTCTTTTAGTTGATGTAGTGTATTTGGTTTATTGATGTAGACACTATTCTACAAATAACCCCATAAAAAGAAGTCTGCTGGAGATAAATCTGGACTACTGGGTGGCCAGGGAATGTCGCCTCGTCTGGAAATCAGCTTTTCCGGAAACATGTCTTTGACCACCGGTAGGTACTCATTGGAGGTGTGACAAATGGCTTTATCTTGTTGAAACCATAATATACAATGTTATTAAAATCTAGGACAGCATAATGGCCTAATAACAGTACAGGACAGCAAAGTGCCTGACCATTTTTGTTTTTGCTTTTTTTTTTAAAAAAAAGACAACGCCCACGTTAGGAATAATTTCTGTGTCGCGGGGAACTTTACAAACATACAAGAAACAGACACAAAGAACATCCAGACCAAGAATAACAGTTTGTGGATTATACACATGTTGTCTCATATGGGATTTGAATCCACAACACTCAGCGCAGTAGCTTAGTCACAATCTAATAACTCAAATTACAAATCACGGTGAATTTCTTAACAAAAGTTCTATAATATTCAATTACCATTTCTTACAACTTCACTCAATATCATTTCAGACTCAAATTAACTTGCACCAAGGCTCATTCATTTCACTTAACAAGACAACTCCGAGTGTAATGTTAATGCTACAATCAAAATTGTTCCAACTAACCGTCTGGTAGATTGATAACCAACAAAGGCTCACCGAGTATAATCTAAAGTTCTGCCGCAGATAGTTCACACAAAACCGTCTCTCCAACTTTTGGTAGAATGATTTAATGATATTTATTCCACTTATATCGCTTTCTGCTATTAACACTCTAAACTCGGAGAACGCTATAATAAAAAGTTAATTTCATATAATTCACGTTTGATCTCATTTAATTTCCTTTTTTCATAACTACGTTCGCATTAGGAATAAATCCTGTGTCGCGTGGGTCTTTACAAACATACAAGAAACGGACAAAAAGAACACCCAGACACTTGAACCCACAACACTCAGCATAGAGCGATGTGGCGATCGCTTTAACAACTCGGCCAACGGTGTGGTCAAAATATCAGTTTGAACATAAAAATATCAGTTCGAAGCGCAAAAGTGAAGAAGTTTATTACGATTGATCGTGCTAGAGGCCCATTCAAGTTGTATTTGAGTACCTTTTTTTAAATTAATCATCGGTTTAAGAGACAGTATTGGTGACTTGTTGTTATTATATAGGCTGATGTAACCCTGGGTAGTGTCTAGTTGCTCAATGTTTTCAGCCGTTTCTTAGAAGCAAATCACTCACAACCAGCTAAAGAACCTCGTTACTACTAGTTGAAACGAACTTTATTTTTTTTTATAGTAATATAGACGGTAAACACGTAGATTAGAGACAGAGAATCAAGTTGCCACATGACTACCATTACCGATGGGGACCTTAGAACTTAGGAGTCACAGTCATCAATCAGCCTTTAACAGTCCACTGCTGGACTTAGATCTGTTCTTATCAAGGAGGTTTTTGACTACTATACCACGCGAGATGGATTGGTATACGGTTTGTTTCTCCTTCTCTTTGCAGTGACGTGATTCTGCGCAATTTGATTCCATAGTCACCTCTTACGACACGCACGGGATGAGTAACGAGAGGAATATATAGCACTACGTATTCTTATTCCATCACCACATGGAATAAGTCTTCGAGGTAGGAGAACACTCTTCTCTTGATACGCTGGAAGCCTTAGAGATCGGATGATATTACAAGTGATAATTTGTTCTATAGTTGAGATAAGTTATTAGAGGTTTCTGAAAAACTTTTACAGTGTAAGACTTTCTGACTGCGTCGGTGGTGCAGCGGTAGCGAATACGCCTGCTGTGCTTGAGGTCTCGGGTTCGATTCCCGGGTCGGACTAAACGTTTGCA
This sequence comes from Hypercompe scribonia, assembly GCA_949316085.1. NCBI lineage: Eukaryota > Metazoa > Arthropoda > Insecta > Lepidoptera > Erebidae > Hypercompe > Hypercompe scribonia. The sequence goes on from OX438997.1 coordinate 4,276,054, forward strand.
TGGTCTGCAAATATTAGTTTTAGAGTTTGGGTGTTTTTTATGTATATTATGTATGTATTTACAAAAACAAAAGTATATAAGTATTCTATCAGTCTAGTACAAGCTCTGCTTAGTTTGAAACTAGATAGCGTTTTGTGTGAGATGTCCGAAATATTTATTTATTAGTTATTTCTATAAGATTTCAACCCAAAACTATGAGAGCTATGTTCAACATACCAAAATGCATTCACAATAAATATATCCTGCATGACTTGAGACTCAATACTGTGAAACAAGAAATCGCTGCGCGAAGTTCAAAGTATCAGCAAAAATTAACCGGACATGTTAACGCTCTTGCGGCCAAATCGATGGGTACTGAGAGTACTATTTTCACAAGACTGTGAAGGAATAGCGTTCCGAATCTCATGAAGCGATTTGTCAACCAGGAATAGAGAGAGTGGTCATCGGACAACTTACTCTGCCTAAAAAAACATATTTATAGATCAGATAAGGCTCAGACAAAAAAACAGCTAAGTGTTCATGACAGATCGCTGTGTTAGGCGGGACATAAAAAAAAAATCTATTTATCCATTGACTGCCCCTCATGTATGTAGATCCTGGTGTAAAGGAGTTACAGTGGTGGGCACGCAGGAGGGATAAACCCTATTAAAGAGTTAATTTCCAATTTTACGTTCTATGGAAATTCTTTGCTCAAGGTACGACACAGTAAAATATGCAACGGCTTTTTATTGATGGTTTTTTTTTAAATAGGCCAGCCAAATATACGTATGTAAGTGTGTGAATATGTGTTTGTATATATGTATGTATAGTTATGCTATGTAATGGTAGCTAATATACGTGAATGTGCACCACAAACTATATAATACTATACAGTATAGTCCGTCTAACGGTTACCTGGAAGAGATCGCAGCCTGCGATAAGGCCGCCCATTGTACCACTGTTTTTTTGTTTGTATTATACGTTGTATGTTTCCTAGTTATGGTGTGTAATACAGAGTACCTATGTATCTGCTTATTTAAATGCGTAGTTTCATAGATAAAATAAATAAATAAAACATACACTTAGGTTTCCTTTAAATCAAGTCTAAATCCCTTAGACAGATAATCTTAAATACTTCGCGTTATCTGACAGGTGGGAAATCTAGCATATAAATATTAAAGACTTTGATGTATTGAGAAGTGGAACTCGGTCACTTGCCTATGTAAGTGTAATTTATATATTTATTTTAACTTTATTCACATTTGAATTGGATTAACCGGAATTTACAACACGGCTTCTCAGAAAACCGGTGGTAAATATTTATTTCGTTGCTTTTCTCTGAGTAGGTGAGGTTATTTAAATCTGGAATCGCCCCTTTCTTGGGTTAAGGATGGCAATTCACTTGTGACTTATGAATTACTGACTGTCTCGGTGACGCAGCGGTTGCATACCTATGTGACTACTGTGTCGAGATCTCAGATTCGATTCCCAGGTCGGAGCAAATGTTTGTATGATCTGCAAATATTTGTTACGAAGTTTAAGTATTTTGTATCTTTAATATATATGTATTAACAAAAAAATATATATATGCGCTTATATTAGTTGTCTAGTACCTATCGTATAAGCTCTGCTTAGTTTTGCACTAGACCGCGTTATGCGTCTAAAGTCTGCAATAAAACAAAATTGCTGGTGTCTATGGCGATTGTAGTCACTTACCATTAAGAGACCCATTAGCCCTCCTATATCATAAAAAGTAGACTTATTAAACATAATAATAAAAGTAATATACCCTAAATATTTTATAATAGTTTTTTATTTTATTTGAGATCCTGTCAAAGTGACTCTACTCTGCCTGATGGAAAGCATGAATAGAATCCAAAAGTTGTAGTCACCATAGTCATTGCGTATGCTGACAATGTAGTACGGTGACCCACACTATGGTGACCTATTAAGATGCTTTTTTACGCGTCACTTGAAGACGTAAAAGGCATGACAGTCATCGTAGCATTGTATTACACACACTTAATACGACTACTGTCACCCCTGCACTAATGGACCTCCAGTCTCACACTCACCAACGAAACACGACAGCATGGATGTTGTCGCTTTAGGTTGATCTTCTGTAGGAGGGTAGTACTGCCCCGGTCGAGCCGGCCTGTTCATGCTGAAATCAACGTGGCTCTACTACCTCTAATATAATACATACATAATATATACACTCTGTTGCAAAATGCCATTACATTACAAAGATAAATTACTCCTGTTTGTTGAAAACCCTTCGCTTTTCAGCTTTATTACTAATGGACCCATTTCTCAAATAAATTAAGTAACGTTATTGTAGAGGACCAATTACTGAGTTTCGGCCTCAAAGCCCGCCTTTGTATCTCCTAAGTCCGTCTCCTAAGTCTGTTTAAACATTACGAATTGATAGTGCCCAATCAAATGTGGTATGTTCAACAAAATTTCGGGTGAAAGGATTTATTTAAGGGTTGGTTTCTGCTTATATTTGATTTAGAATGACCCTTATTATCCTATTACAAAGGTCTATAATATATTGTCGATTTAATTATAATAAATATTTACTGTAGTGCTAAAATAAAGCTTAATTACTGGGACAGTTGTCAGTAGTGTCATTTTAGTAATTACGAGGTACATTTTAGACCTGAATTTTTATATTTATAATGTACTGCAGCCCATTTTTGACAAAACTTGCGCATAAAGAATGACAATATAGATGAAATGTCAAAATAAAACTGTCAAGAACTGTAAATATAAATATCTTTGGCGTGTTGTGCCAGTTGACTGATAAAAAGCTGATTGTGTGATAACCGCGCTTATTTCTTCTATATCTAAGTACTTTAATGGTATATGAGGCAACCCGGACGGCAAGTATCTGCCACTCATATTGCCTATAAGTCAAAAGTCACAAATGTGTCATCGTTAAGTTCTCCCCACAGTACCAATGGAATTTGAGCGCCAGTAACCTCAGCCACTCCGTAAAAAGTAAATAAAAAAGTCTAATTTTTTTTTGTATTTCAATCTGTAATAAGGAAATAGACTATATGTAGTCAGATGTATTAAGTGATGTTAAAGAGCATCAGGCTATTATCTCGCCGTCTTCTCAAAGTACGTGATTTCTTTTTAGCGTCTTAGCCACGTTGGCTTTAATAAGAAATCCGGATGCAAGTGAGTTGGGATGATGGGTAAAACATCCAATATGTTGTTTCTTTTATCGTTCTAATTCTGAGGCAACTCTTGCTATGTTTTTTTTTATATCTTAAGAGCCCGCCAAAGTGACTACCTGGAATCCAAGTATGGTGAGTGTCATGTTTTGCAAAGGGTGCAAAACAACATTCTGTGGATTATTGTAAATTCTCCATGATTTACGAAGAATGCAGAGATATACAAGTATGTGAAGATTGCATGTAATAGAGCCACGCTGATTTCAGCACGAACGGACCGGCTCGATTGAACCAATGCTACCCTCCCACGAAAGATCAACCTAAAGCGACAGCATCGGTGCTGCGGTGTATCGTTGGTGAATGCGAGACTGGAGGCCTGACGGGGGGCCTGAGGGGGTGACAGTTGTGGCAGCAAGTGTGTACAATACAATGCCACGATGATTGTCATGCCTTTTACGTGTTCAAACGAGACGTGAAAAAGTATCTTACTAGCCCGCCATAGTGTGATGCAGTGTCTGCATCCGCAAGAAGTATGGTGACCACAACTCTTGGATTTTATTCATGCTTTCCATCAGGCAGAGTAGAGTTACTTTGGAATTAAAAAATTCGGCATGTCCATAGGGATTTCAAAATGGCGTTATATATTAAAAATTTTTTGGTCATTAAGAGGACTGAGTTTCTGCCCATTAGCCAATACATACTTCTGAACTTGTAGTTGACTTGGTCTCTATGTGAATTTGCCATATCAATCGTCTATCTACTTCACACAGTTGGTTTCAAGACGAGTGTTATTCATTAACTGAACCGAGTACAGTTTTGTTTTCTTAGGGTGAAATTTATGTGTTTAGATTTTTGGACGTTGACAGATTTATTAATCCGCCATTTTTGCCAGCCAGTCAGCGGTAGAAGCCAGAAGATGTGGTAGTGAAATAAGTAGCGTATGCAGAAATAGGCATGTATGTTTTACTAATCATTCTGCTTCTAAATAAATTATTTAATGTTTAAGGAACTTTTGAACTCTTCACGCCAGTTTCATCTAAACCTAATCTTATAAACATTTAGTAACTGACTGCCTCGATGGCGTAGCGGTAGCGAATGCGACTGCTGTACTTGAGATCTCGGGTTCGATGCCCGGGTCAGACCAAATGTTTGTGTAATCTACAAATATTTGTTTTCTATGTGTGGCATGTATGTATTTACAAAAAAAAAGTATATAAGTATTCTCAATAGTCTAGTTATCATAGTACAATCTATGCTTAGTTTGTAACTAGATGGCATTGTGTGTCAAATGTCTGAAATATTTATTTATTTAACAACAAGAACAAGAAACACTAAAAATAAAATCTTGACCCAAATACTATCTTTTATTGATTGCGTAGCTATTTATTTATTTATAAGCTCTATGTGACTGCTATGCATGAGGTCTTCAATTCGATTCCCGGGTCAGACCATCTAAATATATGTAACTCAAAGGTGACTGACTGACTGACTGACATAGTGATCTATCAACGCACAGCCCAAGCCACTGGACGTGGCTGGAATTTAGTACGTAGGTAGATGTTATGACGTAGGCGTCCGTTAAGAAAGGATTTTGATCAATTCTACCCCAAGGGGATAAAATAGGGGATAAAATTTTGTATGAAACTTTATCAATTTTAAACCGATCGGGCTGAGACTTTGCATGCATAAAGCAACTATGACGTACGCATCTCTTAAGAAATGATTTTGATAGATTCTACCCCTAAGGGGATAAATAGGGGATGAAAATTTGTATAAATCTTCTTAGATTTTCGACTGATTGAACTGAAATTAAAGATTGGAGCTACTATAATGATGTCCGCTTAAGTAGGATTTTGATAAATTCAACCCCTATGGGAATAAAAAAGGGATGACGAAGGATGTAAATGTATTAATTTGAACCTATCAGTACCTAATGGTACAAATTAATTAAAACGAACAAAATAATTTTTAGTTCTAAGTGTTGACAATAGATGGCGTTAGTAGTATTGTAAAACGCGCTATCGGTGTCTTTTCACTGAGTTACATATACCTGATGATGAGTGGCCGCCGTATCTAATAGTACATACTATACCTAAATATTTCTAACGGCTTACATTTGACGGTTTTCGTAGCACTTTGTCAAACACCGCATATGATGCGAGAGCTTTTTGCCATCATTTTATTGTTCTGCCAGGTTTTCGACCTCTTATGTCGTTGCGAAAAATACAAAAAATAACTTTCTGAAGACTTTAAAAAATAAATGGAAAGGCAAGGTGACGTGGACTCATCGGACCTGATATTTAACAAATGCCTGTCGGTATTAGAGGATGCTGTATTATCGTTAGGCGGCCGTCCTCTTAAAGAGTATGGATTACCTTAGCTAATAACATCTATACATTTTGAAAATAAAGAGTACGTAAAGGAGACGAGTTACGATACAGTGGCCTTAAAAAACGTAGTAAGAAAAATGAAGCACCCTTGAATGATGAGAAACAGGAAGCTTACAATAAAATTATCATAAGTGTAAATGCAAATGACGGTCGAATATTCTTTTTAGACGCTCCAGGTGGAACTGGTAAAACCTTCCTTATTCATTTACTTTTGGCGAAAGTAAGAAGTACTCACGGCATTGCCCTGGCTGTGGCGTCGTACGGCATACCTGACACATTACTCTGAGGTGGTTGAACAGCGCATTTCATTCAACCGCGACTTTAAAGTTACTACTCAATTTAAACACTGCCGAGACTCCCATTTGCAACATCTCTAAACAAAGTAATTTTGCTGAAGTTTTAAAGAGTACAAAAGAAATCATGTGGGACGAAATAAAAATGGCTCATAAAGGTAGTATTGAAACCTTAAACGAATCAAAATTAACGGGTGGCGTAACAGTTTTGTTGGCCGGAGACTTTCAGCAGACTCTACCAGTCATGCCAAAAGGAACCAAAGCTAACGAAGTAAAGTCGTGCATTAAGAAATCTAATTTGTGGCCCCAGGTTAATATTCTTAAGCTCTCTAAAAATATGAGAGCACATTTGGGCGGGAATGAGTCTGCTGGTAGATTTTCAGATCTCCTTCTTAAAATCGGTATTGGTGATTGTTCATCGTTTGATGGAATGAAGACCATCCCGGAAGAATTGTGCACAGTTGTTACTACGATTCAAGAATTGCTGCCTAAAGTTTATCCAGACATTATTCATATACATGACAAGCTTTTTGAATGGTTATGTGAGTGTGCCATACTTACTCCAAAGAACGATCAAGCAGCAACTATCAACGATATCACGTTGTTTAAGGACGAAGAAAAGGTCTATGATACTTCGATTGATACTGTGGTTAATACAGATGACGCTACTACTTACCCTGTAGAATTTCTAAATTCATTGAAACCACCAGGTTTACCTTATCATAAGCTTATTCTGCGTGTGGGCACTCCAATTAAATTGTTGTGAAATTTAAAACTACCAAAACTTTGTAACGGTACGAGACTGCAAGTGAAATCGTTACATCGCAATATTGTGGAAGCCACTATATTAACTGGATGTGCAAAAGGGGAAACTGTATTTATATCACGAATCCCATTAATACCTAATGATATCCCTTTCGAATTTAAACGAATACAGTTTCCCCTAAAAGTCTGCTTTGCCATGACAATAAACAAGTCTCAGGGGCAAACTCTCAAATTTGCGGGTATTGACTTGAGAAAACATAGCTTCTCTCATGGATAGTTTTATGTTGCTTGCTCACGAGTAAGTTCACCCAATACCTTGATAGTTTTAGCGCCTAACGACATATTAGTTAAGAATATTGTGTACGAAGTAATTTTGAGGGCCCTAATTTTTAAAAACGCTAAACAAAAGTAAAACCGCAAAAACTATATATCTAATTAATAAAAATACTTCTTAACGCGAGCGAAGCCACGGGTGACAGATAGTAGTATACAGAATGGTCAAAAAGGTGAAACTAAAATTTTTTTTTAGATTCCTGACATCTAGATGTACCCGAAAATACCCCATGTATGTTTTGCAATTTTTGGTAGTTTTTGAGTTATGATTTTTTTTTTAATTTTGAGAATTTTTAACTTGACCGAACTAAACTTTTTTTGCTCAAAAGTTATACATCTTTTTCTTATATTTTTTTTGTAACATTATCCTCATTACTTGCACTTTCATACATAAAATACCCTGCTTCCTACCATTATTGTAAGTTACAAAAATATTGATCGAAATTAAAAAAATAAGGTGAAAGCGAATCAAATTTAAATTTTCAACTTTAAAATAAAAATTAAAAAAAGTTTCATGACTTTTAAGTAATTTTAAAAACTGCACAAGACCCTAAGCTTTAATTATAATTCAAAAAAGTGATGCTTGATATGATGCGTGATAATATAAATATATATATATTTATATTGGTGCATTTATGTGTATATGTGTATGTATGTATGTATTTATGTATATACATAGTTCTATATCAGAATGACCACAAATTGCCACGCATTTAAGGCGAAAGTACGTGATCTCCTTCGAGATAATTTGGTGAAATCGTCTTAACGAATACCCGAGCTAGTGTTTGTATTTATTAGAATATTGTATTAATTTTATATACATGTAGGTTTATGTATTGTTTATGTACTTCTGTTTATATAAAATAATATTTTATTAAGTGATGTATGTCAACTTCATTATTTTACCTTTGCACCTACCGTATTATGTTTCTACATTACCTAAAGGTTGACTGGGAGAGAATGCCACATGGCATTAAGTCCTCCTTTGTACAATATGTGCATTAATTTTGAATAAACAAATAAAAAATATATATATATATGTATGAATTTATGTATATATATACAATATATACATGTATGTATGTATTTATGTATATATATATTTAATTTATTTCGATTTATTTCTCAACATAGTCTCCTTTCAGTTCGATACATTTGATCCAGCGATGCTCCAACTTCTTCAAGCCGTCTGAAAAATACGCTTTTTGAAGATCTTCAAAGTAGGTCTCTGTGGCGGAGATAACTGCCTCATTCGACTCAAATTTTTGCCCGTCGGGTGTCTTTTTCAAATTTGGAAATAAAAAGAAGCCACACGGGGCCAAGTCCGGATAATAAGGCGGATGGGGCAACAGTTCGTAGCCAAATGCTACCAATTCACCCGTGGCGACAGCGGAGGTGTGAGCCGGTGCATTGTCGTGGTAAAAGAGCACTCTTTTCTTTACCAAATGAGGCCGTTTTTTCTGCAATTCGTCGAATCGATCCAATAATTCGGCATAGTAGAGCCCTGTGATCATTTTGCCCTTTTCCAGGTAGTCAGTATAGATAACACCTTGTGAATCCCAGAAAACCGTAGCCATCACCTTTCCAGCTGCTCCAAAGAAGGCGAAGACTGTGCAATCGGCACAGTCTTCGCCTTCTTTGGAGCATGTTCCCCGGGTAAATTCCACTGTTTCGACTGTTCTTTGGTCTCTGGTGTGTGCCAGTGTATCCACGTTTCAACGACGGTCACAAAACGACGCAGAAACTCCTTCGAACTGCACCTAAGCACTGCTCTGAAGTGGTCTCACGGTTGCGCTTGTAGTCCGGAATGAGCAACCGCGGCACTCATCGCACCGACAGCTTTCTCATGCCTAAAACCTCATGCAGGATATGACCCACGCTATTTTTTGAAATGCCTACTGTCTTAGCTATCTCGCGCGCCTACAATCGGCGGTCTGCCAATACGAGATTGTGCATTTTAGTGACGTTATCCTCCGTGGTAGCCGTTTTCGGGGTACCTGGGCGTGGCTCATCGAAGGAGAAGAGTCACCGTACACAGTATCTAAGCGTTCTTTGATTTCGCTTCGACTTCCCTTCCAAAAATAAGAATCGTATCACCGAACGATATTGTTCTTTTTCCATTCTAACGAAATCTGCGAACACACTTGCTTCCACACACGGTCAAAACAAAAATACGCTTTACGCTACGTTCGATTCAGCTGAAATTTTATCAGTAACCGTCTGCTGGAATGTTCTAAGTGTTAAGAAATTGCTCTTGCGATAGTAGTACCATCTAGCAGTTAGGCTAAGTACTTATCGGACCACCCTCGTATATACAACAACAGAGTAACAAAGTAAAAATTGTTCGACCAGTTTTTTAGTAGTTACAAGTTATCATAACAGATAATAATAAATAAATAAATATTTTCGGACATTTGACACACAACGTCATCTAGTTTCAAACTAAGCAGAGCTTGTGCTATGATAACTAGACTGACTGATACAATACTTATATACTTTTTTTTTTGTAAATACATACATATTATACATAGAAAACACCCAAACTTCGAAACAAATATTTGTAGATCATACAAACATTTGGTCCGACCCGGGAATCGAACCCGAGACCTCAAGCATAGCAGTCGCACTCGCTACAGCTGCGCCACCGAGGTAGTTGGTGGAGGTAGATGGCGCTGTTAACAATAAAAACCGTTCAAAATCTGACCTATAGAAAGAATGTCATGCTATTTTCTTCCCATTTTCAATATTCAATGTTAGTAATCTTAAATAATATGCAGATAATTTTAATTTGTGCCTACACACAACTACCCTTGTAGATCAAATTTCCTAAATAAATTCTATTAAAATAAAAACTATAGTTATATTAATTAAAAAGCCTGTGAAAAGGGAACGAAAAATCAACGTAAATGATAGATGTGTATACTTTTAGCATAGACGAAACACAGTGAGATACTATCTCTAAGAATGTTGTCGCCATGCCTCACGCCCACACAACATGAAGGCAATAATAAAACCTCTCTTCTCATTTTCTACTATACACCGATTAATGGAAGACGGATTACAAGAATCTGAAATCATAGTCGCTATACCTGGCGGTGCTACAACAAACGTCAAACTAATTTTTACAATTCTTGTTAGACATGCGTTTTTGACGTAAAAGTTTGACGTAAATATGAATTTATAACATCTCACTATCAAGTTTTAACCTTAAGCGAATGTTTAGGTATGTCGTATTTAATATACGTGTATGACAATTACATTATGGCAATTATTTATCGCTAAATACTAGGGATATGAGAAATATCCGTGTGGTGATGAATTAAGAGTACAGAGTATCACTAATCTAACTCATCCCTTGGGTGTTGTATGAGCCGACTGCTGGAGGAAACTATGCAGGACAACAGCATACTGGCAGCTCGTCAATATTTTGTTATTAGCACCCGTATTTATAATAGGGTAAACGATAATTTAGATATTTTAAATTTAAACGGTATACAAACTAAGAATAGATTAAAACAGTGGCTTAGGGATCGATCATACTCGTCAATTGAAAACTTAGTGAGATAATGGTATAAAACCATCTGCAATAAGCGCTCGCAAACACATATACAAACACAGACACGTGCTCGCATACACTCACATACACGCATACACATACACGCGCGCGCGCACGCAAGTATATACACAAACACACACACCCATGCATGATAGTTTAATTTTAATTTTCTTTTGTTTATTTTTCTTATTTAATTTTGTTTTGGTTTCTTTGGACTTATTATTGGTGGATCTTACAATCACTGCGTTTTTATAGCTTTATTTAAAACATAAATAGTCTAAATCACTTGCAATGTAAGGAAGGCGCTGCAAGCCGTCACACAGTGCATACTAGTACGGCTGACAACGTTTGCCATATCAACTCAAACACAAAATGTTTATATTTGTATCCAAACCTTGGTGATATGTAAGTAATGAAATGTTTCTTGCTAATAAACGATTATTATTATTATTATTCCATAGAGAAGGAAAACTTTAAAACAAACCCTATACCAACCGGTATAGCCAGCGTGGTATGGAAGGCGAATGAGAAAGAAACGATGTCCAAGCCAAACCTCCTTTGTAAACAGAGACTTATGTCCAGCAGTGGACAATTAATAACCTAATGAAAATATTGGGAAAAACTCTTCTTCTCCTTAGATTGTTATAAATCTATGGATCGAAAGACAACTTATATTGTGTTTGGGTTTATTTATTCACTTTGTTTTCTATTCTTGGTCTACGCATTCTATGATCACAATTCTAATTTCTAATATTATTAAACTATAGGCACACGTGACGTATCAAAGTTCGAAGTAACTTACTGCATTTAGACCCTCTGTTTTTCATATTTTTGTTATATAACGATATATCGCTAATGTTTCTTACATATCGGTAAGAAGACTAACTTATGAAATCTATGGATGTTACGATGGTGAAAGCTTGTATTGAGGAACAATGGCATTACGTTTGCTCATAATTGTCAATATGAGTGGGGTATAGAGTATACGAGTAGGGTGATGTTTCCCGCGCTTTTTCTGATATCGATTTGTATCTCATACGAAAGTACACAGTTTGGCGGCAAAGCAGATAGTCGTTGTTTATATTTTTTTTTATTTATTGCCTGCCGTTACAATGTGATTATCTATTTAATTCAATTATTTATTTTTTATAATTGTGTACAGTATCCAATAAAAAAAATGTATGTGCATAGGTGTATGTTTTTTGTTTTAGTTTTTTATGGTGAGTTTTTATACTTGCAACATTTTTTTTTCCGATTTAATTTGAATAACGAAATTTTATGTTTTTTCTTTTAATTATTAAGATTTATTGTGCAATATCTTTCTTATACTTATACTTTTTAACTGTGTGTTCCGTCTCATTTGTCTCTGCAGGACTTCTGCTGTAATGGTGATGGTTTTTTATGAAATTAGTACATAATTTAAGATAATGCTTGTAAATAGGCTGCACACAGGGATATGATAAAAACAGAGATTAAAAAAATAATAAGCGACTTGTCTATCTAAGTGACAGTTTTTTTTTTCTTCTGCGCGGAATACCCCCCGGATACTGGTGGTTATGTCTCTCGAACCGACCAACCGGTACCAGTAGCCGGGGAATCAGGTGTACCCTAGAAAGGAAATCCCTGAAACTATCTAATTGGCCCTAAAATAATTTAATCGGTAGATTCTATTTCATACAAGATTATCTTCTGCCATGATAAGGTCGCAAGAAGCATACTTCACGGTGCTACTGCTTTTGAGTGGTTATAAAATAATATTCCACGAACTCTAAGGCCAAAGGTTATAGCAAATAAAATTGTACCACCTAAGAGTACCATCATTATTGGAATACCATTGTCAATTCGGACATATTTTTGTCATTACACTGTATTGCACTGTCGTTTCATTTTAGTATTAATTCAAATCATTAGAATTGTTTAGAGAATTCATAAAATTACAGTGTAATTCTACCAATTAGGACAAATTTTGAATCCTAAGCTAAAATCCATCAAGTCGACCTCAGAATATGCTAAAGAAATACATGTATATATAATATATGCATACACTATTAACATGTAACTCTCCTTCTATTGCAGTCGGGTAAAAGTGATTGACTTTTAAATAAAAATTTACATAGACTTTGAATCAACTTGATCAAAAAACCATTGACAGTGCTAGCTTTAACTGCCACGATGGTGCAGCGGTAATGAATGCGACTGCTATGCTTGAGGTCTCGGGTTCGATTCCCGGGTCGGACCAAATTTTATGATCTGCAAATATTTGCTTTGAAGTTTGGGTGTTTTCTATGTATAATATGTATTCTATAAGTCAGTCTAGTTATCATAGCACAAGCTCTGCTTAGTTTGAAACTAGACGATGTTGGTTTTAAACGTCCGAAATTTGTTTTTTTTAAAGTTAATTAACTCCGTTATCGAAACATAATCCTTTAGATTCATACAACGTCATCTTCTTATATCATACTGCCGGACCCTCTTCTTATAAAGGAGGTTTTGGCCTATTAAACCACGATTGTCCGACGCTATGGTAAACGGTTTGTGTCAAGTTTGCCTTCCCTTCTCAGTGATGTCTTCTTGTGCAATTTATTTATTTATTTACACTTTATATACTTTGTACATCGGCGGACTTAATGCCCAAGGCATTCTCTTCCAGTAAACCTTAGGGTGGTGTTGAAATATTGTAAGAGAGGTGCAGAGAGGTTACATTGACAATGAAAATATACCATACATGAGTACATATACATACATGAACACATACAATACATACGTCATAAATACACACATATATATACATAAATATACACATACACACGCATTTGATTATATTCGTACACTATAACAAATTGACTATAAACTGAGCCAACTATCGATTAGACGATTCTTCAATTTCGTTAAGAAGGCGATTATGTACATTCATTTTGAATATAAACCAGTTTGTGGACATCCTGACTTCGAGCGGAAGTGCATTCCAAGGCAGTACTGCCTGAACAAAGAACGAAGAGTTCACGAAACCAGAGTTGTGAGAGGCACAATTTACTCCATTAATTGGCTCTTCTACCATCCACGGGACGAAAAAAAGTGATACAATTTCGTATTCTTAATCCTGGCCTGCAACACTCTCTACTTATTCTATTATAGACCAGTTTTAGTAGGGAACTCTTGTTTCAAATTGTTCAAAACTTCGTAATTGAAAGTATTTCATCATTTGAACCCCTTCAACCCCGCGTAGTTTGCTCCTTCAGTCGCCTCTAGACGTCCACGGGATGAATATGGATAGTGAAACTTCGAATTTGTATTCTTATATATCTTCTTCTTATTAATATGTATCCTCACTATACCGATGATACACTACCACTCGTTAGGGAAAATCGTATTTGAAACAATAGTGTGATATAAATTACCATTTTGCCACAAAAAACCTTTCATCATCATCAATGACCTTTAACAGTCCATTGTTAGACATACACCTCTTCTTAGAAAGGAAGCTTTGACCTACTATAGCACGCTAACCAGACGCGTTGGTACAAGTTTTGTTTCAAATTTTCCTTCTCTTTGCACTGATGCTGTCCTAGATAGTTCAGCTTCCTCAGTCATCTCTTACGACACCCACGGGATGAATAGGGGTGGTGACACTATGTATTCTTAATCCATCACCACATGGACTAGAGAAATGATTTATTTACAATAAATTCTTGGTAAAAAGCTCATCATATAAAACCTTGACTAATTAGTAACAGGTAGTAGAGCCACGCTGATTTCAGCACGAGCGGGCCGGCTCAACCGGGGCAGTACTACCCTCCCACAGAAGACCAACCCAAAGCGCCAGCATCCGTGTTGTCGTGTTTCGTTGGTGAGTGTGAGACCGGAGGCCCATTGATGCAGAAGTGACAGTTGTCGTGGTAACTGTGTAGGTCTTATACTGTCACGATGACTATCATGCCTTTTACGTCCCCAAGCGGGGTGTGAAAAAGCATCTCACAAGGCCGCCATAGTGTGGGTCACTATACTGCATTGTCTGCGTTTGCGATGAGTATGGTGATCACAACTCTTAGATTCTATTCATACTTTCTATCAGGTAGAGTAGAGTCACTTTAACAGGCTCTTAACATATATATATATATATATATTACAATGTAAGCGTACTCTCTTTCTCTCATTTGAGTACACATTGATGTATTGTTTCAATTATAAACACCAGTTCATACCCATATTAATTTGTAGAATAAAACTGTTTGCCCTTTACATCAAAAGAAAACATTTTTCTGTCAATACTTATGTATCATATATACATCAAAAAATTATTGACACCTACCCTTACAAGACAGCGTGAAGAGCTTAGCAACGTATTGATACAGAAGAGGGAGGCTAACGGTCAGGTGCACTAGTACTCTCACTAAGTCACGAACTTCGTACCGCAACACTATATATTTTGTTTTTTTTTACTTTTCTGCCGGGCTGATTTGTGAATTTAAACCATCCAGGGCAACAGCCAAACGCATACTTCATTATACAAAAAAAAATCATTCAAATCGGTCCAGCCGTTTAGGAGTTCAGTGAATACACACACACATATTGAAAAGTAACCACCACGTATTACAGATGTGTACGTGAGCAATGCAGCAACAGTCAAGACACAGCAAGTGGTTGATGATCCCGATATCAACAGCATTTACTATCCAAACAATCCAAGATACGACCGAGGTAACTATACTGAACCCTGTTTATCATGGATCTGTGGGTCTACAGGTTATTTACCCTGAGCCCTGAGTCAAAAGTTGTGGGTTTCATTTTTATCCAGGTCAAATAAATGGCTGTAAAACGTTTGTTTTTTCTGCATTTAAGTGTAATTAATGTATAATATATATATGTATTTAGAAATTTTATATAACTGCCTCGTTGGTCTGACGGTTAGCGTACGGGACTGTCGATCAAAAGGTCTCTGGTTCAAATCCTGGGTATTTCCAAAAAAATGTTATAAGGTGATCGTGATTATCAAAAAAACTTAATAACGGCCCGGAGTTTGGTAGGTGGGCACTTAACTTCCGGAGATTACGTAAAGCCGTCGGTCCCGTCGAATTGTTGTTAAGGAACAGACAGTGCACCTGTGTTTGCGCGCACACACTTGATCACTATAATATCTCCTGTGTGGTTTCGCTGCTGAGGCTTGTCTTCGTTGAGACTGTCCGCCGTAACCAAAATCGACTTGGACTACATCATATAAGTATGTTTATCAGCTAGAGTACTCTGCCTAGTTAGGGATAAGAAGGCTGTTTGAGAGTTAATTCAAGTTATTATGATAATAATATAAATACATCTAATACGAGTATATAAAATTTCCAAGTCACAGTTTTCGTTGCCATACCTACTCCTCTGAAACGGCTTGACCGATTTTGATG
This sequence comes from Hypercompe scribonia, assembly GCA_949316085.1. Classification (NCBI taxonomy): domain Eukaryota; kingdom Metazoa; phylum Arthropoda; class Insecta; order Lepidoptera; family Erebidae; genus Hypercompe; species Hypercompe scribonia. The sequence continues at coordinate 4,291,945 of OX438997.1, forward strand.
AAATTTTTTGTGCTTATCCGGTATCTATGAGAATCGGCCAACATCTATTTTTCATCCCCTTAAATGTTAGGGGTAGTACAACCCTAAATATTTTTTTTTATTTTTTACATAAAATTTTTAATTTCTATTTTTTTATGATACAACATACAAAAATACATACAATCCTCAATTTTCACCCTTCTACGATCAACCCTTATTTTTTAATAGCCATTTTAGTAAAAATGGCAAAACAACGTTTGCCGGGTCAGCTAGTGTATATGTATAATGTTACTGATCCCACGATCTCCAACTTACAAACCTGTTCTAAACTTGCAGATGCTACCATTTGCTTAAGTGCTAAATTTTCTTAATAATAACGCTTTGTTAGTTAATTAAAGTAATCAACGTGATATACTTCACGATAAATAAATATAGTAAGGCCAAGTTAAGTTACTTGCCTGAAGCATTAACCGCGAAAATGCTTCGGCAGATATGGACGATCCGGGGAAGTGATAATAATAAAACCATGGAATTCACTTGACTGAGTTTGTTAATGTCACTAAAATACTACCAGCGAAATCTGAGAATAACCACTTTACCTATTCAATACTAGTCTACCACATTCACACAACCCCATCTAGTCCCAAACTGAGTAAAGCTTGTACTATGGGTACTATCTGGATCCGCCTGGGCGGCGCAGCGTGGGGTCCTCACTGCAGTTATTGGAGGAGATCTCTCGCTACAGGCCGTCATACGCTTCATGGCCGGTAGCGACAGTTGTTTTACCGCGGTCGCAACCTTCTGCGAAGACGTAATTTCGCGGAAGGCGGCGGAGAGGGCCCGGGAGGACGATTTCCATTCGGACCCAATTCGCCGCCGGCGAACCGGGCGGCGGAGGCGCGCATATCAGCGCCTCATGCCGCCTTGAGTGTGGCCGCGGATGGACGGGATGGGTTTTCCCCTCCATCCGCTACAATGGCCAGCCGCGAGGAGGCGACGTGCGTGTGTGCCGTACGTCGCCTGAATGGAGAGTTTGTCCGCAGATGGTGCCCGCGTTGGCGGGCAGGCCCTAGGAGGGATCTGGATGTCGTAATAGCAGCGGTTCCCGGATCCCTCCTATGTCAGGGGCAGAGTGGCACACCGTGTGGTTTTAGTCGGTCCGATTCCGACACACCACCTCGCCGTAAACCCCGGTGGGGTGACGGCTCGAGGGGGTTTCCACACGTTCAAAAAAAAAAAAAAAGTGGGTACTATCTGTATGTCGTAATAACAGCTGTTCCCGGATCCCTCCTATGTCAGGCGTAGAGCGTAGAGTGGCACACCGTGTGGTTTTAGTCGATCCGATTCCGACACACCACCCCGCCGTAAACCCCGGTGGGGAGACGGCCCGAGGGAACTTCCACACGTTAAAAAAAAAAGGGTACTAGACAACTTATATTACTACATATATGTTTTTTTTTGTAAATTTATACATTGATTTGTTGCAAAACCCAACCTCCGGAACAAATATTAGCAGATACAAACATTTCGGTCAGACCCAGGAGTCGAACCCGAGACCTCAAGTACAGCAGTCGTTTACGTTACCACTACACCATCGAGGCAATCGAAATGGTGATACTATTCAAAGAGTGAATTAGGGTATTGAGGGCCCAAACTTCCTTCGCTCTCCTATTCAGGGGAGGGGGGAGGGACACTGTAAAACTTCAGTTGCAAGTATCTATGTGCTGCCTTAGTTACTTCTCATCAAGTAATCCATCTGCTCATATAATCCATATATGTGTAGATTCCGTGAATCTTTTCTTTTTCTATTTTAAGAGCCTGCCAAAGTGACTCTACTCTGCCTGATGGAAAGCATAAATAGAATCCAAGAGTTTTGGTCACCATACTAATTGCAAATGCAGACAATGCAGTACGGTGACCCACACTATGGCGGCCTTGTGAGACGCTTTTTCACACCCTGGTTGGCGACGTATAAGGCATGACAGTCATCGTGACAGTGTAAGGCTTACACAGTTACCACGATAACTGTCACCCCTGCATCAATGGGCCTCCGGTCAATAACAACAACATCTTAGACCTGAATCTCAATATTTTTACCAAATACATTAATTCGCCTATTTTCATTTGCAGGGTCAGGTGCGTTAATTATTCCCAATGTGGTGCAGTCGCTTGCTCACTTTATTAGAACCTTTTTACCAACCATCAACAAAGGTACATATCTGAAATTCATTACCAACATCTTCTTTTGATAGCCCACAGCTAGACATCTCAAATTATGTCTACTATTTAATTAGTATTATAAAAAAACAACAGTAACAAACAACACAAACAAAGAACAAGCACACACACAACATACAAACAAACAACACAAACAAAAAACAAACACATACACACACATACTCACACAAGTACATACTTACGCACACTAAACGAAATAAATCCTTTTTATTATTATTATTACCACATTTATATCTTTTAATCCGTAGATTAATGAAATCTGTTTGTTTTGCATCATTAAGAATCATTTTGTAATTTCAGGTACAGATTCTCGTGTTGGTTTCGGCTTTTCGTTCGGCAATCACGCAGACTTCCAAGTAGTTCTGGAACTAGGGCCTCAAGAGAAGACCAAAGCTCTAGGTAAATATACCCACAACACCAAGAGGTCGAACACTCTCTTATACTATTCACACTGTGAGCCTTCAGACTCCAGAATCTGCTGTGTAATTTAACGAATTGAATATTCACTCTTTTTACTTCTTTCTGAGTCATTTTCTTCCTGCAATAACATTAGGGCTCGCTCACAGATTACCCCCTAATACACACCCTAATCACGGATTACCCCCTAGGGTATCTATGGTGGTATATACATAATTGTACTAAAATACTGAAATATTCCAATCAAGCATATGACACAATCATAAGAATTTAAAAACATTTTCTAAGATTATTTTCTATTTTTAAAGATTGTTATGTTACGATCAATAACGCAGAAGTAAAAAGAGCGACGTACCAAACTAATGAAAAGAAAAAAGTTCTAAGCGACGGTTAAGACGATATTGAGTTTAACCTTTTTTACTTGGTAAAAAGCTATAGTCGATATAATAAAAAAAGGGAATTCCCCAATCAGAAAACTTATTATATATACAGACACTATCTCCCGTAGATAAGGTGATTCAAACTTCGGTTCAAATGAGCAGCTCGAACGGACCTTCAAAAAAATCAGGCCAAGCCTAGCTTGAGCCTAATAAAAAAGGGGTTTTTAAAATTCATTGTACTTTTGTGATTAGAAAAATAAATACTATTATTATTACTCTATTTTTCTTGTGAGTTAAGTTATTCGTTGTATTTTACGAAGTGTGTGAGATTCATTATCATTGTCAATCATCAACAGCGTTTAACAGTCCACTACTGGACATAGACCTCTCCTTAGAAAGGAAGTTTTGGCCTACTATACCACGTTGCCCAGACGTGTTGAAAGAGGGTTTGTATCAAGTTTTCCTTGTCTTTGCAGTGATATTGTCCTGCGTAGTTTCCTCCCTTAGTCAACTCGTACAACACCCATGGGATGACTAGGAGTGGTGACACTTTATATTCTTAATCCGTCATGACACCCACAAAGTGAGGGTTACAAATATAAACTAATAAAGTGACAGACGGAGTGAGGCTATCGGAAACCAAACCTTTTGCAGATTCTGAAAGCTCAAAGAATGGTAATTTCGTGTTGGTACATAAAGAAATGTAAATAAAGTAAACACTTACAAAACATACATAGGAAAGACTGAAACAAATATTTGCACATCAAACAAACATTTGGTTAATTATTTTCTACAATTTCAGATGGAAGAGGATTCCAGACGACCTCTGCAAACACCAAACGCCAAGTTTCATTCAAGTCAAAAATTTCTAAAACCAGAAAAAAGGTACCTGATTCTTCACCTCAGGATTTTTTTACTGTCTTGTATATCTAGTACTTTTTGTGTGATGACAGATTAAGAATTTGAAGTGTCATCATCCTTAAACATCCTGTAGGTGGCGTAAGAACCCAAAATTGGCAAATTAGTCAGGATAACAGCACTGCAATATGAAGGATAACTGGACACCCTACACCAACTCATCTAATCAGTGTGGTATATATACCGAATACAAAAACCTCCTATCTTAGGAGAGGCCTTGTACAGCAGTATGATATTAAAGACTCTACTTGATACTAGTTGGAGCTGAGTTTAAAGGATTAAAAATACGAAATTATCTGAAAGGGGGTGCCAAGAGACGAATAGGTATAAAAGTGATACCTAATAGATAAAAAGTGTTAAGAACTAATTCCAGTGGTAAATAGGCCCCGCTGTCTGTTACTGCGAGCAGGTTATGCTTGCGAAAGAGATGGCGGAGCGGGACCGGGAGAGGTTCAGAACTCTGCCGGTCCACTAGGCCCTGGAATGGGCCAGGTACCGCTGAAGACTCAGGTGCCGGCAATCGTTAAACGATCTCCGTCCTCCATAAGCGCCAAGGGAGGCAGTGACCATCTGTCACCCTAGCAGAAGCAGGCCTTCAAGACCTTCGCCTTTTTGGGGGCGCGAAGAAAGGGGAATATAGAGGTTCCCAAACAGGGGGGGGGGGGCATCTACAAACCGTAGATGGCCCGGAGTATGTCGGGGTTCCAGGGATTTCCTTACTAGGGTGCACCTGGTTCCTTGGCTACTAGTACCTTAGACGGCATGCGGTTTTTAGTCGGTTCAAGTCCAGCATAACCACCTTTCGGTGGTATCCGTGGGGATTACCACACAATAAAAAGTGTTAAATAGGCCGCTTTAGTTGAATACAAAAGAGAGAACCACTATGAACGTGCGAGGCCGTCATAAGCGTGGAAGATATATTCTTCTGCGCACATGATCATGTTCAATTGAACTTGACCTCACAGAAAATTGGTATTTCGGCAATTCTGTCGTTGTATTTCATCGACTAGATAAAACTACTTACCAGATACATATTTAATGTCAAAACAACTCTATGAACTATGAAAGTGAGAAAATTAGGAAGGAGAAAAGAAGGAAAGGGTAGTTTAAAAATCACTGAGCTTTGGTAAATAATTACCAATCAAAAATTAATAAACTATAAATAAAATGATTCTTTTCTCACCACATGATTTTTAATACTTGCAAATATTATGCTTAGTAAGTAATACAATCTCGCAAGACATCGTGGAGGACTGGTGCCTAACTTGAGTAGAAACCCGTGTTATAGGCCAATTAATCTCCGCTCAGTATTATAGTTACTGGTATGAGCACCAAGAAGTGTCGCAAGGGCGCACCCTTGCACACTACCCTGGCAGAAGAGAAAATACATAGCCAAACACATTTTTCAAATTTATTTCATAGAAAAAAGCGACTTCATATGTAAAGACTTAGTATAATTCTATATTTTATATTCCGTAACAGTATGTATAGATGTAGATTTTTTTTTTTTTTTTTTTTTTTTTTTTTTAACGTGTGGGAACCCCCTCGGGCCGTCACCCCACCGGGGTTTACGGCGGGGTGGTGTGTCGGAATCGGACCGACTAAAACCACACGGTGTGCCACTCTGCGCCTGACATAGGAGGGATCCGGGAACAGCTGTTATTACGACATCCAGATCCCTCCTAGCGCCTGCCCGCTCATGCGGGCACCATCTGCGGATAAACTCTCCTTTTAGGCGGCGTACGGCACACGCGGACGTCGCCTCCTCGCGGCTGGCCATTATAGCGGGTGGAGGGGAAAACCCGTCCCGTCCACCCGCGGCCACACTCAAGGTGGCATGAGGCGCTGGTATGCGCGCCTCCGCCGCCCGGCTCGCCGGCGGCGAATTGGGTCCGAGTGGAGATCGTCCTCCCGGGCCTTCTCCGCCGCCTCCTTCCGCGAAATTACGTCTTCGCAGAAGGTTGCGACCGCGGTAAAACAACTGTCGCTACCGGCCATGGAGCGTATGACGGCCGGTAGCGAGAGATCTAATCCAATAGCTGCAGTGAGGACCCCACGCTGCGCCGCCCAGGCGGAACAAACCGCCAGCGTGTGCTGAGCCGAGTCCTCACTGCAGTCGCAGTGGTGACAGGCGGGACTCAATTCCCTCCTGGCGACCGAGTGCAGATACCTCCCGAAGCAACCGTGCCCGGAAAGAACCTGCGTCAGTCGGAAGGAAAGGGTCCCGTGCTGCCGCCCTGCCCACTCGGCGATGACCGGCTGGAGAGCCTCCACGAGTGCAAAGCCAGCACGTGGAGTCTCCAACCGGGACGACCAACGAGCCATTGTGGCTCGACGAGCGGCCTCACGCCACTCGCGTATCTCTTCGGGCGGGGGCCGTATGCCGCTACCCGCCCGGAAGTCGGCTGTCCGCCGATAAACTTCGGCGAGCACTTCCGCCTCCAAATCCCACGGGGGAGTTCCGGCCAAGGCGCACGCCGCCTCCGTCGATACGGTGCGGTAGCCGCGTATGGCTCTAACCGCCAATATCCTCTGAGGGCGCCAGAGGCGAGCCCTATTCTGGGCGGTCAGAGCTGCCGCCCACACCGGTGCACCATACAGCGCCATTGACCGGACAACCCCCGTGTATAGCCGTCTCGTCGCGACGCTGGCTCCACCCAAATTCGGCAAAAGTCGCCCAAGGGCAGAAGCAGCGCCGACCAGCTTTGGAGAAAGCTGTCGGAAGTGCTCGTCGAAGAGCCACCTGCCGTCGAGGATCAGGCCCAGATATTTCATCTGGGCCTGAACCGGTACGAGGACCGAATTGACTACGATAGAGGCGCCGGGTGGTGGACCACGACGGGGCCCATGGAACAAAAGGGCCTCCGTCTTGTCTAGGGCCACTCGTAAACCCAGCGCCTCAATGCGCCCGACCACCAAAGAGACTCCCACGGTGGCCAGGCACGCCGCCTCTTGAAAGTTCGCCCCCCGGGCCGTGACCAATGTGTCATCGGCGTAACAAATTACGCCCAGCCCGGGGGGAAGACGACCTCGAAGGGCCCAGTCGTATCCCATATTCCACAGGAGTGGTCCGAGGACAGACCCCTGTGGAACACCGCACGACATGAGCCGCCGTCTCAGAATGCCATCTCGGTCCTCGTACATGACGGTACGCTCCTCAAGGTAGTCTGCCACAAGCCGCCTCAGGTACTCTGGCACCCCGTGGTAGTGGAGTGCTTCCCTGATGCAGCTAAATGGCAGACTATTAAATGCGTTGGCGATGTCCAACGACACCGCCAACAGCACGCCGCCACAGCTCACCGCCTCTTCAGTCACGGCCCTCAGGCGTAACACAGCATCGACTGTTGAACGCCCGGCTCGAAACCCGTATTGGGCGTCCGACAGATCGGGGCCCACCTCGCAGAGGTGCCGGACGATGCGGGCAGAGAGTATCCTCTCAAACAATTTACCCGCCTCGTCCAGCAACACGATGGGCCTATAGGCCGCGACCGAATCGGCCGGCCGTCCCGGCTTCTGTAGTAGGACCAGCTTCCCGCTCTTCCAACCCTCAGGAAAGCGCCCGGACGCCAAGCTGGCGTTTAGGACTTCCCCGAGGCGATCCGACATGTGGTCGAGGGTTCGCGCCAGCACTCGGGCAGGTATCCCATCTGGCCCAGGGGCGGTGTTCTTAGAGCGAATCCGCAGAACGACCGCCCCTATCTCCGATTCCCTGACGGGCGGAACATTATCCTCGTTCCGTCCCCCGTCGTCTTCGACCATGAAGGCCATCGACGGGGGTGTGTGCTCCGCCCGCTGCGGGAAAAGACCCTCGACCACTTCCTGCAGGAAGCTGGGCTGGAGTGTCTCTGTAAGGGGGGGGCCCGACGTGCGGAGCTTTTGTCGCACCGCACGATAAGGGCGACCCCAGGGGTCACGATCGAGACCCTCCAGCATCTCCTTCCTCTTCACTTCTTTGGCGCGGCTAATGGCCAGCTTCAGAGTTTTCCGCGCCTCTCGGTACTCCTCATGAAGCTGGTCCTCCCCGCCGTCTACGCGGTGTCGCCGCCGACTACGGGTGTAGGACCTCCGGGCACGAGTACAGGCCGCGCGGAGGTCCGCCAACTCCTGGGACCACCAGTAAACCTCCTTCCGTGGAGGCCGACTACCTCGGATGCGGGGCATGGCCGCATCGCAGATCTGCGTAATCGCATCGCGGAAACGACCAGCCCCCATGTCGACCTCCTCGGTCGGGGCCTGCGGAGACAGCCAGGAGAAAATAATGGCTGCCTCCTCTAGTAGGTCCCTATTCAGTTTGGCTACAGCCCACCGCGGCAAGCGAGAAGAACGCCGCGCCGCGTGACCCCTACTGGGGTCCTGGGTCCGGGAGAGCTCAAATCGAATGTAGAGGTGATCCGAGAGCGTCTCAACCTCTTCCAGGACACACCAGTTCCTTACTCGTGCGGCGAGGGCAGGGGTAGCGAACGAAAGGTCCACTATCGACCCTCCCTGCTGTCGCACACACGTGTTGGTGGAGCCCCTGTTCAGTAAACAGAGGCCCACCGAGGCCGCCCACTCCTCTACGGCCTCGCCCCTAGCGTCCGTCCTGGGGGAACCCCACGCAATGGACTTTGCGTTGAAGTCCCCCAGCACTAAGACGTGCCCAGACGTTAGACGCCGCATCGAGGTTTCCAAGGTGTTAAGGAAAACCTCGAAGTCATTCAAACTCCGGTTGGGGGAGAAGTATACACCATATACAGTGATCCCCCCCCACTCGGCAGCAACATATCCAGTGCCCTTGTCTCTTAGCGACAAGGGCGGGGAATGAGCCGCCGTGGAGCCGACGACTGCCACGGAACCGTCCCGGTCACCCAACCAGTTTGGACGGGGAGGAACGTAATAGGGCTCCGCGGCTACGGCAACACCGATCGACCACTGTGCCATGGTTTGCAGGAAGAGGTCCTGCGCCGCAGCACAGTGGTTCAGATTCGTCTGGACTAGGAGGCTGGAGACTTGGGCCATTACTGGACCGTCTCTACAGCCTCCTCCATGGGCGACGATGTCGACGTGCGAACGGCATCGGAGGCAGCCTGGGTCGACTGGCTAGCCCCCAACGCTTGCCGAGAATCACGGGGAGGTTTGCAGCCCCCCCTGCCCAATCTGATGATTGGCGGGCTTGTTACCTGCCGCACAAACCGGACAGTGAGGGGCGGCAGAGCACTCTGCCGCCTTGTGCCCCGGTCGACCGCAGCGGAAGCATAGTCCGCTGCAGTCAAAACAACTCACGCACTTGGCGCGTGTGTGTCCGGATGCTAGGCATTTAAAGCACCTCATCGGTCTTGCCGCCAGAACAGTGACTCTGGCGTTCACAAAACCGACGAGGATTCTGCCTGCATCGCCCAAAGCTTTGGCCGACGCTACCGGACAGCTGATCCACACTGCGCCAAGCCCTCCCGGACCGGGGCGGATGGTGCCGACCCTAATGTTGTCCGCGTTGCAGCCCGTCTTCTCGCTGATTGCAACGCGGACATCCTCTGTCGTTACGGAGTCATCCAGGCCCGAAATGCGCAACTCTGCGCATTTGGTAGGCCTGGCGATCTTCACACCATCCGTGGCCGCGAAGATTCCCCTCAGTTTCTCGGCGAATCTGTCCGCCGTCTTTGCACCTTCAGCCCCAGGGAACTCGAGGACTCGAGCTCCCGTCTGGGCAAGGCGCAACCTGACCCCTTCAGTCCCGAAATCGGTGGCGAGACTATCACGGGCCTTTTTAAATAAGGCCGCATAGGATAGTCCGCCACTAGCCGCCTCTGGGGTTACGGTGACCACCACAGCCGCGCTTTTAGGCACCTGCAATCTGCGCGGCTTCTTCGCGGTAGTCACCGCCACCGATGGCGACTGCGGGGTAGAAGCTGCTTTTTGGGCAGCCTTTTTACCCCGCTTTCGGGATTTCTTAGCCCCCCCGACTACCTGCCAACCATCCGTGGACGGGGCAGATGTAGAGGGAGCAGATGTGGAGGTGCCAGGTACAGCGGCTGGAGTGGAGAGCGGAGGGAATTCCGCTCTAGACTTAGCCGCCGCTTTGGGCCCTGACCTCTGTGCACCCGTCTTAGCTACTGCTTTAGCCGCCTGTCGTGTCCTCGGAGTGGCCGCAGGAACAGGAGATACTGACGCCGCAGGAACAGCAGACACCGACGCCGCCGCTGCATAAGACACACGACCGTCTACAACGGGAAGCGACGTCAGCGCCGATGCGGCCTTTGGTCTATGTGACGCGAGTGGTGGCCGGACGACAGCGGCTGGAGGTAGTCTCGCCTCCAGGCCAGCGAGACGTCCGTCCATCATACGCCACACTGCGTCAGTGATTTGCCGCAATTGGGCATCAGCGATGGTACCGGGAGTGACAGAGGCAAGCGATGGAGACGAGCCTTCTTGCTCAGGGCGAACCGCCCGGAATTGAGCAAACTGTGCGCTCAGTTCAGCTACTTCCCGTGTAAGATGGTCGTTGGCCGCTTGGAGACGAGCCACGTCCCCAATAAGGCTCTCAACAACCCCCGCAACTGCAGAAGAGGAGTCCTTAAGGGCTTTTACAAAAGCACCCTTAAGGTTACTCGACTTGGTGGCTACCTTGTGGATGATAGCCACCGCTGCTTTCGCTCTCTCTTGCATGGACGATGGCGTTTGGGGAACAGAATCCCCTACCATCGGCTCCTTAATCTTATGCAAGAGATCTGCGATCTCCTCCTCTGCAAGTGCTTCGCCGTCCGCCCTAACCCGCCTATAGGCTTCCGCCTTACAGAAGACGGAGCCTGACGGGATCGAGATCGAAGTTCGCGACCTGCCTCTACGGTTGCTGGCGACTTTAGGAGGTAACATCTCCTGGGACGTGTCGCTCTCCTCGTCCCTGGAGCGCCTGCGTTTTCGGGAGTCGCACAGCTCCGTTTCCATCAGGCCACCTCCCGTGCCATCCGACGAACAAGTAGACCTGGAACGCAGTCGTTCCGATGTTCTGCGGCTCCCAGCAGTCATAATGACTTCTGGGAGCCTCATCGACATAGGTGTCTCAACCGATGCGTCCTTTGAATTGGACGAGAAGTCGTCCACTCCGCTTTTCTCCTTCTTCTTCTCTTTCTCTCCTTCTACATTTAAATATTTAGTTTTAATTTGATCAGATTCCATATTAGACCCACGAGAGGGGGAGAACTAAAGGTCGACCCGGGCAGAGATCCCCCAATACCCGGGCAAGCGTAAATTTATGCCCAACCGAGGGGTCCGCAGGTGCCTCGGCTGGGAGTGCGCTTACGACTGAACTACCCATCAGCCATGCATCCCCTGGTCACGCACCAGAACACGGGATTCGGGGTAATTTTTTAAAGAGGTTTTCTTCCTCGCAGTCCGGGCGGCTAAGCCAAGACCCTCGCCCCCGATTGGTGTCGCGAGACATAACCACGACACTCCTTTCGGGATTACGATGTGACAACGGTGGCAGGAAGATTATATCTTCCAATGCCTGCTCGGCGGCAGTGTGAGTACACACCGAGCCCGTTCTCCTTTCTCCACCATTGACAGTGGAGAAACGCCGACCCATGAAAGGGTCCCACCATAGTGATTTTTTACCGAGGTTTTCCTCCTCAATGCTCCGAAGAGCGAAGAACCAACAGAGGATCCGACAGACACGCCCGCTCTGTTGGACCAAGTCTCGGCCGAATTGCCGAAGAAAATGGCTTCCTCTTTGTGCTAGAATATTAGCCGTTGGCAGTGATGAACGATACCATCGCCAACGTTTCCAGGGTGCACCACGTGGAGGTTTTCTAGCCCAGCACCCCATAGATGTAGATGCACCAACCTGAAAATAATTCTGACGACGCCCTTGGTTACTGGCTTATAGTTTTATATTATAATATCCATACAATATTTTTAAGGTAGTAGAGCCACGCTGATTTCAGCACGAACGGGTTCGACCGGGGCAGTACTACCCTCCCACAGAAGACCAACCTAAAGCGCGAGCATCCGTGTTGTCGTGTTTCGTTAGTGAGTGCGAGACTGGAGGTCCATCGATGCAATGTCCATTGATGAGTGACAGTTATCATGATAACTATGTGAGGCTTACACTGCCACGATGACTGTCATGTCTTTTACGTCCCCAGGCGTGGCGTGAAAAAGCATCTCACTAGGCCGCCATAGTATGGGTCACCACACTGCATTGTCTGCATTTGCAATGAGTATGGTGACCACAACTCTTTGGAGTCTATTCATGCTATCCATTAGGTAGGATAGAGTCACTTTGGCAGGCTCTTCATATAGAAAAAAAAAATACCCAATAGTAAATTTAGTGGCGAGTAAGTTGTATAAGTTCTTCGTTTCTCTTACGCTTTTTCCTGGTTGATAATGGTTGGCACTCCTTGAGGGAGACCTCCGTTCGCGGCGGCTCTGGCTGCCCAGAATAGGGCTCGCCTCTGGCGCCCTCAGAGGATATTGGCGGTTAGAACCATACGCGGTTACCGCACCGTATCGACGGAGGCGGCGTGCGCCTTGGCCGGAACTCCCCTGTGGGATTTGGAGGCGGAAGTGCTCGCCGAAGTTTATCGGCGGACGACCGACTTCCGGGCGGGTAGCGGCATACGGCCCCCACCCGAAGAGGTACGCGAGTGGCGTGAGGCCGCTCGTCGAACCACAATGGCTCGTTGGTCGTCCCGGTTGGAGACTCCACGTGCTGGCTTTGCTCTCGTGGAGGCTCTCCAGCCGGTCATCGCCGAGTGGGCAGGGCGGCAGTACGGGGCTCTTTCCTTCCGACTGACGCAGGTCCTTTCCGGGCACGGTTGCTTCGGGAAGTATCTGCACTCGGTCGCCAGGAGGGAATTGAGTCCCGCCTGTCACCACTGCGACTGCAGTGAGGACTCGGCTCAGCACACGCTAGCGGTTTGTTCCGCCTGGGCGGCGCAGCGTGGGGTCCTCACTGCAGTTATTGGAGGAGATCTCTCGCTACCGGCCGTCATACGCTCCATGGCAGGTAGCGACAGTTGTTTTACCGCGGTCGCAACCTTCTGCGAAGACGTAATTTCGCGGAAGGAGGCGGCGGAGAAGGCCCGGGAGGACGATCTCCACTCGGACCCAATTCGCCGTCGGCGAGCCGAGCGGCGGAGGCGCGCATACCAGCGCCTCATGCCGCTTTGAGTGTGGCTGCGGGTGGACGGGACGAGTTTTCCCCTCCATCCGCTATAGTGGCCAGCCGCGAGGAGGTGACGTGCGCGTGTGCCGTACATCGCCTAAATAGAGAGTTTATCCGCAGACGGTGCCCGCTTTCGCGGGCAGGCGCTAGGAGGAATCTGGATATCGTAATAGCAGCGGTTCCCGGATCCCTCCTATGTTAGGCGCAGAGTGGCACACCGTGTGGTTTTAGTCGGTCCGATTCCGACACACCACTCCGCCGTAAACCCCGGTGAGGTGACGGCTCGAGGGCGCTTCCGCACGTAAAAAAAAAATAAAAAAAATAAAAAACAGACCTCCGTTCAGCAGTGGACGGCGGTAGTTGTAACATATAATATAAAACGTGGTGAATTGCTTTGTGCTTCTAGAATATTCTTTAAAAATAACCCATGTATTTGTCCTAAATGAGTTCCCACAACTTCTTTATATTTACAGTACTTCAAAACGAATGGGGAAAAATACCTTCAATTCTGGGCTCAGATGATGAAAGACTTTCATTTACGAGGTTCTGATCAACTTAGAACAGACGTTCCTATTTAAAAATGGTCTATAATAGGATTAGCAAAGCGTGATATCGGCTAAGAATATGGAATGTCATCACCTCTATTCGTCCCGTGAGTATCAGAAGACTTGATTGCACCTGACTTGCAAACTGCACAAAATAACAGCACTGAGAAAAGAAGAAAAACCTGGAATAAACTTTGTACCAACCTTTCTGGCCAGCGTAGGACGGTACATCAAAATTTTCTTCCTAAGGAGAGGTCTATATCCAACCGTGGACTTTCAAAGGCTTTAGACGACAATGACAATACAGATGATAACGGAATAAAAGAGTTGCAGAGCAGGTACCTTTAATCACAAGTTTTAAAACAACTTGCATTTAAAATGGGTATAAAGGGACACAGGAAAATATAATCTGTATACCTAACTATATTTATATATATTATAAGTATAAGATTTTTGGAAAGATGACCCTGGGACAACACAAATGTGACATCCGCTGCCAGCGAGATCCTTACTTCCAAAAAGAGTCATGAAATAAGTTGTAATTTAAAGCTCGCAGTATTTAAAAACAATAAAATAAATTTTATTTGTTTGTCTTTTTTTAGTTAAATTTGATGATAATCAGCGTGTTGATTTGGTTCACATGAATATAGTTCGGTTGCGTGTCAAGAGCCAGCACTGGTCTGTTACCCGAAAGGAAAATAATAATAGTTTCTCATCATCATCTCATGTCAGCCAATAGACATCCACTACTGGACATAGGCCTCCCCCAATGTTCTTCACAAGAACCGGTCCCGTGACGCCCGCGATCTTCATCAGGTCGCCGGACCACCGTATGGGGGTCCACTAACGCTGCGTTTCCCAGTACGCGGTCACCACTCCAGAACTCTATGGAATAATAGTTTATTGCAAAGTAAATTTACACATGAGTTCAGTATGTTATACTGAAATTGATTTTTTACAAAAAGAATGGCTCTCCTAGTTTGCAAGCTAGGTTTACACTTGTAACTTGGCTTATTCTTCATACAGCATAACAGGCGTAGGTAACGAACATGTGTCAAAAATAAATAGTATGGCAAAATTACCCTTCATATTGCGTGTTGTTTGTATGCATGTGCATTTATGAACATGGTTTCCAATACAAGTGATTTCCAATTTGTGAACTTAAATGAAGATGTATCTAACTCCAGGCGCCTAAAAACCAAATGAAAAATAAAAATCATCATCATATCTCAGCCAAAAGACGTCCGCTGCTGGACATAGACCTCCCCAGGGTTCGCTACAACAGTCAGTGCCGTGCTACCCGCATTTAGCGGCTTCTTACGACCTTCACCAGGTCGTCGGATCACTAATAGCCTGTAGAAAATAAAACGTTCCTAGTAATTAAAATAAGAGCCAAAGTTTTTCCTTAGCCAAATTTTTCTTTTTATTTTTCTACTTTGAAACCAGTTACATCCCCAAGTTATTTAAGAAATCAACAGAACCTTTTTATTATGTGACAAATGACACTGATCTGACGACTCATAAATATTCACTACTACCAGACAGAAATATTATAATTAGGAACGCCTTGAGTTTTTAAATAGCAATACGTAATTGTACGTAAACACGTTTGGTTTCACACAAACGTTGAAGTCTTTCGAACAAAACGCTTTTTAAAAACAAATTTTTACATAAATATTTTAAATAATTTACAATCAGATACTTTAGGTAACATAAAAACTCTTTATTACAAACAGATACTTTAAATAATGAATTTAAAAATGGCAAATATGAGAATGCGTAAAATGATTTTTCAGATTTTTATAACAAAAACACCAATTAACTGTCATTCAAAACAATAATTTGTTTCTTAATATTTCACTTTTTGAACGAAATGTACATGCCTACAAGACATCAATTTTGTGAGAGAGTGATGCTTTGGCATATATGCCACAAATGCAGACAGAAAATCCCTGTTAAGTAACCTTTTTCGTCGTATGTTATCAAAATAGTAAGGTTACCGGACCAACCTCTTTTCTTCCCGCTCGAAATTCTGAGGGAGGAGGGGGTACTCTATTGTGACCATCGAATTGTGGGTGTCAATTACGTATTAGCAAATGACCTCAAGGAAACATCTAATTTAAATAAGAAATCTTAATACATACTGTGATGATTATAATTTTCATGCAAAAATTGATGCTTCGAACTTTCTTTTTTATTGTGCTGGCAAGTCACCAGTATATCAATGCCCAACACTAAAATTTTTATTCGATTTGTGCGAATATTATTCGATTCTTGCAAGCTGAGGCCGATTTATAAGATACTAGCAACAAAGGTTCATCTATTTTCTTAAGTACGTATACTTAGTCAGATTAAGTTATATAGCAGAAACAAATTTGTTACTTCTTCAATTAATTTTAATTGAATTAACAAACAACTAATTTATTAGTTTATTACATTTAGAAATTTCTTCGCTACATAGTTTCTCAGTAATTTAATAGTGTAAATCTATTCGATGTATCGATTTTTAAGTAAAAACTTACACATCTGTATTCAACTAGGTTTCGCAGAATATGAAAGTGATTAAGCACGTGAAGTAAAAGAGCTTAAGTTTTTATTTGGTAAAGTAAATTTAATCTTACGCCGCCATCATAGAGTCGTAAATTAATTGTTCTGCATTTCTCATATAAGTCTCAACTGTGAAAAATACTACAAGTGAATGGAACTCACACATAGGACTTGAATGTTTAAAGCATAATGTAATTTTATTTTAAACCTTAATGATAGTTGTGAGAAAGTTGCTTCTTGTTTAAGAGTCCTTGAGAACTTAATTCAAAAAAGTTATGAAATTCTGACCAAATAGGACCTGCGGATTTTAAAACAAGAAATACGTAACTATTTTTAAAAGAATTCAGTTTTAAATCCCAAAGAATAAAGTCGTTATTTAAATAGACATGATGAGTACTTACGACAATTTAATGTCGGTGAAAGCTATCTGTTCCTTGTTCGAAATTTGTATTCAGTTTGGCGGCAAAACTGATGGTCGCTGGTTATGTTATGGTCAACCCAGTGTTTTTTTTATTGCAAGTGATATGTGACAGTGTATTTTCGTGATATGTTTACATAAAAAGGAATTTGTCTTGTTTATTTTTGTGTATAGCTTAAAATGCAAACTTGGAAAATGTTTGTGCAATGGTGCATGTTTCTCTTCCTACTTTCTTACGGTAAGTCCATTCAAATACGTTGGTTAAATTAAAAATTTCCACCTCATGTATTTATTTAGAAATAGATTTGTGTTTATAATAACAGAGAAGAGTTTGATAATGAGTAATTATATTAAAATTTATAGATATAATTATTATATACAGAAATCGAAGAAGTCAGAAGATAAGGTAAAACCTATAAAAACTTTTTGAAATTAACTTCTTTCTTAGTACAATAGCTAGCGATTAATATTGATGCTATAATATTGTTTTTTTAAATAATTTAAAACAGATTATATGTAAATAAGTGACTTAAGATTATTGAATGCAACTAAGCGTTGAAAAAAAAAACTTGATAAATGTATTTAAGTTCTGCAAACGTACTCTACAGTCCATTATAGAAAATAAAACACAATTAGATCTTTCAAGTCTATTGTTAATGTACCAAAGAAAGTTCTGATTACGTAACGCTTTTTTTTAAATTGTTTGTTTTGTCATATGCCGTGCGAAACGTAATTACTGATAAAGGTTTATTTAGACGAAGAAATTATAACGTGTTTATGGTTTATAACATTTTTTTTTGTGTTGCCAACCACGCTGAAAGTTTTATTTCTAACTTTAAAAAAATAACAATAAAGTTCGTTTCATTTCTTCATTTGTTCGTTAAAATATTAAAACCGCTTGAAAATATATTTTCTTTCTCGATCTGACAATAAGGTAAGATTTATCAACGGTAATGTTATATATATAGTATATATAGTAATGTAAATGTATAGCAATGTCTTGTGCAAAACCTGTGTATCTATGTAGTTATTTGAAATAGTTTTAAGTATAATATTAAGAGAATAGATGTCAAGTTTACAGCAGTAAATATAAAGATGACGAGTTTTTTCGTATTGTACCCGCTAACCTCAATTTCTACTGGACCGGTTTGTTTTATTTAAATAGCCGTTTTATTTAGAAAGGTTCGCGGATAGGCATCTATCGGAGTCGTAATCTATACTCAGAAGATTATAGATAATGTGACATCAAGCTGCGATTGTCAGGAGCAGAGCAGTGGGTATATTTGTGTATTAAATAGTGAAGAACAGCTAGTTATAAGTGTTTTACGTATTTTAATTGCTTCTAGAAGGTGCCCTTACGTTCTTAGTGTATTATAGCTGTAGTATTACTTTTCCATTGTTTTACTGCTTACATATAAATTACCTATTTCACACGAGTTTCATAGTTTATGACCCCTACTCTCTGTTCAGTTACAGTTGGTTAGATTTGTGAGTCCCTTAATTACGTTGTGTGAGGATATAAAATGGTTGAGTGACCGGGACGGCTCCGTGGCAGTCGTCGGCTCCACGGCGGCTCATTCCCCACCCTTGTCGCTAAGAGACAAGGGTACTGGATATGTTGCTGCTGAGTGGGGGGGGATCACCGTATATGGTGTATACTTCTCCCCCAACCGGAGTTTGAGCGACTTCGAGGTTTTCCTTAACAACTTGGAAACCTCGATGCGGCGACTAACGTCTGGGCACGTCTTAGTGCTGGGGGACTTCAACGCAAAGTCCATTGCGTGGGGTTCCCCCAGGACGGACGCCAGGGGTGAGGCCGTAGAGGAGTGGGCGGCCTCGGTGGGCCTCTGTTTATTAAACAGGGGCTCCACCAACACGTGCGTGCGACAGCAGGGAGGGTCGATAGTGGATCTTTCGTTCGCTACCCCTGCCCTCGCCGCACGAGTAAGGAACTGGTATGTCCTGGAAGAGGTTGAGACGCTCTCGGATCACCTCTACATTCGATTTGAGCTCTCCCGGATCCAGGACCCCAGTAGGGGTCACGCGGCGCGGCGTTCTTTTCGCTTTCCACGGTGGGCTGTAGCCAAACTGAATAGGGACCTACTAGAGGAGGCAGCCATTATTCACTCTTGGCTGTCTCCGCAGGCTCCGACCGAGGAGGTCGACATGGGGGCTGGTCGTTTCCGTGATGCGATTACGCAAATCTGCGATGCGGCCATGCCCCGCATCCGAGGTTATCGGCCTCCACGGAAGGAGGTTTACTGGTGGTCCCAGGAGTTGGCGGACCTCCGCGCGGCCTGTACTCGTGCCCGGAGGTCCTACACCCGTAGTCGGCGGCGACACCGCGAAGAAAGCGGGGAGGACCAGCTTCATGAGGAGTACCGAGAGGCGCGGAAAACTCTGAAGCTGGCCATCAGCCGCGCCAAAGAAATTAAGCGTAAGGAGATGCTGGAGGGTCTCGATCGTGACCCCTGGGGTCGCCCTTATCGTGCGGTGCGACAAAAGCTCCGCACGTCGGGCCCCCCCCTTACAGAGACACTCCAGCCCAGCTTCCTGCGGGAAGTGGTCGAGGGCCTTTTCCCGCAGCGCGTGGAGCACACACCCCCGTCGATGGCCATAATGGTCAGAGAAGACGGGGGGACCGAGGATAATGTTCCGCCCGTCAGGGAATCGGAGGTAGGGGCGGTTGTTCTTCGGATCCGCTCTAAGAACACCGCCCCCGGGCCAGACGGGATACCTGCCCGAGTGCTGGCCCGAGCCCTCGAACACATGTCGGACCGTCTCAGGGAGGTCTTGGACGCTAGCCTGGCGTCCGGACGCTTCCCTGAGTGCTGGAAAAGCGGGAAGCTGGTCCTATTAAGAAAGCCGGGACGGCCAGCCGATTCGGTAGCGGCCTATAGGCCCATCGTGTTGTTGGACGAGGCGGGTAAGTTGTTTGAGAGGATACTCTCTGCCCGCATCGTTCGGCACCTCTGCGAGGTGGGTCCCGATCTGTCGGACGCCCAATTCGGTTTTCGAGCGGGGCGTTCGACAGTCGATGCCGTGCTACGCCTCAGGGCCGTTACCGAAGAGGCGGTGAGCTGTGGTGGCGTGCTGTTGGCGGTGTCGTTGGACATCGCCAACGCATTTAATAGTCTGCCATTTAGCTGCATCAGGGAAGCACTCCAATACCATGGGGTGCCAGAGTACCTGAGGCGGCTTGTGGCAGACTATCTTGAGGAGCGCACCGTCATGTACGAGGACCGAGATGGTGTTCTGCGGCGGCGGCTCATGTCGTGCGGTGTTCCACAGGGGTCTGTCCTCGGACCACTTCTGTGGAACATGGGATACGACTGGGCCCTTCGAGGTCGTCTTCCCCCCGGGCTGGGTGTAATTTGTTACGCCGATGATACATTGGTCACGGCCCGGGGAGCGAACTTCCAAGAGGCGGCGCGCCTGGCCGCCACGGGAGTCTCTTTGGTGGTCGGGCGTATTGAGGCGCTGGGGTTACGGGTGGCCCTAGAAAAGACGGAGGCCCTTTTGTTCCATGGGCCCCGGCGTGGTCCCCCACCCGGCGCCTCTATCGTAGTCAATTCGGTCCTCGTACCGGTTCAGGCCCAGATGAAGTACCTGGGCCTGATCCTCGACGGGAGGTGGCTCTTCGACGAGCACTTCCGACAGCTTTCTCCAAAGCTGGTCGGCACTGCCTCTGCCCTCGGGCGACTTTTGCCGAATTTGGGTGGAGCCAGCGTCGCGACGAGACGGCTATACACGGGGGTTGTCCGGTCAATGGCACTGTATGGTGCACCGGTGTGGGCGGCGGCTCTGACCGCCCAGAATAGGGCTCGCCTTTGGCGCCCTCAGAGGATATTGGCGGTTAGAGCCATACGCGGTTACCGCACCGTATCGACGGAGGTGGCGTGTGCCTTGGCCGGAACTCCGCCATGGGACTTGGAGGCGGAAGTGCTCGCCGAAGTTTATCGGCGGACGGCTGACTTCCGGGCGGGTAGCGGCATACGGCCCCCGCCTGAAGAGATGCGCGAGTGGCGAGAGGCCGCTCGTCGAGCCACGATGGCTCGTTGGTCGTCCCGGCTGGAGGCTCCACGTGCTGGCTTTGCCGCCGTGGAGGCTCTCCAGCCGGTCATCGCTGAGTGGGCAGGGCGACAGCACGGGACCCTTTCCTTCCGACTGACGCAGATCCTTTCCGGGCACGGTTGCTTTGGGAAGTATCTGCACTCGGTCGCCAGGAGGGAATTGAGTCCCGCCTGTCACCACTGCGACTGCAGTGAGGACTCGGCTCAGCACACGCTAGCGGTTTGTTCCGCTTGGGCGGCGCAGCGTGGGGTCCTCACTGCAGTTATTGGAGGAGATCTCTCGCTACCGGCCGTCATACGCTCCATGGTCGGTAGCGATAGCTGTTTTACCGCGGTCGCAACCTTCTGCGAAGATGTAATTTCGCGGAAGGAGGCGGCGGAGAGGGCCCGGGAGGACAATCTCCACTCGGACCCAATTCGCCG
The DNA here is from genome assembly GCA_949316085.1 of Hypercompe scribonia. Classification (NCBI taxonomy): domain Eukaryota; kingdom Metazoa; phylum Arthropoda; class Insecta; order Lepidoptera; family Erebidae; genus Hypercompe; species Hypercompe scribonia. The sequence goes on from OX438997.1 coordinate 4,313,025, forward strand.
CCGGCGAGCCGGGCGGCGGAGGCGTGCATACCAGCGCCTCATGCCGCCTTGAGTGTGGCCGCGGGTGGACGGGACGGGTTTTCCCCTCCATCCGCTATATTGGCCAGCCGCGAGGAGGCGACGTCCGCGTGTGCCGTACGTCGCCTAAATGGAGAGGTTATCCGTAGAAGGTGCCCGCGGTAGCGGGCAGGCGCTAGGAGGGATCTGGATGACGTAATAGCAGCTGTTCCCGGATCCCTCCTATGTCAGGCGCAGAGTGGCACACCGTGTGGTTTTAGTCGGTCCGATTCCGACACACCACCCCGCCGTAAACCCCGGTGGGGTGACGGCTCGAGGGGGTTTCCACACGATAAAAAAAAAAAAAAAAAAAAAAAAAAGGATATAAAAACTAAATTAAAATTTGCTTAAAAACATATAATATTAAAAAAAATTAAATAATTAAAAACACATTATACTGATAATAAGTTTAATTTCGTTATAAAACTTTTGTATTTGGACTTAAACACACTTCGTTGACACTCCCTGCCCAGCCCCTTAGGTGTTACATAATCTAAGATGGTCCTCTACAACACTTAAAAAGAAATCTCAGCATAGAATGAAATCGCAGCAAGTCATTAGTTTATGGTATGGAAGTCATAGTTAAAATATTTTTGTATTCAAAAACATACTACAATAGTCTATGGGTCTGCAAGTAAAACCTGCTTAGACATGTAAGTAAATAATAGTAATGTACCTTTTTTATTGTACACCAGGTTAATTATAAAGGTAACTTAAAGCTAAGGAAATATAAGTGGCGGTCTTATCGCTCATGGGTTAACTTATTTTACTTACTTTCACGACTACAACCCCAAAAATGGTAGGCAGAGGGGGATAGAACACTAATATTTTGTCTACAGTAATTTTCGTCATACTCTTGAATAAAACTGATCAAATATCCTGCTTACGTAATAGGGGCAAATCTTATGGATGTCAACCTGTCATTGTAGGAATTTCTTTTTTTTGAGACCACTCCCGCACTTCCTATATTTGTGTCGCGAGGGCTTTATGAACATACATAAAACGAACACAAAGAACACCCAAACTCAGAACATAAATTTGTGGATCACACACAATTTTTTGCCATGTGGGGTTTGAACATCAGTGCAATGGGAAGTGAAGTAGCGAGGTGACCGTTTAACCACTCCGCCATAAGAGCAGTAAAAATATTATTAGGATAGGATAAGTAAAGACGAAGAGGACAAGGTCACAGAAGATCAACTGGAAGTTATTGACATTTAGCCTGAAATACCAATTATTTACGAGTATTTTCTTGTTTAACACTTTAGCAGATATCAATAGCCCTATAGCCCGATTTGAAAAAAAAAACACACAGAATTCAGGAGTTATGGTCACACATACTCATTGCAAATACAAACAATGCAGTATAGTGACCAACATTAATTCGGCCTAGTGAGATGCCCTTCCACGCCCCACTTGTGGACGAAAAGGTATAACAGCCACCGCAGTTGTGTAAGGCTCACACAGTCACCACGACAACTGTCATCCTTACATCAATGGGCCTCCGGTCTCACACTCACCAATGAAAAATGATAGTACGGATGATGTCGCTTTAGGTTGATCTTCTGTGAGAGGGTAGTACTGCCCCGGTAGAGCCGGCCCGTTTGTGCTGAAATCAGCGTAGCTCTACTACCTACAAACGTGACGGGTTAAAAATACGGAGTGTTACCACCGTTATTCATCCTATGGCTGTCGAAAGAGTCGACTAAGAGAACAAAACTACACAAGACAATAGCATTGAAAATAGAATGAAAACTTAAAACAAACCAACCAACTCGTCTGGCCAGCGTGGTATAGTAGGCCAAAACCTCCTTGCTAAAGAGAATCCCATGTACAGCAGTGAACTGTGAGAAACTGTTGATGATGATGATTTTGACATAGAAGAATTACATAGACAAGTCAGAAGTTTGTACAATATTAGTAATTATTACTCATTCTTAGTTAATACCACGTACAAACTCACAATTGACGTACGTCTCGTAATTATGTAAGGTTACCGCGCGAGGCCAACGCAAGCGAATGCTCCTTTCGCTGTTCACCCTTTGAAGGACATAGCGTAATGTTTATCATATGTAATATTTATACAACCGGATTTTTGATTATAGCTGTTTTTACTAGGCTAGTTTTATTTTAGCGACACTTTTTTATATTCTAAAGCTTCTAAACATATACAGTGAACCCCCGGTAATTCGACAAACGTTTTGCAGGACAGTGTCGGACTATCGAATTTGTCAGATTATAGAGTACTGCCTAAAACCCCCTACGGTCCGGATATTTTTACGAAAGAGTACCTTGTAATCCAACAAATTATAAACAAATGATAAAATTCTATATGTCGTCTTCAGGGCTTGTGACGACATTACTGAACGCTGAACTGCACCGCTATCACACGTAGTCAAATTCAAACTAGGCAATCGGAATTGAAACAATACCTACGCGTCGAGCACAAGTTGTAACCTGTTCAATCATGCACGATCTACATTAGCGAAAATTGTTTGAGTGATGTCGGATTACAAGGGGGTCCAGATTAGTCAGGGGCCGGATTACCGAGGGTCCACTGTATCTTACTTTTTTCCAGAACAAAAGAAGCTTAAGTTACTTTTTTAACATTAACTACCTAAGAATCAAAGTTCCGTGTAAATAAGTACATCCGTTCCGGAACGTAGACTACAATTCAATAAACAGTTTAAAATGAAACAACAATTAAAAGCAGACAGATTTTTGGAAATAGATATTTTATTGGTGAAGCATAATCGTGTTACAAATAGTTACAATAGTGTTACAACTGCCTCGGTGGTGCAGCGGTAGTGAATGCGACTGCTGTGCTTGAGGTCTCGGGTTCGATTCCCGGATCAGACCAAATGTTTGTATAATTTGCAAATATTTGTTTCGAAGTGTGGGTATTTTCTATGTGTAATATGTATGTATTTACAATAAAAAAAGGTACAAAAGTATTCTATCAGTCAGTCTAGTTATCATAGTACAAGCTCTGCTTCGTTTGAAACTAGATGACGTTGTGTGTCAAATGTCGGCAATATCTATTTATTTGTTTAGTTATTCTAATTTTATTAATTTGTATAAAAAATATATATAACGCAGCTATTATATTGCATGACAAGCTGTGACAAGTTTAAATTACTAAACTCTACTACTCCAGGCAGTAGAGCCACGCTGAGTTCAACACGAACGAGCCGGCTAGGCCGGGGCAGTACTACCCTCTCACAGAAGACCAACCTAAAGCGACAGCATCCGTGCTGTCGTACTTCGTTGCTAAGTGCGAGACCCATTGATACAGGGGTGACAGTTGTCGTCGAAGGTGTGTGTACTTTGCACTGCCAGGATGACTGTCACACCTTTTAGGTCGCCAGGCGAGGCGTGAAAAAGCATCTTACTAGGCCGCCATAATGTAGGTCACCATAGTGCATTGTCTGCATTCGCAATGAGTATGGTGGCCACAACTTTTGGATTCTATTCGTGTTCTCCATCAGGCAGACTAGAGTCACTATGGCAGGTTCTTAAATAAAAAAAAACTCTTCCATCTCAGATTGAGAACATTATTATATGTGATCCACAAATTGTTGCTCCGAGTCTTTGCCTTTTAAGTCCGTTTGATGTATGTTTGTGAAATCCCCGCGTCGTAAGATATATTCCTTGGGAATTGTGCTTGTGCACACACTAAAAAAACGCACTTCTGCAAAAAAGACAACTCCACTAGAAATAAATCCTGTGTCTCGGGGGACTTTACAAACATACAAGAAATGGACACAAAGAACACCCAGACTCAGAACAACAATTTGTGGATCACACAAAGTGTAGTCGCTATGGGATTTGAAACCACAACACCCGACGCAGTAGAGTCGTTATTTGGGATTTATTAAATTTCAGTTACTAAATATGTTAATGGCGACTTTAAATCAGTTTTTATTTTGTGACTAAATCAACGTGTAGGTCAATCCAGTCGTTTAAAATGTTTACAATTTATTTTTTGACATTGACATACAACACCACGCCATCTTTTTGCAAATTGAGTAGAGCTTGTACTATGCAAGCTATGAATTATGCTACTAATAGACTATGATTACTGATGAACTGGCCGAATCATTAAACGTTACTTTTAAATCAATACGTATTATATAGAAATCACCTAAATTCCGCAACAAAAATTTAGTTCAACCTGGGAATCCAATCCGCGACCTTAGCACAGCTGTCACATACGCTACCACCGAGGCAGTCGTTTATAATTCTTGACAATCTGGACAAGTGACACTTGAACTGTCTTTTAGAGTTGTCTATTCGCTTAAGCCCAAATGCTGGCATTAAAACTTAAGTAAGATAGTCAGAAGGCCATACGGTCGCTTGGATATCTTAAACTTTAAGGGCATGTACTCATATTGAACTATATCAGAATATCTATGGCAATTATTATTGAGAAGTCAGTGGCCTCACGCATACTGACAACTGGTTCAACCGTCGAATCCAGTTTGCCCTCAGGGTTACACCAGTCCGATGCCAGTCGCTCCGTGGAAGAACTGATATTCAGATTAAACTGGTTGGTCACAGCTTCTACGCTGACCTTGTGATTGCTAAAAGCAAGGAGAAGATTGAAATATGTTAGATATTGGACAAGAGTCACTTAATTTTCGCTATTTATAATGAAATATCAAATTACTGATTAAATATGTAAATTATTAATAGTATACATCGACGGATCTGTTCGTCTAGTCGTTAGTGATCTTCACTAGTAAGCTGGAGGTCACGGGTTTGATTCTCATCTACGACTAATAAATAATAGTAATAATTGTGTGATGAGTACTTCCGTTTGTTCCGTGTCTGGGCCTAGGAAATATACCTACTTAGGCAAACCTAAGTAGGTATGCCTAAGTGGGTATATTGGTATGCCAAAGTAGGGATATTTATCAACAGTCTGATTACCATGGCACAGACTCTGTAAAGCTAGAGATTGAACAGCCACCTGTGAGATGTGATCTAAATTATTACGGTGATTCTTTAAACTGACATATTTTTCATATTTGTCAACCGATGGAAATAAAATAAACACTACATTTTAAAAAAAGTTTACCACAATACGTAAAAGAAAACCGCACCTAAATCGGTAAAGCCACTTCTGAGAAAAATGGGCACAAACATACATACAAAAATTCTGAAAAATGTTATTTTACGTTTTGATACTTTAACAAGGAGCCCCTTCATTAGTTTTTCTTTAATATATTGTCGATAAAACATCGATCTCTTACAATTTTATTGTATGTTTAGATTACATAACTTCGAGGTTCCTGGCTCTCAATCAGTAATAATGTCTATTCAATATAAACTCTCACGTTGAAGCCATAATGTAATTCCAACAAAACAGCTATCTTTTCACATGCAATCATTTTCGTATGTCTACACGTATTACCACAGCGTGCCTGTATGTGTGTCACGAGAGATCTTACGTCTTGGCCAATACACGCAGGTTTTGTCACAGTTTAACGATTCCGTGTCGTGTCAAGGTTGCGGTCCGTTGCTTTACTTGCCAGGTTCTACTCATACTCATCAAGCAGGAATCGTCATTAATAGCTTTAATTTGTTCACAGCTGGACATAGGCTTTTTCTTAGACTTTCTCAGTTTTTTTGAAAAAAAAAAAAAATTCCCTCAATCTGCTACAGTGGCAAGCCGCGAGGAAGCAGCTAAATAGAGTGTTAACCCGGAGGTGGTGCCCGCTGTAACCGCCCCCCCCCCCTCCTATTCCAGGCGTAGAGTAGCACACCGCGTGATTTTAGTCGGCCCGATGCCGACATACCACCCCGCCACAAACCCCGCTAGGGTGACGTCCTCGGGCCGTTAAACACGTTAAAAAAATTTTTTTTATTTAAAACATGATACTATATGTCGTCTTGCCACTCACCTCCGTTTAGGAGCATCCCTTATGTTTGTCCGCATTTTTGTCACTCTGGGGAAACTATAAAGAATCTTGGACATCATGGCTTCTCTTGTAGCAGAAGCCCTGGTCGTATATCTTAACATACCCATATCATGCTCTTATTACCGCCGGGCGATCCAGCAGTACGTGAATCCAGTAGTCTGATACGAAACGATGGGAAGAGACTAGATGGTATGTTGTACTGCCATGGAAGGTGGAGGAACCGCAACCGTGAGACAACTTGCGCCGATACTGTCGCGCCATCACACCTTCCAAGCACAGCTGGTTATTCTGGCACTGTTGTTGCATCTGCAAAAGCCTCGAACGGCATAAATACCAAAAATGTGGCAGTAATTATATTCGTGGACCGTTTGGGGTCCGAGTACTCGTGCTTTGGTGAAACTAGCGAAGCAACTGATCGACGTTAATATGTCCGGCCTTTTTCTAGCACAGAGAATTAGCATTGCCATTCAACATGGCAATTCTACCACTTCTGGGAACGCTACCAGTAGGCGATGTATTTTGACAATTTGTAAATATTTTCATTGTTATTATTATAATTTTCTTACGTATTGTTTGTATTTCAGTATAATATCAATCGTTGAATGTATGTATGTTTTCTATAAGCTTCAAAACGGATGAACCAATTTGGATTGAAGCTTTGTGTTTTTCCTGTGATGATATGTTTTTTTAGGTACCCGTTCGAGGCCAGTTGATTCGTTAATTTTACGTGTACATATGTATATTGGTGAAAACTAACTGTTATAGAAAACTATGACATCATTGTATAAATAATTTACTCATATTTGTTATATATTATTTTACTTAATATTTCAATGTACTTGTAACTAACTAAAAACTGTACAACCCCCTTTAGGTGTACTTAAACACAACAATCACATATTTGCTTTTTTTTTTCTTTTTTTTTTTTAACGTGTGGAAACCCCCTCGGGCCGTCACCCCACCGGGGTTTACGGCGGGGTGATGTGTCGGAATCGGACCGACTAAAACCACACGGTGTGCCACTCTGCGCTTGAGATAGGAGGGATCCGGGAACCGCTGCTATTACGACATCCAGTCATATTTGCTTACATCAACCTACTGCACGTAACTTACGAGTAGCTGAGCTGTGAGCAATTATATACTTTATTTTATAGAGAATACAGTCGTTATTTGCGTTCTACTGAATCTATCATGTATATTTGTGTCATATCATTTTATAATTTTACCTTCCTTAGATGTACATATGGCTACTGCTGCACCAGGGAAGATTATACCCGCTGTGGATGACCTGGATCTGAAAAACCTCCGATATCCATCCAATCCAAAATTTGGCGGCGGTAATGTTACTAAACTACGTCGAACTCTGCTTCAGCATGATAATGAGCTTTTCGTATTACTGCTTAATTTTTCTTTTCGCCATTGGTGTAGTGGTTAGTGCCTCGGACTGCTGAATTGAAGGTCGTGGGTTCAATTCCCACACAGGACAAATAATTGAAAGATAAGCACGATCATTTATTATGTCTGGGTGTATGTATTTAGAAATATATAAATATGCTTATCACCAGTCTGGTTATCATACAGGCTCTGCCGAGTTTGGGATCAGACGGTAATGTGTTATATATTATTATTATAATTTTTGGAATTTCTAAATTGCATGTAACCGCTTTTTTTAAAACTGGGCTTTCGACTTTTAAATCTATGTAAGAGACTATTTAAAGAATATTTTATTACTGGCAACATAGAACTGCTTTTAAATTGGTTTCTATACGACACAATCTGCCTGTGGATCTGATTGTCAATTAAATTTGGTTACAAACAGACTGCACTGCACACATACACAACTAAATTGTCAATTTTCATTTGCTTTTGTTTTCTATTCTCAACTTAAAATTGGTTTCTGCATAAGTATCTTGTTCTTGTTTTAGAAATACATATCTTGATTGCACGGATGCACTTGACTGCCAGATAGCGTACCGTTTTAAACGGTCATTACGCTATTTTATACTGTGCTGAGTATTGTGGGTTCAAACCCCACTTGGAGCAAAACTTTGTGTAATCCACAAATTTTTGCTCTGAGTCTGAATGTTCTTTATGTCCGTGTCATGTATATATGTAAAGTTCACGTAGTTACACATTAATCATAACACTCCTGATGTTAAGTAAATTCTTTCTTTGCTCTTAGCTGAGTGAGTGAGTGAGACCACCGAACCCAAAACACCATCACCCTTCCCCTTAACACTGATCTTAGAAGGAGCAGCGTATTTATCACTCTGAAGTTGCAAGTGTCTAAGAATGCCTGTAATCACGTCCCATCAGGTGACGATTACCGCTCACACGACACGATTTGATTGGCACTCTACTCAAATTGTACTGAACGTTTCACAATCTATGATGTTTTTTTTATTATTCTGCTCTCTGACTACAACTTTCATCTTTCTGTGGTGGTGGTGGTGGATTAGATATTAAATAGTGGTTAAGATTACATTTGAGTTGATAAGTATCTCATGTATATATGTGTAAATAAAAGTAAGTTATTTACTCACATTACCAGAGCCGAAACATCTATCCCTTGTTTCTAAGTTACATGTGTCCATAAGCGTCGATAATCACTTAACATCAGACGATAAGTTTATACTTTGTAACTTATTGTTGCTAGTATGTCCAAATATTGTCAAAAACTAAAATTACTGATTTACTGAAACTTCCTGAAACTTGAAATACTCAGATATTTGGCACTTTGCTTTAAAAATAGTAAGCATTATTTTCTTTATAAAGGGTACACATCTCATAACCATCCAAGGCATATTGCTGGCGGTATAGGAACTGCCATTCCCCTTGCTATATTAGGTGGATTTTTTAATAAGTCTTTTTTTCTATTTTAAGAGCCTGCCAAAGTGACTCTACTCTGTCTGATGGAAAGCATGAATAGAATCCAAGAGTTGTGGTCACAATACTCATTGCAAATGCAGACAATGCAGTACAGCGACCCAGACAATGGCGGGCTAGTAAAATGCTTTTTCACACCCTACTTGGGGACGTTAAAGACATGACTAGCATACAGTGGCAGTGTAAAGTACACTTGATACGTTGACACGTGATAACTGTCACCCCTGCATCAATGGGTCACCGGTCTCGCACTCACCAACGAAGCACGACAACACGGATGCTGTCGCTTTAGCTTGATTTTCAGTGAGAGGGTAGTATTGCCCCCGAGATGGCCCGTTCGTGCTGAAATCAGCGTGGCTCTACTACCTCAATATATTTATATATCAGTTATCCCATTTTTGAAGTCATTTGTACTTATTTTGGTGCGTTAGGGAAAGAGTAAATTTTTACGATGCGCGCGCACACCGTCACGAAAAACCGACTCCATGTAATTAGCTAGTCAACATTTTAGTTTTAATTATGTACAAATAATTATTATATAGATAATGCGTTATAATAAAACTTTCTTTCAATGTAACAAATACCTTTTTTTCTATTATCTTATAGTGTCGTTTTCTCTACAAACAGGATAACGCGAAGGATAAAATATTTAGTAAGATTCTAGGTACGTAGGTACGTAGAGATCTACGGTAAAGAAGTATAACTTCTTACGTACGTACATAAGTACACAAACGTACTGTTGCCATTACGTACGTCAGTTATGCCATTTCACAGTTAAAAAAAAAAGAAAAATATTTGTTACATGCACTTACATACACATACAAAGTGCTGCTAAATTTTCAACACATTTGTGTAACACTGTATTCATATTTATAGATCTTCTAAACGATAATAAGTAATTATATTAAAATATTTAAAAAAGAATTTCATAGCTAAATGAGGAATGTTAACTTGAGTGAAGACCGTGCGGCAATTATGACTTGATTAAATTAACAGAACATTATTTTGTCCAACATTGATTAATAAATAGATAGGTACTCTTTATTGCACACCATAACTAGGAAACATACAATGTAGAATACAACCAAAAAAAACCAGTGATACAATAGACGGCCTCGTCACAGTCTGCGATATATCTATCTGAATCTCTTGAGTCGTCGTTGCAAAGAGACGTCGCCTCTATAGAAGGCCTCTAACGCCTTTATGACGAACTCTTCCAACTGATCCCATCCTCTACAGGACAACTCGTGCTGGCCTTGGAACTCACCGTTTCATAATAGTAAACATACGCTCCCAAAGGGTTCGGTTCTTCCTTCCTGTACAAATCAGTTAAAGTCTGGAACTCATTACCAGCGCACGTGTTTCCGTCCCGGGTCCTTTAAGCGGGACGTGAAAAAGCATCTCACTAGGCCGCCATAGCGTGGGTCGCCATACTGTATTGTCTTCATTCGCAGTGAGTATGGCGGCCACCGCTCTTGGATTCTATTCAGGTTTTCCATCAGGCAGAATAGAGTCACTTTGGTCCGTTTCTATAAAATATATATATATATATATATATATATATTGCTCACGTATATTAATTACCATTACATAGCATAACTACACATACATATATACGAATACGTATTCATACACTTACATATGTATATATATGAATACATACGTAAACATATTGTTACAAAAGCATTGCTTAGTAATATTGCATTATTAATTTTGTTATTAGTACAATATGAATATTTCTTTTTAAATGTGGTCTTGATACATCACACTGCGGGTCCTACTTTTTTTTTAAAAATATATAAAAAGACAACGACCGCATTAGGAATACATCCTGTGTCGCGGGGGACTTTACAAACATACAAGAAACGGACACAAAGAACACCCAGACTCAGAACAACAATTTGTGGATCACACGAAGTGTATAATACACTATGTATAATACGTGTGTACAAAAAAAGTATAGGTATATGTATTTATATCAGTTGTAGTATAGTACAAGCTCTGCTTAGATTGGAAATAGACGACGTTGCATGTCAGATGCCCGAAATCTTTATTAGTGTATTTATAATTTAATTAATTGTTCTTTTTATTGCTTATGTGTATTTTTTTTATTTTATTTATTAAGAGACACCTCTCAGAATAAGATCTTGAATTGTTTTATTGAAATTCCTATAGTTTTTCCTCCCCTCTCCCCCCTATTCTTCTTTACTCCATGTCATTATAAGCTGTTAGTCGAGCATAACAATACATCATTAAGTATCCAAGTTAGCAGCACATAAAATACACTTTCAACCTTATACTTTCACATATTACATTTACGGCAGACAGTATGCGTCGCTGATGCAATAGTACAGCTAGAAATTATATTGTTAAGAAATTTGTGATTGAGTCGGCCACATCGCGGGTTATGGCGCTAAATCGTTTTACAAAAAAAAAACTTACAACTTGGTAGTATATTATGGCACAATGAGATGAAAAAAGACGACAAAGCATCTTACTAGGCCGCCGTAGTGTGGGTCACCATACTGTATTGTCTGCATTCGCAATGAGTATGGTTACCACAATTCTTGGATTCTATTAATGTTTCCTTTGGCAGGCTTTTAAAAAGAAAGAAACATAGCACGTCAGTAAAGTTCTGAGAGTGCTTAAGTTATTTTGATAATAATAATAACATTGAATAAAATAGAGCACGTACTATATTTAAATTCACTTTATGAAAATAGTGATGCATAAATCCAGCCCAAGAGAATAAACTTTATTGTAAATCAGTTAATACGTTTTACATACAGGATCAATTTAATGACCATGTCAAAATGGCGACCTTATCGATATAAGCAATTGCTTCCAGACAACCTTTGGATGTAGAAATCGACTGCAAAAAGACGAATTTATGAGCTGTGTTGGTGTGAAAAAAAGTGTAAAACAATTCAGATGATTCAGATAAAAGCAAATAACAAAGGAATTATTGATTATAATAATATACAAAAACAATTAAATAAATACATGCAGAAATATACAATATCTACATTTCTATTACAAAATAATACAAAAGATAAAATGTAGGTAAATAATAAATTAAGTCGACAAGTACATTCTTTGACCATTTTCTAAAATATGGGTCAAGATTTGGTCAACCTTATAGTCATTAACAAGGCGTTCCATACTCAGACAGCTTGTACAGTAAACGATTTATGTCTGTAGCAATAATTCAGAAGATTTCAAGGATCTTGAATGTAGGTAGAGTACACGACTGAAACAGAATATCATAAAATTTGGAAAGAATATGCGCATTCCGTCAAAAACGAATTGGGATCCACTAAATATTGCGATATTCAGATACATTATGATATTTACGTAATACTCCTCCGTGACATCGAGATGACTAACACCGGCATGGTGTAGCATAAGAAAAAGGATGGATTGTGTAAGTGTAATTTTAGTGGCCGTTGAGAGAAATTTCTACAGACCTCTGGTAATTGCGGAGCCCTGGTTATAAAATTATTGATGTAAATACCTAGATTTTTAACTCAGGTACTCATTGGTGTACCTTTAAAAGTTATGTTCAGTAGTTGTGTCCAATCTATTCTTGATACCAACCTGGGATTGCCCACAAATTTGGGTGTTAGACGGATGCTCTACACCTTTATATTGATTACTCCATTCACACGCGCGCTACATCTAGACTATTAGTTGATAAGGCTTTAGGTAATTTATGTAACGGTGCTTGTATGAATTTGAATAAAGGTGGTAGGATCAGGCTAATGTCTTAAAGATGTAGTGGAAATTAAAGGAGATAAAATGCCACCCTATTGATGTAAGATCCCAGTCGACGTTTCACCTCAAGAAGAAAAGTATTACAACGGCATCCAAGGACTCAAGAAATCGTTTCGCACGGAAGCTAGTATCTGATTGGTTGGAGTGCGAGATTAATTGATGTCACTATTTTCGTAACGTGAATCGACTATAGTCAGAAAAATGCAAGCTATAAAGCGGCTATTTTTTTCGAAAAAATGTTAAATATGCAAAACTAGAAGTTAATTGGTAACCATAATCAACATATTAAATGGTAAGTCGCTCAATTGCATTTTTGGCTTATTCACTAATGGTGTTACCATATCAAACTGTTTATAAAAATGGTGCTATAGAGAGGAATATGACACACTATGAACTGATTTATTAGTATTCCATCAAAAAACAATCCTGTTAATTTCAGTTTTCAATTAACTATTATGTAATTTATTATGACAGTTATATCAAAAACAAAAATGTGCCAACAATTATCTTAAAAACCGACCAAATTGAATACGTTAAAGCGACTACATCATACATAAACTTAACTTCGTAAATTAACAGCTTAGTATTCGGTGTTTTGGATAGTCAAGTAGAACATCGTAATTATTCTTCCCATTCAAAATTTATTTGATTTAATACTAGTATATAATTGTTATGGCACTTAATAAAATATTAATAATATTTAATTGCTTATATTTGGTTCCGGGCTGAAACAGTTTCATGAAAATAAATTTGCCAGAGTAGCGTTTCAAATGTTATCGCAGCATAATTTGTTTTGCCCGAATAACTTTTATCGTTTGCACAAATATTGTCGCTGGGGCCGAAGTGTTCTAGAGTGGATACCACGATTGGGCAAACGTAGTGTAGGACGCCCTGCGGCGCGATGAACCGACAACTTATGGTAAAGAAGGTGGCTGGCAGCAGATGGATGCAAATTGCCCAAGACCAGGATGGTTGGCGTTCTTTGGGGAGACTTTCGTTCAGCAGTGGACGGCAATAGGTTGAATACAATACAAATTTTGAAATTTGTAAACAAATGACTCCTCACGATGTACTAATTTTCCATTACACTCTCACCTCTTTAAAACAAAACTTTTAAAAACATTTTGCTACGGCAACGCGCACCAAGTAATAGTGTTTTAATCACGTAGGCAATTTACATCAATGGATAGGTATTCTTCGATATCTTAAACTTTTATTAACAAATATTATTCTGCATGATTTGCAAAAATTAATTCTGCATTGGTTTGGGTCTAATCTTGTGTTATATGTATTTATATCTTTAACCTAATCATTTTATTACCTTTGTTCCAAAACCTATGTCCTGTTACTGCACCACTTTTCAGTACATGCTACATAACATAAGAATATCTTTATCAATTCTGACAAACCAAATCTGGTGTACATTGATTTACATTACAATACGTTTCGATCATATGTGATCAAGTTTTTAACTTGATCGTTAGTGAAACGTCAGGTTATGACTGACTTATAAAAGATCTTTCAAAAAAGAAATATAAAATTGGTTCTGTTTTTTCTCATTTCAGTGTTAGGTGCTTTAGTCATTCCTGAAGAGTTGCCATCACTACTTTCCGTAGCATATTCCAATATACCACCAATCAAGAAAGGTATGTTAATGTGTTTCTTTTACGCACACAAAAAATACTTTAACGCCATCTAGCGAGAATATTTTGACCTATTTGCTAACTAGTGCCATCTAGAGAACACAGTCAGAACTACACACTAACTACTGATTCTGTATCGTGCAATGCAATTTATTGCGTTTCTTTTTTTTTAAATTTCAGGTACTGACTCCCGTGTTGGGTTCGGCTTTGCATTCGGAAATCACGCTGACTTTCAAGTGATGTTTGAACTGGGTCCTCAGACCAATACAAAAGCTTTGGGTGAGGGATATTTACTTTCTGTCTAGAATCAACCCTTTAAGAAACCATTTTTTGTTGCCAAAGGTTAAGTGTCACGATTACCTACAAAACTGTAAGTTTGCGTAGTTAAATATTAGTATAAAGTACTTTTTGCTAGCAATACTTTTCTACCTGCCACTTCATTATGACCAAATTATCTATAGTAAAACGTTAATCTCTTTAAATACATATAAAAATATTTAGTATTGTTTATTAGGGTTTCCCCCTCTCTTCTCCCTTGTTGGAGGACGGCGACATACTTGTAAGTCTTAAGGTTGCAGGTATCCATGTGTGGCGATAGTAGCTCACCAGGCGACCCATTTATTCATTGCCCTCCCCCCTCCCATTCCAACAAAAAAAATAAACTTCCAATGTAAAGGTGACGACTTCTAGTTGACTTTTAGGGTCCTTAAGTTGTGTTGCAGTTCATAAGTGACAGGTTTATTTATTTCAGATGGAACAGGCTTCACGCCGACTTCAACGAACGCTAAGCGTCAGGCTCCATCCCCACCGAAGATCACTAAATCTAGAGAAAAGGTAGCTATAACGATTTTCACTTGCATATAAATAAATTATCGAAGATAAATTACTCGAAGTCAGGTCTCAGACTGTATCATATTTTTTCTGTTCCTTACTTTTTTCCGTGTTTCCATAATTTGGCTCTTAGCATCAGGTGTCGCGTCTAGTCAGTTACTTCGTAATCTATTATTTAAAAAAAACGGATAAACTGTTGTGAGTTTGGCGATGCCTTCGTCATGCGCAAGATTTGACTACGAGTGGTAAACCAGCGAACCGGGCAGACAGATATGGACTCTCAACATCTTGGAATCCTGTCATCAGCGGATGCAATCACCATCGTAGGGACGAAACAAAGTGTGTAGAAGTTGTAAGTGGACGTTGTGTGTAGAAGTACCGATGGTACAAACAATCAACATGAGCAAGTGCGGGTAGTTACACTTCACGTATCACGAAGGCGTCGCTAAGCTCACACCAGTCTACCCGATACCACGACTGGTATAGCCCGATTGAAGCGTCGAGAAATCGGTATTGTAACCTTTTAAAATAATTTAACAAGATAACTTGTTCTGTGTTTAGATGTAATTTTTCTATAATATTAAATTAAATAAACTCACGCATCTTACACACGGCTGTCTGGTTCCAAATTAGGCAGAGCTATGATAACCAGATACTGATAAACATACTTAAATGTTTCTGAATACATACATACATATTATAAATAAATAACACCCAGAGAAGTAACAAATAATTGTACTCTTCACACAAATATTTGTCCTAGGTGGGAATAGAACCCACTACCTCCGGATTTGCAGCCAGCCAACCAGCCACTAACTACTAGACCCACAACCACGTCCATTATATATATTTAAAAATATTTAAGTGTGTTTATCAGCTGTCTGGTTACCAAAGTGAAGGTTTGACCTAGTCTAGGAGCAGACAGTCACTCTTTACTATATTTACAGCTTTTACAAACAGATGGCGGTAAATACCTTCAAAACTGGGCCCACAAGATGAAACGCCCTCAAATACTTGACTTTGATTCTCCCAAACCAGGAGAAGTTCCCAATTTAGAAGAGTCAGTAGTAGAATTGAAGAAAAACGAAAAAGGAGAGTTTGAGATCCATCAGCCACAACCCGGGAACTTGTCTCCACAGATTTTGGCAGACTTGCTAAAACTGCATAAGATTAAAAGCGAGGTCGCGAAGAAGATGATTGTAAAAGAGAGATCAGAAGAAGAAGTCAAGAAGATTACAGAAGATTTATCTAATGTAGACTTGGATTAGGATAGTAATGTTCATATGTATAACATAAGGTGTCCAATTTTAAAACATATTGAATGAATGAATGAGTAAATATACATTCGTTCGTTTGTTTTTTTATTCATTCTACTTTGAAACTGTCAAAAGTTTGAATATCGACCGTACTTTTCTTTTTTATTTCACGCCAATAAAGCATAATCAACTTGCATATTTTTTTATAAATAATATATAATATTATTAAATACATATATTATTACGTTTTTTTAAGGATTGTTTTTTTAATCTGGGCCTACCAAAGTGACTCTACTCTGCCTGAATGAAGACATAAATATAATCTAAGATTTGTGGTCGTCATACTCATTGCGAACGCAAACAATTCAGTATGGCGACCCGCGTTATGGCGGCCTAGAGTTTATTCCTGCAACGCGTACTTTCTAAGTTTCTTCACCCATAAATTGGATATCTTATTTTATTTTGTACATATTTGTACACTTTTGTAATAAATTGGTGTTAGTTTACTTGTTGTTTTATTTTAACATTATTATATTATTTATAACTTTTATAAATATCAAGTTTATAAAAGAAGTTCATATGTTAAAGACCAATAGACAGTAGAATAGTAAGTTGATACTGCATCGTAAAAAAACGCGTGTGTCTCTGGACGCCCAACTAAGTAAGTCTAAGTTGAACTATTTAATATTGAAATTGTTTAACTTGAGAAAAATTCGGTTATTACATAAATTTAATGTATATTAGTATGATAATATAAGGAAAGGTTATTTGTGGAGAGAAGCATCTGTCCTAAATACGGCTACCTCCCATAAGAAGTTACCACTTCAAAAACCTATGCTATGTATGCGAAGTACGAAGGAATTGCTAATTCTGGATAAACATACGCAATTTCCCAACGTCAGCCGTACGCCCGCGACTAACCAGACATGACCTCGGCTGGTCAGTGAATACTTTCTTTGTGTTGACAGTCGACCAACACTCGTTTCATTTACAACAACCCAACATGGGCGACATCAAGTGAGATGGCCTATCACAAATATAATTATTTAATATATTTAAAAAGGTAAGTCGTAGAATGGAAATATTTGGCAAACAAGGGGTAATTTGCGAAAAACGTAATATAGAATACTTGACACCGTATTGTCGTGACGCTAGTGACGTTTAACAAAATTATATGAGAGAATTATAAACCAATTATATGAGACTATTCATGGACTCTCAAAGAAAAACGTATTCATATGTTGGCTACAATTTAGGCATTAAAATGTCTGATGCAAACTTTCCTGTATTCAATTTGTTTCAATTCAATTATTAAATCTTCTGAGAATCTTCAATTTCTTGACAATAAAATTCATTTTCTTTTCTTCCAATTTCAAATTTATAACAGCGTCTACTGCCTCTGCATTTCCAGCTTATGTAGAGGTGTATTTAAGGTTAGGAAACCCTAAACCGCTAACTACTACAGTCATGTACGAGAGATGATATAGTTCAAGGAAAGATTGCAAAAATTAAGGCAACGACGTAAAAGTATTGTTACGATGCAAGTAAAGAATCCCCAACAGAGGCAAGAAATTCAATGCATTCATCATTCTCATTAACGCTTCTACAATCTCTTAATCAGTTAGCACTTCATATCTTTGTAATTCTCTTTCGTAACCACTGGCAACTGCCCTATTGGTGCGATAGGTAAAACTGACGACAACAGACTGCAAATATCTTCACACGACTCCGCTGTCCTTTCGGATTGCACCGGTTACCAGATTAACGGGAGCCCAGAATTGTACTCTTCTCTACCTACCTATCATCAGCAGCTCTTAATGATTCACTTATCTACATAGGCGTCTCCTAGAAGATTTTGGCCTGCTATACCACGCTGGCCAAGCGTGTTGGTGTGGGGTTTGTGCCGTTGTCTTACAGGTCTTACAGAGTTTGTTCCCTTAATCGACTCTTACAACATCCACGGGATGATTAAAAGTGGCGACACTTCGTATTCTTAATTAGCCACCACACGTATACTACTTATATACATTATCACATACCCATTCAATTTTTTTTATGAGACATTGGATACGTTATGGGAAAGTAACACAATAGATTGTTATTTAATTTTAGCATATTGTCTTTACGCTGCCTCCTACGAGCTAATCAACGAACGGACAGACGTATTGTGCATAAAGAAGTTGAATTTAAATGAAATATGTACAGAAAATTGTATATTTGTGTCTTCGTGTTGATAATAAGAAGTAAGTATTTTGTCAATATTATTTAGCCTTGAGTTTTAATTTTAAATAGAGTTCTGAAGAAATTTGCAAGATATTTTCAAAATGAAAGTTACATGGAGGAAGAAAACATAAGATTTATGTGAGATCATTCTCAACCTTATAAGCTTCAGATAAAGTGACGCAAAAAGGACAAAACTATGACATATCTAAGAGATACAATTATTCGGCCGACTCACTACGATACCTAATGAGAAAAGTAGTTGCAAATACTATTTGTATTAGAGCACACAGAAGTCCAGACAAGCAGATTTATTTTATCCTAGTTACAAAATATCTTGCAATATTCATTGTGTTGCCAAAATTTTCAGGTTTAGATGCTCATGGTAGGTTTCTGATAATACCAGAGGACGTTCCAGCTGGGTTGGCTGCTATTTACGGATTCGCTCAACCCTTGCATAAAGGTATATCACGAAAATTCAATTAATATGTCTATATTACGTGTCGAGAAACCAGCATCTAAGTTTTATCCATTTTTTTTTTTGCTTGTTTGCTCGCTCCACAAAGTTTTTACACTTCAAATACAAGGCCTCTCATAAATTCGAATCGCTGTTAATTTTTAAAATCATATGACAACCTATCATCAACAGCCTTTTTCAGTCCACTGCTGGACGTAGGCCTCTCCTTAGCAAGGAGGTTTTAGCTTACTATATCACACTGGCCAGACGGGTTGGATTGGTTTGTTCCAAGTTTTCCTTCTCTTTATAACGATGTTGTCTTGTATACTTTGTTCCCTTAGTCGCCTTTTACGACACCCACGGGATGAATAGGGGTGGTAATACTATGTATTCTTAATCCATCACCACACGGACAGCCTAATTTATCTATTATATAACTGTATAACAGACAGTTTCCGTTCACAAATTCTTTTAAGATAAATAGACAAGAAATAGAATTTGTTTTGCACAGTATATAAATATAAGTACAGATAGTAGGTATAGATACAATGCATATTATCTATGTACTATATGACTGACTGGTTTAGTGGTTAGTGTATGCAACTGCTGATCAAAGAGATCTCGGGTTCGATTCCCGGGTTGAGTCAGAAAAGGGTTATTGAGTTATTCTGATTTTCTGATTATAGTAATTCTAAACATCAACCCGGAGTTTAGAAGTAGGCCTCGTGCCTCGGAGATCACGCAAAACTGTCGGTCCTGTGCTTGATCTCTCCGCAGTCGTGTCGGAGATCCGTCCCAACGGATTATGAGGTTGAGAGAACAGAATGTTAGCGCCCACACTTGTGAAATATAATATATGCTAACTGCCTCGATAGCGCAGTGGGAGTGAATGCGACTGCTGTGCTTGAGGTCTCGCGTTCGATTCCCGGGTCGAATGTTTGTATGATCTGCATATATTTGTTTCGAAGTTTCGATGTTTTCTATGTATAATATATATGTATTTACAAAAAAAAAATATAAGTATTCTATCAGTCAGTCTAGTTGTCATAGCACAAGCTCGGCTTAGTTTGAAACTAGATGACGTTGTGTGACAAATTTCCAAAATATTTATTTATTTACCTTCTATGGAGCTGGCTAGTCGCTGCTGAGACTGACCGCTGTGGTCGATTTCTGCTTGGAGTACATTATCAACATTATAGATACGATAGCAGTTCTAATATAAACACAATTTATATTAGTACTTTCATTGTTCCCGGCTTTTAGTGTTAATTAAAATAGTTTAAATCTAATATAATTTATAAATATTTATGTCTTAGGAAACGACCATCGATTTGGTTTTGGTTTTCGTTTCGGCAACCACGCCGACCTGCAGATATTGTACGAATTGGGACCTCAAACCGTAACTAAGCCTTTACAGGCGTCGAGTAAGTTTTATATTTACTTATTAGGGAATTTTTTCATACCAATCATCTATTTACCAATTACTTGATATTTTTAATTTGTGAAAAGGCAATTAAAACAAAAAATGCGATAAATTAGGGCTGTAGGGGCAACTTCGATTGTTTTTTTTCTTTTTTTTTAATCTATTCTCACATCTAATCTGCCCATGAATTTGGTCTTTTTACAGTCCAATTTTTCATCCAAAGGTTGTCTGGAAGAAATTGCTTTTAGCGGTACGGCCGCCATTGGTACATGGTCACCCAACTGATATGCTCTTATATACAATCTGTAAAAATTTTGATCCACAATAAAGTTTTAATCTGTAGTCATGATTCTCTATTACGGCACCTTATGATTACGTATACATGCATAAAATAAACGTTATTCTATTCATAATGTGTATTTCAGAGACCCGTTCTGCGTCACAACGACAAAGATTCGTGCGGCGACGTCCGATCCTGGAGCTGTTATTACGAGCTGGCTTCTTTAAGAACGCTTCATATGACGACAATATTATACATGATTCTGACAATGAACCTCGATAGAGCAACACACGCATAAACAAAACTAATTCAATGAAAAACGAAAGGGATTTTATTTATTTATTGTTTTATTTTAGACTTTAAGAATGTTAGGATATTTGCAGTTATGAAAAAACCTGTTTTTCATTAGAATTTTACATCTACTTTATAACTTACATTCGCAACATGATGTTACAAGACCTTTTCCAACAGCATATCTTTTTTTTTGTTTTGGTGTCAGGGTAGTAAATCCCTTCGAATCTCTGGCTCCTCATGTACGCAGGAGCCAGGAGTATGTAGTCTAACAGCATACCTAACACACGTTAATATTCATTTTGTTAATCCTGTTTGTTACTCTTCGCGAATAGTGGGCTAATACCTAGTGTCCGGTGACAACGTAAGAAAGTATCAAACACGCCTTTGTATTTTCAATAGTAAGTACTAAGTACTTGCAAAAACGCAAGTAAGGTTTCAAATAATAGACAAAGATTAATTTATTTCTTTATTTCTTATAAAAATGCCTTGCTGACTACTGTAGGTACATTGTAATCTAAAACGAGAACTCTGACCAAAAAATACGGCGCCATTTTGTTAAATAACGTCAATTCAAAATGGCGAAGCGTGTATATTAAGGAATAATGATTGGCCTTGTTAGCGTTAATAATGTATATACTGATATATAAAAAATTAATTGATTAATATGAAAATATTTCTACAGTTATTTATTCAAACAATTTTATTTTAAAAATGACAATTACATATATTAACTAGAAAATGCTTGCTAACCTATGGGACGTTCCCTTAACAAAGTAACTGGATCACAAGAGAGACAAATATTTGACAGTTTCTAACGAGACAAAAATATGTAAAACCAAAGGTTATTTCAACATTATTTACTAAGTCACTTATACTTGAGTGCAATTCCTTTGAAATATTCCAGCAAAGTATTAGAACCTTGTCGTTCTGTGATCCTAAGCCCTATGACATGAGAAGTCTAAAACTTTGGCACCTAAGACCTAGGTAGACGACAAACGCGACAATGATAACATTCATTATCATTATTTTAGTTCCATATAAAAAGAAATAGGTCTAGTTTTACCAGTTTCTGATAAAGTTGCAGATAAATATACGTTTATCTGACTTAAATATCCGTATTCAAGACTTGTGAAACCTTAATCGGTAGTTAGTTGACAGATAAGTTGACATCAGTTCTCAGGGGTGTTATCAGCAAGTGGTAAAACTAGCCCTTACATTGAAAACTACTTGCTGCCCTAATTTTCTTGAAGATTTTACAGGGTAGTACCGAAAATGTGAATATGTGAGCCCAAATTAAGTGGACACATTTAAAAATAGAGCCAAGTTTATGTCAAGTTACCTACTATTGATAAATATTTTTCGATTACTGCATGTTTTCTTAGAGCATAAGATGGTAAATGACTACCGCTGACCATCGATATCTGCAACTCAAAAGTTGCAAGAACGTTGCCGTTATACGAGTCCCTCCACCTTACGTCAAGAGTAAGGGTTGTGCAGAACAACGTGTAGGTCTGTTTGTTATAAGTTTGTTCATTAGCAAAATAAAAATTTAATATACACATAGACAATGAGAGCAAGCAAACCTCATTTCAAATCAGAAAAAGAAACAAGTCAATTTTTACACGACCACGCCAGCGGGTACCTAAATTTACCTGAGAGGCAATACGAAATGCCTTTAAAGAATTTGTTGCCTCTCGTCTAACTGATTTCTTCAAAAAGGGTATCAATCAACTACCACTGTGTTGGCAAAAACGCATCGATTGTATGGGCGATTACTTTAATTAATTTATATATAACATAGAAAAAAAAAAATTATAGTACTAGTATAATACTGATAGTACCTACTACATGTATGAATGTAGATGCAATCCCCTGAAAATAAGTCAAATGGCGGTCATGGTCCATCAGTAAACAATATTCAGTGCTGTTAATGTGTGATGATACACATATATTAAAAGTGATGGCAACACTTTTAAGCTGTGAACGAAAATACCCTCAAATTACGTCACATTTTTTTTAATGTTTTAACTTAGTATTAACAATAAAAATATAATATTTTTTAGGTATTTAGAACACGAAATAAGGTATTTCAATGTGGTATTCTCCTACCATTATCAAGATAACGAGATTTAAAGTCCTATAAATAAACCTGCTATGTAATTTATTCCAAAAGCCAGTTTACAAAACGAATTCACGATTCCTTTGTAAATCTTGAAATACGTGATTTAAAAATAGCTAATTAAAAAAGATAACTGAGAAAACTTGGCTCGTATCAGAAAATTTTGATATACATTTATGATCATTTAAAACGGCGAGATGAAAAAGTACATCAACAACATTCCCTTTAGCAGAAAATGGTGACTATCAAACTAATTTTTTTGACATCTTATTTTTAAGGTACCGAGCCTTAAAAGGTTAAATGTTGAAGTAGATATGAAAGAAAAAAAAAGGGTTTGGAAAATTTCACGACAATGGACGTATAGTTGTGTGAAGTGTATAACGATAAGTTTTTTTATTCCGACTAAGGGAAGGTAAGCTCCGTATATATTATGATCCGCCACGGCGACCAGTCTCAACGAAGATCTGCCGACTATGCAGGTGATATTACAGTGCACAAGTATGTGCGTAGACACAAGTGCACTCTCTGTTCCCTCACTCTCATAATCCGATGGGACGGTTACCCAACACGATTGGGGAGAGATCAGGCGCAAGACTGAGGGATTTACGTGCTCTCCGAGGCACGGGGAATATATATTATGTAATTAACGAATTGAATTGAATATGTATCATGGGACGGGAACTCATGATATTACTAGTAACTCAGAGTATTTAGACACCTATCGCATGTGTTATTACAAATAAACTTATTTAATTTTATATATATGTAATAGAAATATGTAAATGTGAAACTGAGCCTTTTGGAAACTAAAAAATATAAATATCAAATATTAATAAAAATAAACAAAATAATAAAACAAAAAGAAAATTAAATTCAATACAATTTTATTTCTCCTAAATTAAAAATTAGTGTGCGGTGTTGCTATACAAAAAAAAACAAATAATACAAAGTCCAGTTACTTAAAAATACAAGAAAAATGTAAGCTTAAGATTATTTAAAATAGTTTTAAAATTAGTCTTTTACACAGATGGCAAATTGAACATTAAAAAATATTAATCTACGCTCCGTCTCTGGTACATTTGTTTACAGTTTACAAGTCATAAATTTATGTACAAATAAAAAAAAACTCACATTACGCTGTTACAACTGAAGGGCTAGTGTGAGTTTATTTCACATCAACGCGCTCTCGACGGCGGCCGCGTTCGATGTTGCGATA
Source organism: Hypercompe scribonia (assembly GCA_949316085.1). Classification (NCBI taxonomy): domain Eukaryota; kingdom Metazoa; phylum Arthropoda; class Insecta; order Lepidoptera; family Erebidae; genus Hypercompe; species Hypercompe scribonia. The sequence continues at coordinate 4,337,405 of OX438997.1, forward strand.
AATTCTACCGCCGTCAATATTAAATAAACTCGCATTAGACCTCAAGTTTACTGACAAATAGCGTTTTAAATAACTTCAAGTGGTCTCACAGATAACCATCAATATATTGATCATACGCTGTTTGAAAATAACATTTGGTTTATAAGCGACTGCGTCATAGATTTGCGGCCACAATTGAAATGAGGCATTTTAAGGTCTTTATCTAAAAACAAACTCGCTAAAAACCATTAACAATTCCAGTTTTAATATCTATAACACATGATGAAATTACAAAACTCGGCATAGTACTTCTGTTTGTGACATTTCGTTAAAAAATCCTTAAAAACTATATTTTTTACACATAATGGACAATTTAGTTTCTGAATGTGTTTTTAACATCGTTGTCTATTTCTATAATTAATTGCTTTATTTTGGTATGATGAGGTATATATGGCAACAGGGAAAAACAGTCTAGTAGGTAAACCGACAATAAGGAAAGTTCCAAATAGTACATGCTGTGACATAGTTCATTGCTGCAACGCATTATGGTCGTATAATACTATACGAACTCCGCTATGTGGCTTTTCTTTTACAATGACCATAAAGCGTTGCGAGCTATTTTTCGCTCAGTAAGCGCTTTGTCTTTGAGCGTAATATAAACATTATGCTTTTTAGTTATAATCAGTTCAAAGTACCGATTTTAGGTAACGAAAAAAAATTTAAGGTATACAAAGACATTTTTTTTAAGTAGTGTTGCCATATTAACCCGCATATGGAATAAAAAAATACGAAATACGTTTAGTTAAACACGAACAATTAAATGACTAGGTCATAATAACGTTTTGTTAATCATAAATAACTGTTACAATATTAATGATATAATGGCGTCCCATCCAATTTATGGGTACATTAACCAACCTTTTTAATATTTAAATACTTTTAATTATCATAATCATAGTATTCATAAGATTCTCGTAAATTTTGAACAAATTTTATAATTACTTACATATTATATCAAAATACAAAAAAACTTGGACAGCCGTCTCACAATATACAGATAAAATTAATTTTACTAATTATTAAAATTTTGAATTTTAATGTCATCAAAACATTGGTTTTAATTTAAAAAAAAAGACGTTTAAAAAATAAATAACAGTAGATTCATTGTCTTTTCCATGGGAATTACATAAGTAGTGTTGTTATCATATTTAAGTTATTTGTTCCAGTTAATTCGAAATATTACCATTGTGTCAAGAAGAGATTTTTGAGCTAGTCACACAGGATACTAATAAATTCAAGATATATTAGATTCTATAACTGAAGACGTTTAAGAACGAAACTAAACCCTTTTTTTAAGAAAGAATAATAATATGAGCAATATACGTTTCCTACCCATTAATTTCCCCTCTTTTATGAAAGTGTGAGTAAAATTTCAGTTAAAAAGCTACTGACCACAGCAACGTGCCTCTAGGGGGTTGAATACACCCCTACGTGATATCTCTTGACACAAAGTAACGTATTGACTGCCAAGGACATCTATCACGTCATATTACACAAACGTTCTATTTTCGACGTCGGACGTCGTTCGACGTGATACAAAAACGTGCTTACTACAAGCACGTTTTTGTATCACGTCTTTGACACTCAAAGAGTTAATATCAGACAGTCTAGTCAGTTTCAACTGACTGACTGACTATGGAATGTTTTTCAGATACAATTGTTGAGCAGAATATTTTCTCTTTTTCAATTTTAATGTTTCTTTTGCATATGAAAAGGATAGAAATATGAATTATTTTTAGTGTGAAATATTTATTTTAAAGGTTTCTGTAGTTGTACAATATGTAGTGTAATTTATTTTATTCAATAATGTTGCGAGAGGTGAATAATAAATAAATGCGTCATAAATGTAATCAAATGCGTTTCCTTTCACGTTATATTCTATAAACATGATGATTGAGTAACTATAATATTGGTTTACTGGCAATTCTCGACGATGATGATAATGATGAAAGTGATGACAGTGATGATGGTGATGATGATTATAAAAAAATGTCTTTTACATAGATACTTGGAATGATAAAACAAATGCTCGCAAATTTTACAACAGATTACACAGTATTTTATACTTTTCCTTAAAATATCAATTTAAAAATTAATATTGATCAATTTATATTTTTTGTTACGGACATTTGATACACAAACCCCTTCAGTTTCCAACTATGCAGAGCTTATAATATAAAAGTAAGATTGTCTGATAGATAATTTTATCTTTTTTTATGTAAATACATATACATTATACATAGAAAGCACCCAAACTTCGAAACAAATATTTGCGCATATTACAAACATTTGGTCATACGTTACCACTGCGCCACCAAGTGTTCTATCATTTCATCAACAAATCATTTTTACCTCAAAAACATGAAGCTAATCTTGTGTATCATAGGCTTACCCCATGGGGTATGGGGTTGACCTTATTAAAATAAATAGAAAAAAATAACATAATAAATAAGTTTACCATAAAAACGAACCCAAGCAAAAAATCCTGTCAGCAGATGACTATACCTAACATTCTCACTAATAGCAAATGTGCATGCGTGTTTGTCTGGAACGTTGGCTAGACATGCGCCTGGCATCAAAAGAAACCACCCAAAATCCTTTACAATTCTACACATTTTTCTAACCCCGAATAAAATTGGTAAAAGGTGATGATGATGATGATATCAAACGACAATACAAATTCTAAGTAATTTTAAATTGATGATTTATCCAATAGATAAACTAGATCTTGGTTCAAACATTGGGTTATATTAAGGTAAGTCAATTGAAACTACCATGTTTGGCTCTACATGTTAGGATCTGACTGTGTGTTCACAAAATGTATACACAACAACTCCCTTAGCCAAGATTCTCATTCTACAATCGCTAACGGCTCTATTCTCTTGTATTATTGGCTAATATTTTATTTTGACCACGTGACTTCGCGTAGAGACGTCATTAACATAAATTTGTTAATTTTCTAATAACGTTCACGTTTGTAGAAAGTCATCTTGGATAAGGAGGAAAGTATTTTGAAGTTTGCCGTGTTTTGGCATCTTAGTACCCTAAACAGTAGTAGAGCACGCGTAGAATTGTAAATACACAGCAGTATTTAGTAGCTGGACAATCTGATGTTAAGGGAGTACCTTCGTCCATGAACATATGCAACTGAAGACTATTAGACTAGTACTCATCCAGGTCTAGATGGGGGGTAGAGCCTGTGGTAACCTCATTAATTCCAGGTCAAAGCGGGTAAAGAGTGCTTAAAAGCCATATATGGCCAAGTATGACTCTTGCAGAGGTCATCATCATCTAGACTTTATTATTTCCAAGATTATTTGGGATCAGTAACTAGTTCAACCAGTTTTACCTGAATATCAGTTTTAAACGGAGCGACTGCCATCTCCACAACCTTGAGGACAAACTGACTTCGAAGGTTGAGGGTATTTGAGGACACTGCCTTCCCTATAACGAATGCCATAGAAATTGAAGACCAAGAGAGAGTTATAGTATATAGAAAACACGCATGCACACTGCCTCATTCTCACAAGCCCAAGCTCTAACCAAAGGAGCTCCCTAAAACACGCTACAGATATTGACAGTTAACGTTTTTCATAGCAAAAAAGGTTTCGTCAACTCCGTTCGCCTTACACTTCTACCAGCCGTGATGGCGGCCACCTCGCCTAACCTTGCGTAATGGATTACTAGTGTTTTTGTATAATTCCCGTTACTAGTAACACCGGTAACTTCACACGGTGAGAAATCGAAAGGTTAGACCGGTCGTCAGATTGTTAAACTTTCTGACTGGCCACATCGATCATTCATTCAAATTGTCATACAAAATGTTTATAACAAATAAATATAAATACATATTTGATAGAAGAATAAAACGATAAAGCAGTTTTTGGATGTAGAGGCGAAAAATCGGCTATTGGTGTGGCGACGCGTCGCCACGGCATGCGTCGCCACATGTGATTACATTTTTAAATAATCTGACAGTGATATTTTTAATTGTGTTATATTTCTTTTCGCTAGCCACCCTTGAAACTCACTATTGAGGAAGTTACAGCGCGTAGGTTCGATTTTTTTTAGAGAGTGTAGAGAATAGTACTTTGTCAGAGTGGTGCAATGTCGACCTTTGTACATTATAACAAGGTTTGTTTTACAATAACATTGGGTTCAATCTTTTTTAGATATTTTAAGGAGTAAGCATAAAATAGTGTAGTAATCTAACGTAACTTTAAGCGACGATAATAACGGGGTTCCACTCTAGTTATATGTATATTTAATCTTATAAGAACATTATTTTTCTGGTTTAGTTTGTTTCGGGAGTAATTCAGATATTAATATCATACCACAATACATATTACCCTATAACAATGTCTCAATTAAACCGAAGATTTACGGATCCCTAACCACCGAGATTATTTTTAGCAGAAATTTGAGGGTAGCCAAAAAACGAAATCAAAATTACTCACATATAAGTTACAAAGTTCGATATTTCAAAATGGCCGCCATAATTGTAATATTTAGACGGTAAATTGACATTTTAATATATTTCACAATAATTAGAAAACTTTACTTACACAATTTAGCAAGATGTTATTTTAAATATTTAAGTTTTCACACATATAGTATAGACAATGCGATTGGGACATAGAGAAACTTTAAATAAAAGTAGATATATCGAAGTAAATCGTTATTATAATAACGTTACGCATAACGTCTTCATATCTATAATGTTAAAAGAGTAGATATATCGAGGTATAACGTTTCAAACCGTTATTAAAATAACGTTACACGTAACGTTGTCATATCTGTAATGTTAAAACATGTTAGAATAATACTTTTTATAGTTTCAATTTAAGTTGTGAATAAGTAGTATTGGTTTAATTTAAGTAGAGAACAAACCCTCTCATTCTACTACATCTCCACATCACCAATAAATAGTTTTTCAACTGATAACTGTATATCGTTGATGTGACGGATGGCAAAACTCAAATCATATTTTATTTAACCAAATTCAAATACCATGATCACATCTTCGTCTTCTGAAATAAATAGTTTTTATTTAGCATCAGCATAGAAACTGTGTACTGAGTTGTAGCTCAAATGAGCATTTAATGAGCGTAAATTTGCTTAAATTATGATAAAATACAATCTAACGAGTAATGTTTGGTTTACAATTGAATTGAAATTGTTCTATCCAAACCGTTATTTCAATCACTTTATCGTATCGTATCGTATTAGAACGTTACGTTGCGTTATCGTTACGTTATTAACGAACCACTCACGTTATAATCAATTTCTGTTTTAAATCGCACTTACACAAATCACTTTTCTAGTCTATTTTTTACCCAACGGCAAAAAGCACGTGTAAATGTACAGTGTTCTACACTTTATAATTTCGTTGACTTGTCCCAATACTAGCTCTCGTTGCCGGGTTCCCTCGTGTTTGGTGGTAAGCTCTGAGGTTGGGAGAACTGGTTCACCATTTTACTTTGCATCATGTTGAGTAGGATGTCGGAGTATTGTTCTATGAGAGATAAAGCGGGGTTACCGGTGTTCGAAGCTTCTGGAAGAATAATAATTGAGTTAATATTTTAGGGAAAAATAAGAATTATTCTAGGATGGTAGTTTCAGAAAGTAGGTTAGTTTTTGGTTATTGACGGCAATGTTCAATTTAGTTTTAGGTCACTATGCGATTCAATGTTATTATTGGAAATTGTGGGTAGGCCAAGATTATAGGAAGCGATCAATAGTGAAAAGTTGAACGAAATGTTAAATGTGAAGTACGAGTGAGTGAAAGAGAGAAACATAGTAAGATGGCGTACCTTTAGAGACGAGGTGCTCAAGCTTCTGCCTAGTGTTGTCGACGTTGAGGCGGTAGTCCCCGTCCGTGGAGGAGAGGCTGCTGAGGGCGTCCCCGTTCTGGGGCCGCGCCACGGCTCCGCGCAGCACCTTCTGCGTCTCCAGGATCGCCGCCTCCAGACCTGAGAACCGAGGTATACATCTTCAGCGTCTTTTAACGTAATGTCTTCTTTCCCAGAGTGGTAGGCAGAGATAATTGATCTCTACATACTGCGGTCCTGACGCACGCATTTTGTTGAACGAGCTAAACTTGACTTGAGAAGTAATATCATATTTTAGAACTATATATTTAATTTGTTTTTGTATTTTAATTTGTTAACTTATCCCTACTAATATTATAAATGCGAATGTGAGTTTGTTTGTTACGGTTGCATGCGGAAACTACTCAACCGATCATCATGAAATTTTGTACACATGTTTTTGAAGGTATTAGAAGTAACATAGGATACTTTTATTACAAAATAAAAAATATAAGTATATTTATTTAAAATAATATGTTACGAAACTTAATGCGGCAGACTAAATTCCACGCGAGCCAAACCGTGGGCAAAAGTTAGTATGTAATCATTTGTAAGGGTCTAAGATACTGGAATAAAGAGATTTATTATTATTATTGTTTTTTACGGTTTTCTAGTACTTTTAGTATGTGTGATATGTTATGGATAGACAAACGGACGGACATGACGAAAGTATAAGGGTTTTATTTTTGACATCCTGGCTATGGAATCCAAAAACTTTGAGCCATCATAGAACGTGTAGAAGACATGAAACATTGATAAATAATGAGTATAAACGAAATAATAGAATGTTAATAAATATAAAAATGGAGTCCACTCTCACTCTCTTCATTAGTTACTTAAACACTATCACACAGCGTTGCATCACATGCCGTAACAACGCGTCGCCACACCAAAAATCGTTCTGACCTTCCACATGTGTTTTTTAATTAGAGATATAGTTTTATTTACTTATTTTTTTTTATTTCATTTGCATTACATTTGTATGAAGCGGTTTTAATGCCAGTCAGCCTTGAGGTGGTTCAGAAAATGATATGGCAGAGTGTGTCTTAAAAAAATTATCTATATCCATAGATATATTATATTGTACTTCTAAAGGGTGGTTAAATTATAAGGGCCGATGTTGAAAGTGAACCACACCTAAACGTCAAGTTTTTTTCTGCGTTGCATTTGACATTTCTCAATTTCATCATCAACAGCCTTTTACAGTCCACTGCTGGACATAGGCCTCAAGGCAGCAAGGAGGTTTTGTCCTACTATACCACGCTGGCCAGACATGTTGAAAAAGGGTTTGTTTCAAGTTTTCCTTCTCTTTGTAATGATGTTGTCTTGCATACTTTGTTCCCTTAGTGGCCTTTTACGACAACCACGGGATGAATAGGGGTGGTAACACTATGTATTCTTTATCCACACAGACAATTCAGACTAATTCAATTTGAACTTAAAATTTAACCACTCTATAGAAGTGAATTCCAAGGTGGTGGTACTCACCGCTGATGTCCGCCGCAGCGTTGGGTTCTCTCTGCAGACTGGTGTACAGCTGAACCACTTTAAACGCCGTCTTGGTCAGCTGCTCTGTCAGGGCTGAACACAGCTGGGAGGAGGACACTGGACACAGAGATAGAGAAGTGTGTGATTATATGAAACAACAATATACTTAGTCTGGCCATAAATACTGTTACACTTAATTATAAAAAAATATTACATTTGAATTTCGAATCTGTCATTTTTATACGATTGTTCATTGTGTTTTCTCATTTTGGCGCCAATACATTGTAAAATATTTTGCGATATTAAAATGGTGTGGGGTGATAAAGAGAACCGAATCGGTGTGATAGCATTACACAAAGTAGGTATGGAGCCAAATGCAATTTTTAAAACTCTCCATACACTTGGTATTAGTAAAATGTTTGTGTACCGGGCTATTAATAGGTACAATGAGACCTCCTCTGTTTGTGACAGAAAAAGATCTGGCCGTCCACGTAGTGTTCGTACGAAAAAGGTGGTCAAAGCAGTAAGGGAAAGAATTCGAAGAAATCCTGTCCGAAAGCAAAAGATTTTATCTCGGGAAATGAAGATAGCACCTAGAACCATGTCGCGTATTTTAAAAGATGACTTAGGACTTGCAGCCTATAAGAGACGCACTGGCCATTTCTTAACTGATAATTTAAAGAAGAATAGGGTGGTAAAATCGAAACAACTACTGAAGCGGTACGCAAAGGGAGGTCACAGAAAAATTTTGTTTACGGATGAGAAAATTTTTACAATTGAGCAACATTTTAACAAACAAAATGACCGTATTTATGCTCAAAGCTCTAAGGAAGCTTCCCAATTAGTCGACAGAGTGCAACGTGGACATTATCCGACTTCAGTGATGGTTTGGTGGGGTGTTAGCTATGAAGGAGTGACTGAGCCATATTTTTGTGAAAAAGGTATCAAAACATCGGCACAAGTGTATCAAGATACCATTCTTGAGAAGGTAGTTAAGCCCCTTAACATCACCATGTTCAATAACCAAGTATGGTCCTTCCAGCAAGACTCGGCGCCGGGTCATAAAGCTCGGTCCACGCAGTCTTGGTTGGAATCGAACGTTTCGGACTTCATCAGAGCTGAAGACTGGCCGTCGTCTAGTCCCGATCTTAATCCGCTGGATTATGATTTGTGGTCAGTTTTAGAGAGTACAGCTTGCTCTAAACGCCATGATAATTTGGAGTCCCTAAAACAATCTATACGATTGGCAGTGAAGAATTTTCCCATGGAAAGAGTGCGTGCTTCTATTGATAACTGGCCTCATCGTTTAAAGGACTGTATTGCAGCCAATGGAGACCACTTCGAATAAGCTTTTTATATTTTTAATTGTTTTATATTTATGTATTAAACTGACACACTGTAAAAGTAATAAATGTTATTTGCAGTTAACAATTTTCTTTTTTCTTTATTACAATATTTATGGCAAGACTAGGTATACTTCTTAAAAATTGAGCAATTTGTAATGGAATGGTTTTTACGTAAGTAAAAAGTCATGGTAAGTAGCTACTGCCGCCCCCTAGAACCTCAAAAGATACAAGTAAGTTACCGGTCTTTGAGACCCCCTCGAGGACTAGGGAAGGTTACTTCTTAAATTTATGAAATAATGTTCTGTACCCTAGGACCCGACATGGGTTTTATGTCAAAATTGAGATAATTGCGGCAGAATACTAATTTAAAAAAATGGGATATATTTCCAGTGCAGTAGCGTCTGAAATAATTATCATAAAATGTACATATTTACAATTGGCATCGGCTGGCGGCTCAGGTTTCGCTCTTTGCCTGGTGTTGGCCGTCAGTCTGGCCGTCACTTCCCGCGCTTTCGCCGACAAGTCCCTCTCACTGCCACTCCGACCTAAACGATTACCTACTGCTTTATTTGAACGTAACGGAAAGACTCCAGCAACACCATGTTCAACTCAAAATCTAACGATAACTAACGCTGTTCTTCAAGTGTCTCCCAACACCACAGAATTGGGCAGAGATTGGACTTCCAGTGACTTAATTTGCTGAAAGATTTGTAAGGCTGCCATATCTTAGTTAATTTTTTAACTAAATTGACTTGTGCTTATAGTGGTTCTCATTTAAATTTTAAAAAAATAACAATTTTAACTCTTAATCTGAAAAATAAAAAGTCAAACACGTCTGTAACGAATGTGAACTTACCAATTCTGCGCTGAGAATGGTCTACTGAGGCTGCTCTGGGTCTCGTGACGTCATTGGTCCCCTCCGCCTCAGAGCTGGACTCCTCGTTGGCTGCCGTCGACAGACTCACTGGTGACGTGAGGATTAGTTGGCGGTGAGTTATTTAGCTTGCAATTTATCTAGTATTTTCAATATATGTGCCAAATATTGTGCTAGGGGTCTTTCTGCCAACAAGCCATTTCGGGTTATAAGGTCCTGACCTACCACCCTTTAAGTGTTTTCTTGCTATACATTCCTAATTTTCAAAAACTTAAGTTAATTTCAATTTGCCATCTTTTTTGGAATAGTAGGCGGATCAATAGAAAGTGACTACCGCCACCTATGTGCTATATAAGAGAGAGACAAGTGTTGTTGTAGCCTGAGTTCCTCCTCTTTTTTTTTTTTTTTTTTTTCCTGTGTGGAAATCCTCTCGGATACCACCTACTGGTGGTTATGTCGGACTCGAACCGACCAAAAACCGCACGCCGTCTCAGGTACCAGTAGCCGGGGAATCAGGTGTACCCTAGAAAGGAAATCCCTGAAACCCCAACGTACCTCGGGTCATCGACCTGCGGCTTGCAGATGACCCCCCTCTGCTCCAAAAGAGCGTATGCACGTCCCGCTGCCATCCCGGCGTACTCCTGCTCGGGTGACGGATGGCCTTACCTATCACCCTCAGTCTAGCGCTTATGGAGGACGGAGATCGTTCTGCAATCTCCGGCGCCCGAGCCGTCTGTGATACCGGACACGTTCCCGGGCCTGGCGGACCGGGAGAGTTCTCAACCTCTCCCGGTTCCGCTCCGACATCTCCTTTGCAAGCATAACTTGCTCGCAAAAGGAGACGGCGGAGTTCCACGCGCTCTCGCTCCGCAACATGGCGGCGATCATGCTACCGAGCGAGAGAGTTTCCACTCCGATGGCCGTCACAAGGTCACGCCTCAGCTCCGCCCACGCTGGGCATTCTGCCAGCGTGTGGAGCGCCGTATCCACGGTCCGGCCATCGCAGTGGTGGCACTCAGGCGTTGGTTCCTTTCGGATCAGACACAGGTGATCTCCGAAGCATCCTTTTCCAGTGATCACCTGCGTCAGCCGATATGAGAGGGTCCCGTGATTCCTCTCGAGCCAATCCTCCATAACGGGTCTTACCGCCGCAATGACGGTGTGCCCGACCTGAGTTCCTCGCCTGGGAATTAGAAGAGAAAGAAGGTTGGTTCTTCGATACCCTTCTCAAATGATGAAAAGGATCTATCAACTGCACGATTGGCCTAGTGGTTTAAGCGGTCGCCACGCCGTTCTCCACTTCGCTGAGTGTTGTGGGTTCAAATCCTACATGGGACAACACTTTGTGTGATCCGCAAATTGTTGTTCTGAGTCTGGGTGTTCTTTGTGTCCGTTTCTTGTATGTTTGTAAAGTCCCCTGCGACACAGGATTTATTCCTAATGCGGGCGTTGTCTTTTTATTAAAAAAAAAAAAAAAAAAAAAAAAATTTGATTAACAGATATTTTCTGTAAGTCTTCTGGAATTAGGGCAAAAGGGTGGTCTTTGAGTAACCTCAGATGGTGGCAAAGAACTAAAGAATTGCTAAAGAACTGGTGTACTATGAGTCCTTTTTATTACTCCGATCAAGTCAGTTCCCATGTTATGACCTATTCTAAATACACACACGCCTGTTTCCCTGGAGGGGTAGGCAGAGGCATATTTAACACTCACTTTTCGTCAGTGTTTTGTTTCTATGAAATAAGCGCCGAACCTATCGCTGCAAATCGGGATGTATTGTATGCCAGAGCCTCGTGAGAGTGATTTGGGGCTCTAAGTTTTTGGTGGGAGTCCTATGCACCGTATTTTAAATGTGGTAGCAAAATAAATAATATTCAAATAATTTTATATCATTATATTTATGCGAGATGTGATTTAGTATCTAGTGTATTAATTTAAAACTAAAACTACCAACGTTATTAGGTATCTAGTACTCTATGGTACTCTATAATAGGCTGTGTTATGTTGTGTGGTATAAACAATAATGATGTATTCCTCATACCTGCGCTATAAGCATTAGCCAGCCCTCGTCTCCTGGCTGTGGTGGCCGCTTGCTTGTTCATCGAAGATATAGTGGGTCTCATGAGACCTTGAGGCCTGGCTGGTTGCTGCCGGGACGGTTGAGGGTCCGATTCTGAATCGCTCTGTAGACAACAGATAATATCATTATTAACAAACAGTCTTTAATATTTCGATTTTGTTGTTGAAAATTAGTTCGATGTATCTTCGCTAGATGGCGGTGTTGTATATATTTGTCTGTGCTGTATATGGAAGTCGCCACAGTCCACTACTAGACATATCCCTTGGTCCTGAGGTTTTGGATTATTTATGGCCACGCTAGTCAGACAGTATTGTATGAAATTTGTTTAAAGGTTTTCTTCTTGCAGAGTTGTTATATTGTGTGGTTTGTCCTTTAGTCGGTTCTAACGACACCCATGGGATAAGAATAGGTGATAACACTCATATCTTTACTCCGTCATCACATGGTCTATAGAATAGTTTGTTACTAGACTTATCAATATATACACGTCAAAGTGTGCGAGAATTGCTTGGACATTGTTACCAAATGAGGCAAGATCGGAAACTGATCTGCATAAAATTTTGCCGGTAGATTCCACTCATGCTTTCCATCAGATAGAGTAGAGTCCCATTGAAACTCTACTCAACTCTATACCAAAAAAAAACTAGAATATTAGTAAAAACTGACCTGGTTGAGTACTCCAACGCTAGAACTCCTAGTCATGTTCGACTTGTTGTTGTACCTCGGTGCGGGGCGAACGAAGCCGCTCGGCGACTTGTTGATAGACCCGTTCTGCGGGGTCGAGGGTTTGGAGGTGGGTCCTGTGTAGCGCGATAGGGTTATAGAGACAGGTAGAGGGCAATAGACAAAAGCTATAAGAAATAGTGTAAGTAAATCAAAGTAAATAGAATCGTTTTTATATTGAAGATAAATTAGAAAATTTTGTTAAATCAAAGCAAAATTTGAAAAAAAATATTAGTAATTAAAAACAGACAAAGAACACCTGTACTCAGAACAACAAAGTGTTGTCCCATGTGGGGATTGAACCCACAACATTCAGCACAGTAGAAAGCGGCGAGGCGACCGTTTCAATCACTACACCATTCCTTAACTGCACATTAGGTATAGCGATCAGTGTTTTATTAAATTAATAAGTATATGTAAGTATTATTAATAGAAAAAAAAGCTCAAATAGACAAGAAACTTACACAAAAAAGCCTCCATTACCAGAATTAAACTAATTATATCATAGAAATTTCTATTTAAAAAACTGTACATTTATACATTAAACACACAAAGCAATGTAAGAATGTTGCGCACATACATATATGTATAATATTATAATAACTTCAGGTTAATAAAAATCCTTTTAAAAGAAGAAAGACCAAAATTCATGCAATAATATATATTTTTAGACCGCCATATTGTGGGTCAAAAACAAATAAATAAATAAATATGTATGTGGGATGAGTATAGTGTGGCGAAGTACACCATAATATTCTGTATCACATTTCTTTTCTTTTTTTTAATGAAGAGCCTGCCAAAATGACTCTACTCTACCTGATGGAAAGCATGAATAGAATCCAAATAGTTGTGGTCACCATACTCATTGCAAATGCAGAGAATACAGTGTGGTGACCCACACTATGGCGGCCTAGCGAGATGCTTTTCACACCACGCTTGGGGACGTAAAAGGTATGACAGTCATCGTGGCGCCACGATAACTGTCACCCTTGCATCAATGGGTCTTCGGTCCGGGCATTTCCCTAACACTATAACAATTGCAGTCTCATTTTAAACTATGGTAACCAGATTTAGGTAGCAGAGCCACGCTGATTTCAGCACGAACGAGCTAGACCGGGGTAGTACTACCCTCTCACAGAAGATCAACCTAAATCGCTAGCATCCGTGCTGTCGTGTTTCGTTGGTGAGTACGAGTCCGGAGGCCCATTGATGTAGGGGTGGCAGTTATCGTGATAACTATGTAAGGCTTACACTGCCACGATGACTGTCATCCCTTTTACGTCATGTGGCATAAAAAACATCTCACTAGGCCGCCATAGTGTGGGTCACCACACTACATTGTCTGCATTTTAATTGAGTATGGTGACCACAACTCTTGGATTCTATTCATGCTTTCCATCAGGCAGAGTAGAGCCACTTTGTCAGGCTCTTCATATAGAAAAAAAAATTACTGATAAGCATATTTAAAAAAAATCTAAATATATAAAGTGAACGCCTCAGTCCTGTAGTAATAACGTATGTGCTTCATAATAGATTTGTATGATCTGAAAATATTTGTTTAGGAGTTTAGGTGTTTTCTATATATAATATGTACGTATTTACAAAAAAAAAAGTATATAAGCACTTTATCAATCAATCTAGCTAGTATATGCTCTATTTAGTTTGAAGCTAGATGGCGTTGTGTCAGATGTCCTATTTGTTTTTAAATTTGTCCAGACAAAAATAAATTACCCTCTGGCTTAGCACTCAGGGTCACTAACCACTAGACCAATAAACCAGCAAACTATATACTTTGTACCATTACTCAGATTCACTGATGTCACTTAAAATAACTCGTACATTTCTTACGATTCACTGGTTGACTTTAAACACACACTTATACCTAGTCTTGCCATAAATATTGTAATAAAGAAAAAAGAAAATTGTTAACTGCAAATAACATTTATTACTTTTACAGTGTGTCAGTTTAATACATAAATATAAAACAATTAAAAATATAAAAAGCTTATTCGAAGTGGTCTCCATTGGCTGCAATACAGTCCTTTAAACGATGAGGCCAGTTATCAATAGAAGCACGCACTCTTTCCATGGGAAAATTCTTCACTGCCAATCGTATAGATTGTTTTAGGGACTCCAAATTATCATGGCGTTTAGAGCAAGCTGTACTCTCTAAAACTGACCACAAATCATAATCCAGCGGATTAAGATCGGGACTAGACGACGGCCAGTCTTCAGCTCTGATGAAGTCCGAAACGTTCGATTCCAACCAAGACTGCGTGGACCGAGCTTTATGACCCGGCGCCGAGTCTTGCTGGAAGGACCATACTTGGTTATTGAACATGGTGATGTTAAGGGGCTTAACTACCTTCTCAAGAATGGTATCTTGATACACTTGTGCCGATGTTTTGATACCTTTTTCACAAAAATATGGCTCAGTCACTCCTTCATAGCTAACACCCCACCAAACCATCACTGAAGTCGGATAATGTCCACGTTGCACTCTGTCGACTAATTGGGAAGCTTCCTTAGAGCTTTGAGCATAAATACGGTCATTTTGTTTGTTAAAATGTTGCTCAATTGTAAAAATTTTCTCATCCGTAAACAAAATTTTTCTGTGACCTCCCTTTGCGTACCGCTTCAGTAGTTGTTTCGATTTTACCACCCTATTCTTCTTTAAATTATCAGTTAAGAAATGGCCAGTGCGTCTCTTATAGGCTGCAAGTCCTAAGTCATCTTTTAAAATACGCGACATGGTTCTAGGTGCTATCTTCATTTCCCGAGATAAAATCTTTTGCTTTCGGACAGGATTTCTTCGAATTCTTTCCCTTACTGCTTTGACCACCTTTTTCGTACGAACACTACGTGGACGGCCAGATCTTTTTCTGTCACAAACAGAGGAGGTCTCATTGTACCTATTAATAGCCCGGTACACAAACATTTTACTAATACCAAGTGTATGGAGAGTTTTAAAAATTGCATTTGGCTCCATACCTACTTTGTGTAATGCTATCACACCGATTCGGTTCTCTTTATCACCCCACACCATTTTAATATCGCAAAATATTTTACAATGTATTGGCGCCAAAATGAGAAAACACAATGAACAATCGTATAAAAATGACAGATTCGAAATTCAAATGTAATATTTTTTTATAATTAAGTGTAACAGTATTTATGGCCAGACTAAGTATATAAATTCATTATTCGAAAGATTGTATTCTCACACAATTATTTTTCCTAGTTTTGAATAGAACCTACCACCTCTGGCTTAGCACTTAGGGTCACTAACTACTAGACTAACAGACCAAAAAATTAAATACTTTGTAGCATTACTCAAACTCACTGGTGTCACTTAAAATCACTATACATTAAGATTCACTAGTTGACTTTATCACTCGTATACTTCTTAGATTCACTGGTTGACTTTTTAAAAGTCACTCGCATACTTCAGACACTAACTCTTAGGTATTCAAAACATAGATGACCTAAATTTTTGCATAGACTCACTAACTGAACTCCTTAGTCCTACAGTAACCCGAAATTCTATCTAAATATCACATCCATTGACCTTAAACACTCAATAACCTAAGCAGTGAACTATGAAGCACAAATAGTTGAAATAATACTGATTTAAAATACACAATTTTGAATTCCAATCAAAACTAACTCATAGCGTTCTGAGCCCTTTCAAAGCTTTCTAAATTCATACATTCAGTTATAAGTTCATCCAGAGGTTGCCTGGAATAGATCGCATATTGCGATGAGGCCGCCATTTTTATAAGTTTTATATATTTTTTTTACTGTATACTTAACTATATTTTTATATTATTTTTCTTTTTGTACAATAAGAGTTAAGTATCTATTTAAGCTCACTTGTACACCTTCCAATTGGTTATAACTGACAGTCTGAATAAGATGTACCTAATCTCATACAGCTTTTTTAACATCCACGTGTTTTATTTTAATATTAGAGCCTTTACGCTTCCAAATGAGAATAGCAATGTCTACCACCACGTTATCTACAGCGCCCCAAAACCACCACCAGTGTGCCCACCTTGCGGTGTCCTCGGCGCGGGCATGGGTTTGGCGGCCAGATCTGATAGAGAGATAGCACGCCGCATCCCGGGTGACTCTTCCTCGCGGTCAGAGGCGGACGGATGCGTTCGGTTCGCTGTGTATCAGTGTTTAATATTGTAAGCATGCGGATAGCAAACTGATAGACTCCTCTCCTTAGAAAGGTTGCTATACCACGCTGACCAGATGACGGACCATTTTTTTTTATCATAAAAGTCTACAATTATTTTCTATATATTACTTAATGACAAAAGTGTAATAGACAATCAGAATGCTATCTTGAAGCGTACAAATAAAATAATCAATATGATAAAACACACCATGCTCTGAAAAAATAACTTCGTATTTTATCTATGGGCATGCATACTGAAAAAAAAAAACAATTTATACTAAAAATAAGCCATGATTGTGATATGTCGTGAATTAGCCGGTGCCATGTTATCAGAAAATATATACTTATATGTATTTTAAACCTTAACAACATTACGAAACGGTTGAAATTCACAAAATATCACATTGATTGAGTAGATTATAAATTTTGGACTGACTTATTGGTATGTTATTGCTTTTACATGTCTGATGAGTAACATCTTTATTTTCGTTTACGTAGAATCTGTGAGTGATCTTGTGAAAAGGGACGGAAGTGTGTAACGGGACGAGAATGTGTAACTAGCGATCGTATTTGATTTGACAAATAAGACAGTACCACTGTCAAATGAAAAGACAAATTGCTTTACCACGATCTTAAAAATTGCTGATATATACACTATTTTTCTGCACTATTTATTAATTTTTCAACATTCCGTAAGAGTCATTATTATCCGATTGGCTCAGAACATAATCTAGATTTGTCAATATCTATAAGAGTATAAAACCAATAATGCAATCCAAATTATAATCATTACACATATCGCAACTAAAAGGGACCAACAATATTGTTACATGCGATCCCAACCTTGTTGCGTTGAAAATTTTGATGGCAACACCTGATTTTGAGCCAATACCCTTTTAGCTAAATAAGAACCCCTCGGCGTTAACATCGGACGAATTTTATTTGGAAAAAAACGGTTTTCCATGCAAAATCTAGGTGTAGGACCTCTTATAATCTTTTTAAATGGAGTCTTCGGTCGACTAAATCCGTAAAAAGATAATCTTTTTGGTGAATTTGTGCAACTTGAACTAGTTGTAGATGATTCGTAATTTTCGCTATCTAAATGTACGTCCGTTTTTGGTATAACCATTTCATTGTACACTCTTTGTTTTAAAGATCTAGGTGGTATTACTGTTTCTGGTCGAACAGCGTTATTTAATTTCACGTCTTCAGTTGCCTCTATATTACCAGCTTCATTGGTATTATCTATACCTACTGTAACAAGACCACCTATTTGGTCCGAGTCTAAAATGTCAGGTAAAGATAGATTTCTCTTTATTTCTTTGTTGTCTGAAGTCGTATCTGTATCCGTATCTGCCTCTTCGAGAGTCAAAGATGCGAAGTTAGGTACAGTAGTCTGTTTAGTGGCTAATTTCTCGAATTTTCTAGAAAGTACTTTGACTACGCCTTTCCCGTCATTTATGTTAGCCTTTAGAGGCCTCATTCGCCATTCTTTTAAAATCTTTTCCTGTAAAATTTTACGTTCTTCCATTTCAACTAATTTGTTGATTATTTCAATTTTTCTTTCTATGTATTTGTATTTTTTTATTTCTTCAGGAGCTACATTTTCTTTAGTTTCTTGTCTACTATGACAAGGGCCTACATTATCATTTCTTGCAAGTTTTATATTTAGTTTTTCTTTGGTATTTTTCGCATATAATTTATTGTCTTGTTCCGCGTAGTAATCTAAAGAATCTTTTGCGAAATCATTGGCATCTACATCTAGTGAGTCCATGCTTACTTGCTTCATTCGTTCCATGCGTTGCATTGCATAAACTTCTAGACTATCTAATTGTATTTCAGATTTATTTTCGTTAACATCTTTCTCTTTTACAAAAACATCGAAAGTTTTCTCACTATTATCAATATTTGAATTAGAATCTTCTGACCTTTTATTGCTCAAATAATTTTTATTCTGAAGTCCATCTAATTTCGCTTTATAATGTGAGGATATTGAAGAAGTAAGCCCAGATTTTTCAATTCCAGCTTTTAGTCTGTTATTCAATTTAATCGATGACGTTCTTTTGATTGGTTTCGGTGGTTTATGAGGTACAAATTCCATAGTAATTTTAGTATTATTATTTTTTTGTCCCGAACCCCTTTCTAAACTTTTAGTAACGTTATTATACTTGCCTCCATTCGCTTTATCTTTGTTTTCTTTGTTTTTGCCGACTTTAGTTTGTGTATTTTTGCGAATTTGTTCTTCAAATTTCTCCAAATTCTTTTGTACATGAGAATTGCGTTTTTCCATTAAATTCTTTAATGGATTTGGTTTCGACGCTGGCTCTAATACAACTTCGAAGCTACAACTTCTCGATTTGACCATAGCATTCTGTTCACACCCTTCCATTTTACTTTTATATTTATTAGAGAACTTTGGTTGTAGAGACTTGCTTGTGTTCGCCATATAATCGGTCTTATTTAATCTGGGTATTTCATCAGTCAGTTTTTTCTCCTTAGAATACTGCTGTATGTTATTTCCGTCGAAATAATACGCAATATTTTTTGCAGGAGGGGGTTGTTTAGATGAAGAATCGTATAAGCTTCTAGATCTCGTAACTGTCTTATGTCCATCAGCAGGTACATCGAAGCCAAAAACTTTGTTAACAGGCGGTTTCTGGTCAGCTTTAGCCATATTGGTGTCTCTGTAATTCGGACTAGTTGCTTCACCCATATAATTATTGTACATATACCCAAAACAAGCATTATTGGGACTAGAACCATAGCTCTTAGACGTGTTATCAAATTCGTAACAGCTTTTACTGTTTCGCGGGATACTTGAATTTTTCTGTGGCTTTTTAGGCTTTGCACCTTCGAATAGCATTTCTAATGGTGCAGATTTCGTGCACTCAGAATCATCAGATAATACGCTTTCTAAAGAATTACAGTTGGTTCTGCATAATTGGTTGTCGTTATCTAAAAAGTCGTCTGACAAAACGGATTCTTGGCTGCAACTGTTTTTCATGTATTTCTTTTGATTTAAAAAGAAACTTGCACTACTGTGCCTGTGATTCTCTAAATAATCTGTATCGTTTATATTTTCGTAAGAACAGTTTTGTGAATCATTCAAATTGTATCTACTATCAAATTTGGCTTGTTGAAATGCGACTTCATTGCCGTATTTCAAGAATATTTCATTAGATATACTTGAACAGTTAGAATTATCACTCAGAACAGACTCGTTTGATCTAGTAACACAACGTTTTGTTAAAACGCTTGAACATCTGTAAAAGTTCGTATTATATTTCATAGTATCTTCATGGATATCATCAAGGTTCGAAGGCATATTCCGAGGCAAAGTTGAACTTTTCTGGTTCATTATATAAGCAGGTTTAGCGGGTACTACAGGCTTTTCACTGCCGTGTATTTCATAGTTAGAAACTGAACGTCTTGGTGGATTTTTAGTATGCTTTTTGCATACTTTTTTAGAGTACAGTTTATTTTTGCAGCTAGCATCTTGGCTAAGGCTACAATCCTCTAAAGAATCAGATGAAAAATTACCGTCATCTTTTTCTTTAGTAGGTTTAAGATCGAGATCGTGCTCGACATCAAACTCATCTAAATCGCCATATTTTTTGGTTATTTCAGCAATCATTTTCTCCGTATCAGACTTTATAGTATCCACGATGCTTTTGCCGTTATCTTTAATATTTCTATGATCAAAACCGACAAAGAAACTTAAGGAATTTCTCTTTTTCGGATCTAGGGAGTTTGTGTCAGGATTTTGGGTTTTTTGATTCGCTTTATCAGCCCATTTGCACTCTTCAGAAACAGGTGATACTGGACAAGATTTATAATTCTTAAAAATGCTTCGATTAGAAGGTTTTGCTATCTTCGGTTTCTCATCGTGTTTTGTCAGGTTTAAATGGAAATTTCTTGGTTTAGGTTCCTTATCGGGAAAAAGACGATTAAATACTTTTGATTGGACAGGTTTACCCATATCTATAGTGAATGTCATAGTTTGTTTTTGTGGTAACTGTTCTTTAAAAACCATGGGTTTGGTATCGTATGGAACGTAGTGGATCTTTCTTTCCTTTTGGGTAGTACTTATGTTCGCATGGGGAGGTACATATGGGGCAATATTATCAATATAGTCCGGGATAATTTTATGATTTAAATTAGCGGGTATTGCGTAGGGGTTCTTATTTCGATAATCTAAATAAGGATTTAGGCTGTCAAAGTAATTGGAGTTTAGGCTATCCAGTGTCTCTTCTGGACACGGGTTTATTCCTGGTAAGCGTGGGGGAAGAATTTGGGTTGTTTGTTAGTATTTAGCGATGGAATTTCTTTAGGTATAAACATATATTTTAAACGTTTATAAGTAAAGAGTTATGAAAACACGTGTTAGTGGATCACACTGTTGTAATTATACAGTCAAATATTTTTAGCAATTAGGTAAGTCACGAAATTATATTTGACTTTAGTTTACAGAAGGCCAACTGTTCCAGATTTTTTGGAATTATAGAATTTATTCGTATTTGTGTATAATAATAAGTTTTTCTTCTTTTAGACAAGTAATTACTATCACATTTTGATTAGGAATATTTATACTGATAAAAATAATTAACAAAAGTGTTTGGTTTTAGTTTAGTATCATTGGAAGTGTTTTTAAGAGACTGACGCAATAAGTATTCAAAGCCTTGAAAGTTTGAATGCACTTTTTGTTAAATTTCTAAGTTGAATAGTGGACCTTCCAAGTCGTAACGAATACAAAGTTAAGCTACATACCATAAGATCTAGTATTGGATGGTATGGCCATGGAGACAGGTCGAGTACGTCGAGAGTTGTCCTTCTCAGGTATGTAGGAGAGGTCCGTTGATGATTGGCTGGATTTTAAGTTTGAGCGGAAAGCCACCTGTGGGATAGCAAGGATAATAAATACATACATCACACACACGACCGTCTGAACCCAAACTAAGCCGAAGCTAACCAGACTGCTGATAAACACACTTATATACTTATAAATACTGTCCATTGATGCAGGGGTGACAGTTATCGTGGTAACTATGTGAGCCTTACACTGTCACGATGACTGTCATGCCTTTTACGTCCCCAAGCGGGGTGCGAAAAAGCATCTCACTAGGCCGCCATAGTGTGGGTCGCCATATTGCATTGTCCGCATTTGCAATGAGTATGGTGACCACAAATCTTGGATTCTATTCATGCTTTCATCAGGCAGAATGGAGTCACTTTCGCGGGCTCTTATATAGAAAAAAAAATATGTAAATACCTATTGACTACCGAAGTCCTCTCGCATTAAAAATAAATCTTGTGTGGTAGGAGATTTTACAAATATACATGAAACGGACACGAAAGGAACCCAGAGTTAGAACGATAATTGATGGATCACACAAAGTGTTGTCCCATGTGGGGTCGAACCCACAACGCTACGACGCGGTAGGAAGCGACCAGACAACCGTTTAAGCCACTACGCCGTTCGTGCAACCCAAACATTTGCATGAAATTTAGTATGCAGGGGTTTCAGGGCCATAAATCGATCTGGCTAGGTTCTCATTTTCAGAATACGTTTTTGTACTCGTGTTTTCAAGCAATGAAATGTTTGTCTAATAGGCTCGTTTTGACACTTATCTATGTGACAAAATTAGGGATGGGAACAAAAGAAGCTGGTAAATTATGAATCGATTACCACACAATAATACCGAGCTTTGCTCGGTATTCAGTATTTCGAACCCATGGATCTCTGGTTTAGTAACCAGAATCACTAACTCTAATTAGAAAAAGTGAAAGAAAATGATAAATTACTCACACTCTCTAACTGTCTCCTAGTCTCCAATATCCTCCTATTGAGTTCTTCTCGTCTTCTTGCAGCCTCAGGGTCTAACATCTTGGAGGGAGTGCGAGGCGCAGGCGATGGTCGTGTGGGGGGTGGGCCACGAGACAAGTGTTGTGACGACAGAGATGTGTTGCCTGCTGAACATATATCGTTACATTAGCGTGATGCTATAATTCTTTTTGATAAATAAAGCACAGCAGTCCCTTTCGCTACCGCTACGCCATCGAGGCAGTCGAAGTCGTTTGGTTCTGCTTAATTCAGCTTGTTATTAAGGACCAATTTAGAATGACTATTATTATAGTTACCAGCAGTAAGGGTGGAGTCCAGGTCTGCTCCGCTGAGGCTGTCGAAGGCAGACTTGATGTACTGCTCCCGGCGGCCCGCCGTGTCGATGGACTCGCACGAGCCCGACAGCGGGTTGCGCTCCGCGTTGTCGCCAGACGGGGTGGACACCTGACGAGTGGCGCACTTTATAAGAGGATCATTTAATTATGTTAACTTTTTAAATACAACTTGTTGAAACAGCTCCCGTGTTGGGAAACAAGCATGTGACGCGGAGGATTTCATAAACATACATGACACAAAGAATACTCAGAACAATAATTTGTAGATATTGTCCAGAGTTGGGTTTTTTATTGTCTGTCAGTGACTCTACTCTGCCTGATGGAAAGCATGAACAGAATCCAAAAGTTGTGGTCACCATACTCATTGCAAATGCAGACAATGCAGTATGGTGACCCACACTATGGTGGCCTAGTAAGATGCTTTTTCACGCCCCGTTCGGGAACGTAAAAGGTGTGACAGTCATCTTGGTAGTGTAAAGTACACACAGTTACCACGATAACTGTCACGCCTGTGTTTGAACCTGTTACGCTCAACGCAGTAGAAAATAGCGTGGCGATTGATTTAACCACTACGCTATCCGTGCAGCTATTAGTATACGTTGACATTAGATAGACGCCCTTAGTGGTCTATGGTAACCCATAGACCACTAAGGGCGTATGTATGTATGTTTGCGTGTAATATTTGTACACGTTGAAGCCCTTTGAGTACGAACACATCCTAACCCCATCTCCTTGAACCACCGGTAGCTCACACATTAAAAGCGAAAAACATAGATTTTCTTCAAGTACCTCATCATCATCCGAGTCGTGCCCGGAGCCGCTGAGCGAAGCCTGTGGGGGGATGTCGAGGCGCGTGTCGGCCGTCCAGCGCTTGGAGCGACGCATCGACTGACGCAGCTCTTCGGCGTCCATTGCGTTTACCATAAACTCTCTGTAACAATACACTTGTAGGTTATTTAAATGGAATTTACTTCTAGGAAACAATCTAGTGTCGACGAGAAGAGAAGGGAAGAGATAGAAAGACCCAAAGGTATGTAATACCAAGGATGTTACTATAAGAATGGGAAATGACGTTATACGCTTAAAAATTTGCACCCACAGGTAATATGTGAAAGGGTAACTTTCTTTCTTAAGAACCTGTCCAAGTGACTCTACCCTACCTGATGGAAAGCATTAATAGATTCCAAGAGTTGTGGTTATCATACTCCTTACGAATGCAGACAATACAGTATGATGACCAAGGCTATGGCGGCCTAGGGAAATCAAAATATTAGAAAATCTTTCACAATTGGTCAGAGCTAAATGTCAGGTATGTGAGTAGTTGCTTATTAAAAAGCTGAATTCATGTCTTATTGGAATTGAGAGTGAGAAAGCATCTCACTAGGCCGCAATAGTGAGGATCACCATACTGCATTATCTGCATTCGCAATAAGTATGGTGACTACAACTCTTGGATTGCATTCATGCTTTCCATCAGACAGAGTACAGTCACTTTGGCAGGTTCTTAAAATTTAAAGTTAAAATTTTGGGACCAAAAATGTTAAATTTTGACTTAATTTGATTAGACCGGTCCGTTGGTCTTGTGGTTGGACCTTGATTGCTAACCCGGAGGCTTCGATTATTTGTCCTGGATATTCCAACCAGGACAAACAACGAGCAAAACCATTTGTTCAGCATCTGGTTGTAATTTATCTATAATACATACATATTTGGTTGTGGTCTGTGGGGGGAATTAGTCATAGTCATTTTTGTCCATTTGTGGATGGATGCGAATTGTCCAAAACCGGGATCGTTGGCGTTCCTTGGGAGAGACCTTCGTTTAGCAGTGGACGATAGATTGATTGATTGACAGACATATTTAGTAATATATATACGCAGTCAAGTTACTACAGTACAGTGTCTGTCTAGTTTAGAATGACACAGCAGATTGTACAAATCGTGAAGTAATTAAAGGGTGTGTCGTACTCTATCTCCTGCTAATCACCAACTTACCCAGGAGTATCATCATCATTATTGCCAGGGTAATACGTGGTCCTGTTCCCCCTTTCAGAAGAAGACGTCCTCTCCCCATCCGATATGTCTTCGATGTCTCCATCGTGTTCTGTCGACTCCTGATCCTGTAAAGATATGATCTTGAGATGGTTGAACATTAGTGTTATTTTTAAATCTATTATTCGTATCTTGCTTGACTATTTGTCGGCAGATATCTAGGCTTCTCGTTAGAAAGGAGGTTTTGGCCTACTGTACCACGCTGGCCAGACGGGTTGGTATGGCGTATGCCGAGGGGGTTCCCACACGTTAAAAAAACAAAAGGGATTGTGTCAAGTTTTTCGTTTCTTTGCAGTGATATCCTGCGTAGATTCCTCCCTTAGTCTGTTCTTACGACATCTCTGTGATGGATACAGGTGGTAAAACATCGCATTCTTAATCCGTCACCACAAGTAAAACGTGTATATCATTAATAACCTGCAAAAAAAAACATTCAAAATAAAAGATTAAATAAAAAGAAAAAATAAAAAAAATCAAACCGCACCTCGTACTTAAAACTGCCGAGCGACGAATCGTCGGTGTGATGTCGTGTCCGCGTCTCAGTCGTGCGACTTTGCGACAAATTAAGCGTCACCTAACCACCACAACATAAACACATACATGTATTGTTGATGCAAAATCGTGCAACAGAAATAAATATAAACAAAAATGGGGCGTTCAATTTTGGACTTTATATTACAAGAAGTTTGTGTAACATAGCTATTGAATAGAAATAAGTCGATTGAGATCAAAATTGCTTAAATCTGTGTATGTACAGAGCATACTCTTCTCTGATATTGTCTCTGCATTGATCCTTTACTTCATGTAATGAAGTTCTTGAACAAATTAACAAATTAATTTGCATTAAAAAATCTTAAATAAACAAAAAAATATTAAAATTTGAATAAATTTTATCCCAAGTTTATCTAATTCCTGTGGCCCATTGATGCAGGGGTAAGCCTTACACTGCCACAATGACTGTCATGCCTTTCACGTCCCCAAGCAAGGCGTGAAAAAGCATCTCACAGGGCCACCACAGTGTGAATCACCATACTACATTGTCTGCATTTGCAATGAGTATGAGTAGACCACAACTCCTGGATTCTATTCATACTTTCCATTAAGCAGAGTAGAGTCACTTTGGCAGGTTCTTAATTCAGAAAAAAAACTGTCAGAAGGCATTTCTTAATCCAAGTATTTTTTTTTTAAATCTATTCAAAATTGGTATTCGTTTATTACCTTAAAGACGATTATAAAGTCCATAAAAATACTGTACGCAACATAACAGTAATGATCTCAGGATAAATCAACTTATTAGGCCATGCTTAGTTATCACAACCACACCGACATTAAAATTACCACTAAAAAAGAAAATTGAAAGTCCAATAGCCAAAATATAGAGATTGGGGGAAAAAAAAGACTAAAATATACGACAAGCAAAACACATAACATGCAACTTACACATATTACACTAGTTTCAAAAAGAAATCAGCCTGTATAATGATGATTAAAATTGTACTTTAAATCCATTACTTAAAGTATAGTTTAGAATGATAATCATATTAATACTTATTAAAAATTTAATGTATATTGGGGATGGTCGACTATCAAATCAAAAACAGAGCCCTCTAAAGTGTTAAGTGGAAACATCGCTTTAGTCCATGATAGAGGACCTCTAACTAGCCGACTATTACCGATATACACTTGTGAGTTGAACAAAACATGCATTATCATGATAACATGCTATAAAGTAGAAAGCAGGTTAGAAATCAAATATGGGAACGTACCCATACTACGTGTAGTAATTGTTATCACAATAAAGAGAACTTAGTATTGACGTTCCACTGGCTCTCTACCATATATAGATACGTGCGCGTACGCACGTCCAATCTGCACCGCGTCTAACCTTTGACAGACTGATTAACGGCTACCCAAATTGATTATATTTATTGTCTAGGTACAAACACTACACCACGTAACATAGGGCCGTGGCCCGCAGGGCATGATCACCTCATTGATCCTCCCGTTGTGTTGGAGAGATGTGACACCCGCATTTTTATGCTGGCTAATGGGTGCTCCTCAGGATTTTCACCTTCTAGAGCATGACTTCGCTAAGCACAGGGGTAGGACAGAACGAGACATATCTCGTTGCAGAGCACCCCCTTCTCCCCCACCGGATTGCCACTCCGGAAATATAAACTAGCCCAAGGGTCCAATCTAGTGACCCGCCTACAGTCGCAGGGGGCGTGGAGTACCACTTAAGACAGGTCTGACCACGTAGACCTGGCAAGGCTACCTCGAGACCTCCTCTAAGGGAGTCTACAAGAAGAATCACAGGACATAACCCATTTTATTCATGTGCCCTTCCCCCCTTGGTGATGACACGTAGCATACACCAATAGTCAAGACCCCCCTCTTTCTTTTCCCTTCCCTACTCTAGCTTCCACGCAGTAGTTCATAAAGTATATTTTTACGGGAATTAACGTGTTCACCGTAGCTATTGAGTACAAGGTGACTATGACCTGTGAGCTCTGCCAGTGCTGAACTGGTCGAAACGTCAAGCATTTCAAAAGGTACAGAGCAAGTGAACAAGTATCATGGTATAGGTATGTTCCCTAAGTATGAAATGAGTTTTCCACTTAAAGTATAGACAACATACTGGATTTGCGAACAAAGCTGTCTACGTACATTTAGTTTAAGTATATGATATATGGTGAACAAATCTTAGAATTGGTTACTACATTGATCTGTTCGACTATCTGATCGATGATATGAGCAGTTAAATACATATCTCTTTAAGGGCATGTATAACATTGGCAATCGTTTCACTGGGGTTCTATCATTCCCGTTATGGAATGAGCTCCCTGCCGAGGCTTTCCCTGGGAACTACAGTATGGGGTTCTTCAAGAAGGGGATAAATAGGTTTTTGAAGGGTCGGCAACGCGCACGTGATGCCCCCGGTGCCGCAGGCGTCCATAGGTTGCGGTAACCGCTTACCATCAGGCGGGCCGTATGCTTGTTTGCCACTGTCGTGGTATAAAAAAAAAAACCAAAGACGCTTACCACGCTGATTTCAGTACGTACTGCTCGGCTTGAGAGGAGCAGTACTACCATCTCACGGGAGATCAACGTATAGCGACGGCATCCGTGATGTCGTGTGTCGTTGGTGAGTGTGAGACCGGAGGTCCATTGATGTAGGTGTGACAGTTATCGTGGTAAGTGTGTGAGCCTTACGCTGCCACGATGACTGTCATGCTTTTTATGTCCCCAAGCGGGCGTGAAAAAGCATCTCACTAGGCCACCATAGTGTGGGTCACCACAAAGCATCGGTGTACACGGTGTATCTATCTAATCATATATCACTAGAGTAAATTTATAAACAAATGTTGCCATTCAAATATTATGGTCAGATTTAACTGGTCATACCATAGACTATAATCACTTCATAAAATGGTCAGATACCATGTAATGGTAAATTCTAAGATATGATCACGACGAATCAAATGCCAAGTATAACGAGCATGCTGTCAAGTCAATGGTTATGTGATGATGCAACATACAAAGCGTGGAGAGTTTATCTAACTGACCCGGCGAACTTCGTACCTCCATATTTTTTTGCTTTCAACACTGTCTACAGTCCTAAGGTTTTAATTTTTTTTTAATATTTTGTTTTTATATAAACCTTCTCCTGACAATAACAAACACATAAAAGGAAGATTTATCCAATTCGGTGCAGCCGTTTTGAAGTTATGTGCGGACAAACATTTCAATGATATTTTTATTTATGTAGATTAAACATTTTTACCGTTAATATAAGTGTTAAATTAATTTATTTAATTGAAATGGCAACCTTTTAACGAATTACTGTTAATATTACGTTATTATTAACAATAAATAGTTGTTTATTGCTTAATTTGCGTTTTTTACTTTATTTATTTTTGATTATTTAACTTGTTAAGTATTTTTTTTTCGATTTCGAAATGGCAAAATAAATATTTCTTTAACCATACGTAAGAAGTATAAGATTTTTAGTATTATTTATTTCATCAACAGCCTGCAACAGTCCACTGCTGGACATAGGCCTCTCCTTAGCAAGGAAGTTTTAGCCTACTATACCACGCTAGCCACGGGTTGGTACTGTTGCAAGGTTTCCTTCTCTTTGCAATGATGTTGACATTTCATATTATTTGTTTACCCTTATTTAAGATTATTAAAATTAACTTTATATCATAAGTAACAAAGATTAAAATAATTTATTTTAACGCATTTTTTCGAACACATTTTAACTGTATAACCGTGACATGCTCACAATCGTTCATTTCACAAAAACCTGAATTTCGTGCATAGAATGAAACGAAACGTCACAAAAGCTATAAAACCACGAACAGAACATAGCATGATAACAGAAAAAAGTATATATTTAAAAAAAAAACCTTGTTCTTGTTTATGGTAGGCGACAAGGCGAATATATCGTACGTTCGCGTGAAGGTTGTGTCGAAATGCTTGAACAACGCCTCTATTCTCGGCAACTGGGATATGTTCAGCGACTTCGGCCTCTACGCCACCCCAAACCAATTGCGAAACGGTTTCGATACTTTAATGGTACCGTAACACTGTGAATGGCTTAGCTTTTTTTTTTAATAGAACTGTGTTGCCAGTTAAAAAACTTTTCTATATTAAGGTGTTACTATTTTTGTATGTAAAAACAGATTAATTTATGAACTGTAACTATTTAAATATCAAATTCGTTCGCTTGTACGTCTCCGTATAAAAAAAAAATATAAAAAGAAATAAAAGATGTTATTTTTTTTACAGCGAAATAAATTAAGTGTACAAAAAAAAAGGAACACTATGGAAAATAAAAAAAATACATTTTAGTTTGTACCCATATCACAAATACTTTAGTAGACAACAGAAAAAAGAACTCAAAAAAGTAAACCATTCACAAAAACGAAAAAAAAAATAGTCAACACAAATTTAAGTAAAATAAAAAATAAAAAAAATAAAGTATAGAAACGTAATGAAGTTTGATGTTTAAATATAAAATAAATAACAAGTATGTAAAGCTCAACAATTTAAAGAAACAAACATAATGAATTTATCCCTGAGATGATGTAAGCAGAGATGTATCAACACTCGCATTGTCCCAACTATAATTTCATCCTTCTTACAAAATAGCTGAAGACTAGAATCATCATTCATTCGCGTTAAGAAAGTAGTGACGCAACGATTAAGCAACGCCCCTGACCAATCAAATTCCAAGAAACCATAGCTTCGTAAGGTTTAAAACAAACGTGATTAGTCAGTTTATTTTTTAACGTAAAAATTGAAAATTCCTTTTTACAGATAGATTGAGGAGTTCAAGCAGATCAGGGTAGCATCTCTCAAATGCGTCCTTATATCACACTTAACACAATAACTACCCTCAAATCCAAACATTTTAAATAAAAGACATCAAACTTCAACACATTTCAACACACAACATTAATGGACAGATCACCAGAGGTTTCCAATTCCAACACCTTACCTTCACCTCATGAGTCATTAGACAAACATTGTTATTTACTTGCGCACGTTCAATATTTTACGGCTTTGAATTTTTTTAACGTTAATTCGATTTGAATCAGGCTATCTGCCATATTTAGGATAAATCACTAATATAATAATCGTGGTAACAACTGTTTTATTGACTCATAATTAAACTAAAGATGGCGTTGCACTTTTATTGGTTTGAAAATAATTCAGTTCACAAATTTATTGAGTTTATTTTCTAAACTAAATGTTAAAATTACTTGTAAACTTGGCAATGTTTCATCCTAAAATCATTGTTATCAAAAGGAATTTAGTCAACTTTCATGCAAAGAATTGACTAAGTTCAATAAAAGTTTGACTAACTTCAACGAATTTAGTCAATCTGCGGCAAGAATTGACCTAAGTTCAATTAAGAATTGACTAACTTCAATAAACTTAGTCAATTTTGGTGCAAAGAATTGACTAAGTTCAGTAAAGAATTGACTAATTGTAACAAACTTAGTCATTTTTGGTGGTAAAAGTTACAAATATGTGGTACTATAAGAATATCTTTAATGACCTTTGTGAGATGGAGAGTATATCGATTCATATTGGAAGAATTGACTTAGTGACCATTACAAAATAAATCTATATAGGTGATCTTCACCAATATGGTAGATATTATCTTAAAATTGTATAATTGAGCGTGTTAATTCCTTATCTTAGTTTTAGAGTAGTTGTAGCCATAAAATATTCAATGTGTAATTAACATGTAAAATTATTTACTGTATTGAAATGTCTAGATTTAATAATCAAAAGAAATATGAATTACTGCAGTGTTATGTGTTTGTTAATTCATGAAAAAATATAGAAAACGTTTTCTGTTTTACTTAAAATGTAATTTTGTCATGATTAATACAAAAATTATTGGTATTTTTATTCTTCAATTGTGACTTGTATCATAAGAATGAATTTTAGAAATAATTGTAGAAAAATAAAATAAACATTTTTATTTTAAATTTTATAAATAAATAAATAAATATCCCACACATCTTACACACAGCTTTCTAATTCCAATTAGGCAGAGCCTGTGCTACGGTAACCAGACAGCTGATAAACATACTTAAATATTTCTAAATACATACATATTACAAATAAATAACACCCAGACACAGACCAAATATTCGTGTTCATCACACAAATATTCGTCCTGGGTGGGAATCGAATCCACGACCTAAGGCTTAGCATTCAAGGCCACTAACCATTAGACCAACAGGTTCGTCAATTGGGAACATATTTTAAAAGATTAATATTTATTATATTATATATATGTGATTAAATTTAAGATAGACAGATTGCAAGTCAATTTTTAGTATATTTTTTCAGTTTATTTTAATAGTAAGAATATAAAAACACACAAAATTATTTCCAGTTTAAAACTCAACAACATTTCAACACAATCAACAATAAACATTAAACTAAAAACATCCTTGTCTCTGATACACACAAAGACAACGAGTTTTACTACACAATCCTTCAGTATCGTCGTCTCACTTACACATATAGATTGACTCACCTGTTTGACAGTTGTCTCTTTCCGTTTCTCGATATACCGTGTGTCCGTCCCGCTGTCCAGAGAACTGTCTTTGGAGCCGTCTGAGTCGCCACGTTTTTCTGTAAAAAGTAACAAATTGCTCTAGAAAACTGTGTATATTGTAGAAGTGTATGTACAGACACACACACCTAGCCAATGTTTTTACACCTAGCCAGTACGCCAGTCTCGACGGAGACAAACTTACAGTGCACAAGTGTGTGCACAAACACTGGTGCACTCTCTGTTCCCGCACTCTCATAATCCGATGGGACGATTATCCGACACGATCGGGGAGAGATCAGGTGCAAGACCGAAGGCTTTACGTGATCTCCGAGCTATTGGGGATCCTCGCCGAGCCTGTTATTATAACCAAAAAAAACTAAATAATACTTTTTTGGCCCGACCCGGGAATCGAACCCGAGACTTCGTGATCGGTAGTCGTATACGCTAACCGCTAGTCCAACGAGGCAGTTATTATATAAGTAAAGCAACAACAGTTAAGGCATTAAGATTAATTTTATCAATATTACTGTCCTTACGTCCTTTTTGGATTTAAACTGCCAATTCACTTAATTTTTAATATTTAAAATTAATCATTTATATTTATTTATTTATTTAAACTTAATACACATGTTGTACAAAGGTGGACTTAATGCCATGGGGCATTCTCTCCCAGTCGTCCAGTAATGTAGAAATATGATGCCGTAGGTGAAAGCTGCAAGATGTAAGGTAAAACATGGTACATAAAATAACCAATCTTGTAGGTGAAAGATGACATTAGATATTACTAATAAAATATTACTTTTATATAGAAATCAAAATACATAAACAATACATACACAATACATAAACATAGATATATACTTATATATATAAATATAGATATAAAACCAGACTTCGTTCGCGTAAAATTTGCACTGAAACATTAAGTTTCGTAACAGATCATTTTAATTTTTTTTTTCAACATACAAACAATCCTATGGTACATCATCTTTGTGAACCTTCAATGGTTTAGGCAGCGTACGCCAAGATAGCTCTCAGAGACCAGATATTTGTCGACTTAATTGACATGTATCGTTATATTACGACCACAATTACATAAAATCATTACAAATTGTAGCATATATGTTATTCCGATGTATAACTTATACAGTTAAGTTTCATTCAAATCCGTCCAGTAGTTTCTTCGTTAAAGAGTAACAAACATCCATACAAACTTTCGCATTTATAATATAAGTAAGATAAATACTCACTCGGGTACGTGTTCTAGAAGTTAGCTTATTTGAGTCTTTTTGTAAAACTATGATTATTAATTGATAACCGGATACTACGATCTTGGTGTCATCACATACTATTTGGAGTATATAATAAAGTGAGATTGGTTACTACTGACCGTGACTGGGCTGTATTCTCTGGGCCCACTTGCCCCGTGCGGGCGGTTGTGGGGCGGGTTCAGCGGCTAGCGCGTCGTCGCCCAGGCTCTTCTTGGCCCACGTGGGCAACCGTCCTATGCGGAGCCTGTAAACACCATTATAAAAAGGGTAGAAATGTGAGGAATCAGATATGGTTTTTTATTTTATTTTAAGGGCCTACCAAATTGACTCTACTCAGCATGAAGAGAATCCAAGAGTTGAGGTCCAGAGGTTGATCACCCACACTATGGTGGCCTAGTGAGATACTTTTTCTGCCCCGCTTGAGGACGTAAAAGACACGACAGTCATCGTGGCAGTGTAAGGCTCGCACACTTACCACGATAACTGTCACCCCTGCATCAATGGGCTAAAATATTGCTTGAAATAGAATAAAAAGTAAAATATACTCTATGAAGTCATTTTAAATTAATGTTTTTAGAAACAGGACAGTCATAAATACAATGTAATAATATTTGTACAAAATTCATGAAATATAATATAAATAGATGCAAGAAATGTAAATAGATGCAAGTACCAGTTACTAACACTACCTACCCTTATAGTGAAAAAGAGTCACTTATCTAATATATCACGGTGTTTATGATATGATTTCTCCGAAACAGCTTGACCAATTTTGATGAAATTTTAATAGTCTACCAAAGTGACTCTACTCTATCTGATGGAAGGCATAAATACAATCTAAGAGTGGTGGTCACCATACTCATTGTGAATGCAGGCAATACAGTATGGCGACCGGCGTAGGTACAAGAATAATTTATAGCCGCCTTTCCGCCATTTTTCTTTTTTTTCTATTAAGTTTATTTGACATAATATGGCCAGTAGACGGCTAGTGTAAGTATGTTTGTAACTCACGTGTAGTCCGGTACCACGGGCGGAGTGAACTTATTCTCTTCGTATGGGAGCTCCCGCGGTGGAGAGCCGAAGTGAGAGTCACTCTCGCTGTCCAGACCTGACATACCATTGCTCGCTGGAACTTTTCTGGAATGTACATTAAAAATATGTGATTCAACACTTTATACCATGTTTTATTCTAAAGGGAAAATGATTAATTTTATTACAGCGATGTACACACAGTTTAATTTGATATCTTTGATATTAATCTCACAGTTACGACAGATATAGAAATGCACTGTACGAGAATCGAACCTTCATCCTTCATCGTGACCATACGTAAAATACTCTACAACACTACCACCAAAATCTAATGAAACAACATGAATTGAAAGGGAACATTAAAATTATAAGGGGCGTTGCAGTATTATGTAACGCAATTTAAGGGACGTTACGATGTGTTACATAGGCGGGAGGGGGGGTTTTGAAAAATGTCTTATGTAATATTATATCTTTTATTTAAATAAAAAAACTAGAGAAATAAAATTTCTCAAGTTGGTAACCCTGTTTAGTCACCTCAAGTAAGCGTACATGAGTGTTGCGAAACGTTTAGGGTGGGGTAGGGGAGATACATAAAAACGTTACTGTGAGTTACATGAGGAGGAGGGAGGGTCAAATTCTTCAAATATTACGTTACTTAATTATTGAACGCTCTCTTACAGCTTAAGACTGGTGAAGTGAAGACTGGACTGGTGAAGTAGTTTAAAAATGAATGGCAACACTCACTTCCCCTGGCGTATGGCCTGCTGCGCCAGCCTCGCCCTCATGGTCACCACCATGTCGTGCGGCACGCGCCACACGAAGATACAGCCGTCGCCTGACGCCGAGATCAGGTGCTGGCAGTCGGGCGTGAACCTGGAACAGTTTCATATTTATGTATAACTGACATCACAAAAAAATATCTTGTCAATAACTGATAATAATATACATCATCATCATCATATTCATCAGCAGCCTTTAACAGTCCACTGCTGGACATAGACCTCTCCGTAGGACTCTAGGTGGTAGAGCCGCGCTGATTTCAGCACTACGGGCCGGCTTGACCGGAGCAGTACTACCCTCCCACAGAAGACCAACCTAAAGCGACAGCATACGTGCTGTCGTGTTTCGTTGGTGAGTGTGAGACCGGAGGCCCATTAATGCAGGGGTGACAGTTATCATGGTAATTGTGTAAGCCTTACACTACCACGATGACTGTCATGCCTTTTACGTCCCCAAGCGGGGTGTGAAAAAGCATCTCACAAGGCCGCCATAGAGTGGGTCACTATACAGCATTGTCTGTATTTACAATAAGTGTGGTGACCACAACTCTTGGATTCTATTCATGCTTTCCATCAGGCAGAGTAGAGTCACTTTGGCATGCTCTTAGTTTAAAAAAAAAGGAAGTTTTGGCCTACTATACCACGCTGGCCAGACGGGTTGGCATAGGGTTTGTTTTGAGTTTTCTTTCTCTTTGTATTGATGTTTTCCTGCGTAGTTCACTCCATTACTCGCCTCTTGCGACGCTCATGGGATGAATAGGAATGGTGGACACTTCCTCACACTGACGTGTGGTGACGGATTAAGAACACTGTCAACACACCTATTCTTCCCATGGGTGTTGTAGGTGGAGACTAAGGCAACAAAATATGCAAAACAAGATCCCAGCAAAGAGAAGGAAATCTGGTCAGTGTGGTGTTATATATTTGAACCTTCTAGCTGTGGAGGGAACGAGTGTCATGTCCCTCCGACACAAAGGGAGGATCCTCCGATCAGGCGAGGTGATCATGCCTAGCGGGCCACGGCCCAACGGTTGATGTTAGGATGTTGTATATATGCTAACTGCCACGCGAACCTCTATTTCGCGATATAGGATTAGTAGTAGTAGTAGTAGTAGTAGTATTGCTTCGTAGTTCATTACGTTCATACGTTTCGTTCATACTTCGTAGTTCGATATATCTTCGCTAGATGGTGCTGTTGTATATTTTTGTTTGTGCTGTAATGTGAAAGTCGCCACATAGCTAAAAAAAGATCTATGTCCAGCAGTGGACTGCTAAAAGCTGTTGATGATCATGATCAATCATATTTCTTAAAAATTCCCACACATACTTGTGCGAGTATTACTCTACATACTTGAGTCCAGTGACGATCTCCGAGTGTCCGTACATAGTGGCCATACACTCCCCGGAGTAGTAGTCGTACACGCTCAGTATCTTGTCCGTGCTGGACGTCGCCAGGTAGATCCCGCTGTTGTCCAGTGCCACCTGGACACAGTAGGAACAAAATAAATATTGTTAGTATTATATCTTAGGGACAATTTGCCACTTGACATACGCTTTACCATCAGTGCTGTGCCCCCAAGAAGTAGAAAGGGTAGTTAAGGTAAAAGAGATTGGGTTTTTTTTTATTGAGAAAGACAACACCTATATTAGGATTTTACCTTGTGTTGTGGGGACTTTACAAATATACAAGAAACGGACACAAAGAACACCCAGACTCAGAATTCATGAGTCAAAGTGTTGTCAAAAAATTGAAAGAAAGCTTGATTATCATGACTGTCCTTCCACCACAAGTATTTAACACTCAACAGGAGATCTCCTGTTTGTAAAACAGATTGTAAAAAAATAACAATTAGTCCCTAATAATACATAAAGTCAAACTTGACGCGTATGGTATAGACAGCACGGCTAGTAGTTCATAAATAAGTTTTTTTTTTTAATGTAACCTTGATAAGAGTTCCATCCTCGGCGGTGGTCCCCCTGAAGGTCTTGGTGTGACGGCCGTGAGCCGCGCTGTACACGCGCACGTTGCGATCCTGCAATACAAATATTTTCATCAGAATATATATATATGGTGACCATAACTCGTGGATTCTATACATGCTTTCCATAATCACTTTGGCAATCACTGAAAATAAAAAAAAATAAAAGTACGTTTACAGAAGTTTTATTGAAATAAAAATAAAAGCATTCGTGTTGTTGTGTTTAGTTGGTGAGTGTGAAACCGGAGGTCCATTGGAGCAGGGGTGACAGTTATCGTGGTAGCTATGTGAGCCTTACACTGTCACGATGACTGTCATGCCTTTTACGTCCCCAAGTGGGATGTGAAAAAGCATCTCACAAGGCCGCCATAGTGTGGATCACCATACTGCATTGTCTGCATTTGCAATGAGCATGGTGACCACAACTCTTGGATTCTACTCATGCTTTCCATCAGGCAGAATAGAGCCACTTTGGCAGGCTCTTAATATAATAATAATCAACCTTGTTAAGAGGTATTAAAGTGTAATTTTGTTTGCACTTTGCAAACCACTTACTGTTTACTTAAATTTTGTTCCTTATTCTATCGCATAACATTTATTCTTAAAGGCTTAGTGTGAGCATACTTCACATAGACTCAACCGTCACGATATCTGTATTCGGGTATGGGCGTCGGGAGGGGAGTGCAAGGGGCTGCACTTGCAACCCCTAGTAGAATAGTAGTATTTTTAACTTATTTCATAATAAAAGTCGATGTCATAAGTAAAGACCTAGTACAGTTCTATATTTTATATTTATCATCATGATCATCACCATCAACAGCCTTTTACAGTCCACTGCTGGACATAGGCCTTAGCAAGGAGGTTTTGGCCTACTATACCACGCTGCCCAGACGGGTTAGAATAGGGTTTGTTTCAAGTTTTCCTTCTCTTTGTAATGATGTTGTCTTGCATACTTTTCCTTAGTTGACTTTTACGACACCCACGGGATGAATAGGGGGTGGTAACACTACGTATTCTTAATCCGTCACCACATGGACAGCATATATTTATAGCATGTGCGAATATAGACGCACCCCGCAGAGAATAATTCTGGCAACGCCTTTGCTAATCACAACGTTGCAACCTACGCTAGGATCTCTGGTGTCATTAGCGTTAAATCAAAAAAAGGAGTTTATGGAAAAAAAAATGTTTTTATGCATATTTTTCATTTTCATTTACATATAACCCTAGGCCACCATAGTATAGATCCGCAGTAAGCATGGCGACCACCACTCTTGGATTCTATTAATGCTTTCCATCACGTCGAGTACAGTCAATTTAGTAGGCCCAGACTTTATGTGTGACCATATGTATGTATATTTTACCTGACAAGCGGTGAGAATATGTCTGCCTCCAGCGTCCACCTCCATATCGTAAAGGGTGGTTCTTCCGGAAACATTTTGGCCTCGAGCGAACTGATAACTGCCATCTTGCGTCTGCAACACAAACCCACACATCAATATGCTTATAACCTTTAAAAAACATTATATATATAAAATATTATGATAACGAATCCAACTAATATTATAAATGAGAAAATTGGTGAGTATGAATGTTTGATACTCGTTCATGCATAAATTACTAAACAGATTTGGATGAAATTTAGCATGGGAATAGATAGTCTGGAATAGGACACAGGCTATTTTTTATCAGGAAAAATGTGGTATTGCCCGTGACACTGCAGGGTGCAGCCAATTTATAATAATAAAAATATATAATAAATAAATATGGTAAGAGCAAAGTGACAGTAAGACTGTCTCGGTGGTACAAGAGTAGCGTAAGCGACTGCTGTCGTTGAAATCTCGGGTTCGATACCTGAGTCGAAACAAATGTTTACATGTTCGGTAAATATTTGTTTCGGAGTTTGTGTGTTTTCTATGTATATATTTACAAAAAGAAGTATGTATTGTAAGCAAGCTATTAGTCGATCGAGATTTTTTAATAATTAGTAAAATATTGTAAATAGATGTAACACTTACCGTTCGCAGTTGTCTGAAGAGTATAGTTTTATCAGCGCCGCATGAGACCATCTGTAGACCTCCACCAGCGTTGAGGAACCTCACCGCCGTGATGGAAGACGAGTGATCGTCTAACGTTTGAAGAATTTGATAGCCCTGGTGATGAGAGACGTGTCACTTGTTGGTTTTAGAAGAAATATTAGAGAAATTAATTAAGTATACCTTGTGTTGTAATTAAATGTAATTTCTTGTCTCTTTAACAGTTCATTTCTAACATCATGCAATTGCTTTAGAATAATATTCCCGATCCGGGCATTGAACCGGAAACCTCGTGATGTGTCATATACGCTAACCGTTAGTCCAACGAGGCTGTTAAGTCATTAAGTTAAGTAAGGCATTAAGATTACTTTTATTAATATTTTCTTTTTTAAAAATGGCAACGCCCGCCCTAAGAGTAAATTCAAGGTTTGTTTCAAGTTTTCCTTTTTTTTCTAAGTGAAGTTATTGGTCTATACTTAAATTTATAATATAGTATACTATATACTTAAGATAAATTTTAGGTTTATGGAATCCTTATTGTTATTTGAACTATGGTGTTTACAGTTCTCTTACACAATTATCACATGGTGACATCTTATGACGAAGCATGAATATGATAATTACAAACCATAGAAATATATTACTAATATTATAAATGCGAATCTAAGTTTGTTTGTTACGATTTTAAGCGAAAACTACTCAACCGATCATCATGAAATTTCGTATACATATTTTTGGAGCTATTAGAAATAACATTGGATACCTTTAATTAAAAAAAAAATTTAAATGATCTGTTACGAAACTTAATGTGGCAGACCAAATTTCAGGCGAGTGAAGCCGCGGGCAAAAGCTAGTACATTATAAAAATGTACAATATAAACAAACAATTTAGCAGAAATATATTAAGTAGGTACTAATTATTATTTCGTATTGTTAAAATAAATTAATGTTAGCAACAGAATTGACTAATCACTAGGACATAGTAATAATGG
The DNA here is from genome assembly GCA_949316085.1 of Hypercompe scribonia. Taxonomy (NCBI): domain Eukaryota; kingdom Metazoa; phylum Arthropoda; class Insecta; order Lepidoptera; family Erebidae; genus Hypercompe; species Hypercompe scribonia. Next base: position 4,377,411 of record OX438997.1, read on the forward strand.
TATTAAGTTATGGAATGCTGATATTTAATTATTCTATATTTAGTGTACTAATTTTAACATGTAAATCACGTTATCCCATCGAAGCAGATAAATCAGCATCATTAAGCAGTGAAAAGATGTATTAGTGGTTGTCTACATTTATTTTTACTCGGACAAAACTAATTCCTCCTGAAGAAAAATCCAGGCAAAACTAGACCGTCGCTATCGCTTAGGTCAGAAGAGTTCGTTAGGTCAGTCAAAACCGGTTTATCCTGAAATAGAGTCCAGGCAAAACTAGTAGCGACGGCGGGCACTCACGCGGTCGACGTGGAACACGTGGATGAGGCGGTCGCGCGAGGCGGAGGCCAGCAGGCGCGGGCGCGCGGCGTACTCCAGGCACAGCACCTCCGCGTCGTGCGCCTCCAGCGTGTGCAGCAGCGCGCCGCCCGCGCCGTGCACCCACACGTTGCCCGCGCGGTCGCCCGACGCGATGTGGCGCCCGTCCGGCGACACGCGCACGCACCTGCAACGCACACACCGGCGTTACGTACGACAGACGGACACGAACGACACCCACGCTCGGAACGACAGTTTGTGAATCGCACAGTAGGATTTGAACCCACGACGCTCAGTGAAGTGGAGTGCGGCGTGGCGACCGCTTAAACCGCTAGACCGATCGTACAGATCACCATGTTTCACAGCCTATCGTTTAGTGTGATCGTAATATGCCATAAACTTTCCTCTCAAATTACTCTCGTTATCGCATACGTATCACAACATTTGTTACGTAATTTGAAAGTGTATAAAAACTTACACTCCTCCCTGCAGTGAGGACTCGACTCTGCACACGCCGGTGCAGCGTGGGATCCTCACTGTTATTAGAAGAGATCTCTCGCCACCGACCGTCTTACGCTCCATGGTCGATAGCGACAGTTGTTCTACCGCGGTCGTAAATTCTTACAAAGATATAATTTCGCAGCACTCCATTACCACGAGGTACCAGAGTACCTGGCTCGTGGCAGACTATTTAAAGGAGCGTACCGTCATATACGAGGACTGAACGGGGTCTCCGCCGCCTGCGAACGGTTTTAGTCAATCCAACCCGAATACACCACTCCGCCGAAAACCCTGATGGGGTGACGGCTGGAGGGGTTTCACACGTTAAAAAAAAGGTTTGTTTCAAGGTTTTCTTCTCTTCACAGTGCTGTTGTCCTGCATAATTTGCTCCCTTAGGCAGGACACCCACCGGATGAATAAGTGTTATGACAATTCTTAATCCATCACCACACATAAAGTCATGCCATCATATTATAACTCGCACTATCTACAACTTCACTTTTGGACCACCACTCTTGGAGTCTTTTCATGCTATCCATCAGGCAGAGTAGTCACTCTGGTAGGCCCCAGAGAAAAAAAACATTATTTATTATAAATACAAAAGAAAACCCTTCAACCGTAAAAATTCTCACCTGACACCAGTCTTATCATCATAACTCTTCGACTTGTCCTTATCACTCGTGGCTGTTAGGTCCACATCCTTCAAGAACTTTAACTCCGAATCGATATACAGTATTTTGCTTAATTCCTGAAAAAAATATTAAATCTTTATTACGTTACAGTAAAACTTCGACTGCCTTGGCGCAGTGGTAGTGAATGCGACTGCTGTGTTTGAGGGCTCTGGTTCGATTCCCGGGTCAGACCAAATGCCTGTATGATCTGTAAATATTCGTTTCGAAGATGTGTGTATTTACAAAAAACGTATATAAGTATTTCATCTTAAGGTCTACCACGATACGGTTGAAGTACGATTTTTACGTGGAGGGACTACCATCAGATCAGCACAACCCAAGTACTAGGTGATAACGAAGGTCTGTATAAAACAGATCGATCTTTGTAGGGGTCCGACTACCCGTAATTGCCAAAGGTGTTCGTATAGGAACCGGGGCCGAAGGGTTACCACAGATATACAAGAAAGACAAAAACATACTAACATTACTATAAATATTGTGGTCTTTCGGTGAGAGTACATGCCACAGCCGGACAGTGTCGTCACTCGAACATGTGAGGAAGGTCCCAGGAGGCACGGTGCCCTCCACTGGCCCTATCATGTCCACGCCCCAGATGCAGGCTGAGTGGTACAGGGCGGAGTGAGATTTGCCGACCTGTAAATAAAATATTAATTTTTTGTTAGTGGTTTTATAACCACATTTAGAGTCACGAGTGGTCTATCCCCTCCACGAGAATTTGGGTGTTTATTTTCACCTCCTACCCTCTTGATTTTTATATTATAGCTGATCCGCGTTAGGAAAATAGTAACGCACCAATTCCATATCTTGACCGTGTCTTATACTGGGTGTAGTTTTTATTGATCTCACCATTTTTTAATAGTGATGTATAACGTGGAAAAATAAAAATTACGCTTTGATTTTAACGACAATGCTAGTTTTGGCCGAGTTGATCAAATTAGTAAAACATAATTATTATACTATATTCATTAAAAACGACCATATACTGTCCAATAACCAGCCATTATTTTCATACAGTAGACCAAAACCTAGTCTAAGGAGAGGCCTATGTCTAACTGTGGACTATAAAGGTCATTTCAAGGTTGAATTTAGTATGAAATAATTTCATATAGAAAGTGACTCACCCTCTTAATGTCCCTCACATCCCATACGTATAAGCTGTGGTCGTTGTAAACGCAGGTCAGCTTGTGGTTCCTCTCGTCATAGGTGAGCGCTACAGCATCCGGGTACCGAGCGTTCTGCGGCTGGCTGAACATATGGCTGAAACAATACAGCTTACAATATAGTTATCTCTTTAATACTGCACATATTGACTGCACGGGTTGTGTAGTGGTTGAAACGTTCCCCACGTTGGTCTCTACTGCGTTGAGTGTTGGGTTCAAACTCCACATGGGACAACACTTTTTGTGATTCATAAATTGTTGTTCTAAGCCTGGGTGTTCTTTGTGCCCGTTTCTTGTGTTTGTAAAGTCCCCCGTGACAGAGGATTAATTCCTAAAGAGGGTATTAATTAAAAGAAATATCTATTCTTATGATAAAAGCAAAATAAGGGCTTCTTGACTCTAAAAAATCAGTCTGTTATGCAATATACATACCTAATGTTGGTACCTTGAGCCACGTCGACCCCCAGATAGTGAGTGCGGGGCAGCGTAGTGATGTACCGAAGCGAATCGGGGGCGAAGCACCTCACTATACCCTCAGCGCAACCCACGAATATGTAGTTCGAACCTATCGCCATACAATTCGCTGACGTAGTCTGGAACACAGATTACATAGATTTAATGACTATATATATTGTAACATTGTTTAACATTTTCCGTGTGGCGACAGAATAAGAATACAGAGAGTCACCACAACTATTTATCCCCTGAACGTCGTAAGACGTAACTAAGGGAACAAACTACGCAGGCGAACTGCAAAAAGAAGGAAAACTTGAAAAACCCTCTTCTTTTTATCCTAACGTGTGGAATCCCCACGGGTGGTCACCCTACCGGAGTTTGCTGAGAGGTTGTGTGTCGAAATCGGACCGACTAAAGCCACTCTACGCCTGGAATAGGCGAGATCTGGGAACAGCAGGCACTAACTTCGGGTTAACTCGCTATTTAGTGGCCTCCTCACGGCCACTACATAGAGTTAACCCAAAACCACTTTGAAACAAACTAACTCGTCTGGTAGGTGTTGTAGTTATAAAATAAGCTAATTCATCCTAGGGAAGTTTATCATTATTGTCTTTAGAGAAGACAGACCCTTAATATACAACACTGGTTATTGCCCGCGGCTTCGCTCACGTTATTTTTTTTTTTTTGTTTTGCTTATCTAACTTTGTGAGTGATGTTGAACCCACTTTCGGTTACCAAAAATGCGTTCTTAACACTCTTTAAGAACACAATATTAAAAACATCTGCTATTGAAATTTCGAGTTTTTATCTGTAACGATTTAAGCACTAGTGATGAACCATTTGGTCAGTCAGGCAATATATTCTTATGCATCATCATCATCATCAGCCTATCGGAGTCCACTGTTGGACATAGGTTTCCCCGATTGCATGCCATTATTTTGCATACATATTTGTTTAATAAATGAGAAACTTACCCTTAACTCGACCCATTTGTCCAACAGCCTCCTGCTGTTGAACTCACAGAGCAGCCCTCCGCGAGTGATCGCGAACGTACTCTCTGCTGAGGCTCCTCGACCGCAGACTACGTCACAAAACTCATTGTCTTTCTGCTCTCCGAGAATTGCTGACCTCCCCATTAAGGGCACTGGCTCCTTGAACTGAAAAAAGAGAAGAACTGTTACATATACAAGACTACAGAATCTTAAGAGGTCTCTAAAGAGGTAACTAAGGGTGTAAACTATACAGGACAACATCCTTTTTATTTTTCGTGTGGAAACTCCCTCAGACCGTCACCCCACCGGGGTTTACGGCGGGGTGGTGTGTCGGAATCGGACCGACTAAAACCACACGGTGTGCCACTCTGCGCCTGACATAGAAAGGATCCGGGAACAGCTGTTTTTACGACATCCAGACAGGACAACATCTTTGTACCAACCCGTCTGGCAAGCATGGTATAGCAGGTCAAAACTTTATTTCTAAAGAGAGGTCACGTCCTGCAGTGGACTGTTACAGGTTGTAACAATCCACTGCTAGTGGTCATCGGTGGTGCACGACAAACGTATTACTTAACGCTTTTCTCCTAGGTAGTAGGGCCACGCTGATTTCAGCACGAGCGGGCCGCACACTCCCACAGAAGAACAATGTAAAGCGCGCCAGCATGTTGTCCTGTTTCGTTGGTGAGTGTGAGACCGGAGGCCCATTGATACAGGGGGTGACAGTTATCGTAGTAACTGTGTAAGCCTTACACTGTCACGATGACTGTCATGCCTTTTACGTCCACAAGCGGAACGTGAAAAAGCATCTCACTAGGCCGCCATAGTGTGGGTCGCTATACTGCATTGTCTGCATTTGCAATGAGTTGGGGACCACAACTCTTGGATTCTATTCATGCTTTCCACTTAAGAGTCACTTGGGAAGGTTCTTCTCTTTAACGGTTCTGTTTAGAAGTTATTATATGTTAGTCCTGTAGTGGTAGAGCCATGTTTTAGCACATATGAGCCAGGTTCGATATGAGTCCACGGACCACGACCTCTCAGAAAATCATTGTTAAGCAGTTCTCTTGTTGCACTCCCCTCTCCCTGCCCTGATTCCGGAGAAGAGACTGAAAGAGAGCTCTTAGGTTGCAGGTGTGTACCACCAGCCATGGTCACATACCATCAAAAGATCTGTCCGTTTGTCCCCTATACGATGAAAAAGCTATGGCACATTAACCAGTTACCTTGGCGTTCCGAGAATACTCCAGGTACCAAAACTTGACATGCCTAAAGCCGACAGTAACGAAGTAGTTCCCATTCTCTGCAAAGCTCACCGCCTTCACACGAGACGAAACCTGAAACGTTAATAAATAAATATATAAACATTTTGTACATTTGATACACAACGCCATCTAGTGCCAAACTAAGCAGAGCTTGTATTATGGGTACTAGATAACTGATATAAATACATATATAGTTTTTTTCGTAAACACATACATATTGCACAGAGAAAACATCTAAACTCCGAAAGAAATATTTACAGATCATCTAAACATTTGGTCCGACCCGGGAATCGAACCAGAGACCTCAAACACAGCAGTCGCAAATACTGTCACTGCGCCACAGAGGTGCAAATTTCAAGATAAAATATATACTCAGCTATTTATTGTATATGTTTTTGGAGAAATTTTTACAGATCATCTAAACATTTGGTCCGACCCGGGAATCGAACCAGAGACCTCAAACACAGCAGTCGCAAATACTGTCACTGTGCCACAGAGGTGCAAATTTCAAGATAAAATACATACTCAGCTATTTATTGTATATATTTTTTGAGAATTATGCCCTGATGCAGTAATGGGTCAGTAAACGCCCGGTAACTTACGTTAGCTAAATATTTACATTTAGAATGCAGATAATGCCTGATCGAGTACCATCTGAATCTTCTTCTCTCTCTTTCTTTTTAAAGACAACTATGCTAAGCTATATTATACCTGTTTCGTGGGGGGCTCAATATACATAATAGAGACTCAAAGAATACCCTTTTTTTTCTAGTGCGTCAATCCCCAGGGATACCACCGGCAAGTGGTTATGTCGGATTCGAACCGAGTAAAAATTGCACGCCGTTTCGGGTACCAGTCCCAAGAAATCCTTGCATCAAAAAACACTCTCAGAACCACAATTCGTGGCTAACACAAAGTGTTGTGAAACGTAGGGCTTGAACCTACAGTGACCGCAGTCGAAAGCGGCGAAGTGACCATTTAAACTACTCCACCAACCAGTCTTCTGTTCTTCTTACCTTATTACTGGCCAACTTGAGGTTCGCCCGCCAATCCCATACGTTAACAATCATGTCATGTTGCGAACCAATTGACACCAGGTACTTGGATGACATTGAGAATGCCTGGAAAGTGGAAATTTTAATTTATAGATAATCTATGTATAATAATACAGCCATGAATTAATTAACATTTGAATCTAACATCCTGACAAACAAATGTCGTGTGGGACACGGTAAGGGGTTTGACCACTAGCTCATTTCTCGGCAATTTTGTCACAATGGATCGTTTCACGGGGCCGCAGCGTTGCTACTGTGTAAAACAATTTTATTTAAACAACAGTTCACTTATTACTGTGAGAAGCTTATACCGTGTTGAATACGATTTACACGACTTAAATCAGTGTTCGAGTGCTCTTTTAACGAAGAAAGAGCGGGGGGGGGGGGGGGGGGGGCGTTGGTTTTTATTTCGAACAAACGGGATCCACGCTGAATGTGAAGCAAACTGCAGACCCACAGACTTCTCGGACCGAACCTGCATAACATACGGTTGAAGAGTTTTTTGGTTGTGATGGGAATATTCCATTTATCACTGAGATTACATAATACCGTGCTATGGTCAGTAGGAGCCGAGCATCAATGACAAACTTATTTAAAATGCTCAGTTTTAATTTTAAATAAAAATCACACTTACCACACAACTGACTCCATGGGTGTGTCCAGGAAACTCAGCTATCTGCACTGCACCAGATGCTGTGGGATCCTGGAAAATTAAATTTAGGTATAAATAATTTAATTCTTTTATATCCCTATTTCATTATTCCAGGCTGTGATCCGTCTGCATGCTAAATATATGCAGATCAGTTTATCTGGTCTTGCCTCATTTGATATGAAACATCCAGGCAACTATTGTCAAACACGTTGATGTGTATAATGTTGATAAGTCTAACAGGTGGATTCTAGAGACTCATGTGACGGCTTAAGAATACGGAGTGTCACCATCCCTATTCTTCCCATGGGGGATGTAAGAGGCAACTAAGGGAACGAACTTTGCGAAACAACATTACTACAAAGAGAAGGAAAACTTGAAACAAATCCTACACCAAGCCATATAGGGAGTGTGATATAGTAGGCCAAAACCTCCTTGCTAAACAGAGGCCTATGTCCAGCAGTGGACTGTTAAAGGCTGTTGAATTTGTTTTTTTTAATTCTCAATTAAGATTTTAAAGTTAATTGTAACATGAAATACTAGATGCCGCTACCGTAATTTAGAATTTAGTTGTGCAACTCACCACTAGGTGGCGCTAGGTGTAGATCAACTTGATTACAAAATATTATAATTTGTATAATTATGACCTATGTTGTTTACATGTTCGTTCTCACATTATATATTTTATTTATTCAAATCAATTTGCTATTATGTTATTCAAGTTATTTAAATTAATGACTAAAAACATTTTTATTTCATTCAATGTCTTGCAGGGGCAAATCTGTGTCAGTTTATATTATCTGCTTAATTTTAGTATTTTTCTTCATCGTTGTTATACAAGTTTTACCACTTCTAAAATCTACTGTTGGACATGAAAAAAACTTCTTAGAAAAAAGCAATTTTGGACTTCTATATCCCACTGGCCAGACGAGCGCTTATTTAAAGTTTTCCATCTCTTTGCATTGCTGTTGTCATGCGTGGTATGCTGCCGTATTCGGTACTTACGACACCAACATGTTGAATACGGGTGACACTCCGGGCTTTTCACTAAGTCACCAGACCAAGACCAAAACCCCCTAGGACTAGAAAGGGAGACAAAGCATTTGTGACCTTTTAGTCTATTGTTGGTGGTAGTCAGTTACCTACATGCTTGTCAGCTCGTTTACCCCCCGTATATCGTAAAAAATGAGTGTTTTACCTGAAGATCCCACACTCTCACGGCCGGCGCATGTCCACACTCGCCGGTCGCCAGGTACCTCCCATCGGGGGAGAACGCCACACACGTCACGCTCTTGCGACAAGCGTTCAGCACGTGTGTCTGTCTGTTCTTCCGAGCGTTGTACAACACTACCGTACATCTGTATTGAGAAAAAAAAATTAGTGATGAATTCTAAATAATCTTATAATGTTACGTTACACTTAATTCTCAAGCGAAGTTTCTGAGAATGAGTGGGTGGAGGTTAATAACTTTTCCACACAAAAATGGCTTAGCGGTTTTAGGTGAAATTGGGTACACAGATGATTTATGACCTGGAGTAATAAAATAGGAACAGATTTTGCATATGTGTACCTATTGTCAAGGAAACAGAGAAGGTGGTCCCTTCCTTCAAAAAAAATGTTGGTCTACTAGTATTTTGTGTGGGTTCGATCCCTGTATAGGACAACACTTGGTATGATCCACAAATTGTTGATAGAGACTGGATGTTCTTTGCATCTACTTCATAATCGTGTGTGTCTGCCGCGACAAAAGATATAATACTAGTCTTTTGAAAACAACAGATACAAGGACATTGATGCAGAGGTGACAATTATCGTGGTTAATGTGTGGGCATTACACTGCCACGATGACTGCCATGCCTTTTACCATCTCCAAGCGAGGCGTTAAAAAGCATCTCACTAGCCCGCCATAGTGCAAGTCACCATCCTTTATTTTCTGCATTCACAATGAGCATGGTGACCACAACTCTTGGATTCTATTCATGCTTTCCGTCAAGCAGAGTAGAGTCACTTTACCAGACTCTTAAAATAAAAAGAAAATTAAAATATATACTTTATGTTTTTAAGTATTCAAGTATACAGCTTAACTATATCTTGATGTTATACTATCTGAGTCTATTGGTAGGGTCACATACCTATATGTCATGATTACACTATGGCCGCACAATAGAGTCGCTGAAAGACATTATACTCTGTCGTAATTAATACAATACTAAAGTTACAACTGAAAGTGTATCTATTTATTCAAGTACCCAAACACAACCAAGATCACAATTGTCAGGGTCCAGGAATAGAAAACAGAACCCCACAATCACGCTAAAGGATTAAAGAACCATTTATAAAATAAAACCTCTTTAAAACCTATTTTTCAATTGCTTTAAAAGTCCAAGAAAAAGTTTGGTTATAAAAGATATTTACGGTTCAAAGGAGATTTATTACGACCAGATGATTAGGTTTCCTAAAGCCTATATGTAAGCCGAAAATAATTCCTATTTACTTCGAGTTCGGATATTAATTTTCCTACCCTCTTTCACATGAAAATTTAATGCTATTTTTCGGTAGCGTAACACTTAAATAGGACTAGACGCACTTGGATATTTAAAAAAAATGTGTATAGCTTTTTTATTGACGCCTGTTCCTTAGGTTTGAGAAGCTAAGAGTATCTTGTTTTCCCTAAAAACCACCCCGACCACCAGGCTAAACTAGACCTTACTAGGTATTAGAACCACGCTGATTTCGGCTCGACTGGGGTAGTAATACCCTACCACAGACCAACCTAAAGCGACAGCATCCATGCTGTCGTGTTTCGTTGGTGAGTGCGAGACCGGAGGCCCATTGAAGCAAGGGTGACAGTTATCGTGGTAACTATGCCAGCTTTACACTGCCACGATGCTTGTCGTGCCTTTTACGTCCCCAAGCGGGGCATGAAAAACCATCTCACTAGGCTGCCATAGTGTAGATCACCATACTGCATTGTCTGCATTCGCAATGAGTATGGTGACTACAACTCTTGGATTCTATTCGTGCTTTCCATCAGGCAGAATAGAGCTACTTTGCCAGGCTCTTAACGTAAAATCTAAGTTATTAGAGTACGTCATTTAAGCATTCAAGCATGATGTGTATCTTGCTAACGTAAAAACCGAGTGTTTTTCAGGCAAAGAAAAATTGAGAAAGGTATATACACTGCCTCGAAAATGAAGGTGTTTGTAACTAAATCATGGCTTTACTATTAAATCTACTTACGTCAAATCCGACCCTAAGTAATTGCGACATGTTAAAATATGTCCCAGTGTTTTATATATCATTATTTAATAGTAATACGTTCCAAAGATCTGACAAGCTATTGTGAAGTCAGCTTTTCTCATAGAATTACGATTCCAATGTACCGTACAGTAACTTTTTGAATACGTACTTAAGGTTTACAATGTTGGTTTACGAGCCGAATAGTTCTTCATTGCTAGGAATATCTCGTAGCCAATACAACGCTTGTTTCGCTATAGAATGCAGACCTACATAGAACACCATGTATTCTATGCGTATAAGAGGACAAGGATTAACAAGAAATACACCATACGTTGGCGTCCGATGATCTAGCGGTTACAGACGCGAGGAGAATTATATTAGGGTGGGTAGTGAAGGTTTGGTCCCAGTGAGAGAGAGGCTTAAATAAAACGTGAACGTTTATGGATGACGATAAGGAGAAAAAATATTCCAGTGACTAACGATACTTAAAGTTAACAGGACGTTAATAATTTTAAATCGAAGTTTCAAATACGCGTAATACCTAGGGTTCATTCATCATAATCATGATCGATATTTTATTCGCTATTTAGCTATGTTACAATTACATTTTAAAAAAATAAATTACAAAACTTAAACAATGATCTAATCACGGCTTGGCAAGATACTAAGCCTGAGAAAGTGAGATTGTAATTTGATTAGTGTAGAGGAACAGGTGTTATATTCCTCTAACACAAAGAGAGGATCCTCAGACCAGGTGAGGTGACCATGTCTGGCGTGCCAACATTTAATGTTGAAAAGCTGTACTCTAATCGGCGCAAGAATTTCTATATCGCAATACAGAATTAGTGATGATGTTCTACTCGATGTATCCGCCGACGGCGACCCTATGGCATTCTCCTGGCGTGTGCACGGATGTGACTGACAAAACCAAATTTCGTCCTGAATGTGCGGAATGTGCGTACAGAATTAGTGCTTACTCCGTTGTGCGATGTGTCTTCCTTAGATGACACTATGGTATCTCTTTGTTGCGCTGTATGTAAAAATTGCCACAGGAGTTAATTCTTATTTCAAATTAAATTCTTATTTTAAATCGTTTACACTGGGACCAAGTCGAACCTTAGGTTTATACGGTTTCAATTGATACATCAAATCGCTGTCGGTGAGTCAAAGCCGCATAATAAATGCCTAATTATAATGCACGTGACTGAGCCCTTGTCATATTGTTAACATAATCAGACAATGCGAAGGCGTAGGAGAAAGCGAGAATATTAATTAGCTACGTAAAATAAAATGTTAAATCGCTCTTGAGCAAGCCAAAAGCGTTATTTTAACTTGCGTTTTTTTTTGTGAGAGAAGGGGGTAGACGAGCAGACAGTTAACCTGATTGATGATAACAATTATTAATATCCGCAATATCTCTTTACTTCGATGCATGGTAATATTTACATAACGATACATAACGAGTTAAATTTCTGATAATCTCGTAATAAAAGTTTTGTCGCAACTCAATTTCGGTCTCACAACTCTCATAAAAGATATTGTCGTAACATATTGTTAAACATCCAACATTGCCTGTAATTATTATACTGTATTGTATTGCAAATGAAAAATAAATTGGTACTCTGCTTGTAACAGTAATATTTACTACAAAGTACCTTTTGTGACAATTGTAAGATCGAAAGCTGAGCGGAACTGAATATAGCGCGAATTTTTTAAAAAACACAATGATGTAATTTCGATAGCTTAAGATAGTTACACTCCTAATAAACTCGCGACAATAAACTATTACGTATAGTCGGCAAAATGTATATAAATCTGATTTAAACAAAATGGCGATCATTAAATCGCTCTCATTGCCACCTCGGTTCAACTCATGACAAATACTCCTGTGTACTGCTACTTCATGCTGCGTGGGGTACGCTTGTGATTCAGCATGACAGACATAAGCGGAAGGGTGGACAGTGTACTGAGTCATATGTAACAGCGATTTATTTGTGTAACTTTAAAATCGCGTACAAAGGAACACCTTTGTTCCTAAACTTTAAAAACTCAAACAGTTCTGCATTAATTCAGTCCCAATTTTGACACAAACCGCTGTAAAGATTTTTTTAGCTATTCTTCGCGTTAGTATTATTTCTCATTTTCCATCAATGTAACCACGATATGCCATAGAAAAGCATGACAGGATACAAACAGTAATATGTCAAAATATGATACAAAAACTTTTTGTTATCTTAGGTTCGCACTACAATACTTGTACACATTAGAACTAATCTGAAAAATGAGAAGAAGAATGAAGAAAAATGAGAAATTGTTTATATGAATGTCATATATGTATGGTATGCTAAGCAACATTATATCAGCAGATTAGTACTTTAGTTACAATAGTAGAGGTTGGTTTGAGTGGACTATAGGCTCTGTCTAGTTCGGATTCCAATGTTCGTATGTGTATGCAGTCATAGGAGGGCTAATAGTTCTGGATGCTTAGAACACTGTATATAGCCATAGTCATGCGCATAGAAGCAGCTCTTTGAGAAACACCAAGTAATTAACTTAATTAGAGATCTCAAAAAAATAATACTACTTTTTTTTATTTTAGTTAAAGTGTCGGCCAGAGTGACTTTACTCTGTTTGATGGAAAGCATGAATAGAATCCAAGAGTTGTGGTCACCATACTCATTGCGAATGCAGACAATACAGTGTGGTGATCCACACTACGGTGGCCTAGCGAAAATGCTTTTTCACGTCCCGCTTGGGGACTTAAAAGCATGACAGTTGATAGTGTAAGGCTCACACAGTTACTGTATCAATGGGCCTCCCGTCTCGCGCTCACCAATGAAACACGACACAGATTGTCCTATTTATTAGATTCGTATATTTTAAAGGAGTGGCATGAATCCCCTAGTTATAAGCTAATGAACGGTAAAACCACTCCCTTTGTTAAGCGAAGGGACCGTCTATTGAACACTTTGAACTACCCCAAAATTGAGTAATCGCCTACCCCAACTACCCCTACTACAATACGGCCCATCAAATTTACCATTACTTACAATCTACTAAGTTGTTCGAGCTATGAGCAAAATCTTTTCCTTATCCATCTCCACTTTTTATTAGCTTTTCTATAAGTATACTCTCATTTTCGCATGAAATCTCTAAAATACCTGGTGAAAGGCAATAGACATTAATTTCTCCTCTTCTTAATCCCTCACGGATATAGGTGTGAATGTATATACGTATGTAAATCGCTCCTCCTATGATCTAACACACAACCTAATAGTACGTAGTCATTTAGTATGTGGTACATGCAAGATGTGCTATGCGCGTACGCAGCCTTTCTCACGGCCGACGACACGTTGATGTTGTACAGTTGGATTTGTTAATCAAATTCAGAGGTAAGTACGTTGACACTATAATGTATTTTGTTTTTGAGTGTTGACCTAATTTCTAATGTCAAATGAACTGTTCTTTTTTCTTTTTATTGCAGGATTTATTGTGTCTAGTAAAAGAATCGTATGACTTTGTGTAGTACTTTTACGATGTCTGTGTTATCCCGAAAACAATAGTTGAACACAAATAACTTAATACAAAATCCAACGCCTACATCATAGTGAATTATAAGAAACAATATCCTTCAGTTCTTCAAGGACGTATTTTTTCAGTTTGAATGTTCCAAATCTTTCAGGAATAACGGACTGAAGTAATATTTAAGGTAGTAGAGCCACGTTGATGTCAGAACGAATGGGCCGGTTGGTTCGACCGGAGCAAGACTATCCTCTCACAGAAGACCAACCTAAAACGACAGTATCTGTGCTGTCGTGTTTTGTTAGTGAGCGTGAGACTGGAGGCCCATTGATGCAGGGGTGACAGTTATCGTGTTAAATGTGAGAGCCTTACACTGCCACAATGAGTGCCATGCCTTTTACGTATCCAAGCAGAGTGTGAAAAAGCATTTTACTAGGTCGCCATAGTGTGGGTTAGCATACTGCATTGTCTGCATTCGCAATGAGTATGGTGACTACACCTCTTGGATTCTATTCATGTTTTCCATTAGGCAGAGTAGTCACTTTGGCAGATTCGTAAAAAAACATACGTTCAAAAAATAACAGAAACAAATATCTTTTGAAGTCGGTAAAAGACAAGGTAATGTAATCTTTTAACTGTCTCGGTGGCACAGCTGCAGTAAATGCGACTGATGTGGTTGAGGTCTCGGGTTCGATAGCCGGGTCGGATCAAATGTTCGTATGATTTGCAAATATTTGTTTTGAAGTTTGGGTGTTTTCTACGTATAATATGTATGTATTTACAAAAAAAAAAGTATATAAGTATTCTATCAGTCAGTCTAGTTATGATAGCACAAGCTCTGCTTAGTTATGAAACTAGATGACGTGGTGTGTCAAATGTCCGAATAAAATATACCTGTGGAATAAGTTTTTCTAACATACTATCTGTTATGGTTGTTGTTCCAAATTAATGGATAGCTTTCTTATGAATACGATGCGTTAAAAAGCACCTTTTTGAAAAAGAAATATAAAGTTGCAAAAAACTAAGTAGAGTATATACCTATAAGTATAATCTGATATAGTTTATGACTACATACAATGTAAAAATTTACTATATACGAAATTCCATCCGGGATAAGTGAAGGGTGCTTGTTACGGGGCCTTTAGTACGATCTGATCAATATATCTTTTGAAATCTGCCTAAGATAAACGTGGGTAAATTGAGCATGTCTTTTTGTACGTAATTTATATTTGGACTAGGGTAAAACCGGGATAGATGCCCCATTTTTGTAAATAGCCTCCTAATTAGATGAAAATACATTTTATAGGAATAGTTTGTACTTATTTAGATAGTTCAATCCTTTGTGATGAATAACTTTTATTTTTTTTGAACAAATTAAATACAGATTTTGCAAAAAATAGCTTTTAGTGAAACATTAATTTTGAGGATAGATACCTACCTATATGGATAGTTGCCCCACTATGAAAATACTGAGGAGGATAGATGCCTGCAGAGCAGGATAGGTGCCCTTTATACCGAGTAAACGAAAAACCGAAACCAATTTTTAAGTACCTATTTCAAATTTTAAAACAGTTATTGTTTGCAACAAACATGAGTTATAATAACAAAAAATATATAGTGTTTTTTTAAATCTTTTAATTGCTTTTATTGAAAAATAATTCTAATATCACACAAATAGGTAATCATAATTAAAATTTTAAAACGTTTGTTTAACTTATATCATATATATATATATAATATCAATTCTTAAGTCTCATCACCCATATTCATATTTTTTAAGTTAAATTTTACAACAAAATTACAATTCTTAATAAATTGTTATTGTAAAACATTAATATTATAAATGCCAACATCCATATTGCACAATTATACATTTTTATATTGAAAAGAACACAATAATTCACTTATAATTTTCAATGTCTTATTTATTCTGTCCCTTATTCTGTTCTTAATTATCTATTCTAATTCTCTAATTATCAATAATTATTCGTTATTCCAATTTAATTGTAATTTAGTCAGATTGTATTTTTATTTTTCCACATCTTGCGCAATAATTTTTGAAAAGTGTACAGGTTTCATGTAGCCAGTTCTGACATATTACACATTGAATCCAGTCGGATTGCGACTTCGTATTTTTATAGTTTTCAAAACATTCAATGCAGTTATCTTTGTTTGTATCTTTGGCGTTATCCTGTCTATCTCTTTTAGTTCTTTTTACAGGCAAACCTTTAGTTTTCTTTCCTTTAATTTTATAGTTAGATAGATTATTTTCATCTTCACTGCTTGAACTGTAAATAATTTGTCTTTTTAGTGATATTCGATCTTGATTCATTTTTAAATAATTATCGTTTTCTTTATCACACGAGTCAGCTAGATTGTCATCGTTATTTTCGCTAGAAGAATTTGTTTCATTTTGTCTTTTTTTTGTATTTTTGGTGTCTGTATTGGTAGTTTTTTTTTTAGCTTTCTTAAGTTTTGTAGTAATTTCAGTCGTCTTTTTCTTGTCTAACTTAGTTTTGAATTGTTTTTGCTTTCTCTTAGCCATATCCTTCTTGTGTTTTATATTTTCTTTAGAATTCAAAATATCTGCCGATTGTTTCACTCTCTTAGCAATGGTCAAAGGAATTTTTGGAATAGGTGATGCATCTATCAGAATTTTCGAAGGTGTTTCTAGTTCTTCATCATTCCCTAAAATCTCTGCAATTGTAAAATCACCAATGTCAACAAGACTAATATCTTCCAAAATTTTAGAATCGAGCAAGAGACTAGGAGATTCTCTGTCAATTGGAGTACGTATTGAATTTGGCGGTGTCTTATTTTGTTCGTGTTCTGATATGTTTTTTCTCGGATTGTTCAACTCTAGTTGACAAACTGCAGAATTGGAAATCTGAGGCAGAGATACAACTTGATCAAGTGCACGAGAAGTGCCAGGATTTTCACTACTCAGTGTCATATCTGATATCAGAAATGTAGTATCTGGCAAAGCATTCGGGTCAACGGGGTAAATACCACTACCTCTAAAGCCACCAAGAGCATTTGCAGAGATAGCAGCGCGAATCCAAGCATTATGTATAAGTCTTCCAGCATTGTAACGGCTGATCTTTTTATTTGGATTCAAGCGCATAAATTGATTGGTTTCATGGTTGAAATAGGTTTTAAAGGGCCCAAATACTGCTCTGTCTAAAGGCTGTAATGCTGAAGTTGTGTGACTAGGTAAACACAGTAAAATTATATCATTATCAGCAGCAGCTTGCAACATATCCGGTGCAGTTGAGTGTGACGAGTGACCGTCTAAAATCAGCAGAACCTTCATAGTTATAAAATGTTCTGTTAACCATTTATAGAAAAGGTCAGCGTTCATATAAGCTGACTTTTTGTTCATGAAGACTTTTGAGCCCATTGGAAGTCCATCTTCAAATTCAGGTTTTTTATTAACACCTTTTATTATTAAAGCTGGTGGAAGGAAATTACCAATTGCATTGCAACAGCCAACGATTGTCATGGTTTCACCTTTCTCGGCAGATGTGACTGAATTGACAACTTTTGCTCCTTTTTTTGCTATAACTTTTCCGGGTTTATTATTTAATTGAATGCCGGATTCATCCATATTGTAGATCTTTTCTGGTTTATCCAACAGATCATTTTCAGTCAGAACTTTGATCAGAAGATCATAGAAGTTTTTTACTTCTTCTCTACTAAGACCTTTAGCTCTAGCCATGGATAAGCCTTCAGCTTGTCTGATAGATAGCTCCGGATTTCGTTCAATAAAACTTTTGAACCACGCACCTCCAGCCATTTCGTTTTCGTGGTCAAAATTATGTTTTAGCTCTAGCTTTTCAGCAAATTGATAAGCCAACATGCGTATGGCTTGTCTATTTGGGGGAAATCCTGCATCACCAAGTTTGAGAATGTGCTTGACTAGCCTTTTCTCGTTGTCAAAATCCAAAATAGGATGTTTTCCTAAAAAAATTACGTAAATAAATTTGTTTATAATGGACAGAAGTTATTTTTAAAAATTTGTTATATATTGTACTAATGATCTTTAATACGTACCCAGTGTCAACTTTGTTGAATTTTTAGCAGCATAACGTCTTCGCAATGTCCTCGATGGAATTCCAAATTGTCGGGATATTTCGTTTATCCCCATTGTTTTTTTATCCATTTCATCAAAAGCTGACTGTAGCTTTTCTACAGTCCAAGAACATACTCGAGCTCGCACTCCTTCCTTTCTTTTATATTTTCGTGGCATAGTGGAGCTAAAGTCAGTAAAAAGTTCTAAGATAAATATACTTAAAACATAAAATGCTAATTTAATAAATGCAGGAAAAAAACATTTCAAAATATATACTTAACTCCATATACTTACCTCATTGACTTCATAAGTTTGAAGGGATAGATGCCCCTAAGGGCACCTATACCTCGAAAAATCAGGGCAACTATCCTTTGTGATAGGGATAGATGCCATAGTATTTTTTAAGTAAATGATAAACAAAATAGAATCTATCTACACCTAGATGCAGACTTAATGAGCTAGTATATCGACGTAATAAAAAATATAAAGGAATTGATAAGTAATTATAAAGTTACACATCGCAAAATACTAACTTGTAAAACTTTGACGCGTTTATGAATTTCGCCGCGGAGATATTTACTCACAGGTGTGAAACGCGTCCTCACTGAATGAATATCCGTGGATAACTGAGGTGCGGGGAGACTGTGGCTCTTACTTGTACACTTATTTTTTTGTTGCGAGTTCGGGAAGTTAGGTATTTTGAATATGGGGCATCTCTCCCGCTGGGGCGTCTATCTCGGTTTTACCATATATATTACGACCATAAATAAGTTACCGCTGTTTCTTAAAAGATGGCGTAGTGGCTCTCTGTGCATGGAATTTCGTACGGTAACGCATCAGCAAGTAGTACTATATGTTACCTAAAATTCTAGTATAATACTAAAATGATAATCTAATATCTGCATGAAAATCATTTCAAGCTGGGAGCTTACAAAGCTTTCAACCATAATATTAATTTACATCGTTTATTTTTTTTTTTTAATAAAGTGTTACAAACAATAACTCGTATTAAATCGTAATTATTTCGCAGTAGACCATGACTTTATAAGTATAGTAAGAAGCGTCAGTGACAGTTCGTCGACCTACGGAGTGCAGACGTCCGGTTCCGGGTTATAAAAGACCTGAGTACCGGATGGGGTAGCCCGTTGTAATATCAATCATTATCATCAGCAGCCTTTAACAGCCTTCTACTGGACATAGGTCTCTCCTTAGTAAGAACGTTTTGGTATACTATACCACGTTGGTCAGACGGAATGATTTAGGGTTTGTTTCAAGTTTTGATTTTGTTTGCAGCGATGCTGTCTTCCACATTTTTGCTCCCTTAGTCGCCTCTAACAAAACACCCATGGGAAGAATAAGGAGAGACTACACTCTGTAGTCTTAATCCGTCACTACACGGAGAGTGTATCCTGTACAAGCCTGTACTACGATAACCAGAATAATATAATACATTTCTAAATACATACATATTCTTGATAAATTACTCCCAAAGAAATCAATTGATTGAAAGTGTTGAAAGTCGAAACAAATTACTACTGCCCCAAGACATCTGTTAGATATTTATTTAGATAAGAATCGACTCTAAGAGGGTCAAACAGTTTGGTTGATGTCAATCAAAGTTGGTCACACAAATGAGTAAAATCATTTATCTTTAATTAGCTGACCCGCACAACCTCGTCTGACTCCCCTATTAAAATAGTTAAAAATTATGAAGCCTATGTCATCCGGGTACTACGAATTTATTAACACGTTATTAATTAAAATTGTTGCAGTAGTTTAGGCGCTACGGTGGAACGTATAAACATACATAGACCGTCAAAACTTTTGGCTTCGACGTACTCAAGTAAAAAAGACAACTCTAGCGTTAGGAGTATACCCTCTGTCGTGGAGAAATTTATAAACATACATGAAACGGACACAAAAAACACCCAGACTCAGAACAACTTCGAACCCACAACACTCAGCGCATTAGAAAGCGGCGTGACGATCGCTTAAACCACTACGCTATCTGAAAAACACTAGATCAAAATGTTCAGGCTATATTCGCTAGATGGAGCTCGGAGTACTTAATCATATGAAAGTCGTGTCGTGACCTTTTTATAGGACAATCATTAATCATCGATCCATTGTTTTCTTTTCTAATCACTAGATAAAAACATTATTTTAACTAGTTCCGTACACGCAACTAGACGTTAAATTCAACATTATATAACAGATATAAATAGCGGTGGCGTGCTTAAATGCAATTAACGAATTCTCTGTACCATCGTTTTCTGACCTTGTGGGGTTTGAAGTGACCACAAAAATTAAGAATACAGTTAATAGATTAGAAGGTTATTTGCTGGTTATAGTTGCCAAAGGATTTGTCCAGGCGTACGTCTGTAAAATGATATGATAGATCCTCATTGCGACTTGGGATATAT
The DNA here is from genome assembly GCA_949316085.1 of Hypercompe scribonia. Classification (NCBI taxonomy): domain Eukaryota; kingdom Metazoa; phylum Arthropoda; class Insecta; order Lepidoptera; family Erebidae; genus Hypercompe; species Hypercompe scribonia. The sequence continues at coordinate 4,397,753 of OX438997.1, forward strand.
TGTGTGATTCATCCTGTTCGTTGATTGTAGCTTAATAATTCTCGTCATATTGGAATTTATCATAAACATATCTCAATAATGAAACCATTATTGAGATATGTTTAAATTATTTAAATTTTCTTTAACTTTGTCAAGTAAGTTTAAGCAATTTGAAGATTCGCGGTATTAGCGGTCGTCACATCGATCTCTAAATGGGGGTGGTATGGTAAATGTGGGTTCAAATCCTACACGGGACAACACTTTATGTGATCCACAAATTGTTGTTCTTTATCTAGGTGTTCATTGTGGCAATTTTTTGTATGTTTGTAAAACCCACCGCGACACGAGATATGTTCTTAATATGGGTGCTCTCTATAAAAGAAAAACACGATTTGAAAAATTGTTGAGTGTTGCACTCAATAATTCTTATGTAGACGTAACATTACTCTAATTTAAAAAATTATTTTATATTTTCTATGTCAGCCTTAAACAGAACTAACTTAGAATGTGAACACAGCTACGTGAGAATGACTGGATAGCGCATTTATTGAAGAAGGTTACTGAACACGACCAATAAAAACCGAGACTCAATGAAATATATTACAAAAATATTATTTTTGATTTAAAATGGTACAAGCTCCAATTGTGTTAGCTGTGATTGCCTGTAATTGGAAGAGTACAAAATATATATTTTGTATTTTTGTCCGCGGCTTCGCTCGCGTGGAATGTGGTCTGCCACGTCAAGTTTAGTAACAGATCATTTTTTAAATAAATATATTTTTTTTAACATACAAAAAATTCTACGGTACATCATCTTTGTGTAACTTCAATGGTTTAGGCAGCGTACGCCATAATCACTCTCGGAGGCCAGATTTTTTACCGATTTATTTGACATGCATCATTATATAAGACCAAAATTACATAAAATCCTTACAAATTGTAGCCTATATGTTAAACATGTATTACTGTAAAGTTTTATCCAAATCCGTCGGGCAGTTTTTTCGTAAAAGAGTAACAAACATCCATACAAACTTTCGCCTTTACAATATTAGTAAAATATGTGTATCAATTTGTTGTTGATTCAAAATAAATAAAATAAACATTATTTTATTTACTCTGATCTTTTTACAATTTACAAACAGAACACCAAATAACTGTAATCAAAATAACCTGTCCAGTAAAATTTCCTTGGGTTTGAAGCTTTTGATATGAATAATCGAAGGCTGGACAACCCAGCCCTCTATTCTCTACACCATTAATGGTATTACCAAAATATTTTACGGCACCTTAATTTTACAAAACCAAAACACATTCACAGACGAGTCTGCGGTATAAAACTAGACAATAAAGGGAAGTGCACACCGTATCGATCTGAGGGAGCGGCTCCACCGCGCCCCAGACACCACCCCACATGGTGACTAATTCAAACTTCACTGGTTTTATTTTTGATGTTGTGACGCTTGCAAATGAAAAATAAAACTACTTATATAATATACGACAAGTTAACTTTATCATGTTGTTATGACCTGATCTGACCCGACGTCATGCTCGGTGGTCTGATTGTAGACACAGACCGGACCTTGAAAATTTGTTTGCTGATAATCATACTTATAACTGTCTCGGTGGCGAAGCGGTAGCGAATGTTACTGTTGTGCTTGAGGTTCGGATTCGATTCCCGGGTCGGACCAAATGTTTGTACGATCTGCAAAGGTTTGCTTCGGAGTTTGCGTATTCTCTATGTATAATATGTATGTATTTACAAAAAAAAAGTATATAAGTATTCTGTGAGTCAGTCTAGTTATCATAGTACAAGCTCTGCTTAGTTTAAAACTAAATGGTGTTGTGTGTCTAATGTCCGAATTTTTTTATATCATTTTATTATCAATATTTTTACTGCCTCGTTTAAAGTAAGGGCAGAGATTTTACACATCAAAAACCATCAAAGTATACCTTCGGCAAACTAGGTAATTTAGGTAATTTTATTCTTTTTTCAACTTCGGCAGCGTCTCTCATATACGAAGTTGCGAAAGAAATAAATGGCCCGTATTTGCAACAATTTTTTATTACTTGGCTCCTATTGTTCATAGCGTGATGTTATGCCTTCCTTGATAAATAGGCTATACGATGGCAAAATATTTTCCAATAAACCATAAATCACATCTTTACACAATCTCACTATAAATGAATAAATAACCTCACATCTCACATCTCACACATAGTTATCTAATTCCAAATTAGGCAGAGACTGTGCTTAAGTAACCAGACTGTAGATAAACATACTTATATATTTATAAATACATACATATTACAGATCAATAATACCCAGACAGAGAAGAAATAATTATACGCATATCACAAATATGTGTCCTGGGTGGAAAGCGAACCCACGACCTCTTAGTAGTCGGGGCAACAAACCACTAGACCAACAGATTCGTTATAATATTAGTATATATATTCAGATATGAATAAAATATACACTTAAAGTTCAGAGACGGTATTCCTACTTCACTGTTATTAAATTTATGATCAATCTATAACAAACGACCCGCTCAACATGCAGCAAACGAACCGTGGTAATAACAATGACATAACTTCCACCTGTTTTAGAGGTCCGTCCGGTAGGTTATGGCCGTCATAGCGGTCACACCATAAATGAATTACGTTGGCTTCTTTTAATGATGCGATTGATATAATACTCGTATTCGATTGTCCGTGTGGTGACGGACTAAGAATAGTGTGACCACCCTTACTCATCCCAGGGGTGTCGTAAGAGGCGGCTAAAGGAACAAAATACGTAGGACAACATCACTGGAAAAAGAAGAAAATTTGAACAAATCTTTTCTTTTTTTATCGCATGAGAACCCCCTTGAGTCGTCACCCCACCAGGGTTTGCGGCGGGTGTTGGAATCGGAGCGACTAAAATCACACGGTATGCCACTTTGCGCCTGAGATAGAAGGAATCCGGGAACAGCTGTTATTACGACATCCAGACCTCTCCTAGCCCCTCAAGTATAAACAAATTCTATACCAACCCGTCTGGCAAACTTGGTGTAGTAGTCCAAAACCTCCTTTCGAAGGAGTAGCTTATATCCAGCAGGTGATGATTCGATCGTTAACTGACTTTACAAAATAGAGGATAAAGTTCTTAACTCGGTTATATTTTTCTTAATCACTTATGAAACGATTCAGAAAATTATTTTTACATTTGGATGAGCTTACTTCCTGTTTGGCCCTATATAAATACTACTCTCCAAGGGTGAAAATCAAAGGAATGAAGAATAATGTTTAGACAAGGCAAAACTGTACTTACTAAGTTAAATACCATACATAAACATACCATAAAAACAGCGAGCATGCCACAGAACAGAGAAATAAATATGAGAAGTGCGATCATAACAAATTCCTTTGTCGCCACATAAACGTTTAGTAATATTATACATACATATATTACGATCACGAAGTGTTACCATTTCTAATTTGCCTGAGGATCTCGTAAGGACCGACTGAGACAGCAAATTGACACAACACTATAGTGAACTGTTTGACCAGCATGCTGTCTAGTAAGCCAAAATCAAGGGGGTTTAAGGCCTAGGAGAGAGCTATGTCCAGCAATGGAATATTAAATATTGTTGATGGAAATATTGCAAGCTTTTGAAATCCAGCAATAATATAACATCAATATAGATCAAAACCTATTAACATGCTTAACTGACCATTATTTAGAATCTTTCCAGAGGAGTAAAAATAATTCAAACCGAAAAATTGTCGTGCCCTAAGACCTTTAAAAGTTCAGTAAATATGATCAAATGGATATCAAAATATCAATATCGATCTAGCTAAGTTTAACCCAGATTTCGGTTTATTTCCGTTAGCGAATGGCGCAGTGAGGTATTTTAAGGAAATTGCTTTGACTATACTACTTTTTGTATATATGATGAGCGATCTTGGAAACTATCCGCATCGATTTAATATAACTACTTATTATAGGAAGGAAATGAGGTTTTTATTGGCAGGTAGATTATATTGAAACGGTTGGACGTACTCTTCTATTCCCGCAACTAGGCCATTGTTTAATGACATTTTAGACAACTGCCTCGGTGGTGCAGTGGTAGCGTTTGCAACTGTTGTGCTTAAAGTTTCAGCACCAAAAGTTTGTATGGTCTGCAAATATGTGTTTCGGGTATTTTCTATGTATAATATGTATATACATATTTACAAAAAACAAAGTATGTATTTATATATCAGTTATCTAGTACCTATAGTATAAACTCTGTTTAGGTTGGGATTAGATGGTGTTGTGTGTCAGGTGTCCGAAATATTGTTATTTTAATGTGGTGTATGTATTTGCTTTTGATTTATAACAGCACTCAGACAGGTATCATCACTCATCTTTTAGCCCACATCAGCCCACAGAAGTGTCTTTGACAGTTAATCGACAATTCTCACCGTCTATCGTTTAATATCAGACGGTTGACTAAGCGAAAAATCCCTACCTGAGAACCGAATTTCGTCAGAAAAAGGATTTTTTAGTATATATAGAAATAAATGTGTTTGCATTATATTAAAAGGACAACTCCTACACTAGGAATAAATCCTGTGTCACGGGGGACTTTAAAAAGATATAAGAAACGGACACGAAGAACACCTAGACTCGATAACAATTTGTGGACCACACAAAGTCTAGTTCCATATGGGACATGGCGAGGTGACCCCTTAAAGCACTACATCATCCATGCAGTTAGGTCAGTCTTTACTTAATTGGGTATCAAACGGCCACGTATAAAATGTGTTAAAATATTACAAGCGATTATAAGCAAGGGTGCCAAAAAATGTCTACAAGTTACAATAAATTCTTTGAAAATATCACATGTTCAAGTGCCAACACTATCAGACTCTATCGTGATTTATCCAGAGCGAAAGTTTGCAAGTTAGTGTTGGTATTACGTTTAAATTTAAATGCAGTTTAACAGCACGGGCCATGTCGCACTGAAATATTTAGGTCGTGCAATTTGTAGTACAGGTACAATCTCTTGAGATGTCTCGCGTCTAGCCGGTGGCTGCGTTCTGACCGGAAAATTGAATGCGACTCAGCGTGAAATGTGAAGGGGCTTAATGTCACTGGAGGTAGAAATTATAACACTCGCGTCATGTTTATACTGAGATTCGAATATTCAAAGAGCTTCAAGACAGAAAATCAGATTAAATACTGATGTTGAGAAATATTGTGGTTTGATTGTTGAGGGTTTATTTTTTATAATAACTTTACTTTTTACTTTAACTTTACTTTTATACTAACTTTACATATCTCACACAGGGTAGTCTGATTTCAAACTAAGCAGAGCGTGTTGATTTTAACCTATACCGACCAGACCGCTAATAGATTTCTGAGTATATGTTACCGGCAATCTCTATATTTCGGTATTCTGTTACCTAGGTAGTGTATACAATACCTAAAAAGTGTTAGTAATGTAAGAAATATTATTTATTTTATACTTTGCTACGATACTCCATACAATACCCAATGCGCAGCCGGTAATCTACAGAAACAGGTCAAAAACATTCCACTCAAACTCATCTAATCCAAATGATTCAACAACAGACGGCGTCTGGCGCTCAGCGGCCACTACCGCGGCACGCTCGCTTCGTTTGCCTTCGCCCGTTATTGTTCTAACTAAATGACTCGGAATAAATTTGAGTGAACAAAACATATTTCATTTGCCAGTGGTTTTTTTTTATTTTACAGTTTATTTATTTTACACATTCTCGGTCGACGAGTAAGTACTCTATACAATCCCTAGGAATCGTACTAATACGTCTAATATTGCATACATTGCCTGGACGCTCCAGGTATTGTACACATTGCTTAGGTATTGTATAGAATACCTGAAATGTATAGATTGCCTGTAACATGTATAGATAGATTATCCTTAGACAATCATTCTTTCTAAATGGGATCAGACCTCTGGTTCAGAGGTCAGGATCACAGTCGACGTCACACAGTCTTATAGACTAACATTAGCCATCTGAACCTTTATTTTAGCTAGTTTTGCAGTACAAACGAACTAAATTGTTTCTTCATAGAAGTCTATTACAATCAATGAGATTAAGGATACATACATTTATAGATCATATCGAAAGTGTCACATGGCAGAGGGCCGATCAGCTCCAGCACCATAGTCGCTAGTATCGATACGAATTTTGAAACGGTTCTGAATAATCGGGACAAGATACTAGAGTGAGGTTATTAAAAAAAATATTTGCTGAAATTTTCTTATTGTATTTAAAAGATAACTACTGCACTAAGAATACATCCTGTGTCCCATATTCATAAAATGGACACAAAGAACATCTAGACTCAAAACGACAATTTGAGGATTACAGAAAGTGTTGCAAGAAAACGGAGCGGTTGCATCTTAAACCAGTAATCCATCCATGCGGTCAATCCACCTCTTTACACAAACAGGCGATCCTAAAGATAGATCTAGGTATGTTTTCTAATATTACTCACCCTGCAGGGTATGCGACAAGCTCGGTGTTGGGATCACAGTCTAGGGCCGCGTTACTACCCACAGTCAGCCCTAGAACACTCTCCAACTTTATCTATGGACAAACAAATGATATCGTTAGTAAAAAACATCATAACCACACAGTTTATTATCTAGAGGCTAATATAAATAATACAATAAAGTACACTTTCAAGGACGTAGCACAATAGTTTAATGTGAATGATGTTTTGACACCAACAAGAGAAATTAATTGTCTTATATTCACTCTACGTATGATGACGTATTAAGAACACAGTGTGTCTCCACGCCTTTTCTTCTCATGGGTGTTGTAAGAGGCGACTAAGGGAACAAAATATGCGAGACATCACTGCAAAGAGGGGGAAAAATTGAAACAAGCACTATACCAATCCGTCTGGCTTGCGTGGTATAATAGGCCAATACCTCCTTTATAAGGAGAAGTCTATGTCCAGGAGTGAGTTATTACAGGCTGTTGATGATGATGACGTATGTATTGACGCTGATCCCCAAAGACGTAGATAGAGTTGTATTCAGCGTCCACACACTTCCCATCTACGTAATAGGAAGTAACCCTTTTGCCGTCATCCAGGTTTTTTTGTAATATGATGTGAAAATTTGAATTACTTTTTTTTTTTAATAATAAGTTCATTTATTCACTCCTTCTTAGGGCTATTACAAAGTTATTAAGCTAACAATTGCAACAAATCCTTACAATCCATATTAACGTCGGCAGCCATAATAGTATGAAATTGTGCTATAGCTGCCATTTTTAACAGAAAGGCAGATGAGAACGGTAGACAATGAATGAAAAAGGACATTGGTGAAGTTGGATTGGCAATATTGGCAGATATTAATTTCTTCACTGGATTAATTGGTCTTCCAGATAAAGATCTTTTCTGCAGAACACGGTGTTGTTAGCGTATGCGACTGCCAATCAAGAGGTCTGGGTTTCGATTCTTGGGACCGATCAAAAAATGTGTTTTTCTGTTTTTAGAAATGCTGAATAACAACCTGTAGTTTGGAAAATGGGATCTTAACCGCCGTGTAGTCGGTCCTGCGCCTAATCTTTACCCGGCCGTGTTGGATAGCCGTTCCATCGGATTGTTAGAGAAAGGGAACAAAGAGTGCACCTGTGTTTTCGCAAGCACTTGTGCCCTATTATCTTCTCTTCTCTATATTAAAATGTCAATCCTACAACTACAATTAACTCTTTACTATGCAGATTAAAAATCCTCGAGAAACCTTCGCTTTGTGTCGCGTCGTATAACAACTAAAACAGTTCGATATATTATTTCAATGTCATTCGCCAAAGATACAACCTCCTTACGCAACACTCTAAATTAGGTGCTCAGATCCTTAAAAGTTTTTGTGTAAACAAGTACGTCATGTAGGTGTTGCAGACAGTGTGTACCAGGTTCTCAATTATATTACTTTTGACCTGTTTAATTAAATAGAAAAACAGGTAACAATGTGAGCGAAGTTCATGTATGCTTTATAATGTGTTTCAAAAATACGCAAGTCAAATGTTTACATATATTTACCAGTTGGCCCGTGCAACTGTTGCATCTGCGTCTGCGTCTCCTATAGCACGTAGTGTGATGTTATACAGTGTGAAAAATATATATATATATATTTCTGCAAAATTTTTATCATTTACACAGTGCACGCAATAGAAGCTCTTAAAAGGATTTTTATCCCCCCAGTTTTGCAATATATTTCTATGACACTGCTCATTTTGATCGCAGCGTGACGAATACCGAAAGAATTTTTCAAAAAAGTTTTTGAAATAAGTGTGTTCAACTAAACAAACTTTTCAGTTTTTAATGCAAAACCACCTACAAACCACCCGGTTTTGTTTTTTTATTTATTATCTGCCAAAGTGACTACTCTGCCTGATGGAAAGCATAAATTAAATCCAAGAGTGGTAGTCACCATACTCACTGCAAATGCAGACAATGCAGTATGGTGACCCACATTATGGTGACCTGGTGGGATGCTTCTGAATCCAGGGATTCGGCGGCGGTCACCTCACTTACTCGATAATAAGCATTAAAGGACTCAATTTTAAGTTATAATTTACTAATAGAAGTGGAGTAGTAACAAAACCCTGATATATATTTGCCTAGCCAAGGTCATCCTAGTTGTGTAAATATCTCCGAAACCTTGGCTACGTTAGATAAACCTCTGTTTGTTAAGATAGGCGAGGTGGAGGCGGAAGGCTATACTAAATTTTCCTTATAGGTATCGCTCTAGTTTTAACATCAATAATTTAAAAAAAAAAATAATCTGAGGTAATTGAAAGTTATTAAGTTCGTTAAGGCAACTTTCCTTAACTGTGCTATTTCGATTTGAAAGTTAATTTTCTTATTTATATGCTTATAATTTGTAAACGACATTTTTTTTATTTGGGGTGGTACGTCACCATTTTTTTCCATTCATTTTCTCTATCACTCGTCACACCTTCCACGCAGTCCATCTATCTTTTCTATGGCCGTCCATAGTGCACACACAAAACTTTCTGTTCATCACAGTTTATAACGCGATAAACTGTTTCTGGCCTTTTCTTCAATTGGTGCTACTTTCTGGTTTCCTCTTCATTCATTCGTCACCGTATGCATTCTAATCATACTACACATCCATCTTAACACTTGTAAATTAGATAGATCGCAGCCGCGTCTCGTTCATTTTCTTCGTTGGTCAACATTAGATCCATCTAAGACGACAAGTCTGACAATCGTTTTGTGTATTTATAACTTAGTTTAATAAGAAACTTGGGCAGTTACAAAATGTATTTCTAAATATATATACTCTGATACCGTTTGGAAGTCAAAAAACATAAGACCGGTTTGTTAGATATATTTTATAGTATTAATGAAAAGATTGCTGATAAACATACGTATTTTTTTTTATACCACGACGGTGGCAAACAAGCATACGGCACGCCTGATGGTAAGCGGTTACCGCAGCCTATGGACGCCTGCGGCACCAGGGGCATCACGTGCGCGTTGCCGACCCTTCAGAAACCTAAAATATATACGTATACTAGATAAATAGATACTCGTATTTTTTAACAATACGCGGTTTTACTCACACGCGTATTTCGGATATCTCCTACAAATTTTAGAACCGTTTTGCCTTTTAGGCCTCGCTCGCTTGACTTACATAAATAATTTAATGATTTTTAAATAGTTATTCACCATAGTAATAAAAATCGAGTCCATTAATGACCCTGGTTTAGCAGTCAGAATTACTAACCTAACAGATTCAACATTTTTCTTTCCAGACTATATTATCCTTCTACGTACGCAGAGCCGTCGGTCCTGCGCCTGATCTCTTCCAGGTCGTGTCTGATAACCATCTAATCGGATTATGAGAGTGAGAGAACAAAGAGTGCACCTGTGTTTGCGCACACACTTTTGGACTATAACATCTCTTGCGTAGTTGGATGGCCGCTGTGACCGCAATCGACTAAGAGTACATCGTTATTCTATTCCTGTACATTCTATGACTAAAATAGCTTTAAATACAATATCAGCCTTTTACTTAGACTTAGTTTCCCTAATAGGCTAAATGACACCTTGGTCAAATTAGTTACTTTTTATCATCTGTCAAAACGACAATTTTGTATGAAAAATGTACTATAATAAATACCAAATTGTGACGTCACTGTTGACTACTCAATTGAAGAATATATTTCACTATCTATTTGATTGAACTTCGTAATAATAATAAAAAGCTATGTTAATTGTATTTGCCGAGATGTCACGCGATATTAGTTTTATGTATATTTATTTACGATACAGTCATCTACCCAATTGTAGTTAAGCAAACTCTCTCAATATAAAACCGTGGTATCAACAAACAGAAAACTCCAATTTAATAATATTTCTTGCGCGTCTATTACATTTTTAGTTATAGTTTATTGCGCTGATGATGTCGTAAATCTTTTTGACGTATTCAATTTATTACTTGATTACCAATTAAATATCTTAGGATGGTTCGCGAAATTTTGAGTTAAATACTTCATAAAGTAACTTTCAGTAACTGTTTACGTATAACATCCTCTTAATAGATCTATATACATACGCATTGTTGACATATAAGTATATTGTAATTTTGCAAATATAGATTTTTGCACAACATAAAACCTTCAATTGCTAGAAAAAAGAATCTAATCCGATAATAAAACCTCTTAGCTCTTTAAATCAATAAAAACAATACGAAAAAAAACATATGTTCCAAGTACAAATTCCGAGCGCTGTCAAGGTCGTATGACACTTGATCCAAAGTGATGAACCCGGCGTCCTTGTTGCGCACGCGCAAGGATGTACAACCTTGTGATTCACGGGCTGTGATAAACAATAGCCATGTTGGGATTAAGTTGCAGTTCTACCTACGCATTTTCACAAGGTATTTAGTTTATTACGACTAATTAGTGCTAAATAGCACAGATCGCCGTATGGACGCCATTAGAACTACAAAATACATTAAGGAAAATTCCCATGGATTTTTTGCAATATGACTTACAAAATGTTACATTATCATCTTTAATTCTTAGAATACTTTTAACAACCCACTCTAATTATCCCTGAATCGAGTTGATATTTCGGTGAAAGTTACTCGGGCACATTAAATCGTATCGAAATGAAAGTTCTTCAAAAGTAATTACTCATTTAAATTGTTGATAATGCCCAATTTTTTTTCATTGTTTAATTAATTTGAAATTGTATTGGCAGTTAATATTGATAGAACGATTTTAAACGGTGTTTATTTTATATCTTCTTGTGGTGAAAACAGTTCGATTATAGTACGGAATAAAAAGGAAAATTAATAACGGAATTGGACTGAGGTACGTACGGGCTATAGTTTGACGAACTATTCTTTTAATTTGTATCATACATACGGGCGAATCCATGTAAACTCGATTACGGTCCATACAAAGCTGTCCAAGCATATTTTTAAGTACATTTTAGTATGTAATCTTATTAAATGTTGGCAAAGTTACTATTCTATCTGAAACATAAGAGGGCCCATTTAAAAAATGATTACTTTTCAAGATATTAGCCATTTTATAAAAAATCGTGCCAGGGGACTGACGGGTGTGACAGAGGACTGTTTTTAACGTGGCACGGGACTGTCAAATGTAACAGAGGACTGTGTTATATTGAATAAAATTACACTCAATGCATAATAAACCTTTATTATTTATGCCATCTTCGGACATCAACATTACCATAATATTTTAATCAAAATAAAAGCTCTCAAACAAAAATATTCTTCCACTTAAAAACTTAAACCAAGACTATTTCTTAACAAAAAATAATTCTTATTTTAATTTGTACTTTACTTGAGATCAAAAATAGGAATCTTTCTTTATAGGAGTCTTTTTTTAACATAAACTTAATAATAATTGACTTATTGATTATGCTTTGAACACTTTCAACTCTAATTAAACTATACAGATTAATACTTAGAGGTCAGAGGACACAAAAGTTATGGCTACATTCTTAATCAAATAATAAGGCACGGATAATCACAACTAGATAATTTTTTTAAAAAAGGAAAAAGAACCTGATAAAAAACAACAAAATTATCTCTCAAAAACGTCTACTTGAGGCGAGAATTTATAAAATATTCTCTTTCCTTTAAGAATCAAATCAGGATTCTCTAACTTTTGAATAATCTGTTCAAAGGTTACGTCTGAGATGTCGTTATCATCAATTTTAAAGGCTTGTTCTTTGTGGTCACATACCTTTAAAAAAGTAACCCTCAAATCACCTTCTTCTTCATCAATGTCATTAATTACAGCGGCACATCGATATACCAAGTTTTTAGCTGAAAATCTCACTAGAATATAGTCTCCAATATTATAAGTTCGTTTCCTACTGCCACTGGTTCCAGCTTTTTCGTCTTCTAACGTTTCAGTTGGTGTATGGTTGGTGCGTGGGATGTTTGGTATCGGTTCAGCAGCATTAAATTCGCTTTCCGATTCAGACTCTGTAAATACATCTTTAACAGTCCATCTAGGTTCTAGGTCAAAGTTGATGTTACCTATCTTGAAGTGTTCACAAGAACCGTTGTTGCAAAAGCAGCTGAGACTTTTCATTGTCAGAGTTTTACATTTAGAGGGTATATCAAGGATGAAGCTGTCAAAAACACCTGCGACTTGATGGACATTCAAGGTGCCTTTGAAGCTTTTTTGTTTCGACGCTTCCTTGTCAATTTTATCGATCATTAACCGGATGTCTTCGCTATCAATTGTGATGCATGTAATGCTGGGGCAACTTTCTTCTACAGCCTGTACAAAACTTTCGATATCATTGACATCAACCCCGGAGTTGACAACAAAATCTGCAGTTCTTTTACATGTTGCCCCGACGCCGTCAGGTGCACCTTTCCCATGTCCACTCTCCGTGTAGTTCCACGTAAATTGTTCTACACCAGAAATTGCATCAGACAGTTTAGACGCCATAATAAAAAACATAGTTTTATTACGATATTGCGTTACAGGGCCATCACTTAAGAAATGTACGCGTTTGATGCAATTTGAAAGAGTTTTGAAAATTGGTTGCAGATGTGCCCAAATGGCACCTGGTGAATGAGCTAAATTTTCGGAGACTGTGCAATAACAACGAATTGAATTCTTCAGGTATACTACCACAGTATGTAAACTCAGTTGAGCTCGAGATCCACCGAAATGAATCGCCTGTATTTCATCTGCATATTTTGTGTCATAATTCTCGCTAAAATTAACGTGAATTAAGACGTCTTCGTCTTGTAGATTTTGCTTCAAATCAGTCATGGCATTGTACTACTGAACGATGTTTCTTTGATGGGCCACAAATTTTACTAAGTCTTCTTGTAACTGTGTTATAAGTTGACGAGGATGAATTTCAAACGTTTCTTTAAAGTACTTCGTCACTGTCCGCTTCTTTTTGGTTTTTAAATCTTCGATCTCTTGCCTCTCAGTAACCCACTTTTTATATTTCAATACTTTATTGTCATAAAACTCTTTATATGCAGGATTTGTATTAGTGCAATTCAGACAATTTCTCGATAAGCAGTCTACGCTGTATCGATCGCAACACAAGTCTTCGAGTAACTTCTGGTAATTGTTGTAAGGTAGTATTTTTGCTTCATATAAAGCTTGCAGTTTCAGGTCAACATTACTGTGTATAATACACAAGCACGTATCCCGACATTGCGCATTTGGTTTGACTACCCAGAACGGACGCAATTTACAGAATGTTTGATAACACAGTTTACTCGTACGGTTTTCAGCCAGAATTTTTTTGTACAAGTTGATAATAGTATCAATCAGATATCTTTTTTGATTTTTTACACCTTTTCGGGTAATAAATTCCTTTGTCCCAGCTCCCATACGGCTATTGCTATCGTCTTCAAAAAAGATCTGAACAGCTTGCATAACACTATCAGATATTCTCATCCGTCGTATGTTAGGCACCGCTAAGCCATCGAATCTGGATTGTTTGACGTCTCTATAAATAGCAGCGCTATTTTTAGGTATCCAATGCCTATATTTTTGGACAAGACCACCTGACACGACTTTATTAAATATTCGTTTTAACTTCGAATAATTCTCTTTCAGCTGTTTATTTAGAAGATCACCAAATAATGCTTTCTTGACCACCTCTTGTCTACTATCAGGCTTACGTAACATTTTCTGCATTTTTGTGTTCGGTGTATCTTCGATTTTGTACTTAAGTTCAAGTCTCGCTAATCTTTTTTATACTTCTCAACCTTTTTTTGTAGATTTGCTATCTTATCGTTTCTTTCTTTGTTATGTTTTTCCCTTTGTTTTTTAGCTTGTCTTCTTCTTCGTTGTGCCCTAACACTGGGTGAAGCCGGGCTTGGATCTGGAGAATACGGTGCTGGAACTAGAGTAAGATGTCCAGAGCGAGCAATATCGTGACCATTATCTGATAAAGGAGTGTTTTCACGTATATACGTATTAGTAATACTGTTAAGTCGCTTACGTTTGTGCCGATAAACAGCGCAGGGTTCTTTCCACTTCTTTTGAGCAGCTCTGTGTTCACGTGGAGTCATATCGTTCACAAGTTTTCTCAACCCTTTTTTTTCTTTTTCTGGTATTTTAATCTCTCCTTTTCTTTCATTTCTTCCCTCTTTTGAGAATCATTTTTTTGCGTTCATATCCTAATCGCTCTGCTACTCTTTTTTTTAGTAACAATTCCTCTCTGGTGAGTTTTTTCTTTTTGGGAGGCATTTTAAAATACAAGTATTCAATCTTGCAACAAATTATTACGCTCAATAAGGTATATGAATTTAAAAAATATCTTAAATGTATGAGTAATGTCTAATAAGCACAGTCCCCTGACATTTGCTACAGTCCCCTGCCATATTTTCGGCCAGAGGACTGTTGGCAGGGGACTGTGTATTTTAGGTTAATCACAGGATAACAACAACATTATTCATATTCATTGTCATAATTGTTTATTGTTGTGTTTGTACACACATCTTTTAAGTGGTATATTATAATACATTTGTAATTCATTGAATTAGCAGTAATTAAATTACTTAGCAGAGGACTGTATTTCGTAGCGGCCCAGACGCGAGATCGCACTATCAAAGATGCACTGACACTAAACAAAATGCGCGTGACCGCCGTTCGCGACACTGAAGTTAACTTTACACTGGTTACGTTCCTTTTCACGCAAAACATTGTCTATAACGAAATGCATTAACTTTTATTGTAGTTTAAAAATTTCGGCAGGGGACTGATTGTAAAAACTCAGGACAACATTCACATACATTAATAAAATCAAAAATATATGTGGCGAAGTTTTATTTTATGATTAAACTATGACTTATTTATTCTATTTTAAGATGTTAATTGTCAACATTTCGTAGTATCTTTTATTTATCTCAAATGTTACTTTAAAGCTCAGTTTTTGGAAATGGGACAGCTCAGGGGACTGTTTTTTTGGAGGTTTGAGAACGTCTAGTAAAATATACCTAATTATTATTGCCATTAATACAATTGGGCTAATAAATTGTGTTGTTTTTCTTTAATTGTGACTTATTTTAATTTAGTTTAGTGTGTTATTTTTGAAAAAAAATGGTCAGGACAGACATTTACGAGTTTACATGGAATCGCCCATACATATATTTTGCTTGAAGAAAGTGACTGGCAGCGGATGGATGAAGATCGGGATGTTTGGCACTCCTTTGGCTCCCCTAACCTGACCGGAACCTCGTTCAGTGGAGGGCGACAGGTTGATTTGATATTTCGCATTGGAAAAGCTACTTTAAAATAATTATTTTTTAAATTGAATTAATTCTACTCAATGGTGGTCTTATAAAGAAGAAAATATTAAACCTTCAAGCTTAGGAAAAAATATAGATTTGCAAAATTTATTGGTGGTACGTGGTATCGTTGGACTGGGTGTATGACACTAGTAGGGATTTAAATAACACCACTGTGCCCTGTACTATGGGTTCGTAAGACTCCACGATTTTATTGGCTGTCGCCTTGTACTAAACTCTAGCTTTGTTCTCCTCAAGGGTCCTCTCACCGCGGAGCTAACGAGCTTTTCTTAAATTTTATCAAGTTCTAATTGGTTTATTTAGCTACCTAATTATCTTAGTTTTAAAAAAAAAATACAAGGCCCGCTCTATGAATAAATCCTGTGTCGCGGGGGTCTTTACAAACATACAAGAAGCGGACACAAAGAACACCCAGACTCAGAACAACAATTTGTTGATCAGACAAACTGTTGTCCCATTCCGAATGTAAACATCACATTTCATGACCATGTCAAGCTTTATCTACCAAGATAGTGTAGGAGCAATTTGAAGTAAGTTAACACAGTGAAGTTGTCCACTTATCGGCTAAAGACATTATTAACCAACACGGTTTCAATTACTACTCTCGTGTGGGTAGATAATAAGTGGCTGACATATTGACAGATTAGTGTCAATGTGTCATTTTAAGTGAGTCATTAAAATGTTAAAAAGGCGTGGTAGGTACGGATGTAACTCTTGCATAGAGGGTTCCGAAATATGTTAAAAAAAACCTATTAGTTTTGACAATACAATGAATCGCAACTTGATACGTCAAAGTGTTTCTGACAAAAAAGGCAGACAGACGGACAACGAAGTGATCTTGTATGGATCACCTTTTCCTTTTGAGAAACAACCCTAAAAATATCTTTCTTTTGCCTTCAAATACGTAAAGACACGCCACATGGACTCGTAGGCTCGCATATCTACACTTACACTCTAAAAAATTATAAACCAATCACCAATTCAGTTATAACAATATTTTTTATGGTATGCGGGCAAAAGAGCAGACAGATTATTAGATAGAAAAAAACTTTAGGCCCTAAATTTTTAACTTCTAGACTATAAATACACCACAGCCAATTGTATTCAAAATACATACTTATGTATTCACAACTCGCACGGCTAAACAAACTTGTTGTCGCCCACCGATCTATTTGTAATGTAGCTGATAGCTAAATTAGAAGTGCATTTCGGATTTACAGCAAGAGTGAGACTATACTTATAAAAGCGTACGATAGTTTTATAACCTCCTTCGCAATTTTACTTATCTAATATATAAAATTCTCGTGTCACAGTTTTCGTTGCCATACTCCTCCGAAACGGCTTGACCGATTTTGATGAAATTTTTTGTGCTTATCCGGTATCTATGAGAATCGGCCAACATCTATTTTTCATCCCCCTAAATGTTAGGGGTAGTACAACCCTAATTTTTATTTTTATTTTTTAGACAAAATTTTAATTTCTATTTTTTTATGATACAACATACAAAAATTTCACTTTCATCAATTTCATCCTCAATTTTCACCCTTCTACGATCAACCCTTATTTTTTAATAGCCATTTTAGTAAAAATGGCAAAACAATGTTTGCCGGGTCAGCTAGTAAGCTAATAGAATAATTTGTCAGTTACATAAAAAATATTGTTAAAATCCAAGATTTTTACTGGACTATAGACTACTGGACGTGTGAGTGAGTTTACCAGAATCCAAATCTCTCTTCTCCCTGAACCTAGCAGAGAGAGATTCTCAGGGTGGCAAACGCACTTATGGTTGTGTTGCAGGTATCCATGGTAATACAGTTTTTGTAACCCGTATGCTACTTTTGTTCAGTATTTCATAAAAAATTCTTCCGCACAACAAAGTATTCAAAATAAACAACAAGATAGTAGAACCACGCCGTGTAGTAGTAAAAAAAGTATATAAGTATTCTATCAGCCAATCTATTATCATAGCACAAGCTCTGCTTAGTTTGAAACTAGATGACGTTATGTGTTAAATGTCCGAAATATTTATTTATTTATTTGTTCTTATTTGAAATATATAACGCATTATATGGCATGACAAACTATGACAACTTTAAATTAATAAACTACTACTTTAGATATTGGAGTCACGTTGAGTTCAGCACGTACGGGTCTCCTCGGTCATACTACCCTCTCACAGAAGATCAACCTAAAGCGACAGCATCCGTGCTGTCGTGTTTCGTTGGTGAGTGTGAGACCGGAGGCCCATTCATGCAGGGGCGACAGTTATCGTGGTTGGTGTGGGAGCCTTATAGTGCCACGGTGTCTACCACACCTTTTATGTCGGTGAGCGGGACGCCATAATGCATTCACAATAAGAATGGTGACCAACAACTCTTAGATTTTATTTATGCTTTCCATCCGGCAGAGTAGAATCGCTTTGGCTGGCTTATAATAAAAATAAAAAATGCATTTTTAAGCGTTGTAAAGCAAGTGCGTTTCAAAACCTAAGACTACATTCTTAAATATTTTTAACAAATCAAATATCGTTCCTGAGATAATGAAAGTACAACTACTGAGTTTGTATATCACGACTATTAGTGATAAATACATGGTGTCACTAAACAGGTATTTGAGACAAAACAAAACTTGCCGAATAAGGTGAAGGTATGCGCGTAGGATACGACCGTTGTAATGTCGCATAATAATTTGTATTGAGCTCTTGTAGAATATTAATCATGATTAAAGCATAGTGAACTCGGGGATTCAACTTTAAACACGGTGTATTTTAATCATCAATAATAGTTACGTCACTACTTTTAATAGTCCACAGATGGACATAGGTCTCTCTTTAAAAAGGAAGTTTTGGCTTAATACACCACCCTGGCAAGATGGGTTGCAATGGAGATTGTGTGAAATTTTCCTTCTATATCCTTATATCCTTGTATATTTTGTTTCCTTAGTCGTCTCTCACAGGATGTGTTATGTGTTCGATCTCCACATGGTCCAAGAATTTGTGTAATTCACTAATTGTTGTTAGATGTTCTTTATGTCCGTTTCATGTATGCTTGTAAAGTCTCTCTCGACACTGGATATTTTCCTAGTACGGTTGTCTTTTTAAACATAGATCGTGGATTAATAATCAATCTATTTAGAAACATCGGTATTATAACTACGTCCTTAAATAGTGAATGTTAGAAGTATAAAAAGTTGTACATGTCTGGTATTGGAGGGTGCCCTTGTCGTTTACAGTACCTACAGTAATAGATACGTAGATGTGTCCACAGAACATGACCATACGACTATTGGACTTTAGAACCCAATCTAATACGATTAAATTCTCGTATCACTACCACGTGTAACAATTTCATTATTAAGTGATAAGTGACGTGGTATAATAGGCCGAAATGTACTAGAGTGGATACCACAATTGGGCAAACGTAGTATAGGGCGTCCTGCGGTGCGATGGACCGACGACTTGAAGAAGGTGGCTGGCAGCGGATGGATGCGAATTACCCAAGACCGAGATGGTTGGCGTTCCTTGGGGGAGAAATTCGTTCAGAAGTGGACGGCGATAGGTTGATTGATGATAGTAGGCCGAAACCCCCTTACTAAAGAGAGGCCTATGTCCAGCTGTTAAAGGCTGTTGATGATGGTGATAAATAGAATTCAAATTTATGGTATGATATCATAAGGTGTGGTGAAAGATGACGGCCCTATTGGTCTACTGGTAAGTGACCCTGGCTGCCAAGTTCAATTCACTCCAAGAGAAATAATTGTGCGATGAGCACAATGAGGAGATCATCTCAACAAACGTAGTGTAGGGCATCCACAGGTCAGGCGGAGTGATGATCTGCGCAGGATAGCTGGCAGGGGTTGGATGTGAGAAGCCCAAAATTGATCAGAGTGACGAGCAATAGGGGACGCCTATTGCTCGCCAAGCCCAGCAGTAAACTACGATAGGTTAATAATGAGCACGATGATCTATTCTGTGTCTGTATGTAATTTACGTAATAATTATGCATATATTTAGAAATATATGTTTGTATATAAGCAGTCTAGTTATCATAGCACATGCTCTGCCTAATTGCGGATCAAACGGCCGAGTGTGTTTTTTATTATTATAAACATAATGTAATCGAAAATACTGCAGTACTTACTTCTCAAACATGACGGGCATGCAATACATCGACCTGTCACAACAAGAGGTAAATGACGTCTGAACGTTCAGACCGGTCGCAAGCTTTGTCGTTAAGTAACAAGGCAAGAATAGAATACCCCAAGAGAAATAACGGAACTCCTAACTAAGAAAATTAGTAATTGAACAGATTTGTTGGTCAACTTATCTCGTTACTCTGAATTCCCATAAGAATTGTGTTTAGTTACACAGGTTTGAACTGTTTAATAAATGAACGTGTTCCAACTAAAGGTATCACTATATGCGTTCACCATCATTAAGATGCTTTGATGGTCCATTGCTGGACATCATCTTCATCATCATCATCATCAACAGCCTTTTACAGTCCACTGCTGGACATAGGCCTCTCCTAAGCAAAGAGGTTTTGGCCTACTATACCACGCTGGCCAGACGGGTTGGAATAGGGTTTGTTTCAAGCTTTCCCGCTCTTTGTAATGATATTTTCCTGTTCCTGTATCCTAATAGTTTCTTCCCTTAATCGCCTCTTACGACACCCACGGGATGAGTAAGGGTGGTAAACACTATGTATTCTTAATCCGTCACCACACTGGACATGCATCTCTCTTTAGAAAGGTTTTGTTCTACTATCACAGACGTATAGATGTATAATTCAAATTTTTCTTCGCTTCGCAGTGGTGTTGTCCTGCGTATCCACTACCATCCACCACAAAATAGATAGGGCTCTGGCGACTTCCATACATAGCAAACAAAAATACATACAATCCGATACAAAAAAAAAATATCATCTAGCAAAGACACGTCGAACTACGAAGTAACGAACTACGGAGCAACTACTAATCCTGAACCGCGATATAGAAATTCTCGCGGTGATTAGCATATACACAACATCTCAGCATCAACTGTTGGACCGTGGCCCGCTAGGTATGACCACCTCGCCCGGTCAGAGGACTTTTGTGTTAGAGGAACATGGTACCTATTCCTCTACAGGAGTATGGACACGGTATTTTTAATCCGTCACCACACCGACATGTGTGCTCATACTGTATGCACAACATAGTGCCATTGATGATATCACTTTCAAAACAAGAAAAGTGGATCATACTGAATTTTCTAAAATCCACAAGAGAAATGTAAGAATTATTTCTTTACATAGCCTATTAGCAATATCTACTACGCAGTATTGTATCAAGATTTAGCTTCCAATAATCATTTAAATAAACAGTCTGTCAGTACAACAATAGTTGATACTTTATAACTATTAACGAGTATCAGGAGACGTAGGCAGCGGTCAGATGACATAAGCGTTGCGTAAGCGCATGTGTGAACATCGCCTACGCATATGCATTTGAATAGTTAGTTACGAGTTGTTAAGACCAATAATGTTATACACGAACTTTCATTGTGAGATGTAGAATCGTTAGTTTGATGTATTTGAATATCTTGTTGCTTAGTGTCATGTTAAATTTATATGTAAAAATAATTGGCCTTATGTCACTTATTGGAACAAATGGTGACCCATGTTTTTTTTATTGATGTTGGATATTTAACTTAAAGTTATTACCGGAAGTACCAGGACCAATTGTCATATTGGTATTTCCGGTTTTTTGAAATTTAAATTATTTATACACCTACAGTGTTAAAGCATGAATTACTTTATCCATTTTCTTATATAACACGCGTGTTTTCTACCTAATATTGTATTATAAATTAATATATTAAAATTTAAAACATGCCTGTGACTCTGCATCAATCATCATACATCGCATTCTTAGAATGAAAGTGACCTCATTCAAATTTTTAAAACTTATAATCTTGCCATAAAGCGCACTTAGAATCCCACCCCATGGGGAGAGTCCGCCACTTTAATTAATTCTGTCGCTTTTCATCTACACCTACGTTTGTCATTAAATGCATTTTCAATTAAATTAATTACTCTCTAGAGATGTAATATTTTCTCTGTGTCAAAATATAATTATGCGAGATGGTTAAGTTGATTTTTAACATGCTTTTATGAACTTCACCTGTATGTTTCTTTGTTTTGGTAATCGATATTTGCGAGCGTGTTTTTTAGCTTTTTTTAAATTTTATGTTATAGAAAGCCAAAGGATGGATGACATTGCAGAAGAGGTACCTGATGGTAAGAGACTACCGACCGTGTTTGAATTGCACGTGCAACTCAAACATAAGCGCATTGTGCCACTCTTCCAGGCCCAAAAACTGGGCAATTGTTTGGGTATCCGGCGTTTGGGTATGGGTGGGCTCTAGTAGTCTCACCTGTTCGTTAAAAGTATAGAAAAAAAATCTATATATTTCTTTTACTTTTAAATCAATTTATATAAAAATGTTATTTATTTAACAAAGTTAAGGGCATACAGAGATCTTTGATGTTAAGAGCTCGCTGCGCCTAAACTTGCGTAGGTATCCAAGTTTTACTTTCATTCGCGTAAGTGATAACTTTCCGTTTCGACGTAACCGGTTATATCTCAATTGTTGGGTGTGATAGGAAGCCGACGGCGTTAAAAAGAAAACATTTATAGCGTCTGAAGCTAAGTAATAGATACTTATAACATCTTATTGTAAAGACGAGGAAAGGAAAGGTAATGTTTAGAAGTGAAGTCTTAGTTCCGCAATGGTTGTGTCATAATTGCTATCTAATAAGAAATCTTTCTTTATTTACTTCAAGAGCCTACCAAAGTGATTACTCTGCCTGATGGAAAGGATGAATAGAATCTAGAGTTGTGGTCACCATACTCATTGCGAACGCGGACAATGTAGTATGGTGACCCACATTATGGCGGCCTAGTGAGATGCTTTGAAAAAAAAATCAACTCAGAATTGATATTCTGTTTTGAAGACAGGGTGGAAAATACCCTCGTATTCGCGAATACTGTAGCTTGTGAAGAGGAGATAATTCTTCTACAAGGATTTCCAACTAAAACCACACTGACAGCTGATATTCACAGTTCTTCTTTGGGCAGAAACCATAAGCTCCCGGAGCATATGGTTTCAGTTCATACGACTATGCTACCCTCATTCGATTGCACTTTTTTTTAATAACGACCGAGCATCCATCATCTTTGCCCTATATATAGACAACAAGAATATAAGTAAGAAAGTGACAAATTTAATTCTGTATTAAAACCAAATAGAACATCAAACGAAAAAAAATCTTTTGTAACAAATCTAGATCTCTAAATCCTACGTGTAATCCAGTGTCGAAGGATTTTAGAATTAAGTTAGTACAGGTAAGGTTACAAATGCTTTAACATCGGACTATTCAAAAAGTGATGACGTGACAAGGTCAATGAATTGTAAGAGATATGAAGGCTCGGATGAGATGAAAGCTAGGTCAATATTGGAACCGATTCAAATCAAAATGTGAAGCAAATTTGTGTATAGGCCCTCTTACTTTTATATATGAGCCATATGGATTATTATATACAATTTATGGGCCTTTTAGTCCAGTAGGTAGTGGTCGTAACTGCTAATTTGTGAGTAGTGGGTTAGATTCTCACTCATAATAAATATTGTGTAATGAGGAAGATATTTTTTCCTGTTTCCAGGTCTAATTTATCTCTGGTTTTAGCAGTTTGGTTACTACAGCATAGGTTCTGCATAATTCGGGATCAGACGGCCGTGTGTGAGACATATGAACTTACGAAAACCAAAAAAGAATGTAGACATACAAAAAATAATAATAGACCACCATTATTATTAGTTTATACCATAATAGTCGACTGTTGGACATACTATTATACCACGCTGACTATACGGGTCGGTGTGGTGTTTGTTTCAAGTTTCCCTTCAAAATAATTTTGTAGATTTTGCTCCCTTAGTTGACGCTTACGACCTTACGCTTACGCTTACGCTTACGCTTACGCTTGCATGAATAGGAGTGGTGACACACTTTATTCTTAATCCGTCACCGCACATGACAAAAATGTTCCAACTGAGGAAAAAGAACTATCACTCCCACTTCCCATAATGATATTTTATTTCACCATGCGAGGAAACTAGAGAGAAAACAAGAAAGAAACAGAAAGAACTGAAGAGAGAGAGATTAGGTAGACACTATTTTGAGTAACTTTTTTGCTTGTTGCTGGAGCCGAAGTGTACTAAAGTGGATACCACGATTGGGCAAACGTAATGTAGGGCGCCCTGCGGCGCGATGGACCGACGACTTGGAAAAGGTGGCTGGCAGCGAATGGATGCGAATTGCCCAAGACCGGGATGGTTGGCGTTCCTTGGGGAGGCCTTCGTTCAGCAGTGGACGGCGATAGGTTGATTGAGATATAGTTGGAAAAAAAAGCCCAATCCGAGTGGTTAAGGACTAAGAATAAGGAGTGTCATCATCTCTTTTCATCCCGTGGGTTTTGTAAGAATCGACTAAGGCAGCAAACTACACAGGACAACATCACTGCCAATAGAAGGCAAACTAGACGCAAACCCAAACTCCGTCTGGTCTGAATGGTTTAGTCGGCCAAAACCATCTTTCTAAAGAGAGGCTTATGTCCAGCAGTGGACCATTAAATGTTATTAATGCTCATAAACTCCGTACACAAAAAGAATAAGGTTAGACACACACTCAAATAATATTATTACCGGCCACGTAGCCAAAGAATTGGTTACGGTGGTGTAATCACATGACAAACACACGTAATCCATATTATCGTCATGAAATATGGTTCTATTTTGAACATTCATACATATATATGGTAATTTTATGTTTTCTGAGAGACTTTCTTGGTTATAAAGACGTGTTATAGAAGGCTTTTGGAACATCAGGGATTTATAGCTATGTGTTAAAGTTAAATTAAAACAACATGATATTTGATTATGTGTGGGTGTGTGGATGCGTTATGTAGAAAAACAAAAAAGAATTACGTTTTCTTTATCACTTCTTTTTATTTTTCATATACTATAACACTCCGTGTGGTGATGAGTTAAGAATACACAGAGATACCCCTATTCTTCTTTAAACAAACCTCACACCCATCAGTCTGTTCAAGGTGGTATAGTAGGCCAAAACTTCCTTACTAACGAGAGGCTTATGTCCAGCAGCAGACTGTCAAAGGCTGTCGCTTATGTTTATTATATGACACAAAATTCTCATCAGAACAAATTAAAATATAAAAACATGACTATTAAACAGCCGTAGGTATCCCTGGACAGCGGTACTCGACATCAGGTGATCTGTCCATTCGTTTTGACTGTAATTTTATACAAAAAATTTGGCTCTTTTTCTATTAATTTAAAAACTTATCCCAGACTAAAACCTGTCTTACATGTATAATAAAATCTATAACTTGTCTAAACTTGTAATAAAAACTGTAGTTAACGAAAAACATAGTTAAACAAAGCATTATATAAAAAACTAATGCTACACAACTAAACACAGCACTGTATAATACTTTTATATTGAGTGCTTATCTTTAAGTAATTTATATCTACGATACCTAAACAGTAATATAAAAATCATTTTATTGCTTCCCACTCTATAGGGTGGGCCAAGAATTCGTTAACAATTAAATCTAACATCCCGCGCAAACATGTTACGGGAGTTCTTGGGACCGATACTGGCTACAATCGTAACACATGGTTTTAACAAGTTAGAGTCACAAAAATAAATTTCAGCTAATATGCTTTCTTGTAAATAAACAATTTTTACAATGTATCAAATGGTTTTTT
The DNA here is from genome assembly GCA_949316085.1 of Hypercompe scribonia. NCBI lineage: Eukaryota > Metazoa > Arthropoda > Insecta > Lepidoptera > Erebidae > Hypercompe > Hypercompe scribonia. Next base: position 4,423,388 of record OX438997.1, read on the forward strand.
TTTTACGTTTTTTTCAGATGTTAACTCTTGCTTGCTTGCTCTTGTATACTATAACAACAACTACTAATATTATCAACAGTCTTACCAAGTCGACTGCTGGCCATAGGCCTCTCTTTAGAAAGAAGGTTAAAGGTAACTACATCACGCTGGTCAGACGGCTGGCTGCTCTAAGTATCAATTGGTCTCCAATAATGTTTATTCTATTAGAAACACGGAAGACAGATTGTAATACACAACAGCGCCTGTACGCATGTTGCATCTAAGAATTGCCAGGCACTAATTAAGAGTTTTTAGACTTCATAGATATTTAATTTGAAAGAATATTTGATGGTTAGTTTCTTTAAAATCAGAAGTTTCTCGAAATTTAAGACATCTTGCCGTGTTTTGGCTCATAATTCGAGTGTTGAATAGTTTTAGCTTCAAGCTTTGTAGATTTTATCAATCAATTTAATGAATAATAAATATAATAATAAGACACTTGATACACAACGTCATCTAGTCCCAGATTAAGCAGAGCCTGTACTATGATAACTAAAGTGACTGATAGAACACTTTTATACTTGTTTTTGTACATAAATACATACATATTATACATAGAAAACACCTAAACTTCGAAATATATGCAGATCATACAAACATTTGGTCCGATCCGGAGTATCGAGTTAAGAGACCTCAAGCACAACAGTCGCATACGCTACCACTGCGCCACCGAGTTGGGTAGCCTTCCCACTGGATTGTGAGAGTGAGGGAACAGAATGTGCACTTACTTATCTTGCGCACACACTTGTTCATACTATAATATCTTCTGCATATTTAGCTGGTCCTTTGATGTCAAAGTCAATAACTGTTCGTTAACTGAATAGTAACGTGATCTACTAGTTACTGGTTTACAGATACACAAACGAGTTCAGAATAGACCATCTCAGTTCAGCCCCAATACCATTTATCTTTTCATTTCTGTCGTGGGAAACCCTCAAGTCATTATTTGAATGTGACGAACGATGCGACTAACAATGTGTGAGACGTCAAGGACAAGACAGTAGGTTTCGAAAAAATAAAACTCGACGGCTCGAAGGACCATGATTTGCGAATACCTACCTGTACCAAAGTTACCATGATGAGAATGCTAATTAATTCTACATAGCATACAAAGGTATGATAAAAATAACCAAGTCACGTTTGACGCGCATCCATTGTGATGTTAAGTAACTTTTTAAGTAAGAAAGTGGTTAAGTAATATATACTATTGAGAGTTCAGTCGAATTCGTTAAGCAAATCACTTTATTAAACTTAAGAATTTGGTTAAACGCGCTAATCTCAGGATCTGCATTGTCTGTACTCGTAATAAGTATGGTGACCACAACTCTTGGATTTCATTTATGCTTTCCATCAGGCAGAGAAGTCACGTAGGCAAGCACTTCTATCTAATAATCTACTTGTTTGAATTTGCAAATTCTTTTAGCGTCGGACAGTTCATTTTTCAAGGGAGGTACAGTATGGTAACAAAAAAACTTGCAACGAAATTTAGGGGCGCAGACGAAGTCGTGCGTGTCAGCTACTAATAAATAAGTAAACTGAAAGATATTGGTTCAACTTCCATCAAATTTGTTGATAGCTTTGTACAAATTTGTTATAAGAAATGTATGGAACTGAGAGAACTGCATTAAAACATTTGTTATAATTTAGATGTATACGTAATACCTGTCAGCTTTGAAAGAATTAGTCCATCATCAATCAATCAACAATCAACCTATTGCCGTCCACTGCTGAACGAAAGTCTTCCCCAAGGAACGCCAACCATCCCGGTCTTGGGCAATTCGTATTCATCCGCTGCCAGCCAACTTCTTCAAGTCGTCGATCCATCGCGCCGCAGGGCGCCCCACACTACGTTTGCCCATCATTATCATCATCGAATAGTCTACTGGACATAGCCTTTCCGTAGCAAGGAGGTTTTGGCCTACTAAACCACGCTGTTCAGATGGGTTTGTATAGGATTTGTATCACGTTTTCCTTCTCTTTACAGTGATGTTGTTTTGCGTATTTTGCTTCCTTAGTCGTCTCTTACGGCACCCACAGGATAAATTCGGGTGCTGACACTATGTATTCGTCACCGCACATTACTTACATCATGAGATTTTATATACTAACGATATAATATCTATTGGTGTGTATTAAAAAAAAAAAGAAGAAGAACTGCCAACTCAAATAGCCATTATGATCGAAATTTTTGAATGTAGTTCATTTAAAAATGTTAATATTTACAACTGTAGTCGCGTCTGAGTATAAAAGATGAAATAAATCTAATATATAAAATTCTCATGTCACAGTTTTCGTTGCCATACTCCTCCGAAACGGCTTGACCGATTTTGATGAAATTTTTTGTGCTTATCCGGTATCTATGAGAATCGGCCAACATCTATTTTTCATCCCCCTAAATGTTAGGGGTAGTACAACCCTAATTTTTTTTTTTATTTTTTAGACAAAATTTTTAATTTCTATTTTTTTATGATACAACATACAAAAATACATACAATCCTCAATTTTCACCCTTCTACGATCAACCCTTATTTTTTAATAGCCATTTTAGTAATTTAATCATTTTTCATCCCGCTCAAATTACTTAGAAATAATTTATATGGCAAAGCAACGTTTGCCGGGTCAGCTAGTAAATATATATGCGTTTAATAATATCATTAATACACACACAATGTAATTATATTTAACAAAAAACAATAACTTATAACAAAACATCTAACGCAATCCTAAATCCTGTTCGTTAGGTACTTTAATATATTTGTACTAAAATTCAACATGCACGCAACTATATATTAATTTATATATAACACTAATATAATATTTCGGACATTGGACACAACGCAATCTAGTACCAAACTAAGCGGAGCTTGTACTATGGGTGCTAGACAACTGATATAAATACATACATATAGAAAACACTCAAACTCCGAAACAAGTATTTGCAGATCCTACAAATATTTAGTCCGACCGGAGAATCGAACCTGAGATCTCAAGCACAGCAGTCGCATACGCTAACATTACGACACCGAGGCGGTCAAAAACAAACACATCATCATCTCAGTCGAAAGAAGTCCATTGCCGTGTAGTGTATTAAGTATAATTATTCATTTAACTTACTTATGAGGTAACAAAAAAATAATAAGTTTAAAAAAAAACTTCCTCAAACATGACGTGTGTTAAAGTATTATAATAGTATGTTTTTATCCATATCATTTGAAGATTCATCAAAACGGATCTGTTACGCACTGACAATTTAAATCGGCAAAGCAAACCTCAGCGACCATGAATTTTTTAACAATACCTACTAGATTTTTACATGTATATTAGTATTATGTTTATAGGTGATGACTTCGGCGTCCTGCCGCAAGCCTAGGAGTGGCAGAAGAAGTCATCTGTCACCTTAGCAGAAAGAGGCCGGGGTGGCGATGCGAACGCTACAGACTGTGTGTGTCCCTTTTGCGGTCAGTAAATGAACCGTGAGGTTCCCACACAGAAAGGAGCGGTTTAAGTTATGTCGGAATTCCAAGGATTTCCTTATCAAGGTGAGCCTGGTGAGCCGAAGCGGTGTATAAGTTTTAGTCGGTTCGAGTCCGACATAACCATCAATAAATAGGTGGTATCAGTGGGGATTTCAGGACAGAAAAAAAAGGTTGTGACTTCGGCTTAAATATAACGAATAACATATAATCCATCCACTGTCCGCGTGTGTGGTAACGGTTTAAGAATACAGTAGGTGACTAAGAAAACAACACATGCAAGAGAACATCTCTACAAAGAGAAGGAAAACTTGTCGCTTTAGGTTGGTCGTCTATGAGAGGGTAGTACTGCCCCGGTCGAGGGTAGTATTACCTAAAGTAGGACAAAATCTCCTTTGTAAGATGAGGTCCATGTCCACCAATAAACTACTAAAGGCTGGTAATGATGTCGATGTATAAGTACATACAACTGTGTACTCACCTCGTACGCTGGAGTGTTCAGGCTATCCCTGATGTAAGGTGCGCTGTTCCTGGGCGCTATTAACGCCATATTCACATCTTAACACCATTTAACTAACAATGAATTTGCCTTTGTTATTCCTTTGACCACAGCACTGTTAGTATGTAATATTTGTAGATTTCCAAACACAAATATATCACAAGTACTGTTTACTACCCACTTAATTTATGATTGTTATTTTTCACTGCTTTTTGTCGAATCGTCTCACTGTAAATTAACTCAAATGATGCACTGACAACTCAATGTAACTAATAACTAAATAAAAATTTTTGAGACACAGTTATTTCAACCCTTCGACGCGAATTCAACTCCTGATTGACGGTTTTTTATTATAGTATTTGCCGGAGCATTGTGATTGACGTTAAGAAATCATTTATGTAAACAATTGACGCAAATGATGAGTTTCTGTATTTGATGATATAGGGGACAACCGAACAGACGTTTTAGTCTGTCTTAATACTATTACACCCAAACTGACCAAACATGCTCATATTAACGGGCAAAGAGTAAAAAGATGATGCAAATAAAAGCCTTTATACCAAAAACAATTTCCTATAAGAAATCTTAAAAAATTCTATATTTTTATAACAGCATGGAAAGACGTCGGCACCGTGTGCCTATTTTCTTACCGGTCGTGTCGGATAACCATCCCATGGAATTGTGAGAGTGAGGGAACAGAGAGTTTGTTTGTGGGGGTTTGCGGCAAGGTGATGTGTCGGAATCGGAACTTCTAAAATCACACGATATACCACTTTGCGTCTAAGATATGTAAGGTTTCGGTATCCAAAATATACCCATAAGCAACCTATATTATGGCCCGCATTAGTCACCCTACATACATTTATTTCTAATTACAAATTATTTTAAATTACACCGAAACACAACTAGTGCACAGCCCCAAATATTTGTTATTAGTTTGAAATCGATCTCATAAAATCAAAATATGTATAATAATTTCTGTCTATCCATCTCATAAAATCCTTTTATAGAGACATAACTATGTATAAGTCGTGCAGAAAAACGGGTAAAATATATGTTAATCAGATTCGGTTCAATCATAAATGTGAAATAATGCGTAATTCCGAATTCAGATTCCATTCTAATAGAACCTCACGTGAAACACAATCTCTGGAATGCAATACGAATATTTATGCTCTAGAACACAGACCGCTACGGGCAGATTGAGAGATTGGTAAACAACATGGCTGACTGAATTTTCTATTTACGAAGAAATTACTTATTTGATAAAAATATGGAATGTATTTTGTCTTTTGGCTGCGACCCAAATTTGTTTCAATATGTTAAATTTAATATTAACTTTTTATGCTAGCTCATAAAATGAATATGTCTTTTTATATATATTTTATAGGCAAACTTTTAAGCTGCGGCTCTCCTAGGTTGGACTGGTCAATCCTCAGCTTAGTGACTTAGTCATAGCTCAAATAAATTAAGATTTTCGACCTTTGACTTGTTTCGTCAAACCTAAAAGAGACAAATTTAGGTAGGTTAGATTTGACTAAAAATATTTCAGACAAAGGGGGGATATTGAAATATGCTTCGGAAATCACCTGAAAGCTTTGGCCAAATCTGGGATGAACCAGTATTTCCGCGAAGAATATGCGTCGAACTTTGACTATAACATATATATTATATTTAAAAAGAATCAGAATAAGTGAAATTAAAAACTTTAAAACTGTGTTTATAGGAAGTAAGTTCAACGTGAATTTTAACAAACGCGTTTATGGGAAACTTTTATAAGACCTTTGTAATAATGCACCTTTTAATTTAAGGTCAATCCAACCTTAACTTGATAAAAACGTCCCACTTTTTACCGTATTGTGTTGTTGAATGAGACCTAAGCAGAGAAACAATCCTAAAAAGACATTTTCAAGTTAGTACGTAGAATATATCTAACAAAGTGAGTAATTTGTCAGAACTTCTCTTCAATGTAGCCCGTTAATTTTATTTAGAAGGCATAGAACCAAATAATGACATAATCCATAAACATCATAAAACATACTATCTATGGACTTAAATTACAAAAAAAAACAATAGGCCCAAACCAACTTTATTTACAAATGGTGCACCTGCTAATCGACAGACGAGACGTTGGTAAACAAAATATCCCGATTAGCGCCAATAGGCCCGCCACCTATAACGTAAGATTGACTGACCACCTATTATAAAACAATGGTGAAAAGTGAGCGCTTATTGTTGTGAACCTTACACTGCCACGACAACTGTTATACTTTGTATGTCCCCAAGTGGGGCGTGCAAAATCATCTTAATAGGCCGCCATAGTGTGGGTCACCAATCAGCATTGTCTGCATTTGCAATGAGTATAGTAACCACAACTCTTGGATTCTACTCATGCTTTTCATCAGTCAGAACACCGTCATTTGGGCCACGAATTAGTTAACATGAGAAAAAATCTTATAAAAAAACCATTTGAGATCCATAAAGAGAAGTCTGCTGGGGATAGATCTGCACTTCTGGGTGGGCATGAAATGTCGTCTCGTCCGGAAATCAGCTTTTCCGGAAACATGTATTGTCCGGCAGGACTCATTGGGTGTGTGAGAAGTGGTTTCAACATGTTGAAATGCTGTTGTTACGATTGTACCCAGTAAATTCCAGTAGCATCGGTCCCAAGAGCTACCGTAACATGTTTGTGCGGGATGTTAGATTCAAATGTAACCTCCAAATTAATAAGATATTCATTCGTTTATTTCACTTAGGTACAAAGAATTCGAATCGACTCTCGCGGTCACGTAACCGAACCTCACCACTGCGAGATGCGGTTTGTTACACTAGAATGTCATCCAAGTACTAACTGTAACACAATATCTATAAAAGGCATATTCCCATTTCACCCTTCTACCTGTCGCAGACAGCTTTCACTTGTCGAGAGAAAATTGTTAATAACAGCGCACACAATATGCGAAGCGTTAAATACAATATCTAAACAGATGGGAATGTTTGTCTAGTCGCCCAGACTGCTAAACTACTCGTAGAGCTCGTGGGTTTGATTATTCGTTCTGTGTCTGGTTGTAAATTATTTACAATATATATGTATTTACAAATATTTAAGAATTTATCATAAGTCTGGTTACCATACTACAGGCTCTGTCCAATTCATCAGACCTATGTGTACCTCACACATAGTATTTGATATTTACATGTTAAAACAGTGTTCATATATATATATTTTTTTAATCACATTTTTTCTGTTAATTTACTTATTTAACACTTGTATCTACAAAAGGGTCAAAACTTCATAAGATAATAGCACTACAAAGAGTTGCTCGTTTGGCCAGCGTGGAATAGTTGACCAAAATTTCCTTCCTAAAGAGAAACCTACGTCCAACACTGGACTACTAAAAGCTGTTGATGATGCCCAAAAATGAGAAATACCATAGTGTCTTACTACTATCGTCAATACTAAAGTTGGATGTTTATTACTCAGTCACAAGAAAACGGCTAAACAAATCTAGATGGAATTTGACATAGATACATGTTTTTACCCTCATGACACCTTAGGTTACTTATATCAACTAGTTCAGTTCTGTACCAAACCCTATAACTTGTAACAATCTCTATACCAATCCGTCTGATTAGTGTGGTATAGTAGGCCAAAACCTCCTTTCTAAGGAGAGGCTAGGTCCAACAGTGGACTGTAAAGGCTGTTAATGAAAAGTATTAAGTTCTAGAGTGGTGGCCGCGTCTGGGCAAATGTAGTGTAGAACGCCCACAGGCTAGATGGAGTGACGATTTGAGAAAGGTTGCTGGTAGGAGCTGGATGCGAGAAGCCCAAAACCGATCAGAGTGGCGTGTAATTGGAGGGGTTTATGTCCTGCAGTGGACTGCAAGTCTGTTATTTGTATGATAGTATTAAAAAAGAATCATCTACAGCGAATAAAAACTATGTATTTGTAGATTTACACATAATTTTACAGATTGGTAGATAGGTACTCTTAATTGAACACCATAACTAGGAAACATTCAATGTAGAATATAAACAAAAAAACAGTGGTACAATGGGCGGCCTTATCGCCGTCTGCCATCATTTCCAGGCAACTTTTAGTGATTATTGTATAAATTAACATGTATTTTAAAGTGTTATCGTGAGCAGTAACAAAGAATTTGCTACTAATGTCTTGTAGAAAGAAATAAGGAGAGGCTTCTTATCCTTTTAGGAGTGATATTGTCATTTTTAGTGTTGTTTAGCATAATTTCAGCCATATTTCTTAGCTCTTCAATATCTTTAACGCTTCGCCCAATCGCTGGAGTTCATACTTTACAAGATAATTGACGATAGCTTTCTATTCCAAGGGGTATCATTCGCGGTTGCTATGTAATGATACTCTATATTTATTTGATACTATAATGTTAATATAAAATAGAGTTTGACTATATTACTTTTAATTTAATATACAGAAACATAAAATTATAGCAAAAATAAACGAGTTACTGGCATAATTTAGATAGGTAGAAACGATGGCCGATGGGGCCATAAAGTTCTGTGATAGCGACCGCGTACTGGGAAACGCAGCGTTGGTAGGCCCCCCACACAGGTCTGACGACCTGGTGAAGGTCGTGGGAAGCTGCTGGATGTGAGTGACACTGGACCGGTTGTTGAGGAAAACCTTAGGGGAGGCCTATGTCAAGCAGTGGACGTCTTTTGGCTGAGATGATGATGACGATAAGTAGGTTATTTTAAAAGACCTGCTTGGTTAGTCTAGCGGTTAGCGTACGCGAATGACGATCAAGAGATCTGAGGTTCGATGCCCGGATCGAGAAAGTGTTATTGAGTTTTTCTGGTTATAAAAATGCTTAATAACTGTTCGGAGTTTGGAAGGTGGGGTGCAGTGACACGGCTATGCCATACGTGGTGATTTAGGAACCAGTCTCAACGGAGACTAGTCAAATATGCAGAAGATATTATAGTCTGCACAAGTGTGTGTGCAAATATAGGTGCACACTTTGTTCTCTCAGTATCACAATTCAATGAGATGGCTATCCGACATGGCCAGATAGGTATCAGCTGACGGCTTTACGTACTCTCCGAGGCATGGAAGTAAAACGACAACTTCCAAACTCTATAAAGCTTTCCTAGAATCAGAAAAAATCAATAATACTTTTAAACCCGATTCGGCAATCGGCAGTCGTAATCACTACCCGCTAGACCAACTGGGCAGTTAACTCATTATTGCTTTGGTAAGTAATTGTTGTATGTATAATTATGTATGTATAAAACATAAAAGTTCACTCATGTACAAAACACTCCCACCCTTTTCAATATAGCTCTTAAACCTCAATACGCCAAAGCATAAAAGCCTTTACAAGTCACTGTATTGTTTCAAGCTTTCTGTGTGGTTGAAACGCGAGGTCAATGGGTTCGGTACGGTTATAAATTTCGTTCAAATGTAGCTTCACAAATAGGTATTTGTACAGTTACTTGACTAAGCTTAGACTTCTTTAAAAGCAGTTTTAGATCTTTCATTGCACGCTAAAGATGGAAGTACACGTGCTTTTTGTGTTATGCTGTGATGCCTGTACAAGGCTTATATATGCAGTCCACAATAAGGTGCATATTTGCATGCTAGTTCTGTATATATGTGATGAGTGTGCATTGAAACATCTCACACATAAAAGATAGACACAAAATACAAAATGATAGTGTCGTGTTTCGTTGGTGAGTGCAAGACCGGAGGCCCACAAATGCAGGGGTGACAGTTGTCGTGTTAACTGTGTACAATACAATGCCACGATAACTGTCATGCCTTTTACGTCCACAAACGAGTTGTGATAACGCATTTTACTAGGCCGCCATAGTGTGGGTTACCATACTGCATTGTCTGCATTCGCAATGAGTATGGTGACCAAAACACTTGGATTCTATTCAAGATTTCCGTCAGGCAGAGTAGTCACTTTGGCAGGCTTTTAAAATATAAAAAAAGAGAAATAGCTGGCAGCAGATGGATGTGGATTACCCAAGACCTCGATGGAGCACGAAATAAAGAGCAAATCTACTGTCTTAAACCAAGCACGCTAAGAGAGGAGAAACGTAAAAATAAATAAAAAATACGAACGTTACGCTGGGACTGCACTTATGACCCTTGACTGCCTTGAGTGTACTATGTAATTATTACCACGCAGTGGCGTTGTGCAAAATACTATTAGAGTACCAAGGTACACATTAGAATGTGCTTGATAAAACTAGGTACATTCATTTATCTTAGCGTCGTTGCGTGCGATAAACTATAAAATTTATTCAAATGACTTATTGAAATAAGACACCTGTGGTATCGACTAGTACTGGCTGACCCACGCAACTTCGTTTACATTTCACAAAAGGATACAGATTTTATAACCTATTAAACTACCATCATATTTCTCAGTAGTTATTTGACTACCTCGGTGGCGCAGCGGTAGTGAACGAGACTGCTGTGCTTGAGGTCTGGGCTTCGATGCCCGGGTCGGACCAAATGTTTGACTGATCTACAAATACGTTTCGAAGTTTGGGTGTTTTCTATATATAATATGTATGTATTTACAAAAAACAAAATATAAGTATTCTATCAGTCAGTCTAGTTATCATAGTACAAGCTCTACTTAGTTCGAAACAAGATGACGTTGTGTGTCAAATGTCCGAAATATTTATTATTATTATTTAATGAGTTAGTGCTAATTCGCTATTAACGAAATCCCTAACGCGGCCGTCAATGGGACTAAAATTAAATTTGGGTGTTTTTATGCCTCTGCCTACTTTTATGAGCACATACAGCGGGCACTGAATATCAATACTGGGATGGGTCACGTCCATCGCAGTGAGAGTCCACCCATTTTGATAAGCACGGCATACAACCCTCGTCAACATAATTAATTGTTCAGTCCTCTGTCTGAGAGGCTTAATTAGTTATGTATGAGTTAATTATAGATAAATTAATTATAATTTATAATATTCATTGTTGTATGAACTTCCCATAATAAAACTACAAAACAAACGTGTTCAACAAAACAAGTCACCAATGTCTCGTCATTTGACAGTACTAAATGTTACAAGCCTCAAAAATTCCTTTTCTTTATTTTATTTCAGTTTGTATGCTATTTTATCAAAAAACTCTTATTTTTATCATTCATCATCATCATCATCAACAGCCTTTTACAGTCCACTGCTGGACTTAGGCCTCTCCTTAGCAAGGAGGTTTTGGCCTACTATACCACGCTGGCCACACGGGTTGGAATAGGGTTTGTTTCAAGTTCCCCGTCCAAATTGGTTGGGTGACTGGGACGGTTCTGTGGCAGTCGTCGGCTCCACGGCAGCTCATTCCCCGCCCTTGTCGCTAAGAGACAAGGGCACTGGATATGTTGCTGCCGAGTGGGGGGGAATCACCATTTACGGTATATACTTCTCCCCCAATCGGAGTTTAAGCGACTTCGAGGCTTTCCTGAACACCTTGGAGACCTCGATGCGGCGACTAACGTCTGGGCACGTTCTTGTGCTGGGGGACTTCAACGCAAAGTCCATTGCGTGGGGTTCCCCTAGGACGGACGCCAGGGGCGAGGCCGTAGAGGAGTGGGCGGCCTCGGTGGGCCTCTGTTTACTAAACAGAGGCTCCACCAACACGTGTGTGCGACAGCAGGGGGGGTCGATAGTGGACCTTTCATTCGCTACCCCTGCCCTCGCCGCACGAGTAAGGAACTGGCGTGTCCTGGAAGAGGTTGAGACGCTCTCGGATCACCTCTACATCCGATTTGAGCTCTCCCGGACCCAGGACCCCAGTAGGGGTCACGCGGCGCGGCCTTCTTCTCGCTTGCCGCGGTGGGCTGTTTCGAAGCTGAATAGGGACCTACTAGAGGAGGCAGCCATAATTCACTCTTGGCTGTCTCCGCAGGCCCCGACCGAGGAGGTCGATATGGGGGCTGGCCACTTTCGTGATGCGATCACGCTGATCTGCGATGCGGCCATGCCCCGTATAAGAGGTCGTCGACCTCCACGGAAGGAGGTTTACTGGTGGTCCCAAGAGCTGTCGGACCTCCGTGCGGCCTGTACTCGTGCCCGGAGGTCCTACACCCGCAGTCGGCGGCGTCACCGCGAAGATGACGGGAGGGACCAGCTTCATGAGGAGTACCGAGAGGCGCGGAAAACTCTGAAGCTGGCTATTAGCCGCGCCAAAGATGCGAAACGAAAGGAGATGCTGGAGGGTCTCGATCGTGACCCCTGGGGTCGCCCCTATCGTGCGGCGCGACAGAAGCTCCGCACGTCGGGCCCCCCCCTTACAGAGGCACTCCAGCCCAGCTTCCTGCAGGAAGTGGTCGAGGGTCTTTTCCCGCAGCGGGTAGAGCACACACCCCCGTCGATGGTCTTCATCGTCGGAGACGACGGGGGTAACGAGGACAATGTTCCACCCGTCAGGGAATCGGAGATTGGGGCGGTTGTTCTACGGATCCGCTCTAAGAACACCGCCCCCGGGCCAGACGGGATACCTGCCCGAGTGCTGGCCCCAGCCCTCGAACACATGTCGAACCACCTCAGGGAGGTCCTGGACGCTAGCCTGGCGTCCGGACGCTTCCCTGAGTGCTGGAAAAGCGGGAAGCTGGTCCTATTAAAGAAGCCGGGACGGCCTGCCGATTCGGTAGCGGCCTATAGGCCCATCGTGTTGCTGGACGAGGCGGGTAAACTGTTTGAGAGGGTACTCTCTGCCCGCATCGTCCGGCACCTCTGCGAAGTGGGCCCCGATCTGTCGGACGCCCAATTCGGTTTTCGAGCGGGGCGTTCGACAGTCGATGCTGTGTTGCGCCTGAGGGCCGTTACCGAAGAGGCAGTGAGCTGTGGCGGCGTGCTGTTGGCGGTGTCGTTGGACATCGCCAACGCATTTAATAGTCTGCCATTTAGCTGCATCAGGGAAGCACTCCACTACCACGGGGTGCCAGAGTACCTGAGGCGGCTTGTGGCAGACTATCTTGAGGAGCGTACCGTCGTGTACGAGGACCGAGATGGTATTCTGAGGCGGCGGCCCATGTCGTGCGGTGTTCCACAGGGGTCCGTCCTCGGACCACTCCTGTGGAATATGGGATACGACTGGGCCCTTCGAGGTCGTCTTCCCCCCGGGCTGGGCGTAATTTGTTACGCCGATGACACATTGGTCACGGCCCGGGGGGCGAACTTTCAAGAGGCGGCGCGCCTGGCCACCGTGGGAGTCTCTTTGGTGGTCGGGCGCATTGAGGCGCTGGGTTTACGGGTGGCCCTAGATAAGACGGAAGCCCTTTTGTTTCATGGGCCCCGTCGTGGTCCACCCCCCGGTGCCTCTATCGTAGTCAATTCGGTCCTCGTACCGATTAAGGCCCAGATGAAGTATCTGGGCCTGATCCTCGACGGCAGGTGGCTCTTCGACGAGCACTTCCGACAGCTTACTCCAAAGCTGGTCGGCGCTGCTTCTGCTCTTGGGCGACTTTTGCCCAATTTGGGTGGAGCCAGCGTCGCGACGAGACGGCTATACACGGGGGTTGTTCGGTCAATGGCACTGTATGGTGCACCGGTGTGGGCGGCGGCCCTGACCGCCCAGAACAGGGCTCGCCTCTGGCGCCCTCAGAGGATATTGGCGGTTAGAGCCATACGCGGTTACCGCACCATATCGACGGAGGCAGCGTGCGCGTTGGCCGGAACTCCCCCGTGGGATTTGGAGGCGGAAGTGCTCGCTGAAGTTTATCGGCGAACGGCAGACTTTCGGGTGGGTAGCGGCATTCGGCCCCCGCCCGAAGAGATACGCGAGTGGCGAGAGGCCGCTCGTCGAGCCACAATGGCTCGTTGGTCGTCCCGGCTGGAGGCTCCACGTGCTGGCTTTGCCGCCGTGGAGGCTCTCCAGCCGGTCATCGCCGAGTGGACAGGGCGGCAGCACCTTTCCTTCCGACTGACGCAGATTCTTTCTGGGCACGGTTGCTTCGGGAAGTATCTGCACTCGGTCGCCAGGAGGGAATTGAGTCCCGCCTGTCACCACTGCGACTGCAGTGAGGACTCGGCTCAGCACACGCTGGCGGTTTGTTCCACCTGGGCGGCGCAGCGTGGGATCCTCACTGCAGTTATTGGAGGAGATCTCTCGCTACCGGCCGTAATACGCTCCATGGTCGGTAGCGACAGTTGTTTTACCGCGGTCGCAACCTTCTGCGAAGACGTAATTTCGCGGAAGGAGGCGGCGGAGAAGGCCCGGGAGGACAATATTCACTCGGACCCAATTCGCCGCCGGCGAGCCGGGCGGCGGAGGCGCGCATACCAGCGCCTCATGCCGCCTTGAGTGTGGCCGCGGGTGGACGGGACGGGTTTTCCCCTCCATCCGCTACAATGGTCAACCGCGAGGAGGCGACGTCCGTGTGTGCCGTACGTCGCCTAAAATAGAGAGTTTATCCGCAGATGGTGCCCGAGGTAGCGGGCAGGCGCTAAGAGGGATCTGGATGTCGTAATAGCAGCGGTTCCCGGATCCCTCCTATCTCAGGCGCAGAGTGGCACACCGTGTGGTTTTAGTCGGTCCGATTCCGACACACCACCCCGCCGTAAACCCCGGTGGGGTGACGGCCCGAGGGGGTTTCCACACGTTAAAAAAAAAAAAAAAAAAAAAAAAAAAAAAAAAAAAAAAAAAAAGGGTTTGTTTCAAGTAACTATGGAACATGAAATAAAATTATACAACATAAACAAAGATGTAGAAGGGAAGAAGGAGAAGACGAGTAGGAAGGAGGAAAGCGCAAAGGCGGACGAGCTCTCCAATACAGTGGACGCAGCAATTGGAACGCCTATCTTGATGGGGCTCCCAGAAGCAATTTCAGCTTCTGGGAGCCGAAGAGTATCGGAACGACTGCGTTCCAGATCCACCTTATCATCGGATGGCGCAGACGGTAGCCTCGGTGCGAGGACAGGTTCACTAGACCTAATGGACCTGGAACCGGACAGCCGGAAACGAGGCCGCTCCAGGGACGAGGGGAGTGATACGTCTCAGGAGATGTTGCCTCCCAAGGTTGCAAGCAGCCGTAGAGGGAGGTCACGAACACCGGCCTCGACCCCATCAGGCTCCGTTTTCTGCAAGGTAGGAGCCTACAGAAGAGTCAGGGCGGACGGCGAAGCATTAGCGGAGGAGGAGGTCGCGGATCTCCTGCTTAAAATCAAGGAGCCGATGGTGGGGGATTCAGTTCTCCAAACACCATCGGCCATGCAGGAGAGAGCAAACGCGGCGGTGGCCATCATTAACAAAGTGGCCACCAAGTCTAGCAATCTTAAGGGCTCTTTTGTGAGGGCCCTTAAGAATTCCTCTTCCGCTATTGCGGGGGTCGTAGAGAGCCTTATCGGAGACATGGCTCGTCTCCAGGCAGCCAACGAGCGTCTGACGGGGCAGGTGACTGAGCTTAGTGCTCAGTTTGCTCAATTTCGGGCAGATCGCCCCGAACGAGAAGGCTCACGTCCGTCACTACCTACCCCCTCTTCCAACCACGGGGGTATTTCTGATGCCCATCTGCGTCAAATAACGGATGCAGTATGGCGCATGATGGACGGGCGTCTGGCTGGCCTGGAGGCAAGGCTGCCACCGGCCCCTGTTGTCCGGCCGCCGCTCGCGGCGCATAAGCCGAAGGCCGCATTGGCACCGTCTGCGCTTCCCGTTGTGGGCGGTCGCGTGACCTATGCAGCGGCGGCGTCGGTGTCTGCAGCTCCCGCAACAACTCCAGGTTCACGACGGGCAGCGAAGGTAGCGACCAAGACGCCTGCACCGAGGTTAGGCTCCAAAACAGCGGCAAGGACTGGAGCGGAGTTCCCTCCGCTTCCCACTCCAACCGCTGTACCTGGCACCTCCACCTGTGTTCCCTCAACATCTGCCTCTTCCACCGATGGTTGGCAGGTGGTCGGGAGGGCTAAGAAGTCCCGAAAGCAGGGTAAGAAGGCTGCACAAACAGCAGCCTCTACCCCGCAGACACCGTCGATTGCGGTGGCTATCGCGAAAAAGCCGCGCAAACTGCAGGTGCCTAAAAGCGCGGCTGTGGTAGTGACCGTGTCGCCGGAGGCGGCTAGCGGCGGACTCTCCTACGCAACCATCTTCCAGAGGGCCCGCGCTAGTCTCGCCAATGACTTCGGGACAGTAGGAGTCAGGTTGCGCCTCGCTCAAACAGGAGCTCGAGTGCTCGAGTTCCCTGGAGCCGAAGGTGCTAAGACGGCGGACACATTTGCCGAGAAGTTGCGGCAAATGTTTACGGCTACGGATGGTGTCAAGATCACCAGGCCTACCAAGTGCGCAGAGTTGCGCATTTCGGGCCTGGATGACTCTGTATCGACAGAGGATGTCCGCGTTGCAATTAGCGAGAAGACAGGCTGCAACGCGGACAATATTAAGGTCGGCACCATCCGCCCCGGTCCGGGAGGGCTTGGCGCAGTGTGGGTCAGCTGTCCCGTAGCGTCGGCTAAAATGTTGGGCGACGCGGGCAGGCTGCTCATCGGTTTCGTGAGCGCTAGGATCACAGTCCTGGCGGCGAGACCGATGAGGTGTTACAAATGCCTGGCATCGGGGCACACACGCGCCAAGTGCGTCAGTTGTTTCGACTGTAGCGGATTATGTTTCCGCTGCGGTCGACCGGGGCACAAGGCGGCAGAGTGTTCTGCCGCCCCTCACTGCCCGGTGTGTGCAGCGGACAACAAGCCTGCAAGTCACCAGATTGGGCAGGGAGGCTGTAAACCTTCCCGCAACTCTCGGCAGGCGTCAGGGGTTAGCCAGTCGGCCCAGGCTGCTTCTGACGTCGTTCGTGCGTCGAAATCGTCGCCCATGGAGGAGGTTGTAGAGACGGTCGAGTAATGGCCCAAGTCTCCAACCTCCTGGTCCAGACGAACCTGAACCACTGTGCCGCGGCGCAGGACCTTTTCCTGCAAACCATGGCGCAGTGGTCGATCGGTATTGCCGTAGCCGCGGAACCCTATTATGTTCCTCCCCGTCCAAACTGGTTGGGTGACCGGGACGGTTCCGTGGCAGTCGTCGGCTCCACGGCGGCTAATTCCCCGCCCTTGTCGCTAAGAGACAAGGGCACTGGATATGTTGCTGCCGAGTGGGGGGGAATCACTATATATGGTGTATACTTCTCCCCCAACCGGAGTTTGAACGACTTCGAGGTTTTCCTTAACAACTTGGAAACCTCGATGCGGCGTCTAACGTCTGGGCACGTCTTAGTGGGGGGACTTCAACGCAAAGTCCATTGCGTGGGGTTCCCCCAGGACGGACGCTAGGGGCGAGGCCGTAGAGGAGTGGGCGGCCTCGGTGGGCCTCTGTTTACTAAACAGGGGCTCCACCAACACAAGCGTGCGACAGCAGGGAGGGTCGATAGTGGACCTTTCGTTCGCTACCCCTGCCCTCGCCGCACGAGTAAGGAACTGGCGTGTCCTGGAAGAGGTTGAGACGCTCTCGGATCACCTCTACATCCGATTTGAGCTCTCCCGGACCCAGGACCCCAGTAGGGGTCACGTGGCGCGGCGTTCTTCTCGCTTTCCGCGGTGGGCTTTAGCCAAATTAAATAGGGACCTACTAGAGGAGGCAGCCATCGTTCACTCTTGGCTGTCTCCGCAGGCCCCGACCGAGGAGGTCGACATGGGGGCTGGTCGCTTCCGCGATGCCATTGCGCAGATCTGTGATGCGGCCATGCCCCGCATCCGAGGTTGCCGGCCTCCACGGAAGGAGGTTTACTGGTGGTCCCAGGAGTTGGCGGACCTCCGCGCGGCTTGTACTCGTGCCCGGAGGTCCTACACCCGTAGTCGGCGGCGACACCGCGAAGAAGGCGGGGAGGACCAGCTTCATGAAGAGTACCGAGAGGCGCGGAAAACTCTGAAGCTGGCCATAAGCCGCGCCAAAGAAATTAAGAGAAAGGAGATGCTGGAGGGTCTCGATCGTGACCCCTGGGGTCGCCCTTATCGTGCGGCGCGGCAAAAGCTCCGCACGTCGGGCCCCCCCCTTACAGAGACACTCCAGCCCAGCTTCCTGCGGGAAGTGGTCGAGGGCCTTTTCCCGCAGCGGGTGGAACACACACCCCCGTCGATGGCCTTCATGGTCGGAGACGACGGGGGGAACGAGGACGATGTTCCGCCCGTTAGGGAATCGGAGGTAGGGGCGGTTGTTCTACGGATCCGCTCTAAGAACACCGCCCCCGGACCGGACGGGATACCTGCCCGAGTGCTGGCCCGAGCCCTCGAGCACATGTCGGACCGCCTCAGGGAGGTCCTAGACGCCAGCTTGGCGTCCGGACGCTTCCCTGAGTGCTAGAAAAGCGGGAAGCTGGTCCTATTGAGGAAGCCGGGACGGCCAGCCGAATCGGTAGCGGCCTATAGGCCCATCGTGTTGCTGGACGAGGCGGGTAAACTGTTTGAGAGGATACTCTCTGCCCGCATCGTCCGGCACCTCTGCGAGGTGGGCCCCGATCTGTCGGACGCCCAATTTGGTTTTCGGGCGGGGCGTTCGACGGTCGATGCCGTGTTGCGCCTGAGGGCCGTTACCGAAGAGGCGGTGAGCTGTGGCGGTGTGTTGTTGGCGGTGTCGTTGGACATCGCCAACGCATTTAATAGTCTGCCATTTAGCTGCATCAGGGAAGCACTCCACTATCATGGGGTGCCAAAGTACCTGAGGCGGCTTGTGGCAGACTATCTTGAGGAGCGTACCGTCATGTACGAGGACCGAGACGGTGTTCTGAGGCGGCGGCTCATGTCCTGCGGTGTTTCACAGGGGTCTGTCCTCGGACCACTCCTGTGGAATATGGGATACGACTGGGCCCTCCGAGGTCGTCTTCCCCCCGGGCTGGGCGTAATTTGCTACGCAGATGACACATTGGTCACGGCCCGGGGAGCAAACTTTCAAGAGGCGGCGCGCCTGGCCACCACGGGTGTCTCTCTGGTGGTCGGGCGAATTGAGGCGCTGGGTTTGCGGGTGGCCCTGGACAAGACGGAGGCCCTTTTGTTCCATGGGCCCCGTCGTGGTCCACCCTCCGGCGCCTCCATCGTGGTCAATTCGGTCCTCGTACCGGTTCAGGCCCAGATGAAGTATCTGGGCCTGATCCTCGACGGCAGGTGGCTCTTCGACGAGCACTTCCGACAGCTTTCTCCAAAGCTGGTCGGCGCTGCTTCTGCCCTTGGGCGACTTTTGCCCAATCTGGGTGGAGCTAGCGTCGCGACGAGACGGCTATACACGGGGGTTGTCCGGTCAATGGCACTGTATGGTGCACCGGTGTGGGCGGTGGCTCTGACCGCCCAGAATAGGGCTCGCCTCTGGCGCCCTCAGAGGATATTGGCGGTTAGAGCCATACGCGGTTACCGCACCGTATCGACGGAGGCGGCGTGCGCCTTGGCCGGGACTCCCCCGTGGGATTTGGAGGCGGAAGTGCTCGCCGAAGTTTATCGGCGGACGGTTAACTTCCGGGCGGGTAGCGGCATACGGCCCCCGCCCGAAGAGATACGCGAGTGGCGAGAGGCCGCTCGTCGAGCCACGATGGCTCGTTGGTCGTCCCGGCTGGAGGCTCCACGTGCTGGCTTTGCCGCCGTGGAGGCTCTCCAGCCGGTCATCACCGAGTGGGCAGGGCGGCAGCACGGGACCCTTTCCTTCCGACTGACGCAGGTCCTTTCCGGGCACGGTTGCTTCGGGAAGTATCTGCACTCGGTCGCCAGGAGGGAATTGAGTCCCGCCTGTCACCACTGTGACTGCAGTAAGGACTCGGCTCAGCACACGCTAGCGGTTTGTTCCGCCTGGGCGGCGCAGCGTGGGGTCCTTACTGCAGTTATTGGAGGAGATCTCTCGCTACCGGCCGTCATACGGTCCATGGCCGGTAGCGACAGTTGTTTTACCGCGGTCGCAACCTTCTGCGAAGACGTAATTTCGCGGAAGGAGGCGGCGGAGAAGGCCCGGGAGGACGATATCCACTCGGACCCAATTCGCCGCCGGCGAGCCGGGCGGCGGAGGCGCGCATACCAGCGCCTCATGCCGCCTTGAGTGTGGCCGCGGGTGGACGGGACGGGTTTTTCCCCTCCATCCGCTACAATGGCCAGCCGCGAGGAGGCGACGTCCGCGTGTGCCGTACGTCGCCTAAAATAGAGAGTTTATCCGCAGATGGTGCCCGAGGTAGCGGGCAGGCGCTAGGAGGGATCTGGATGTCGTAATAGCAGCGGTTCCCGGATTCCTCCTATCTCAGGCGCAGAGTGGCACACCGTGTGGTTTTAGTCGGTCCGATTCCGACACACCACCCCGCCGTAAACCCCGGTGGGGTGACGGCCCGTGGGGGTTTCCACACGTTAAAAAAAAAAAAAAAAAGGGTTTGTTTCAAGTTTTCCTTCTCTTTGTAATGATATTTTCCTGAATAGCTTCTTCCCTTAGTCGCCTCTTACGACACCCACGGGATGAATAGGGGTGGTAACACTATGTATTCTTAATCCGTCACCACACGGACAATTTTTATTTTTACAGAGGCGTAAATGTATGTATGTAAGTAATTGAATAGCGTGAGCATTTGATGGACGTGTAAGAGTACATTGTACATAATTAATAACTAAATAAAGTCATTTATCACAATTACTTAACATGACTTGTGTTCAACATGCAAGCAATTGTGGGTTTTTACTAAATTTGATGAATGCCAACATTAATGAGTGGTTTAATGACTGTATGATCCAAGGTATTTAAAGTATGTAACTCTAAGTCGCGACTTGTTGTTGCTTTCAACCCCAATGGAAGAAAATGGCAAGCCAATATTACCCATTAATTTGTTAACATTTGAATTTAACATCCTGCGAAAACATTTTACGGGAGTTCTTGAGATCCATGCTACTAGAATTCGAAAATTTCGGTGCTCGCTTAGAAGAATGCAAACGTCGAAACGGTGGTCATTTAGACAATGTAATTTTAAAAAAATAAATTTCAACTAATTAGCTTTCTTGTAAATAAATAATTTTTAAAATATATCAAACGGTTTTATTTATATGATTTTTTCAAATAACTAACTGTTAACTAATTCGTGGCCCACCCAATACAATTAAGTCACCAAATAAAGGTTTCGTGGACTTGTGACCTGTAATTTGAAAGTATCCATAGCGGGAGATGTTGACATACTTTTCTGTAACACGTCAAGGTGTTTGTTGATGTTTGTTTTTTAAAAATACAACTCCCGCACTAGCACTATGTCTGGTGTCATGGGAGACTGAACAAATATACGTGGAAACAGATACAAAGAACACCCAAACTCAGAACAACAATCAAACCACAAAGTGTTGTGCCGTGTGGTCATCGAATCCACAACACTCAGCACAGTAGGCAATTACGAGATGCTTTGTTAAACCATTTATTTAATGCATTTTACCATGGAAAAATTACCATAGAGCCCATCTTTTACGTTTTAGGACCTTTTTATGTCGTTCTGGCAACATTTTCACTCTTAAAAAAATATATTTCACCACAAACAGGTGGTTTGTGGTAAAACTAATTTATTATATCTGAATACGTGACCGTGCAACATTAAATATTACCGCTGTTACAAGCATGACTAGTTAAAGTTATGTGATCCAGTTTGACCCTAGCCGAGGTGAATACGGCACACGTATACTTGTGTATATAAGTGTACTTACATAAGCAGACAGTACGTTGAATAAGACGTTCACTTTCGTTTTACAAGAGCGTTTACGTACAGCGATTTGACCATGTCGAGAACACTTTGAAAGTTCACAAGTCAAAGATGGTGGGATAAAACCTCGAGGGGTCATACCGACAGTTTTATACTTAGTTACATTATATATATCTAAAATCTTTGAATGATTTTTGTTACTAAAACTTGTGAAATATGACTAAAACTAGATAATGCCTGGCTTTAAATGATTAAAACCTCGTTCAAAAATAGGTATCGTAACTTTTTAAATGTCTGTGTGGTGACGGATTAAGAATACATAGTGTTACCACCCCTATTCATCCCGTGGGTGTCGTAACAGGCGACTAAAGGAACAAAGTATGCAAGACAACATCATTACAAGAAGAAGGAAAACTTGAAACAAGCCCTATTCCAACTCGTCTGGCCAGCGTGGTATAGTAGGCCAAAACCTCCTTGCTAAGGAGAGGCCTATGTCCAGCAGTGGACTGTAAAAAGCTGTTGATGATGATGATGAGGAACCTTTTAAATAGTTTTATCGCAAATAACAAAAACTATGTGTATGTTGCGGTAGTCTTTAAACAGTTATTTGAATATTTCATTTTATTTATTTTCCATTATAACTTGAACTACATAAACTTTTGTACCATGATACAGGTCAAAATATACTGCCTAAAACCTCGAGTTTTCTGTATTTCTTTTAGATATAAACAAAGTACCTCTTCGAAATATGATGTATTTGCCTTGTTTATTAAGAAATACATTGAATTTATTTCACGTATATATCCATTAAGAATATACTTATTTAATGTTATTTACAGTTTCTTCTCATAAAATACGTTAACGCTGAGTCTTAAAAATAGTTTTTTAGCAGTCAGAAACTAATCATCATCATCCATCGTCCACAGCTGGACATAGGCCTCCCCTCAGCAAGGAGGTTTTGGCCTTCTATACCACGCTGGCCAGACGGGTTGGTTTCAAGTTTTCCTTCTCATTGTAATGATGTTGTCTTGCATATTTTGCTCCCTTAGTTGCCTTTTACGACACCCATGGGAAGACTAGAGGTGGTGACACCGTATTCTTAATACGTCACCACACGGAATACCGAGCAGAAACGGATGCTACACATCAAACACATTCAACGAAGCTAAAGGCTCGTGCAGGGAGTTTTCAACTTTATATATTTCAATTTAATATGGTATCCCAACACGCAAACTTCGTATTATCCATTCATTATTTAACTGCTCAATGGCGCAGCGTTAGTGAATGCGACTGTTGTGCTTGAGGTCTCGGGTTCGATGCAAGGATCAGACCAAATGTTTGTATGATCTGTAAATATTTGTTTCGAAGTTTGGGTGTTTTCTATGTATACTATGTGTGTATTTACCAAAATAATGTAGATAAGTATTCTATCAGTCAGTCTAGTTATCATAGCTCAAGCTCCGCTTAGTTTGAAACTAGATGACGTTGTGTGTCAAATGTCCGACAAATTTTATTTATTTTCTTACTTAGAAGAATCTACTGTTATTCCCTAGATATACAATATTACATACATGATTCATGTCTACTTTATATTCACCAGCATCAATCGACTTTATTCTGCCAACTTTTATTGGTCTGACTATTACTTTGTGCCTTATAGCCGCTAGATCGACATAATAGAAGTTCGTGACTGGTGGTGAACTGTAATGTTCTAACGGCTCGTGTGATATTATTGCGCTTCTAATACAATAAGATAGAAAGTAGTCACGATGTAAAGTAGGTTAAAAGGATTACAAGACATCGAGTACATATCTCCACATTAGATAACATGTATTGGTTGTATGTATTAGTGATTACCTAACCTAACCTAACTAACTCATAAGATTTTTTTTTTAAATAATAAAACGGGTCATTTGATGGTAAGCGACTACCATCGCCCATAGACAGCCACGTTTCAAAAGATACAAACGTGTTCTAAATGACGTTTCAAACAAAGAAAAAGATGAATAATACAATATTAGATGTATTAAATGAAGTTAGACTGCGATTATTATTCTATAAATAGAACAAATTGCTTTGAATAAGCATACAATAGAAAATAAAAATTGTAAACGATGACGAAGATAGATTTAAATTAAACAAAAAAAGCTTCACAGTAAACAATGTACAAAGTCGCAAACAATTCCGCAATCATATCCACATAAAAAGAACAGTTAAGCATTCCTTTATACGGTAACTACCGGGACATACCGCTAGAGGGCTCTACCGGAAGACGCCATCTTTGTCGTGGCGGATATAAGCGGAAACGTAGCGCGGGAAACCGTAACGCCATATTGGATTGACATAAACAAACTGAATAGGGTTGGCAAATTTACAAATAAGACAATACAATAATGGCAGTTATTTATAAAAGGAAATAAACATTTAAGTAGTAAACCCTTGTATATTTTTTATATTTAATGTAATGTGATAATGTACGTAAAAATTAAGATAAGGTTACATAAAAACTAACAATTAACAACATGAACATATTTTTAACTTTGAAATCTACGACGCTAAAGATTTTTATGACGTAATTGAAGGCCGTAAACAGAGGCATATTTACATACTGTTTTTAATCAATTTAATATCTTTATGATGTATAATTTATGTATTACTAGCTGTTGCCCGCGGCTTCGCTCGCTTGGAATTTGGTCTGCCACATTAAGTTTCATAACAGACCATTTTTTTTTTTAATAAAAAGTATCCAATGTTACTTCTAATACCTCCAAGAACATGTGTGCAAATTTTCATGATGATCGGTTGAGTAGTTTTCGCGTGAAACCGTGACAAACAAACTTACATTCGCAATTTATAATATTAGTAGGGATGTGTATGGTATAAAATATAAATAAAACGGTGTAAATTATATTCTAAATGAAACTTACGTAGTTAAAATGTAAGAAGTGATGTACTTAAAACTCTAGCAAGGGACAGTTGAAAAATATCTACTTTGGAAATCGAAGTTGTTGGATAATATAGAACCAAGTCTACAAATGCTTCTGTAAAACTCCTTGAGGTATTGTTTGAGATGTGTATTTAATGACTGTCCTGCCTTTTACGTCCCCAAGCGGGGTGTAAAGAAGCATCTCACAAGGCCGCTATAGTGTGGGTCACCATACTGCATTGTCTGCATTTGCAATGAGTATGGTGACCACAACTCTTGGAGTCTGTTCATGCTTTCCATCAGGCAGAGTAGAGTCACTTTGCCAGGCTCTTAATATAGAAAAAAAATATAGAAAAATTCCGGTAATTTGCCGTAACAATTCGTAAGTTTTAGACCAAACGATAAGAAAGCACTACACATAAGAGTTTATTAAGAATTGTTTAACTTAAGTCACAATTTTCGCCAGGAATTAATATAGACCTTTTGCCAACCCTATGTAATGTCAGGTGCGCTGAAGTGGGTGCCTATTATGGAATGTTAAGGACTTAATAAAAACTTAAATATTGGATGAATTTAGCGATATAATATTGAGCGACAGGTTAGTTAAACGATCGGCAATCACAACATTACATGGCAGTAAGTTATTGAGGTCATTATTTGCTACAATAGCAAGGCATAAAATAAACAATGATCTCTTTTTTATATTTATGCATTGATTTGTTTTCTTTTTAATTATTTTTAATGAAACACCTACACTTTTTGAAACCAATAGCAATATATGTTTCAAGTGTTATAGCGATGTGTTTATATTAACATAGATTCCTTACATTGTAAAGCCTAAAGTACGCTTGCTACTAAGCTACTCAGATTAATACTTGACTTTTTTTTTATAGAACTCAAAGTGACTCTATTCTCCCTAATGGAAAGCATGGATAGAATCCAAGAGCGGTGATCGCCGTACTCACTACGAATGAAGACAATGTAGTATGGTGACCCACGCTATGGTGGCTTAGTATGCCTTAACTGAACTAAACGTATAACTAACTAATGCAATACTATATGTTAAGCAAATTTGTCAAAGATGTCGATCCTCCATCTTGCAGTGTTGTAAAATTGATACAGCACAAACTGCAGGTTCCAGAAAATTCTGGCGTAGGTGTAAATGAAGACCAAGATAACGAGGATATGAACTCATATAACTGATTATTCAATTGTGGCGATTCAGGGTCACTTCGGGCATTTTTCTCTTTATATTCACACTTAAAGAAACTATATACACTAAATCTTAGTTAGATCGCTTTTAAAAGGATATCTCCGTATCTAGTCTATCAGATTATTGGTTTTTGGAACGGAATAGATTCCAAAATCGATAACAATAGAGGAAATAAGTGTTTCTAAGCGAGACCCTCTCAAATATATACGCAAGCGTGGTACGGTTAGACGATATTTGCATACTTTCGTTGAAATTATCAGACTGCGTAACAAATGTGTGATGCAACTAACGATCAATTATTATTTTTTCATCGCCTACATTACTACATAACTACATTTTGCATATGCATTCAGCTGCATATTTATAAAGCGTATTTTTACACGTATTATTTATCAGTGAAGTGGGTAGAATGGATGCGTAGGTAACAAACCTTGGAACTATCTGAATACTATAACTGTGCCATCATAGAATGCTAGGTCATTCGTTTTATTCTCACTTTTCACTCTTATGGTAGAGGCTGAGAACGGGTAAAGTGTTGCACCTATTGCAGCAATTAATCCAAGTGAAACTCGATTTCTTAGTACTGAGCGAGAACAAATCTTTATAAAAGCAAGCGTAATCATCATCATCATCATCATCATCATCATCATCATCATCATCATCATCATCATCATTATCAACAGCTTTTAACAGTCCACTACTTTTTTTTTCAAGTGCTTCTTCTTTTTGCAGTGATATTGTCCTGTATAGTTTACCCCCTAGCAGCCTCTTACGACACCCATGCGATGAACAGGTGTGGTGACACTCTATATTCTTAACCAGACGGACATACCAAAGCAACTGTACCTAGGAATAACCTCACAGAAGGAAGTAAGAAAGAGTCGACGATATTCTTGTCCTTTTCTGTTAAATACGACAATGCTTCTACTGCTAGACAAACGTCAAGTAAAGTGGCCTTCCACTAGCTGCATCTTTGAATAAACAATGAAATTGAAAAAAATATATTACTGATACTGGAAAGTTAAAAATAATGATTAAAATAGTTCTAATATAAACATGTTGAGAGGAAAATATTATAGCTCGCACTACCCCTAATTGTAAACGTCTATTGTTAATAATTAAATCACTTTTCAATCAAATTAGCTAAATGGTTTACAATTATATTTGTGACACGACACATTGCATGACAACTGCACCTACAATTACGTGTTATGTCAAATTATAAATGTAAAGATCTGTCATGTTCTGTCATCAGATGTAAATGGTAATTTACACAAGCACGCTCTGGGGCGGGCACGCTTTTACTGATACAAATCTTCCAGATTTAACTATGAACAAACGAAGGAAGAAAGGTATAGAAGACGTTTATAAATATCCTACAAATAACCACCTTTAGGTCGGTATTTTAACGCTACTTTTGCGTTGCGCCAAGTTAATAGTCGTATACGATAAGTAAAATGACTTCATTGATTCTGCGAGATGTTAACGACAGTTGAATTCAACCTTCAAACCATCAAGAAGAGAATGTACACCTATGCACTTGTATGTCTGGACTTGCAGGTGTTTACGACCGGAGTTAATCATATTTCTTTTTATCCTTATCATACCAAAGTGACTCTATTCTGCCTGCTGAAAGCATGAATAGAATCCAAGAGCGATGGTCGCCATACTCACTGCGAATGACGACCCACGCTATGGCGGCCTAATGAGATGCTTTTTCACACCCCGCTTAAACGACCCGGGATCGTAGTGGGAGGGAAACACGTGCGCTGGTAATGAGTTCCAGGTTTTAACCGATCTGCACAGGAAGGAAGAGCCGAACCGTTTAGTTGTGGAGCGTATGTCTACCATTCTGAAATGGTGACTTCCAAGTCCAACACGAGTTGTCCTATAGAGGAACTAAGAAATGATATATCTATTGAAGGTAAATGAGAGAATTTAGTAGCATTCTCACTGAGTTATTAGAACAATATCTACTTGTATGAATTCTATATATGTATGTAAGATGAATTTGTGTAATTTACTTGTTCATAAAGGCAATCCATCTGTAGATAACCATAGCTTTCTTAATGTCGAAAGAGTATACCGCACACAGTGTAAAACAGAGAATAAATATAGGGTACGCCACGAATTAGTTTAACGTTTAAAAAAATCGTATAAAAAAACCATTTATATAATAAAAATGACCACCGGTTCGAAGTTTGCACTCGTTTAAGTGGACACCGAAAATTTCTCGTCTGGAAATCAGCTTTTCCGTAAACTTGTCTTTGACCACCAGCAGGGACTCATTGGATGTGTGACAAGAGGCTTCACATCGTTGAAATCATGTATTACGATTGAAGCCAGCAAATTCCAGTAGCATCGGTACCAAGAACTCCCGTAAAATGTTTGCGCGGGATGTTGGATTCAAATTTTAACGAATTCTTGGCCCACCTATATAACATTGTCTTATGTAAGATTCGGCATATTTCAAATAGATACACTGGTACGCGTGATGTCATCGGCTGTTTGTAAAATCGTAAACATGGTAACAATCAAATGTTACACCGCAATGAAGGTCGAAAGGTACTGATGGGTTAATTTGTTTGTCTTGTTTGTTAACGCGGTTACTGAAAGGTCGTGAGCTCAGAACAATTAACGCTTGAGTAGCTATACTCTTGCTAGTGACTGTTTTTAGGTTCCGGTGATAGCTATTCTCTATTCTGTCTCTTTTCTTCTCTTTTTTTATTTATCAGTAAAACAGTTGGGATAGATTGCTACAGTTCTTTAAAATCTACTTTAATATAGGATAAAGAACTTAGATAAGATAAATGATGAAAAATGTAAAGAGAATTTGTATCTTGCACAACTGGATGAAATGCCATTCATATGTAAATTGTGCATTTCCTTCCGTCATTAATTTTAATGTGGGTAGTTAAACATTTAAATATTATTGACCAGCTTTGATCAGAGAATCGCGACGTAATTCTTCTATCGCTGGAAATTTTATTTTTTAGATAAATGTACCTTTTTATATTTGTATCTGGCAATGACTCTATATGTAAAATTTTATAATAATTCATTGCGATATGATGATAATCACCTATCTGATGCCGGTCACGGCAGTCAGTCTCAACGGAGACCATCCAAATACGTAAGAAATATTATAGTGCACCAGAGTGTGCACAAACACAGGTGCACTCTCTGTTCCCTCACTTTCACAATTCCGACCAGGGCAAGATCAGGCCTAGGACCGACGGTTTTACGTCCTCTCCGAGACACGGGGGTTAAGACCCCAACTTCCCAACTCCTAGCGGTTATTAAGCATTTCTATAATCAGAAAAACACAGTAACACTTTTCTGGCCCGACCCGGAAATTAAACCCGAGACCTCTTGATCAGTAGTTGCGTACGCTAACCGCTAAATCAATGATAGCGACATAAAGCGGGTATAAACAAACAAATATACATTTAATCCACCGCCGACAAACTTTTAGACACAAAAAACTACATTTTTCGCTTTGGACAGAACAGCTGTTTGAAATAAGGTTTCTTCAATAAACAATATTAAAACGAATCCTTCCAAATGACCAACATTACGAAATATGATTTCCGACTTGCAAATGAAATATGTAATATATTTCGCCCGAAATATGAAGCCAGCCAGCAGGCCGTATATTGTAGGCCAAAACTTCTTTTCCAAAAAAAGTTCTACGTCCAGCTGTGAACTGTTAAAGGCTATTTACTCATGATGATAACGATGATGAAATTCAGTACGTTATCTTAAAACATCTTACTTGACCTATGTTGAATGTGTCGTATTGTGACACACCTTTTGTTTTCTTACCTAATTAAAACGAGTCGTTAGAGACACGAACACACTTTCTTGCACATGCTAATGTGCTCATACAAGAACAGCCGGCCTTGAGTCCACCGGCATGCCGGGCGGCGGACCGTGACACGGCTCTGCTCTTACGCTAATACATGTTACGAATGTACCGCTTACATCAGTCAAAACGAGGCTGACATTAACAAGTGATAAAGTCTCCAAAGTGAACGAGAGAAATGCTAGATTGCATGATTTGATTATTTTAGGATGATACGGTGAAACACTCAAGTTGAATTTGCGATGCGACCATTCAACCAACCGCCGATAAACCAGTCATGTTTTGGCAGTTGTAACGTTTAGTATATTGTGGTTGAAATACAAGTTAACAGAGATTTATTTAAAACTCTTACATACACTCCACTCTTCAATAAGATATATTAATTTAAACTACCATGTCCTTTTCACTTGATGAGTTAATTAGTAATATTTACTTTAGATATTTACCATGTTTATTGTTATTTTCTGGAATTTGTTTTCGATAATTCTGCACTGTGAAAAGCGCCATTATGACGGATAAACAGCGTAGCAGCCAACGATCCTGACTGCTAAATCAAAGGTACTGCGTTCGATTCCCACCCAAGATTAATCTTTGTGTGATGAACACGATGGTTTGTTGTGTACTGGGTTGTAATTTATGTATAGGTAGTATGTACGTATTTAGAAATATTTAACTGTATTTATCAGCAATCTGGTTACCATAGACGGGTTTTGCCATTTTTGTTTTGTTGACGAGCCAGAACATTCGGATCTCCTGCTCCTTGGGGTGCAGGAGTCAGGAGTATGTGGTGTTCCTACTAAAAACCGCCCCGACGGCCGGCCTCTGGCACCCTACTCTGGGGAGGGGACCCGGACCACATAACTTCTGGTCACCCCTCAAATCGACGCCATGCCCCTTTAGGCCCTACCCTGGAGGAAAAGTATTTCTCCCCTCAGTTGAGACGTGGCGGTCTGACCGTAGAAGTACAGGCTTTGGATAGTTTGAGATCAGACGGCCATGTGTACGTTGTGTGGCGATATTGTTATTACACACGCGCGCTTTTTTTCCTCTATACATATATTAAGAGACTGCCAAAGTGACCACTCTGCCTGATGGAAAGCATGAATAGAATCGAAGAGTTGTAGTCACCATACTCATTGCAAATGCAGATAATGCGGTGTGATGACCCATAATATGGCGGCCTTGTGACATGCTTTTTCACACCCCGTTTGTGGACGTAAAAGGCATGACAGTCATCGTGGCAGTGTAAGGCTTACACAGTTACCACGATAACTGTAACCCCTGCGTCAATGGGCCACCGCCTAAGACTTGTGTCTTAGCAGCACGTACCTTCTCGAAGGTATCTTTGCTCATGTGGCACATGTATTTATAATTATATAATCACATTAAAACGTAATTACATTACTAATAATACGTGTACACTTTATGATTCTAAGTAGGTGTATAAATATTTAATTTGCATGACATCATATGTCCTTCATTGACATACCTAATTAAATGTCTGAAATTATTTATAATTTTTGTAGGTAGTAGAGCCACGCTCATTTTAGCACGAACGGGCCGACTCGACCAGGAGCGGTACTACCCTCTCACAGAAGACCAACCTAAAGCGACAGTATCCGCGTTGTCATGTTTCGTTGGTGAGTGCGAGACCGGTGGCCCATTGATGCAGGGGTGACATTTATCGTGGTAACTGTGCGAGCCTTACACTGCCACGATGACTGTCACGCTTTGTACGTCTCCAAGCGGGGCGTGTGGACGCCGCTCACTACGCCGCCATTTTCAAGGAGTATGGTAACTAAAACTCTGGTGTTCTATTTATGCTTTCCATTAGGCGGAACTGAATCACTTTGGCATGTTCTTAATACAGAAAAAAAAAGATTGTGTTTGTACTCGATTTTTTCAAGCAAAATTAAAGGAATTTAAAATTCTTGAGACACGATACTTTGAATTTCAGAAAATTCTGATGATGTGTCATGAAGTGGTTGATTTTCAAGTCAAATCAGCTTCTTTTTATAAAACGATAAAGCTGTGCATTTCGTTCATTACATACATACATAAAGTTAAGCCCGTTTCCCCGAAGGTTAGACAGAGGCATATAAAACGCCTACTTTTAGCCAGTGTTTTAGTCCCACGTAATAGGTGGTGAGTCTCTTGCCGCTGATTGGAATGTTTTGTTAACTAGAGCTTCGTCCGTCGATAAGCAGGTGCAACACTTGCAGTTGAGATGGCTTAAGGCCCTAAGTTCTTCCGGTGGGAGTGTGATCGCGGGTGGACGGGACGGGGTTTCCCATTCACTAGTGGCCAGCCGCGAGGAGGCGACGTCTGCGTGTGCCATACGTCGTCAAAATAGAGAGTTTACCCAAAGAAGGTGCCAAGAAAGGTGAAGGACTGTTCCCCGATCCCTCCTATCTAAGGCGCAGAGTGGCACACCGTGTGGTTTTAGTCAGTCCGATTCCGACACACCACCCCGCCGTAAACCACGGTGGGGTGACGGGTCGAAGGGGTCTCCACATATGAGGAGCCCTAAGTTCTTGATGGGAACTTTATACACCCCGTTCAGCTAATTCTTTTTATCAAATAAAAAATTGTAACCGCATCAATTACTTACGACGAATCAGTTTTCGCTACTTATGTTTGGTTTATAAAAATAAATTATTGCAACCGACTTATTTTATTACAATTTGATTTTATGATTAGAAATTCGTTTTATAATGAAACTGGGTATTATTATATTAAGAAAATCTTTTTAAGTTTGCATAATAAATGTTGTGGAGGAACGGATGTTGTTTCACATGTATGAAGAGAGAATTCTCTGACAAGGCGAGGTGCTCAACATTTTTTGTTAAGAAGACAACACCCGCATTAAGAATATTTCCTGTGTCGCGGGGGACTTTTAAACCAAACAAGAAACAAACACAAAGAACACGCAGACTCAGAACAACACTTTGTGGACCACACAAAGTATGATCCCGTGTGAGAGTCGCGTGGCGACAGCTTAAACCGTGCGTGCAATCAAAAAAAACGTTTAAAAGTTATACGTACTTATGGAACAACTTCAATTGCGCGATACAGGATTAACAGTTTCCTGTAGTCTTTGTCTATAACAATCTCGTTAAATATGAACGTTGCCACAACTTAAATATTCATGTACATCGAATGTTTTCCATAAATCAGTTTATATTATAGACGTTAGAACGTTTCTTTGTTATATACGACATATACAACTTTAAGGTACTAGAGCTACGCTAATTTCATCACGAGCGGGCCGGCTCGACCGGGGCAGTACTACCCTCTCACAGAAGACCAACCTAAAGCGACAGCATCCGTGCTGTCGTGTTTCGTTGGTGAGTGTGAGACCGGAGGCCCATTGATACAGGGGTGACAGTTATCGTGATAACTATGTGAGCCTTACACTGCCACGATAACTGAAATGTGAAAAAGCATCTCACAAGGCCGCCATAGTGAGGGTCACCATACTGCATTGTCTGCATTTGCAATGAGTATGGTGGCCACAACTTTTGGATTCTATTCATGCTTTGCATCAGGCAGAATTGAGTCACTTTAGCAAGCTCGACATATAGAAATATACAGTTATATCATCATTCTGGCAAACGTCTATTTCCTGGACCTCCTACATTTATAATGATGGCATATTAAATTGTTTCTACTTCAACGAGAGGTGCCATAAAACCTGGCTTGAGGACGATATAAATTGCGACGCAATTATTAGATAGTGCTGTTACAGTAGACTTACTATGGCACTAATACAAGTTGTATAATAGTATTATGACTGCAAATCTGTAGAAACAAAGAAAGGTGCCTCTCTAGGGTCTCAGCGTTTGAAAGCGTAGATAATCACCTTAGAAGTCTCATAACAAGTATGTTGAAGATCAGTTAATAACAGCTGATAGGTTTTGGTAGTTCATGGAAGGTAATTTGGAGGTGAAGGCATATATTTGATGTGTGAAATAACGACGAAGACATGATAGTATCTCTATTGGTAAGCTTACTTAAGTATAGTAAATGATTTATCAATATTATACAAATCTATTTCAATTATAACCTCTACTATTCAAATATCGTAATTTTTATTGTTTGATTTACGATGAATACTAAAATATAATTTACTTTCTCAGTCTTTGTCCATTTTTTTTTATTTATAGGTACGTATCATAATTATGTATGATGATCATAATGATCTACTCCTATCCAGCATTTCAGCTATGGTGGCCAATCTCAACGAAGACCAGACAACTATGCTGGTGTTATTATAGTCAACAAGTGTGTGCGCAAACACAAGTGCACTCTTTGTTCCCTCACCCTCACGATCCGATGGCACTGCTATCTGATCACATTACCAGGGAGATGAGAAGCACAAGACCGACGGGTTTACGTGCTCTCCGAGACACGTGAGTTAAGACCCCAATTCCCAAACCCTGGGTTGTTTTTAAGCATTCCTTCAATCCGACCCGACCTAGGTATCGAACCCGAGACCTCAAGATCGATAGTCGCATACACTAACCACTATACCAATGAGGCAGTTACCTGCTACATAGTAATTTTAGCTATGTATGTACATCTGTTGGCATGTATGTACATATACATACTTACGTGTGTATATGTATATGTATGGATATTTATATGTTTTTAATTATATTAAATACTCATTGTACCGTCCTCTACTACTCTCCCTCCCTGTTTTAATCTATTCTAAGGTTGCTTGGAATAGATTGCTTTGGGCAGTAAGTCCGCCATTTATATATTAAATATCTGACATTATATGTACTCTCTTTTAATCTGTCATACGGTGTACAAAAACAAGTTTTCTATCTATCTATTATTCGGTATTGTTTATAGGCGGTAGGCCTCCCACAAGGTGGTCCGACGACCTGGTGAAGTTCGCAGGAAGCCGTTGACGTGCGGCACGGGACCGCCTATTTTGAAGAACCTTGGAGGCAGCCTATGTCCAGTAGTGGACGTCTTTTGGCCGAGATGATGATAATGTACCCCATTTCCTCTCAAACGGCACAGTGATAACTAAGAGTGTAACGAAAGATGCAAAATCAAAGAATGAAATTAACTAAAATTGCTACATATAAGAACGTTTTGAACACCCAGGTGACCTCGATGTTAACACGATACATATTTTTCCATAGATAGCAATGACATCAACTACCATTACAAATCATAAAACCAAAGCGTTTAGAGCGAGCAGTACTATAAATTGTCAAGGTGACAGATTAATCTTCGCTTATTGTTGTCACGATGGCTTAGGAATTTTATATGCTGTATGCGCCATCAGGACATCAATCACGTATGCATCTAACGATGAGAAAGAAATGAATAAATAGCTAAAGCATATTTAATAATAAAAGATATGACCGTGGGTGAGCCATGTTTCGGCTATTATGGAATAGGTCCACAAGATTGATATCACCTCGTCGCATTATCAGCTTCATCAGCCTGTCGCTGCCTATTGGTGAATTACGGCCTCACTCAGGGAGCGAAAATCATCCTGGTCTTGGGCTTTTGTTGCTTTTCGACCAAGGACCAAAAGCTTCTTATTCTGGAAGAGGAGGAGGAGCATTCAAATGTGAGAGGATGTGTCCATCAGCGACTCATGCACCTAAAAAGTAAGAGGCTCAAGTGCTTGGGAGTAATTTTCATTTTTTGTTTCTGGCAGATGTTCTCCAATTATTGGTGCATAAAGAGGCAACTCTTCAATTCGGATAATTCATACAATAAGCACAGTTATATGTAGTTATCTGACTAAGTACATCATCATAATCATCATCAATAGCCTTTAGTAGTACATTGCTGGACAGGCATCTTCTTATAAAGGAGGTTTGGGCCTATTATACAACGATGAAATAATGTCCGATAGGGCCATAAAGTTCTGGAGTGGCGACCGCGTACTGGGAAACGCAGCGTTGGTAAGCCCCCGATAAGGTGGTCCCACGACACGGTGAAGGTCATGGGAAACCGCTGGATGCGGCGGCAAGGGACCAGCTATTGTGGAGAACCTTGAGGGAGGCCTATGTCCAGCAGTGGACGTCTTTTGGCTGAGATAATGATGATGACGATGATAATAGGACGCTAGCAAGGCGGGTTCGTATAGGGATTTTTTTAAGTTTTACTTCTCTTTGTAGTGATGTTGTTTACTCTCTCAGTTGCCTCTTACGGAATGAAAAGTCACTCAAGGAACGAAAAGGGGTGACGGCACTCCGTATTCTTAACCCGTCATTACTTGGACATCTAAGTACTTACATACATAACTAAGTATATACAAGTACTATATACCTATAGAACTGTAGTTGTTTATTCAAAGGACGCCCTGTGTTTACATACAAAGATTGTTTTCCTGCTTCCAACCTAGTTCGTTTACATAACGCCTGATTAGGTAGTAGATATTACCAACATTATTCCAAGTTGAAACCGACTAAAGACATGTATGGTCAACTATGAGCGAGAAATCTGTTTAATACTACATATGTATATACTTTACATTTACAACTTCTGCATTGGAAACATACCCTGCGTTCTGAACACACCAAGAACACCCAAAAACAGATCAACAATTTGTGGATAGCACAAAGTGTTGTCCTATGTGGAGATGGAACCCACAACGCTTGGCACAACAGGAAGTAGTGAAGTAACGCCTTAAACTTGCGTTATCTGTGCAGTCATATTGGATATTACAAGTAAGGTGAGATTGGGGAGATTAAGATTGATTTCCTTACTAGGGTGCACCTGGTTCCCCGGCTACTGGTACCTGAGATGGCGTGCGGATTTTGGTCGATTCGAGTCCGACATAACCACCTGCCGGTGGTATCCGTGGGAATTGCCGCACAGGACCAAAAAACAGGGGAGGGGTTAAAATTTCAGGTAACAGCTAGTTCGAACAAGGTTATGCCACCTTAACCTGCTTAAGTTAACAATTAAATACACTATTGCCAACCTTGTTGCCAACCGTTTTTTATGCATACTCCCAAGCAGTTTATCTCATTCCTTAAATGCTTGATTAACGGCAATAGGCGAACAGTTCGACCTTTGCACAGTATTTTGCACGATCAATATTAGATTTTAAAATATATTCAATCCTGCCTCTTTCTATAAAAGACGAGTAAACAAAACTTAAAACTAAACGGAAATCTCATACATAACAAACTGCTGATAATATTAACGAAGATACCACTCTCTGTAAACAGTGTATCATCACTGGTTAAACGAATGTACCAACACATAACAAATATTGTGATAACACAGAAAACTAAGATAATAGTGGCAGGTTATTTTGCTTGAGTTAATAGCTTAGTTGAGACTATTTTGTAGGTATATTTATTTATTTTTTTTCTGAAAAAGACATCGTCCGCACTAGGAATAAATTCTGTGTCGCAAAGGACTTTACAAACATACAAGAAACAGACACAAAGAACACCCAGACTCAGAACAACAATTTATGGATCACACGAAATGTTGTCCCATGTAGGGTTTGAACCCACAACACTCAGCGCAGTAGATAGCGGCGTGGCAGCTCATTTACTAATGTTTCGATAGCGCAGTAGTAGCGTTTACGACTGCTGTGCTTGAGCTCTCGGTTTCGATTCAAGGGATCAAATGTTTATGTGATTTGTATTTGTTTTAGAGCTTTGGTGTTAAAAGTGCATATGGATTTATGTCAGTTGTACCCACCCATAGTACAAGCTCTGCTTGGTTTGGGACTAGATAGCGTTGCCAGATGTCCGAAAATATTATATTATTATTTGCTAAAAAGTCACAGTTCCCAAAATGGGAGGAGTGAGGTTTGGATTCCGGCAATTTACTTATTTATTTAATTACACTTTATGCACTTTGTACATCGACGGACTTAATGCCCAAGGTATTCTCTTCCAGTCAACCTTAGGGTGGTATAGAAATGATCTGGATGTCGTAATAACAGCGGTTCCCGGATCCCTCCTATGTCAGGCGCAGAGTGGCACACCGTGTGGTTTTAGTCGGTCCGATTCCGACACACCACTCCGCCGTAAACCCCGGTGGGGTGACAGCCCGAGGGGGTTTCCACAAGGTTAAAAAAAAAAAAATTGTGGTATAGAAATATTGTAAGGGAACTTCACTCATCAGCTCACTCGGTGTAAAGAAAAGAAATAGTGCCTAGCAGATAGGTCCAGATTTCTGTTCATAAATTTCATACAAAATCAAGTGTCAAGTATAAATATATTAGTCCGTGTTAAGGTTCTACGAATGTTTTTTTTATTATACAAATACAAAAATATGGCGTTCAGAACAAATTTAGATATGACCTAACCGTTCTGCTTGATCTATTTGTCTGGGATGACGCGATACTTTACCGCTGATAAACGTTGCTAAACTGTTTGCATGTTGATTTAAAAATAGGTTACAGTGTTACGGAATTGATATAATATACCCGGAAGGAAAGAGTTGTCAAAAAGAAACTTTCCATGTGAGTTTTGAACCCACAATTCCTAGTAGATAGTAACGAGGTGACCGCTTAAACCACTGTGTTATCCGTATAGCCAAATTACAAAGAAGAAATCAAGAAGAACAATTAAATAATAGATGTATATAGAAACAGATTTTATAATACAAAAGTGTGTACGCTAACACAGGTGTACTCTCTGTTCCCTCTCTCTCACAATTATCCGCCACGTCTGGAGAAGCAGACGCAGGACCGACGGCTTCACGTACTCTCTGAGGCACGGAGGTTAAAGCCCAAATTCCAATATTATCCGTACCAATATCATAAAGTAAAGAGTTTATTTAGTGTGTTTACACACGTCGATCTTAAAACCTACTGAATCGACTCGAAAATTTATTTTAGTCTTGGATAGAACATTTACCAAGACAGGTTATAGTTTTTACGTCATTATGCTAAGACCAATTAGAGCCGAGCATCAATGAAGTGTTGCAAAAACGGGCAACATCAATTTCTTTTGAAAAATGCAGTGCAAGTTGAACAGATCTGATCATCATCATCATCATCATCGTTTCAGTCAAAAGACGTCCACTGCTGGACATAGACTTCCCCCAAGGTTCTCCACAACAGCTGGTCCCGTGTCGCCGGCATCCAGCAGCTTCCCGTGAACTTTACCAGGTTGTCGGACCACCTTGTGAGGGGCCTACCAACGCAGCTCAGATAGTTATATGATATTTCTTTAATATTGAACTTCACTTAGTTGTAAAATAGAAGAACAAACCTAGTGTGCTTAAACTTAAGTTTAAATAAAATATAAACATAACACATAAAACAGCACAAATCTTCTTTTATTTAGTACAAATATTATTTTATTAAATACAAAAACCATAGTCATATTAAGACAAGTTTAGTCAAGTTATTTCCTTTCAGAATAACTTCCTAAAGATTTATTGCATATATTTGAACTCAAATGGCAGTTCCTAGATTATATATAAGGCTAAAGACTGATAAAATAATGTACAAAGAATTTATAGCCATCAATAGGTATGTGGATTAATTTATGTTAGTAGCACTTGTGGACAACAGTTAACCGTATTTTTATTCGAGTTTAAGTGTTCTCCGAGACACGATTAAGACCGCAATTCCCAAACTCTGGGCTGTTTTTAAGAATTTATATACATAGAAAAATTTAACGCTTTTCTGGCTCGATCTGTGAATCGAAGCCGAGATCTCTTGATCGGCAGTCACATACGCTAACCATTAGACCGATGAGGCATTTGTATTACGATACTATTGTATCATATACAGATAAAACTTTCAGAAAAAAAGATATGATATGGTTTAAGTTTATTTATTTATGGTATATACCTTCTGCTCCTCCATCCTCTATACTCGAGAGGTCAAATGAGAAGACGGCTCACCTCAATGATCGCAACGGAAATATGTTACACAAGAAACAGAATAGGCTAGATTTTAGACACCTTAGTCAAATTAGTTACTTTTTATCATCTGTGAAAACGACAATTTTGTATGAAAAACGTAAATAAAAAATTGTGACGTCACTATTTTAGACTACTCAATTGAACAATATATTTCACTGTATATTTGATTGAAATTCGTAATAATAATAAAAAGCTACGTTAATTATATTTTCCGAGATGTTTCGCGATATTAGTTTTAATGAAGTGGACATTGGTATTTACGATACAATTATCTACTCAATTATGTTACCACCATTTGAGTCCAGGGACGGGTTGTCCCCAACTCGACGGATAAACAGATAGAGATTGTATTATAACGATAAAGGGCAGGATTAGATCAAGGAAGAATTCAATATCAAGATTACAGTGTCGCAGTCGCAGGTAAAGTTATAATTTCTATATGTATACATACGTAAAACATGGTACGCCTCAGTCCTATCATGTCATAAGTAAATCTCTTAATACACAACGTATTACCATAACCACCTAATCTCTTCGGCCTCACATTCTGAGCTACCCAATGAGACTCCTACGCCCATTCATGAAATTTCTCGGCGGCACGCGTAGGCAGAGACCTCCGAGCAAGGTCGAATGGTTGGTAGAGGTAAGCTAATTTGGAATGTGATGTAGATATGTGATTCTAGAAATAGAACTGCTATGATGGATCTTAAATCTTTTGTCAAATCATTTGCATAGAATCAAACCAAAAGCTAATATGTACCGAAAAACCCCAAACTCTTTTCCCAAAAGTATTTGAAGTTGCTGCAATAAGGTTTATTCTTTCATTCTCCTCTTATCACTTCTTAGCTCACTGCTCAATCCCTTCCTTGGCATATCTTCTTTCCCTTAGTGAATCCATCCTTTCTTTGGTCACTCTCTACTCTTGCCTTTCACACTTAAAACTTACTTCACTATATTTTTTTTCTATTTTAAGAACTGGCCAAAGTGACTCCACTCTGCCTGATGGAAAGCATTAATAGAATCCAAGAGTTGTGGTCACCATATTCATTGCAAATGATGGCAACGCAGTATGGGTCACCATACTGCGTTGCCATCATTTGCAATGGTGACCCATCCTTTGGCGGCCTTGTAAGACGCTTTTTCACACCCCGCTTGGGGACGTAAAAGGCATGATAGTCATTTTGACAGTGTAAGGCTTACACAGTTATCACGATAACTGTCATCCCTGCTTATCTTTACGTATATTCATCCGATTAATGTTACAGAGAACTCGTACAGAATCAAAAATAAATCATTTAAATGTATTCACAGTAAACGGTAAATTATCCAGATGACATTAAATTCTCGTCCTGTTACTGAAGTACATGTAAAGTCCACTAATACAAAAAAAATCTGTTTTACTTATCGGACCCCAATGGGACATAGTAAAAGCTGTTGCCGGAGCTTTGACAGGTGATGGAAGTTTCTTTAATACTCATTACGACAAAATATGGAGAAGACTTATTGTCAATTAAGATTATCATCTGGCCAGATGTATGCCTAATAGCTATCTTACTGACATAAAAAGGAAAGCATCACAAATTTTTATGGAAATATATAATCCCTACTAATATTATAAATGCGAATGTAAGTTTGTTTGTTACGGTTTCACGCGAAAACTACTCAACCGATCATCATGAAATTTTGTACACATTTTCTTGGAGGTATTAGAAGTAACATAGGATACCTTTTATTACATATATATATATATATATATATATATATATATATATATATATATATATATATATAATGATCTGTTACGAAACTCAACTGACCTCAAATTCCAGGCGAAACGAAGCCGCGGGCTAAAGCTAGTATATAATAATTGTCATATGAAATCAGTGGATTAGAATTTTCGATTTCAATATGATCTGCGTAATGCATACTATAACGTTGGATCATCAAATTTAATCAACTCGTCGATGGTTAGGTTCGATTCGGCTTCACAGAAAACTGATAATAGACACTAACGATAAGCTGAAGATTATTTTATAGTTTGAACCTTCTTATGTTAATCAGTTAGAACCTGGAACTCACTATCAGTGCACGTGGTTCTCTCTCACTGTGATCCTGAGTCCTTTAAGCGAGGCGTGAAAATTCATCTCACTTGGCCGCCATAGTGTGGGTCATCAAACTACATTGTCTGCATTCGCAATGAGTATGGTGAGCACCACTCGTGGATTCTATTTATGCTTTCTATCAGGCAGAATAGAGTTCGATTAGAGGGTAGGGAGAGGGGTTGGGTTTGGTCACTCAAAAAACGGCAACGCACTTGTAACTATCGAGATGCAGGTGTCCCCAAAGAGCGGATATCATTTACTAGTCATAGTTTTAACGATCAGCTGTCAGATTAGACTGTTTATTAATCCTTAAGCATTTAACAGTGGGTGGTATGTTTATGTACAAACATTTATGATTGGTTTGTAAGTAAGCCTTTCAAGATTAACGCTAAGTAGGGCTTAAACTTTAAACAGTTCAGTTGCGGACCACCCGCCTTGTGAAGTGGTACTCAGTGCTCTGACGCAGACACTACACGTCACTATTATAATAACGGGTGCTTCACACTTTCTTTATTGTATTTTCTTTATTTGGTGCTTGCCAAAGTGATTCTGCTCTGCATAATAGGAAAAAAATGAGTGGAATCCAAAAGAGGTAGTCACCATACTCATTGCGAATGCAAATAATACTGTATGGTGACCCACACTCACACTCAAACGACTCCGGATCATAGCGGGAGGGAAACACGTGCGCTGGTACTGCGTTATTTATGCATATAATCAACATTACTATTCTTATTCTGTTTGAATTCCGCAAATCGGCCTCCAAGTCTTTATATAAATATATACATAAAATAGTTTAAATTATATGTATCCTTTTATTAATTGGATAAAAATCAATGAAAATAGCATATATATAATTAACGATATAAGCGTTCACCTCGCTGTATTCTACTAGCTAAGTGTTGTATGTATGATCGCCACATTGGACAACACATGTGATCCACAATTTATTGTTCTGAGTCTGGGCGTTCTTTATGTCTATGATATACTACTAGTGCGACAGTTCTTATATAAAAAAAAGCTTAAAAGAAAACATGAAGAGCAAAGGAAACTCACAAGCCCCGGTCAAAGGTAAAATCTCTTTACATTTCATATGTACCTATGAATGTTCAACCGCTACTTAAGTATAAGATCGTAAGTGGTCCACGCAATACATCTCAAGTTACAACTCAGAACATGTTCTCAACAACGTCTCTTATATAAGATTGACACTTGAACATTTGACGATCAAAGTCGTTACCAACTTAAGATTCATTCAGAGATCGTGGGCTCGATTCCCACCCACGATAAATA
Source organism: Hypercompe scribonia (assembly GCA_949316085.1). Lineage (NCBI taxonomy): Eukaryota > Metazoa > Arthropoda > Insecta > Lepidoptera > Erebidae > Hypercompe > Hypercompe scribonia. Next base: position 4,466,308 of record OX438997.1, read on the forward strand.
TTATGTGATCAGCACGGCCATTTCTTCTGTGGCTGGGTGTAATTTATCTATAATATGTATGGTTTAAGAAATGAAATAATATATCATCAATTTAATTACTATAGTACATACAAGCATACATACATAACAGACATATTACAGGTACAGACTTAAGAGGCAGTTGGTGGGGCACATTAAATGCAGAAACGATGGCCAATGGGGTCATAAAGTTCTGGAGTGGCGACTGGGAAACGTATCGTTGGTAGACCCCCACAAGGTTGGCCCGGAGGTCGTAATTACAGCTGTTCCCAGATCCCTCCTATCTCAGGAGCAAAGTGGCACACCGTGTGGTTTTAATCGGTCCGATTCCGACATACCACCCCACCGTAAAACCCTGTGGGGTGACGGCCCGAGGGGGTTTCCACATATTAAAAGAGAAAAATAAAGGTCCCACACGGTGGTCGGCTGTTGTGGAGAGCCTAAGGGGGTGCCTATGTCCAGCAACGGACATCTTTTAACCGAGATGAGATGAGATGATACAAGCTCTGCCTCGATGATAGCTCACGGGTGTGTGAGATGTGTGCGGTTATTAATATTCACTTTTTATGAATGAAAACTAGTTTTGCTATAAGCTGCCAAACAAGAGGCCTCTGTGTCAAATTACGGGACAAAATGGTGTTACATAAATCCGTTGTGTTGTAGCTGGCCTTGAAATTTCACACTATATTCAGGTAGGTAGGCTAATCAATAACACGTGTGCGTAAACACCGTGGAATTGATTCAATACGCACCATTCTGATATTACGAAATAAATTAATATTCCTATTAGATTATAATTTAAAAACAGATGTACATACACTCATATGTGTGCTTACGTGTTATTGCGAGGAGGTAAGCTGAGATATTTTAAACTCGCCAAGTAATAAAGGGCAAGCTAACTATAGAAATGAAAAAGTTAGTAAGATAAGAAGGCAACAGAAGAATAAAATTAATAGGGGAAAAAAAAATTGATACTTTAACAGAATAGTATTTAAGATATAACGTACGTTTCGTGTAATCATGGGATTTTAATCTTTCCATTGGGCGACTGAAGTACAATTTCTCCATAGATAAATATACCACAGCATGTTCGAGACCTCAATTTGGACCTTGTCCCAATTACACTTGGGGTTGGCGCTATGTGTTTTCATATTTGGCCATCACATCACACATCAACAACATTTAAAAGTCCACTGCTGGACATAAGCCTCTCCTTCGAAAGGAAGTTTAGGCCTACTATAGTACGCTGACGAGATGGGTCGCTTTTGGAATCATTCCAATTTTCCTTCTTTTTGCAGTGATGTTGTCCCGCTATACAGTTCCCTAAATCGCTTCTTACGACACCCATGGGCTGAATAGGGATGATGACACTTCGTATTCTTTATAATTTGACCGTCTGCTAACGCTGAATGTAATCATTTCTATACGAGATCAAAGAAGAAGATACAGGAAGACATATGGAGTTAGGGCAAGAATCGCAAAAAAAAGAACTGAACCGAATTGCCGAAATAGTTCACAGATCGAGGTCCCATACCTGTACGTCTAACCTGTGATAGCAGAACATAGACAACTGGCCGTATGATACTAAATAAAAATAAATAAATAATTAAAATAATATTTGTGTCAATGTTTCAACTACGGCAGTTATACTAACAGTTATTGTAACCGTATTCATTCTCATTATAAATATATTATACGTTTTTTATTACAATAAAATGTATTATAACGTTGGTATTCATACGACTCAGTATTATCTGAGAATATACGCGGTCTTAATGAGTAATTTTTTTCACTATTTCAATTATAAAGAACTGGGTGTGCGGGACTGTTTCTACGTAAAAAATATAATGATACGTTGCAATACAATTGGGTATATGACTGTATCGTAAATAAATACCAACGTTCACTTCATTGAAACTAATATCGCGAAACATCTCTGAAAATACTATTAACATAGCTTTTTATTATTATTACGAATTTCAATCAAATATACAGTGAAATATATTGTTCAATTGAGTAGCCTAAAACAGTGACGTCACAATTAGGTATTTAATACATTTTTCATACAAAATTGTCGTTTTGACAGATGATAAAAAGTAACTAATTTGAATAAGGTGTCATCTAGCCTATTATTTATTTTACATTACAATCGTTTTTATCTTCTATTATTACGACAGAGAGTAACCTATAGTAGAATTTATGTACATGTGTTGTGCATTAGACAGATTATGGGGACACGGCGAAACACCGTTCGAAGTCCCGTCAATCATATAACAATTTCTATTAAACAGAAACTGGTCTGTCAGGTTCTGTGGTACACGATATTACTGTATATTTAAACGACTGTATATTCCAATTATCATCATCATTTCAGCCAAAGGACATCCAATGTTGGACAACATAATATTATCTAATATACATAAATGTTTAAAATCACGCCTGTTTTGTCGGAGAGGTAGGCAGAGGCATATTAAACGCCCACTTTTCGCTAGTGTTTTAGTCCCACTTAAAAGCTAGCGTGTCTATTGCTGCTAATCGGGATGGTTTGTTCGACAGAGCCTCGTCCACTGATTAGCAGGTGCACCATTTGTAGGTGAGGTTGGCTTGGGGTCCTAAGTTCCCGCAGATAGTGCTCGTGTTAGCGGGCAGGCGCTAGGAGGGATCTGGATGTCGTAATAGCAGCTGTTCCCCGATCCCTCCTATGTCAGGCGCAGAATGGCATACCGTGTGGTTTTAGTCGGTCCGATACCGAGACACCACCCCGTCGTTAACCCCAGTGGGGTGACGGCCCAAGGGGGTTTCCACAAATTAAAAGAGGAGAGTTATTGGTGGGAAACTTATGCAACCACATATGTATATATTTATAAATAAATGTGCCCAATTGATCGCAAAAGGCTTGACATATATTTCGTAATTTAAAGTCAAATTATTTTTACAGTTTAATACACTTCTGTATACCTCGTAGTGGATAAAAATGTTTCTGTGTGTTTTGTCATGAAAACAAAACAGTCATACTGAGTTACTTCCCCTTGTATGATATTATTAATGATATTACAGAAGTATTGGCTTACATTATACAATATTTTACAAAGTATTGTTCTAATGTTTCAAAACTAAAATGATATGCTTTTCCTTTTATCATTAAAAAAAATATGTTTTACAAAGGTTATTGTTTACATTATAATAATAGTAAATATTTCGGACATTTGACACACAACGTCATCTAGTTTCAAACTAAGCAGAGCTTGTGCTATGATAACTAGACTGATTGATTGAAAACTTATATACTTTTGTTTTGTAAATAACATAGAAAACACTCAAACTTCGAAACAAATATTTGCAGATCATGCAAACATTTGGTCCGACCCGGGAATCGAAACCGAATTGATTGATTTCGTTCTGCGGCTGTGAGTATTGTTGCGATTGGTGAAGATTTCAGCGCACACCAATCACAACACCGAACGCGGTCAAGTCGATGTGAAATAAACTCGCACTATGCACTCTGATGTGATACTTCTACAAACTTCACACGCAGCGGTAAATATTAAACTTAATAGTTTTGAGTTAAACTTGGTATTTTTAGACTATGGCTTCGAATGTTCTAGCTTTCACTTTAGACCAGGTGATTTCCATTATCAGATAGGTTGTTTAGTCAGCAGATGTAGGAAAGACATGCTTCAGCACGTAGACTGATTCAACCGGATCATAGCCTCAAGGAAAACCGCTTTTAAGCAATCATTGAGTGAGGAAATGCCAGTAAACCAGAACTAAGACCACAATTTTCAATCCGGGCTGTTATTAAACATTTTTATAAACAGAAAAACTTAATAATAGTTCTGGACCGACCCAGGTATTGAACCCGTGACCTTCTGATTAGCAGTCTCATAAGCTAACCGCTAGACAAACGAGGCAGATTAAGTGATTGATTAATTACGCAGTAGTGTTGGAGGGATCAACGATTTTTGTCAGTGTAAAATTAATTAACCCATCATGTGTGTTGACGTAGTACACTCCAGGGTGTCAACATGGTGTGTTATATTCAGATGACACGTTGTCCTTAGATAATCTGTTTGTAGTACCATCATCTTGATATTGTATATAAAGTAAACAGCAGAAATACATAATTTTAACATGCTTTTGTTAGCTTCACGTGTTTATTTATTTATTTCTATATTTCTTTCAACTTTTTTTAAGTTTTATTTTTTTTAAAGAATATGATAGAGAGGAGCTAAACGTCCAAATTTTATCGATTATAATTTTACTTCAACTTAACTAATACATCTTAAGTTGCATATTTCAATATAAAACGCTGATTTTAGTACATATGGGCCGGCTCGTCTGGGATAATACTACCCTCTCACAGAAGATCAACCTAAAGCAGCAGCATCCGTGGTTTCATGTTTCGTTGTTGAGTTCAAGACCAGAGGCCTATAATTGCAGGGGTCACAGTTATCGTGGTAAATGTGTCAGCATTACGCTGTCACGATGACAGCCATACCTTTTCCGTTTCCAAGCGAGGCGTGAAGAAGCATCTCACTAGACCGCAATAGTGTGGGTTGACATACTTTTTTGTCTACATTTATAATAAGTATAGCGACCACCACTCTTGGGTTCTATTCATGCTTTCCATGAGGCAGACTACTCACTTTGGTAGACTCTTAAGATAGAAAAATATATATATAGAAGTAACTTAACTGTATGTTGCAATGATGTACTTCCTAGCCGACTTCGGCCACAACAACCAGCCTCAACGGAGACCAGAAAACTAATTTATTAGATTCTTAAAAATGAGTATATGTATATTTGAACTTAAATGGCAGTTCCTAGATCGTATATAAGGCTAAGAACTGCAGAAGGCTAAGAATGTATAAATAATTTATAGAAAGCAAGAGTAAATGAATTAATTTATGTTAGTGACAATTGAGTGTGGTGACCACAACTCTCGGATTCTATTCACGCTTTCCATCAGGCAGAGTAGAGTCACTTTGGCAGGCTCTTAAGATAGAAAAAAAATATGGACACGGAGACCAGTCTCAACGAGACCACCCAACTACGTAGGAGATATTTTAGTGCACAAGCGTGTGCGCAAACACAGGTGCACTTTCTGTTCCTTACTGTCACAATCCCATGGGTCGGTTATCTGACATGACCGGGGCGAGGTCAAGCATTCCGGGCAGTTATTAAGTATTTCTGTAACCCGAAAACTCAATAATACTTTTTGACCCTACCCGGGCATCGAACTTAAGATCTCTTGTTCGACAGCCGCATACGCTAACCTCTAATTAATTGCCTCGTTAGTGTAGCGTTTAGCGAATGTTTTGTATATGATATTTATTTAATAAAGATTGCGAATATAATCAATTTTATGTTTTTATTGTAACGAATGGTACTTAAAAACCGGAGGTAATTTTAAGTTAAATGCATAGACATTACGGCTAGAGTCAAGTCTCAATAATGGCTGAAGCCAAGAATAATTTAGAACATTTTTTAAAGTCTCCAAATTGAAATAATCTGCCTAATGTTTTAAATGCGAAGGTTTTGTATGGGCGTGTCACTTCAATACGCCAGAACAGATACAGTTTGAAATAGAACATACGAAATAACTGTGTTAAAAACCGCAATTAACGCAGGCAAAGTCGCAAACTAAAGTAAGTCATGAATAAGTATTTTAGTTTAGATATGTTTCGAATGGATGACATACGAATTCAGACTAATTACATCTCCTATCATATCACGTAAATAAAGTCTACATAAGATTTTTGGATTCAATACACATACTTTTGGAATATTTTCTACAGAATTACATTTCCAAAAACAAAGAAGCAGTCAACTCACAATGCAGCTACAGTCAGACAACTAAAACATCAAGCAAGACCTACATTTTACAATTAAAAACTATTACAACCGCATGCCGACACTTACATGCATTATTACACCTTTCTACTAATTCCTTAACGAAAATTAGCAAAAAATCACATCACTAAGCACTGCACAGATCCACTAAACATATAAAAAAGGTAAAAATAAATCGACTATTTGATTTTAAACGATTTTTTGTCGGCTGATTTTATCGGTTTTCGCGTCACTACACGTGTGGTCTCGGCGCGGAGTTTACCGTCACTGAGTTAAGACCCTGTGGCGGGGAGAGCTGCCGCGTTATAGAATTAATTTTACTAACTTTTCGTTACTTCTATTAGATAAACTAATTATCGTGTTATAGAAATAGAGGTGTCACTTCAATTCAAAGTAAAAAAAACATTCCTTTCGTTTTCATTTGTTTATCTGGATATGTACCTACCATGTTTTTTCAGTTGTTTGTACCTTTTTTCATACAAATATGGCGCATGAAATCATATTTGGAATATTTTAAGTTGGGCTATAATTTGCTAAAAACTTACAAAATATAAAAAATGTCTACATAAAAGTACAAAAGAAATCCTCGGTACGAATTCCTGAGACCCGACACAAGTATAAACAAAGTAAATGTTAAATTAATTAATTGGTAACAGTTTTTTTTAATATAATAGTTATTTTTTTTAAAAATGTTGTACACATTTTATACAATTTTGATTAATTACATTTGTAAATTAAATGAGGTTAAATCAACAAAATGTATGTGCAATTTAGATGATTACAAATATTTACAACAAAACTAGTAAGGTACATTATAATACAATAATATGTATGATTATTTTTTATGTATAATATGTGTGTATTTACAAAATAAAGTATTTATCAGTTGTCTCAGACTAGATGGCGTTGTGGGGCAGACCAAAATGTTATTATTATTGACTGCATGGCTGGCGTATTTATTTGAGCGGTCACCTCGCCGCTTCCTACTGCACTAAATGTTGTGGATTCACACTTCATACGAGTTACAAATGATTCACAAATTGTTGTTCGGAGTTTGGGTGTTCTTTGTGTCCGTTTAATGTATGTTTGTAAGTCGAAATTGCCTTTAAAAAAAACACATAAAAAATGATTTTCTAAGTATGATAAATTCTCTATTTAAATTTTAACCAGCCGTTTTCACTGTGACAATTTTAGACTGGTAACACCGCCGTGGTCAGACAGGCAGGCAGTCGTTAATAATATCTAAATTAATGAACATCGCGCTGCCCGCTTTGTACAATTCTGCTATGGTCTTAACACACTAAAGCGAAACATCACTTGGTACATAAGTGGCCGTAAGTATGATTACTGATCCTTAGTATCTTGACTGCTGAGGTCGGAGATCGTAGATTCGAGTCCTACTCGGCACAACTAATTGTATGATGGGTACAATCTGTGTTCTGTGTGTTTAGACACACATTAAATTTATCTATAGCAAAGAAATATTCTTGTGTGTGGTTCAATCGACTCGAGCCATTTACAAGCACATGACGTCGATTTTGGGAAAATGGCTTTTTCGATTCATAGTCTTTTTATTTGTAAATCTTTTAAGTATAGATTTTCAAATTAATTACTGTAGCAGTTGAAGTAAGAAAGATTTATTAAATAAATACTCAACGGCCTTTTGTAGTGAAAATAAAAAAAAATCTAGTAAACATTTTTAATCAAAATTGGACATGCCCTTTTTCCAAAGAAGAAACTGTTTTATAGAAGACTCTTGATGAAGAGCAAACCCTTTTATTTTTCGAGAGAATTAACTCCCGATGTTTTTTATCAGGTACTTTTTTTCCTCAGATTTCAGATGTAAAGTGAGTGGGTGAACAATCCCCAAAGACATAATTGGACCAATTGGCATTATACTAAAGAGCTCAAGAGACGCCTCGTTAAACCAGCCTGACGTATGAAATGCCTGGTTAGTGTGAAAGAGGCATAAGTTATCTGTGCCTCCTACAAATAAGACTTTGCGAAACTATAAGTGTGTTACTATAACTAAAAAATAATTATCTAAAACCTCTTTCTTTAAATGTTTACTAAAAAATATCCACAACTTTGATATATAGTAGTTAGGTTAGTATATATTGTTAGGTAGAAATGCCACGCTGATTTTAGGACGAACGGGCTAGCTCGACAGGGGCAGTACTACTCTCCCAGAGAAGATCAACCTAAAGCGACAGCATCCGTGCTGTCGTGTTTCGTTAGTGAGTGCGAGACTGGAGACCCATTGACGTAGGGGTGACAGTTGTCGTGGTGTGTACAATACAATGCCACGACGACTGTCGTGCCTTTTACGTCTCCAAGCAAGGTGTGAAAAAGCATTTCACTAGACTACCATAGTGTGGGTTAGCATACTGCATTGTGTGCATCACAATGATTATAGTAGCCACAACTCATGGATTCTATTCATGCTTTCCATCAGGCAGAGTAGTCACTTTAGCAGGCTCTTAAAATATTCTGGGTGTGTTGAAATTGTTTTATCATCATGTGGGTTATTAACGGTCAAATGTTAAATATTTGATATCGTATCGTATACCCTTTGAGCTTATCGTTTGGTAATTCGATTGCATGAACATCACTATCTATTAACCTTGGTCGTGGTAAATCAAACATGTGTATCGAATTAAGATTGCAGTGTTACAACTGTAAAATATATTTTAATGGTGGTTTCCGCTTACTGAATTTCTAATTTAATCTTGATAATATATGTCAAATATTTATAGTGTGTACGTTATAATACCCTTTCTCCTTTTTTTTAAAAGACAACGTCTGTATTAGGAATATATCCTGTGTCGCGGGGGACTTGACAAACATACAAAGAACGAACACAAAGAACACACAGACGCAGAACAACGATTTGTTAATCACACAAAGTGTTGTCACGTGTGGGATTTGAACCCACAATAGTACTATAGAGCGGCGTGGCGACCGCTTAAAAAATACACCATCCGTGCAATTGAGACAAACGGTTGACAAAAAGATTATGAAAAATAAATTAAATTCTTCTTTTGATCACAAAAATGATTATTTTAAAATCAATTTATCATTATCATTATTAGAGCTCTCCCATTGCAAGCCACTGATCCATTCTAGACTTCTCGCATCCAACTCCTGCCAGTCATCTTTCTCAAATCGCCACTCTAACTGATCATCAAACTGATGACAAATATTAATCAAAAATCATAAAACTCAATCACAGCGCCACATACTGGGTCTAGTTGTGAATTACCCAAAACAATTCTGTGAGTAGGTAGAAAAAGACAAAACTCTTGTTTTTTTTTTGGTCACGTATTGATTGTGATCATTTTTTCAGTGTCTGGTGTCTGGGTGTAATTTATCTGTAATATGTATGTCCAGAGGCCTCCAACAGGGGACAATTATAGACTGTGGATGATGTATGTATTTAGAAATATATAAGTATCTTTATTAGCAGTTTGGTTACTGTAGTACAGGTTCTGTCTAGTTTGAGATGAAAAGGCCGTGTGTGAGGTGCCTTATATTAAAAAAAAACGTTGTTGTAAAAAGATTTATGTTTTTAACGTGCAACTACGCTTGTTGCTGATACAAAAAACGCAAACTTAATTGTAACTGGTTAAGAGTCTATTTCAATAAAGCTAAAAATTTTGCGTAAGCGCATACAATAACTGGGTTACATTTTGATGAGAACGTTGCAAAGATGTAAATCTTTAATATTATTCAGTTTAAGTGTAAAAATTGGTGTTACCACAACCTTACATTTAATCCTCTCAAACTGTCGAAATATTTAATGCAACTGTAATGCACTTTTATCTGATTAGTTTTACTAATTACTAAAGTGGGTAAAACGATTTTTAATGTTTTTCGTATTCATAGCGGGTAACTTTGTACGGAATTAAATTATGTATACCTCATACGAACATGTAAAACGAAGTCATTTTAACTTGCTTAATTTTAAATGAAGAGTTATAATTTGCTTTGTTAAATAAATATCAACATGGTGCACCACCAACTGTTACGGGACAGTTGCAGACTGATATCGATTTGTGATGATTTGTCATCACCTGGATTCCTGTTTGAACTCATCATCATCATCAACAGCTTTCACCTTACGAAGGAGGTTTTATCCAACTACATTATGATGAATAGACGGGTTGATATAGGGTTTGTTTCAAGTTTTACTTCTCTTTGCAGTGATGTCTCACATATTTCTTTGGAATAATAGTGGTGATGACAGCCTGTATCCTTAATCTGTCACCACACGGAGAAAAGTTTAAACAATAACATGGCCCAATCAATTAATCTTTTGAATATTTTAATCTGTACATGTAAAAAAGTATTAGAGAAGGATCGCAAACAGTATCTGGTATCATTTAATTGGAGGATCATCTATCACTGGCTCAGCTGTCCATGGACGCAGTAATCTCTTCCATCAGGTGATTACGTCTGTTCATTGGCACCCTATATCATTAAAAACTCTTCTAAACGTAGGTAGACAGTGGCATTTCTTTAATAATGATAAAAAAAACTCAAACAGTTTTCGCATGACAACTGCAGACCCCAAAACAGTTAAAACACTCATCTCTGTTAGTACCATCATTAACCCTTTATAGATGGAAGGTAACCAGTTCTAGGTATTGATGTCTTTCATTGGCACCGTCGTTAAGCAGGCCGTGTGCTAATATGGGTACATAATTGCCCATATCCTAGATAACTGTAGTAGATATGACCGTGGTCGGTGTGATTTCTACTATATCGCATTCCCGAATCATTAAAATAATTTTAAAATAGATAAAGGCAAGAAGTTGCATTTTATTTAAACTTTTATGGTCTATCGCATATTTTAATATAATATTTATACATACATAATAGCTATGCTAATATTATAGAACTGGCTCTGAGCATCTACGGGTTCCAATTGAAAAAATATATTAGTGTTGGACAGTCCATTTATCGAGGAATGCTTTTTTGTTTTTAACAGCCTGCCAAAGGGACTACTCTGCCCTATGGACAGCATGAACAGAATCTAAGAGTTGTGGTTACTACACTTATTGTGAGTGCTGACAATGCAGTATGGTAACCAACAATATGGAGGCCTAGTGAGATGCTTTTTCACGCCCCGTTTGAGGATGTAAAAGGCATGACAGTCATTGTGACACTGTTAAGCTCACACACTTACCACGATAACTGTCACCCGTGCATCAATGTGCATTAAATCGCGTTCTCACCAACGAAATACAGATGGTGTTTTTTAGGTTGATCTTCTGTGAGAGAGTTTGGTGATGTTGGTCGTCTGTTAATGAATCATATGAAAAATAATAAACTAAAATTTGAGTACAGAATCTTAACACGATACGAATTTAAATAATCATCTAACATCGTAGTATGTATGTGAGCCTTACACTACCACGATGACTGTCATGCCTTTTATGTCCCCAAGCGCGGCGTGAAATAGCATCTCACTAGGCCGCCATAGTATGGATCGCCATACTGCATTGTCGGCATTCGCAATGAGTATTGCGACCACCACTCTGGAATTTTATTTATGTTTTCCATCAGGGAGAGTAGTCACTAGTGGGCCCAGAATTAAAACAAAATGTACCTAACAAACGTATGAACGAGGTGTGTTCAAAAAGTATCGCGAATTTTGCGGGTTACGTATATTCGAATTTTGATTTTTTTGTTACGTTATTTTGGTACATATGTCTCTAAGTTATGCTGACAAGTTTGGCCATTTTGAATATTCAGTTAATTGTTGACAGCTGCTTTGCTTGTAAGTGTCTTGGTTCATCTTCGATTTTTACCTATTCAAAAAAATTGAACAAAGAACCCTTATCAAATTATGTGTGAAAAATGAAATTAAGTGCGCGGATGCATTCCGAATGTTGACTGTGGCATACGAAGAAACAACTTTGGACAAAAGCAACGTTTATCGGTGGTACAAAATGTTTTCAGAAGGCCGAGAAGATGCGAACGACGTAGAGCGTGCTGGACTCCCGAGTACTTCAACAACAGACGAAAAAATTAATAAAGTGTAGAAAATGGTATTGTCCAATCGTCGAATCACCGTTAGAGAAATTGCCGAGGACCTAGGCATATCGATTGGCTCGTGCCATTCGATTTTAATCGATAATTCGATTTTAATTTGGGCATGAGACGGGTCGCGGCAAAATTCGTACCAAAATTACTCACACATCGCTGCTTGTACGCGACTTCTTGGCCAAAAACAACACACTAATGATACCGCAGTCACCGTATTCCCCAGACCTGGCCGCCTGTGACTTTTTCTTGTTCTCGAAACTGAAGAGGCCCATGAAAGGACGACACTACGCCACGATTGACGAGATAAAGACGGCATCGAAGGAAAAGTTGAACAAGATACAAAAAAATGATATTTTGAAGTGCTATTTTGAAGTGTATAATTTCTCAGGGGGATTAATTTGAAGGGGACAAAATAGATATTCACGAACAAATAAATAGTTTTTAAAAATACACAAAATTCGCGATACTTATTGAACACACTACGTACAATACATAATGAAGATTGTGTATCTACAGCTAAAGTATTTTGTGTACAGTTGCCAGGTGTAATACTACTGATAGTTGAAAAACAAAGCTAATTAAAAGTTTTAAGCCTACAGCCTACGAAAGTTCGTATTTCATCTTTAATTGGTCTTAAGTCTATTAATTAAATTTTTCTTTTTTCTTTTAGGTACAAGACAGCCCAAAACCAATCTTCCCTCCATAGGAGGGCTCATTGGTTTTGGGTACCGGCGATTAAACGGTACCAGATACTATCTGCTACTTTTCTCTGTATATCAATAAAGAAAACGAAACTTGATCTTTCCTATGTAGATTTTATTAACATTTTTCTAATAATTACTAAATTTGTATTTTTTTTTGTATGCAAGATATTTGAAGGGTGTTTTTTTTTTAAAAAGACAACTTCCTCACTAGGAATATTCATGTTTCAACGCGGGGGACCTTGTAAATATACATGAAACGTACACAAAGAACACCCAGACACGGAACAACAATTTGAGGACAGTGTTATCTCATATGCAGTTTAAATTGAACTTGGAATACCAAGCGCAGTAGGCGACCACTTAACCCACTGGGTATGGGTACAATTAAGATGGAAGGATTTCCAGGCGTTAAATTTTAAACAAATTGGGTTATTCTAGAATCTTTTCCGGCTAATTGTAAGAGGGCTCTCAGGTCGTAAGGAAACTGCTCAACTCGCGGGACAAGACGTCCCTCTTCTGAAAGAGCAGCTTGAATCAAAGCACTCTCGTCTTGTCAAAGGCTTTACGATGTATATACTTTAGAGTTTTTCTTTTCTTTCGCATCAAGAGTTTTAAAAATAACTTTATTGTGAGCGAGCATCTTAGCTGTGATAATAATTTTGGATATGTTCTTGTCAACTTCAAAGGTCACTTAACGAAATACGTCTTTTTATAACGAACTATCCGTCTATTTTTTTTTCTATTCTAGAATGTTTTTTGTCATAACCACTTAATATATTATAATGCTTTGGTTACTCTATGGAATGTAATAAAACAAACTCTGTAGAGTGGTTGGAAAAAACCTTAAAATACACGGCAAAAAGGCTAACATATCCTGTGATGAATAGAAATGACAGAGATTCATAGATGCTCTCTCAGCTGTTAGATACGTTTTGCAATTTTTAGTATATAAAAATAATATTTTGGACATCTGACACGTAGCACTATTTAGTCCCGAACTAAGCAGAGCCTGTACTATACAAGTTTTTTTGTAAGTACACTCATATTACACATAGAAAACACCCGAACTCCCGAAACAAAAATTTGCAAGTCCGACCCAAATCGAGCTCGAGGCATGAAGTACAACAGTCGCTATCACTACGCCACTGAGGCAGTCAAAGTAAATATATAAATAAAAGTACATACATAAATATTCGTCCGGAAAGTGTATATTTACATAATGCAATAAAAGAAACCATGCGTCAATCAACCGCTCAGTTTGGTTCGTGCTATGCAGAGGTGCATGTTTTCTTTCATTGTAAGGAATGCGGTCATTTTTTTGTTGTTAAGAAAGACAATTTTTGCATAATACTGTGATAGTAATCTGACGTCTGTTTTGTAAACGAGGGTAATATATGAGGTCCCGTGATGGGACAGCACTTTAATGAGTAATAAATAAGTGCTCACTAACTTTTTTTAATTAGGCAAATTTTTGCGTGTTGGATTGTCACAGGCAAATTAAGCACCGGGATGTATCTCACTTGTGAGGTACGGCAGGGCAGACTTTAGAAGGAGCTAATGCGTTCCTAGAGCTCCTCACGACTGCCGACGTAGGCCGCCGCGAGGTTTAGTGGGTAGACCAGTTTGCCGGGAGTCCTACACACGCGCTTCGTCCCTCCGGAAGGTATGGTGTGGAAAGCAACCACCGCGTAAAAAAAAGGTAAGTTAAGCAAGTAACCACAACGCTGATAAACATACTTATATATTTCTAAATACATACGTGTTATAGATAAATTACACCTAGATACAGAACAAATGATCGTGTTCATTGTACAAAGATTTGTCCTGGGTGGGAAGTGAACCCGTGAGCTCTGGTTCTAGCTCTGGTCCGTTAATTAAAAGTGACCTGACCGTTTTCGCCTTATCTCAATATCTAAGGTTGTACTAATTGTTTGATATTATTCACGACTCTCCGGGTAGTGACTGATTAAGAATTTGGAGTGTCACCACCCCTCCTCAACCCGTGGTAGTAAGAGGTGACTAAGGAACAAACCTGTAGGACCCTGTCAACAAAAAAAAAGAAAAAAAAAGACAACATCACTGTAAGAATAATGAAACCTTGAAGTAAACACTACACCAACACACCTGGCCAGCGTGGTATAGTAGGTCAAAACCTACTTGCTAAGGAGAGGCCTATGTCCAGCAGTGGACTGTTAAAGACTTGACCATTCACCTCTAAATGAATTTTTAACGAATTCCATCACCAAATGCCAACAATCGGAAGAGAGTATAAATTTTATATATTCACGTACTTTTCATCCTTTCGTTGTCTTTCCCCCTCCAGGATGGGCTCTTTACCACATTCAAATAATTTGTCAAACGAACAATTCATAGCATCGGAGGTGCAATTAATAAAACTTGTTAATAACCATGACAGAGAGAAATTATACATAATAGCAAACTGGTGTTCCAAAGAACAATGGTAGTCCCTCGAAGATTCTGGTGTCAGTATGTTTTATGTAAAAATTTATAAAACTAATATAATATTGTACTGTATCTAAATTCAAATAAGAGGTATAATTAGATGAAATACAAATAAAACAAAAATGAAGAAAATAAAGTGACGCTTTTTACATACTAGTAATAAAAACCAACAGTAAATAGATGTGTAAATAAATATGACTAAGTTTATTACTTACCCGATCAGAAATCGCTTCTTCCATTTTCCCGCGTTTCAACCCAGGTGCGCGGATTACGTTTGCAGGTGGCGCCACCACGGTATTTGCGGAATGCGGCGCACCTCCATTCCCGCTACCAACCGGTATATAACCGGCTTCCATGGTTTATCACGTACTAAACATTTCAGCCACTCAACAACAGATGGCGTTGATTTCCATTGCGCGCTAGATGGCGCTACCACAAAATTTATTTATGTGAATTGCCTTTTGCTTTCGATTATCACTATGAAATTATTACACTATTATTTAAAACGCACTAATTCAATTCACTGTATGCAATAATGGACGTATTTCGAGTCACTAGCCATTTTTAAGGAACTGGTTTTGAGCACAGCACATTTAATTTTATAAGTTATAACTTTGAGCATAATTATTATTGAACGGAATGCGTATTACGTTACGAATTGTGTTGCACAATTTTTAACACTTGTTTTGTTTTATTTTACACACACAATATTGTTTTGTTAAACTATTATTTTTTATTCACATTGGAGACGAGTTATCGGGTTGGCGGTTCGACATATTCTGCATTTCAGTACACTGTCTCGTTCATCGCTCCATCTGTGAAAGAGACAGAACATTTAATAGTTAATTGACAAAATAACAATAGTACAGGTTTTACATCAATAAACATTTAGGGTAGAATCTCTGGTTATCGCCTTTGACACATGTATTTTTTATTTGCGTAGAATGAACTATTTTGATTTTAAAAGTGAGCAGTTTGAATGTATGAATGACTCAGAGGCGATATAATCTATCTCTGGGTTAACAACTGGGTCTACCGATAGGCTACTTTTTACATTTTTTGAAAAACTTCGCATAGCTTAGCGAAGCTGCGGGCTTAAACTAAATATATATATAATAGTTTTACAATCTGTCAGTTATTAATTGGGCTTTTAAGAGAAATAATGAATGAAAAATAAAAATATATTTTTTGTAGATACCGTAAATGTAAAAAAAGCGAGTGAGCCTAAAAGGCACGCTTATGAGCATCAGATGTATCATTGTAGATGTACATCTGACATCTCAGCTACTATCTGACGGTCACGGAGCACCGCGCTTGTTAATTGTTTAAATATAATTACATTTACATAAGAATCGATTGATTGTAATCTCATATTTTCAACTACAACAGTCAGTTTTTGAATCATAACATATGATTATTATTAAAGAAAGCTTTAGTTTTTTTTTGTCTTTTAATAAACGGTCTTTTAATTCAGCCAAAATCGTTAAAGTTATACCACTGTGGTAGTCCATATCCACAGATGCCAGGATCCAAACAGTATAGAAACCATGCAGTTTGAATTAAAAAAAAAACAAACGAGCAGAACTAAGTCAGAAACGTTCAAATAGTACAGTAGTGACAAAAATAATGACATTTACAGTTATGACTATAACTTACCGTTACTCGTACTTTTATATTAAAAAGTGATTGTGATTTGAAAGTGAAATCGCTGTTATGAGGCCTATTGTCATGTTTTAATCTTATGACGAATGGAAATCTTATTAAAATAAAGCAATAGACCTCTGTATTTGTTTAAAAAGTGACGTTGTGACGTTTCATTTGCGTTAAAAATTACTGTTCCGTTTATAAAGATCGTAGCGTGACGTTCTTTGACATGTCTGACGTTGAGAGGGCGAGGGTGCATGAAATATGTCATTAAAACTATAAAATTTACGCGACGTAATTTATGGATAGCCCTTAGCTTAGCGTTGAAGCAAAGAAATACAAGAAAAAAGCACATTGAGACTTCTTTCATATTGTCTAGTATTTGAGTTGTGGAGGTTGGACGGCTGTTCGTAAAAAAAATTAAGATCAGTAGTAGACTTAAAAGCTTTAGAAAAAAGACTCAGATGAAGAAAAGACGCAAACAAACTCCATGCTTATAAGTATCATTATCTAAGACGAAAAGACGTCAGACGAAAGTCAAAGTCTGTTGGACATAGGTCACTCTTAAGAGTCTACACAGCAATGTTGCTGTGTTGCTCACATGCAACGGCTACCCACGACCTTCACCGGGTAGTCGGACCACCTTACAGGACGTCTACCCACGCTCTGTCTTCGTCTTACATTCATACATTGATTAATTATTTATCTCACAGTTTTGGGTAGTTACGCAAAGTAATCTCGAAATGATTTACACCGAGAGAGATAAAAGGTAGCGGTCGGTGACGAACACGCTGGAGTGACAGGCCGCCAATCGAACACGAACGTTAAAGTGTGAATCACGGTGATAAATACGAATCAATATAATGATGTGGAGATAATACACTAATTGTGGATTGCCGCTTCTATTCTTAGCGTTTTCACATAAACGATATAACTTTAAATAAAAAAATCACCGTAACCGACAACAGGTGTTCCCACCTCGTTATATTTTTATCAACGACCAAGGACTAAAATATTACCGCTCCGAGAATTATCACACTTTTATATAGGAAGAGATTCTGTTTACGAGCATTATAAAGTTAAATAATACATCACAATGAATGATGGAATAACATGCCGTGAGGATTTTGTTTGTTTGTCACCTTAATACTGGTTACGTAGGTCACGTATTTATTTACATTATTACATTACGTTATCGCCACTAAGACTTAAGAAAAAGTTATTTGAATGCAGATTTTTCTATATTAAGAACCTACCCAAAGTGACTCTACTCTGCCTGATGGAAAGCATGCATAGAATCCAAAAGTAGTGGTCACCATACTCACTGCAAGTAATGCAGTATGGCGACTCACACTATGGCGGCGTAGTGAGATGCTTTTTCACGCCACACTAGGGGACGTCAAGGACAGGACAGTCATCGTGGCAGTGTAAGGCTCACACAGTTACCACGATACCTGTCACCCCTGCATCAATGGGCCTCCGGTCTCGCACTCACCAACGAAACACGATGTATTAAATGTATTGTATTAATTGCCCCCTATTTTAGCAGTGGACGTCACCACTCTATAGAGATGATGATTAATGCAAGTTAGTAAAAGTTAGTGGCCTTAGTTTGACGGGTTTCTTGGTTTCTTGGTTACTAACTAGTATTATATAATTTCACTCCTTATTTTTTTTTAAAAACTATTCCCGCTTTATGAATATTTCTGTTGTGGCGACATTACAATAATATATAAAACGGAGGTCGCTGTTTCAGGTGGAGTGACGATTTGCGTTAGATCGCTGGTAGCAGTTGGATGCAAGAAGCTCAAGATCGATCGTGTCGTGTAATGGAAGAGGCCTATGACTAGCAGTGGATTACGATATGCTGATGATGAAGAAGGTGAATTAAAATATGTTTCATAAATAATTCTTTCCGAATTAAAGTAACGTAAAGTAAATCTTTTGTGATTATCCACAAACAAATCAACGTAAAACGCGTTCATTTTACCTAAACTGTATTAGAAATCATTGCTTGAGATTAGCTTCAGCTCTTCTTACGTAAACAAAGATCACACCTAACAAAATCTATACCTAAGTAAAGATTCCGACATAAAACTTGTTCTAAAATAACCTATCACTCACTTAAGTATGCATCTATCACTCGTTTTGAGTGCCGTTCAATATTAAAATCTCTGCTTAAAATCAGTTTTAAGATTAGATCCATGACAAAGACGCCTTTTAAATTAGAGACCCTAGAAGTCTCTGGAAAAGATTAACAGTTAAGATAGTTTTGGAGCACATATCTGTATAATTAGCTACTAAAATATCAATTTCTAGAATCGTACAATAAGTATGAGGAATGAAAAACAAGACATCGACGAACAATCAAACTATAAATCTAATCTAATATCTAAAGTTAACAACCGTGACGTTTCATGTGTACCAATGAGTCAAATTCGGACGTCATTAATATTGTTTCTTGTGATTATCATCTTTTTTTCGATAGATATTACGCATATTAGTAATAGTAATATACTAATATCTTTGTGCAAAAATTTCATTCAAAGCTTGTGTGTGACAGTTGACGTTAATAAGAACCCATATTCTGCCGATTATATCTACTCAATTACGTAATAAAATCCGATATCGCACGGAGTATCAGGACGCTGAAGTGGAAGTGTGCCACTCAAGTATCCAGGAGGACTGATAGTGGTTGGAGTCGACACATGTTCAGACAAACGTGGTGTAAGGCGCCCTGCAGCACAATGGACCGACGACTTGAGAGAAGGTAGTAGAGCCATGCTGATTTCAGTATGTACAGGCCGGTTCGACCGGGGCAGTACGACCCTCCCACAGAAAACCAACCTAATGCGCCAGAATCCGTGTTGTCGTGTTTCGTTGATGAGCGCGAGACCGGAGGCCCATTGATGCAGGTTGACAGTAGTCGTGGTGAGTGTATACAACGCTACGATGACAGTCATGCCTTTTACGTCCCCAAGCGAGGGCACTGCATCTTAAAAGGCCACCATAGTGTGGATCACCATACTGATCGCATGTCAGCATCCGCAATGAATATGGTGGCTAAAACTTTTGGATTCTATTCATGCTTTCCATCAGACAGAGTAGAGTCACTGTGGCAAGCTCTTAAAATATAAGAAAAGAGAAATAGCTGGCAGCAGATGGATGTGGATTATCCAAGACCTCGATGGAGCACGAAATAAAGAGCAAATCTACTGCCTTAAACCAGGCACACCAAGAGAGGAGAAACGAGGCGTATAATGAAAGAGTAGGAATGTTAACTGATATGTTGTTATCATATGTTTTTATCAATTTATCATATAATATAATGAAATTGCTGACTTCACTCAAGGACCCACCCACAAATGCTACCACCGCTGATGTAGAAAGGGGGGATAGTAAAGAAACTCATCACATTGAAATAATAATCTTGAATCACTGTTCTACCCCGTTTTAAAATCGCACGTGTGGAATACACATGTATCGCAATAAAAACAACCCATAACACTCGGCGCAACGGTAATGTAACCTGCAAGAGATCAAATTTCCATAACAAGATCATCGGTTTCAGAAATAATCCCAAACGATCCAAACACATAAGCATTAGTTATTTATGAGTGTAAATTTATTTTATCTCTGATATCATAAATAACGATTATAACGAGTAAAATTGTTATCTATGAATTAAAATGTACATAAAAAAACAGTTTCATCCACGATGGATTCTATTACCGGGGAAGCCCGACTAATCTGCGTATTATCGCGACTCAGACATCACACTTGAAACCGAAGTATAGGTTTTTATTTGAAATAGAGTCCCCGTTGAGTTAAAATCCACAAACATGTAAGTAAAATCTTCAATGAATGTGCATATTAAAGGTTTTTATGTCCTTCACAACATACCTCAGACCAAGCAAGGTGATCATGCGTGACAAACCAACGGATGATGTTGGAAAGTTATAAAATACTAATCGGCGCAAGAATTTTGATTGCGCGATGCAGGATTAATAATTATTCATTAGTTGCTATTTGCTAGGTAGTAGAGCCACGGTGATTTCAGCATCAACGGGTCGGCTCGACCGTGGCAGTACTACCCTCCCGCAGAAGACGAACCTAAAGCGCCAGCATCCGTGCTGTCGTGTTTCGTTGGTGAGTGTGAGACTGAAGACTCGTTGATGCAGGGGTGACAGTTATCGTGGTAAGCCTTACACTGTCACAATGACTGTCATGCCTTTTACGTCCCCAAGCGGGGTGTGAAAAAGCATCGCACTAGGCTGCCATAGTATGGATCACGATACTGCGTTGTTTGCATTTGCAATGAGTATGGTGACCACAACTCTTGGATTCTATTCATGCTTTCCACCAGGCAGAGTAGAGTCACTTTGGCCGGCTCTTAATATAGAAAAAAAAAATAGAGTTGGGTGTCTTCGCTAGCTGACACTTGTTTCTCTTTCGGTGTATATGGAAATCGCCAGAAAGTGTATAATTATTGTGATAATAACATTGTAATATATAATCTATGTATGTACAAATTACATAGCAATAATAATTATATAAATTCATAACAGCTCTAAAAAAGAAATCAGTAAACACATTTTAGTGACATAAAAGTTTCGTTTAGGAATGTCATTGTTTCTGGACGGTTTTGTAAGAAAACATTGCGTGAAGCTCCGTATGTTAATATTGAGTTATTTAGTTGCTCAAGAAGTGTTGTGTTAGATTCTTGTATGTGTGGCCGCACTGACTTCGACAAAGACGACACAGCGACGAATGTTACCAAGTTATTCTTAAACCTTTGAGGTCTGATTCTTCTGACTTATTTCTTTAAACTAGGTCCTTTTTTCGAAGTTGAAGTGGCAATGGGCATGCCACATCGCTCGTAGAACCGCCAACCGTTGGGGAAGAAAGGTTCTCGAGTGGCGACCACGTACCGGAAGATGAACGACATGGTCCGATTCGCGGGGAGCCGATGGATGCAGTTTGGCGTCCAGCCGTACGGCGTGACGTTCTAGGGGGAGGCCTATGTTTAGC
The DNA here is from genome assembly GCA_949316085.1 of Hypercompe scribonia. Taxonomy (NCBI): domain Eukaryota; kingdom Metazoa; phylum Arthropoda; class Insecta; order Lepidoptera; family Erebidae; genus Hypercompe; species Hypercompe scribonia. Next base: position 4,488,072 of record OX438997.1, read on the forward strand.
AGTGGACGTCTTCCGGCTGATGATGATGATGATGAGGTCCTTTTTTAGACGCGTTTTTTCCTCTACTGGCTAGCGATCCTAACTGGCAAGATAGTTGTGAGTTCGAAGGAGAGCCAAGACAACCACTGTATGATGTAATTTTTCTTTTTTTATTTGTCTATAACGAGTAGGCATTTACAAACCATTTAAGTATCAGCAGTCTAGCTAACGTACTACTCTCTCTTCATAATCATTGTCTCATTGCTATTAATCGTGACTCTTCAAAGTCTGTTCCTCTTCTCCAACTGATACGATCCGTTGCCTGATGGAGAGCGGCACTGATAGGTATATCTAGGTGTTTCGAGATTTCGAGATACAGGAACAACCATATTCAAGATGAGATGAGAATTTTTCGGCATATAAGCGGCACACGAAAGGACCCTGTAACTCGAAAATATGTTGACGTCCTTTGAGTCCTTCCCAGAGTTAGAGAAAGACGAGGGTTGCGTTAACCTCACTCACAGCTACGAAAGAATTACTTAATACCTAATTTCTTAATTTTAAACAAACACATAGTGCAAATGCTTTAGATTGCTTCATAGTCCTCGGACAACTTTATTGAGGAATTCAAGATGTCACCTGGTCACTCCCTCTTAACCTCGGTTTCAAATAGTCAGCTAACTCAATAACAAAGGCAAGATGGATCAATGGCTCAATATATTACCATCTCGACGATGCGTAACGAAAGAGGCGGAGGTAATAATATTATCCAACTCGTCAAACATCTAGATGCTGACATTTTAAGTCAGTTTAATGTTTTAAAAATTAAAATTAAATAAAAAACTTTGTATCCATTGACATGAAGCCTAAGAAAATATATGTGTGTATATAAAGTAAAATTGTAGATTTGTGTGCGCTTCAAAAAAGTCAAAAATTTGTGCATTGATTGAACTCACATATCGACACGTTATACAACACGGTTCAATCTCGTTGATCTAGTGGTTAGCGTATGCGACTGTAAATCAAGAGTTATCGAATTCGATTTCCGGATTGGGCCAAAGGAGTTGTTGATTGTCTTAGAAGAAATTCTTAACAACAGGCCGAAGTATGTAAGTTTGGCGGTGTTTTACGCTCGTGCCTCGGAGAACAATCGTTGTGGAGAAGTGAGTGCCCTCAAATTCAGTTCACCATCAGGTTTGCGGAGGTCCGATACCAGTCACTCCGTGGAAAAACTAATATTCAAGTAAAACTGGATTAACTAGTAGCCGACTCCAAATTATTTCAGGAATAATAAAGGTTAGAAAGATGATGTAACATGCTTCAGTGATGGATTTATCACGACGAAGTTTGTCAAGAAAGAGCTAATTAGATACACAATAGTAGTATGCCATATATTTTGTCATTATTCAGCAATTTGTCCTTTAGTTTATTACATTAATCATCATCACCCGGAAGACGTCCACTGCTGAACATAGGCCTTAGACATTTATTACATTAATTATTATTAATTTGCTATTTTTGTACACCCTAATCGTCATATATGATAGTGATGTATTCTTAGTCGATTGCGGTGATATAATGCACTAGTGTGTGCGCAAACACAGGTGCACTGTCTGTTTCTTTACTCTTACAATCTGATGGTTATCCGACGCGGTCAGGGAGAGATCAGGTCCGACGTACATATACCTAGGATATAATGCCACACATAGCCAAAATGAATTTTCCTTTAATATGAATGGTTTGGTTGAACTTATTGTTAAATAAATATATATCGACCTGATGTAAACACTCGTGATCATGACATTGTATTATCTCAAACAATTCCACTAAAAATAAACTGTGGGAAATTTACTAGTAGAATGATTATTATATAAAAGAGTATATTATAATCTTAATTAATTAAAATTAATAATCTTAATCTTAGTTATTTAATAATCTTAACTTAATCTTAAGTTAAGCAGATTTTGTACTATGACAGCTAGATTGACTGATAAAATATTTGATCGAAGTCAGGATAACATCTAACGCCCTTTCATTTAAAACAAAGTGAAGCAGTATCTACTGAAACAGCTGGCAGAATCAACCAATATATGATTATCATCTTATACTTGTTATGGTACTTATTTGTGTATGTATGTATGTCTTTATATAGATTTATATCAACTAAGTATATATATGTATGTATGTATAATTTGTATAAGTTTTAGTATATGATAAGTTTGTATATGTTTACTTCATGTACTCCCAATCAACATCACTTGAAACGCACCTACTTCCTATTATCTCTGCATCACGCAAAGGTTGACTGGTAGAGAATGCCTTAAGCATTAAGTCCGCCTAAGTACATAAAGTGCATGATGTAGGTATAAATAAATAAATCCTTGAATACTTTTTTTTGTATTATACATAGAAAACGTGTTTCCCTACTGCTATGACTGCGGGTCCTTTGAGCTGGGTATGAAAAAGCATCTCACTTGGCTGCCATACTGTTGGTAATCATACTGCATTATTTGCATACGCAATGATTATGGTAACCATCACTCCTTGGGTTTTAATTATGTTTTCCATCAAGCAGAATAAAGTCGTTTTAGCAGGCACCGATTAAAAAAAAACACCCAAACTCCGAAGCAAATATTTGCAGATCATACAATTTAGTGTCGGGAATCAAACCCAAGACCTCATGCACAGCAGTCACATACGCTAGCTACACGCCACTGTAGCCATATTAATATTATTGTTATTCTTTTTAGGCCTAATCTAATGTGTGTTTAAAAAAAGTTTCATCAATTTCAGTGCACCTACATGATTTTGTGAAAAAACTGAAGATGACAGGTAGGTTGTTGTTTTTTTAATTCGATTCTTACTAAAAGGCAAATACAAAACAAAAGTGTTCTAAATCAGTTAATAAATGCCGCGAAAACAAAATAATCAAACAATTCTGACACTTGGCTTATTGGAGTCGAGAGAAGAAAACCCATAAGGGTGGTTATACCATGGATTGATTCACTGAAAGACTGAGTAGGTAAAACTTCCTCTCACATAATTTTGGGAAGGTGGAACACAAAGGATGGTAACACACTTGACTGGCAAGCATCTATGACCAATGATAATCACTCAACGTCAGTGGACCCGTCTGTTCGTTTCTCATGTAAGTCACGTTAAAAATAAATGATTTTCAACATGTTTGGGGTCATTCTGAGCAGGTACTACGTGACACACAATATGTACAATTAGTAATACACGAACGTATAATGTTGCACGGACTGTCGTCGTGAGGAACTCATACCATACTTGACTGATCAATTAATGTTCACACATTAACTATTCCACGCCTGTCGTGATCCATGGCATTCCACTAGGCAAACATTTACGGCTAATAGTATGTGACAAATAGTTTGTAGCCAAACCACAGTGCGTGAAACCGTTTATGATATTTTTTTATGACTAAAACGGATAGCTGAAATGTGTACAAAATTGTATAATCTTATACAATCATTATTTCAAGTCTAAAAAACTATTAATGTAATTAACTATTAAGAGTGAGCCATGAAAGAAAAACGCGTAAAATCAGTAGCAATCCGTCTGTCTTTGTTCCTTTGAGTCATACGAAACTTATTATCTATAACAAAATCGTGTATTTAGTATATACACACGAGGGTTTCCTCACGACATTTTCCTGTAAATAACTATATAAATATTCAGTTTGTTTGTCATGTGTTTACCAAACAATATGATGGTGCGTACAGTACGCAAATTATGCACATTTAATAAATAACATTATGGTAATAATAATTCCTAGAGAGTAAAACGATTTTATTTAATTTTAATTGAATGTGTTTTTCTTACGATATGCGGCAAACTAGTAGACGGTTAGACGGCAAAAACTGGTTTTCTTCGAGGTCTTGTCTTCGCTCCGGTCGAGCCAACCGTTTCATCATTCAGTCTGGTAGGTAATATTGTTGTAAATACGTAAAAATACATAATAGAACGAACTACTGGAAGCATAGAGCAAGACAAACAGTGTGCCTTTACGACCCCAAGCGGGGCGTGAAAAAGCATTTCACTAGATCGCCATAGTATGGGTCACTGTACTGTATTGACTGCATTCGCGATAAGTATGGTGACCACAACTCTTGAATTCATGCCTGCCATCAGGCAGAGTAGAGTCACTTTGGCAGGCTCTTAAAATATAAATGACAGGTCCCCGACGGACTTGTTGGTCTATGATTGTGGGAGTATTATCAGAGTGATTTAATCTCACATACTACTCAAGTTGTGCAAATCTTTTGGTGCGATCGAGTGAAGATACCGTCATCGCAACACCTATTTGTGGTGGGGGCGTAAATGACCGGCAAAATACTAGCGACTTGAGTTGCTATAGCGACTATACAGGCGATATGGTTGCTCTATGTCCAATTTTGATTTATGTGATTTTAAACACTACGAATTTATATAATTCTAAAAATAAAATGTTCATGCGGCTACGGGTACACAATTTACCTTAAAAATAAAATTTTAAACGAACTAAACACTTATTATGTTGGGTCAAAGAACGTATTTAAATATTCAGTTCTACGCACGGTATTCAAACTAAATGCAAATGATATTTTGTCACTGGCCATTTGAATATTTTGGCCTTCGACACTATTGCGAAGTTTAATGTCGTTAGGTAATGTGTTGGATTCTATTCTTAAATAATATTTTTTTTTTAATAAAAATACCGAGAGAAACAAAGAGGTGGATAATTCAACAGCTATTTATATAACAACAGATTATCTGAAATAGGAGTTTCGATCATAAATCTTTAGTTTTGTCATAATTTGTTTTATTTCATAAACCAATTGAATTGCCATTGTGTCATATCGTTCATATATGTATTTGTAATTTTGCCTTTTTATTGAAACGCTATTTAGTTATTTGCTAATATAGTGCCGTAAGTATCAGTTTGGCCGAACTGGCTCATAATTACGAAAGTATCTATCTCCCACGGTCCAACTGTAAAAGTATACTGACACAAACAGGCGTCAATAAACGTATTCATTTAATAGAAGCTAACGTTTTTATTATGTGAGTTTGTTTCTTACGCTCTTACAACCTAAACCTCAGCTGATAGTCATGAAACTGGCATACAAATGTTAAGGAACGCTGGTCAGGGTCTTTGGTCTCTTTTATTCGGGAATTGAGTTAACTGTTAAAGAAAGATAACTCCTAAGCAGCAAAGTTATAGGCACAAGTAAAATTATCGATAAAACAGGCTCAAACGGCAACGAACTCTTACAAAACAAGGCAAACAAAAGCGCTATAAAAATAAACAGGAGTATACATTGTAAGACATCGTTCAAAGGACGCCAAGAATTCTGTACTTAAACTTACTTCGCAAATAATGGCTGTTAAAATTGTAGAAGCTAAAACTCGGCTTTGTTTGGCAAATTATTTGCGGCGTATTTTCAGAGCACCACACTTGTAGTTTTAGACATGCTGTTGACCATATTCTGCAGTAATATTCGGACAAAAGTAAATTATTTGATGATGATGATTTTTTCTTTCCGAAAAAGAAAATACCTTGGTATATTATTATAATTAATAAGACCTTATTCCAATTACAGTCTAAAAAGACTGACAATAACAGGCAAAAACCTTTCCAGGGCTTAGTAGGGAGTACTTACATAGCTGTCTCATACAATGCCAACATCTGTGTGGATTAACAATAGGTACAGTGTCACCACATCTATTCATGCCGTGGGTGCCGTATAAAACGACTAAGGAAACAAACTACGCAGGGCAACAGCACTGTAAAGAAGAGAAAACTTGACACAAACCCTTTTTTTAACGTGCAGAAACCTCCTCTATCACCCCACCGCGGTTTACGGCGAGGTGGTGTGTCGGAATCAGACCGACCAAAACTAAACGGTGTGCCAGAGATAGGAGAGATGTGAGAACAGACGACGACGACGTCCAGAATTTTACACAAATCCTACACCAAACTGTCTGATCAGCTTTTCGTAATAGACCAAAACGGCCTTTCCAAACTGAAGATAGGCTACTAGTAATGAACTATCAAAGGGTCTTGATATGATGTGATCAATCCCTAGTTTTTTAGTACACTTCTGATACACTATAAAGTGAAAAACTAATCTATTGCTACTGAGAGCTACATAATTACATAAATTAATATTTACACACGCCATTATCTTATCAAGAGCTTACTACTATAGAGTACTGATAAAAAGTAATACATTTTTTTATATTTATATAATAATCCGTGAAGAGTAATTTATGTGGGCATTTTAAGGACAATCACTTCCACGGCAATTCGTTATGTAAAGTGTATACATGCGTATGTATTTAAAAGTAAGGTGAAAATTACTACAGAAAGATACACGTGGCTAGTATATACATGTCGATCTCTCATAGTGTGTGTGTATAGATAATGATAGTTCAAGTTATATTGGTTAATAAATAAACCAACACTAAATTATGTTCGTATTTCGACCATCAGCCGACCTTTAGCTCGACAAAGCTATATACGAGGTGTGTTCAAAAAGTAAGGTGACTTTTCAAATTTGGCGGGCAACGTACTTTCGATTATCGATTTTTTTTATTTTGTTATGTTGGTACACTCTTCCCGAACATCTGTACCAAGTTTCAAGTGTATAGCATTTTTTGTTTGGTTGGGAGAGGCGTAAAGGTTATAAGTGTTTTTCGTGCTCGGCGATTTCTTGCTATCGAAAAATATGGATCAAAGGATTTGCATCAAATTTTGTGTAAAAAATAAAATAAAGTGCTCCGAAACACTTAAAATGTTGACAGTGGCATACGGTGAAACTGTTCTGAGTAAAAAAAATGTTTACAAGTGGTACAAACTCTTCCAAGATGGCCGGGAAGATGCCAATGACGAGCCTCGCTCTGGACGCCCAAGCACGTCAACAACTGATGAAAACGTTCAAGCAGTGAAGAAAATTGTTCTGGAAAATCGTCGAATCACTATCAGAGAAGTTGCTGAGGATGTTGGTATATCGCTTGGCTCGTGCCATGAAATTTTTTCTAACGTTTTAGGCATGAGACGTGTGTCAGCGAAGTTTGTTCCGAAATTGCTAAATTTTGACCAAAAGAACCGTCGCATGAGCATCGCTCAAGAACTGTTGAATGACGTCAGCGACGACCCAGATTTACTCAAAAGGGTCATAACTGGTGACGAATCATGGGTATATGGTTATGATATCGAAACCAAAGTCCAATCGTCCCAATGGAAGAGCCCAGATGAGCCAAGACCGAAAAAAGCACGCCAAGTTCGATCAAATGTCAAAGTTTTGCTCACTGTTTTCTTCGATTACCACGGCGTGGTGCATCAGGAGTTCTTACCATATGGACTTACGGTCAATAAACAGTATTATCTTGAAGTTATGCGCCGTTTGCGAGAAGCAATACGAAGAAAACGTCCGGAATTGTGGAAAAACAATTCATGGCTTTTGCATCACGATAATGCCCCTGCTCACTCATCTTTGCTGGTGAGAGATTTTTTGGCCAAAAACAACACCACAATCATGCCTCAGCCACCATATTCACCGGATTTGGCCCCATGTGACTTTTTCTTGTTCCCAAAACTAAAGAGACCTATGAAAGGACGGAGATTTGCAACGATTGAAGAGATAAAGACTGCATCGCTGGAAGAGCTCAAGGCTATACCGAAAAGTGCTTATGAGAAGTGCTTTGACGATTGGAAAAACCGCTGGCATAAGTGTATTGTATCTGAGGGGGATTACTTTGAAGGGGACAACATAAATATTGATAAATAAATAAATATTTTTTCTTAAAAATACAAAGTCACCTTACTTTTTGAACACACCTCGTACATACGCAGTAGATAAGTTAAATTAAAATACATAGGTGCGCATTTTGTACGTATTTTGACGAGGTCCCAACACCCTTTGATAAAGAGCTCGAAACTATTGATCACTGGCACACCGAATGGAGGTGTCCACCACAATCTTAGGCATCACCAAAGCACGCACATGATTGCAATCATTAATGATAGCGTTTGTTACGCAATTTCTCAATCAATAAATGATTTTGGATACACATTGTGGGTATGCAGATAGTACGAAGGACACATACATACAGAATATATTGGCGAAAAAATAAATAAACTATCGAATACTATTAACGCGTATGTCTCTTCGACTGCTCGTTGTATCATTATTTAAAAAAAAACATTTGAAGATCGATTGACGATTTGAAGAGTCTGGCAGCGGATTGGTGTAGACTGCCAAAGACCGGGATAGTCGGCGCTTATTTGGATAGTTCTTCGTTCAGCAGATGACAGCGATAAGCTAATTGATTAATAAATCAAAACGGATATTCAAAATTTGGTTTGCTGAATTTTATTAGAACATATTTGATTTTTAATGAATGAATAATTTTTTGATAGTGATTTTAAGATAAGGCAAAAAAACCATTTCTAAATATAAAAATTAAAGTATTAATACGAAAAACCAGTCTCAGATCGGTATTTGTGAACCTATACGTCGTAAATTTTAACATAATGTGGATCGCTCGTGTCTTGATATTAAAACTAGATTCGCATTAGATTTTTGAAGTGAAAACTTCTTTAGGCGCGTTGAGCGTTTTGGTAGAGGGTAAAATCCTCGGTTCGCGTCACCGACATGCTAATGATAATAGTATATCTATAGCTATGGAGAATATGATATTATATATTATATATGAAATTTATTATTATTATATATTATATATGATATTATATATTATATATAGCTATATATGAAACATAAAAAATTTCATATAATTTTTGCATATAGTTTTAATTACTCTCAACTTAATAGTTCCGTTTTCACTTCTATCGGCAGTCCCACGACTGCTACTGTTTTTTTTTTATAAAATTACTGGTTCTCAGTAAGTCCATACAGTACCTATTACACATCTTTGTTTTTAAACCCAAGCCACACTTGAATTTTATTTGTCAGCTCAGGTTTTGATCCTCGCTAAAATGTATAAGGCTTTAGATACTGGTTGATGGTGTACTCCTAGCCGTCCAGTGGCCAGCTTCAATGGAGACCAGCCTACTACGCTGGGAAAAGTATAGCGCACAAGTGTGTGCGCAAACACAGGTGCAGAGAAGAGACGTCAGACACAGAACCAATGATCGTGATCTCCGAAGCACGGAGGTTAAGACTCAACTTCCAAACTCCGGTCTGTTGTTAAGTATTTCTGGTTACAGATTAACTATTTATTAACTTTTTGGTTCGACACGACAATCGGACCCGAGACCGCTTGATCTGCAATGTTATATGCTAACCGCTAGCCAACGATGCAGTCAGACCTTGGTTATCTAACTCAGTAACCGTTATCTTCCTCTGTGAAGTGTTTCTATTTTATTAACGTATCAGTACGCTTTGAAGAGTAATATGTATATAAATTTATATATCAATTAAAAACATAGATATATTTATAAATTCGCCATATTTGTGATTTTCCTTTAGTATTTATATAAAGGAAATCGATGGGTAGCACTCATCAAAAATAAAGTTATGTCCTAAAATATAGTAAATAATACAGGCAGCAGATAAATAAAAAAAATCATATTGTTATATTATGAAATTATCTTATCCGTAATAACGATGACCGTCTGGTATATTTAGTAATTCAATTCATTTATTAATACATAATACAGCATATTTGATAAACTAAACAAGTGCTCCCGCCATACAGTTCTGGCAAATAATTTGCCACAAACAGTTTGCAAGCATTGAACCTTACTTAAATGTGAAACACAGTCAATACGACTTTTTTTTTGTTGTCGGGTTGGAAAATCCCTTCGGATCTCCGGCTCCTCGGGGTAGCAGGAGCCAGGAGTATGTGGTGTTTCCAATAAAAACCACCCCGGCGGCCGGACTCAAGCGTCCTTCTCTGAAGGGGACCCGGACCATATTATTTCAGGTCTCCTCCAAAATCAACGCCGCGCCTAGTCAGACCCTATCCACAGTCAATACTCCCACAATATACGTTTTAAGTGTATTTTGTTGTACTAGATGGACCTGTTAAGTTATTGTAGAAGTGAGAACCCACAAAAAGATTTTAAAACATCGCCAAATGTTGGTTTTCCAAGCTAAAGATACTGACCTTTCGTCTTATTTATTCTACATTCACCAACAAAGCCTGAAGCAATTCCTGTGATCTTGGCGTTTTAATGTCACGATTAATAACGTGAGTCGACAGTTTCGCAAATCATTATTTTGGCAAACAACTTTTTAATATATTGATTGGCATTAAACTCATATCTAATGGCCCTGTCCTAGTAGTAACTCCAATTACAGGAATGAGAAAGAGGTACAAGACCCTGGCCTTTGTCATATATACAAAGAAACAGAGACGGTAGTACCATCTCTGTTTCTTTGTCTCCTACAATATTTCTCACCCTAGCGCAATACCTCTATTCCTTTTCCTATTCAAGAAAAGATGAAGTCAGGCAGGTGGCAGGTCATTAACAAAAACTCATCAAAACCTATGATGCTACACGTTACCCCCACTTTAATTAAAATTAGACAAAAAGTAATGAACAAGTCAGACCTGAGAAATTTCTGGACAGAATTACCAAAAACTATTTGATACATCCATGGAAACTTTCTCTCTTTCACGAAATAAAACTGATGGATAATGTTACCCGAAATCAAAACCGCAACCTTTTTAAGCAACACTAATTGAAATATTGATCAAACTATTAAAAAAGAAAACAAATTAATGAGATCCATCTAAAACCAAAAGTTCTAAGTTCGCTGACAGTAACGGCAACCTAGACTTAAAATTGAGTCAAAAACATTTACCGTTAAGTACTTGAATGATTTCGAACTATTTATTTACTTATTTTAAGAATCTGTCCAAGTAACTACTCTGTCTGATGGAAAGCATGAATGAGTTGTGGTCACCATACTCATTTCGAATGCAGACAATGCAGTCTCTTTACTCACACTATAGTGGCCTAGTGAGATGCTTTTCCACGCCCGGCTTGGAGACAAGGTATGACAGTCATCGTGGCAGTGTAAGGGTCACACACTTACTACGATAACTGTCAACCCTACATCAAACTTACACTTACACTTAACACAAACGAAACACGACTGCACACATGTTGTCGCTTTTGGCTCGTCTTCTGTTAGGGTAGTACCGGTCCGGTTGAACCAGTCCGTTCGTGTATAAATCAGCGTGGCTCTACTACCTGAGTACCCACAGTTTGTTTCAGAAGATAGAGTTCAGATTTAAATGCTTTAAGAGTTCAAAGACATTTTGTTGAAAGCATACTATACACAGCAGTAATAAGATTCATCTTCATATTGGTAATTATTTTACATAAGATGCAAAATGGAAATCAAAGCTGTATGCAGAGAGCGTCCAATCATTTATAATTCCTGCAAATATATCGTATACATACATATATACATAAAATCACACCTGTTTCCCCGTAGGTGTAAGCAGAGGCATACTAAACGCCCACCTTTTAACAGTGTTTTGGTCCCACGTAATAGGTGGCGAATCTATTGCCGCTAATCGGGGTGTTTTGTTTGCAGGAACCTCGTCCGTCGATCAGCTGGTGCATTACTTGCAGGTGAGATTGGTTTGGGGAGGCCCAAGTTCTTGGTGGGAACCCTATGCACCTTACATCGCATAAGTTTTGGATAACCTTTGGCCAATGCTGAGTTGTGATGTGGCATTTAAAATGCTGATGTAGTTGCTGCTATTTTTAAGTTGCTTCGGTTTGCGATGCGTTTCTATGTACGATGAGTATGTTACGCATCCTATGAATAAGTTTTGTTGGCAGATTGGATGTGATATCCCGTGATGTTTTTAATGCTAGTTTGATAGCACAGTTAGTGTCAGTCAGTCAGTACCTAGGTGTACCCACTTATTGGCAATAATTTTTAAGACGATTTGATTTTCTTTTTGTTTAAGTTGAGTTTTGTTTGAATGAAAATTATTAATGTTAGCTAAATTTACATACACTTATAATATTTAACAGCAGCAAATCTTATCTACACCCCTCACTTTTTTTTTCTTGACTATAAGACTCCAAATCGAACGAATGATTGGGTATCCTAAAGCAAAGATAAGTCAATCAAAAAAGCATCCTAAGGTCAACAAATGCAAGAATGTCCTAAGCAAGAATTTTTTACTGATTCGGTAAAATAAAAGAATTAAAATCAATGACTAACGCTCCGCCATTACTGCGCTGGAGTCGATCGTAATCCGTCAATGCTATCCGGTCCAGTTAACATCCGAATGACATTGTAACTGTTTGCTTTTATGCCAGGGGTATCAAGTTCATGGGCTCGGAGGGTCAAATAACACGTCCATTTTGGAGTAATTTAATTATTTTTGTAAAAATATCTTGGCAAACAAGGTAAAAACCCCGAAAGGCATTGCCAGGACCTTCCAAAAATCACCTAGTAGATCACTAATACCTTCATTTACAAGGAGTGCAAGAGTGTCTACTTTAATATGAACATCATCATGAGCCTACCTACTGCTCATCGAAAGCCTCGGCTAAGTAGCGCTAACTTTCCTGCTCTGGGGCAGTCAGTAGGAAGTTCATGCTTGGATTAAACTTGTGACAGAGCTATATAAAAGACAAAATAGTATTTTCCAAATGTTACTGACTCCTGTAGCTGAAACCAAGACTGAAATAAGTCATGTTTATTTATCTGATGTATAAGGAAAAAAGCAAACGAGGTCTTATTTCTAGGAACTCTCATAATTGCATTTAACCATACAAAATTATTCTTCAATAGATACTAACAGATGATTATGTAAAAAAACTTATCAATAACTTTGAAAGGATTGCATTGAAAATGATTTGATGAAATTTAATGGGAGCTACACCAAGTTCTCAAGGAATATTCCAAATACGTATTGCATAAATTACGTACTTCTGAAGTAACACACAAAAATAGACGGCCTTTTGTTTAAATGTGTTTTAACATAATTATTGTGTACATAATGTATTGTTTACGTATAAAACATATCTAAAAACAACGTTAACAAACCTTAACCATGCGGAAACCGAGAGTGCGGGGTGAGGAGCGAAAGCCAGTACCTGATAATTTCGTTTTTATTTAACATTTACGTTGCTCATGGCCAATAATGCTCGGCCATACCACTCACCGTCGGACGACGAAATTAAAATACTAATTATAATTCAGTCGCCGCGGAGAGGGGTGGATGTTTATTCACTTAATTTCTATCAAAAACGTTCGATAACCTACCCTGTAAAAACTACTTTACATAGTTCATTGAACTTTTCTTTTATTTCCTTCTCTCTCTTCCTGAATATTCCTTCCAAATAGGGTCAGTCCAATGGCTGTTTGGTTTGCTTCGTTCGGAGTTGAAGGATATACAGAAGATCAATTTTATGTATTCCTGTAGAAGGCCTTTTTGATCAGCATCACTGAGAAAGTATTATAAATGGAGTATGAAAAGTTCCCCTTGTGTATTTATTCAAAGGTTTGGGTGTTGAGATTCTATTACTAAGCAAAATCGACTGTTACTGCCTTACTTGTATAATATAATATGAATAAACGAACACACTTAATAGGAAGAAACTACCACCGCCCGTGTACGTCTATAACTCAAGTCAAAATCACGCTGCCGTCCTTTGAATACTGCCCCAGAGTCAGGAGGAAAATGGATTTGGCAACGGTAACCTCGGGCACTTGGTAAAACGCAACGGTAGGATTGCTTAACACCGGATTTCTGTGATGTCACGCATGTCGAGCCGTACCATTTATGCCGAACTCCCACGGTTCGGTTTGATATCGGCCGTAAGTATTCTAGTGAAAAACTCGGGCGAGACATAATAAAAACGTATGTCCTCGCAAGAAAACTTTAGACTAGTAAAAATAAATTTCAATAAATAGAGGCACGCTGAAAAATTTGAAGCCCCACCCCCATATGACTACAAATCTGAAGTTATTAGAGCGAGTCAACAACAATAGGTGCATCAAATTGTCCGTAAAGAAACCTATTCCAAGCCCTCTTTATTGATAATCCATTTGTTATAGATATATTTTACTGCATGAGTGACTCCATGACTCTAAGCGAACCTTGCAATTAGTCTAGGAATATCCTCGGTGCTGAAACAAAATGAGACGGACTGAAAAGTGAACAAAGAGAACCTGGTTGAAACGCAGGCAATCTGTTCACTTGCAAATGTCATCTAAACCAAAAACACTGTTAGAAATTCGTTCAACGCAAGTCTTTCCACTATCTATAATGATGAAGAGGACGTAGTTTCATAAAAATCTGATTTAAAGTTAAAATCAATACTGCTTACTGTCTGCAACGCACAACGCATAGCTCTGGAAGTATTTCCTCCACAAATTACAACTGATGTGTTAGAGTGACGAAAGCAATGGAAGACTTTACACGGCTATTGATCTAGTGGCTATTAATCATGACTGCTAGTCCAGCGGTCATGGGTTCAATTCTCACCGAGTACTGACTGATAAATATGATCATTCTTTGCATTTAGAACCATAAAAATTCTGTCTAATTTGGGATTAAACTGTCGTGTGTGAAATGTACTAAGTTATTATAATTACTTCATTTTCAATTACATACATGCAATAATTATACAGCGTGACTGGTGAGATACCTTCAATACTTATGGAGAGTACTCGGTACTCGATTCTCGTTAACTTGATATAAAAAAAATAGGTGCTTATTTTTTATCGAAATGTCTCTAAAAAATAAGTGAAATTTGGATATTATACTCCCTAAGCTCGCCGCACTGTTTACGTTGATCTAGTCACGAGCGGCGCGGCGGCAACCACCCCCGCCCTCCATCCCGCTACATAGGCAACAGCTGTACAGTGTAGGTACCTATGTATTCTGTGTTGATAGACACGTGCGGCCGCGCGGTGTCCAAGTATTCCGCAGTTAAATACTGGGCTCTCGGTGTACTGTGTACGAACTTTACTAAGAAGTTATTAATATTTCGTTTTTATGTTATTTTATTTCATGATATATGTTCGCATACTATCACGTCCTCAAATATTGAAGGTATCTCACCAGTCAGTCTGTATAAATATATGTATAAACTCACGCCATGTCAGCAGTTATTATCGATGCAATTCGATTATTACCGTGATAATCGATATATTAAAACGATTAAGTCCCAATTTATGCATGTTGTTACTAATTGACGCATCAACCGAGAAATTGACATACACAGTATCATTTCGTACCTACCTTAATGACGTCAAAAGCTAATTATATATTACAAATAGTACATAGCAGTTGTATGTAGTACACGAAGAAAATTATGATTATATGATTTTAAGAATTTCTCGTAAACGGAGAATCTTGAAACTTGACATAATTAAACTGAATTGTTTTAAAAACATATTTAGTAATGGAAAACAATTAAGAATATTTAAACTAATTATCAAAAGGTACTACTGTGCAAAGAGTGGAGATATTCACATATAGTTAAAACGTAATTCAGCGCCATCTAGTTCAAAAACGTTCAACTATAACTTCGTGCGATTGATCCTGTATCGCGCTTTGGAGATTCCAGTTAAGTAATAAAGTTACGTACACAGATTATTATACCACCAGTGAATTTTATTTATTATCGAATGTTTATTTTCAGTGAGCAAGAGCTCGCTTTGTTCAGCATTAGAAGTTAAGATTATGTTTAGATATAAAGCTCTGGATTGGCTGAATGCCAACTTAAGTTAGTCACGCAGGAACGGTTTCAGTGTTTGTCATGACTTTGTTTTATTGGCTTCTGGGCTGTTATTTATAAACAAATTCGCGTTTTTATTGCATGTTGTGATTAGCTTCGTATATTGAACATTGACTTCTTTAGGAGTCTATTTGACAGGTTTGAATGGTTAGTATTTAAATTTTCTGTGAATAGGTTACTAAATCTACCTATTAATATTTTTAAAGTTAGCTTACTAGTAATTTTAATAACACAATAGACGGTGTTTACGAAGGTCTTGCGACTCCAGGGTAGTGATACAAAACTAGTAACGTTAGACAGCCAGTTTCCTGCTTCATCAACAGCCTTTAACAGTCCACAGTTGGACATAGACCACTCCTGAGAAAGGGTGCGTTAGGCACCTCTGTCGACACCCATGTGACAAATAGAGATGATGATATTGTAATCTGTGACCACACCAAGTAATCTCCACAAGTTAAGAAGATATAGAGAAGATAATGATAAGCAACATATCGGGAATTTGCTAGTAACCAAAATAGCCAATGAGAAAAGCTGTTAACTAATAAATGAAAAACTGTATTACTCTTTATGTGTGTCTCTATTTTATGATATAATAGCCCATTGGTGCAGGGGTGACAGTTACCGTGGTAAGTGTGTGAGTCTTACACTGCCACGATGACTGTCATACCTTGTCTCCAAGCGGGGTGTGAGAAAGCATCTCACTAGGTCGCCATAGTGTGTGTTACCATACTGCATTGTCTGCATGCGCATTGAGCATAGTGGCCACAACTCTTGGATTCTATTCATGCTTTGCGTCAGGCAGAGTAGTCACTTTCTCAGGCTCTTGGACTAACGAGGAACTATCTATACTATCTACTTGGACAGCGTACGTCTGTCAGGACCTACCAGCACCGATTTGCACGTACAGCATAGCATATTCCAATAGCCCCATTGGAAACAAAGAAACAATTTAATCTGTAATGTTCTTCCAGGTAAATCACTCTCGGTGCCATCAAGGACAGGTGAGATATAAAAAGCACGAAATTAACTTGCATTCGAAGAAATTACAACCAACAAAAAGCCGCAATGGGTTAAGTGTACAAAAACTGTTTTCCTAGCATTGAGTGCACAAATACAGATAAATAACAGAAGTATAGCCAGTATTATAGACTGAAAATCCGCAAAAAAGGGAAAGAACTCTAACAGCATTTTGACGACTCCCGGTAACTTATGTGAAAACAAGAAAATGGTAGATTTATTAGTATAATATGACAGCTTGTCACAGATCCAAAAGGTAAGCAAATCAGTAAGACATAAAAAATCTAGATTAGGTCGTTTTAAATTTCAGTACCTAGAAAGGGTATTTTTTTTTTGAAAACATGGATAAAACAAGATTTCCTGAAAATAAAACCTAACTAGATTGATTTATCGCCTCTGAAACCCCCTACATACTAAATTTAATGAAAATCGTTGGAGCCATTGCCGAGATTCAGATTATATATATGTATGTATATATTTTTATAAAAAGACAACGCCCGCACTAGGAATAAATACCGTGTCGCGGGGGACTTTACAAACGAATTTTTATATGTAACGGGCACAACGAACACCCAGACTCAAAACAATAATTTGTAAATAATACAAAGTGTTGTCCCATGCGGAGTTTGAACCCACAACACTCAGCGCAGTAGAGAGCGGTGTGGCGACCGCTTAATCCACTAGGCCAGTCAGACCAAATCAGCTGACATTTGTAGAAGTTGTTGCCAAAATTTTCTCAGTACCAAATTATTCTCATGTATTTCTCTATATCTCATCCATATACATACATACACAAGAATTACTCGTTTAAAGCTATAGATTTAATAGATTTCAAGAAAAATCACTAATGGGCTACGTATTTTCCAAATAAATATAAGTTAATGGGTAAATAATTATGTTATAACATTCCTGTGTTTTTAATACGTCGTAAAGTAATACAAGTTCTTTATGTCACGCGACTGCAAGTACTTACGCCTTTCCCACTTTTGAAGTAGAAAACTCGCTCTAAAAACAACGAACTAACGCATAACATCGGCGTACACAATTGACCAGAAGTAGGGAGCAGTGTGTACTTGGCCTATTGTTGTACAACTTTATTGTACGCTCAGGTCAGTGACACAGTGAGTACAATGTTTAATGCTTCACGATCGATTCACGGCAAGACATCCGAGTACCTTTAGAAAAGGATAGCAGAAGTGTTCTAAACAATGGACAGTGTTGTGTTTATCTAACAACTGCTTTGTATTTAGATCCTGTTGTTCTTTTGGTTACCGATTCTGACTGCTGAGTCAAAGGTCATGGGTTCGATTTTTTTTGTATATATTTATAAGCTGTGTCTAGTTTGTGATCACACAGCTGTTTGTGAAACGAGTTATAATTATTGTTATTTAAGTATATATAGGTAGTAGAGCCACGCTGATTTCAGCACGAACGGACCGGCTCGACAGGGTCAGTACTATCCTCCCACAGAAGACCAACCTAAAGCGATAGCATCCGTGTTGTCGTGTTGGTGAGTGTGAGACCGGGGGCCCATTGATGCAGGGGTGACAGTTATCGTAGTATCTGAACCTTACACTGCCACGAAATACGACCACTTGTTCTGTGTCTGGATGTAATTTATCTACAATATGTATATATACATTTACATAAAACACATACATAGGCCTAGCATAGGTAAGTTTGGGATCAGACATCCGTGTGTCAGATATGTAAGGTTATAATTAATCACTCGTAGAAGCCGCAGTCCAGTACCCATTATATAAACCCGCTTCAAGTACTACATAAGTTTTACTTAACTATATACCTATTTCCCTTGTCTATTAAATAAGGCCTCCTTTCAATCCACCCTCTTGATTTAATCCAATAAAAGCGAGGATAAAGCTTACGTATTGATAGACCTCCGAACACACTCGCTATTTGTTTAAACATTACGTATATATGAAGCCACAGATAGACAAACATATGTAAGAGCGACTCTATTGTGAATATTCAGTTTTAAGCACGTTGCATAGCGTCGGGACTACGCTATGCGAGACATTAGACATAAAATTTATCTATTTCGTAGTTTTAGTCTCGAAATATTTTGTGAAACTGAAGTACAATATACATATTAATAAACTAATAGTAAATAGACAATATAGACATTTGACTGCCTCGTTGGTGCGGTGGTGCTGTGCTTGAGGTTTCAGGATTGATTCACGGGTCAGACCAAATGTTTGTACGATCTGCATATATTTATTTCGGAGTTTGGGTGTTATAATATGTATATATTTATAAAAAAATATGTATGTATTTTGATTGGTCGTCTAATATCCATTTTTTAACGTGCGGCAACCCCCTCGGGCAGTCACCTTACCGGGGTTTACGGCGGAATGGTGACCGACTAAAACCACACGGTATGCCACTTTGCGCCTGAGATACGAGGGATCTGGGAACAGCTGTTAATAAGACATCCAGAGTTGTCTAATACCCGTAGCACAAGCTCTGCTTAGTTTGGGACTCGATGGCGTTGTGTCGGATGTTCGAAACATTATTATATTATATTATTCAATAAGAACGTTTCGCGACTCTTCTCTTATTCATCCCGTGAGCATCGTAAGGCAGCAAACTATGAAGGAGCACTGCAAAGAGCATAAGAACTTGGCACACCAACCCGTCTGGCTAGCGTGGTATACGATCACTGTAGCCAGACGGGACAGACCATAATGATCGTAAAGAGCGACTGTGTTCTGAATATTGTATGTTATAAGCACGCTACATAGCGACGGGACTAAGCTAGACATCCCTACCAATGTTATAAATACCAATGTAAGCTTGTTTGTTACGGTTTCACGCGAAACCTACTCATCATCATGAAATTTTGTATACATGTTCATGGAGCATTAGAAGTGACATTTCTTTTTCATGAATAGAATCCAGAATTGTGGTCACCATACTCATTACAAATGCAGACAATGCATTGTGGTGACCCATACTATGGCGGCCTAGTGAGATGCTTTTTCACGCCACGCTTAGGGGACGTAAAAGTCATGACAGTCATCGTGGCAGTGTAAGGCTCACACAGTTATCACGTAACCAATAGGTAGTAGAGCCACGCTGATTTCAGTACGAACGGGCCGACTCGACCGGGGCACTAAGTAGGTACTACCCTCCTAAGGGGCCCCCCCCCCTTCGATCACCCCTGCATCAATGGGCCTCCGGTCTCGCACTCACCAACGAAACACGACAGGTTTGTCTTCTGTGGGAGGGTAGTACCTACTTAGTGCCCCGGTCGAGTCGGCCCGTTCGTACTGAAATCAGCGTGGCTCTACTACCTATTGGATACTTCTTATTAAATATATATATATATATATATATACATATATATATTTAACGTAATCTGTTACGAAACTTAATGTGGCAGACCAAATTCCACGCGAGTGAAGCCACGGATAAAAGCTAGTAAGATATAAAATTGCTCTACATGGTCTTTTTAGACTCGAAAAATGGCGCGAGGTTTATATCAGCCTAGTGGAATGAGTAATGACCAGAAAATATACGAAAAATAAGTCCAAGTTTGATGGAGGCAGATTCCGTTACATTGTATCTTCATACTTAAAGTGATTTATATTTTCATCGGTTTGTTTCTTTAAGGAAAATAGGGCAGAACGAGCTCAGAGTATCTAGGACAAGGGCATTCCAACTGCCTTTGGCTTCAATATAACTTTCTTAAGAGTTTTCCATAGAATAAACATCAAATAATGATTAATGGGTATTGCTAAATCGATTATAGAAATAATACCATGAGTCAATAATATTGTTGTCTATAATAATTTTGAATATACTTTTGAAATCAGTAATAGTAATCTCAGTTCACTCCATATGGTGACAGATTAGGAATACACAGTGTTACCACCCCTATTCATCCCGTGGGTGTCGTAAAAGGTGACTAAGGAAACAATATGCAAAAGAACATCATTGCAAAGAGAAGGAGAACTTGAAACAAACCTTTTTTTTAATGTGTGGAAACCTCCCTCGGAACGTCACCCCACCGGGGTTTACAATGAGGTGTTGTGTCAGAATCGGATCGACTAAAACCACAGGGTGTGCCACTCTTACAATATTCATGGGCAGAATACGAGTGGTGACACTTTGTATTCTTAATCTGTCACCACACAGTGTATGATATATAATTTATATTAATGCCAACGCTTCTGATGCTTCAAACTCTTAAAATTACATATCATTTAAAAGCATTTAGTATATTTGTCACCTACACTTGAAAAGTGATTGCGTTATTAGGACATATTCATTGATTTTGAGTATCCTACTAATAGTAATGTAAGTTTGTTTGTCATGGTTTCACGCGAAAACTACTCAACCAATCATCATGAAATTATGTACACATGTTCTTGGAAGTATTAGAGGTTACATAAGATACGTGTTATTAAAAAAAATATTTGTTTAAAATGATTTGTTACGAAACTTAATGTGGCAGACCAAATTCCACGCGAGCGAATCCGAGGGCAAACGCTAGTATTCTATACATACTTTAATAATTGACTTTTTAGAAATAACACTAACTTTAATGCATCTAAGTCACGATGAAAACTATTCACCGTTTTGATTTTTCACCCTTAGCGATGGCACTTCTACAAAAAAATGAGACCAACTCTGAATTTTTATCCCTGGGCACGGTAGGCACTTACCATCATAGATTCGTTTACTCGTATGTTCGTTATACAATTTAAAAAAAAAGTTAGTTATGTGTATCTTATATAGTTGGCTTGTGTTCTGTCAGAAGAAATAAAAATCAAGAAATAATCAATGAATTCGACAGAGAATTTATCATAGTCATCGAACAGTTAGATAATTTATCACAATATTTATCTAAAAACAGTTACATCTTACAATTATGTGTCAATGACTGCATAACGGTTAAGTAGTTACGTACAGTATCACCCACAAACATACTGACATATTTTTGATAATGGCGTAGTGTGAGAATTTTAACAACGTATGAATACAAAATAATATAAGGTTAAAATTACTAGTATTCTATTCTCACAGAACACTCCAAAAAAATTGGACAATTCACAAAGTTAGTGTACCGAGTAGGGTGCGAACCTGAACTGTCCTAGAGTATGGTGACCAACTCTTTAGAAGGCACTTTGGGAGGTTCTTAATATAGAAAAGAAAACACGCAATCTCTAGATAGGGTAGAAGGTAGAATCTTCAGATAGCAACTCAGACAATTATAAGCTATTTATCAAATATCTACTTACTTCCAACTAACTACTACTAACTACGTTTTTCTTTACCCTGTCTTCACAAACAGTTAACCACTCTTCAATGGATTGCAACTTATCATCAATATTAAATCATCAACAGCCTTTTACAGTCCACTGCTGGACATAGGCCTCTCCTTAACAAGGAGGTTTTGGCTTACTAAACCACGCTGGCTAGAAGGGTTGGAATAGTTTGTTTCAAGTTTTTCTTCTCTATGTAATGATGTTGTCTTGCATACTTTGTTCCCTTAGTCGCCTTTTACGACACCCATGGGAGGAATAGGGATGGGTAACACTATGTATTCTTAATCCGTCACCACACGGACACAATATTAAATAAAATAAAGAACAACAGCACTTATATACTCATATCGATAATGCTTCCACACACGGTACACACAACACAAAAACATATACGGGCAAAAACACCACATCATGAAAGAAAAAAAAGGTCGTCACACATCATGTCACTAATGAAGTGTGGATTTTCATATTTCTGCAGCCGTGTAGGGAAATCTAATAACGAAAGAAAAGATGGCATGAATCTCGCTTCACCTCCTTTTTATAGCAATCAGATGCAGCAAAAGAACACAGATTACTGTGTAATTTAAGCTTAAACCAGGCCTTATGTCCAAATATTGAACACTAATAAATACCATAGACTAACGATCAGATTTACTAGTAAACACACCACTCAGAGGTTATTAATATGATCTTGGCTCATACCGTTCTCATATGCAAGTAGCTATATCTAACAAGGTAAGGAAGGCACTATGACGCGCGTACACCAAGCGATCAAGTATCATTACACAATAGCAACGAGTCCATTGTTGCGAATAAAGACAGGAAGGATGAGCATAGACAAGTGAGAGAAGTTACACGTTGAATGGAGGAGGCATATCAAATAACACTTATGCAAGCTCTTAAAACTACTCTCGTTGTTTTGTCACCATCATCATTTCAGACAAAAGACGTCCACTGCTGGATATAGTCCTCCCCAAGGTTCTCCACAACAGCCGGTTCCGTGCCGCCCGCATCCAGCAGCTTCCCACGACCTTCATCAGGTCGTCGGACCACCTTGTGGGAGGCCTACCAACGCTGCGTTTCCCACTACGCGGTCCCTACTCCAGAACTTTATAGCCCCATCGGCCATCGTTTCTGCGTGTACATTGTCTTGTAATGAGATATTTTTATACTGGCAATTTCGACACACTGCACCGATGATAAACTAGGCTCAGACGGGATTAGTTTGCAAAAGCTAGAGTCACATACATGTATATCCGTCCGCTGAAAAGAACATAAGAAAAGATCACGTCAAAGTAAGACTGTAATTCGATCGTAGATCGAGGAATTAAGAACATAACTAGCTGACCCGGCAAACGTTGTTTTGCCATATAAATAATTTCCTAGTAATTTTAGGGTTGTACTACCCCTAACATTTAGGGGGATGAAAAATAGATGTTGGCCGATTCTCATAGATACCGGATAAGCACAAAAAATTTCATCAAAATCGGTCAAGCCGTTTCGGAGGAGTATGGCAACGAAAACTGTGCCACGAGAATTTTATATATTAGATAGCTGAAAGATTCCGGGTAACCAATTTCCAATACCATTCCTCTTATTGAATGTTATATTGACGGGAATGTTACTCTAGTAGTTAGTGATCCTGACTAGCAGTCAGAGGTCGTAGATTCAATTCCCACCCGGGACAAATCTTTGTGTGATGAACACGACAATTTGTTCTGTGTCTGGGTGTAATTATGTTTATCGGTCTGGTTACCATAATAGAGGCTTTGGGGATCAGATGGCCATGTGTAAGGTGTGTGGGATATTATGATTCTCATTCCCTCAGATATAATAGCGGAATTTTCTCCCTCTCAGGCTATTGTTACACGAAGCAACTGTATATATGAGTAACTGAATGTACTCGTATATACGTCTCCATGGCTTGATGAAAAAACACTTCGCACTTCCATTGCTGATCTAACGCATTTGCATTTAATGAATGATATGACGGTGCTTTGTTATATAGGAACATATGGAGAACACAACGTAGGTAAGTGCCAGTAGAATGAATTGTTGATAACAATCGCCTGGCAAGAACGGTCTCTTACGACAGCTTAACCTGCGGTTGTACAGCCACAAGTCATAACGATAATATTGTATTGTAATTGATATATGGGGTTTATTTGTGTATGTCTTTATATAGATTTATATCAATTTAAGTATGTGTGTTTGTATACATTTTAGTACATGAAAAGTTTGTACATCTGTACTTCATTTATTACAAATCAACATCACTTGAAACGCACCTACTTCCTATTTTCTCTCGATCACCCAAAGGTCGACTCGTAGAGAATGTCTTAGGCATTAAGTCCACATAAGTACATAAAGTGTATGATGTATAAATACATAAATATAGGTTTAGATTTTTTACCAAATCGCTGATAGGATATTACATTCTGTGCTGACAGCATGGACTTGGTAGTGGATAAAGTGATTATCTCCCAATTTGTACTTGCTTCGAATTATGTGAGTTAGTGCAATTAAATCAATCAAGAGATACTAAAGTCGTGAATAGAAAATTGACATAATGTTTATACAATTACGCTAGTAAAGTAGATCCAACACACTTAATAATGTTCGAATATATGATTTTATTTATCAATCGATAAAAATCTATTATTTCAGAACCCAGCGTTCGACGAAGCA
The DNA here is from genome assembly GCA_949316085.1 of Hypercompe scribonia. NCBI lineage: Eukaryota > Metazoa > Arthropoda > Insecta > Lepidoptera > Erebidae > Hypercompe > Hypercompe scribonia. Next base: position 4,512,801 of record OX438997.1, read on the forward strand.
TTGTGGGGCTTATCCATTCATGGGGCCTACCCTCAAAGGACCGACCTCGCTAGTTAAGCCCTCTCACCAGATTGACACCCTGGCAACAACAACAGGCCCAAAGACCCAACCCGCTTGAATCGCAGGTGGCTCAGAGGATCACTTAGGTCGTAGACCTGCAAAAATTACCCTGAAAAACTGACCGGGGTCGACGAGAAGAACCACGAGGACGAAGTATTACTATTTCTGAACGGCCAATAAGCAAACTTGCGTACAGCCGTTTCTAACAATCACTTTATTTATTTACTCAACACTTATATTACATAACGTTGATATATGTATACGTTAGAAACACATTACCAACTTATATAAACTAAACAGCTTAAATAACTTATAGAGCCGCATTTATCGACCTTGTGAAGGTTTCGACATTTACGTAATACAACAGTCTAACCTATGAAGCCATACAAATTAATTTATTTGACTAAATATCGCATGTATGGAACTATTTTAACATGTGATATCTAAAGTTTCTACTCATATTATTTATGTGAAAGTCTGAATAATCTTACGCATATACTACTGAACAGATATTGATGAAACTAAGCAACATTATAGCTCATCAGAATTTCACTGTTGGTTGTCCCACCGTTTCATCTGTGGTAATGAGCTGTTTCTTTTTAAATACACGACACATATATATAAAATCAAGTAACTGCCTCGTTGGTATAACGATTAGCGTATGTAACTGTCAATCGAGAGACGTGTCGCCATTGTCTGCATTCGCAATGAGTATAGTGCCCACAACTTTTGGATTCTATTCATACTTTCTAACAGGCAGAATAGAGTCACTTGGCAGATCTTAAAATAAAAAAAATCAGATAAAAGTTAAAATTACATACATATAGATAGAAAATTTATTTGTATACCAGGATTATTACTGACAGTGCAAAGTATAAAACATTACATCAACAGCCTTTAGTAGTCCACTGCTGGGCATATGGTAAGTCTCTCCTCAAAAAGGAGGTTTTGGTTTACTGTATCACACTGGCCAGACGGATTGGCAAAGAGTTTGTATCAAATTTCCCTTCTCTTTGCAGTGATGTTGTCCTGCATTCTGTGTTCCATTAGGCGCCTATGACACCCATGGGATGAGGAGGGGTGATGACACTCCATATTCTTAATTCGTCACCACACAGTAATGTAAAGTATAAAACGTGTACTAAAAATACACAAAAGGTGGTGTTACCGCTTACAGCAATCTCCACCTGGAAACTTTGCATGGCTTGAAATCATTTGAAGTGGTGGTATTTACGCAATTTAAGCAATAAATACGTATTGTTAAAGAAATAGTAGTAGGTAGTAGAGCCATGCCGATTTCAGCACGAACGGGTCGGCTCAACCGGGGCAGTACTACCCTCCCACAGAAGACCAACCTAAAACGCCAGCATCCGTGTTGTCGTGTTTCGTTGGTGAATGCGAGACCGGAGCCCCATTGATGCAGCGGTGACAGTTATCGTGGTAACTGTGTAAGCCTTACACTGTCACGATGACTGTCATGCCTTTTACGTCCCCAAGCGTGGCGTGAAAAAGCATCTCACTAGACCACCATAGTGTGGGTCACCAGACTGCATAGTCTGCATTTGCAATGAGTATGGTGACCACAACTGTTTGGTTTCTATTCATGCTTTTCATTAGGCAGAGTGAAGTCACTTTGGCAGGCTCTTCATAAAGAAAAAAAAATATATGAATAGAATTTAATAAATGTACCGAATAAGTTTGGTGCACAGACCAATGTCTGCCGGGCTATAAATGTGAAGTGAAGTGACGTGAAGTGAGGTTATAAATGCATTTGTTATTTAGGTCGACAGGAAAATTGTGCGATACATGGTATAAAATATTTACAAATAATTATAAACTATGGTAGCTATATAGCTTCCTAGTAAAAAAAAATATTTCATATAGGAGGTCAGCTTTGCTCTGGAGAAGGCAAAGGAGCAGACGCATGGGCGTCGCCAGAAATATTTTCAAGGGAGTGCATCTATTCGAGGGATTTCCTTACAGGTTACACCTGGTTCCCCGGCTACTGGTACCCGAGACGGCGTGCGGTTTTTGGTCGTTTCGAGTCCGACATAATCACTAATAGGTGGTATCCGTAGGGATTTCTGCACAGGAAAAAAAAGACGGGTGTGTCTACATCCACATATATCATTAACCAATACAAAATATAGAATTGTACCAAGTCTTTGCTTGTGTGCTTGTGAAATCGACTTTTTTTATGAAATAAGTTAAAAATACGTGTTTTTCTTTACATTTTTTTTTGTGTCATGGAGGTGCAAGAGCACTCCCTTGCACTCCCTCCCTGCGCCCATGGGCACACGAGTCACTTGTTGGTAAGTCATTACCGTTGCCCATAGACATCTGTAACTCAAGAGTCATAAACGTGTTGTCGCTCTTTGAGTCCCTGAGACTACACTCGGTGAGGATCAACAAAAATATTACATGTAATGTGTCGAAGCATGACACTCCCACCCCCCATTAAGGTCGATTTTGTCGAACATCTTTTGGCTATATAACACACGTGCTATTCCAAACTAATCTATCTCAGTGTCAAATTTCATTCATATCCGTTTAGCTAATCCGGTGTGATTGTGTAACAAGATTCGTCCAACCAAACTTTCGCCTTCATAATAGTGGTAAGATTATACAAATATGTGAATTAAATTTGTTTTTTAATGGCAGAAACGAAAATGGTGATTCAGTTCAAGTTCTTTAGACGAGATCATTAAAATGTAAACAAAACTGACTAAATTTCATAAATATTTTAAACGAAAATAATTAAAATTGTATTGGTCCAGTGACCATGGCAGTGTTCTTCGTTTTTCGATTATATTTTATTATTTACTTTTTTTTTTAATTGAAAATGACAACGCCCGCATGAGGAATAAATCCTGTGTCGCTGGGGACTCTACAAACATACAAGAAACGGACACAAACACCCAAACTCTGAACAACAATTTATGGATCACGCAAAGTGTTGTCCCATGTGGGATTTAAATCCACAACACTCAGCGTAGCAGGGAGCGGCATGACGACTAAGCCAACCGTGTTCATTAAAAAATATTAAAACAAATAGAAATAAAATATTATTGTTATTTAAAAAAAATATATTAAAACGCATTGCGACAGATTTGAATTACAATTGGCAAGATGGAAAGTGACAATGATAACGGAGTCAGCACGGCTAACCAAGAGAAACTGATTTACTCTTGAACGTCCCATAATTAAATTTGTCTAGAAAAATAGAGGCTAGGATGAATTTCACAAGGGAACATCGGGGTTCCCACACGAACGGGGCAGGGCATCTACAAGCTGTAGGTGGCCCAAGGTACGTCGTGGTTCTAGGGATTTCCTTACTAGGGTGTACCTTGTTCCCCGGCTACTGGTACCTGAGACGGCGTGCGGTTTTGGTCGGTCCGAGTCCGAAATAACCAACCTTCGGTGGTATTCGTGGGGATTTATGCACAGATAAAAAGGATGAAATTCAGACTTTGACCATTGGAATCTAAAAGGCAGGCGTAAAGAAAGCAATTTGAAGAAAATGTACTTAATCTAAGAAATACAAATAAATTGGTGCGAATGATAGACCCGATAATAAGGTATTGCTTTTCGCAAGATCCAACTGACACTGCTTAAGTACTGTCAACTGCTTAAGAGTAGAAAAAACATTGGTTACGAGTGTGAATAGTGAATGGGTCTGTTGTAAATACATAGCTAACAATTTCTATCATAATTTTTCCCATTCCCCAATTTCCCAATAAAAAAGAAAACTATGCTCTAATAAGTTTAATATTCCGGAAAGCAATACCTGTAAACATACAGCTTCCCAGTACTAGCAGCCTCTAAGCCAAGCTGTGGACAGGCAGCCGTACGACGGTCATGATATAACTTTAGGGTTTCTTCTAAGTTTACGGAATTCTAATAATTTAGCTATTTGTTAACTATGGTATTGTACGAGTTTAGGGTGGTGGTTATGTGTTTTCATGTTTTAATTGGTTGTTAAGGTTGAAACCCTGTAATTATTTTCAAGTTCATCCCCTTTCTTGAAAGTCGTTGACTCCAATTTTGCAAAAAAAAATAATAGATTCCTATTTCTAAAGTAAATTGTTTATCTTAAAAAAATAATTGTAGCGACTTTAGTGATTGCATAAATCGTCCTTCATTTAATTTGAGTTTTTTTTTAAAACTACATATAAATTCGGTAATCTTGAATTATTGTTAGCTGCCCCCGCGGGGTAAGGAGCCGGGTGACCACGTTGCTGGCTAACGCCGGTTAATGCGTCTAATAGTAGTCAGTTAATGTGCGCACGAGCGCGCGTTGTTTGAACCTTGGACCATCGATATAGCAGCAAACTTCTTCTCGTGTCGTGATAGTGGCCGCGGGCCACGTAGGAACCTTTGGCTTGGACGTGGTATGGTTACAGCTGCTTGGACATATTGCGGCTTGTTATATCAAGACGTTTTATACTGTGGAAAAGACGGGATCCCGGGTAATTCACCTCGGCTGAATCGTCATGTACTCACCCTTTTAAACACTTACATTTATACCAACACTTTACAAAAGTTGACCTACGGCAAGGATAATCAGGTAAGCTAAAAATATCCCACAAGCTAATAATACTAGTATAACCTTTGTACTCAGTTTACCCTCAGGGTTGTGGAGGTCCTAAGCCGGTTGCTTTGTGAAAAACCTGATATTGAGGTAAAACCGGTTGAACTGGTAGTCGAACCTCAATAATCTTAGGACCACTAATAAAGGCTAGGAAGATGAATATGATGATTTTCAGTTTAACATCTAAATCAAATTATTTTGCAAGAGTCAGGTATTATTATGACGTTAGGCCTTAGTATTTCATATTAAAACGTACAGCGTTTATAACCTACCGTCTACCCCATTGAAATAGCACGCGACGGTTCTTACTCACACAGTGACTTGATGAATTACAGGTAAAATAAATTATGTAGTTCAAGTCGAATATGAATTTAATCAAGTCGTTTTCCTTAGGTGGAGCTACTCCTAGGTTCGTGCAATAAAACCACAGTGTTACTTGATTTGTGGTAATGTGGTTTTAATATATAAAAAACTACCTACTAGTATAGCCACGCTGATTTCAATACAAACGGCACTGCTCGACTGGGGTATTACTACCCACTCGCAGAAGACCAACCTAAAAAGTATTCATGCTGCCGAATTTCCTTGTTGAGTGCGAGACCAGAGGCCCATTGATATAGGGGTGACGGTTATCGTGGTAAGTATGTAAGCCTTACATGCCACGATGACTCATGCCTTTTGCTGTCCCCAAGCGAGGCGTGAAAAAGTATCTCATTTGGCCAAAATAGTGTGAGTCATCATTTTGGATTACCTGCATTTGCAATGAATATGGTGACTTCAACCCATGGATTTTATTTATGCTTTCCATTAGATAGAGTAGAACCCTTTGGCAGGCATTTATAATGAAAATAAAAAAATGTATTTCCATCAGCCTCAATCACTCGCACAAATCATCACATTGACCTTATAACCATAAGCGGTAACTAAATCATAGCGTGATTCAGCCAAGAGAAACCGCGCTATCTACCATGAACACAAGTGGTTTTTTCTTTTTGGAGATATTTTTTTTATAAAATTGTAATTTCGGCGCTATGGTTCTTGTGCAAAATAAAACAAAACAGGAGAAATTAGTTGAACCTTTATTTCCTTTACTTTTATTTATAATTTCATTGCCATTACCTCATCTGTTATATAAGATTTTGCGTATTAAAAACACGGAATCACCGCATCATAATACCGCATATCAAAAAACAATTATTTGCCTTATCTATGCCCAGATAGTAATATCTTAATTATTTTTATCTGTTAACGTCGTATGCAGTATCTGAATGCAGATGCAAATTATGATACGTACATAGAGATAGGTAGATTTGTGGACGTTAAGATCGAGAAATTTTCTCAAAATTTTTTTAATGTTTTTTGAAGGTGGTACGGCCACATCGTAAGACGCCCGGCAGATCGTATGATGAAACTTGCCATAGATTTGCCAGTAACGAAATAGTCGCGTGGAAGATCACCCGCCGCCGCCGTTGAAAAGACCGGAAAGAGATTTATTTAGACTAAGACGAGCACGAAACCATGCTAAATGAAAAATATGGACAAGGAAGGCCGACCCCAAGTAAATGGAATAAGGTCTAGAAGGTAGAAGAAAAGAGGGGTAAAATCCCATAAGGTGATTCAATGACCTGGTGAAGGTAGTGTACAACCGTTGGTTGCGAGCAACACGGGATTGTTTGTTAGAAAGACTTGGTGGATGCTAATGTCCAGCAGTGGACGTCTTTCGGCTGAGAATAATATTTAATAAACGTGTTTTATTAAAATGCGCATCATAAGTAAAGTTGGTAAAAAAGGCACTCACTGAAGCGTATGACCAAGTTCTGGTTTTTTTTTAAACGGGGTCTACCAAAGTGATTCTACTCTGCCTGATGGAAAGAGAATTAATAGAATCCAAGAGTGGTGATCGCCATACTCATTGTGAATCCAAACAATTCAGTTTGGCGACCCACGCTATGGCGACCTAGAAAGTATAGTCAAAAGTAATACATAATGTTATACCCGTATGTTACATATAGCGTTTAGTACGGCCTGTTTATTTTGTATATCTCCGCATTATACAATGAACAATATACATTCACAGTTTAGAGATACGCATTACCATTCGTCATGATTTTTTGCAGCGATTTCTTTTACCTGCTTGTGTCATTGCAGGTGATGTGTGTGGAATCATCATCGTGGATCTGGTTCAGCACAAAAATTAATATTTCTTTCTTATTTCCAAGAGCAACAAAAGTTTTTGGCTAGTTTATTATTCAGACCGCCTGTCTGATGCCTTGGGAATGTAATCGTTTTCAAATTGGGCATAGGAAGAAGGTATTTTTGGGTAGGAAAAACGGATACTGGTATGGACCCTGACTGCAGTAGCTCGTGCAGTAATTGTAAGTATTCTGAGCATGCGCATAAAACATCTAGGACAGGGACAACAACTTACTTAAAAATGTGATATGAATATGAAAACATTCAGAGAATCTGTTTTGTTTTTATCGTGTGCATTTATTATCGGTCACCTCGTTTTATACTGCTTTGAGTGTTGTGGTCTCGATTCTCAAATGGGACATTTGCGTGATACACGAACCAGTGTTTGAATCTAGGTGTTCTTGGTATCTGTTTCCTGTGCGTTTTTGAAATCCCCGCGACACAGGATATATTCCAGGTGCTAGAGTTGTCTTAAAAAACCTTAACACGACGAGACTGGAGGCCCATTGATGCAGGGGTGACAGTTATCTTGGTAACTATGTGAGCCTTACACTGCCACGATGACTGTCATGCTTTTTACGTCCCCAAGCGGGGCGAGAAAAAGCATCTCACTAGGCCACCGTAGTGTGGGTCACCACACTGCATTGTCTGCATTTGCAATAAGTATGGTGTATTCTATTCATGTTTTCCATCAGGCAGAGTAGTCACTTTGGCAGGTTCTTAATATAGAAAAAAAAACCACTCATTAGATTGATTAGTAGTAAAAACAATAGTAATAATAGCTTCCATCAAAGAAAAATGTGCATTCAGAACCAAGACTCCTATGAATGTACGAATGAATGAATGAATGTGCGTCATACTGTACTACGAACTGTGGAGTCAGCTGTGATTATCATACATGTATCTGATGACTGTCACGTTCTAAACAACCCCTAGATTCAGAATAATTTGTAGATTACAGTGTTGTCCCATGTGGGGTTTGAATCCACAACACTTAGAGCTGTAGAGAGTGGTGAGGTGACCGCTTAAACAGTCTCTGCTCGCTCACTCTCACAATCCGATAAGAGATTATTAAGCATTTCTATAATCAGAAAAACTCAATTACACTTTTAGGCCCGACTCGGCAATCGAACCCGAAACCTCTTGATCGACAGTCGCATAGGATAACCACTAGACCAACGAAGCAATTTATATTTTTAACAATATTGTAAAGTTGAATTTTATAAAGTTTGATCGTTTGTTTGTTTGGTTAACGCGCTAATCTCAGTAAATACTGGCCCGATTTGACATATTCTTTTAGTGTTAGATAACCCAGTTATCGAGGAAGGTGTTAGCCTTCATATCATTACCCTACAATCAAAAGTAGTGAAGTAGCAATGAAAAATATTATATAAAAACTGTTTAAGTTTCAGAAAAATAATGTATGAAAGAATAGGCTAGATGACACCTTAAGTCAAATTAGTTACTTTTAGCATGTGTCAAAACTAAAATTTTGTATGAAAAATGTACTAAATTTAAAATTGTGACGTTTAGGCTACTCAATTGAACAATTTATTTCTCTGTATATTTGATTGAAATTCGTAATAATAATAAAAAGCTATGCTAATTGTATTTGCCGAGATGTTTCGCGATATTAGTTTTAATGAAGTGGACATTGGTATTTATTTACGATACAGTCATCTACCCAATTGTTCCCTTGTAAGCATGCATACAGTATACGTCTATCTGTTAAGGTTGACTCGCTCTAATCTTTTTTATATGAACAAATTTGTTGACGCAGTATAACATCACGCTACGGGCAATAGGAGACCCGGGTAAGTGCGAAACTGGAGACCCATTGATGCAGGGGTGACAGTTGTCGTGGTAAATGTACGCAATACAATAACTGTCATGCCTTTTACATCCCCAAGTGAGGCGTAAAGAAGCATCTTAATAGACCGTCACAGTTTTGGTAACCATACTGCATTGCCAGCATTCGCAATGAGTATGGTGACTACAACTCTTGGATTCTATTCATGCTTTCCGTCAGGTAGAGTAGTCACTTTGGCAGGTTCTTAAAATAAAAAAAGAATAAAAAAAAGATGTGGTTGTGCGGGTCTGTTAGTTCAAACTGCAAAAAAATATAAACAAAGATAAATAAACATATAACGACAGCTTAAAAGTTAAGTATGCAAATTGCATTATTTAAAACTATATTTCAGATAATCAAGATAAGCTCGTCTCCATACTTGCTCACTTCCTGTCTGGTATACGAGGGGGCGTTTTTAAGTTCGCGGAATGGAGGGTATTGAGTAATAATAAAAACACAAAATTATTTTTCTTTTTCTATATATTCCCCTGCAACACGAATACATTTTTCAGATCTTTCAATTAGTTTTTTTATTCCCTCGTAAAAAAAAAGTTTTATCTTTGTCTGAAAAATACGCCGAAACCGCCTCCTTAACCTCCTCATCAGTTGAAAATTTCTTACCACGTAATTCTTTTTTCATTTTTGGAAAGAGATAATAATCACTCGGAGCCAAATCTGGACTGTAGGGTGGGTGATTCAAAATATCGAAGCCCACCTTATGCAGGGCAGCCAGTGCCACTCGGCTCTTGTGAACGGGAGCATTGTCATGCAATAGCAGGACACCTTTCGTTAATTTTCCCCGTCTTTTTTCTTTGATGGCTTCTTTTAACTGTTCTAAGATTGAAGCGTAGTATTCCCCCGTTATAGAAATGCCTTTATCTTTATAATCTATCAATAATATTCCTTCTGAGTCCCAAAAAATCGTTGCCATGAGTTTCCCAGCCGACTGTGAAACCTTAAATTTCTTGGGTGGTGCTGTGCCCTTTTTGTGCCACTGTATGGAGTCTTGTTTGGACTCGGGTTCATAATGATGAACCCAAGTTTCATCCCCAGTAACAATTTGATTCAATACGCCATCCTTGTCTTCATTGCAGCGGTCCAAAAACGCACGTGAACATTCCACGCGCTGTTGTTTTTGCAATGGCGTGAGCATTCTCGGCACCCACCGTGCGCTAACCTTAGTCATGCCAAGATGATCGTGTAAAATTTTAAAAATTGTTGTATCCGATACTCCAACCATTTCTGCGAGTTGTGTCTTTTTTAGTCGAGCATCTTCCAATACAATTTTTTCTACTTTTGCAATAACTTCTGGCGTAGTCACCTCAACGGAGCGCCCCGGCCTCGGGTCGTCTTCAAGTGATTCCCTGCCTTGTTTAAATAAACTATGCCACTTGTAGACCATTGTTTTTCCTGGGCAAGAATTCCCGTAAACCGATGACATCTCATTGAGTATGGTTTGAACAGACTTTCCTTGCTTAGTAAGGAACTTTATCACCTCACGGAATTCAATTTTCTCCATTTTTTTCACTTCGTTCCCGATTAAAATACTTGGTCAACGATAGTTTAATAACTAATGATCCAATCACAACAAATTTTACTATGCAGACTAATTATGAGTCACTGAATACGGTAGGCATCAAAAGAGCGCGTTTACCCGCCTTTTTCACTGTCATTCCGCGAACTTAAAAACTTACCCTCGTAGATAAGGAATAGTTATTCATCTTATGCGCAAATGTGAGACATTGTAAGCCTTTGTTATTTTTTAAAGTATTTTCAAGTGTTGCCACATTTAATAAACTATTTTTGTTGTTCAAGGAATAAAAACAACGAGGTGGATTATCTGTTGGTAAGTGAGTACTGTCGACGATGGACACCCTCAACTTAGGGGTCAGAAGTGCAACGTCCCCCTTCTCCGGATTCAAAAAAGGTGGAATTTCTCACTCAGGGATAAAAATGGTTGAACAATAGGTTCATGTGAAGTTGTGTGTCTGTACCAAGGAGTGGTTCTGTTTGGGTGGTAACTGTATTGAACAATATAAAATTATTGATAAATTTTATGACTTATGTATCAGCGATAAGATTTGACAGATTGAATATTTCAATATTATTTTGCTAACATGAAACATCCTCCGACTAGGCGAGGTGATCATGCCTGGCGGGCCACGAACCTACGAATGTTGGGATGTTGTGTATATGCTAATCGCCGTGAGAATTTCTATATCGCGATTCAGTATTAGTAGTTGCTCCGCAGTTCGATGTGTCTTTATTAGATGGATGGATGTGGAAGTCACTAAAAAGCAATTTATTTATTTGTTTTAATTGCTTTATTTAAATAATTTCGTGTAAAGTTTCTTACAAGTACCCGCTAATTTGAAAAAATTATTACACTTTAATAGTCTTCTATGTACTTAACACATCAACTTTTATGGTTGGGAAAGGAAATGTATATGTATATGTGTATATGTATAGATAACTTGAGTTTATGACGTCGGAGGTGGACAGAGGATTAATTGGAAAAGGGTGACAATTTAGAGATGGTTGAAGGGAGGAGAGAGAAGAGATTCATCCATGGGGTTCGACGCAATGTGACATCGTAACAAGTTTTCGGTATTTCTATAAAGTACGTGTGTCGTAGCCCAACGAAACAAATATAAGGATTCGTGTAAATCTCGGCAAGGAGTGGCACCCCCTACCCATATATCTTGTGAATAGAGAAGGCAACAAGAACATGACCAAGAAGAAAAATGAAATCTGTTTATGTTTGTTGTTTATTAAAAACGCCCGTACTAAGATTAAATCCTGTGTCGCGGGGGTCTTTACAAACATAAAAGAAACGGACACAAAGAACCACCCAGACTCAGAACAACAATTCGTGGATCACACAAACTGTTGTCCCATGTGGGATTTGAAGCCACAGCACTCAGCTAAATAGAGAGCAGCGTGGCGACCGCGGTGGCGGCGTTTGTTGAAGTTGTCGCCAAAATTTTCTCAGGGTCAATTTATTTTAATCTATCTCTCTCTCTATCTCATTCAAACTACTTTAGATCGGCTTTCAGTCTTCTACGCCACTGTTGCACTTCAATTTTTACGTAAGCGACTACCTCAACAGACCTCCACAACCCAAGTAATAGGTTAGCTATTAATACGACCCATTCTATATTTTCTATACATTCACTTTAATACCATGACTGTGCTCCACGAACGATTGCATACAGATACAAAATAAATTATGGGCACATCATCAATGTAGTGAGTGTGTGTCATATTAACATTGTTACAAATTGGACAATTAACATTTTGTTGGGGTTAACAGGTGTTAAAAATAACTAGCTTTTAGAAATCGATGCACATACGTTTATGTCAATAAAAATAGTCTATGTGGTTTTTTAGACATATCTCTAGACTCTGTGTAGAATTTCATCCAGACCTGTCCAGCCGTTCTGGCGTGATTGAATAACAAACATTCATATATCCTTATAAAAATAAATTAAAGATACGTATATGACAGGCTTGTTGGTTTAGTTATTAGTTATCCTGACTGCTAAGTCGTATGAAGTGGGTTCGATTCCCACCGAAGATAAATAATTATGTAATGAGCATGATCATCTTTTGTGTTAGTGTAATTTATTTATAATAAATAAGCTTTTAAATAAACCCAAAATCGATCAGTTTCGTGCAATGGGAGAGGCCTATATCCAGCAGTGGGCTACGGTAGGCTGATGATGAAATAAGACAGTTCGCTGCTTCATTTGCAACAATGTATATCTCTGAATATGGATAATGTTTCGGCAAATTTAACTACAGTACGATAGTTAAGCCATAAAAACAAATTAGAAAATGTTTTTTTGGTTCATAAACATAGAATATTAATTAAGTATTTGTTTTAAAGTTTTCCTTTTTGCATGTTCCACGAATAGGCATACCTTAGCCGCAATAACATTACGTCATCAAATTAGAAAAAATGAAACAAATTTTATTATTTTTTTGACATTTGAGATATACGTATATTTCACGGAGTATTACATCACTAACGTAGGATGATTTGTCACCATTAGGACAGTAATTCATTTTAAATTTAGTTAAATTCCAATAGTACTTACTAACGGTATGATGTCATACGAATAACCAATATGGCGTCTAATCTTTTTCATAATTTACGCGCGAAATTTCATAATGTAAGTTGTCTTTGTAAATTTAAGAGCTCAGAAACAGAAATCTTTCAAGAATCTTTTTATTTTTCTAAATTGAAGGTACCTACCATTTTTCCTTTTCTATACCAACAATATAGTGAATTAAAATTTTACCACAATAAGGAATATGTATACGTATACGTATACGTTTCTACTAGATATTACAATACCAAAAATAAATATCATATCAAACTAAAAAAAAGCACTCCTTTTCGGACGATTTAAACGTGGCCATTTTGGCGCGCTTATTCTATGACGACGGTAGTTATTCTAACAACGAAGTACCTATTTGGTTTACAAATGCACCGAGTTATTTTTTCCAATCAACTATTATCATGGAAAAGTAAAAAATATAATGAAAAGTAAATAATATAATAGTTGTGAAGATCGTTTTAACGTAAGTGAGGATTAAAAAACTGATGAAATACTAATAAAAACATTTTTACTTAGTCAACTGCACATATTGTTTTGTTTACAAAGTTCGACGAAAATATAGCCTGCTTTACGGAAATATTCGAGGGTAAGTTGACGTCAAATTTTGTTCCACCAATAGCGTTGCGTTTTAGAAATTTACGAGGGAATTTTAAAAAGCCACTAGTTGATTGTTAAATTGTTATATATTTAAAAAATAATTACATAGATATGTTTTAGTAGGCATGTTTACAAATAACAATATTTTGTCTATTTTGAAGTTTCGTGCATGTACTCTATTGGTTGAGAAATAAAGATGTTGACGCACATTTTAAAAATGTACTCTAAAAATACTATTCAAGTTACTAACTTCCATTTAGAGCTACCTAAATGTACAGTATAACTCTACTCGCCTGATAGAAAGCATGAATAGCATCCAAGAGCGGTGGACGCCGTACTCACTGCGAATGAAGATAGTGCAGTATGGCGACCCACGCTATGGTGGCCTAGTGAGATGCTTTTTCACGCCTTATATCTCAAAATGGCTAAAATAAAAACAGATTTCTCTTCAACACATATTTAGCTAGGGGCTATCTCATGAATAATTTATAAACTTTGGTTTGCACAAGTGTCAAATTTCAAATCAACAAATAACAAATCAGGTATTAGTTACTTAACACATACATCAAGTGAAGTGTTAGTGTAGTTAGCAATGTTTACTGCATAAATATGAGTAATCTATCATCTTTGATTTAGCTCACTGTTGGGCAGGACTCTCTTTAGAAAAGAGGTTTACATGATTATGAGGGGATGATGAAATAATGAAGTGAAAATTGCTGTGCCCAATAGGGTTTCATGTTTTTACAACCACATGAACACAATAACAACATTGATTTGGCTACTATAACTATACTTTGGCTATTACTAAACAAAAATATCAACAAACAAATCTGAGGTATATATCATATATATATAAGCACAAAACTCAAAAAGTCTGGACCAATTATACACTATTTTTTCTGTTATAATTTAAACAACACTGCTATGCATCAATCAAGCTCTGCCCCCCAACCAATCAGGTGCCCAGATATTTATCATATAGTAAAAAAGCTTGAAACCTGATTGGTCAGATAGCTGGGCTTTAACAATGCATCACTATTTTCTAAAAGAGAATGGACGCATTGTTTAGATTAGAATAAAACAGATGGGTAGTGTAAAGTTATGACTTGAAACAGTTTTAAATTCTGTACATTATAGATTTTTTTTGTAATCATCATCCTGATCCATCACCACTATTATCAACAATGGTATGTATCTGTGACAATTGGTCAAGTTCTAGTGTCATTTATAAATATCTGGAATCAAATTCTTTTACTATCAGGAATCAAATTAACATGAAATATTTACTATCTGTGAAAATCTTTTAAACTTGATCCTCAAGAATGTGTACTATGTCAATATCTAAATATAACAAGTGTTATCACTCTGATAAGAACATTAGATTATATGATGACACTTGTAAACAAATTTTGCATTAACTATTACTAATAGTGACTACTACTCTCATGGTGATAATTAACCTTAATGTCCCTTAGTCGCCACTCATCCCTTGGGGGTCGTGAGAGGCGACTAAGGGACATTACGCATGACAATATCACTGTAAAAAAAAGGAAAACTTGAAACAAACCCTTTTTTTTAATGTGTGGAAACCACCTCAGACCATCACCCCATCGGGGTTTGCAGCGGGGTGGTGTGTCGGAATCGGACCGACTAAAACCACACGGTGTGCCACTCTGCGTCTGAGATAAGAGGGATCCGGGAACCGCTGCTATTACGACATCCAGAACTTGAAACAAACCCTACACCAACTTCTCTGGCCAGTGTGGTATAGTAGGCCATAACCTCCTTGTTAAGGAGAGGCCTATGTCCTATGGTACTATGTGGATAGCTGTAACGTTAAACCTGCTAAGTTTAAACATCCCAATCTCTGCATGATAAAATTGGGCTAGTAATTAACTTATCTTTTTATGGATTTACAAAATATCATTATAAAATATAATTATTCTTCCAGCAGGTATTGTAAGAGTGAACCAAAGGAGTAAACTACACAGGGGAACAGCACTGCAAAGAGAAGGAAAACTTAAAACAAACCCTATACCAACCCTTGCATCTAGCGCTGTATAGTAGACCAATCCTTCTTCCCAGAGAGGCTTATGAACAGTAGACAAGGTATTAAAAGCTGTTAATGAATTTTATTGTCATCATCAACAGTCTTTAGCAGTCCACTGCTGGTCATAAGTCTTTCCTAAGCAAGGAGATTTTGGCCTACTATACCACTGGGGTCAGAAATGTTGTTATAGGATTTGTTTCAAATTTTCCTTCTCTTCGCAGGGATGTTATCTTGCATATTTTGTTCCCTTAGGCACCTCTTACAACCCCCATGGGAAGGATAGGGGTGATGACAATCTGTATTCTTAATCCATCACCACAAGAATTTGAATCTCATAGTAAAGGTTAACAGCAAATATTTAAAAAAAAAAACAATTCATAATTATATTACTTAGTTTTAATATAATCTTACTAATTCAATTCTAATTTTTAAACTTGATATCAAGTTTTAATATTATAAATATTTTAAATATCATACCTATATTAAATCAAAACTTCATCAAAATTGGTAGAATCAATTTGAGATGACTTAGTGCTAATCATAAATTATTTAAAAACCTATCTAAATTAAAAAATATATCATAATATTATGCAAAATTAAATAATGATGAAACTGGATTTCCTTGCCTCCAATTTAACAGGTAAAATTATAATTTTAAATTACAGAAATAGCTATGTTAATTTGTAACCATTTCACTGATAAATTAGCATAATAATAAATTTAGCATTATTTTGCTACAGATAATTAATAACATATCAATGTTAATAAAAACAAAATCTTACTTTGTCAATTTAGGGTATAGAGTAAAATTTTCTTTTTTTAAATCTTAAATTTTTTTTTATCAGAATATATCATGTTAATACTGTTAGTACTCAGAGTAATCAATCTAGCACTACTTCATCATAGACAAGTTAATATGTATACATTTGTGCACATGGTAAAATCATTCAATTATAATGTGTTTTTGATAGCAAGTTAATAAATAATGTGATGTTAATAGCACCAGAATACAAAATCTACTAATTGCAAACCAGTTTCCGAATACTTGGAACAGAGATTTTCCTCACCACGAATTCGATTGATTGTTAAAAAGCGATTATGAAATAAATTAATAACAAATATACCAAAACAATAGGATGCTTGAACAACATAGATTTGGTAAAATCTACTTTCACTCAAGCTCTGAGAGATGATTGTTATCTGGACGAAATAAGAAAATGTACTGCAAAAAATTCCGAGCCTACCTCATCCAAATCTTTCGTTAAATTTCTAACTTAAGTAAGCACTCACCTGTGGTATTAACGCGCGAACAGATGTCACATATGCTATGAAATCACTTACACAGCCTGAATTATGATAAGAGTGTGATAAAAGTAAATATTGTAACAATCTTTGTTCTAAGGTTCCGCGCGTTGGTACACACAATATGGTAACCGCGACACACTTGCTCATAAGAAATTTACAATTGATTTGTAAAATTTGAACAAATAAACACGCACGCGACACAATTTCAGCAATTTCCCATACGAAATCGGGTGTTCGTTAAAATAATAATATTCGATCGGTTGGCAATCGTCAAAAAATTCTTTTGAATTGATTGATTTGGGGGATAATTCATTCAGATTGGAATTGCTCCATCGATCTCTAGTTCGTGAACAATTTACAAGAACGAATGAATTATAAACGTTTAGTTTATTTTGATTGGACTTACTTTATTCTGTCTTATTTGAATAGCTATCCTTAAATTAAAAATTACAAACTATTAAAGTGTAAAATACTTAAACAACTTAGGAATATATATATGATGAATTATAATGTTTAGTACCGACCAAATTTGAAGATATGAAATTTATCCAAGACGCCGCAAAAGTCAATGTTGCTAAGTATGAAGACACGATTTTGTAAAATTTAGTGCAGTTTTACATTTTTTGAAACATACAACTTTCATAGAATGGTACTTTGAGTGTACTGTAGGAATATTTAAAAAAATTAAAACAGTATAATCTATATAAATTTATGTTTGTAAATTTAAATATTTTTTTGAATGGCAACGTTTCTTTTAATGCTATTAATGTTATGTCAACGTTTACGTGAAAGAAATAGGAAATGCAAGTGGTATACCTACTTAATATAAACAAAGTTAAACTTATAAACCTAATTTAGTATAATTAAGATAACTTAAGCTATGTGCAACGGAATTTAAGAGCAATAACAAATAGTACAAAGTAACATATATAACCCTGTATATACGCATAACCCCTTAATAATGGATGAGTTAAATGAAGAACCTAAATCAGATGCGAAAATAGAATTTAAAAAGCCAGTGCTTTGTGGACGGATTGGGAAATTGCCAAAAAAGGTTAAAGACGACGCAGATCCAGAAAAAATAATTATAGAGAAATTGAATGAAAAACCACCGGAACCGCAGAGTTCTTTGTCACCAGCGGTTCTTTTCAAAGAATTATTAACACCTATACCTTATAAAGAGCCCAAATGGTCAGGTCTATGTCCTGATGGTCAGTAGTGTTTAGTATTAATTTACAAACAATCTAGCAGACATAACTAGCTCTTTACAAGCATTTTTACTTGTATCTTTATTTTTTAACTGTACTTGTTATCTATATATTTATATGTAAATAGATATTTTTGTGATGTATAGCATATTACTAACTGGGGCTATACATACTACTCGACTACGCGACTGCCTCAGTGTCACAGTGGTATCATATTCGACTGCTGGGTTTGAGGTCTCAGGTTCGATACCCAGGTCGAGCCAAATGTATGCATGATCTGCAAATGTTTGTTTCAGAGTTTGGGTGTTTTCTATGTATAATATGTATTTATTTACAAAAAAAAAATCTATTTATATCAGTTGTTTAGTACCCATAGTACAAGCTCTTCTTAGTTTGGGACTAGATGGGGTGTTGTGTCTAATGACCGTAATATTTATTATATTATTTATTGGTATTCACATGTAAACATTGAAACCAACTTTAATCTCGACTGATTCAACAGCGGACGCAGTTGCCTCTTTACACGAGCATATTTGTTTATAGTTCAACTATAATGTACCTTGTTATGTTATGTCCCAACATAAATATACAACTCTCCCTTCATGAGCCATTTCATCATCATCATCAACTGCCCTTAAACAGTCCTCTGCTGGATACAAGCCTCTCCTTAAAAAAAGGTTTTGGCCTATATACCATGTTGGACAGATGAGTTGGTACAGGGTTTGTTTCAAGTTTTCCTTCTGTTTGAGGCAATGTTGTAATTTGCCCACTTTTATTTTATTCTCTATCAATTCATACTTATACTCTATTCAATATTAATAATCCCTAGAGTCTCTGCAGTTGCGAAAAGATGTCGCCTCTATGGCAGTCCTCTATCGCCTCATGGAGAGTGTTCTGACGAACTCTTCCAACTGATCCCATCCTCTCCGTTTCTCTACAGGACAACTCATGCTGGCCATGGAAGTCACCGTTTCAGAATGGTAGACATATGCTCCCGAACTAAACAGTTTGGCTCTTCCTTCTTGTGCAAATCAGTTAAAGCCTGGAATTCATTACCAGCGCTCATGTTTCCCACCCACTACGATCCTGGGTCCTTTAAGTGGGGTGTGATAAAGTATCTCACTAGGTAGTCATAGTGTGGGTCGCCATACTGCACTGTCTTCATTCACAGTGAGTATGGCGACCACCGCTCTTGAATTCTATTCATGCTTTCCATCAGGCAGAATGGAGTCACTTTGGTATATTAAAAAAAAAGGGCACAGATGATGAATTTCTGTGGATTTTATCCTCACATTGGCGAACACTGTGTGATCAACGCATTAATATTTTTAGTCTGAGGATATATTCTTACAAAAATTAAATGATTTTGAAAAATCATGTCAAGCCTTGTTTCTTGTTCACCTGTAATAAAGCACTTACTGTATCCTTATATTTTTATTTTCTGTGTTCCAGGATCTGAGTATGCCTTAGAAGTGCTTAAATCTGGTATGATAATTGAGAAAATAGAACTTACAAAGAAGGCTTATTATGTGTTCGGTAGACTGGCTAACTGTGATGTAATTATGTCACATCCTACCATATCCAGGTGTGTTAATAATAATAGTTTGTATATATTTAAATGAAATAAAGAGAATAATGATAACTTGACACATGTCACACTTGTCAGTTTATGATAATTGTCTATGGTAAGGGGACTGTTGATAAACATACATATATATTTCTAAATGCATACCTGCTATAGATAAATTACATTCAGATATGATCGTATTCACCACAAAATTATTTCCCTGAGAGATAATCGAACCTATGACTTTAGGTTTTACACTCAGCGTAGCTAAATATCATGTTGAATCCTTGTTGTTTATTGTATATTATTTCATATGCCACCTTTACCGAAAGATCATATCAATATTCACTTAACGCACTAGTTTTAAATATTTTTTTTTAATTAACATTTTGGTCATTTACCAGTGTGTATTTATCTTTATTCAACAAGGTGTATCTCTATTAAAATCCATGTTGTGTATAGAAATAAAGCTTCTGCAGCTGAAACATTTCTGATGTGTTTTAGTTGAAATGTAAACATCCCGACATACATCAATTTAAGTTGTGTCTATGCTTAGACTCCCCATTGTAATGAAACAATATCCGTTTCGTATGGTTTCGTATTGCTTTCCCTGCTCACCGACTTGAAATACTTTTAATTATTCTAGAATACAAAAGACCCCATTTACTTATAAGAAGAATGCCTTCTCTTACATTTAATTTAGTCTACTGGCCCTGACTGCACAGTGGGAAGTCGTGGAATTAATTTTAAATTGACTGAAGGGTTTCCTTGCAGATTAAGCTGTTGCCATGCTGCTCTCTACTGCTGTGAGTGTTGAGGGCTCAAACCCTACATGGGACGACAGTTTGTGTGATCCACAAATTGTTGTTCCGAGTCTGGGTGTTCTTTACGTCCATTTCTTATATATTTGTAAAGTCCCCTGTGAAGGATTACGTAGTGCGGGCCTTGTCTTTTTTAAAAAACAAAAATAAAAACAAAACCAATTGCCACTCAGGACAAATATTTGTAATGTGTCTTTGCATGTTTTGTGTATAATATGTATGTTTTTACTAATATTTAGGTATGTATACTCGTACATATAGTGTGCAGTTAGATGTCGAAACATAAAAGTGTTTGGCTCTTAAAGTAAATTAGATTTCTGCTGTTAAAACTCAATAACATCCACAAAAACATGTAAAGTCATTACTAACTGCAGTAAATTTGTATCAGTCTTATCTTAGTGATGATGGTGTTTATCAGCTGTTTGGCAGTATCTGGTTACCATATCTTATGATCTGTAGCCAAAAAATCTACTTTCCAGTAACTATTTAGAGTTTAACTTGTAATCAATGCTTTTGCTTAAATACAAATTCTGGTATTTCCAGACACCATTGCATCCTTCAGTACAAAGCTTTTGCAGAGGAAAACGAACCACCTTGTGGGTGGTACCTTCAAGACTTAGGCAGCACACATGGGACTTTCTTGAACAAGGAACGCCTCAAGCCCAACCACTACACTAGGATTAGAGTTGGACATCAAATCAAATTTGGCAATAGTACGAGAACATATATCCTTTTGGTGCGTATTTTGTCGTTAACATTCATCTCTGATTTTTAATATTTGCATGAAGTTGTCAAATTATTGTAATAGGCAATATGCATTCATTTTTTTTTTGTACTAAATATTACGATACGAACAAGCTAAAAAAAATATATGAATATGAAAAAAAAAAAACACTATTTGATTATTAAATTTTACTAATAAATTGTAATAAATTTAAAAAATAATTACATAGCTACGTTTTTTTTAATAGAAAAAAATAAAAATGTTTTTCAGTTTTGGTATCTCGCGCACATACCGTATTAATCGCAGTTAACAACAATTCGTGTGTCATTTTTGACTGTTGCTTACTCGATTTATTGGAGTCGCAACACGAAGCCAGTCTAGTACTGGCTTCGTATTGCGTCTACTTTTTATATTACAAGCTTATTTCATAGACAATTCCACAATATATCTGACCATTTGACAAAAATATAATAAATACTCCATATTCGGAGGTATTTATATATAAGATTGGAATAATGGCAACCCTATGTGAGTGTGAGAGTATGTGTACGTGTGTGAGTTAGTGCGAATTTAAGGCAGATAGAGATTAACGAATACAAACTTTTGTAAACCCAATTTTGCTTTTAGACCGTCATAGTATGGGTCACCGTACTGCATTGTCTGCATTCACAATGAGTATAGTGACCACCAGAGGCGGCTCATTTTAAAGAGCGCTGGTGCAGTGCACTCCCACGACAATTAACTTAAATAACATAGATAGTCATGTATATTTTGAATAAGTAACTAAAAATTATCCTTACATTACTTTCTCTGTATTCTACTCTGCATATATACAATAGTCTAAAAAAATGTATTACCGCACCTTACCTAGACGTACATTTGGCATCAAGTTGTAGCTAGTGGAGCGCCAGCGATTGTGCTTCTATGAACCGAAGTTTAATACGCTAAATTCAATAAGTGCGAAAGAGAAACATTGACACGGGCCGACGCGTGAAACAAAAGATTTGTATGAGAAATTAGCCTAAATTAGAGCGCTGCTCCGCGCGACGTTGCCGCTTTGTGTGCTCCCGCGCATGGGCTCTATGCTCTATTCCACCGAGTCGCGTGTCGCGCTGTTGCCGTTCAAGTATTGTAAACAAACAAATAGCAACGTGTATCAGATAGCTCTCGCTCGCAGTTTTACATAAAATATGTATTTAAAACTTTGTGTGAATATTAAATAATTAAATACATACGATTTCCTTGAGAAAACCAACCTAAAAAACGAGTTAATGGTTGTGCATGATAAGTATTGAAAAGCTCCTTATAAACTCAATAGTGGATTTTCAAAAAAAAGTGATGGATGTCTTCGCTCGTCAAAAAGATCGGCGAATGGATTTTATCTATAAATAAAGGTAAGTTATTGTGAACCTCCATCCAAAAATGTCACGGGCCGCCTCGGGTGACCACCACTATTGGATTCTATTCATGCTTTCCAACAAAGAAACAAAATCTAGAAAGAAAAGTGTTTATGAGCAACATTTTATTTTCAAATATTGATCCAGCTGTTTCTTAATGGATCAGATGCAACTTAAATTCTATATGTTATTATAGAAATAGGCATTTAAATTTTTAGGGTCCTGAATTCGATTGTGAAGGAGAATCGGAACTCTCCGTATCAGAGATCAAACAAAAAGCTCTTGAGATGAAGTTAAATAGAGACGAGATGATTGCAGCGGCTATTGAAGAGCGAGAAAGACTGAAATTGGAAGAAGAGCAAAAGAGGCAGGAACAAGGCATTGATTGGGGAATGGGTGAGAACTTTTATTGCTTAAAGCTTTGTGCTGTCCGTACTTCAGACTTTTTTTTAAGAGTGTGCCAAAGTGACTCTACTCTGCCTGATGGAGAGCATGAAGTTAATCAAAGAGCTGTGGTCAGTATCTCAACCAAAAATGTTCACTACTGGACTTAGGCCTCTCTCAAGGTTTTCCACAACAGCCGGTCCCGTGCTGCTTGCATTTAGCGCCTTCCCACGACCTGCACCAGGTCGTCGGACCACCGTTTTCCAGTACACAGTCGCAGCTCCAGAACTTTCGTTTCTGCTTATAATGTGCCCTGTCCACTCCCACTTAGGTTTAGCAATTTTACTGGCAATATTGGTGACCTTGGTTCGTTTGCGGATCTCCTCATTCCTGATTCGATCACGCAAAGAAACTCCGACCATTACCCTCTCCATTGCATTGTGGTCATTATACTCATTGTGAATGCAGGCAATGCAACATGGCGACACATGCTATGGCGCCCTAATTAGATGTTTCTTCACGCCCCGCGTGGCACTTACCACGACAACTGTCACCCCTGCATCAATGGACTTCCGGTCTCGCACTCACCAACGAAACACGATAGCACGGATGCTGTCGCTTTAGGTTGATCTTCCGTGAGAGGGTAGTACCGCCACGCTCGAGCCGGCCTGTTCGTACTGAATTCAGCATGGTTATACTACCTATTAATCTATTTAGTTAATTTTGTCATAGACAATATGAATTTATGAAAAATAAATTGAGTGATACCACCATTGTAGAAAAATCTGTGGCAATGGTTAGTTTAGTATATAAATCTCTTTCAGTGGTGCAAAGTCTATCAACAACTAGTAGTTGTGAGTTTAAGGGTCTGGTTCCCTGCTCCTTTGGTATTTAGAATAGAATAGAATAAACTTTATTATACACCAAAATTTTTCATATCATAATTTTGCATATCAGTTGGGTGACCATGTACAAATGGCGGCCTTATCGCTAAAAGCAATTTATTAAAGGCATTTATTAACTTTCTGCATCGGATTGGTTAATGACCATTAACATGGCAATAATCTTGGAATTTAAAATAACTTACGAAACTGTTTAAAGTTTTTTATAAGGCTATATTGTCATAACCATCTATAATTTTAACCTAGAAGCTAATCTTATATGAAAACTAGCTGCATCCACGACTTCATCCGCGTGGCA
Source organism: Hypercompe scribonia (assembly GCA_949316085.1). Classification (NCBI taxonomy): domain Eukaryota; kingdom Metazoa; phylum Arthropoda; class Insecta; order Lepidoptera; family Erebidae; genus Hypercompe; species Hypercompe scribonia. The sequence continues at coordinate 4,536,871 of OX438997.1, forward strand.
TTTTTTATAATTTCAAAATGCCAAAATGTAAATAACCTATGTTTTTCTCTATAACATCAACTATCTGTCAGTGAAAGTCCCGTCGAAATAGGTCTAGCCGTTCTAGAGATTTGCCGGAACAAACAGACAGACAGACGGACGAAAATTGTAAAAAATGTTGTTTTGGTGTATGTATCGTATGTATATTCATATGCATGTAATAAAAAATGGTTATTTTAATATTACAAACAGACATTCTAATTTTATTTATACTCGTATGTATAGATAATATCTCAAAATTAAAGTTTACCTGCCTTGGAATAGAGTTGATTTTGATTTATTGCTTAAATGATTGGTACAATACACAAATGAATTGTGAATAACAGGCGAAGATGCGGAGGAAGAGCCGGATTTAGCAGATAACCCGTACGCTGTGACGGCTAACGAAGAGTTATACCTGGATGACCCTAAGAAGACTCTCCGAGGGTACTTCGAGAGGGAGGGTCATGAACTCAGCTACGACTGCGAGGAAAGGGGTGTTGGGCAATTTTTATGCAGGTAATGAACGCTTTTCGGACAAGTAAACTATTGTTGTTTTTAATAGAAACGAATGAGTTGTAAGTTGCTGGGGAAAAGAAAAAAATTATGAGCTCTGGTTCATTATTATCCTAATACACATTTTAATTACTAGATAGCGTTAGTATGAAGTAAACTAATATTAAAATGATTAAATCTAAGGGAGAGATGGATAAGCTAAGCTAAGATGATATGGCACTGGATGTCGTAAAAGCGGTTGTTTCAGGATCCTTTCTATGTCAGGTGCAGAGTGGCACACCGTGTGGTTTTAGTCGGTCCGATTCCGACACACCACCCCGCCGCAAGTACCGATGTTGTGACGGCCCAAGGGGGTTGCCACATTAAAAAAAAGTGAAATGACAAGAAATAAAAGCTAATTAGTAAACTGATCCAACAGACCATGTTGTTACAAATAGGTGTACACAATTACCACTAAGCCCACATTGTGAAAGTTCGCTTGTCGTGATGTACAAATTTAATCCTTAACTAACTTACCAAATATATGACTCCATGGCTATAACTTTGCACAGCCTTTATCAGTCCACTGCTGAACATAGGACTCTTCTTAGCAAGGATGTTTTGGATTACTATACCATGTTGGCCAGATGGGTTGATATAGGGCTTGTTTCTAGTTGATCTGGATGTCGTAATAACAGCTGTTCCTGGATGCCTCCTATGTCAGGTGCAGAGTGGCACGCCGTGTGGTTTTAGTCGGTCCGATTCTGACACACCACCCCGCCATAAACCCCGGTGGGGTGACGGCCCGAGGGGGTTTCCAACATTAAAAAAAATGAAATGGTAATAACTTGGTCCAAAAGACCATGTTGTTACACACAGGTGTACACAGTTACCACTAATCCCGCATTGTGAAAGTTCACGTGATGTACAAGTTTAATCCTTAACTGACTTACCAAATATATGACTCCATGGCTATAAATTTGCACAGCTTTTATCAGTCCACTGCTGGACATAGGCCTCTTCTTGGGCAAGGATGTTTTGTATTACTATACCATGTTGGCCAGATGGATTGATATAGGGCTTGTTTCTAGTTCTCCTGTGGAATATGGGATACGACTGGGCCCTTCGAGGTCGCCTTCCCCCCGGGCTGGACGTAATTTGTTACGCCGATGACACATTGGTCACGGCCCGGGGAGCGAACTTTCAAGAGGCCTAGCCACCACGGGACTCTCTCTGGTGGTCGGGCGTATTGAGGCGCTGGGTTTACGGGTGGCCCTCGACAAGACGGAGGCCCTTTTGTTCCATGGGCCCCGTCGTGGTCCGCCCTCCGGCGCTTCCATCGTAGTCAATTCGGTCCTCATACCGGTTCAAGCCCAGATGAAGTATCTGGGCTTGATCCTTGACGGCAGGTGGCTCTTCGACGAGCACTTCCGACAGCTTTCTCCAAAGCTGGTCGGCGCTGCTTCTGCCCTTGGGCGACTTTTGCCCAATTTGGGTGGACCCAGCGTCGCGACGAGACGGCTATACGCGGGGATTGTCCGGTCAATGGCGCTTTATGGTGCACCGGTGTGGGCGGCGGCTCTGACCGCCCAGAATAGGGTTCGCCTCTGGCGTCCTCAGAGGATATTGGCGGTTAGAGCCATACACGGTTACCGCACTATATCGACGGAGGCGGCGTGCGCGTTAGCCGGAACTCCCCCGTGGGATTTGGAGGCGGAAGTGCTCGCTGAAGTTTATCGGCGAACGGCAGACTTTCGGGTGGGTAGCGGCATTCGGCCCCCGCCCGAAGAGATACGCGAGTGGCGAGAGGCCGCTCGTCGAGCCACGATGGCTCGTTGGTCGTCCCGGCTGGAGGCTCCACGTGCTGGCTTTGCCGCCGTGGAGGCTCTCCAGCCGGTCATCGCCGAGTGGGCAGGGCGGCAGCACGGGACCCTTTCCTTCCGACTGACGCAGGTTCTTTCCGGGCACGGTTGCTTCGGGAAGTATCTGCATTCGGTCGCCAGGAGGGAATTGAGTCCCGCCTGTCACCACTGCGACTGCAGTGAGGACTCGGCTCAGCACACGCTGGCGGTTTTTTCCGCCTGGGCGACGCAGCGTGGGGTCCTCACTGCAGTTATTGGAGGAGATCAGTCGCTACCGGTCGTAATACGCTCCATGGTCGGTAGCAACAGTTGTTTTACCGCGGTCGTAACCTTCTGCGAAGACGTAATTTCGCGGAAGGAGGCGGCGGAGAAGGCCCGGGAGGACGATATCCACTCGGACCCAATTCGTCGCCGGCGAACCGGGCGGCGGAGGCGCGCGTACCAGCGTCTCATGTCGCCTTGAGTGTGGCCGCGGCTGGACGGGACGGGTTTTCCCCTCCATCCGCTATAGTGGCCAGCCGCGAGGAGGCGACGTCCACGTGTGCCGTACGTCGCCTAAAAGGAGAGTTTATCCGCAGATGGTGCCCGCGGTAGCGGGCAGGCGCTAGGAGGGATCTGGATGTCGTAATAACAGCTGTTTCTGGATGCCTCCTATGTCAGGTGCAGAGTGGCACACCGTGTGGTTTTAGTCGGTCCGATTCTGACACACCACCCCGCCGTAAACCCCGGTGGGGTGATGGCACGTGGGGGTTTCCTTACATTAAAAAAAAATGGCTTGTTTCAAGTCCCTTTTTTTTGCAGTGATATCTTACATATTTTGTTCCCTTAGTCGTCTCTTACAACACACAATGGAAAGAATGGGGGTGGTGAAACTACATACATAAATGGACCGTTTAAATTTTAAATCAGAAACATGTATCACCATTCTTAACCAATCTCATTACACTTCGTATTTGTTACTGCTGTTAAATAATTGACACACACTCTCTTGTAGGGTAGAACTACCAATGGATGATGTGAGAGGCCGTCCAGTGATCGCGGAAGTGATTCACAAAGGGAAAAAGAAAGAAGCGGTCGTAGCATGCGCTTTAGAAGCTTGTCGGATATTAGACAGAGCCGGTTTGCTGAGACAGTCTAAACATGGTAAGTGTGATGACTTCCACATAGGGGCCGTTCAAGTATTACGTAAGCAGATTTATTGCAATTATTTACCCCCCCATCCCCCTTGTCAGCAAAAGTAAGCAAAGCTCTTACCCCCTCCCCCCATGCTTACGTAAACATTTGTCAATTAATGTATTGTTTTTTTAATTTTATAATGTTATAATTATAATTTGAAAAATAAGAAAATAGATTTAGGATAGAGATTATATTTTACTGAAACGGTATTCAACATAGAGTAAAGGACAAAAATATTATATCTTACTAACATAACAAACTTATTTTAAATTTTTGGTACATATATTAAATTCAAATTAACAGTCTTCAGTCCATGAAACCCGAATCCATGATTCTAAGTTTTCGATGACATTGGATTGCTTTGATTGCTGCTCAGTGTTGTGAGTCTGCTCGCTTTCATCCGATTTTGGAATGTCTACGTCATTCTCATCGAGCCATTCAACATCATGGTGCTCTAAATTTTGAATAATGCATATCAGTTCATTAGCACGACGAGCAGCGACTCTTACAGCTCTAACTTTCCTATCAGTGTGCGTGTTTACTTTCTTATGGATCTTTTCGATGTGACGATTTAGTGACTTGACGGAAGCATGATAAAGACCACACGTTTTGCATGTTCGACTTGATAGCCTCAATTGTACCGTCGGACAAAAATAATCGTATGGCATTTGCAGGAAATCTTTGAGTGAAGCACTTAAGCGTAGAGCTAAATTGACTGGAAGATTAAGAAATTGCCCTCCTTCATCTAAAACCAAGTCATCAACTGTTTGTTTTACTTTTACAGGTGGTGGAAGAAACCTGTTGTCTAGTAATCTAAATAGTCCACTTCTTGGACGACAGCATTCTGTATTTCTACATTTTACAATTTGGAGCAAGTATTGGCTTTCACGCACATGTTCTAAATACCATTTAATGTCTGGAAAATCAGGAAGATCTTGTTCACCTGCCCCAACATATTTTGCATTAACATCATGCCATCAATTTCCATTGAACTCCATACTTCAGCTAATACTTTTCCTGCAAATTCGAAATTAGATCTTTCTAAATGTTCATCAATTGTAACGCCACGTTCATCCAAATGAGACCCAAAATGGTCATGAGGCAATATTAAACCAGCCAGTTCCCGACTAAGAGGAGCCATTCTGCGCTCTACTCTGTTATACGCACTTCTTCCGGGAGCATTGGTAGCTAAAAACAATGCATCGATATCATGTCGCTTAAAGTGTTGTATAGCAAACCCTATGACTTTTTGATAACGCGGATTTTCATCTGGCCCTCCATCAACCGTCATGATTACCACTGGTTTTACTAGTCCATAGTCAGTTTTAGCTAATGGTCGAAACTCTTCAAGTTCGAGAAGCGTCTCGAAATCCTGAGCATGAGTATTAGCAGTAGATGAACTATGCTTTCCACTTCGAATAGCGATGTATGTTGGTCCAGAATATCCAACGGCTTGCGGTTGTCCTAGCATATTGGAAGTGATTTTGATACCAGCATAAACAGATGGTATTAATTTATGACGCTCAGCGATTACCCAATCGTGATCAGGCAATTTGATTCTATATTCCATGTGCATTAGAAGAGGTGCTTGCTTATTTGCCGCAGTTACGCCAATAAGGACTCGAGCTTTATCATCTTGAGATATGAAAAATACTTGATCTGGTCCTAGTATGGATGCTATGTTCTCTAAATAATGGATTGATGTTTCAGCGAACTTGCTATCTAAGTGGCTCTTGTGGTGATCAGTTTGAGCCCGAATGAGCTTAACAGGGACTGTCGATACATGTCTTCGTCCCTCTGCAGAATTAGATTTTCTGGGAATCAAACGAAGATATGTCCCACTGCGACTAATGTCAAATCCCATTTTACGTAATTCTTGTGTGAGTTCATCAAGAGTTTTTACGCTGCGAATTGATTCCGTTCGTCTTCTATCATCTGCTGCACTTCCAAATAAAGCTATATCCGCGATTGTTTTCAATAGTAAAGGTTGATTGCTTTCAAGATTAGGACGTCCCACTGAATCCCTCAGAGATAGTCTTTTTTTCATTTCTGGATTTTCATGACAAATATCTTCTAACTTTCTTTTCATACCATCCCTGTGTTTCTTCTGGGCAACTGCGTTTTGAACCTTCCTGTTTAAAGACTGTTTTGCTGTTTTTATTTCCTCGCGCAACTTAATGATCTGTTTATCAACTTCAGCACGGATTGACATAGTATCTCTGGCAGAATACAAAGCATTCAAATTTTTTTCGAGTAGAGCAATCTTATTTTTCATAGCCTCCTGAGAAGGTTTTGGTCTCTGTTTATCTGTATTTTTATTAATTTCGCATTGCTGTTGTGATTCATTACCGGTTTTTATTTTATCTTCTTCCTGTTTTTTAATATTTGAAGCTGGCTGTGTAATTTGTGTTTTTTCTGCAGGTTTACAGGTTGCCTAAAAATAAAAACTTTCTATGGGTTCTGCTAAAGATTCTCTTATTAAGCTACATAAATACAAAGTATGGCAATAAATATGGTAAATACAAAACCCTATGGCTTTAAATCTAATATCTTTAAACGAGCAAATCGTTCCGGTCACAAAATACAGGGTGTTATAGTCTATTCAAGTAGGTATTTAAAAGAATATAAACAATCTTGATATGTCTTTTTATTGAAATATGCAATTATAAAATCAGATATCTGTAAAGGTGCGTACAGACATCGCGAGGCTTGCGCCGCGAATGGTTCGTCTCGAATACATCAACCTGAAGCATGCTACGGCACATGTATACGTGCGAACCATTCGCGGCGCACGCCTCACGATGTTTGTACGCACCTTTATGTACTTACAGAAAAGCAATTTTTTAATATTGGTTGAGTTTTTAAATGAATCACAACAGATTTTACACAGTTTACAATTTTAAACCACATATTTCAATAAAAAGACATATAAAGATTGTTTACATTCTGTTAAATACCTATTTGAATAGAGTATAGTTTTCTGTAGGTATATATATATATATATATATATGTATAAAACTGGCATCCTGTATTTTGTGACCAATTGACGGAATCAATTATAAGAAATAAATCTATATAATGAATATTACCTCTATACTTTAAGATAGGCCATAATATTTTCTAATTAGCAAAGAGAAACTTTTTGGCGATTTCTAATATTTCTAGTAGGTACTCATAGGTACCTAAAATGATTTCGTCACTCACCTTAGAAAAAAAATGTAGTAAATTGGATTTATTCTTAGTCGCTGCTTGCAATTCTTCTTCGATTCTCTTAGATACAATAATATCTAGTTCCTTGTCGGATTTTGCTTGTAATTTATAATTTCGTCACACTTCGTTAACTAACTTTTGTACATTTTGTACTTTCGTACTTGTATGAGATTTTTTAAAACTTTCAAACAATTTTTGGTATAACTTAGATTTGTCTTTTTGAAATGACATCTTATTTAAACATTAAACTTTGGATAATGGAATGAATGGTAACACAAATGTTAACTTGCTTTACTATGCTTACAATACGTCTACTCGCTATAGCAGCCAAACGAAACAATACACTGATAGAGGAAATTTAGACAAGTGAACAGCGCGCGGTAATTCCCTTACTCGGTTCTAAAGCGAGTAGGGGAATTACCGCGCACTGTTCACTAAATGTATGTATTACTTGCGGGAATCCCCGAAAATGCTTTTCGTTTTCAAGCAAAGACAATGTGTGGGTTGCCATTCGTGTAAAGAAGAAAATAACTACCGATGACGTAATCATCATCTAGACTCCCCTACCCCCCATGTCATCCAAAATAAGCAAAGCAAAGACCCCCCCGCCCCCCCATGGTGCTTACGTAATAATTGAACGGCCCCATACAGCGCAAATTGAAAAACATACCACAGCGCCATCTAGCGAAGATACATCGAACTATGGAGCAACTACTAATCCTGTATCGCGAAATAGAGTCTCGTGGCGATTGGCATATATACAACATTCCAATATCAACCGTTGGGCCGTGACCCTTTGTGTCGGAGGGATATCACATTCGTCCCTCCACAGTGATGTAGCTTATATAGGGCACTAAGAACAGGTGTTGTTAGCTTTAAAAAAGAAAACATTTTGAATGGTGTACGTTTCTAAATGAATTATAGTTTTCAGAAAAAACTGGAATTCCATAGATTTTTTTTCTTCTACCAAAGTGACTCTATTCTACCTGATGGAAAGCATAAGTAGAATCCAAGAAGATGGTCACCATACTCATTACGAATGCAGACAATGCATTATAGTGACCCACATTATGACGGCCTAGTGAGATACTTTTTCACGCCCTGCTTAAAGCATTCACGGTGATAGTAAGAGGAAACCCCTTGCGCTGGTATTGAGTTTCAGGCTTTAACTGAGGCACAGGAAAGAAGAGCCGAACCGTTTAATTCAGAATCTTATGTCTACCATTCTAAAACAGTGACTTCTGAGGCTAGTACGTATTGTCCTGTAGAGGAAGCATGAAAACCCTTACCTTCCGTTAATGTCAGCTCTTGTAATAGTTCTATACTCTATATTAAGAACCTGTCAAAGTGACTCTACTCTTCCTGATGGAAAGCATGAATAGAATCCAACAGTTGTGGTCACCATACTCATTGCAAATGCAGACAATGCAGTATGCTGACGCACATTATGGCGGCCTTGTGAGATGCTTTTTCACACCCCGCTTGGGGACGTAAAAGGCATGACAGTCATCGTGACAGTATAAGGCTTACACAGTTACCACGATAACTGTCACTATATCGAATCACGACATTTCCTGCTTCTGTTAGTGACCTACATTATTCAGTATCATTATCATCACCTTTTAACAGTCCACTGCTGGACATAAGCCTCTCCTTGGAAAATAGGCTTATCCAGTGGGCGATCCCGTCAACATGACAACACCTGTCTGTAACAAAATCCTTTGTCGAAATCAACAATTACATTTTGTCTTGACTGTGTGACAGCCTCGTTAGTCTCTACCAGTTGATGTACACAACTGCTGATCAAGAGGTCTCTGGTTCGATTCCCGGGTCGTTCCACAAAAGTGTTATTGAGTTTTTCTGATAAAAGAAATCCTTAATAACAGTCCTGAGTTTCGAAGCTGGAGTCTTAACTGCCGTGCCTCGGAGAGTATACAAAGCTGTCGGTCCTGCACGTGATCTCTCCCCGGTCGTGTAGGATAGCTGTTCCGTCGATTTGTGAGACTGAAGGAACAGAGAGTGCACCTATGTTTGCGCACATGCTTGTGCACTATCCGGCGTAGTTAGCTGGTCTTCATAGAGAGCAGAAAAATCATTATCATTATTTTGTTTGTACTTTGAAACCGAATTAAAATTATTTAGTTCAATTATTAGTTTAGATTTAAACAGTTGATTTTGGAGTGTAGACAGTGTCTCATTCTTGAATCTTGGTATTCCAGAATCCCGTCGGCGGAAGCAACGAGACTATTCCGCAGACGACTATTATTCTTCAGACGAAGACACGTTCCTGGATAGAACAGGGAGCGTTGAGAGGAAACGGAAGCTACGGATGGTGAAGCAGGGAGCCGCCGAGAGGGAGGTTGACAAGCCCAGGACTTACGATGACTTGGTGAGCTACTGCCTACGCATTTATTTATTGAATTTGCACAATGCCCAGAAATTTTCGATTCGTCCACCTCCGAGTAATGTAGAAATATAATGCCTGCCGCCCTAGACTCCACATTGAGATTCCGTGTAACATGGGATTTAGTCTCTTTCGTTTGGTTACATTCATTGACAATAGTATAGTAGTGAGTTTTGGTGTAGTGAGTTTTGATGTGATGATGTTGGGTGGTGAGATGATGTGTTTTGATGTGATAATGTAACTTACAGAAATAAATATTATTTATCAACATATCAACAGCTTTTAATAGGCCACTACTGGACACAAGTCCCTCTTTCTAAAGGAAGTTTTGACCTACTATTACTTACTACTTTTTGCAGTGATGTTGTCCTGCGTAGTTTCTTTCCTTAGTCGCCTCTTACGACACCCTTGGGGTGAATAAGGGTGGTGACACTCTATATTCTTAATTCATTACCACACATACCAGACCACACTTCTACAGACTTTAATTTGTGAAGAAACTTACTGCATTTTAATATCAGCAAATTATTTAATTTTTTTAAATGGTAATCTCTTTATAGGTAAAAGAAATAAGCGATATTGAATCCAAGATTGCATCAGAAGAGCGTACCCTAGTGAGACTTCGGTCGTCGTCGGTGAAAGTTGAACCTTCGGAAGACGAAGATGCCCTGGACCAGTTCATGAGCACTCTGGGTAAACCAACCATGGCAGAGAAAGCGGAGATTTCTAAAGCTAAGGTAACATTATTAGTCATAGAAATAAAATCTATTAGAGTATTATTAATAATACACATTTACTTGAATTCCTGGGAGGCTTGGCGTAAATGAGTCAAGTGCTCTCAGAATACCGGTGTTAAACAATTTGGTTGCCTTTGACTGAGAGTGTAAAGTTACCGAACCCCAATCACCCCCTGATTCTGGGGGAGGGACTCGAAGCGCCTCAAGACACTTCTGTATCTAGTAAGTTGCAATCCATGGGCGATGGTAGTCGCTTACCATCAGACAACTTGTCTCTTCGTCTACTTCCCCCATACCAAAGATATTTTATCCCATCTATTACTCCTTAATTGTTTGTTTGTATAGAAAATGATGTTGTTCATATCAGATGACCATACAAAAGTTGAAGACGGAGCTAGCTAAGACCCAGCGGCTGGCAGAGCTGGCGCGACCGGCACACCTTCCCCCCCTCATTAAGAAGGACGACAAGGTCATCAAACAGGCAGCCAACTCTGTTGTCTATGGCAAGAGGTGAGAATATAACGAATGAGAAACGAATAAATTACATCGCGTGGCGACGCGTCACGACGCCAACATTAGATTTCTATCATTAAAAGTTTCTTTTCAAAATACATAGGCACAATAAAAAAAAAAATCTTTTTGAATATTAAAATGGCATACAAAAACGCAAAACAATACCGTATCTGCCTGTATATATCTATAAACGTCCATTTTCTTTATTAGAATACTTTTGCAAATATACCAACACAATAAGACAATAACTCACAAGAATATAGAAAATAAAACAATATTTCTTATCGTATAGAAAAAAAATAATAGTTAAAAACGATACACTCTAAAAAAATGGTAAAAACGTTAAATACAAACTTGTTAAAAACCGTGAAACAGCCTGTGTCACAGTAACTTTGTTATTTCTCTATTCGCTGCCTCATTCCTGAAGTCGTGATATTTTAGAAACTGATTCGTGTGGACAGCGGACGGTGTCTACGCCAATATAATGAAAATCTGTCTATCCACATTTATATAATATTACTGTAGTAAGATGAAGTTTGTAACTTGTTTATTGTGAATCGATGACCTTGATGCATGGTAAATCTCAAATGAAATTATATAAATAAGTAAAAAAAAACTTAGCTACTACCTCGATTAATTTAAAATATTTGTTTTCTAGAATAAGATTAAAAGAAGACAGAGAAAAACATCCAAAAGTACGTCCAGAAAAGAAACAAGACGAATCAGAATTCGTCGAAGAAGTGGACTCTGATGAAGAAGATCAACACGTACCGGAGAAAGAAGAGAAAGAAGTTCCACCAAAGAAGACGAAAGAAGTAGAAGTAAAAGAAGTCGGCAGTAAAAAAGAAAACGACACAGTCAAGAAAGTTTTTGGACCTATGAGACCGCCAGAAAACTATGTTATTCCAGAAAACTATTTTGATCAAGAGAGTACAAGAGATCTTCCTGAAATAATGGAGAAAGAGTAATAATAAAGTTGAATATAAAATTATAAAATTTCTGTTTTGTTATTGTTAATTACAATCTGATTGAAAGGTAGTGAACAGTTATTATATAATTTTTTATGTTTTCTTCTCTCGTTCTTCGGTTATTTTCTTTTCTACTTTCTCTGTTTTAGCTGTAACACTGCTAGATGCATTTCGATTGATGTCACGGAGATAATTGTTTTATCTCTTGTTTTTTACTTTATCTTTTAAAATGGTAACATTTCGTTGAAATATATCGTATATTTTCAGAAATCGTTTGTATTTTTCTGGCTTTTTGCGAGAGTGATTTCGTAAAATGAAACGGAAATGTGTATCAGGAAGCCTGGAACGTGCGAAAAATTTGAATTTTCAACATCCGTGTATTCAGGGCTTTGTTTATAAATCATACATTTATTTGACATAACGAAGCCTATGTATTACATATTGCATCAGAATTATGTACACATATATTTTTGTAATTAACAAAGACGAGAATTGTAAGTATTAAAAAACCCTTATATACAAGAATCAAGTCAAATGTTTTAACAATATAATTTATTGCTTACAAATAAAAAATGTACGGAACATCTACATTTTTAATTTATTCTATGAATTTTGCACTTAAATAAAAACCGGTACGTATCGAAAATCGTAAAGTTTACAACTGACTTATCGGTAAACCAGCTAATTCTAGCTAGAGTGGTATTTATCGGTCAATTTCGCCGAACACAACGTCGAGTGTTCCTATGATAGCCACAATGTCTGCCAACATGGAGTTCTTGCCGATTTTCTCTAAGGCAGCGAGGTGAGCGAATCCGGGCGCCTTGATTTTGCATCTGTCGAAAAAAAAATGTGTTTAATATAATATCCATATGTGTGTATGTTGTATATTTTATTTATTTATTTATTTATTGTATACATAAAACAAAACAAAAGAAGAAATGTGTAACGAAATATGTAAATGCAACAATCGGCGATCCTTAACACGGACATCAGATGTTTGAATATTTTTGGGTAGTTTACACACAAGTAACATATAACGTGAATGATTAAAAAAATATATAAATATAGTTTTAAATTATGGAAAAAAAATGTCCTCGTAACCAGTCACCCCGTAAATACTAAACGAACTCATAACAGTATACAACAACACTCCATCGAATACTGGAAAGGTTTATATGCCTACCCACCATTGTTTTTATTTTTTTTTTCCTGTGCGGATATACCCATGGATACCACCTACTGGTGGTTATGTCGGACTCGAACCGATCAAAAACCGCACACCGTCTCAGGTACCAGTAGTCGGGGAACCAGGTGCACCCTGCACCTGGTTCCCCGAAGGAAATCCATACGCTTACCTACCCTGCACCTATTATTTCTTTTAGTGCTACCTGCGAATTGTTATAGTTTTAAAAAATTACTTGTTTATGTTGTGCATGTGGATTCATTAAACGAAACAGAGCGGAATGAGGAATGTACATTCGCACTTAAGTTAAACCAATATGGGTTTTTTAGTGTTTCATGTTTTCATTATATACTGTTTTTCTTTATCAAATAAATTTAAAATAAACTGTTTGACGAGTCTGTTGGTTACAGTCCTAAAATCTCTGTGACAGATGGCTATGGTTTGAACAAGCGATTTCATTTTGTATCACCGATACTTTCGTGCCAGTTTCATCACAAATCAAGTGTAAATACATTATAAATATATTCACATCTAAGTTGTACTTTGTAAGTTCCAAAATGACACTTGTGACAACTGTCTCATATGTCATTTTGAGGTGTACTTTAAGTACTATAGTGACTCTAGACTGCCAAGACAGACATGGGTTTGTTGCCCACCTAGGACGAATACTGTGTGATAAACACGATAATTTTGTTTGTTTGAGTATAATTAATATGTAATATGTATGTATTTAGAAATACATAAGTATGTTTATCAAACAGTCTGGTTACATAGTACAGACTGCCTAATTAGGATCAGACTGCCTTGTGTGAGATGTCTGAAATTATTGTAAATATGTAATTCCGTTCCGTTCCGTCCGTTCCGTGTGGTGAAGGACTAAGAGTACAGAGTGCCACTACCCTTATTCTTCCGATGGGTGTCATAAAAGGCGATTAAGGAAGCAAAATATGCAGGACAACATCACTGCAAAGAGAAGAAAACCTTTCTGTAAACCCTACACCGACTCGTCTGGCCAGTGTGATATAGTGAGCTGTGAGTGTGAGAGTCAACTCCCTGCTAAGGAGAGGCCTCTGTCCAGCAGTGGACTGTTAAAGGCTGTTGATTTGATGAGAAATAAATTACACCCGGACGACGACGACCTAAAACTTAGCTGTCAGAAGCACCAAACACCAGAACTAGACCAGCGTGCCCTCCTACATATCAATCGTTCGAATAAAGTTTTATTTTTATACCTGTAAGGTTTAGAGCCTCCATCAGATACGAGGTAGATACCGAACTCTCCCTTGGGCGCCTCCACGGCCGTGTAGGTGACGCCTGGAGGCACCTGGTAGCCCTGCGTGAACAGCTTGAAGTGGTGGATCAGCGCCTCCATCGAAGTCTGCGAAAGTACAAGGTTATGTTTGCTTAGATACTTTGTATCTGCAAAATCTTATAGAAACGTCCAAACATACAACTACCAATTTAATTAGGAAATGTTACTGAAATTTTAATTTTATTTGCGATAAAATTATTTCTGGTCTTAGTTAGGTCTATCTATGTAGTGTCTACCTATGACCACTAGCAGTGTAATCCCGTTCGAAACGTCGGGATATTGAAGGTAGCTTAACCTTTTTAAATAATTATATCTCAAATAAGTCCCGCTGTACAATAAGATTATTATTTGTTCTTAAAAAGACAACCTTCACACTTGTAATATTCCTATATCGCGGGGACTTACAAACATGCATGAAATAGACACAAAAAAGACAAGACTCAGAAGTATAACTTCTATATAATACTTTAGGTAGTAGAGCCACATTGATTTCAGCACGAACTCAAAAGGCTCCACTGTGACAGTACTACCCTCCCACAGAAGATTAACCTAAAGTGCCAGCATTCATGTTGTCGTGGTTCGTTGGTGAGTGCGAGACCGGAGGCCCATTGATGCAAGGTCACAGTTAGGGTGATAACTGTATGAGCCTTACACTACCACGATGACTGTCATTTTACGTTCCCAAGCGAGGCGTGAATAAGCATCTCACTAGGCCGCCATAGTGTGTATTAAATTAATAATAATAAACTTTATTTGAAAAACACAACGTACAACTAGTGTTAATAAACAGTTTACAAATAATTAAAGAATAAAAAAACCGGATTTTTTTCATTTCTTTTTTGAGGCTTGTAACATTTGATAATATATGTCAAATGATGTAGCATCGATGACGTGTACTAGCACACGTTCATTTTGTAGTTCGTAGGTAATGTATTAAAGTTCAATTAACGAAGAATATGATAATCTACATAACTTATACATAAGAAATTATACCACCAAGATAGAACGTTGAACAGATAATTATGTTAACGAGGGTTGTACGCCATGTTCCACAAAATAGTTAGACTCTCAACGTTCTCTGCGACCGGCAGGACCCAATCCAGTGCTGATAGTCAGTCCCCACCGTAAAATATAAGCACTGAACTTATACACAACTAACAGAGACTGGATTGTCCCCTTTTACAACATTTTTGAATAAGGCTCACCTCCGCATTCATTCTATTGCCTCTACAACCAGTCAACATACCTTCATTTCCTCGCGAGATGGTGGTGTTAGCTTAGCATCATCAGTTTTCACCTCTCCAGGCGGCATCTGGTTCAAGCATTGATCTATGATGCGAAGCGACTGACGCATCTCTTCCACACGACACAGGTATCTACAGATAATATTTATTTTATGACACAAGCAGACAAGTTGCTACCCCCGACAAGAGTCACAAACGCACTTTGAGTCCCACCCTCCTGGAATCAGGAGGTCAAGAAGAGGACAATTTGGGCTTTAGTAACCTCTCAGTTGGTGAAAAGCAACTAAAGTATTGCTAAATGGCAGCTTTCTTTTCAAAAGCAAGTAAAATATAAAACAAATAAACTCCGATGTTTTCTATTGATTTAAATTATATCAAATGTTAGTGAATTACTTATCATAATAGGGAATATGCATATATTTTATTTATTTTTAAAAACGTTTCTACTAAATGTTACAATACCAACAATAAATATAACACATCAAAAATATAAACCATCAAGTTAAAAAAAATTAATTAAAATCACTATGATTTTCGAACGATTTAAACGCGGCCATTTTGGCGCGCTTATTCTGTGATGACGGACTACACTCATGTCAACAACAAAGTATTTGATTAACAAATGTACCGAGTGATTTTTTCTAATCAACTTATTATCATGGAAAAGTAAAGAAATATAATGAAAAGTAAATAATATCATAGTTGTGAAGATCATTTTAACATAAGTAAGGATATTAAGAAGTAAAATACAAGTAACAATATTTTTTACTTAATTAACTCCACACACTGTTTTGTTTACAAAGTTCGACAAAAATATAGCCTGCTTTACGAAAAGATCCGAGGGTAAGTTGACGTCAAATTTTGTTCCACCAATAGCGTTGCGTTTTAGTAATTTATGAGGGAATTTTAAAAAGCTACTATTTGATTATTAAATTTTGCTAATATATTCTAATACATTTTAAAAATAATTACGTAGATATGTTTTTTAGTAAGAAAGTTTACAAATAAAAAGAGTCAGTGGAGTCTCGTGTAATATACCCTATTAGGATGCCCAACAAAGGTACAGTTCTACCTTACACTACATATTTCACAGTAATCCTTCAATGTACTCCCACGATTATAGGAGACAACACTATTCAAACATTAGTAACAATTTATATTCAACTTTTGTATAATTAATTATTTATAAATAGAAATATGTAAATTTTCACCTGTCGTAGCAGTCTCCGTTAGTCCCGATGGGTACGTCAAACTCCATAAGATGATATGCGTCGTACGGTTGAGACTTACGCAAGTCCCACTTGATCCCAGACCCACGGAGCATCACACCACTATACCAAACAAAACACAACGATATATATATAGATATAGTAAAACTAGTTTTTGGATAATATTTTGTCACTTATAGTAGAACCACGATGATTTCAGCACGAACCGGCTCGACCGAGACTGTATTATACTCCCACAGAAGACCAACCTAAAGCGACAGCATCCGTACTGGCGTGTTTCGTTGGTGAGTGTGAGACTGGAGCCCATTGATGCAAGGGTTGTCGTGGTAAGTTTGTGATCTTTACACTACCACAATAACTGCCTTTTTCGTCCCCAAGTGGGGCGTGAAAAACCATCACACTAGAAATCGAACCCGAAAACTAAAGCACAGCAGTCGCATACGCTACCATTGTGCCACCAAATTGAATTACACGGAAAGTTTATGGAAAAAAAATTAATTCCTTTAATGTTAAAGCCTGGAATTCATTACGAGCGCACGTGTTTCCCTCCCACTACGATATTGGGTCCTTTAAGCGGGGCGTGAAAAAGCATCTCACTAGGCCGCCATAGCGTGGGTCGCCATATTACACTGTCGTCATTCGCAGTGAGTATGGCGACCACCGCTCTTGGATTCTATTCATGCTTTCCATCAGGCAGAATAAAATCACTTTGGTAGGTTGTAAATAAAAAAAAAAGAAAAAGAAAATGACCACGTAAGTGATTAATTATGAGGTCACAAACAAAATAGCTTAACGAAATTGAGAACCTCATTTTTTTTGAAGTTTTAAAAAGAAATTTGTCGCTTAATACCTGAAGCCGTAATTGAGAGCATCCTGAGCGGAGACCAGGCCAATGTCTTTCGTTCTCTGCACCCAGATCCTGTTGGTGGTCAAAACATCCTCAACTTCATCTAAACGCTCCGAGAACTTGGATGAGAACTCGTATATGTCATCCATGAGCCCTAAGGGCATATCCTGGAAATATGATAGTCATGATAAAAAAAAATGAATGGTGTCGTGGGACACCAGGTAGGAACGAAGTTCCTTCGGATAATGTGGAATCGACACAATTTGCAAAAAAAATCGTGCTCAATTTTATGTAGGTTTTCTTGATTTTTCTCTTAAATTTTGCTGATTAGTTTTTATTTAAGTACAAGAAAGTATTTAGGAAATTCAGTATTTTAGGAAATAAAATAATAAATTCCTTAAAATAATAAAATAGCACACATGACGCGCTTTCGCGCCTGCGCACGTCTCATTTAACGGTTTTATTCCACGCACTTTTTTCCACAGATTTATTCCACGCACTTTTTCCACTTACGGTTTTACTATCACATTTTTTTCATTTCGGTCCCGCAGCGAAATCCCTATCCCCTCCAAGCCTGCCGTAAGGAACTTCGTTCCAATAATCTCTTTTGGAGGTTATCAGCTGTTTTCTTATCGTTAATGAGAGTTCAGAGCAGGGAGTAGTTTAAGATTATATTTTACTAATTTTTGACAGCGACTTTATCCGCTTGTACATATGTCAATTACCGTGGAAAAAAGCAGTATATACGTGCTGATAATTGATGTAAGAATTTTTATAATCAGTTTAGTGGTTTAGGCGTAGGCCAACATACAAACTGTAATTTGCATTTACTATATTAGCTAGAACAGTTGTATCTATAAAGTAATCATTATCACGAAGTATTTTTGTTAGGCTATTGAAAAAACATTACAAAAAAAATGTTTAATTTTTTTTTTCGAGACGTCAGATTTGCGTCACTATTTTCTTAACGTGAATGACCTGTAGAAATTACCAATAGACAACGAAACAAATATTTTTCTTACCAAAGAAACACCTCCAGGTCTGATATATGCGGCGTGCATCCGAGCTCCACTCACTCTCTCGTAAAACTCCATCATCTTCTCTCTCTCTTCGAACAGCCAGAAGAATGGTGTAAGAGCGCCTACGTCGAGAGCGTGGGTACCGACCGCCATTATATGGTTAAGGATACGGGTAATCTCGGCGAACAGGGCTAAGAAAATAAGAAAAAAGAATTAATGGTTTCTAGATCTTATGAACTTATTATTATATTAAAGAATCTGTCGCTTGTTTCTTATTTTAGTGAATAGGGTGAAAACGAATAGACGTTCACCTGATGGTAGGACCATCATCCATGGGTACCCGTGATGATGTCATTTGCGAGGACACAAAATTAAAAAGGCCCCAGAATTAAACGGCAGTAGTGGCGACTTCCACATACAAGTTAAACAAAAGACATATTACAGCGCCATCTACCGAAGACACGTCGAACTACGAAGCAACTACTAATCCTGTATCGTGATATACAGATTCTCGCGGCGATTAGCTCACAATATTTCAACATAGACCGTTGAACTGCAGCCAGCCAGTCATGATCACCTCGTCTGGTGGTAGGATCCTCCCTCTGTGTCGGCGGGACATGACACACGTTCCTCCACATAAGAAATGAGATCAAATTACATGTAGCAATAATGTAGGTGTAATAGGCAACCACTAACTCCTTAAAGGGTAGAGGCTGTCATCAACAGATTTTAACAGTCCACTGCTGGACCAAGGTCTCTCCTTTAAAAAGGAGGTTTTGGCCTACTATACCAAGCTATTCATCCTATTGCTGTCTTGAGAAGTGACTAACAGAGTAAACTAAGTAAAACAACATCACTGCAAAGAGAAGGAAAATTTGAAAGAAACCCTATACCAATCCCTGAAGTCAACGTGTTATAGTACGATAAATCCTACTTTCTAAGTTGAGCCCTATGTCTAGCAGTGGACTGTTAAACGCTGATGATGATGGTAATACCATACTGGTCAGACGGGTTGGTTTAGGATTTGTTCAAATTTTCCTTGTTTTTGTAGTTATTTGGAGCGTAAGATGAATAGGCATGGTGACACTCTGCATTCTAAATCTGTCACCACGCGGATGTCATCATAAATAACCTTGATAGGACAGGTTGGTGTAAGGTTTGTTTCAGGTTTTCTTTCTCTCTATATAAACTAAATAACTTACTTCTAATATATTTGGCGCGAAGCGGTATGTCGATGTTAAGGAGTTTCTCCACAGCCAAACTGTAGCACTGTTCATTGCACATCATGGAGACGTAGTCGAGACGGTCGAAGTAAGGCAGGGCTTGGGTGTACGTCTTGTATTCTATGAGCTTCTCTGTGCCGCGGTGGAGGAGACCGATGTGGGGGTCAGCAGCACGGACTGTCTACAAAGCATTAACTATGAAAATTTTCTACTCTTAGGGGTGGTTTTTATTTTCCAAATGGAACCTATCAGGTAGACATACTCTTTTAAATAAACACAGAATTTTCTAGATAGGTTCGTAAGAAGGAGTTCTGAGGTAATAAACAACCTTTTCCTTCTTTAAAAGCACATTACTTTACTCAATTAGTATTTATATAACTTGCGTCCACTAAATCCTTGGCCGTGGCTTATCAGGCCCAAGTCTGGTTTGAGGACCCTCCCGTCATGGTATGTAAGACCCATTTCGCCATACAAATACACGTCATATTATATGCAAGTGGGTTTTTCTTTCTATGTTAAGAGCCTGCCAAAGTGACTCTACTCTGCCTGATGGAAAGCATAAATAGAATCCAAGAGTTGTGGTCAACATACTCATTGCAAATACAGACAATGCAGTATGGTGACCCACACTATGCCGGCCTTGTGAGATGCTTTTTCACACCCAGGGGACGTAAAAGGCATGATAATCATCATGACAGTGTAAGGCTTACACAGTTCCCACGATAACTGTCACCCATGCATCAATGGGACACTATGGATTATTTGTACCACTTAACTCAGGACAGCATGCATGTCTTTTTATATATTTCACTACATACATTCCTTAATAATATTGAACCGTGTGGGTGTGTGCGTACGCGTGTGTGTGTGCGTGTGCGCGTCTGTGCGTCTGGATGTGTGCGTGTGTGCGCGTGTGTGCATGTGTGTGTATGTGCGTGTGTGTATGTGCGTGTGTGCATGTGTGTGTATGTGCGTATTTGCGTGTTCATGTGAAGAGTATCACGAGATTGTTTTGCGAGTTTGACATCAATGATAGAAACGTTAAAAGGCATTATATTAGAACTTCATGTGATGATAGCAATAATACTCCTAATAAAATTTCGCATGGAGATATTTGGAGTCTTAAAGAAGTGCATAGGATACTTTTTACCGTGATAAACGACATACCCAAGAAGAACCATGAGCAAAAACTATTATTCTATATAACTAAGTGTAAGTTAAGTGTTACTTACTTCTCCATCCAACTCGAGCACGAGACGTAACACTCCGTGGGCAGCTGGATGCTGCGGACCGAAGTTCAACACCATGTTGCGTACTTGCTTTTCACTTGGTTTGACCACACCTAACCAAATTAAATAGAATGTCAGAATTTTACATTTCATTATTTTCAAGGTGTTAACAATAAGAAAGAACTGCTAATAGCTACTTTGTGTGCCTCCAGAATTCAAGGGATGACAAAGTCTGGTTTTTGTTAACTTTATTTACAATTAAAAATAAAAAAGAGAATTGTATGACACCATTTTCTGTAAGGGGTGATTTCTTACAGAAACCTAGTGTCATGAAATGATATATAATATATTATAATATTGGTTAAGTTTCATTGTATGTAAGTTTTGCCATTGTCACTTTCAAAACTGATACATGTGTATGTAAATAAAACTCAAAAATAATTATGCAGAAAAACATCTCACCATGATAAGGGGGGTGCTTTATCGCCACACCCATATCCTCAGAGTACATAACAGCCCCTTCAAACTGTTTCATAAACTCTTGGTCTGGCATCCATCTGTGGCCGTTGCGCTGGTTGCTGAGATATTAAATAATAAAGTTGAATAAATTTATTAGGCTGACATGAATACAGTGTTTAAATACTCTCAATTTGTTGACGAATTAAGAATACAGAGTATTACCATTTCTACTCATCCAGTGGCAGTCTCAAGAGTTGATTAAGGAAACAAACTAAACATGAAAACATCACTGCAAACTTACTAAACTTTTTTTTTGTTTTTTAATGTGTGGAAACCCCCTCGGGCCGTCACCCCACCGAGGTTTACAGCGGGGTGGTGTGTCGGAATTGGACCGACTAAAACCACACGGTGTGCCACTCTGCGCCTGACATAGGAGGGATCCGGGAACAGCTGTTATTACGACATCCAGATCTAAACTTACTAAACCTTATACCAACCCATAGTCTACCAAAACCTCCTTCTAAGTAAAGGCCTATATCCAGCAGTACTCTTATCCAGTATCCTACAGACTCTTACTGAATAATACAAATACTAAGAACTCCCAAGAACTGAACAACATACCAAGAATTTGACAAGTTTCTCAATGTAGTGGTTAGTGTGGCAAATAATTGTGTAATCATTTGTACATGATTACTTGTCCTGTGACTATGTATGTATTCAGAAATATACAAATATATTTATCGGCAGTTACCATAATATAGTCTGTTTAGTCGGTGATCAGACAGCTGTGTGTGAAAAAAGTTGGTCATTAATATTCTAACAACAATTGTTTTTTAACGCATCAAGTTAAGGTGCTTATTATAATTATTGTAAAGATGTAAGCTGAGCCCTTATTGAGAAATAATAAACAACAGAAAGAATGTTACGAGAATGTTACGAATGTCTTGACAAAACAATGTAATATTTTAAAGTTAAAAAAAATTATAGTGTAGATAAATCTATCTCTGTGATTACACAGTATTATTAAGGTTTTCTAAACAATGTTTGATAATGTTTTAACTTCAACCAAGCTGGTTTAGTGACAGATCAAAATATTTTAAATTTATATGCAGGTGACATAGTAAAGCTTGCTTTTAAAACAAATTAAGATAGTAAGAGGTTTACTATAGACGTAAGAGTGAGAGTGAGCAAAAAATATACTAGTAGAGTTGATTCTATCTCAAATTTAAGTTTACGGTCTTGTGTAACTTTGCAATGGTAATAACGTTTGTATACAGGTTATATATCTAAGTAACATATAGCCTTACACATAACAATTAATGTTTTAATCACAATAAAAAGCCAAATTGTATTGATTTGTAACCTCAAACGTTACATAATTTTTATATTAGAATATCGTCATAACCTAAACAATAAATTATATCTTACTAAGACAGACACTCACGTCACATTGTAAACTGCTGGTAAATTCTTTAAAAGGGCACCCGTTTGCCCTAAATTGTTAGATTTTCGCAGCAAAACAGTCAGTAAAGAGGCCATTTTTGACGGGACTGCTGTCCGTTCACCAATAAACAACACAAATGTCAAAATCCGTCATCTGACAAAATAATATTCATTTATACTATTGTAGACCTTTGACATGTAATTCCTTCTGTGATGGCTATATTTATCAGATAAATAATACTAAAAAAAATGTGCTCCAATTAAAATTTTCAGTAATTTAATGTATTTTATTACATCATTCTATTTACGTAAAGTCAATGTGTGTATAAAGAAACAAATTGCTGTGCGACTGATTCGTTTAGTTTATGCATAATACAATAATTTGTTCAGAGACGACAATGACCACTTTTAATTAGTAAACTAATGCAAAACAGAATTTTGTCTACAAAGTTTGGTTTTTATGTTTTGTAGTTTTTGAGTTTTTACACATTTTATTATTATAGATATTTTGACATATAGTCGAAACCAAGCTCGGCATTTTTTTCTAACGATCTAAGAAAACTGTGCTAACCATTTGAACGTCTAATCGTTTTCAAAAATACTCAAAAACTATTTATTTGCACTTATTATTAATTTATTTAACTATTTACAACTAATGGATGTGGGCTCTTTTCCATAGCATGAAAATAGCGTCGAGGTTTTATAAAATCCTACTTTCTCGAAAATCATCATCAATCAACCTATCGCCGCCCACTGCTGTATGAAGGTCTCACCAAGGAACACCAAACATCCCTGGCTTGGGCAATTCGCATCCATCCGCTGCCAGCCAACTTCTTCAAGTCGTCGGTCCATCGTGCCACAGGGCGCCCTACACTACCGTTTGCCCAATCGTGGTATTCACTCTAGTACACTTCGGCTCCAGCGACCACCGGTTCGTCTGGAGACATGGCCGGCCTACTTCCACTTCAGTATGCTTATTTACTCGAAAATAAGACCTCTTTTTATTTCTAACACTTTTTATATAACTTATGGACACAAAAACAATGTGACGCAGAAGAGTTTCATTGGGTTATTTTGTTATTAAAGAACTATGTTTCTACCAAACCGGCAGAAAAACTGATAATTGTTCTGGTTTCATGAAATCAGGCAAATAAAAACACGCAATAAAAAGTCCTAAGTTTACTTTATTAAATTCTATACTTCATTTGAATCTTAATTACAAACGCCATTCCTTCATTTGTTAGATATAACTAGCAAATTATATGTAACTTACACTTAATGCAGTGTTTATGAAACTAACTTACTCATTCATTTGAGTGAATGACACGTGAGTAGAAAATAAACTGTTTTATTATACACCATGTACATTAGACATCGTTTCGAAATGATTTCTATTTCCAAATAGCATCATTACCGATTAATATAATATATCTTAGTCTATGGGTGGTCTATTTGACCCGTTTCTGTTGTCGTTGGCGGTAAATGTCATTGACTGGAGGTGCTACGCCCAGTTCATCATCATCCGAGTCTTCACCTAATTTTCGTCGTCGAGCCTGGTGAAAAGAAAATAAAATGTTATATTCAATGCATTCTTGATAACAAAGTTAGGTAGTCCTAGTCAGGTCAGCTCTGTATGGGTGACTATTTACGGAGAGACTCCGGGTTTGGGAAGCACGTTAATCTGTTGGTCTCGGTTACCATAGCAACATCATTGACAATCGTTATTGGTACTTGAAGCCCTACAAGTTCAGACAAGTCGTTCTAAAGATAGTAGAGATTTGATGGCAGCTGCTTCAAGTAAAAATTCGAATTTCAGTCGTCATTTTTGTTCTCTATTAAGAACCTGCCAAAGTGACTCTACTCTGCCTGATGGAAATCATAAATACAATCCAAGAGTTGTGGTCACCATACTCATGACAAATGTAAACAATGGAGAATGGTGCCCACACTATGGCGGTCTAGTGAGATATTTTTTGAGATATTTGAGATATTTATGTTGAGATATTTTTTAACGTGGTCGCTTGGGGACGAAAAAGGCATGACACAGTCATCTTGGCAGTGTAAGGCTCACACAGTTCCCCTGCATCAACGAGCCTCTGGTCTCGCACTCACCAACGAAACACGTCAGGACGGATGCTGTCTCTTTAGGTTGGCCTTCTGCGAGAGGGTAGTACTGCCCCGGTCGAGCCCGTTCGTGCTGAAATCAGCGTGGCTCTACTATCTCTAGCCCACCCATACATAGCTTGGGTACAAGGTTTTTTCGGATGAAGGAATATAGTATAGTGTGTATAGTGACCTTGCTGGCGACAGTGGTGATGCCCTCATCATCGACGATCCAGTGCACGGAGCGTGCCAGGTCGAACAGCTTCGTGTCGCAGCCGTTCTCTTGCGTAGGCGCCGGTGCTGTGCAAGTTAATGCTTAAATTAGTTATTACTATTTTACTATGATAGCGTTAAAATAAATTATTGTTACACAACTTCCCAAAATCAATACTTGAGTTGTAGTCCACCTGACATGATCATCTCATAGTTCCGTCTCTATTATTGATTTTGATAAACGTATTTGCAGAATCTGTTGCATACATGCAGGCATATGTCACCATAGATTTTCATCATTTGGAAGAATGAGCTAGTCTGTGAGTTGATCTCTTCTCATTTGATAATGAAATCCTTCCATATTATTCTCTTTATTACATATAAATACACATATTGATTACATTTTTAAATATATAAAAAATAAAAAATACATATTTAAAAATATAAAAAATAGTAGACCACCGACATCGGGTACAGGGACCAAGATACCGGTGGTTAGGGCTCCAGAGACAGGAACCTCCTCACAATACGCGCCGTGTCAAGGAGTACTGCCTTCTGCATCAGACCCTTGATCCAACCTTCTAACGTGAGCCTCTTAAGGTGTTGGTCGAGGCTCTTGGCTATCAATCCGTGAACAGATATGATTATCGGAACAATGATCACCGAATCCACATTCCACATGTCGGCAATCTCGTGAGACAGATCCAAATACTTCAATTGTTTTTCTTTTTCAACTTTCACGAGATTCTCGTCATGAGGAACGGCGATATCGACAATCATTGCGCGGCGCTCTAATCGATCTATCACCACAATATCAGGCTTATTGGCAACAATAGTCCTATCTGTGATAATAGATCGATCCCAATATAACGTAGCACGACCGTTCTCGAGAACTGGGTTGGGCACATACCTGTAGTAAGGCACTTCAAAATTGACAAGTTAGTATTTAAGGGCAAGTTGTTGGTGTACAATCCTGGCTACTTGATTGTGCCTGTGCAAATACTCACCATTAGCAAGACGAGAACAACCAGAAATAATATGCCTAATAGATTCTCCAGGACGGTGGCACGCCCGACAAATGTCAACCGTACTATCTTTCAGGCTATATTTCCGGTAGTTATTCGTCATGATAACTTCGTCCATAATTGCACAAACAAAACCTTCGGTTTCTCCGAAGAGATCACCATACCGTAGCCAAGACGTCGACGCTTTGAAGTCTATATCAGACCCGTGTAGGGCCCGATAAAATCGACCATGAAGTTCTTTACCCTTCCATACTTCCTTGCGATCAGTAGTACTAAGTACTACAGGTTTGCGCCAATTCTCTTTAGCCAGAGCGAGCGGGGTAAAACCAGTATCCACTGCAACTACATTACGATGCACTCCCACATCAGTCTGTAGAAAATATTCTCTGAGATTGTATATCTCGCGATTGTGTAGAGTCTTGATATTTAATAGACCACGACCTCCAAACTTTCGTGGAATATACAATCTCATAACCGATGAACGTGGATGGTGCATACGGAATGCAGTCAGCAATGTACGGACTCTCCTGTCAAGGGCATCTAATTCGGTCTGAGTCCATCTAAGTACACCAAAGGAATACATCAGAACCGGCATGACCCAACTGTTATAGGCTCGCACCTTGTTACCGCCCGATAAAAGACTTTTAAGTACTTTTTTTAGGCGGCCAAAGAAACGTTCCCGTAACATTTGTTTCACGCCAGATTCTGATATTCCCAAGGACTGTGAAAAACCTAGATACTTGTAAGTTTCGGTGGCAGACAGAGATCTGAGTTTTGTTGAATCTGAAAGTTCTATATTCTGAAAGTATAATCTGAAAGTTCCATATTATTATTATTACCGCTGCTGGACATAGGGCGCTCCTTTAAAAGGAGATTTTGAGTTTACTATAACACTGTCCGTGTGGTGACGGATTAAGAATACATAGTGTTACCACCCCTATTCATCCCGTGGGTGTCGTAAAAGGCGACTAAGGGAACCAAATATGCAAGACAACATCATTACAAAGAGAAGGAAAACTTGAAACAAACCCTATTCCAACCCGTCTGGCCAGCGTGGTATAGTAGGCCAAAACCTCGTTACTAAGGAGAGGCCTATGTCCAGCAGTGGACTGTAAAAGGCTGTTGATGTTGATTATAACACTCTGGTCAGACGGCCTGGTTCACCCATATATGTATATACAAATATGTACTTACGTTTGTCAGGTAAAGAGATTCTATTGAATAGCTGCATGAGTCTATCCACGGAGACGAAGGGTCCGCGGAAGCAGGTGGGCGGTGGCATCAGGGTACACAGGTGGGCTGCTGCAGCTGGCAACGGGAATGTTCCTCCTGATGGACATTTAATTATTATTATCTGGTATTAATTCACAATTAATTAAACATTTTTGGAATTATCATATAGTGATATACTCGGAGAGTAGCCAACTTCTCGGGACGTATTAAAGTGCACTAGTGTACGCAAACAAAGGTGCGCTCTCTGTTCCCTTACTCTCACAACCCGATAGGACGGTTATACAAAGTCCAGAAGAAATCAGGCGTAGGACCGACAGCTTAACACATTTATGTATTTAGATGTATTAGTAACCTGATATAGGGTGTTCTCCCGGTAGTGGGTTGACTTTAGGCTTGTAAGGTATCATCTGACTGGTGTCTGGTCTGGCGATGTCCTTGTTCGGGTCGTTATCTCTGTAACAAATACATAGCATTAGTTTTGACATCATTTTGACGAGAATACTGGTCTGGTGGCTAGCGGTCCTGACTGCTATTTGACCTAGTCAGAGGTCGTGGGATCAATTCCCAGGAGAAATCTTTATGTGATGAAAACAATTATTTGTTCACCTGAAAATCTTATATTTACAGTGTGGTGTGGTAATGGGTTAAGAATACGTAGTGTCACGACTCCAATGTAGCCCGTGGGTGTCGTAAGAGACGACTAAGATTTCATGGGTAAAATATATAAAAACCTAGTATAATTCTGTATTTTATATTAGTTAATAGTATGTGTGGATGTAGATGCACCCTCCTGAAAATAATTATGGCGACATTCATGCCTACTTTACAAATTTTCTACACCACCCAAAGATTGGTTGGTAGAGAATGCCTAGGTCGCCTAAAATAGAGAGTTTAACCATAGATGGTGCCCGCATTAGCGGGCAGGCGCTTGGAGGGATCTGGATGTCGTAATAGCAGCGGCTCCCGAATCCCTCTTACCTCAGGCGCAAAGTGGCACACCGTGTGGTTTAGTCGGTCCGATGCCGACACACCACCCCGCCGTAAACCCCGGTGGCGTGACAGCCCGAGGGGGTTTCCACACGTTAAAAAAAAAAGAAAAAAGAAGGCCTAGGGTAATTATTCCGCTAATGTACAAGGGTGCATCAAATTTTTAAATAATAAAAAAAAACACGATCATTTGCTCTGTGTCTGGGTGTAATTTATCTATGATATTGATTGTATTGAGAAATATATGAATACTAGCTTTTGCCCGCGGCTTCGCTCGCGTGAAATTTGGTCTGCCACATTAAGTTTCGTAACAGATCATTTTAAATATTTTTTTAGAATACAAACAATCCTACGGTACATCATCTTTGTGTAACTGTCAGAGGTCAGATTTTTTGCCGACTTAATTTACATGTATCGTTATATTACGACCAAAATTACATAAAATCATTACAAATTGTAGTTTATATGTTATTTCGATGTATACCATGTGTTACTGTAAAGTTGCATCCAAATTTGTCCAGTAGTTTTTTCATGAAAGAGTAACAAACACCCATACTCACAAACTTTCGCATTTATAGTCTTAGTAGGATGTTTATCAGGGGTCTGCTTACCAAAGTACAGGCTCTGCCTAGTTTGGGAACAGACGGTCGTGTGTAAGATGTGTTGATAATATCTGATATTTGATGTCATAATATAATAAATATTATCTTCAAATGTGGAAGCTGTGGTCTATGAAACGTCCGCACTTTGCCTACTTGCTAGTAGGCAGTGCTTTTTTTTTGCTTTTTAATATAACTTACGTAATATAGAGTAAGCTTATGAAGCCAGTGTGGTAGAGTAGACCAAAATTTACATTCCAGGAAGAGATTTTTGTCCAGCAGTGGGATAGTAAGGCAGTTGACGTAATAATCGTAAACCAAGAAGGTTGCAAATTAAATGAGAAAAGTCGGGTTTTGAGCGTAAATATAAAATCATATATAATTCAAACGCTTTTGTCGTCCGGTACTATCAGTTTTCCTTTCCCATGTCCCGTATGATTATGATCATCATTATTTACAGCCTTTAACAGTCCACTGCTGGACATAGGTCTCTCAAAAAAGAGGTTTTGTCCGACTATACCACGCTGGCCTGGGTTAGTGATGGGTGCCTGAGATTTTTTTTTTCATTTTGAGAGCCTGCCAACGTGACTCTATTCTGCCTGATGGAAAGCGTGATTAGAATCCAAGAGTTGTGGTCACCATACTCATTGTGAATGCAGACAATGCAGTATGGTGCCCCACACTATGGCGGCCTAATAAGACGCTTTTTCACGCCTCGCTTGGGGACGTAAAAGGTATGACAGTCATTGTGGTATTGTATTCCACCCACTTACCACGACAACTGTCACCCCTGCATCATTCGGTCTCGCGCTCACCAACGAAAGACGACAGCACGGATGCTGTCGCTTTAGGTTGGTCTTCTGTGGGAGGGTAGTACTGTCCCGGTCGAGGCCGTTCGTGCTAAAATTAGCGTGGCTCTACTACCTATACGTGGTTATTTCACAGTGAGTGACAGGTAGTTGGCTTAAAGCTAATAATATAATAATAATAATTCTGGAGACGTCAAAAAAAATAAATTAATTAATTAAATTAAATTAATTATTCACGTAAATAATAATAATTATTTCTCCTGGATATAATATCCAGGATATTATGTTATGACAAGGGCACAAATAATAATCTTACTTTTGTCCGAGTATAACGGCTGCTAACTCCGGCGATATTCCGGCCAAGGCGCCGCCCAAAGCCCAGGATTTGTTCGACATTGAAGCCACCTGTTGACACAATTTATATTTAGTTAGATTTTGGTCTCTCTGTATGGTGATGGTGTGGCACTTCCACATTACAGCACAAACAAAAATATACAACAGTGCCATCTAGCGAAGATACACCGAACTACGTAGTATGACGAACTACTAAGCAACTACTAATCCTGTATCGCGAAATAGAGATTCGCGTGGCAATTAGCATATATACAACAACCCAACATCAACCGTTGGACCGTGGCCCGCTAGGCATGATCACCTCGCCTGGTCAGAGGATCCTCCCTTTGTGTCGGAGGGACATGATACCCGTGCAGAGTGTCACCACCCTTATTCTTCCCATGGGTGTTGTAAGAGGCGACTAAGGGAACAAAATGTGCAAGACAACATCACTGCAACCAGGAGGAAAACTTGAAACAAACCCAACCCGTCTGGCCAAGACCTCCTTTCTAAATAGAGGGCTATGTCCAGCAGTAGACTATTAAAGGTTGTTGATGATGGTGAGATTCTGACCTGCGATAGAGAAATCTTTGAAGTTTTTCTCTTATATTTATTTTATAATAAATAATGAAAAAATTATAAAAAAATCTAATTGCAGTTAGAACCATTAACAACTAAGTCAATAGACACGAAGTTATTCCTAGCTAGTCGCATTATTAATCTGCTAAATGACTGACTCATACCTCAGTGTACCCAATAGATTTCAGTTCAGCGATGCTGCAAGGGTACAGATCCAGAAACTTGTATCTGTCAACCAATTGCGCTGTTTCTTTGCCTTCAAACTCTTTGATCTGAAATATAATAAATAGATTAATACCTGGACAAATTCACTATATAAGAAGTGTGTAGGGATAGGTTTCTTGAAAAAGCTTATACGAAGTAACTTGTGACGTCACAAGTCAGTAATTTTTTAATATATCTATATTAAGAGCCTGCCAAAGCGACTCTACTCTGCCTGATGGAAAGCATGAATAGAATCCAAGACTTGTGGTCATACTGATTGCAAATGCATACAATGTAGTGTGGTGACCCACACTGTGGTGGCCTAGTGTGATGCTTTCTTACGCCCACGTTTGGGTGTAAGGCTTACACAGTTACCACGACAACTATGACCCCCTGCATCAATGTGCCTCCGGTCTTCCACTCACCAATGAAACACGACAGCACGGATGCTGTCGCTTTAGATTGATCTTCTGTGGGAGGGTAGTACTGCCCGGGACGAGCCTCATTCATGCTGAAATCAGCGTGGCTCTACTACCTAATCGTTTACTTTTCAAAGTTTTTTAACAAGTATTTTAAAGACATAATTTGAATTAATTGAAGATTAATTAAATAAATTCCTTTGATATCTTTGTTTTTTTTTGTATTGTATTAGTTATATTATGTTGTATATGTGTATTTGATTTTGCTTTTTAATTTCTTTTTTTTCTGTACTGTTTACTGTGTTATATTGGTTGGGTCCTATTGGTGTGTATATTATAATTTGATTTTTTGTTCTGTTTTTTGTGTTGTATTGGATGTAATCTGTAGTGATACTGTATAATATGATAATAAATAAATAATAATTTAGTTCGATGTTGACACCGTCTCGGACTGAACTCTTCACCCATCGCAAACCTAAGCGTGGACGCACTAAACTCCCTATTTTACCTACACTCAAAAGAAATAGTATTAGCACCATGTTTTTTTTTAAAGGACAACACCCGCACTAGGTGTAAATCCTGTGACGCTTGGGACTTTACAAACATACAAGAAACGTACACAAAGAACATGCAGACTCAGAACAGCAATTTGTGGATCACACAAAGTGTTGTCCCATGTGGGGTTTGAATCCACAACACTCGGCGAAGTGGTGAACGGCGTGGTGACCGCTTAAACCACTAGGCTAACCGTGCAGTCAATTTCTTTAGTAAGGTACAAAATACATTACATAAACATACCTTTTCCAGCACAGCCTGTCTCCGCTTCTCAACCTTTACGATACTGACTAAGTCTCCAATGTTGGACTCGAACTCCAAAAATCTGTTCCATATGTCCACTGAACTCTCCGGCTTTAAACTCCCGGAGGAGAGGACTCGCTCGAACAGCACACGCGTGTTATTGTCCTCTGAAACAAAATATCAGTTCCTTGAATAAGATTACAATAATCCCACTGTAACACGGTACTCTTATAACACATTTTCAGATTTTACGGGTATTCCCCACATAACGCGGGGATTTCCCACGTTATATTTCTGTACTTGAAATTTATAATGATTTTTACAGTTCATAATTGATTTCGTGTACCTGTGCACATGCGTCAATTGTGTTGTTATTGTATTAAATTAGATTTTAATAAAACGCATTTTTTTTGTTCATAACTTTTTTTTTTTAATATACGATTAAACCCTTTAACGAGAAAAGTTAATCGTGAATCATTTGCACGTAACGCGTAAAAGCGCGTCATACAAAAATATTCCTATAACGCATTTTCCTATAACGTGGAATAAATCTGCCCTGTTATTATCTGTATTTGTAAATACCTAAATATCTTTTTTTGTAAACATATACATATGAAACATCTAATCACCAAGAAAATTATTTGCAAATTATACAAACATTAGGTACGACCTTGGTTTCGAATCCGAGATCTCAAGCACAGTAGTCGCATACCCTATTTTTATACACAGATTGTTGTGCAACCTATATTGAACTTTACTGCATAGGACTAAAGTCTCTTTTCATTAATTATTTATTAGTTTCTTTAGTTGAAAATGCTATTTTACGGAACTATTGGTTCGCGTTAAGACTTTTAGCGTAAAAATATTGCAAAAAATGTATTTTTTTTCCTTTGAGACGCGTAGACAAAATTGTATAGGTCAGTTAGTGTACGAATTAATAGAAATCTTGAAGAAATATACTGGACGAAGTGAGTGGAGTTATAATTTACTATTTACTTACCATTTAAATGCGATAGATAGTCTATATAACAGAGCACATACTCGGGTATATGAGAAAACTTCTTCAAACCCAGTTCGAATATTCTGAACGCTATATTCTTGTCTTTTGAGCAATAGTATTCCATGAGAGCGGCTGCCACGAAAACATGATAACGGGATCTAGAAACAAAATCACCATTTGTAGATTTCATATAATAAAAATAATTTAGAAATACCAACCCGTCTGGCCAGAGTCTTATAATAGGCCAAAACCTTTATGCTAAGGAGAGGGCTATGTCCAGCAGTGGACTGTTAAACTCTGTTGATGATGATGATGAGAAATATAAGAAATCATTTCGCTTGTATTATATCAACAGCCTTAAATAGTCCACAGCTGGACATCGGCACATCCTTACAAAGGAGGTTTTGGCTTACCATACCTCACTGGATGGGTTGGTATGGAGTTTTCCTTCTCTTTGCAGTGATGTTGTCTTGCTTGCTCCCTTCATCGGTTCTTACGACACCCATGGGATGGTTACGAATGGTGAAACGCCGAATCCGGCACCAAAGTGTTTCACTTAACCCATTTTTACTATCGGATCTGTCTCTAACACTTACCTCGGATCCTCCCTCGCCCTCTTGAAGACAGTTCTGGCCGACTTGATGCCCTCAGCTCTCCGCGCAAACTTCATGTACTGTACATAAGCCAAGGTCGGGTCTATGTCCTCCATGTCCAAGTAACGGGTGTATACTTGGTGCACCTAGAATTTAATATATTTTAATATACATATACACAGGCATAGATAAGGGACATCACAACAACAGTCAACATATATTAAGAGCCTGCCAAAGTGACTCTACTCTGCCTGATGGAAAGCATGAATAGAATCCAAGAGTTGTGGTCACTATACTCATTGCAAATGCAGACAATGCAGTATGGTGACCCACACTATGGCGGCCTTGTGAGATGGTTTTTCACACTCCGCTTGGGGACATAAAAGGCATGAAAGTTATCGTGACAGCGTAAGGCTTACACAGTTACCACGATAACTGTCACCCCTGCATCAATCAGACTTTAACAATCCATTGCTAGACATAGGCCACTCGATAGAAAGGTGTTGGCCTACTATACCACCAAGGGCAGAAAGGTTGGTATAATATTTAGTGCAGTTATTCTGCGTATTTTCCTCCTTTAGTCGCCTCTTACGATCCTCTCGGGATAAATAGTGGTATTATGTCTCTTCAAGACAAAGTTAGGGTTTTCGCCCAGGCAAAGGTGATCATGCCTAGCGGTCTAACGGCTGGTTTTGGTAAGTTGTATATTTGATTATCGGCGTTAGAACTTTCATATCGAGATACAGGATTAATAGTTATATAAAAATAATACATGTGTTAGTAGGTGGTATAAGATACTACAGAATTTGACTGAAGATCTTGATCAGGGTAATCAAATAAACATATTAAATGACTGTATTGTCAGTGGTTCTGAGGAGTTACAAGTCGTTTTAAAACTGGTAAAATTTACGTTCAGAGATTCGTGTTCATTTTTTTTTCGCTCAATACACATCATACATCTTTGATATTCCACTGTTGGACGTACGACTCTCCATAGGAAGAAGTCTAGTATACCACACTGGCCAGACGGGCTAATATGGGGTTTGTATCAAGTTTTAGTTTTCTTCAGTGTTGTGGCGTCTTACGACCCCCACGGGATGAATAGGGGTGGTGACATTTTGTATTCTTAATCCGTCACCATACCAAAATTCACTCAATTATTTGTCCTGTATAACTGCTGAGTGTTGTGGGTTCAAACCCCACACAGGCAACACTTTGTGTGATCCACAAATTGTTGTTCTGAGTCTGAGTGTTCTTTGTGTCCGTTTCTTGTATGTTTGTAAAGTCCTCCGCGACACAGTGCGTGCGTTGTCTTTTTTAAGAAAGAAGTATTGAACTCACGACCTTCAGCTCAGAAATGAGGCAAATTAAACACCAGACCAACAAGGCAGTTTGGCCTCAATGCTATATACATACATACCTTGTTATAATGTAGTCTGCTCTCCTCATAGTCGGCATGAGCGAAGTGCAACAGCGTGGACTGTTTGAGCGGACCGCTGGTGGCTCTCTCGTACACAGCTGCCGCTTCATCAGAAAAGAGCCGAGCGGCGTTCGAATCCTAAGTCACACCAATACATATAAATAAAATTGAAATGTCAACAAGTCATCATCATATCGGCTGAAAGACGTCCATTGTCGGACATAGGCCTCCCTCAAGGCTCTCCACAACGCTTTCCCATGACCATCACCAAGTCGTCGGACCAACCAATAATCGCCATCTTAGAACTTTTTCGTCCCATCGGCTTTCATTGGTGTACTGCTAAATCTATTTTCATTATTTAATGTTTTAGCACTATTTTTGTACTCTCTTCTCGCTCTAAGAATACAATCCTTAAATAATACAGCAGCATTTTTTTTAATAAACATCCAAACTTTGGATTTTTAGACAGAACTGCTCAGGTGAGCCTACAAAGCTCCTAAACTTTAACAGACGTGTGAATATTTTTATTTTATTCTGGTCCTATCTAAGTGGTTCGACTCTCCTTGATAGAAAGCATATGTAGAATCCAAGAAGGTGGTCACCATACTCATTGTAAATGTAGACAATGCAGTATGGTAACCCACACTATAGTAGCCTAGAAAGATGCTTTTTCACACTCTGCTTAAGGAACTCGGGGTCATAGTAAAAAGAAACACGTGCGCTGGTAATGAATTCTAGGTTTTTAACTGATTTGCACAGAAAATTCGGGAGCGTACATCTACCATACTAAAAAGATAACTTCCAAGGTCAGCACGTGTTGTCCTGTAGAGGAAGGGAGAAGGTAGGACCAGTTGGGAGAGCTCGTCTGAACACTCTATGATAAAAACGATAGAAGACTGCCATAGAGGCGACATCTCTTGTACATAATGTCTATGCGTATGCCGTCATACTGACTTTGACTGCACGGTTGGCCTAGTGGTTTAAGCGGTCGCCACGCCGTTCACTACTTCACCGAGTGTTGTGGATTCAAACCCCACATGAGACAACACTTTGTGTGATCCACAAATTGCTGTTCTGAGTCTGTTCATTGTGTCCGTTTCTTGTATGTTTGTAAAGTCCCCCACGACATAGGATTCATTCCTAATGCAGGTGTTGTCTTTTTAAAGAAAAAAAAATACATACCCCTTTTTCTTGTAGTAGTTTAGCAGAATGGTCCAAAAACTGGGCAGCTTGATGCCACACGTCGGGATGATGCGCTAGACATAAGAGACACTGTTCAATAGCGAACATCACTCGCCGCGCGACCAATGCGGTGTCTTCAGAACGTAAAGGGTTCGATCGCTCCCAGGTAATGTATTTCTTCCAGAGTTCCACCTGGAAACAGAATATTTTTCAGCATATTGTACTGGTACCAAAAGCTTATTAGCCTTACACACAGAATGTATTTGAATAATCATACAATGGGTGGATGATTAAATTATTAAATCATCAACAGCCTTTTACAGTCCACTGCTGGACATAGGCCTCTCGTTAGCAAGGAGGTTTTGGCCTACTATACCACGCTGGCCAGACGGGTTGGAAT
Source organism: Hypercompe scribonia (assembly GCA_949316085.1). NCBI lineage: Eukaryota > Metazoa > Arthropoda > Insecta > Lepidoptera > Erebidae > Hypercompe > Hypercompe scribonia. Next base: position 4,573,339 of record OX438997.1, read on the forward strand.
AGGGTTTGTTTCAAGTTTTCCTTCTCTTTGTAATAATGTTGTCTTGTATACTTTGTTGCCTTAGACGCCTCTTACGACACCCACGGGATGAATAGGGGTGGTAACACTATGTGTTCTTAATCCGTTACCACACGGACGGAAATATTAATAAAAGAAAAAGAAACTACGTCTGTTAAAAAAGAGCTATTCCGTTTCATTTTCTTATTTCTTCTTTAATGTTAAATGCCTGACATATTTACATGAAATAATGATAACTTCAAAACTCACAAATGGCAGTCTTGTTCCAAACTAGGAAGAGTTCAGCGATGGTAATCAGGTTGCTGATAAACATACTTATATATTTCTAAATACATACATAAAATCACGCCTGTTTCCCAGAAGGGGTACGCAGAGGCATATAAAACACCCACTTTTGGTCAATGTTTTGATATAGATTGCGAACTTTTTGCTGCTAATCGGGCAGTTTTATTTGTCAGACCCTATTCCGTCGATCTGTAGATGCACTACTTGCAGGTAAGGTTGGCTTGGAGCCCTAAGTTCTTGAGGGGAACTATTATAGACAAATTACACCTAGACATAGAAAGATTTGTTCTATGTGGGAATCGAACCCACGACCTCTGGCTCAGCAATTTCAGTTTCTGCTGCATCATACGTGGGCAAGATATGAGTATCAACGCCTTACTTGTTTCATTTCTTCTCTGTCGGCGGTGGGAGGTGTTGCTGGCATGTTCCTGTTCAACCCTCGAGTGACTGTCTCCAACTCCTTGGCGACTCGACGAGCGTTCATGTATTCTCGAGAGCGTTCCATTGCCATACGTTCAGCTGTGATGAGATATACGAATATCACCAAATATATGTACATAGGCTACAAACTTGATAGTTTCTAAGAAAGGATTGCCGAATTTACTTTAATTTTAAGAGCCTGTCAAAGTGCCAGATAAAAAGCAAGAATATAATCAAAGAGTGATGGTAACTATACTCATCGTGAATGCAGAAAATACAGTACGAAAGGTCTCTTCAGCAATCGCAAATGAACGCGCCGGACGCAGTCGCCGTCTCCAAAAATTGACTGGACGGAATGTGTAGTGGTCTAAGTGGGCGCCTGTGTTCAAACCCTACATAGAACAACACTTTACGTGACCTACAAGTTGTTGTTCTGAGTCTGTGTGTTCTTTGTGTCCGTTTCTTATATGTAAGCCCCCCACGACAAAGGATATATTCCCAAAGCGGGCGTTGTCTTTTGAAAAAAAAATCGATGCAGAATAAACTGACACTTGACCCCCATTTGATCGTGATAAAAATACAAAGAAAAAAACTATTGGACGATGGCAATAATGTCTTAATATCAGTTACTTACCAATAATAGTGTTAATGCTTTGTTCAAACGAAATATAGTCCTTCCAAAGAGTTTCTATACCAATAATAGGTGTTATGACGGCTCGTTGATACACCTGTGTAGGAAAAGCATATAATTTGAATTTTGTCATAAATAAAACTTATAGATTTCTTTAAGAGCCTGCTAAAGTGATTACTCTGCTTGCTGGAAAGCAGGTGTGGTCACCATACTCACAATACAGCATGGTGACTCACACTATGGCGGCCTAGTGAGATGCTGTTTCAGTGCCGCAATTGCATTCGTGGCAATGTAAGGTAACATCACAATAACTGTGACCCCTGCATCAACGGGTCTCCGGTCTCGCAATAACTAACGAAATACGACGGCACGGATGCTGTCGCTTTAGGTTGGTCTTCTGTGAGAAGGTAGTACTGTCTCAATCAGAATCAAAATCAAATCAAACTAATCTTCAAACATTTGTTTCGGAGTTAGGGTGTTTGTTTGTATAATGTGAATATGTTTACAAGAAAATACAAGCTCTGCCTAGTTTGACGCTAGATGACGTCGTGTGTCAGATGTCTAAAAATATTAATGTTACATATTATTATTATATTATATATATATTATATTATTACCTTTCTGACAGCAGATATTTTCTGGTTCTCAGCATAAGACCCGATAGCCTCTACGCTCTTCAAGAACGTGATGTAATCATTCCAGATAGGGTACGCATGGATGTCCAGCCCTATTTTGTCAAGGGCGAAATCATACGCTTGCGCCATCTTTTCTCTGAAGAAATATGTAAATACAATTAATGAGTAAACTATTTCCCTATTTTAATTGCATTTAAATAATCAAGACTATTTTGATTCCAGTTAACATTATTTAATCTGTCACATTCCAGACCACGAATTAATTCTTTGCTGCATCATCATCTTACCCTTTCCAAAATTTACATAAAATAAAATCGAAATTAATATTTGCTTAACTAAATCAGATTTTTTTGTAGAATCATTTTATTTTCTACAACTTTGAAAGATCTGAATCCAGAGACACCCAAATCTTTCTCCAGATTATCGAGTGTTCATCTATAGAACACTGTCAGTTGCAAAATCTCACAAAAAAAGTCGCATTTATTGACCAGGGTACACTCAAAATCGTAACTAACGCTTTATTTGCCCTGTGCAAACTTCTGCAATTTCGCCAGATGCGTCTACAGCCCTTTTGCGCCCTGATACTTTTCTAGTTAAGGTAGTGGGTACCACTAGCACATTTAATCAGTTGGTCAGGGTGTCGTTAACCTTAGATATTTCCCCCACTTTATTATATTAATGGTAGGTTAAAAATACGTACTTATATGTAGGCAGCATGCACTTAGTCTCCTTCACGTAATTGAGGTAGAGCCGCCACAGCTCTATATTGAGAATCTTCATCAAACATCTCTGAAACAGCTGTACGTCCAAAATTATCATCAGTAATGGGTGTAATAGTTGGTGACCCAGAATTAGGGTCAAACATAATTCATATTTAATACGTTATTATTATTAGAAGCAGCAATTTGCCCAAAAGTTCCTGGCATTTTCATGTACATTGTGATGTAATAAGTTGAACATAAAGACCATGGTTTTAGCAGAGTCCAGGAATCTTGTATCATCTATTTGACTCCCTACACTTTCAACAGTAATGTGTTTGTTTATCTACATATTACAATTAGTGTGAAGTTTTATGATAAAAATACCTTTATCTCCATCTTTTGTAGATTAGGTTTGGGCTACCAATATTTATCGTTAATTACGCATCTAGATATTTGCTTACGTAGATAATTAGGTAATGTTATTTGTACGGTGGGTATGTTTTAATGTCGTACGAAGGTTATATAAAGAAATCATTGTACTCTAGGGTCTTGTGGTAGAATCGTCAAATATATTTTTGACAAATTCCTTTTTTTTTAACTATTCTAAAGCGTTTTCAGCTACTCATAACGTAGAAAACCATTCAAATATTATGTAAGTAGAGTTTTTAACCACCTTTGACAAAGTCCTTAACACAATTCTTGTGGATTTTTTTTTCTTTTTTTTTAACCGTTCTGGTTTCCTAAATGTTGAGCAGAACTCAAGTATAGGTATAAGAATTGTAGTTTATTAAAAAATTCGTTTAATGTTGTTAGCTATTAGAGTGATGGTCGCCTAATTAATACGGTCGTTCACCTTAGATAATTAGTGGTAGAGTAGTAAGTTACGCCAAAAGAAAAATTTAAAAAACGAATACAGAAATATTTCTGACGTAATCGTCATCCAAATTCCCCATGACATCAAAAAACCTCATTTTTTAGCGTTTTATTACATTCGAATTGTTCCTAACGCTCATTACATTGAATGACGCATTCTGTAAGAATCTCTACTTTGAATTTTAATTTCCTACTTACTTAGTTATAAATATTAGGTTTTGTTTCATTGAAGCTGTTTTTTTTTTTAAATACAAGTTGTAAGGAACGTAATCAAGGCAACTTGATAGGCTTGTTGATCTAGTGGCCTGTGACCCTGGCAACTTGATCGGCCTGTTGATCTAGTGGCCTGTGACCCTGGTTGCTAAGCCAGGGTTTAATTCCCACAATCATATACGATACACACGATCGTTTATTTGTCTGCGTATATTTTACCTATAATATGCATTTATTTATAAATAACTACTAACAGTTGTATTTACTTGATTCGGCTGCTAAATAAGTTATATGTGTTATTACAACGATTACAATTGTTTCAAAAACTTTCTAATGCTGACACTAACCCTTGAATACTAATCATATTTTACAAACGTCTTTACTAATAGTCATTTTGATTAAGTTTATGCATAAATTGACCGTCAAAACTAATTTTATAAAAGGGTATTGCTTCGCACACGTCTCAGTTGCTACTAGCGACTCTGGTAAAACAGAGTCGTGAAAACATGCCTGTTCTTTGGAGAAATATAACAAGAAATGTGGGCGGTAAGCGTTAAGGTTAAATATTTCAGAATTTTCGTATCTTTTTTTTTATACCAACAAAAATTACGTCTTTTAAATAACCAAATGATATGGTATTAATTTAAAATTCTTGTAAAATCTAAAATCTGTTTTGCTGGCGGCTATACTTACCGAATAATCTAGCATTTTATTGTAGCAATGGATGAAGTTCTAAATATTTTATTTTTAAATTTTTGTACAGATACCCACAATGTCAAAAGAAAATTCACCTACCTTCACACATTACACAATCTTCTTCCTATATACTCAACTTGAATGTAGATTTGTCATAAACTGGCCAGTTTTTGGTAGTGTACAATCAGTGGTCTAGATCGTTAGTACAAGATTTGGATACCTGTTATATAGTGTGAGTATTCAGCTACACTTTAGCTGTACTAGGTACAAAGATTGCTTAGATAGAAATACTATATATGACGTTCGAAGGTTATATTGATTTCTCCTCTAAATGGCAAAACAGACTGGAGAAAATTACTTCAGTGTTGTAATACTGATATGTTAATAGCATTGGTTCCAAACTTTGTTCGCGCATAATTCTTTTTTTAAATGTCTAAAGTATGTTGCCGGATAAAATCTACCTTATAATTGGTTTCTGTATCTTGGGCATTTGTTTACACCTCAAGATTGTCAGATGAACGGTACGGCAAAGCATTAAATACGAGCGAACAGTGAAAAAAAAATATTCATGACTTTATGCTTCCAATTTTCAATTTAATTTGGACAATATAAGGTCGAAGATTTGGCTGCATTTTGGAGTTCCTTCATTAATTTATTAAACTACGTTTTTTTGTACATCAGCAGACTTAATGTCTAGGACATTCTTTTCCGGTCAATTACGTAACATAATTTAAAATAATTCTAGTTTTGTAGTCTTTACAAGGATAATCTCAACTAAGCTGCTTGTGAGTAGGGTGTATGCGTGCGACGCCATCTATTAAAGGCGACTTGAAATTAATAAGAAAAACTTTCTTTCAAGCGACCCTGTCACGTGCAAAATGGAATGGTCTGGAAATATCGCAGTAAAAATTTTATACCACGTTTTATTAATCATAGCGTATGTTCGTACAATTGATATTAGCATTTCATGATACTCACAGTGCCTTTTACCTAGAATTTTTTTTTCTCGAGAAAAGTTTCAAATTAATCTTAGCTACCTTTGCGATCGTGACATTAGCGTGACGATTGATAGAGAAGAAAGTTTCGACTTAAAAACTGTGAGTCTATTTACACCATGCTAGAATTCTGACCAATATTTTTGTAATGTATTAAATACCACTTGTACTAATTAACTACACCATTGATTTGTATACAAAAAAAAAACAGTTTTATGACATTATTTTTATGTGTAATATAATAAAGGAATAGGGATCTTTCTAAAAATTCTTTACACAAAATACACACATACACACAGTTACACACACATTCTCATACAAATACTACACACATTCACGCGCGCGCTCGTGATTATAATTGCTTAGGAGTTTATCTAAAAGGGTATATTACATGTCAAAAGTGAGATTTATTTGCGAATATTAATAAAAATATAAAAAAAAAGTTATTTAAAAAAAAAAAAGAATAATTTTTTTTTTGTGACTGCAACACTGTTAAAATGTTATTCTACAGAATTGAAATATGGTATAGTACTGTAGCACTTACAGCAAAAAAGTACAGTTTAATATTAAAAAAGTATATTTTAAATAACAAATTCGCGGCAAAATCTCGCCTCCAACATGTCTGAACACATAGCCCTAGCCGAAAAAAAAGAAAAGTTTCATAATTTTTTTTTTATTTAAACTCTTAACTTAAATACACTTATCTACTAAGTTTTAAAACTGATATTTATTATATCAGTTAAGTAATATCACAGCATCCCTTAACCTTTAAAATCTCTATATATATGTATATGTATCACAGATTCCTAATAATTTATTATTTCTAATCTAATTACCCTGTTTTGATACTAACCTTTTCAACCTTTTCGAAATTTCTTGCCTTCATCTGAAATTAAGTAAATAAAACAAAAATTATTTAGATATGTTAACACAATTGCAGTTTCAGTAGGGGGCATTCAAGTATCACGTAACGCAATTTTTGAAGATTTTTGACACTCCCTCCTCCCCATGTAACGCACCGTAACGTTTTTATGTGTGTGTCCTCCTCCGTCCTGAACGTAACACTCACGTACGGTCACTTGGAGTGACGATGTTGGTGTGTCAACTTGAGAGATTATAATTTCCTAGTTTTTTATTTAAATAAAAAACAATGTTACGTAACGCATTGTTTGAAACCCAAATTGCGTTACATAATACTTGAACGCTCCCTAACACATGATTTGAAAAAAAAAAAAAATGATAAGTCAAACATTGACGTGTAACATTTCACACCCCATCTAACGGATAACTCCAGGACAGTGTTTTTTTTAAAAAAAACAGGGGCGTGTGCCGTTCTTCTTCAGGTAATTACATCCAAAAAATGCAAGAAAGCAAAAGAAAAGTTGTTACAGGTCAAAAACTGAAACATTTTTAGTTTCCATTTCATGCGACAGTTGATAGTCCACTGCTGGACATAGACATCTCCTTAGAAAGGAGATGTTGGCCTACTGTAGCTCTAAATGTAGCTTGAGTTTGGGAAGGCTGATTAGGTACCATCAGGTGAGAAATCTACTTGACGTGTATGTCATAAAAAAAATAAGATCTTTTATTGTCATCACATTGACAGCCTTTAACAATCAACTGCAGGACACTCCTTAATAAAATAGATGCCAGATAGGTTGGCAAAGGTTTTGTATTCAGTTTTCCTTCTTTTTGTAGTAATGTTGTCCTGTGTAGTTTGTTTGCTTAGGTGCCTTTTACGACACCCACAGGATAAATTTAAATTTTGTTACAAAAATGTACACCTTGTGATAAAATAAAAATGGTTCAAAAGCAGATCTGATAGTTTCCTGTTTTTCGATATCCCTGTGTTTTGATATCCTTTAACTTCTTCAACTCTAGTGGGAAAACATTTTCAAACATAGTTTTGATAAATCAAGAGCCAACTCAAATTCCACAATTTTCTTTTTCTTTTTTAACTAAATTTTAAAACCAGATAAAGTTTTGATAAGTCCATTACGAAACTACAACACATTCATTTAATTGCAAAATGTAAGTTCTTCGAACTTAAATAACCAGTAATCATAACTACTAAATTGTAGCAATCAAAGTAAAAAATGCTTTATGTATTATGTTTGATGTAGTTAAGTTACACATATGTACATGTAATTTAGTTACATGTAATCATAGCTACATGTAATTACAACTACATGTAATTAAGTTACATGTAATCACAACTACATATAATTAAGTTATATGTAATCGTAACTACACGAAGCTAACTACTTTTAATAAACTGAAAACCGTTTAATAAACTGAAAGCAGTTAACTACGCAATATAGATTAACAAATGATTATTACCTCCTGTTCAATATAAATCTTCCAGTAACGTCCTGTAGTAGGGAATGCAGTAATCAACTTCTCATACATCTGTCGCATTTCATTGATGTCCCTGGTTTGTGCTTCACGGATAAGCAAGGACCAGGAGTCAACATCGTAAGTGTTGGCTTCTACTGCACGTTGGGCACGGCTCAGTCTCTCATTACCCCAGTCCTGTAATTTTTAAAAATATGTTGCATTTTAATACAGGAGAAAAATGATTAAAGTTATTAGTTGCTTGTTGGAACAATACTATGTCTAACATAAAAATATAAGTGAATTAACCATTATCAGCAACCACCAACAGTCCACAACTGGAAATAAGCCTCTCAGCAATAAGCTTGCTAAAGCAAGGAGGTTTTAGCTTACTATTTAATGCTGGCCAGATGGGTTGGTATAGGGTTTGTTTAAAGTTTTCCTTTCGTTTGCAGTTATCTAGCATTATGGGTGCCATAAGAGGCTAATAGGAAGTAAACTATGCAAGGTGACACTTCATCCACTTAATTTATCACCAGACAGACACAAAGTGAAATGCTGTTATGCTGTATTTCCTCCTTCTTTCTTGTTTGTAATACTAGTGTTGGCGGTCAACTAGGTGGAACATTAGAAGGATTGCCCTTCTACCCTACACCTGAGGTATGACTAAGACCCTTTTTTTTTCTGTGCGGAAATTCCCTGGATACCACCTACTGTTGGTTATGTCAGACTCAAACCGACCAAAAACTGCACATCGTCTCAGGTCAAGCCAACTTGCCATGGCTTGAAGAAGAATCATCTACAAGCCATAGGTAGATGGCTAAAGGTACGTTAGGGTTCCAGGGATTTCCTTTCTAGGGTACACCTGGTTCCTCGGCTACTGGTACCTCAGATAGTGTGCAGTTTTTGGTTGGTTCGAGTGCAGTACATCTGTCTGATTAAGATCTGGTGATAGTATACTGTGGTTTTACTTAGTTCATTTGACCCTGAGAGGTGATAAACTTAATACCATATTTCTATGCTATAGATATAATACATACTGAGATTTGATATGTAATACATACGCAGTGTGGGGACATTAGGAATCGTCTTCTAACCATAAAGTAAGACATGTGGAAATATTTGTAAAAGATCGTTTTTTTTGTTTTGTATTTAAAAGAGCACGCGCACACTAGGAATAAATCCTGTGTCGTGGGGGAATTTACAATCATACAAGAAGCGAACACACAGACTCAGAACAACAATTTGTGGATCACAGAATGTGTTGTCCCATGTGGGGTTTTAATCCACAACACTCAACCGCTGAAATCATTAAGCCAATTTGACGGCATGTGATGAGCCTCACCTAAACTAGAAATATATTTATTGAGTAGGCTTTGTTATTACGCTTTCAATACCAACTTACAGCTCTGAGCCGCAAGTGTATTGTTACGCTCCAGTCATCTCCGCAGGATTCAAGCGAGACATTCGCCACTTGCTTTATGTTGTGTTATGAATAGTAACTTCATCTAATATAATAGGTTAAAATTCACTAGTTTTATAATTTTTATAAATTCACATTTCATGTAAAACTATATCTTTAACCACAGATTTAAAAAGTTAACCTTGTTCATAACATCACATTACATGAAAGGCCTTTCACAGTCTCCTACTGAACACAGATTTCTCTTTAGAAAGAAGGTTTTAGGCCACACCACACTGGCCAGATGGGTTAGGACAGAGTTTGTTACAAGTTTTACTCCTCTTTGCAAAGCGACATCCACGGGATAAATAGAGGTGGTTACATTCCGTATACCTAATGCACCAAACAAACTTCTTCATAAACAAGACTTGAATGAGGATTGCGGGACAAAATACCACTATTGCTAACTAAGCAGGATAATTACCCACATACAATAAAAAGTTTTTTGTAAATATAGATTATTAACCACTCGTTATTGGATACTATGCGTGTTAATTATCTAGGTAAGCCAATGAACGTTAAGAAATTCACTAAGTAGATTGTTATGGCGTCGCACTTAATTAAGCAAACTGATGAAGTTAATACAAAGTTTTTAACGAGTTGGCGAAAAACACATGCATTATCATACATAAAGATACTTACAATTTCGTTGTTATCTTCCATTGCTGGATTCGTAATTTCGGTCATTTTCTTTTATAGGTTATGTCCCCAGCTGAATAAGGTCGTATTTATTAATAATAATTAAACCGTTATGATATGACTATAAATGTAAAACACACACCGGATATTAATTCTAATTGATAAAACGAAAAAATGGTAATATGTACTTCGCGAACCAAACACGACTACTTCCAGGACGCTAACAGCCGACAGCCAACACTCAAGTCAGTGTTGCCAAGTTGGATTTTGAAAAGGTGTATGCCAGTTTAAAAAACGAAATTTGAACCTAGTCAGTATAGTGTTGTTAATTTAATTATTTGTTGTACCGCATATTTGTATTTCTATCAAAATTTACAAATTGTTCCTAATTTGTAAATTTTGATAGAAAAGAGCTAAGAATTCGTTAACATTTGAATCTAACATCCCGCGTAAACATGTTACGGGAGTTCTTCAGACCGATTCTACTACTACTACTAGATTCTACTAAATCGTTACACGTAGTTTCAACTCATCCAATGAGTCCCTGCCGGTGGTCAAAGACATGTTTCCAGAAATGTTGATTTCCAGACTAGGCAACATTCCATGGCCACCCAGAAGTCCAGATCTATCACCCGCAGACTTCTTTTTATGGGGTTATTTGAAGAACTGGTCTACATTAGTAAATCAAATACACTACATCAACTAAAAGAAAAAATCAACGGAGAGAGGTCGGTGATCTCGTGGTCTCTTTGCTGACGAGTATTTGAAAATTTCAGTGCTCGCTTAGAAGAGTTCAAACGTCGAAACGGTGATCATTTAGATGATATAATTTCCAGGGTCGAAAAGACCTAAAATGTGTAAACTTATGTAAAAAGACGTAAATTGACAACACTGCCTCAAATATCTGTTAAGTGAACTAGCTTGGTTGACATTGTTGCCAATTGTCTCTATCGTCTTTCTGGTAATATAAAGCCTGTACTGTAACAAAGTCAGTAATTTCAATATTCAGAAGCAAAAATATTTTGTATAAAATACTAGAGTAAACATAATATCACAGTTTATTAAGAACAATAGTTGATGTAAGACCGCTGAGTGGTGGTGACCGTGGTGAGTGCGAGACCAGAGGTCCATTGATGCAGGGGGGACAGTTGTCGTGGTAAGTGTACGAGCTTTACACTGCCACGTTGTCTGTCATACCTTTTACGTCCCCAAGTGGGGTGTGAACAAGCATCTCACTAGACCACCAGAATGTGGATCACCGTACTGCACTGTCTGCATTTGTAATAAGTAGGAATTTTGTTTATATGATATAGTGAAAGGTTTACCAAATCTATATTATTTCAGAGCTATTGTTTGTTTTTTTAACTGTAATTAAAAGCGGTTGAACTGATGTCGAGTAAATTTTATTTGTTAACTAATGGTTGGACTTAAGAATTAGTTTACTTTTTTTCCCAACTACACCAAGAGGTTATAGCAATTTGGCACAGTAGTAGTTTAAAGAACAAATAAGACTCAATATGTAAAACTCAGATCACATAATAACTAAGTGTACTAAAATGATTAGTTAACGATAAATTATCTGAGGGACCAAATAATCAACAAATTCAGTTCCTAATTGAGTACGCAATTACGTAGGGAACATCAATACAAAAGTATTAGTCAATCTGTCGCTTCTTACTATTTTATTCTTTAGTTTCAACATAAAACGCAATATCCTAACCACACAGCATGTTCACATCAGAAATTTAATAAAATAAAAAATAAAAATGAGTCATATATTTCATGACGAACATTAATTGTGAATACTAATGATATTATTCACAGTACGTATCTAAAAAAAAAGTGATAATAAAATATTAAAACCAACTGCGAGGTGTCCTACAAAGACGGAGCCGATACGTTTAGGCACCGAATTATTCTTTCTGCTAGTCGCTTGTAGCACATTACCTATAGAATTTTGTTATAAAAAATGAAGAAATCAGAATATCAGTATTTTATTTTATTTTAGTTCGTAAGCTGACGTTTTCTTTAGAGTGATACGTATTGCATACTATTTAAAGACACTGCAACATTTCTTATCTCCATTCAAACTCGTAATCAATAGTCTATATAGACGTACATAAATGATTAAAACTGTATAAAATATTAATATAAAACTATCATAAACATTAAAAACAATTACATAAAATTGCGCTAAATATCTAAACAATGTGGCCGGTTAAGATAGGGGAACGTGAGTCGGTTTGAAACGTACTTGATTATATTTACAGTACGGCCGACGCTGCCACCATCGTCTACCACCATATATTATGCTAATGGGATTGGCAACACGTTCATACACGGAGCCTGATGCGTAGGCACACATTCAAATCGATAGTGGAATATTTCTATAAAGATTTATTGTCCTTAGAGTATTGTGATGAAATTGGCTTTCAGTCAAGTTTCACGTGGGAACATCTGGTAAGCTGGATAATTATTAAGCTTGTTAATTGGCAACAAATTTATTATCGATTCCTGAACAGTTACAGAGTGAAGAAGAGAGAAAACACTTTTGACGTCTCAATTTGACATTTGTGTATTTATTATTGGCGGTGCTTTAGTTCTATCATTAGAATTAGCAAATAAAAATGCTATTTTACTCATTTTTCAAATCCTTAGTGGGGAAGGATGTGGTTGTTGAACTCAAGAACGATCTAAGCATATGCGGTACACTGCATTCGGTGGACCAATACTTAAATATAAAGTTATCTGACATTAGCGTCATAGATCCTGAAAAATATCCTCACATGTTGTCAGTTAAAAATTGTTTTATTCGTGGATCTGTAGTTAGATATGTGCAGCTGCCGGCAGACGAAGTGGATACCCAGCTGTTGCAGGATGCAGCGAGGAAGGAGGCCACAGTTTCTACAAGATAATGATAACCTCTTTTGTAACTTGTTTGGAACTTTAAAGTGCGTGTAAATAAGAATGTAATTGATAAGTTTTGTATTAAAGTCATAACATAAACTTCCAAATTTCCTTTTATATAAATGGATCACTGCCATTTATAATGGCAGTAAAGTTTTAATATGGCTTAAAATTAAATTTTCGATCTACCACTAAATTATGTGTTTTCTTATTGAGTATTGAGAGTTAAACCCTATTTACTTCTGCTGTTTGCTTTCCATACTTTGATTATATAGTGATCTAAAGGTCTAGGTTCAGTTCCTAAATCTTTCTGATTATAGAAATGTTTGATGATAGCTCGTAGTTTGGAAATTGGGGTCTCAAGCTCTGTGCCTCAAAGAGCACATAAAGCCGTCGACCCTGTATCTGATGTCTCCCTGTTGTGTTGGATAGCCAAGGCATAGATTGTGAGAGCAAGGGAAAAAAAGTGTACTTTTCTTTGAATACACTTAGGTTACGTTATATTTTTTTACATAGCTGGCTAGTCCGAGTTCAGGTTGGCTGCAGTCGTTGAAATTGTCTAGTAAAACATATAGGTCCTATATAAAGAGCAGCTTTCTTTATCCCAACTGCTTTATCGAAAATTATTCTTTTATTTTTTGTTAGCCAGTATACACTTACAAAATATATTCATAACATTTACCATCTAGAAACTTGTTGCTAGTGTTGTTTGTTAATCCATACTAATTATTAAAATCATTTATTAAAAATTACCATTTAGCATGTTACTCATCAACTGCTGAAACTAATTTAATGAATTTTAGAATAATGTATAGAGACTTTGGAGAAAGGTGTTCCCTATTAGTATCTTTTGAAGTCACATTAACAATTAAATTGTTGTATATACTCTGTTTTGCGGTTTTCAACCATAATCTGCTATATATGGAAGATTTAATGATCCTAGTCATGTGCCAATTGAAGGTCTACCTATCTTCTACAGAAGTAATGACTCTAGTTTCTTCCATGGTCTTACAGTGACTACTTGTTCATCTGGAGCAATTAGAGCATGGTGGATTGTGACGCATGTCATGAAGACAGCGTAGTGAAGTGGCAAGGTAGGATGTGGTATTGACTGACACTGTGCCCATGTTAGGCAATGGAAGTACGTCATCATCATCATTAACAGTCTTTAACAATCCAGTGCTGGACATATGCTTACTATACTACATTGGCTAGATGGGTTGGTCTTGGGTTTGTTTCAAGTTTGCCTTTTCTTTGTAGTGATATTATCTTGCATATTTTGCTCTCATAGTCGCTTCTCCCAGCACCCATGGGATTAGTAAGGGCTGGTGACAATCCGTATTTTTAATCTGTCACTATAAGGACAAGTGCCTGAGTGCATAGTCGTTATTACTGTTCGTCCAAATCCTCGTTACATTTCAAAGTAACATTTTATTATAAACTAAATAACGTCTAGTTGAAACGGAACGTACTTAGAATACTTCGTTTTGTTTTGGAACTTCAGCGCCATTTTATTACCTTGATAGCGAGACCTAATTATACTAATCTGGTAGAAATTCTAAATTTACAAGATTTATTCACGAAGTAAAACATCATAATATTATTTTTTTACTAGTCTAATGCAGGATATTAGCCTCTTCTTTGAAAGGAAGTTTTGGCCTACTATACCACGCTGACCTGACGGTTTATTCAATTTTTTTTTCCTTGTTGTAGTCAAATCCTGCGAAGTGTATCTTTAGTGAAAGAATGAGAGTGGTGACACTTTATATTTTTCATCTTCCATCCCTTAGATCATGCTAATTATATAAATATTTTTATTATTTAAAATACCAAAGTATACTTTAGTGAGACAACTTTAATTATAGCACCTGGAGACAACCTATGGTCCGGTAATTGCTAATAACATCTCTACATGCTTTGTTTGATTTTGGTTTACCTCTCAAAAAAGAGATACATGTTAGACTGATGCATCTTCACCTATAAATATATCATTCGTCATCATAATATAACTTAGTAAATTACCCAGTTGTCATATTTAATTAGACACTTTTGGGCTGTGAGACGAGAAAAGTTTATAAAAATAAGATAGAAGTCACCTGGTTACAGAAAGAACGACTTTACCATTCAATATCTTGACTCAAAATACAATGTCCGGATCAGCAAAAGTAACCCAGGAATTCAATAAACAGAAATAATGACAGGACTCATTGAAATTTACAAGTTTCGTCGCTACTTTGCACCCGTCATACACTTTCAATTTTACTTCTGATTAATACATAGGACAAATTTTAATAAATAACAATTATCCAATAAACCAACAACCTTTTATGGTGGAATTTGTTAAATTAGTAGAAAAATATTTATTAAATATGGCTACACTTAAACCTTCATCTCATTCAACTTTTCTAAGCTTTTGTCGCCCTTCGCGTTTGGTATTCGCCACTTTGCTCGCTCTGCGTTTTGTAGAAATATCGCTGTTGTAATCAGTTGTATCATCGTTAAAAAGATAATATAACTCGATTATCTTCGCCGCGAGTGATGCTTTATGCTTGTTTTATTTTAATATTCCAACATAAATACACTTTATTAGACCAAGTATCATCTAACATGTGATTACAAATGTAAATAATTAATTAATATTATCGCACAAACGGACAAAATGGACGTGAGAGGTTGTTATCGTGATTGTGATGTGTGATTAGCTTTTATTTTGTTTTCTTTGCGTCTTGTGTTAGTGAGAAAGTGTTTTTTTTTTTGGATAGGACTTTCGTCCTATTCTATCAAGTTACTCTCGCTGGACTTCTAAGTAAGACTCCTAAGTAAGTTGTTATTATCGTTATTTACTTTTTAACAATATTTTATACACCAACTTAGCTTTTACGTCGTATCTTGCAATTTATTTAGTGTTTCATGAAAAAAAAGGAAAGTTTTTTTTATCTGACTAGCATTGGGCATTTAACCAGTTACCGTCAATTAACGCGATTTAGTGGCTGCAACTGCATTAACAGCGTTGTTTTGGAGTTTATTAATAGAACTTGTGTTTAGTCTGGTGTTTGAATATTTGGTTAAATGTACTTATTCAGAAAGCTTGGCTTTAATGTGTGTACTAAAATAAGCGGTAGAATTACAAGAATGTTTTGAAGTGTGAATACACATTATTTTTAATGGTTAAATGGTTAAATGAAATTCTAGAAAGAAATTTGCTAACTAAGCCTTATAAGAAAAAAAACTTGTCTAACATAGAAAGTCTTGATTTGATAGCACATAAAATAAATAAAAAAGTATAACATTATTTGAGTCATTGAACATTCAAGAGAAGATAAAATACATGCTATTCATTATCCATCATGAATGGGTTTTATCTCTAATCTTGATAAGGACATTTAACACTCCTGTCATGGTGTCATACAAAATTCTCATAGCATTTAGTCACCTAACCCTGCCTAAAAAAATTTGTGATGTTCCAATTTCAAAAATAAAGCAAACATAAGCCCTTCGAAAATGGTATCTGTTTAAAAAAAGGTTTTAATATAGCCTATTTGATCAAACTTTTTATACATGAAATAAAAAAAATAAGAGAAATCTTTTTAGTTTTAAACCTTATTGTCGTCATTACCAGTAATCCAAGTGTGCAAATTTATAGATCTTTCTACTGGCTTAGAATACTAATTTTTATGTTACACCAGCTAAGGAGAAGATAGATACCAGGTTTAAGCTAGCAGAGGTATTTCTTCTGTAAAAACCAGACACTTTTGTACTGCATGTACTTTGCACTACCACAACTGTCGTATATTGTATTAGTCATTGGAGATTGCACTCTGCCTAATAAAAAGTATGAATAGAATCCAGGAGTTGTGGTCACCATACTGATTGCGAATGTAAACAATGCATAATGCAACCCACACTATGGTGGCCTAGTGAGATGCTTTTTTGGAATAGAATAAACTTTATTGTACATCAATTTAGTAGGTACAAGTCATAAATTAATTTTGAAGCAAGTAATTTCGTGACTTTCTTTAAATTAAAAAACAAACAAAAATCTTCATCAAAGTTGTCAGACATGGCTCTGACAATTAATTACTCCTTATCATAACTTAACACTAATAATAATATTATTAATGGCCTCATAAAATATACTCATTTGTAATTCAGTGAAAGTTATTAATATGTTGACGTAACTATCAGATAGAAATAAAAAAAAAATTGAGAGATACGATTCTACAACTTTCTAATACATGTGACACTCGGATCCATCTCGATCAGGTTTAATATTACAATAGATATTTGAAACTTTCTTCAAAAAGGGAAAAAATGTTAGAAGTGTTGCTCAATTTCTTTTTTATTCCAATAGTAGCTAAAAAACCAGTTAGAGAGTTGGTGTATTTAGTTTTTTGTTACTCTACAGAAGTTTTAACTATCATTGCAGCTCCCCTTTGCTTGCTTTTTACCAAGTGAGTGAGAACTCAAACCTCCTAATCTTTTTAATTTTCTATAAAAGATAACGCCCGCACTAGGAATAAATCCTGTGTCGCGGGAGACGTTACAAACTTACAAGAATCGGACACAAGGAACACCCAGACTCAGAACAACAGTTGGTGGATGAGACAAAGTGTTGTCCCATGTAGTGTTTGAACCAACAACACTCAGCACAAGTGAGAACGGTGTGGCGACCGCCTAAACCACCAGGACAACTGTGCAGTCACCTGATTCTAGAGTGATGTTAATGGATGGTACTTGTTACTCTTTAAGTTGCAGATTTTCACGGGCAGCGGTAGGTACTTACTATCTCTAATGCAGGCTTTCACTTATAAATAAATTGTACATGTATTAGTTCAGAATTATCTAGAGTGGAAAAAACTATCCCTGCTTTCATTAAACGACTATTATCTAATCAAACAAACAAAAGAATAACGTGTATAGTAATTATAATTAAATATAATTATGTTCATAAGATATACTAATTAGTGTTATTATGAAACTTTTATTGTAAGCTGCCTCTTGTGAGAAAAAATAATTCATTTATCTTATGTAAACCGATGAGCAATAAGTCATTAATTATTTATCTTAGGAGGAAGTTGTGTAACGAGGTTAAACATGCAAGTAGCTGGTAGATGTACTCCCATTTGATGACATTGAGTAATGTTTAAGGTTTTCTCCTTATCATCATTGTCTTCTCAGCCAAGAGACGTACACTGCTAGACATAAGCCTGCCCCAAGGTTCTCCACAACAGCGGCGGCTCTGACCGCCCAGAATAGGGCTCGCCTCTGGCGTCCTCAGAGAATATTGGCGGTTAGAGCCATACGCGGTTACCGCACTATATCGACGGAGGCGGCGTGCGCGTTAGCCGGAACTCCCCCGTGGGATTTGGAGTCGGAAGTGCTCGCTGTAGTTTATCGGCGAACGGCAGACTTTCGGGTGGGTAGCGCCATTCGGCCCCCGCCCGAAGAGATACGCGAGTGGCGAGAGGCCGCTCGTCGAGCCACGATGGCTCGTTGGTCGTCCCGGCTGGAGGCTCCACGTGCTGGCTTTGCCGCCGTGGAGGCTCTCCAGCCGGTCATCGCCGAGTGGGCAGGGCGGCAGCACGGGACCCTTTCCTTCCGACTGACGCAGGTCCTTTCCGGGCACGGTTGCTTCGGGAAGTATCTGCACTCGGTCGTCAGGAGGGAATTGAGTCCCACCTGTCACCACTGCGACTGCAGTGAGGACTCGGCTCAGCACACGCTAGCGGTTTGTTCCGCTTGGGCGGCGCAGCGTGGGGTCCTCACTGCAGTTATTGGAGGTGATCTCTCGCTACCGGCCGTCATACGCTCCATGGCCGGTAGCGACAGTTGTTTTTTTTTTTTGTTTTTTTTTTTTATACCACGACGGTGGCAAACAAGCATGCGGCCCGCCTGATGGTAAGCGGCTACCGCAGCCTATGGACGCCTGCGACACCAGGGGCATCGCGTGCGCGTTGCCGACCCTTCAAAAACCTATTAACCCCCTTCTTGAAGAACCCCATGCTGTAGTTCCCAGGGAAAACCGTGGCAGGGAGCTCATTCCATAACGGGATTGTTCGCGGGAGAAAATTTCTCTGAAACCGCACTGTGCGCGACCATTTAGGTTCCAATGTATGTGGATGAGCTCCCTGATGATGGCGAGCGGTGCGATGGTAGAATGTGGCTGTGGGCATCATATCAAACAATTCTTCAGAACACAACCCATTGTAGAGACGGTAGAGTACACACAGGGAGGCAAAGTCTCTCCTAAGACTTAGTGGCTCGATACCATCCGTGAGATCAGGATCGTCGACAATTCTCTCAGCACGTCTCTGGACTGAATCGAAAGGCTCAAGCTGGTACTTCGGTGCTCCCGCCCAGAGATGACAGCAATACTCCATGTGAGATATTTTACCGCGGTCGCAACCTTCTGCGAAGACGTAATTTCGCGGAAGGAGGCGGCGGAGAAGGCCCGGGAGGACGATATCCACTCGGACCCAATTCGCCGCCGGCGAGCCGGGCGGCGGAGACGCGCATACCAGCGCCTCATGCCGCCTTGAGTGTGGCCGCGGGATGACGGGGCGCGGTTTCCCCTCCATCCGCTATATTGGCCAGCCGCGAGGAGGTGATGTGCACGTGTGCCGTACGTCGCCTAAATAGAGAGTTTATCCGCAGATGGTGCCCGCTTCAGTGGGCAGGCGCTAGGAGGGATCTGGATGTCGTAACAGCAGCGGTTCCCGGTTCCCTCCTATCTCAGGCGCAAAGTGGCACACCGTGTGGTTTTAGTCGGTCCGATTCCGACACACCACCCCAGCGTAAACCCCGGTTGGGTGACGGCGCGAGGGGGTTTCCACATGTTTAAAAAAAAAAGAAAAAAAAAGGTTCTCCACAACAGCTGGTCCCGCGGCTTTCACCAGGTCGTCGGATATCTTATGGGGACCTATTAGTCTGTCCTATTAGTACTATCCATATTAACCGCAGAACTAACAACTGTTGGGGTAAATGAGTTCTACGAGGAAAGACCGCATCTCGGCAAACGTAGTGTAGGGCGCCCACAGACCAGCTGGAGTGACGACTTACGCAGAATGACTGGCAGGAGTTGGACGCGATTAGCCCAAAATCAATCAGTGGCGTGCAACGGAAGAGGCCTATGTCTAGCAGTGGACTGCTGGACGGAATGAAACTGTACCTTAAATAAAATTTGCGAACAATAAAAGTTACTATAATAACTACACTTAAGCAAATTATAAATAAATATGAATAAGATCGCCATCATCATCATTAGCAGCTTCTAATAGTCCACTGCTGGACATAGGCTTCTCCTTCGGAAGGAATTTTGGCCTAGGTTCGTTTCAAGTTTGCCTTTTTTTTTTGCTGCGTAGTTTGTTCTCTTAGTCGTCTCATGGGATGTACAGGGGGTTGACACTCTGTATTCATAATCCGTTACCACACTGATAGTGGTCAATAGATTTTAAATGGCTTTTTCTTTAAAACTGTCAGTCAAGTTATGACTACGGCCATTGTAACCTATTACGACTTCTCAATAACGTCAGAACGAGTAAATATATTTGGGTGAAATTTGGATCAAGAAATAAATTATAATACTTTCTATCTCCGTAAAGAAACGTCAATAACACGAAAGCGCCGCGATCTATAGGCATGTTTAAACCTAACGCGAAAGTTTAAACTTTGACAATACTTGACAAGATTAACTAACATCTATCATGTCTGCTTACCCTCTAAACTCCTCAAGCGTGCAGTTATCAGCGCCCCACGTTGCTTACATTGTTCGCTTCTATTTCCTTAATAAAGAATACGTGACAATGACCCCTTATCAGCGCGGTGAGGCATATTTTTGTGCTTATCAGCCAAAATATATCAATATTGCAATCGTATTTATGTAAGCTGCGAACTGACTGACGTAGATAAGTGGATCTTGAGTCTTTAATTTATGGGCTAGAAGCGTGGGGGGTATCTCTACTGTAAGAAGTGTTTTATAGCATATCAATTTGGAAAACATTTTTTAAAAATAGAATCGAAGTTAGCCTTCATTTGTTTTAAGTTGAGACCATATAGGCATTCTATAATGCGCGCCTTTTTTAACGTCATTAATTAAATACGTATGTTCTCTTTGGCTATTTGCTATTTTTAACTGAATATAAAATAGATTATGCTCAGAAATGGGATTTAACGTGATCAAGTTATGGATATTCATATTTTACGTGATCATAGGGCAGACTGCTGCTGCTGCTCTTTAAACCAGATCGTGGGTCTAGCTAGTCTAGTGCGTAGACGTGCACGACACTATATTTTATCGTTCAGTATCTTCTAGACTTTTCTCCTTTTTGTTTTGGGAGAAGTTGAACAGTAATAATAAAAATTTGACATATCTCACACGGCTCTCTGATCTCAATTTAAGGAGACCCACCCAATACGCATATCAGACTGGCCTGGATTGAACCAATCACATCTGACTCGGCAGTCATGATCACTACGCGCATATCTATTGGACCAAAATATTTGTATGATCTGCAAATATTTGTTTCAGAGTTTGTTTGTTTTCGATGTAAAATATATTGACAAAAAAGGTATATAAATATTATTTATATCCCTTTTTTGTCAATATCCTGTCATCCTGTCAGTCAATCTAGCTGTCATAGTACAAGCTCTGCTTAGTTTGAAGCTAGATGACGTTGTATGTCAGATGTCCGAAATATTTATTGATATTTGCCTAAATGATAACGATAATAAATGATGAAAAGGCGAAATATTTCAGTCAAACTGTTATTTCATACGTATTTCTGAAAGTAAATAAATACGTGAGTACGTACGCACTCACTACGTAAATAAAATAGTTTATTTTTATCAATAAAATATCTTCTATCGATTCATAAAGATCACATTATTATTCAAATAAACATCGAATTGCCAATAATTTAGCTGTTCCTTTCTTTTCTGTGATGCGTTTATGCGTCTGGTGATGGTTTAAGAATATAGAGTGTATTACACTTATTTACTCCGTGGGTGTCGTAAGAGAAGCTAAGGGCGCAAACCACACAGACTTAACACAAACTATAGAAACCCATCGGGCCAGTATGGTATAATAAGCCAAAACCTACTTTCTAAGGAGAGGACGATCTCCAGCAGTGGATTACTAAAGGTTGTTGATGATGATAAGTACGTAACTTACTTGAACGCATTACGAATTATTTTGCTACAAACCACTTGAAATAAGTAATAATAATGAATATTTCAGACATTTGACACACAACGTCATCTAGTTTCAAACTAAGCAAAGCTTCTACTATGATAACTAGACTGACTGATAGAATACTGACATTCTTTTTTTTTGTAAAGACATCTATATTATACATAGAAAATACCCAAACTTCGAAACATATATTTGCAGATCATACAAACATTTGGTCCGACCCTGGAATCGAACCCGAGACTTCAAGCAGCAGTGGCATTCACTACTGCTGCGCTACCGAGGAAGTTAAAGTACAGTGACCGTCATAATTAAACTGTTGTTTTCAATTTGAGTGTCAAATTAATATGCAAAAATAAAAAAGCAATGTGATGATGCTCTAGCCGACTTCGGCTACGGCAGTCAGTCTTAACGGAGACCAGCCAAGTACATATAAGATAGAGTCAGAAAGACAGTCCACAAATGTGTGCGCAAACAAAAGTACACTCTGTTCCCTCACTCTCACAATCCAATTGGACAGGCATCCAACACGACCAGAGAGAGATCACGCAAAAAAAAAACAATAACGTGTTTTCAAAAACACTATACTACACTGACCCATAAATTCAATTTCCGTGACGTCCATCTACTTGTAATGTGTACGTGGACAATAACTTTCCCCTGCAAATATTTAAATTAAGCAACAAACGTATAAACCACCTTTTGCCGCAAATTTGGTAGAGTAACGTAGCGTAAGACATTTTTCATCCCTGATCACTTTTTTTAGGTTGATAGATGTGATCTGACCTTCGCTGCAAGTGCAAACCTTCTCAGCGCATAAAACGCGCATTAACCTATGATAATATTAGACTTTCTTTTATATTCTTAACCTTGGTTAACTCAAACTTGATGTATTAAATTGATTTGGCTTTTGGCCTGATGATTATCTTTAAACAGTATGTGCTATTAAGAGAGTATGAGAGTGGCTCGTGGCTAAGTGGTAACCAAGTCGAGGTCAGGTCTTTCTTGACATATTGAGACATGACCTTGCTTGGGAATGCATGTTAGGCTGTCGGTCCGGTTGCTATGCGAACATCTGTGGTAGTCGTTATCGGGTAATTGGAGTCCTGAAAACTCCGACTGCAGAACTACTGAACTTCGTTATTATCTAGTACTTGGGTTGTGGAGGTCTGCTCGTAGCCTCTCCGCATACAAAAATCGCAGCTTAATCATATTTAAGCAGATTTTAAACAAAGCTCTACCTAAACTGGGACCTATAAGACCTTTTTTTAACGCGCTCACCATACCATCCCCTAGGGAGACGAAAGGCGTGTGTGGGACTCTCGGAGAGCCGATCTACCCACTAAATCCCGCAGCGACTTACTTCGGCAATCGGGAGCAGCTCCAGGAACGCATTGGCGGATTTTAGAGTGCCCTCTGCCTTACCGTACGACTGAGGTTCATCCCGGGATGACCTGAGTCACCCCTAGGGCTAGACGCTATCGCACCTCTTACTATTCTATAAGACTAAGATATGGAATAAGCCCTGCAGGAAGAAAATTTACTATAAATTATTAATAGCCAACTATCACCAAGATGTATACAAATGTCTATACATGTACAATGTTAAGTTTGAAAAAAAAAGTAATCTTTATAGCACTCGGTATAAGATCAATTTATGGCCATACACCATTCACTACTGGTCAAATATTAGCCCTGGTAATAATTTCCGGTTAACCTTTCACAAGCTAAATGTTATGCCTGGGCGGGGTTCCGTCGTTATTTAGAACAGTGGGTGTCACGTTCGATCGGCCGACCTTCCAATCGAACCCTACACAAACTCTGTATTGATTATGTTGCTATTATTATCACAATGTCTATACGTTTAAAGCTGAAGAGTTTGTTTGGTTGAACGCGTTAATTTCGGGAACTTCTTGCTCAATTTGAAAAAAAAAATTTGGTTTAGATGACCAGTATATTCAAGAAGGCTATATAACATCTCGCTAGAACCAATAAAAACCTGGTATCAATGAACATGGTTGTAATAAGGAGGATATATATTCGTTTTGAAAGTCTCAGCTAGTCTTGTATAATATAGAACAATCTAGAAAACAAATAGCATTTAAAATATATCACAGACCTCATTATACCTATATTGTATTAAATATTTTTCGCTCGTAGACGTGATATTTTTTCTTCTCTCTGATATCACTCCGGGGAAACCCCTATACTTGCCAAAACATATCTCTCCCACTCAGAGTCTCAAAACATGGAAAAGCGGTTAGTATTTGATCCCCTCGTAATCATTAATTCACTAGTCAAGAACACTGATGCTGAACTGCATGGAAGCGAGTCTCTTGTCTGATACACGTTTACTAGTTTAACAGTGAGCTATCGGTAGTTTTATTATCGTCACATTTAATACTCGCTTTGACCTGGTAAATCATCATAATCAAACATCTAATAGCCCACTGCTATAGAATCATCTTCGCCAGGGGCTTTACCGTCCACGGCTGGACATAGACCTCTATTAACAAAAACAGTGATGCAACGAGACGAATTATCGCAGATCAAACTCTTACAGACAATCTTCAGATGGACTGTGCTGTATAGTAATATGTAGTTTATGGTGTTCATCTACAATTTTTTCTTTTTTTCTGGATATCGACTTCACTTCAAAATGGAGGTCTAGAATTATACCACGCTGGCCAGACGGTACTTTGTTTTGCACACCATGGTTCGGAGACATACAATGTAGAAACATTTTCGTCAATGGTTTTTGCTGTTTACGGCTGGACAAAGGCTGGAATAGGATTCCCCTTTTACCGACGACGATACTCTGTATTGCAAACCATAATTAGGAAACCATATAATGTAGAATCACATTTTTTTTTACATTAAAAAAAAAATGTGTGGGCCGTCACCCCACCGGGGTTTACGGCGGGGTGGTGTGTCGGAATCGGACCGACTAAAACCACACGGTGTGCCACTCTGCGCCTGAGATAGGAGGAATCCGGGAACAGCTGCTATTACGACATCCAGATCCCAATGTAGAATCACCTTCATCAACGGCCTTTACCGTCCACGGTTGGACATAGACCTCTACTAACAAAAGCAGCAATGCAACGGGACGCATTATCGCAGATCGATCTCTTACAGACAATCTTCAGAGGAAGTATGCTGTTAGTAATATGTAGTTTGTGGTGTGCATCTACAATTTTTTTTTCTTTTATAGGGTTGTTTTTATTTTTCTCCCAAAAAAAAAAATAACATTTAAGTTAAACTTATAAAATATATGTTAGTAGGTGTCAGGAAGTCAAACTAGGATAAACCCGGTCATTTGAATACCTGGTACACCCTCTCGGAGTAAAGAGATTATCGACCAGATGAAGCTCGGTGCGAATATGTTACTCTGGCTTAGAGGTCGACTTACTAGGAATATAGGTACGAAAGGAGGGATGGAAGATGCCCCTGCTTTTTACCGAATAACGGGTCATAATTACCTTAATACTTAACAATAGTGCTATAATGCCTTTAAGAGTGGAGTGAACAGGTATCTTTTGAATGGGCGTGTATACCACCTTCGTCTTCATCTGCACTTTCCATCAGGTGAGATAGAGGACAAAAGCCTATTCCATTACGGACGTGAAAAAAAAAATTACAGTTGTGAGACGAAAGTTTCGCCTTCATACAATTTAATGTATGTGACTTTCTACGAACTTGTAAATGTATCAAAACTGTTTATATAAGCTTAAAACCATGGCTATCTACTTTGATAAACCATTAGCGAACTAATAGATACTTATGATATTTTTTGTTTAAGTCTAACAAAAATATACTTCAGACGCCTGACACGCAACCTCATCTAGTTTCAAACTAAGCAGAGCTTGTGCTATGATAACTAGACTGACTGATAGAATACTGACATTCTTTTTTTTTGTAAAGACATCTATATTATACATAGAAAATACCCAAACTTCGAAACATATATTTGCAGATTATACAAACATTTGGTCCGACCCTGGAATCGAACCCGAGACTTCAAGCACAGCAGTCGCATTCACTACCGCTGCGCCACTGAGGCAGTTAAAGTTTCGCTCTCATATAATGTAATGTATGTGACTTTTTACGAACTTGTATCAAATCTGTATAACCATGGCTATTGAAAGCATGGATCTACTTTGACAAACCCTTAAGAGACCTTTTTTTTTGTCGCGGTGGCAAATTCCTTTGTATCTCCAGCTAGCCAGGAGTATGTGGTGTTTCCACTAGAAACCACCCCGGCGGCCGGTCTCGGGCGTTTTTCTCTGAAGGGAACCCGGACCATATTATTTCAGGTTCCCTCCAGGATCAACATCCTGCCTAGTCAAACCCTATCAGTCGGATTATAATTTGTTGCGGCTCAATTGCATTTTTTTCCGACCAGGCCGAAATCCTGTAAGAGTTACTAATGTTAAAGTTTTATTTAAAACACATCTATCTACAATTAAAATTGTGACGATATTAAAATCATTGTCCGATAGTTAACGATCATAAATACAACCCTTATGTAATTTTAGCGGCTAAAATGGTACCATTTTAGGGTTGGGGTGGTGAAATCGATTTGTCTAATTCTGAGTCATCGTATGACGCATGTTTTATCGACAAAATGTTGTGTGGACTTAAAATACGTGGAAATTATTATATGCATAATTTCGACTACAGCGGCCGGAGAGGTCAGGCAGAGGACCGACGGTTTTCCGTGTTCTATTCTATATTAATCGTTCCTATATTCGAAGAAAATCAATAACACCACAAAACCACTTTGACCCGACCCGGGAATCGAACTCGAGACTTCTTGATCGGCAGTAGCATACACTAACCACTATACCAACGAGGCAGTCAATATATGTAAATAATAATGCTAAATAGTTTTTTAAAACTAAAGTAAAGTAGTTTTAGTTTTTTTAAAAAATAAAACCCCTATTTTTTGTTAATCTAAACCTTTTATAAGGAAGAGCTCGAGTGTGAAAAACATAATATTTGACATTGACATATGATTATGTTGTGACGTACGACTAATTGCGTTTTTTATTCTATATTTTTGAGCCATGTTATCGCGACATGCCTATATATTTAGGTTATCTATGTCTATAAATAAATAAAGTATTTAATAGTCCACTGCTGGACATAGAACGGAGGTTTTGGCCTACTATACCACACTCGCCAGACGGGTTGGTGTAGTTTGAATCAAGCTTTTCTTCTCTTTACAGTGGGTGGTGTTGGTCGTCCCTTACGACACCCACGGGATGAATAGGGTTGGCGACACTCTGTATTCTGAATCCGTTAGAAACACGGAATATATTCATCCTTCTAATACTATAAATTCGAAAGTTTGTGAGTACGGATATTTGTTACTCTTTCACGAAAAAACTACTGGACTGATTTGGATGAAACTTTACTGTAATATAGGTTGTACATCGGAACAACATATCGGCTACGATTTGTAATAATTTTACGTAATTTTGGACGTAATTTAGCGATACATGTCAATTAAGCCGGAAAAGAACCGCCTGAAGAGCCTGAACCATTGAAGTTACACAAAGACGATGTACCGTAGGATTGTTTGTATGTTAAAAAAATATATTACATTTGTTTGAAATAATCTGTTATGTAACTTAATGTGACAGGCCAAATTCCACACGAGCGAAGCCGTGGGCATAAGCTAGTTTATATTGATAATAATCAAAGTATCTTAATAGTTGAAGCAGCTCACTTACTGTAAACAATCGATCCATTAATACATAAAAATATCGGTAGGAACTCACTCCTAATTTTAGTGTCTTTTCCATTTAGTTTTACTAACAAATGTTTGTAAACTGAAAACTAATTAAAATCATTTCATTTTTAATTTGCACTTAACATGTTTATTACCAAGCTATTACTCATTAATATTAAAGTAAAATTGTGTAAAAAGAAGCTATATTTCTTTGCTGTTTATGTAGACATCCGTGTATAAAAAAATATTATTTAAAAATAAAAAGTGACAAAAAGATATCTGACAGCGGTGGGATTCGAACCCACGCCCTTTCGGACTGGTGCCTAAAACCAGCGCCTTAGACCGCTCGGCCACGCTGCCTTGTGGTGGGGACATCAGAATAACGGTATAAATATGAAATGGTGCGTAATTTACGTACATACAATACGAATTGTGTAAATAATCGATTCTTTTCGCTTTTCAGTTTCAGGTTTGTGCTTATTCATGTAACGTAATGATGACGTCATATATGTAATATAGACTAGATATCATTTGTTAATGTGATAGGTTATTAATATTAGTAAACTAACTTTTCGGTGTTTTATACCACTAAGATGGTGAATAAACACACAAACTCCAGATTTATAGAACCACAGTAACGCCAAGAGTGTCGTTTCTCGCTGTCCTGTAAAAATATTTATTGCTCTTTAAGTAGAACCCTTTAGTATTGTTGTTTGAGAACAATGGTTCGCAGATGCCATTGTATAATTACGTCATCATTTTTAAATGTAAGGGTCGTCCTTGCCGTTTGGTGATGGTCGGAGTAAACTCTTTAAAGTGTAATGATATGAATTCAGGGTATTATGGTATAAAATTAATTCTGAAACACTATAATATATTTATTTTAACAGGTTTTCTATTACAGTTATAGATGTGCACATGACAGTACTAATTCTCTTAGCCTGGCTAATCTTCCTACCCTTCACTAAACAGGCAGTACTCACCGTTCTCCCATTCTCAATGGTTATGTTATAAAAAAAAAGTGACACATGTCTCCCTCGTGACTTCATTTTAAACAGGAATTTTCAAGAGTGACGAGCAGATGATATCTCATCTTATCTCTATTGATAAATGATATACCACCGAGTAGGTTGAGTATAGGTAATGGGACACAGATCAGACAAGACACAGACAAAGGAAGTTTTAACCGACGTTCACGTGTACTGTACGTCACCTAAATAGAAAGTTTTACCCCAAGATTGAGCTAGCGGGCAGGCGCTAAGAGGGATTCAGATGTCGTAACAACAGCTGTTCCCGGATTCCTCCTAATTCAGACTCAAAGTGGCACACCGTGTGGTTTGAGTCGATCCGATTTCGACACACCAGTCCACCACAAACCCCGGTGGTGTGATGGCCCGTGGGGTTTTCCTTCTCTTTGCAGTGATGGTGTCCTGTATAATTTCCTACCTTAATTGGCTCGTACTACAACTATGGGATGAATAGGGGTAGTGACACTATTCTTAGTCCGTCACCACCACACAGAAAGGGGCACAGATAACGAACAAAAATACGACGGAGGTTTGTTACTACTTGACTGCATTGTAACATAATACCCGTTACGACGTGTATTGGTACTTAGTGTCTAAGTTTATTCCTGTTATTATTATTAACTTAAGACACTACGCGGAACGTATATTATCGTAACTCAGACCTTTTTTTTTTTGTCACATTCTATAAAAGATTATGTATACAGCGTCCCTGTCAGATATTCGACACTTACGACACACCACATTGTGGACAGACGTGTTGTTGACCAAGAAGAGTTAGCACTTTGAATGGCTGAATCAATTGTAACCAGAATACCGTAAAACATAGTTATGTATTTCTTAGTTCATAAATATTGACTGGCCTGTTGTTCTAATTAAATAAACCTATCGCCGTCCACTGCTAAACGAAGGTGCTCCTCCAAGGTTGGTCTAATGGTAACTGCTAAACCTGAGGAGGTTGAAGTCTTTCGAGGCCAAACTAGGACTATTTTTTTTTCTATATTAAGAACCTGCCAAAGTGACTACTCTGCCTGATGGAAAGCATGAATAGAATCCAAGAGTTGTGGTCACCATACTCGTTGCAAATGCAGACAATGGATTATGGTGACCCATACTATGCCTCTCCACACCCCGATTGGGGACGCAAAAGGCATGACAGTCATCGTGACAGTGTAAGGCTTACACAGTTACCACGATAACTGTCACCCCTGCATCAATGGGCCTCCGGTCTCACACTCAAAAACGAAACACGACAACACGGATGCTGGCGCTTTAGGTTGGTCTTCTGTGGGAGGGTAGTACTGCCCCGGTCGAACCGACCCGCTTGTGCTGAAATCAGCTTGGCTCTACTACCTACCATAAATAATTGTGTTATGATTCCCATCAGTAATTTGTCTATGATATGTACGTATTTAAACATTTAAGTATGATTATCAGACCACAGATTTAATTTAGTTTGGGTGTGAGAAATTATTCAGTAATTGCCTTATGTAGTTATCGCACCCACAACCCACTCAACTACACAAGCTACCATTTAAAAATTGTTTATCATTCTCAATAGTCCAAAAACTCCTACTAGGACCGAATTTTTCCTTGAAATTGTTGGTAACGTATGGGACGTTAGCAATATTAACGTCAGTGAAGGAGGGTTCCTTGCCGCCCTCACACACGCTTTCCACTTCACGTATCAATTGTGACGTTGATTTCACTAATCACTTGCAGAGCATAGTTCACTTTGCTATTGAATATAGGGAAATTACCATTATTTTAAAAAGACAACGTTCGCACTAGGAGTAAATCCTGTGTCGCGGGGAACTTTACAAACATACAAGAAACGAACACAAAGAACACCCAGAGTCAGATCGACAGTTTGTGGATCACACAAAGTGTTGTCCCATGTGGAGTTTGAACTCACAGTACCTACTCAGCACATTAGAAAGCGGCGTGGCCACCCCTTAAACCACTAGCGCAACCGTACAGTCGAGTGCAGTCCTATTAAGTGTTGGTGCTGAACTATTAAAATATATCTATACTAAACTTATTAGAGTGATTAGAAACCCTTTAGTATCGTAACTACATAAATGCATGTTTCGAAATACGATTACTGATAAATTTTAACACATATCTTTTTTGTAAACTTAGCAATTATTCACTTACAGACTTACGGATGGCGTAGTGATTTAAGAGGCCACCTTGCCGCTTACACAGCACTAAGTGATGTGGGTTCGAATTCTACATGGGACAACACTTTGTGTGATCTTTGTATGTTTGTACACTCCCCCGACGCAGGAATATTCCTAATGCGAGAGTTGACTTTTAAAAGCAAAATTGAGAATACCACAATAAACCAAAGCTTTTTATAAAGGGTGGCATAACATACGGTTATAAAAAATGTCTTTACAATTTTGTCCACTAGGTAATCGCTAAAATATTAAATCTTAATACCATAACTCATGACAGACTAGGGGTGCCGTTTACAAAGGGTTAGAGGGACTGGAATTGTTAATAGGGAAACTCAAAATGTGATTAAAAAAGTCGTTAGTCATTTTATTTTATTAATATTTTTAAACAAACGTACCAAACATATTCCAGCTATATGGTTATTCATTACAGGTGCCCCTCGCAGAATGCATATTAAGTTGAAATAAGATCGTCAATGTAAGCAAATATTGAATCCGGATATTCCAATAGAAACTGTATTACTAAATACATCTGACGAATGGTGTGCTATTTTTAGATCTTTAAGAAAGAGACCCTCACATTGTAACATCTTCTATATATATCACTTGCATTATCTGAATGACACATCGTAGACCCTAGGCTGGCAGGCGCTAGGAGGGATCTGGATGTCGTAATAACAGCTGTTTCCGGATCCCTCCTATGTCAGGCGCAGAGTGGCACACCGTGTGGTTTTAGTCAGTCCGATTCCGACACACCACCCCGCCGTAAACCCCGGTGTATTGACGGCCCAAGGGGGTTTCCACACGTAAAAAAAAGACCCTAACCACTAAAGCGCTCCGACCTTGTATGTTGGCAACTGATGCTTTTTATGTTATACATATATATATGTATAGACATAAAATCATGCCTGTTTCCCTGGAAGGCAAGCAAAGGCAAATTAAACGACCACTTTTCGCAAGTGTTTTGGTCCCACGTAACGTGTTGCCGCTAATCAGGATGTTTTTTTTTTATACCACGACGGTGGCAAACCAGCATATGGCCCGCCTGATGGTAAACGGTTACCGCAGCCTATGGACGCCTGCGGCACCAGCGGCACCACGTGCGCGTTGCCGACCCTTCAAAAACCTATTTACCCCCTTCTTGAAGAACCCCATACTGTAGTTTATGTCTTATTTGCCAGAGCCTCAAATAACCACAAATGAATAGAATTTCTTTAAAACAGGTAAAAATAATGAAAAACGAATTATGGGAGTACGTAAATACATGCAGTTTATGGCAACAGAGAGATTGCTGCAAGCGGAGTAGGTCATACCTAAAATGGACGCGTTTCGCTAACTCGGTTAATTAAACACATATTTGTATAATTTTGTCCATATGCCGTTTAATTTTTGTAAACGAGGACATGTGTTTTATACAGCAGTTTTTAAATCTGAAAGTGTAATTCTGACGGAAAGCCTCAATTCGAAAACCAATTACTATTTTAATAATATAAACCTGAAAAGATTGTTTGGTTTAACGCGCTAATCTCAGAAATTATTGGTTCGAATTAAAAAATTCTTTTAGTATTGGATAGCTTATTTATATAACATCACGCTATAAACAACAATGAAAAATGTTGCAAAAACGACGAATATTATATAGTACTTAATCCCCTAGACACATGACGCATCTAGTAACCCTATATCGCCCATCTAGGTTTCGGTGGGGCTTCATTCATTGCGAAAGTTCGTCGACATTACCGTCTGTCTCCCTTTGCCAAACGCCCCTTGCCTGCTGCCAATCAATATTGTTATGCAATCGTCTGGACTGGCACGTGGCACTCGCTATATTATTTTTGTAGTTTAATTTTCTTTATTAATTGTATAAATAAGAAGGGTTTATTTATAGTCGATCTTCGACACTATGAGGTTTTTGGAAGTAGAAGTAACATATACTCGTATGATGCCCGGGTCGGGTCTAAAAGTAGTATTGAGTTTTTCTATATTAAGAACCTGCCAAAGTGACTACGCTGCCTGATGGAAAGCATGAATAGAATCCAAGAGTTGTGGTCATCATACTCATTGCAAATGCAGACAATGCAGTATGGTGACCCACACTATGGCGGCCTTGTGAGATGCTTTTTCACACCCCGCGTGAGGAAGTAAAAGGCATGACAGTCATCTGGTTACAGAAATGAAATACTTACAACAGCCCGAAGTTTGGAAGTTGGGGTCTTAACCCAGGAAAGCACCAGTCCTTTGCCTGATCTGTCTGCGGTCGTGTCGGGTAGCCGTCCGATCGGATGATGAGAGTGAGGGAACTGAGATCACACCTGTGTTTACGCACACACTTGTAATGATGAAAAATAGAGCCCGAAAACTGATAGAGGTGTCTTGGAAAATAATTATATTTTTTATAGTTATATAAGTTCTCTGAAGAGAGGGTGACCTATCGTCTAACGCTCGGGACATTAAAGAGGTCTAGACAGTTGATTGTGACAAGGCAATAACCCTAAATATCGAATGTGAGCGAAAGCAATGAAATAGGACCACATAAAAACGCTTGAAACTTTTGAATATTAAGAATGCCAACTTAGTGGAATAAATTCTAATAATACTCTACACTTTCTATTGTTTGTTCAGCCTATTTCGCACACTTCTGAAAGAAGGCCTTCAAAGAGCCACCATCCCGGTCTTGGCCATCTGCTGCCAGCCATTTTTCTTCGTCGGTGTATCGCACCACAGGGCGCCCTATGCTTCATTTCCCTAATTTTTTATATCACTCTACATGCTGCTCTACACCATGTTTTTTATATATTGTTTGGCAATGTTCTCTTAAAGCGTGATGTGGAAAGAGATTATTAATTGTCTTACGCAGTGTCGAAATTACTCCAGAGCGTGATGAGTCAGGTTGATGTACAGACTGCGCTGTTAACTCGATACAGTAAATATTTCCCTCTTTGACGTAGTCTTTCACAATCTAATCTGGATCATGCTCTCGAATGTATAGTATTTATTTATTTCGAAATCAGTTTTTTGTTATACATATTTTTGGTTTAAATGGGGCTAATAGCTGATTGCGTACTGATTGTATACGATGTATAGGTACTCTTTATTGCACACTATGATTAGGAAACGTGCAATGTAGAATATAAACAAAAAACAGTGATGCTATGGGCGGCGTTATCGCAGTCTGCGATCTCTTATATGCAACCTGATTACTGTCTGCGTTGTCTAAATAAAATAGCGTTATCTATTTTCTTAAATTTACGTAAAAATTAGTTGCAACATAATGGCAAAAGAAAACCTCATATTCAAATCGTTCCTGATATGGAAACTTAGCTGCAGAGATTATCAAGAATTAAACTATAAGAAATAACAACCAGCTCAAACCTTTCGAAAGAGAGGCTTATGTCCAGCTGTGGACTATTAAAAGCTGTTAATATGATGTAATCTGATAGTAAAAAACAAATCAAATCGTATTTAAGTATCTAGTTACAGAATTTCGTCCCTTTTCACGAAGTTACTCAAACAGATTTCAAAGATGCTACAAATTAAGAATTATAATTATTGGTGCCGGGGTGACAGTTATCGTGGTAACTGTGTAGCCTTACACTGTTATAATGACTGTCATGCCTTTTATGTCCCCAAGCGGGATGTGAAAGAGCATCTCACAAGGCCGGCATAGTGTGGATCACCATACTGCGTTGTCAGCATTTGCATTGAGTATGGTGACCACAACTCTTGGATTCTGTTCATGCTTTTCATCAGGCAGAATAGAGTCACTTTGGTAGGCTCTTAAGGATGATAGATTTTTTTTTTATCTCTGGTTAATTAAGAGCTACTGGAATATTCATCTCAATATCGTTATAGTGATTAGATACTAGTTGTTAGGGATACGTAAAACGGTCTTACTAGGGTATGTTCCATACAAAAAAAATGTTAACGAGGTACGTAAAAATTACTTTTACGAAAACGAAGCCTACAGAAAAAGCAAATATAATATAATAATATCTAAAAATGATATTCGGGAGCCTCGAAAGAAGCCTTCGTGTATTATGACGTCACAATGTGATAAAGCCCCAGTCAAAGGCTCAGAAAAATCTCGAACCTGATTTACGTCACGAAATAAGAGAATATGTTATATTTTTACAATTTTGTTCGTACATACGAGAGGCGGGATTATAGCGTTTAAGGTGGGTTTTATTTTCGACATATTATATTACGTGCTATGGATAAGCTATAATTTTAATAACTTGACTTTTTTTTAAGCAAAGTCTCATTTTTTGCTTGACGTAAAGCATGAATGCAACCCAAGAGTTGTGGTCACTATACTTATTGCGCATGCAAACAATGCAGTATAGTGACCTACAATAGTGCGGGTCACCATACTAGAAAACATCTTTCTATGCCCTAGGGCAGCATAGTGAGGTGTTCTTTTACGCTCCACTTCGGGACATAAAAGGCATGACAGTCATCGTACCAATGTAGATACCACGCATCAATGGGACTCCGATCTCGCATTTACCAACGAAACACGGTAACATGGATACTGTCGCTTTAGGTTGGTCTTCTGTGAGAGGATAGTACTGCTCCGGTCGTTTTGGTCCTCTGTCACAGAGCGTCTGTAACTCTTATCTTGCCAATGATTTGACTGATTTTTGTTTGAAACGATGACGGCTAACTAGATTTTTTAAACCAATCATCTGAAATGATATGGTCCGGGTTCCCGACAGAGTATAGCGCCTGAGACCTATCATCACGGTGGTCTTATTGGTAATAACATCTAGTGTTTACTCCTTTGTCCCCAAAGGAGTCGAAGATCTGACATGGGTCTTATACGAATTGTGTTTACAGCGTTTGTTTTTTTTTTCATCTCACTAAATTGCATATTTTTTCCAAGTTAACCCTTTAAATAAACAAATACAATATAAAAGTCCCAAGTTGGTCGGTACCTGATACACCACACGTAACAGTTTTTAGTATCGTTACATTTAGGGTTCATGTAGGTTTTTTTTGCTAACATTTAGCTCAGGTAGCATTTTTAACACTGAGCTGTGATAACTGGTCCCTGTCAGTAGTTGCAACATTTGTATTTAAAATTTAAATTATATAATTGTGTATGTTTAAGAGGTAGTAGAGCCATGCTGATTTCAGTACGAACGGGCCGGCTCGACCGGGGCAGTACTACCCTCTCACTGAAGACCAACCTAAAGCGCCAGCATCCGTGCTGTCGTGTTTCGTTGGTGAGTGCGAGACCGGAGGCCCATTGATGCAGGGGTGACAGTTATCGTGATACTATGTGAGGTTTACACTGCCACGATGACTGTCATGCCTTTTACGTTCCCAAGCGGGGCGTGAAAAAGTATCTCACTAGGCCGCCATAGTGTGTGTCACCAGCATTGTCTGCATTTGTAATGAGTACGGTTATCACAACTCTAAGATCCTATTCATACTTTCCATCAGAGAGAGTAGAGTCACTTTGGCAGGCTCTTCATATATATAGGTAAAGTTTTTATAAACGTACTGTACGGTATATCATCCCCAAGTTGGTCGGTAACTGACTCACGGCGGGTAGCAGTTCGCAATATCGTTACATCCTGTGTTCATGTAGTTTTGTTGCTCACATTCAACTCTACGTTGTTTTATCAGAAACTATTTAGTAAGCTTCGACGTCTGTTTTCTATTAGTATTTTACAATGTCTGTGTTTACGAACTACATTGCATATAAAGTGTTTTTCCAAGTTAAACTTTTAAAAAACGTAGAATAATAAATAAATAAATATTTCGGACACCTGACACACAACGCCATCTAGTTTTAAACTAAGCAGAGCTTGTGCTATGATAACTAGACTGACTGATAGAATACTGACATTCTTTTTTTTTTGTAAATACGTACATATAATACATAGAAAACACCCAAACTTCGAAATAAATATTTGCAGATCATACAAACATTTGGTCCGACCCGGGAATCGAACCCGAAACCTCAGGCACAGGAGTCGCATTCACTACGCTGCGGTACCGAGGCAGTTAAATAATACCACGAGTTAATTTTGAGTATTGTTACGTCCTATGTTTATTTAGTTTTGTTATTTACTTGGGCTTAACTTTGGCTTAACTTTGGCTTAACTTTGGCTTTTGATACTTGGGCTTAACTTTGGCGGTGTTTTTATCAGTAACTATTTATTGAGTTTTCACAATTGTTCACTATCCGCTATTTCTATTTACAACTATTCAACTCTCCAAGCCAGTTTTTTTACTAACTGTTATTTCTGCCTTTGTCTGAAGAGTTTGTTTGGTTGAATCCGCTAATCTCAGGCACTACTTCTTTTTTTTATTTTAAGAGCCTGCCAAA
Source organism: Hypercompe scribonia (assembly GCA_949316085.1). Taxonomy (NCBI): domain Eukaryota; kingdom Metazoa; phylum Arthropoda; class Insecta; order Lepidoptera; family Erebidae; genus Hypercompe; species Hypercompe scribonia. The sequence goes on from OX438997.1 coordinate 4,610,614, forward strand.
GTGGCTCTACTCTGCCTGACGGAAAGCATGAATAGAATCCAAGAGTTGTGGTCATACTCATTGCAATTCCAGACAATGCAGTGTCGTGACCCACACTATGGCGACCTAGTAAGGTGCTTTTTCACACCCCGCTTGGGGACGTAAAAGGTATGACAGTCATCGTGACAGTGTAAGGCTCACACAGTTATCACGATAACTGTCACCCCTGCATCAATGGATGCCTACTGGTTAGACCCGCCCGACTTCGTCTGTTCTATTTAACAACATTTTTAATTGATGCCCGACTCCTACTCGTTGCATCGTGATGTTATATAAACCTAAAACCTTCGCTGTTAAAAGGGATATCCTAACTTTTTTTTCTCAATTAACGTCAGCCTATTTATGCAGAGGTGACAGTTATCGTGGTAAGTACGTGAACCTAAAGCCACGATGACTCTCAAACCTTTTACGTTCTTAAGCGGTGCGTGTATAAGCATAGTGTGGGTCACCATACTTCATTATCTGCATTCACACTGAGTATGGTGACTACAACTCTTGGATTATATTCTTGCTTTTCATGTAGAGTAATATATATATATATATATATATACACGTATGTATGTGTTCACTCGTGTGCCAAGTTATAATTATGATTGTAATCATTTTATCATCTAAGTAAAAATAGCTAATCAAAATAATAAAACACGAACAATTTTTAGGTTTCGATATATTTTAACTAAGAACGAAGGAGAATAAAACCGGGTGACCTTTAACCTCGCGTTTTCTTAAAGGGTCAAAACTGCCAGACCACCTTCAAATGCCCTCGAGGGTGACGTGTACTGTGACGTCACGTCTCGACAGCTGAGTACTCTGTAGTTCATTCGCACCGTTCCTTTTGACATTACCAATCACTTTTAACATGGATCAAATAAATTAGAAGCAGATCTGAATTTGATGTTAATCATTCTTGTTATTTAAGTACAAAGGGTCTGGCTGTTTGACATTTATAGAAGCAAAAATGTCGACTAGTCTCTTGATTTTTTTTAATTATATTTTTACACAATATATTTTTATTTCTAAAGACAACTACTGCAGCAGGAATATATCCTGTGTCGCTGTTGGACGTAAAAAGCACTTACACTCGAAACAGCAATTTGTGAATGTATCATTCCGATTCACGTGTTTTTTTTCTCATTTTAAGCGTCTGCCAAAGTGACTCTTCTCTGCCTGATGAAAAGCATATATAGAATACAAGAGTTGTGGTCAATGAGCGAAACAATATAGCAGTATGGTGACCCACACTGTGGCGGCTTAGTGAGATGCTTTTTTCTGTGCATAGCACTCAGCTCTGTTGGAAGTGGTGAGGTTAACACTTAACCGTTACGCTATCCGTACAGGCAACAATTTTAGCTATCTTCTGTAATGTTTTTTTTTAATTTGTTTGTGAAAATTACTGACGTCTACTCTGACTGTCTGTCAATCAGAGCAAGCATAAACAATGATAATAAGCTTACTAGTGAATGGACTTGTTTGCCACCTTACTTTATACATCGGATATCTGATACACAACGCCATCTAGTCCCAAACTAAGTAAAGCTTGTACTATGTGTACTATATATATTTATATGAACACTTATTTTTTGTAAATACGAACATATTACACATAAAAAACACCCAAACTCCGAAACAAATATTTGCAGATCCTGCAAACATTTGGTCCAACCTGGAATCGAAAAAAAAAATACGTTTCCTGATACAATAAATCTTAAAGTGCATGCAAATCACCCTGCATTGACACTTCAAAAGCGTCATACAATAGGAAGTACGTAAAAGGTAGATACAGGAAGGACCGTGATAACAATCAGAACGTTATACTAATGAGTTTTGGCCGACTACGCAATTGCGATTTCTAGGGTTCCGTTCCTTAATAAAAAAACCTTGTAAGAAACCAACCACGAACGTTTTCTTAGCAACCCCTAGAGTTATCTGGTTAAAATGAACATCAACTGCTGTCTGAAACCTCGAAACGTGAGTCATGAACAGAATTTGTATATTGCAGGTGTGCGATTACATCAATAAATTTCACAGCAGAAGTATGCCAAAGAAAATGTAAGCCTTACAGTAGTCACAAATTTACGAACTCATCTACCATTTAAGGGTAAACTCAAACACCGCGCGGTTATTAGTTAAACCGAATGGCTTCTTGTTATACACTTCCGTCTCTTTTTTCGAAATCACTCCCACAGATTCTGCAAAATCAGTACCCTGAAGTGGATTTAGGCTGGTCATAACTCCAGACGTACCAATGAATAAATATTGTAATTAAAAATTTCGGACATTTAACACTCAACGTCATCTAATTTTAAACTAAGTAGAACTTGTGCTATGATGACTGGACTGACTGATAGAATACGTATATACTTTTTTTTTATAAATACGTACATATTAAACGTAGAAAAAAACCAAACTTCGAAACAAATATTTGCAGATATAAACACTTGGTCCGACCCGGGAACCTCAAGCACAACAGTCGCATTCAGTACTACTGCGCTACCAAAGCAGTTTGCACTAATAGCACTGAAGATCTCTGGAACCGAAAAGTACTACAGTCGGGACTGCAATTAGGCAAGCGTAGTGTATGACACCCTGCGGCATGTTGAACCGACGACTTGAAGATAGGGTTTCGAATCGCATGTGGGCTGCCCAAGACCGGGTTAGTCCGCACTTTTAGGACACGGCTTTTGTTCAGCATTAGACGGCTATAGGCTGATGATTAAATGAATCCCACAGACTAGCAAAAGCAGATGTTTCTTTTTTATTTTTTTTTAAATTCTTTGTTTTTGCAAACTTTGATGTTACGATACTTATTTATGAGATGTAACTACACAGGTGTTCCGTAGGCGTTACACTATAGTGGTTTGGAGGTTGATGACTTGTCAAATTAGGTAGACGAATTAGGTACGTGTTTATCATTGTTATATGATAAATGATAATCGTATAATCATTTATTCCATGCACATTGTAGATACAATACATGATTAATGGGGCGTGTTTTTTGACTACGAATTTCTGTGTTTGGAAAATAGTAAAATGGGAAATGATTACCAGACGACTAGGAGAAATTGTGTGTGTGTAAACATCTAGTGAGTAGCAGGTTGTGTTAATCAATTAAAAAAAACGACATTCGAAGTCGTCAGGGTAAACTATAAATTGCCAGAATTCAGGAACGCACCAAAGAGGCTGCTGACAGCGAATTTCAAAAGAATAAAAATACTTAATAATAATATTTATGATTATTTTGTCATTGATTGACTATTGATAATCAAAACATCCTCGGCTTTGGAAGAACTGAGTTGAGACAGATCGCGGCAAAATAATAGGTCATAAACAATGCCCACCAAGGCAAATGAACAATTTGCCTTGCACATGATGTGCTAAACTGACGCACGTAGCCATTACATGTCCTAAGACTTTTGACTGACTTTAAAATAGCTCCTCAATGTGATATATTAATCCAATTCCTCCTTATAGGGATTCGGCCATAATTGATTAGAAGGAAAAAAGAATCTCAAAAGAAATTTGAATGTATCCACCACAAAAATAAGAACTGTTTCAAAATTTTGACCATTGCTGTGACTCACCGACATTCCCAGAATTATTTAGTAGACGTTCAGTTAACTCAGTGTTGGGAAGTAGCCAATTGGAAGGAGAATTTACCAAGGCGCTTATGGAGCACAGTTTGTTTAGCGGTAGTACTCCAGTGTAATTTAGCAGCTGAATTTATGGATTGAGGTCAAATGTCAGACTTCGTGGGAAAAGTGAAATTCTATCGCTTGGATTGTAGGTCTTGTTACTTGTGCATTGATAACTTCGATATATAGACCAGAGTGTATTTTTTTTAATATGGTCGAACATCTGACACACAACTCCATCCATTCCCAATCTAAACAGAGCTTTTACTATGGATTCTAGGCAACTCATATAAATATATAATGGTTTTATTTCTTTTTATAAATACATACATATTATACAAAGGAAACACCCAAACTCCAAAACAAATATTTGCAGAACAAACAAGTATTTTTTTCGTCCCGGGAATCGAACTCCAGACCTAAAGCACAGTAGTCGCACACGCTACTACTGCACCACCAAGGCAGTCAATGTATTATGTATTAAAAATTGATTATTTAAACGATATAATTATTAAGATGACAATTATTATAATAAATAATATACCCTTGATTTGCGACATCGTCCGAGTTCCAGATTAAGACCAGTTTTTTGGCTAGGTTTCGTATTAAAACGCCAAATTTAAACATGAACTTTGTGGTTTAATAACTGAAAACTTTTTTTATGATATAAATAGAGGTTTTTATTGTTTTTTAATCGGAAATTGTTCACTATTTTATTGGTTTTTAATTTTACTTTCACGTAGCCGATTTTCTTATAAAATTCAGGAAAAGGCTCGTCAAATTCGGTCCAGTCGTTACAGAAATTAACCGGATCAAAAAGATAAACAAATCTTTTTTTATTTTTATCGTATAATTTGCAATAACAAACAGACACTTTAATTTTATTTATTTGTATAGATAGCAAACGAACTGATGACTAAGTAACTGCCCGCAATTGAGGAATCACAAGTGAAAAACAACGAAAAAATCGTTTTATATCGGTTTTGTTTGCGCTTGTGGATCGCTCTGGCCGCTAGTTAGGTATTGATTTTATTTGTAGATATCTCCTCAGTAGACTTAAAAAAATTGGCTCCGACGAACAACTACACGGATGTATATAATTGAAATAGTGCCATTAATAAGTTTCTCAAGTTCCATATAGATCTGCTATCATTTGTATATGAGTCACGTTTCGGTGATCAGTTTACGTAAGCCGAAGGCTTTTGCGGATAAAGTTATCAACTCGAATAACGACGAACCGAGAAATATATATTGAGGGGCACATTTTGCTGTAGGGTATTATTACAATAAACACAGTTTAAACCTTAAATATTAATTTTTGACGACACGTATGACGTTTTCTTTTTCAGTTCTATGCACACACCAATAATTAGTAGAGAACGTTAATTAACTATCTAAGTTGAGAACGTTTTGTTTTGTTTCAATTACCAGTATATGTTGACCCGATCGGTTTTTGTGTTGAACTTTCGAAGAGGTTTATGTCCAGCTGTGGACATCTTATGGCTGGGATGATGATGACTATAAATCGACATTGTCGTAGATTTTAAGGGTCATTTACTACTGTTACAAATACGAAACTTTGGGTTGACTTTTATAACGAATCTGAATGATATTTGTTAATAAATAGATAGAAATTTTGAGTAGCACACTATCACCATCATCTCAGCCGAAAGACATCCACTGCTGGACATGGGTCTCCCTCAAATCTCTCCACTAAAACCGATCCTGTGCTGCCCGCATCCGACAATTTCCCACGACCCTCACCAGGCCGTTATAAATGTTATATATTGGGGTATCTAATATATGAGATTACCTATTATGAAGAGAATTATAGAGAATGAGAATTTAGCTTAAAAGTAGATAAAAATAAATGTAAAAATGATGATAGTGCTAAAAAAAAAAGGATTAAAATGAAAGAACAACTGTTTACGCGTTAAACCAGGTGAACAGACACATAATTGTATCCAATTGGAATCAAACCAGTGACCCCTGACAATGGAACCAAACTCTAAAACATCCAGCTTCATAGACTGTCAATTTGTTGTTCTGTCTCTTACCTCATATGCTTAGATTAGAAGTTCGTATCGGATGTAACTACACGCATCTGGCGTTGTATTCATAAAACGTGTAATATCTTAAAATAACCTGTCGGTTATTGCAGCACTGCATCGTTATCGATACAGATATTTTTGTACAATGATCATGTGCGTCAGATTATCGCATTACTTTAAAAAAAAGTTGGAAGTTGAGTCATAAATATGAAGTTATGTCTGTCCTTAGCAGACGAAAAAAGTTGTGGGCGTTTTCTCAAGAAAACATATCTTTCTTTTTTAAAGAATCCTACAAAAATCGCATTGGTAGCGTAATACTTTTTAACGGACTTTAAGAGGTTTTAAAGTCAGTCTGTCTTTTATGAACTGGTTTGGGAAAACTGCTACTAAAAATGAACAGTTCAATAATGAATAATGTCCGTATGGAGTACGGTTTAAGAATACAGAGTGTCATCACCCTTACTCGTCCTATGGGTGTTGTGAGAGGCGACTAAGGAAACAAAATATACAAGAAAACATTGCAAAGAGAAGGAAAACTTGAAACAAACTCTATACCAACCCGTCTGGCCAGCGTGGTATAGAAGATCAAAACCGCCTTGCTGAGGAGAGGTTTATGTCCAGCAGTGGACTGTTCAAGGAAGATAATGATGATGTCCCTTCTCCTCCAACTATATTACCTGCATTATCGTTCTAAATTTAAATATTGACTGTCTCAATGATATTGTAGAGTTTGCGACTGTTGTATTTGAGGTCTCAGGTCAGGTTCCAGGGTCTGAACACATGTTTGTATGATCTGCAAGTACTTGTTTCGGAGTTTTGGTGTTATATTCGTATATGGATATTTACATGTGTGAATTCAAGCCAAGCCTTCTTGCTAAGGAGAGACCTATGTCAAACCGTGGAAATAACGAATGTTGCAATTTATTAATATTCATCAGTACACAGGCGTTACACTGTTCTAAATGTTAATAATTTTCTGTACTGGCAATGGGGTTTCTTGAAATGTTTATAAACAATGATACAATGATCGTCGATTCCACTATAAGGGATCTTGTTCTTCTATACCAAATCAGACGTAATGGTATGAATTGTGTCAATTAATAAGTTTTTCGGGATATGGGGATAAAACTACAGAGTATTGGTATCTGGCGTCAAGTTCTGTGCAACACGATGATTGGACTTGTCTAATCCTACTTTTGTATAGCTATTATCTTCATTTGAGCCTATGGTTGAGCCATGCTGATTTCAGCACGAATCGACTCGACCGGGGCAGTACTACCCTCTCACAGAAGACAAACATAATGCGACGGCATTCGTGCTGTCGTGTTTCGTTGGTGAGTTCGAAACCGGTGGGCTATAGATGCAGGGTTGGCAGTTGTCGTAAGTGTGTGAGCATTACACTGCCACGATGACTGTCATGCCACGACCCCAAGCGGGGCGTGAAAAAGCGTCTCGCTAGGCTGCCATACTGAATTTGCAATGAGTATGGTGATTCCATTCATACTTATTTTTCGCAAGACAAAGTTTGAAATGGCAGTTGTTCAACTGCTTCTTAAGAGTTTAATGAGAAGTACGCCACATATTTAGTACCGCTCCAACAGCAGTAATGTGAAGAGAATTAAGCTATTTTAACCGTAAATAGACTGAATTACCCGCGCGTGTTTGTACAAGCGATACAGGGATTACTGTGAAGGCGAGATAAAACATTCGTTATGTCCAAAATAACACTATTTGTCACAGCTTCGCACTTCCTTATCATCTCTCTATACAGAGAGAAAGTGTATTTTTTACGACGTGATAAAATAATGTCCTATATTTTCATTACTACACAATATAAGTCTGAAGAAAACTCTAATTTACCGAGTGAATAGGTACCATAATGTTTGTAAGAATTCGGATAAGTTCAATTAAAAACCTAACTTACTAAATTATTTTTTTTTAGTAATCTTGCAAGAAAATTAATTAGCACCCCTTTTAGGGGTGTGGGGAGGGGGATGACAGTAAAGAAACCATGAGGTTTCCACCAGGAGGGTGCCACTTGCTGCCGTAGGTGGCCCGAGGTACGTCGGGGTTCCAGGTATTTCCTTACTAGGGTGCACCTGGTCTCTCGGCTATTGGTACCTAAGACGGCGTGCGGTTTTTTTTTTTGGGTGGGGACACTGTACTTTTGATCTGTCGCCAAACGCACATTGCATTTACGTTGCATTTAACAAACTATCATTAACAACTGACAACTACCATGGGAATGTCGTGCATTGCACATTTAGGCATTTGTATCTTTTTACGAGTGTGTGTGGACGGATTAATAATCCAGAGTGTCACCGTGTCTATTTATCCCATGGTGTCCTATAAAGAATATTAGAATCAACGTTACTAGTATCTGTTGAACAATATTTAAGTGTCGTCAGTAGCAAATATGAGAATATTTCATTTGTACGGTGTACAATGGTTTGTTGATATAAGCTATCCTATAGCTGAGAATACTCCAATATTTACGAACAAACGATAGGAACTGGGACAACGGGCTTTTAGCCGATGACAATGGGCAAGTATACGATACATATGAGGAAGAGCTGGTTCTTTTGCAGAAACGAATGGTGATTTTAATCAGAATACTACACGAAGTGCTGAGTCAGTCTATTTATCAGCAAAGTGTCCACTATTTTTTTTTTTATATCTAACCTACCAAAGTGACTCTATTCTGCCTGATGGAAACCATAAATAGAATCCAAGAGCGGTGCTCGCCATACTCACTGCGAATGACGACAGTGCGTGGCGACCCACGCTATGGCGGCCTAGTGAGATGCTTTTTTACGCCCCGCTTAAAGGACCGGGGATCGTAGTGGGAGGGAAACACGTGCGCTGGTAATAAATTCCAGACTTTAACTGATCTGCACAGGAAGGAAGAGCCGAATCGTTTAGTTCGGGAGCGTATGTCTACCATTCTGAAACGGTGACTTCCAAGGCCAGCACGAGTTGTCCTAGAGAGGAAGGATATTGTGCAGTTTGGAATTAGGCTGCCGTGTGTGAGACTTGTGAAATTATTATGTATTTTTTTGTAATAGATGATAACTACTGCGCTTGATGGAAAGCGTGAGTAGATTCTAAGAGTCTTGATCACCATCCTCATTGCAGCATAGTGGCCCACGCTATGGCGGCCTAGTGAATGATTTTTCACACCCCGCTTAAAGTGTCCGGCATCACAGTAAGAGAGAAACACGTGCGCTGGTAGTGAGTTCCAGGTTTTGACTGTTCGATACATTGTTTATGGCGAAGTGCCTCTCGTGTCGGAATCGATGTTATTATTTACGCACTTAGTTATTACATACATGAGATGTGTTTGAACGTCTACCTATTATTAAGTCTGAAGACAGTCAATAAATTGTTTCGACTTGTTTAACAAACTAGAGGTCGTAGTATTGATTGCTCGCTCAAAGTTACTCTTACTCGAGAAAGTTCGACTAAGAATGAGGGTAGATGTTATTTATAACATCTACCCTCATTCTTAGACAGACACTTCTATAAGGTAGACAGAAATATCAGCTACAGCATCCATTATTTTCGTAACTGCGTTTCAGGATATTCGATAGAAAACCTAAATAAAATCATAGCTGTTTTTTTCATAGGTTTTTGAACCTAATAAGGGTCCCTATAGTTTTGCCGTGTACGTCTGTTTATCTGTTTGTCCGTCTGGGACTTAGCTTTGAGACTTAGTGCCGTAAAGTACACTGTATTATACTTTTCTAGTCTATAGGTGTAGGTCGTCTAGGTGTGAACGGAATCGGGAGAGGGCCGAACCAGAGCGAAGAAGAATTCGGCGGCGTTATGAAACGTCGACGGGACCGCGAGCCGCCAGAGAGGTGGGACCTCTGGTGGCGGATTAGTTGCTGCGGTCGGCGATACGATAATTTGTTGTAGCCTGGTCGCAAAAATGCGACTGGCTGCAATCGTAACACATGATTTCAACAAGATGGAGATACTTGTCACACGTCCAATGAGTCCCTGATGGTGGTCAAAGACATGTTCCGGAAAAGCTGATTTTCAGACGAGGCGACATTCCATGGCCACCCAGAAGACCAGATCTATCCCCAGCAGACTTCTTTTTATGGAGTTATTTGAAGAGTCATGTCTACATCAATAAACCAAATACCCTTGCCGATGAGTATTCGAAAATTTTCGAAACGGTCGTCATTTAGACGATGTAATTTTTAAAATATAAATTTCAATTAACTAACTCTCTTGTAAATAAACATTGTTTATAATATATCAAATGATTTTTTTACATGATTTCTCAACGTCACCCATGTTGTAGGTTGTTTGAATTCGATCTAACCTTTTTAAAAGAATTTATTTAATCAATAGATATGTTTGATTAGAATTAAACTTAAAAGCTGTAATTTTGATTCATGTCATGTTTTTAGCAAAACACGATTCGTGTTTTTAAATCTTAATCAAGATTAGAAGTAAGAATGCTAAAGCCAAGTTCTGTAATAAATGCCTATCTTACAAATGTCGCAACAATTTCGCACAAAATACAAAACCCTTCAGAAATACAACATTTCTTGAGTAGCTACTTATTGAAATTGGAAACCTTTTTTAAGCTAAAAGCTAAGTCGTGACGCTATGTATACTTAAGTCGTCATAAAAAGAGTGAAACACTGTCAAGGACACGTCTGAAACTTTGTGTAAAAACTTAATATATATTTTCATTTTGCTCAGTAGATAATCTTGGAACGTGGGACGAAAGACGTGATCTGATTGTGGATGGCTAAGTTTATGTTTGTGCCTTTGGGACTTGTATGTAGGACAAGCAATGTTACGCCTTTTATGTAACATTGCTTGTTTTAATTTTTAAAAGGCAACTCCCGCTTTTGGCGTATATCCTGTATGCGTAGGGACTTTACGAAAATATGTATATCATGAAACGGACACAAAGAACACCCAGACTTAGAACAATAGTTTTTGAATCATGCAAAGTGTTTATTTATTTATTTTTTATTGTGAGAGCCTGCCAAAGTGACTCTACTCTGCCTGATGGAAAGCATGAATAGAATCCAAGAGTTCTGATGACTAATGAGACTCTTTTAGTGGAACAGTAGGCATAGAAGGAATCGATAGTGGTGAAATGACTGCTTAAACTACTATATCATTCGCACAGTCATATTAGATTTACGACACAAGGTTGCTAGTCGAAATAATTGACTCGTAGAGTACTAACAGATTGATCTCCAACAATATGGGTAAATCTGAATTACACAGTATTCTTAAACATGTTAAAAGCTGATTTACTGGTACATTAATTGATATAGCAATTAATATACTGCAACTCTTGGGCGTTACTTGGTTTGTAAGTTTGCAAGAGCCATAGTGGATATTTGAGTATAGTGCAATATTCGCATGGTATCATGTAGGTAAGCGAAAAAACATAACTTGGTACTGTCACCTGTAGACACGTGAAACTCAAGAGTCACAAATGCTGCATAGAATTTGGAGATTGATCTTCCGATAACGTCATTAACTCGGTAAATATAATGAAAGAATTCCTTGATACGGTTTTCAGTAAGGTCGTAATATCATACCAGTCGAGCCGGCACATGTGCCAAAGCACGACTCTCTCACGGTTATTTTTGATATTTTCTTATTTATACTTCCTGCATTACAATTGCACGAGGTAGACTTTATGCTACATGGCATTATTTATCAGTCACTGTTTTTTATTACTTTAAGCCTGCCAAAGTGGTTTTTCTTTGGCTGACGGAAAGCACGAATAGAATCCAAGAGTTCTCATTACCATTGAGTTCTCATGCATACAATGCAATATGGTGATCTGTACTACGGTGACCCAGTGAAATGCTTCTTCACGCTCCACTTGGGGACGTAAAACGCAGGACAGACATGTCATCGTTGCAGTTTATGGCTTACAAACTTACCACGATAACTGTCACCCCTGCATCAACAAGCCTTTAGTTGGTTCAGTAAGAGACAAGGCAGGCAAGATTCTCTACTCTGCCTGATGGAAAGCATGAATAAAATCTATGAGTTGTGGTCACTATACTCACTGCGAACGCATACAATGCAGAATGGTGACCCGCTCTACGCAGGCCTGTGAGATACTTTTTCACGCCTCATTTGGGGACGTAAAAAGCATGAGACTCATCGTGGCTGTGTAAAGCTCACAAATTTACCACGATAGCTGTCACCTCTGCATCAATGTCACTCAGCACCGAAACACGAGAGCACGGGTGCTGTCGCTTTAGGTTGGTCTTTTGTGAGAGGATAATACTGGGACAGTATTATACTGGGACAGTATTATCCTCTCACAGGTTGAGTCGGCCCGTTCGTGCTGAAATCAGCGTGTCTCTACTACCTTAGCAAAAGCGTGTAACTAATTAAATAACTTTTAACTTAATGTTTACAGAATAAACTCATTTAATTATAAAAGTAGGGTATAATTTTAATGTATGAGTAGAGATTATCCCAGTTTACTATCTCTAATATCGATATAGGAAAGTATGAAACTTGAAAAAATCAACTGATTTCTATAATTAGTCTATTGAAGCACGATTTCAAGAGAGTAATATTTCATGTTCGTTAACAATCAAGGATTATTTAAGGGGGAAGGTTCAGGAGTTTCAAACGTGACCAGACTACGAAGCGTCCTGCGGTTGCCCGCACTCGTTTTATATCGACGCTATTATTATCGATACAAGTTACTGGTAGATGTTTATGTCATTTTCTTATGGCAAGCTATTTAGCACCGTGTTCTATGTCTTTAATTCTTCATCTAGTTAGGAGTTTGCTATTAGGGTTATAATCTACTGTATCGGTGGCGTAGCGGTAGCGTTTGCGACTGGTGTGCTTGAGATCACGGAATAGATTCAATGGTCAGATCAAGCGTTTTTATGGCCTACATATGGTTTCTATTGCCCATTGATGCAGGGGTGACAGTTATCGTGGTAACCGTGTAAACCTTATACTGCCACAATGACTGTCATGCCTTTTACATCCCCAAGCGGGGTGTGAAAAAGCATCAATGGTCACCAGACCACAACTCTTGGATTCTATTTATGCTTTCCATTAGGTAGAGTAGTCACTTTGGCAGGCTCTTAATATAGAAAAAAAAAATGTTTTGGAGTTTGGATTTTCTATGCATAATATTTATGTATTTACAAAAAAAGTGTATATGTATATGTATTTATATCGGTTGTCTAGTACCTATAGTACAAGTTCTGCTTAGTTTCGAACTAGAAGGCGTTGTGTCTGATTTCCGAAACATATACCATCATTTTATATATAACGTTATATTAAATATATTATTAGCACGTCAAGCTATTGACCTCGCGCCTGATCTCTCCCCGGTCGTGTCGGATGACCGTCCCATCGGATTGTGAGATTGAGGGAACAGAGAGTGCACCCGTGTTTTCGCACGCACTTCTGAACTATAATATTTCCTGCTTAGTTGGCTGGCCTCTGTTGACAGTGGCTGCCATGGCCGAAATTGGCTAGGAGTACATCAATATCATCATCGTATATATCCTTCATTCTTAGCTGGCCAATCTATTTTAAAGAAAATAACACTTCATCAGCACTTTACGTCCAATAACTGACGAATGATATAGGTTACTTCGTGATGTCGGAGAGGAGAGGCCTATGTCCAGCAGATGACTGTCAATGACTGACGACTTGGTGATATCTCTGAAAGTTTGTCGACTCCTTGTTATTTTTTTGACTGTGACTTTGGGGACTAATAATTTCACGTAAGGTAAACATAAGTCAGGAGTCGATCTGGCCACGAACTTTTTGTTTGAAAAATTAGAAGTGAGTTATTTATTTAGTTTAAGTATAAAATGTACTGCTTACTCTATCTAAATCATATTCAATGTTTCTCTTTCTCTCGATTTCTCAAGAAGCACGGTAGGATTGTGTGATTTTACCAATTTCATTGCGTCATGTGCATAAGAATTTGACCTACATAAGATAATACAACAATAACGCAAGAAATGCGTTGTTTCAGATGAAAATTTTCTTTTGTCTTTATGAAATTAAGTATTTTTATAATTATGACAAAAACTTTATCGTGTATTTACCACAGTTGCTCTAAGATTGCCTCTTTTTTCTACCATTCTGTTACCTTAAAGAATTAAAAATTTTTTTGGTTTCCCATAAAAAAATATAAAACTTACCACACATTCAGAGGACTTATTAAAAATTATATGATTCAGAAACCTCCGAAGCGTACATCAGCGTTAATTATGAGCGATAACAAAGTTTTGTACATAAAGACAAAATGGTTCTAAATGAAAAACAACAAACGCAGCATCTTAAAAATAACAATTATCTATCTTCAAACCAGCACGATCGACTTAAACGACTTTATCATTTAAAACTCGGAGACACTAATTATTTTACTACGTGAAAGAATTTCAAACTGTCATTCAAAGGAATCTTAATTATTCAAAATTGCCATCCAAATCTGTACAGAACAAATTTACCGCTGGACTGCAATAAGTTGGAATTCATTTTCAAAATTTATATAATTTTTCACACGGCAGTTTGGTCCAGCACTAGGCAGAGTCTGTACCATGGGCATGAAGAAGCATCTCACTAGGCCGCCATAGTGTGGGTCACCATACTGCATTATCTGTATTCGCAATGAGTATGGCGGCCACCACTCTTGGATTCTATTCGTGCTTTCCATCAGGCAGAGTAGACTCACTTTGGTAGGCTTCTATAAAAAAAGAACCTGATTACTGCTAAACATGCTTATATCTTTCTAAATACATACATATTATAAATAAAAACTTAGACACGGTCAAATCATCGTACCCATCGTGTTTTGAAGAGCTCTTCCAACTGGTTCCACCTTTTCCCTTCCTCCACAGGACTACTCATGCTGGCCGTAGAAGTCATCGTTTTAGAATGGTAGACATACGCTCTCGAAATAAATGGTTTGGCTCTTCCCTCCCGCTGTGATCAGCGCACCTGTTTCCCTTCAGCTATGATCCCGGATCCTTCGTATGGTCACGGATTAACAGTACTCCTCCTATTCATCTCCGTGGTGTCGTAAGAGGTGACTAAGGGAACAAACTATGCAGGACATAATTGATGCAAACAGTAGAAAACTTGAAACAAACCCTATACCAACCAAGCCAGCGTGGTATAGTAGGTCAAAACCTCCTTTCTAAGGAGAGGCCTATATCCAACAGTGGAGTGTTAAAGGCTGTTGATGATGATGATGATAATGATGAGGAATTGAACCCACGATCTTAGCCGTCAGGGTCTCTAACCACTAGTCATAGTAGTAGATATAGTAAGTTTGTTATTTACATAGACCATAAGTGAAACTAATAAAAGCGAATGAAAAATACTCTTTAAGTACACACGTAGAAGGTGTACATTAACATTACAAGAAAAATGTCTTTAATTTCTGTGTCATGGTATAAGAAATGAAACACCAAAATGTGGATTTGACCTAGAAGTCCTTTAGGCTAATCTGGACCCAAATCTTTCTGAAACTGGTTTTATTTTCAATTCTTTTCTAAAGAAATATTTTAAACTCAACTTCGTGTGCGTTTTTCGGAATGAATAACTTTTTCATGCTTTTGGAACATTTCTATTGTTACATACGCTCTCCTCGATAAATGGGCTATCCACATGAAATTACTTTGTCAATTCTAGCCAGTAGTACCTGAGATTAGCACATTCAACCAAACAAACTTTTCTACTTTTTAAAATTAGTATAGAATTCATAGGGCAAAAAGGTTTTGAATTTGTCATGGCGTCATACACTACTAAATTAGGCAAGAGTTAAACATGGACAAAATAAGGAAGCAGAGCTATTCTCATTTCGTTGGCACGACGGATAGTTTCCGCCGTGTGATGAATTTATCATTGTACCGGGAACAGATGGACGTATATGGGTCGAGTAGGGTTACTGTAATATGTGCACTTGTAGGACTTGAAGAGGAAATAATCAACTGAATATTGGTGTAAAAAATAAAAAAAAACACGCTTTTGTAACTAGCAGACGTACATAAATTCACGACTGTTTCCCCAGATGGGTAGGCAGAGGTATATTAAACGCTCACTTTTCGTTAGTGTTTTGATCCCACGCATTTAGCCGTTAATCGGAATGCCAGAACCTCGTCCGGCAGTGCACTACTTATCCTAATCGCCGCCTCAGGGTCGCTGCGGCCACATCTTGGGGTGACGTGACCGCTGCAAACGACCCGAGACAGGTGACACTCCGGCGCGGCCGTGGAGTGTCGCCTGGGGCGGGGCACTGTTCTGCCTTTTTTTGTGTAGAGCAGTGAGAGGTGTGATAGCGTCTTGCCCTAAGGCATGTGGTGTCCGCGATGTACCTCAGCTGTGAGGTACGGCAGGGAGGACTCCAGAAACCGCTTATGCGTTCCTGAAGCCCCTCCCGACTGCCGAGGTAGGCCGCCGCAGGGTTTAGTGGGTAGACCGGTTCACCGGGAGTCCTACACACGCCCTTCGTCTCCCCGGAGGGAATGGTGCGGAAAGCATTCCCCGCGTAAAAAAAACAGGTGCACCACTTATAGGTGAGGTTGACTTGGGCCCTGAGTTCTTAGTGGGAACTAAACTAAAACTAAAAAGTAGAAAATAATTTTATATAATCACTTTATCACTTGAGAACCCTACTGTCTACCTTGGACAAGTAATCTGCTGAATAATCTGGTTACCATAGCTCTACCTAGTTCGGTATCAGATTACCGTGTGTGAGTTGTGTGAATTTATTATTATTATTAACTTATACTGCACGTATCGCTTCGCCGCTGCCTTGTATTCTGAATTTTATGAGCTCGATCGACACATGGACAACAATTTGAGTGATTCATAAATTATTGTCTGGGTGTTCTATCTGCCCACTTCATGTATATTTGTAAAGTTCCCCCGACATAGGATATTTCCTAGAAGAATCTGAATTTGATTAAATTAATTTGCGTGGCTTATTGTAATGATAATTAGGTATGGTATTTGAGTTTAATATTCGATATTGGGCATATTCAGGAGATTTAAGATATTCGTCTACGGTCCAATTGTGTATTCAGTTCTGATGCACAGTATATTCGGTAATCGAATTCGGAATTAACGGAATTCAATAGGGATCGTCTTAATTAATATTTCATATTTTATTCTAGTATTCGTATCAAATTAATATTCACCAAACATATTTATTTATGATTAAGATGAAAATGTTACATGCAATTTTTCAAGGTATTTGGAAATATTAGCGTTACCATTGCTGTCCATGCTCATATAATAGAGGCACGTCTATTGCTAAGAAATCATTGTGATAGTGAAGTGTTACTTGTCCGAACCATTGTATCCTTTTACTTAGCAATCAGAGTCACGAAACAGAGTTACGAAACAGCCAACAGACCAGTCTCATGTACTCATACTATTAAGAGACTTTTTTTTATTTATTTTTTTATTTCAAGAGCCTGCCAAAGTGACTCTACTCTGCCTGATGGAAAGCATGAATAGAATCCAAAAGTTGTAGTCACCATAGTCATTGCGAATGCTGACAATGTAGTATGGTGCCCCATACTAGGGCGGCCTATTAAGATGCTTTTCTACACCTCACTTGGGGATGTAAAAGACATGAGAGTCATCGTGGCATTGTATTGCACACACTTGTCACCCCAACTGTCACCCCTGCATCAATGGGCCTCCGGTCTCACACTCATCAACTAAACAGTCTTCTGTTCTTCTGTGACATGTTAGCATAGTCACATCAGCAGCCTTTACTATACAAGCTTCTCCATAGGAAGGAGGTTTTGGCCTACTATACCACGTTCGCTAGACGAGTTCGTATAGGATTTGTTTCAATTTTTTCTTCGAATTTGTTTCCTTAGTCATCTCTTACGACACCCGTGGGTGGTGAAGGAGTGGTGACACTTTACCGGAGTCCGTCACTACACGGTTAAGCTTGCCTAGTATGGCATCTTAATAGAAAAAAGTTCTTACTAAGGCGGATAGATTGGAGTGTGTAATCTCTGGTAGGTCAGGGTCACATAGCTGTAACTCCAATTGGCTGACGCAAAATTCGAGGCCCTAATCGTATTATTAACAAGTTCACTTAATTAGAGAAAAGTTTCTAATTTGTTTTCTTTTCCTTATCAGGTTTTGCTGGACTGACGCAGGAGTCACTTGGTAAGTTGATAAACCTTTCACTAACTATCTGCTACTAAATTGCTAAAAGTTGGTGAACCGAAACTGACACATGTGAAGTACATTTCCCGTATGTGAGAGATGCTTCGGCACGCATGAGTCGGCTTGACAGGAGCGATATAACCGTTCAGCAATTCTTTCGTTGCTTTTACAGTGAGTGAGGTTACGACAGCCCAAACCCCTCCTCCCTGATTAAAAAAGGATGGACTCAAATGGTGGTTGCTCTTAGAATGCAGGTACCATGAGCAGTTCATTAGCGGTGGTAGTTACTTACTTTAAAGGTATTTAAAGTACTAAAAGACAATTAAAAATATACAAACATACATAACATCACGGGTTTTTCCACCAGGGGTGAGCAGAGACAATTGATCTTCACTTACTACGGTCTTGACAGCTTTTATGCTTCGTCTACCTTCGTCTCGTAGGTTCCTGGTGCTTCTTACGCGGCCTTTTTTTAGAACATTACTGATTATTTCATTTAGTATTTAAAGAATGCCTTATCCGAAAGCAAGGAGGATTAGCTAACGAAGAAATTGTGACAATCGTTTTAAATGGTCGTTAAAAATTTTCTCGCCTTTGTGTTCGGTAAGTTTTTTTGTTAATGTTATCGACATTTCACATGTCTGTGATTCTTTGTTATTTAACCAAATAAGGATATTAATAAAATGAATAAATTTTATTACCACATTCATAAACGGTGAGAACGTCTTTCAGACATGCCTGAAAGTAAAAAAAAAAGAGAAAACGCCATTTTTTCTTTGTGCAAAATAAGCGAATCATTTTTAAAGAATTTAAGTATTTTTTTTAAGTTTTTTAGTAAACTTATAATTTAATCTTTTTCTTTACGAAAGTCCAGTTTAAATAAATGTATGTAATTTAATTTTATGGATTTTTAGGTCTTGGTATTTTGTGCCTATGTACTTCCATATAGTATGTATGCAAAATTAGCTGAATCCAAGCTTTTCTTTTTTTTATATTTTATATATTATATAAAAAAAAAAAGAAACAAATTTGTACCAGCTAAGAAAGCTTCGTGCGCTCATGCACAACAACTTTGCCGAAGATAATCACATGACTAAATGTATAGTTTACGATTCTATAAAGGACATATGGATAGATAGACAAACATTCATTTTTATATATATATCTATACGAAACATCGAAAAAAGAAGATCATATCACATACACTCTTTTGGGTAATAAATAGAATTTTAGTAATCCGCCATATATACAAAAAAATAAACGAAAAGAAAAAAAAATTAAAGTACCTAACAGCCTGGTCATCCTACTACTTGCATTTGATATCGCACCTAAGAATAAGCGCGAAGATTGTTTGATCTCGTTAACAATTAGCCGCCGAATAGATGTTTGTTTTGAACGCTCGGTGTGTTTGTTCTGTCTTAATGGAGATTAGTAACTAGTCACGCTATTTTATCTGGCCCTACCAAGGTGACTGTTCTACCTGATGGAAAGCATAAATAGAATCCATATCTATGGGTGCATAGGGTTTCCACTAAGCACTTAGGACAAGTCGACAAGCAAGTGGTGCACCAGTTGATTGACGGGGAAGGCCCTGGCAAACAAAACATCCCGCTTAGCGGCAATAGGCTCGCCAAGTAATATGTGGAACCAAAACACTCGCGAAAAGTGGGCGTTTAATATGCCTCTGCTCTCCCCTTCCGGGGAAACAGGCGTGATTATATAATGGTGATCACCATACTCATTGCGAATGCAGACAATGCAGTATGGTGACCACTATGGCGACCCAGAATGATGTATAAGTATTAGCTATAAATGATGTTTAATATGAAAAAGATGGCTGGCAGCGGATGGATGCGAGTTGCCCAAGACTGGGATTGTTGGCGTTCCTTGGAGGAGACCTTCGTGCAGCAGCGAACGGGGATAGATTAATTGATGATATATAATTTTTCTTATTCACTTTCTCTCTTTAACTTAAGTTTTGTTTTTGAAGTGATAGAAAACACTTATCACCATTATCACCATCATCTTCTTACCCTTTTCTCAAATTTATTTGGAGTCTTTGACATAACTTTCTTCTCCCAACATCTATCACTGGATATCTTGTTTTACCTGTTCTTTCACTTTATTGCGAAATAATTTGGGCCTTTTTTTATCACCAGCGTGTAATATAACATACTAGCTTTTGCCCGCGGCTTCACTCGCGTGAAATTCGGTCTGCCACATTAAGTTTCGTGACAGATCATTTTAATTTTTTTTTTCTTTCAAAATTTCATGATGATCAGTTGAGTAATTTTCGCGTGAAACCCTAACAAACAAACTTACATTCGCGTTCATAATATTAGTAGGGAATATGAAATATTTTTATTTAAGTAATGGTATGACTGAGTATCATAACATATTTTTCTAGAAAAGAGTGTTTTTATAACTTGACCTAACACGATATGATTTTATAGGCAGTATTTTTATAACCTTATTCAAACTACTGATATATAAATACCAAATATATAAATGAACATTTTTGTAGTTTATTTATACCGCATTTTTACCACAATAACCGACATACAGGTGGTTTCCACACGGAAGAGGGTCATCTAGGGTGCACCTGGTTTTCCAGTTACTAGCATCCGAGACGGCATGCGGTTTTTAGTAAGTTCAAGTCGGACATAACCACCAGCCGGTGGTATCCGAGTCGATTATCTCACTATAAAAAAAGTAGTCAAAGTCACGGGGAAAAGCTAGTGCTTTAGAAATAACTCACGTAAGTTATTGTTCCCATTTTTGTATTACATTTTACTTTCTACAAAATTACCGTATATATTGTGGAAATAGTCATAAATATATGGCAATTATATTTTTGTTATCAGAACGACATTTTTATTAAGCAATAACATCAAGTGTATTGTCGTCGTATAAACGTCAGGTTGACACTATTAATCAATATGTCATATTGATATGGCAGCTGTCAACTTGTGTAACGTCATGTCCTTTAGTAGGACTTTATGGTTTATAATTGACATTATCACTGTGCACTTTTCAAAAAGCTCGCTAATCGATAAAAACGAGGTCCGACGCAGACAAAGTTGCGCGGCTCAGCTTCTGTTTTAAAATATAATTTGTATAGTGTGGTTGAGTAAAGCAAAGTAACGTTATCTCTAATTCTATAGACCTAATAAAGAACCCAGTTGACCTTAACAATTTTATTTGAGAGCCATTACCCCTAAACCCTGCGTGACTCGGCGATACACATAAAAATATAATGCCATAGCAATAAAATATATTTGACCATAAAACTTTCAAGGACATCGGATAAGCCAATGTTGTTTTTGTATGTATTAAAATATTACTTTTGGCATCCATTGTGGATGTAAAAACTAATGCGGTTAAAAACTTTTGTTTTCAGCAATTTCAGTTCAGTAACTTCCCTAGTTTATGGTCACTGCTCAGCTCTTATTGATTGTTGGGAAATGTTATGTCTATACATATGAAATTATGAAACTTGCCCTGAGTAACTGTTTCATCAATGCAGACCCTAAACCACCGGGGCTACAACCTAAATATTTTGACAATTGATGCTTTTATGTTGTGCAAAGTGGGCCACGAATTAATTAACATTTAAAAAATCGTATAAAAAAAACCATTTGATATATTATAAAAATAGTTTTTTTACAAGAAAGCTAATTAGTTGGAATTTATATTTTAAACATTACGTCGTCTAAATGGCCACCGTTTCGACGTTTGCACTCTTCTAAGCGAGCACCGAAATTTTCGATTACTCGTCGGCAAAGAGACCGCAAGATCGCCGACATCTCTACGCTGATTTTTTCTTTTAGTTGACGTAGTGTATTTGGTTTATGGATGTGGATTCGATTCTTCAAATATCCGTATAAAAAATAGCTCTCCTTTTGAAAGTTCTGGACTTCTGGGTGGCCATGGAATTTAACCTTGTCTGGAAATCAGCTTTTTCGGCAACATGACTGACCACCGGTAGGGACTCATTGAATGTGTGACAAGTGACTTCATGTTGTTGAAACCATGTGTTACGGTTGCAGTCAGCAAATTTCAGTAGCATCGGTCTCAAGAACTCGCGTAACATGTATGCGTGGGATATTATTCAAATGTTAACGAATTCTTGGCCCGCACTACGTTTATGATCTCCTAGCTGACTTTGACAGGTGTGTGCGCAGACACTAGTGCACTCTCTGTTCCGTTTTTCTCACACATACTAAGAAGAAACTTCCTCACTAAAGGGCTTCGTCATTTTCTAAATTGGAAATACGAAATTAGAAATAATGACATTGGCATTCGGCTAGTAGTTTCGCACCAATGAAGAATTTTTTGTAATCGGCCTGGCTGTTTTCAAAGATAAGTGTTTTGTTTACTATCTTGAAATATAAGAGGCTGCAAATTAATTAGTTAGGCTAATTTTAGTCCTTGGAGAGTTTGTATCAAGAGAAGATGCGACCAAAGCGAGGTAACCGACGTAATTGTCCACCAAATCTTGATTGTATACCTTTTTATAACAGTTTTAAAGGAAAGCCGTGAATGTAGACCGGTTTGGGTCAAATGAAATGAAATGTAAAGACCTTTTTACACATCTCTCAAAAATATGTATCACAAAATATTTCTCTTCTCGGGCATATTCAGAGACACAAGTTAGATTTTCTTATACAATTCCATTAGTAATTTTATTATACGTAAGTTAATCTTTACTAAGAGATTGTTTCGTTGAACGCGCTAATCTCAGGAACCACTGGCTCGAATTGGATAATACTTTTAGTGTTGTATAGCTATGTAACATCACGTTACGACCAATAGGAATGAGTTTGTTTGTGACACTCAGAATCATAGAGATTAGTACGAGTTTATTTGTTACCTATAAAATGAAAAAAAAGCGGCATTAATATATGGTTATTTGGGTTAGAGTTTATAATATATTTATTTATTTATTCAAGTCAAGTACATGTACAATCATATTATGATATTTATGGGTGGCATCCAAAGTAAGCTACGCTTGAATCTTGGGCTGCCACAGCATCTAGAAATTGCAGCAGGAAAATTAGACGCGTACAGGACGCATTTACAGAAATCATAACTGACAAATAGTTTTAAAGAAATGAAGTTTCTTCATTATATATTATTAAAATTAAAAAAACGACCTTTTTTATTCGTCAATGAGGAGAACCAGTCCTTTGAAACACAAAGTAACGTATTATAAGACTTAAATAAGATGGTAATGAACTGTTGCAATCTTTTGTGTATCATCTTTACACCATGTTTCTTCCACATGACAAACATGTGTCTAATTTTATACTGATTTCTAAACCTCAAGCTATAACCCTTAAGTTATATCACATAGAGTTGAAATTACAACAAGTTGTAGATGTATATTTGGGGTAATGTGCAATAGAAATTTAATCTTATTTGTAAGTTACATGGTTTAAAATGTAATGACAGTGTGTGGTTTAGTTTTAAGCAGGATTTAATGTCTTCTTCTGGCGAAGTAATGTAACAGACGTGATGCTGTAAATAGATGAATGGTTATCTTAATTATGAATGGAAGATAATGATTTCCTATTTGTTGATAAAATAATATATATAGTCGACTGTTGGACATATTTTAAGGTAGTAGAGCCACACTGATTTCAGCACGAACGGTGGTTAGTACCACCCTCCCACAGAATACCAAACTAAAGCGACAGCATCCGTGCTGTCATGTTTCGTTGGTGAGTGCGAGACCGTAGGGCCTATTGGTTCAGGGGTGACAGTTATCGTGGTAAGTGAATAAGAATTAGACTGCCACGATGACTGTTATGCCTTTTGCGTCCTCAAACGCGACGTAAAGAAGCATATCACTAGGCCGTCATAGTGTAACAATGAGTATGGTGACCACATCTCTTGGATTTTATTCATGTTTTCCATCAGGCAGAGTAGACTTTGGTAGGCTCTAACACTTAAAAAAAAAGTAAACAGGCTTCTCCTTACATAGGTGATTTTGGTCTACTATACCACGCTGGCCAGACGAGCTGATGGCTTCTCTTTGCAGCGCTTTTTCCTGCGTTCTTTACTCCCTTAGTCACCTCTTACAACACCCACGGGATAAATAGGGGTAGTGACACTATGTATTTCTCATTCGTAATCACACTTCGAATATAAAGTTGTTATGATTGTAACTGGACCAGTGTCAACAGGGTAACTTTGAATCTATATGTTCCTATCAGTCGGGCGGCTCGTATTCAATTTTGAACATTTTTATGGTCTTTTCATAAATTTTAAAAGCTACAAATAACGAGTATATTTTCTTAACGTTGGATTTTTAAATGCTTAATTCATGTAATACAGAAAAAAATTACTTGAATTTCTTTTTTAATATTTTTAACAGAAAAGTAAGGTGAATGCCGGACCATAAAAACAATTGATAAATATATCGGACATCTGACGCATAATATCTGACTGATAGAATATATATATAAAAACATACATATTTTACATAGAAATCATTCAAACTCTGAAACAAGTATTTGCAGATTATGCAAACATTTGATCCAACTCGCTAAATGGAACTGGAGGCCTCTAGCACAGTAGTCGCATTCACTACTGCTGCACCACCGAGGCAGTCATAATTATATATTTTTATTTATTCAAGGACATTTTTGACAAATGACAATAAGATAAATACTCGTCAAGCTGTTGAACTTGTTCGAGAGACACGCTCTTATCTATAAATAACTCTGTAATGGTTCGTAGGAATATTAAAACTACAGTCTAAATTTATACTAAGCAATGAAACTAACTAAAAACTTAAGAAATTACGGTGTTAAATAAATTTCTCATCATCTTATTTTGCTCTACTAACTGACAATTAAAGTTTAAGCAAGAATTGACCTCAGACGGGAAATGAACGCGCTCCGTTTGCAGGCTATTGTTCAAAGCTTAGTTTTACCACCATTGAATGAGACTCGCTGAAGTGTTATTGTGCTAAAGAAGAGCAAATCTCTGAAATAGTTAGTTTCAACTGAAAGAGGTAGAAATCTGTATATGTGTAGTATTTTTCGAGTTAGTAGAGCCACGTTCGTCGGCCGGCTCGTCCGGGGCAGTACTACCCTCTCACAAGATCAACCTAAAGCGACAGCGCCCATGCTGTAGTGTTTCGTTGATGAGTGCGAGACCGATGGCCCATTGATGCAGGAGTGACAGTTATCGTGGTAAGTGTGTGTTGCATTCACAATGCACTGCCAAGATGACTGTCACACTTCTTACGTCACCAAGCGGGGCATGTAAAAGCATCTTACTAGGCCACTATAGTGTGTTGCATTCACAATGAGTATGATGACCACAACATTTGGTAGAGTCACTTTGACAGGCACTTAAAAAAAAGTAAATAAATTCCTCACAGAATCACGGCAAGGGTAGCTTAAGCTCTGGTTATCTCATTCTCTTGCAGAAAATGAAGAGAAAATATTTAAGACTATTTTTCCGGTGACCTTCTTTCAGCAGTGGACGGCGATAGGATGATTTGAGTTTTCCGTATTCTCGTGGCATATGGCAATATTAACTTCATAAATCAATTTTCCAGCTCATGACTATTTCGACCGGGGTGATACCACGTTGCACAGAAAATCGGGGTTAAGGAACTCTTTCGTTACTTTTCAGCAACCAATTAAGGTTACCGGAACCAAAGCTCCTGGGTTTAGTCCCATTGATCTGGTGAAGTCACTTGACGTGAGTTGGCCCACCTCCTCGTTTGCTCCTTTATGTCATAAATTAAAGACCTAAGACGTGACCGCATCTTTCAGTAACGGTCTGTGTATTGAATCGTAAAATCTGATTATCACACCGGCTTGTTGTTTATAAAAACATCTGCTTCGCGGGGGATTAATACGTATTAGTCATTTGTTCGATGTATTATAATACGTTACATCATACGCAGATGGAAATAGAATGTAACCGTTTGGGTTTGAAAGTTCTCGCGATTTTACGACTTGGGACTTGAAATTGATTTTTTAAAGATTAGCGTTTCTTTAACGTACTTCTTCACGACTAGTGGCCAGTTTTACCAGTTTCTGATAAAGTTTCAGATAGTGTTCTGCCATTTATGTCTCTATCTAAGACTTGTGAAACTGAAATCTGTAGTTATCTGGCAGATAAGTTCAGAATAGTCTATCTGGTACTTATCAGTGGTGGAACTGGCTCTATTTCTAATTTTGCTAAGAATCTGCAATGGGATACTCCTCTATCGTGAGTGGGAAGTGACGTTACTTTGATGGTTGAATACTTAAACTACTTTTCCACTTTTTACTATAAAAAGCTCTTATAAATAAACAAAAAATACTGTTATTTACTCAAGAATTAAAGTGTTAAAAATGCTAAAATAGTTCGGTACTGTCACGTGACTGCAAACAGCAGCGACTTGTAATAGGTCATTAGCTGATAAACAAGGTGACAGCTGTCACTTAACATTATAATTTAACTACTTTTCGGTTGGTGACGTAATCAAACGCGACGGAGTGCTTTAGCGGAAGTTGATTTACATAAAATAAAAAATGTTCTAACTCGTATATCCCTGCTCGTCCTGTGGGATGAGTAGCTATATAATAAGAACCAACTAAGGGTGCAAATTTCGTAGAATAAAACAGCATTTCAAAAAGAAAGAAAACTTCACGCAATCCTATACCAACCCACCTGGCCAGGGTGGCCAAAACGGCAAAAAAAGAGACTTATGTTGAGAATATTAAAGACTGTCAATAATATTAAATATCCCTATGACGGAAGTGACACAAGGCTCCTTTTATCAGCCAAAGACATCAGCATCAGAAGTGCAGCATGAAAACGGCTATCAAATCTCTACGTGGGGGGCCGATTATGTTGTCCTCAAGTAACGAGTTATATTTATACCCTTTTAAAGATACGTAGTATATTTGCGAATTATCAAGCACAGGGTTGTCACTTGCTGTATATTTTTTTTTCATTGGCAAAATCGGTAGAAATTATTTGTAGAACAATCGTATAAATGCTCATGTTTATCTTCTATAAGTAGAAAGTAGTTGTAAGTAGGAGATAATCGTGGTACAGTCAAGCTTCGGCATATAGGCCGAGATCAACCGAATTGTTACCACGGCCTCTTAAAAAAGCTGTTAAACAGTTATTACGTTACTTTTCGCCAGTGAGTTAGAATCACATTATCATCACATCAAAAGTGCCTTTAATAGTCCACTGCTGGACATAGACTTCTCTTTAGAAAGGAGGTTTCGGCCTACTATAACACGCTGGGCAGATGGATTGGTAAAGAGTTTGTATCAATGTCCTTCTCTTTGCAGTGATGTTGTCCAGCATATTTACTCCCTTAGTTGCCTCTTACAACACCCACGGGATGAATAGGGGTGATTAAACTCTGTATTCTGACATCAACTCCACATGGTAAGAGTGAGGATACCGAAGCGGCAACACACTAGCGACTCTTGAGTTGCAGATGTCTGAACGGCTGTAGTTCCTTACCATCACGTGATCTATCTGCTCGTTTGCCTTTACATCTATCACTTACCTTAAAGTCGCCATCATCAGTCATTGTTTGTTGCTTGTTCGGCAGTTATGCCTTGTAATCGTTATTTAGATGAACATGAATAATGTAGGCCAAAGGTTTTGTAATGGAAGTGCTCAAGCGGTTAGGCTTCAGCAAAGCTCTTTAACACACCTGTTAAAGAGCTTTGCTGAAGTAAGTAGTTACTTCAGATTGCGCAAATAAATAACGAGATGGTGGACTACCTTTACAAGTCCGCTTAGACATTAATTTCCGGAATGTTTAGTCGGTTGGTTGCGTCTAATTCTAAGCAAGATATGTTAAGTTTCTCCAAGTGCTTGGAATTTAAGGATTTTAATGTAGTTTTAAGTGTTTATAGAGTCTGGAGATAATGTTTATGATTTACTAAATTGTCTGTCGCTTGCTTTTTAGATTCGATTTTTCAATTGTGTCTTGTAAACGAATTTTGCCTTATATCTTACCTTTGATGCCTTTTCAGTCAGGTAAATATTGATGATAAAAATTAAAAAAAAAAAGGATGTTGCATTGATTAAAGACAGAACAATGCAAGCATGTTTGGGACCGCCTTGCATATCTCATTTTAGAGATATTTTTTTATTTATTTGGCTGGTTTTTAGAACTTGGCGTTAAAAAAATATTTCAGTTTGTAGTTTACAATGTAATACCTAGGCTGTACAGAAATCGACAGCCATGACAACTGGCGATCATTAATGAGTTGTCATTGGTGTTAACAAGATGGCGTAATGGCAAGGTTTTGAAATCAAAATCATTTGTTTACAAATACTTTGGAACATCTGGCACAGAACGCCATCGAGTTTTTAAATAAGCAGATTTTAAGCTTGCCAAGTTTAGAAAACGTAGGAATGCGTTTTGTTATTGCAGTTGTAACAACTTTGAGAAGAATTTAAATTACTTTAGCAAAATTCTAAAAATATAAGAATTACATGAAAATAGTAAGGATGATTCACTTTATAAACGATACGAATTTCATAGCCAACCAATTTTGCTAACGATATAGGATTTGCCATTCTCCTTTAAGATGCTTCTGTGAGTGAGTTAATGCAAAGGCATGGTTAAAAATTTTGTATAAAAGACATGATGAATATGGAAGAAACGCAAACTATATATCATTGTGTAGCGTCACTCAGATCATTTCTATCAATCTAAATGATAGTAAAAGGTGCCTCATCATCATCATCTCAGCCAAAAGACGTCCACTGCTAGACATAGGCTTTCCCAAGGTCCTCCACAACAGCCGGTCCCGTGCCGCCCGCATCCAGCAGCACGGTCGCCACTCCAGAACTTTATGGCCCCATCGGCCATGGTTTCTGCGTGTAATGTGTCCCGTCCACTGCCACTTAGGTTACCTTGAAGAAATTTTTTTAGCAATAATACTGCCATGCGTACATGGTTACTCAACTGGTATGCTCTTGTATCTTATCTGGACCGGACCGAATAAAATGAGACCGGAGGCTCATTGATACAGGGGTGATAGTTATCGTGTTAACTGTGTAAGGCTTACACCCAAACGTGGGCGTAAAAAAGCATCACACTAGGCCACCACAGCGTGCGCCACACTACATTGTCTGCATTTGCAATGAGTATGGTGACCACAACTCTTGGATTCTATTCATGCTTTCCATCAGGCAGAGTCACTTTAGCAGGCTCTTAAGATAGAAAAAAAAATCTATAAACATACTGGTGTACAATAAAGTTTATTCTATTCTATTCTATTCTATTCTACATTATAGTCGCGTAAGTTGTCATTGGTCCCTCTTGCCTATTATACTTGTTAGAGTTATTGGATTATGTAGAATTTATTTGAAATTAATGAAAAGTTTTATAGTACAACAACAGTCTTTTAATGATGCCCACAGAGTATAAAAAGGAATAGACAAACATTGAAAAAGGTGCGAATTTACACCACAGACTATATAACTATTACTAGTGTGTTACTTAGTATATTAGGCACAATATAGAAACTAATATTTTAACACTCCTACCAAATTCAAGCCTTTCATCGGTTTTATACAGTAACAAAAGTTCAACAGAAGTTTACTAGACTTCTAAATAATGTAATCTATCTAATACTCTACAACACACATACAAATTAATTTAGTTTTGACATTCCAATACTATTTCTCATGAATATAAATTTGTCTTTAGACAAGGCTTTAGTAAACATATCAGCATACTGATTATTAGTGTGTACATAGTTCAGACTGATTATATTATTATAATATTTTTCTTTTATAAAGTTATACTTAATATCTATGTGTTTACATCGCTTATGAAATTCACTGTTTTTAATCACGTTTATTGCACTCTGATTGTCAATGTTTATGCACACGGATTTTTGTCTGAATACACCTAAATCACTGAGTAACTGTCTAAGCCACATAGCCTCTTTAGTTGCAGCACAAGCAGCCATGAATTCGGCTTCTGTCGTGGATAAGGCCACAGTAGGCTGGCGTTGTGATGACCAAGTGACAGCTGCTCCACTTTTTAAAAAAAAAACATAGCCAGTCGTTGAGCGTCTGTTTTCCAAGTCATTAGCAAAATCTGAATCGCTGTATCCAGTTAAATCCGTGCTGTCACAGTTAGATGTATAGCATAATCCATAACTTTTTGTCTCTTTCAGGTATTTTAGTATTTTCTTTACAGCGTTCCAGTGGGGTTCATCATGGGAATGTAAGTATCGACTCACCTGGTTTACAGCAAGCATTATATCAGGTCTGCTCACCGTTGCTGCATGTACAAGTGATCCTACAGCTTCTCGGTAAGGATAATCTTTCTTCAGTACATTCTCAGGCTTCTGCAACTTCACATTTGGATCAGCAGGTACACAGTTAGGGTTAGCATCCTGCATGTTGAATTTCTTTAGCAACTGATCAATGTATTTGGACTGATGAATAAAAATAAAATTATTGTGCTTTTCAATTTGCATCCCAACAAAGTTAGTTGGCACAGAGTATACTTTTATTTCAAAGTTCTTTTGCAACTCACTAATTGCTTCCATTATTGCAGATTTACTTTTACAGAACAGAAGTCCATCATCAACATACAGGCACAGGTAACATTTGAAGCCATTTATTGTTCCTATATAAACACACTGATCTGCACTGCTTTTCTCAAAACCAAACTTATTGAGAACTGAGCTGAATTTAGTGTTCCAGCACCTGGGTGCCTGTTTTAACCCATATAATGATTTTACAAGCTTACATACCATATTAGGATTGCAGTCTAGTCCCTCAGGTGCTGTCGTCAGGATGTTTTCCTTTAGCTCCCCATACAGAAAAGCAGTAGTAACATCAAATTGACTTATTTCTAACTTTTCTTGAGCTGCAATGGACAATAAAACTCTAATGGAGTCATACCTGACTGTTGGCGAAAAAGTATCATCATAATCAATGCCCTCTTTTTGTGCATACCCTTTTGCACACAGACGAGCTTTATAACGAGGGCCTGTTGGTTCATCTTTGACTCGAAAAACCCATTTGCATCCAATTGGCTTCGCATCTTTAGGCTTTTCTACCAATACCCAAGTTCCATTTTGCTTATGTGATTCTAGTTCCTTTTCTATTGAACATTTCCATTTTTCGGAATCAGGTGATGAGATCGCCTCACTATAGTTCAGCGGTACAGGAATATCTTCACTACAGCACAGGTAACCTTTTCCTTCATCATCTTTTTGTTTTGAAAATAATTCTTTATTTCTTGGTCTCAGTGTTATATTGGAGTGAGACGGTATTTCAACCTTTTGGTTTGGTGAGTAGTCACTGTCAGTACCTTGATCTTGATCAGAGTCAGCAGTGGCAGATTGTAATGTGTCATTAGAGCTCTCAAATGTGTCATCATCAGTTGATTCGGATGATGAGTGACACATTGTGCTGTCCTGTATCAAAACCTCTGAAACATAATTTCTCTCTACAGTTGTTTCAAGAAAAACTGCATCTCTACTTTTGATTACTGTTTTGGTGCCAGGAATAATAAATCTGAATCCTTTAGTATTATCACAATAGCCAATAAATATTGCTTTTTGTGCTTTTGGGTCCCACTTTCTTCTTTTTTCTTTTGGAAGATGAATCATTGCTTCACACCCAAATATTCTTAAGTGACTGATATTTGGTTTGCTTCCGGACCACATTTCTTCTGGTGTCTTGAAGTTCAGTGACTTAATTGGAGATCTATTGATGAGATAAGCAGCAGTGTGTATAGATTCAGCCCAGTATCCTTTAGATAATTTGGCGTCAATTAACAAGCACTTAGCTTTTTCAACCAATGTCCTGTTCATGCGTTCTGCAACTCCATTTTGCTCTGGAGTATATGGAGTGGTGGTTTGATGAACAATTCCGGCAGCTTTTAAGAACTCACAGAAATTTGCATTCATATATTCAAGACCGTTGTCAGAGCGAAGACACTTTATACTACATTCTAGTTGTTTCTCCACTTGGCTCTTGAATTCTTTAAATTTCTCAAATGCATCAGATTTCTTGTGTAGAAAATAAACAAAAACTTTCTTTGAGTAGTCATCAATTAGGGTCATAAAGTATCTTGCACCACTCAGCGAGCTAGTCTCCATCGGACCGCAGATGTCGGAGTGTACCAACTGAAGTACTTTAGTAGTGCTGGTTTCACTTTGTTTTAGAGGTAAGCGAGTTTGTTTTCCTTGCAGGCAGGTGACACATGTAATATTCTTATTTTTCTTAGACAACTGTACACCTTCAGTGTTATCTATTAATTTTTCCAGACTTTCAAAATTCAGATGGCTCATGCGTTGATGCCAGAGGTACATGTCTTGCTTGTCAACTTCAGATATGTATGCATGTTCACTTTTCATATCTAGCCTGTACATATTATTGATTAAGCTTGCCCTTGCAACAACAACATTGTTTTTATTAAATATTAAACAGCCTTTACTGTTGAATTTTACCTGACCTCCATTCTTTATAATCTGACTGACTGATAGTAGATTTGTTGCCAGTTCAGGTACATACAAAACATTTTGGAACAGAATTTTGTTGTACTGATTTTTATCATTACACACATCTAATGTCAACTGACCAGTACTGTGAACTGATAATAACTTGTCATTTGCTACCTTTATAGTCTTGATAAGTGGCTCCTTTTCCTGTTGTAATAGATTTCTATGTTTGGTCATATGTACAGAAGCGCCAGAGTCTATATACCAAGGATCTTGTTCCAGGCTATGTGTTGAAGCTATGAAAGCAGCGGCATAACTTGAACTCTCTTGATTCTTTTTAGAAGATTTCGACTTACACTCCGCAGAAAAATGGCCATATCTATTACAGTTGTAGCAGCGCGGGCCTCTTCTAGGTTGTTTCTTGTTACCCTTATTCTTGTAGTTATGGTTGGCGGCAAATGCAGATGAGTCATTTTCACATATTTTGACATCTTGTAGAATTTTTGACTTAACTGAGTCAGCAGTTATTTTCATACCAGAGCTTTCTATACCCATAATCATCGGCTTGTATGTTTCGGGTAGACCGGATAGTAGCAGTGTCCCGAGCCACTCGTCATCTACTTTAAAGCCGATGTTCCGGAGCTTGTGAGCCGTGGTCATAATTTTGCTCACGTATTCTTCGACATTTAGACATCCAGTAAGATTTGTTGTACACAGATCTCTAAGTAATCCCACACGGCGTGTTAGCCCCGAGTCGTCGAATGCACTTGCCAAGCAGTCCCACACTTCTTTTGCAGACTTTGCATCTTGAATGTGAACGTAGTTTACAGAGTCCACCAGTAAGATGATCTTAGATTTTGCTTTTATGTCGCGTTTTGAGTCGACAGAGTCACCGGGCGCGGGTTCAACACAGTCCCACAAGTCTTCGTGTTGGAGATATGTTTTGACTGCAAATCTCCATGTGGAATAGTTTTCCCGACCAGTAAGCTTTTCGATCATTACGAGAGGATTGCTTGACGACATTTTTACACAATATTTGTAATGTTCAGTGTTTTCGATCCGTAAAACCAACAGTCACTTTGAGGTTATGTTTTACCGGCGTGCGATATTTTCACAATTTTCACTGTAATTTTATGTTCACTGACTTTCACTTCGATTATCAGGGCTATACTGGGCCCATAACCTGTTAGAGTTATTGGATTATGTAGAATTTATTTGAAATTAATGAAAAGTTTTATAGTACAACAACAGTCTTTTAATGATGCCCACAGAGTATAAAAAGGAATAGACAAACATTGAAAAAGGTGCGAATTTACACCACAGACTATATAACTATTACTAGTGTGTTACTTAGTATATTAGGCACAATATAGAAACTAATATTTTAACAATACTGTTCTTAGTTAGCACTTTTCGTAGTATTTTTGCTTCTTGATTCCATTAAAAACGCTGTACGGGAGCATCAATAAATGTGAGAGTTTATTTATTACTGACAACCCTACATCCCAAAGCTCCATGTCGTTGTAGCGTAGGCGTGTCACAAACTCGTAATTTTTAATGTAATATCTGTATGTAAACGAGGGTAAGATATGCGTACGTGCGATCCTGATAATAAAACGAATTTATGCAATTTATGTTTAAATGTGTTAATCAGAAGGTTTTATTTAATTCGCTACAAGTTTACACACTTGATGAAGCTAGAAAATAGATTAAAAAACAGTTTGAAGAAGCTGGAGCTACTATTGTCTAGAAGTTGCTAATTACACTCTTATATACGTATTCTTTTCAAAGCAGAAGTCTATGTCCAACAGTGGACTACTAAGTTCTGTTGATGATATTTACGTAAAGCAATTTGTTGTTGTGTTTTATTATTTTATTCTAACACAGAAGGTAGTAGAGCCACGCGGATTTCAGTAAAAACGGACCGGCTCGATCGGGGTAATCCTTCCCTCTTATAGAAGATCAACCTCAACCGACAGCCTCCGTGCTGACGTGTTTCGTATGTGAGTGCGAAAACGGAGGCTCATTTATGCAGGGTTGATAATTATTGTAGTAAGTCTGTGAGACTTATACTGTCACACTGACTGAATGCTCTTAACGTCCCCAAGCGGTGTGTGAAAAAGTATCCCATTAGGCCACCATAATATGGGTCATCATACTGTATTGTCTGTACCACACTGAGTACGGTGACCACAATTCTTGGATTCTATACATGCTTTCTATTAGAGTAGAGTTATTTTGGTGGGCTCTTTATATAATATTTATAATATATATTTTTATAAAAAAAACTAACACAAGTGAAGTTTGCTGTCGGTTTAAGAACTCAACCAATCATCTTGATATTTTGTATATTACTTGTCACGAGCATGATCAATGATATTAAATAAATAAATATTTCGAACAACTGACACACAACGCCATCTAGTCCCAAACTAAATACGTATATACTTTTTTATTTGTAAATACATACATATTATACATAGAAAACAACCAAACTCCGAAACAAATTTTTGCAGAACATACAAAGGTTTGGTCCGACCCGGGCATAAAACCCGAGACCCCAAGCACAGCAGTCGCGTATTGCATCACCGAGGCAGTCGAATATGTCTTGTTTAAAAAGTACTATTTCAAAGCGGTAGAATTGTTTTCAATACAAGAGAACAAATTTCTTTTCATCAATTGTACAACTTTGCTTTAGTTATATTCCGAACCCACAACAAATCAACACAACAAGTGGTCTGTAAGCTCAAAAATTGAATGCTTTCAGAGAAATACACCTATCCTCTCATTTATGTCAACGTCGCTTAAAATAAATGAAGATCGCTTACCCACATCACAGAGATCGATTACAATGGCCGGTCGTTTGTCATGCGGGTTTAATACCACTATTATTGTAGTGTAATTTGGGGATTCTTTAGTTACTTAGTACAATAGGATGTGACGTAATAACACGAGACGGATATTTAACTATGTACAAAGAGATCTCTTTAAAACCAATTAGCTAGTGGCTGTAAATACTGCACTTTAACGTTACTATTCTTATTTCTTAAATATTTGGAAATCGAGCTTTGCTCGCTGTTATTGTGTGACAGTCGATTCGCAATTTACCAACCATCTGGTTTGGTTCCCATCCCTAATTTTGTCACATAAATAAATATCAAAACGGGCCTATCAGACAAACATTTCGTTGCTTGTAAACAGGGATGAAACAACGTTTTCTATAAATGAAAGCTAGCTAGATCAATTTATCGCCCCCGAAACCTGCATACTAAATTTCATGATATTCGTTGGAGCCGTTTTCCAGATTCAGTTTATATATATACAAGAATTGCTCGTTTAAGGGTGTGTTAAGGTTGGGTAGATGTCTAGATTTAACACCTGCATTTAAACTTTCGCTACCCAGCATATAGTTTGCTATTATCTCGAAAAAAATATATTAATTGTACTCTTGGATTTTATTCATGCTTTCCATCAGGCAGAGTAGAGTCACCTTGGCAGGCTCTTGAAAAAAAAAACCAAGCGGAAGTGATACCACTATGGTATATGTATAAGTTGTTTAGTCCTCGCTTCTTCAAGTTCACTCAATCCCTCTCCACCATACATTAGCAGAGTATAAAAGCTATTAGTACTAAAAGCGAACGCCCTCCAGGATACGAAATTCAATTCAGATAGTCTGCGGCTGCGTGGGTTGCTTAAGGTCGAATATTGCAAAGCGTGTAGGATGTGACCTTGTACTTTCTACGTGAGGATAAGGAAAGATTACGATGTCGGTGTATTGTGTTGTGTTCAGACTGTTTTTGTAAGCTCTTTGTCGCCTATTAGTCGAAAGTCTGCCCTCCCACAGAAATTAAACCTAAAGTGAAGACATACGTGCTGTCATGTTTCGCTTGGTAAGTGCGATACCGGAGGCCCATTGATACAGGAGTGACAGTTGTCGTAGTAAGTGTGTAAAAAGTATTTTCCTAGGTCGCCATGGTGTGGGTCACCATACTACAATGTCTGCATTCGCAGTGAGTATAGTGGTCAATTCATGCTTTTCAGGCAGAGTAAAGTCACTTTGGCAGGCCCCTAAAATAGAAAATCCTCGCAGAATTATTGAAAAGGAAGGAAACAATTATTTTTAAGACCAGTTTTCCGTATCCTTGTGGCATATGGCAATATCAACTTCATCAGTCAATTATCCAGCTCATAACCATTTCGATCGGGGTGACACCACGACACCACATTGCACAAAAAACCGGTGTTAAGCAACTCTTTGGTGGCTTTTCAACGACTAACAAAATTTCATATATAAGCATAAAGTTTTTGCAGACAGTAGCCTGTAGCCAAAACCAACCTCATAGTGTTGTATAGTAAAGTTAATTCTGCTATATATAGCAGAATTATATATTAACTGCCTCCATGGCGTAGTGGTAGTGAAAGCGACTGCTGTGATTGAGGTCTCGGGTTTGATTCCCGGGTCGTATAAAATATTTGTGTAATCTGCAAATATTTGTTTCGTATTGGTGTTTTCTATGTATAATATGTATTTATTTACAAAAAAAAGGATATAAGTATTCTATCAGTCAGTCTAATTATCATAGCACAAGCTCTGCTTAGTTCGAAACTAGTTGACGCTGTGTGTCAAATGTCCGATACATTTATTTATATATATATCTATCTTGCGTTTTTTTTTTAAGTATTGTTGTACATATTCAACAATTGAATTTCAAACTGTTTTAGCAATATTCTGGTACTTTAATTTAGACACGCTAAAAGTTTGTCTGTCTAAAGTAAGCAATCTAAAATACCTATAAGCATACTTGCTGAAATGTAACACTGAGAATCTCACAAAAAAAATTAACAGAAATAAAAAAGAATATAAAAACCCCAAAATTCTCCGATCCGAAGAAATCGATTCTACAACAGTCCATTTTGCAATCGATTGACTACGCAAACATTTTAGAACTTCAGATCTAAATTTCGTAAAGTCAAACACAAGCGATTTGGATCTTAAACGTGGAGAATAGAGTTGTGTATACCCGACGGCGATTGCTAACGGTGATACAGGGTTGACTTAAGTCCCAACATAAGTACACAAACAACTCCAGTGTGCGGTGAACTTTATTATCGACATGTATGCATTGCCCTTGAACAAAGCTTGTTCAAGACGTCGAGTGCCATCGTCTTAGCTTTATTAGTTAAGGAGTTCTTAGGGTCTGTACACACTCATCCGATTTAGTGTTTTAATACACTTTGATATCCGTATTGATTGACTCCGAGTTTCATACAAAAAAACTTGGTTTGTGAAACTTTGACGACGTTAATTTTTTTACCGTTTTTGTAACATTTTTCGTTGTATCTCGCCTACCATTAGTCATAGCGTGATGGTATATAGTGTGTTATCAAACATTAAAAGAGTTTTAATTCGTAATGCTAGTTCTTGAGATTAGTGCATTAAAACAAACTCTTCAGCTTGTGGCGACTTCCACATACAGCACAACCAAAAAATACGTACTACAACGCTTACTACCAAAGATACATCGAACTACGGAGTAATGCACTACAGAGTAACTACTAATCCTGTATCGCGATATAGGAATTCTCACGGTGATTAGCATATACCCAACAACCCAAGATCAATCATTGGGCTGCGGCCTGCCAGGCATGATTACCTCGCCTGGTCGGAGGTTCCTCCCTTTATGTTGGATGGACATGACATCCGTTCCTCGCCTTAGTTGTGACTGTACTGACATTATTTGTGGTGGAAGTGTATCTATCCAAGGAACTTATTATATGGGAGACTCGTCAGGCAAAAAGCATCTCACTAGACCGCCATAGCGTGGGTCGCCATACTGCACTGTCTGCAGTGAGTACGGCGATCACCGCACTTGGATTCTTTTCATGCTTTCCATCAGGCAGAATAGAGTCACTGGTAGGTTTCTATTTAAAAAAATAAAAGGCTATCGACTTCGTTTTGTATCATAACGGATTATCTAATTTCTCAAACTATCTCTCTTCCGGACCACACATATTACAGAATTTGTCACTCATGAATCTAGGCATTATAAC